>CM062216.1:6183500-7416500 GCA_031216445.1 Lateolabrax maculatus
AAGGCGTTCCATCTTCGGTGTGTCATAGTCATTTGGTTTTAGGGTTGAGTCATTTTCAACTGTCAACTCATTACCAGCTGCAAAGCAGGTTATTTTAGGAAGATTGGTGTCCTCACATTTGCCTCACTAAAAGGTTTCTAGGGCCACTTAATTCTTGAGATCTACAGAGACACATAGAATACTGAAAAAAGTTAATTATGCATTATACATTTTTTGTGGCAAGTCCTTTATTACACTTGTTATAAGCTTTCCAACACATTGGGAAACGGTAACTGAAATGCTGTTGAATGGTTATATGTCTCTTAGAGTCGAAATACCTCCATTTCATCCATACTCAACAAGAGGTTCGATGGTCTCACCTTCAAATAATCAATACAGAAGACACTTAATTCAGGAGATATTAAGTCCAAGCTGCTTGTGTTTACTCCTACAAGTTATGTGTACTGGCAGAAATTGTTGATAGTTGAGACAAATGGAGGAAGTTAAAGAGAAGTATTTTCCTTTTCAGTAACACCCGACAAAACTTGTGATCTAGCTAACCCATTTCCACTGCAACACTTCCACTCACAGCGACCATGGCTGAATATGACGGAGACTTAAAAATAAAGCTGTCAGGTTGCAATAATCAGTTCAATAAAATACACCTCCCGCCACAACCATTTTTCTACGGAGAAACACCTTTTGGCACAGTATTCTTTGGATGTTTCTGCCACTTACAGAAACAACAGTACAGAAACTTGTGTGCAACAAACTAGAGGTCTTCATGGGTCCGAGATGATCTGAAACGGACCTGTGGACAACCTACACAAGACGGATGTGCATTTTAAAAAAACAGAGACCTGTGGAAACCAATCATAAACACTGTGTGGCATTTTCTCTTCAATTGCAAGTATATGGAGTGATACATACATACATAAAACATTGCGTCATGTTAATTTCAGTCAAAAACATTCATTTCTATTATGTCAATGATTTAAGCTGATCAGGTTAATCATTTGGGATTCAGGATCTCTAGTATATGGATCAAGCGATTTGTGAAAAATAGGGTGTTCAATCTGGATTCAGATTCAATAAAATCTTTTCTTTCTTTCTAACTCCAACCCCGGTGAAGAACTCTTCAACAAACAGAAGAACTGTCACCATGGCTGAACAGGAACTATATAAGCTCAAATATCATCATCATCAAACTCATACTGTGATTGATGATATCTGCAAAATGCAGAGCAAAACCACCAGAAATTAATCAATAAATAAGTTTCAATCAGATGATCGCTCTCAATTAGTGCAAAATGCTTCAAGTTGAGTGTCTAAATCAAACTTTCACTTACCTTGCAGACACCTAAGAAGTGTTTAGCAGCTCTCTAGACTCACACTGTTAATGACAGCAGCCAAGTTTATGTCTGACACCCTTGCCTGTCCATAGAAGTCGCATAAATAAACTTTGACTGTACGGCCTTCACATTCATTCAAACCTGCTGGCAAGCAGCCAACAGTGGGAATATTTTAGCTGACGAAACCACCTACTGAAAGAAAGAGAGAAAATATAATGACCCTGGCACTCGGCACCCAATGACTGCACTGTGATTATCGGCCAAGGGCACTCAACTGGTCCGTGCGAGTGTGAGTGATTCTTCTTATCAGGTGCGAGCAGAAAGCAGGTTTGTGTGGCTGTTTCTCTGGCAGAAAGCCGAACATTTGGAGAACGTACCGTAGGAGATGGGGATGTCTAGATCGCCTTGCCAGGACATCTGCCCCGATTCGTCTATGGAGTGCTGCGCTGTAAAAACACAACAACAGGCCTCTTGTTTACAGCTCATTCTCACTCCAGCGCTGCTTCTGATTTATCAAAAGTCCAAAGGAAGACAATAGGTGGGAAATCTACTACCGTACCATGCTGCACTCACACTGGCTGCCTACCAAGTGCGGAAGTGTTACTTTGTCATCTGAGAAGTGTGGATTTAATCATAGATAATAAATGTGTGTGTGGACTTTGCAAGATGTCACTTCAAGCCATTATGTATTGTAATGACCAACCTCCACTGAGCTGAAACAAAAGTCACAGTCTTGTCCACACTCATTTGGCAGAAAGAGAATGACAGCATGACACAGTGGCTTTGTGAGTGAAATGTGATTTTTCTGAACTTGGTTTTCAGGGCTCCGTGAAGTGAGAAACAGATAACGAGGATGGACTTTACCTTTCAAGTGGCCACGTCCGAGTGTCACAAACCCGGAGGAGATGAAGTTGTGCATGTCTTGGCCTCCGCTGCGCAGGTTTTCTTTCCCATAGTGCCCTGGTAAGACAACAAGTTGTGAAAAAATATTATTTTTATTTGTACATTATTTTATTCAATAAATGATGAAGAAGAGAAAAAAATAGCTGACTGTAGCTTTTCTGTTAACTGTCAGTTAGCAAGCTAAAGTCCATAGTCTATCCACAAGACACAGGTACACGTCTGTGTATGTAAAAAACGAACGTAAGTTAACTACGACTCCCAAGATACGTTTCAGCAAGAAACATCCAGTCACTGAGCTCAGAGGTGCGCCGCTAATGGCTGGTCAAAGCTGAAGATTTTGGTGTTGAAAAAACTGACTGAACACAATCTGCAGCTTAGATTAATTTGCTTTTAGAATTTGGGTCAATTCTGTATGAATTCAGGATCCATGGTGCCAAGTTGTGTTCGCAAATTCAACAGTGAAACATTTTGAATTACTACCAATTGCTACCAATCTGATTCACGCCTCTTATTTGCCAATAACAACAGTGGTTCTGCCATGTCAAAATGAAGGACACAACATCATTTCCCAAAAATTCCTGATGGTCATGACAAAAACTAATTGTTACATTATGCGGGAGTCTCATGTCTCTTTGTGAAGTAATATTGAGGAAATTTGAAATGACAACACAGAAGGGGGAAAGACACTTCCGGAGGCAGTGGCTCTGAAACTCTATATGCTACGATAGCTTCTGCCATTTTGGAGTCTCCAGCTCACCGCTCTATCAAAGGTTAACACTGTCAAGACAGCTTGCTGTTGGTCAGGGGCACAAGGTTGCAAACTCACTGATCGTGGCCATTCCACTGAAATTAATTGACTGCCAAATTTTAAAAGCTGGTTTGGCTGAGCCCTAATACTGAGGAGTATCTCTGCTCATTTTCCCGGTCATTGTCTGCCTTTTATAAAAGAGTAGCCACAGAAGACAAGAATACTAAACAGGGCTAAAACGGCATAACTGACAAAACTGACTCTCAAGTGGGATCGTCAGCTCGTCAATATGTATTGCTCAAGGATGCCAGAGATGCAATCTGCAGGTTTCAGGGCTTTCACATCACCCATTTATCAAACACGCCTTGTCTTTTTGACAGTAAGTGAAATATTAAATGTATTTCAAAAATAAGATTGCAGAGCTTTTGACTCCTCAGAGGACAGATGATTGGGGTGATTGATACAGTGGATTTTACAATAGATTTAAGCCCCCTTCTTTGAGGACGCTAGCATGCCTCAGGTATACACCCTTTTGGATCTCCTTGTGTTAAAATATCACTCCGTAATGCAATTTGTACCACATCACTGTTAACTCTGCTCCGAACCAGTGCTGTAATTGAAAGTGCGGCCTGAACACAAAGGAGCAAGACAAGGTGCCTGCTAGCACCCTGACAACATTGAATTGTCCTGTCAATCACAGGCAAGTCTGAAGAAGAAATAAAAGAATGTAGTGTCGACAAAAAGAGGAAAAAGAACAAAAAATCCGAAATCTGGAGACTCCGCTATATACAAAGCTCTCCTCCCTTTCTCCCCACTCTCTTTTCCTATCTGTTAGTCCCTCTCTACATTAACTAGCCAACAGTTAAATTCCCCTTTTCTCCAAAGAATAACTTCAAAGTCAATAACATCAATCAGACCTTTGTGCCTTGGGAAGCCGAGATCGAACAGCATTTCAAATTGTCATAATGAGAAGAAACACCTGGGACCATTAGGCCTGGTCTTCATCACACTGAAGTTTGGCAGTCAAGCCTCAGCACCACAGCTCATTTGTTTCTTTTTATCAAACCCAGAGGATGGCTATCAACTGATTACTGATGCACTCTGACCATCTCTGTTTATTTGGGACCCTGGAAGAAATCAGCAATTATCCAAAGAAAGGAATGAGCATGTTTCCCTGCATCTTGTGAACAGCACAGTGTTTTTTTTTTACAAAGACGATTCATAACCTCCACATGGTAGCAAGGAGTTCCTGTGAAAAGGGGGGTCATGTATTGAACACCGCCGGTTAATCTTAAATGGCTGTTGCTGTTAACACAAGATCTAGTAAGGATAATTTTCCAGAGCTTTCAACCACATTTCATAGTCTTCATCTGATGGAATGGTTGTATAAAACTATAAACCACTAGGCTGGCATTGCCACACTAAATCACAAATGCATATTAGTCTGAAACCTCTCAGTTCATTTTCGATTTCCAAGGTGTGTTATCAATGGGCACCAATCACAGCGACGAAACACTGTCCTGTCGCACAGTACCTCCTGTCAAAAGTACAACAAACACATATTTCTTAACGTAAGTTAAAGTGCAGTTGTTTGTTCTTCTTTTAGAGCAAATTTACCGTCAAGTCTGTTTAATACTGCTGCTGTATACACATACATAGCCGGCCTGGGTACGCTCCACATCGGCAGCAGCCATCCTGGATATTTACCTGAATTTACCCGAACGGCACTCCTTTCTGTCAATCATCGTATTAAATCCGCCTCATACTAGATAAACGGTTGTGATTGGCTCAGCCAGATACCTGTAACTACAAAATCAGTCTGAATGGGAGAGGGGCCAGACGTATCTGCCAGAGCAAATAAAACGTGAGCTCGCAGATTCGTCTGGTTCCCAGGCTAATAAAACATAAACTTTGTCCACATATTTTTGTGTACTTTTGGTCTGGGGCTGTTTGTTATGATACTTTCTAAGACTCTTAGTTCCATCCATCCATTAGCTATACTGCTTATCCTTAGAGGGTCTCGGGGTGGGGCTGGAGTCAATCCTAGCTGACATTGGGAAAGAGGCGGGGTACACCGTTTCACTCTGCGTCATTTGCAAGAATTTGACTGCTGGACCGTTTGTGTTTATTTGCCCCAAAGCAACTAATGTACTGTACCAACTGAAAAGGCATTGGCTGTAAGATAGCCAGCAGACGCGCTAACTGTGTCCATATGTTGCCTGTTTGTGTCTGTTCAGCCTCTGACTGAATTAAGAACTCTTTCTATTATTTCCCATCTTTGTATGTTTATTAAGCAGGTTCATCAGGATTTGCGCAAAATTTTTCGCTCAAATTTAAGCGTTTCGTCTTCAATTTGTGCCACAGAGGGTAAATTTGCGTCTTATTGTCTAGACTTTACGCTGAATTGCGCTGCCTCTTAAATTTGCTTCACACTGTCTGAACACACAGTTCGCTAACAAACACATTTTATCTTGATTAAGATACAAGCGTAAAAATGACAAATTGTGATTTTATAGGGGTGAAAAACAATTTCAAGGACAGAATCGGACACCCCAACACCTTTGGGATGAACTGGAATGCCGACTGTGAACCAGGTCTTATCTCCCAACATCAGCGTTGGACCTTACTGATGCGCTTGTGGATGAATGGGACCAAATCCCTGCAGCCAGGTTCCTAAATCTGGTGGAAAGTTTTCCTAAAAGAGTGGAGGCTGTTACAGCAGCAGATTAATGCCTATGGTTTTGGAATGACATGTTCAACGATCACACAGGGGCGCAATCGGCTGGTGTCCACATACTTTCGGCCATGTATTGTAAATTCTCAATGTCGAGTAAAACGATGGAGACATTTTACAGAGTGTAAATGTTTATAAAAGCTTTCAGTTGAATGAAGACAGACACATAATAGTGCGTCTCTAATAGTCTCAGTTCCTCTACAGGCAGACTGAGACATCCAGACTCTATCACCATCATCAGCAACATAATGTCATCCATTGAAAATATAATTTCAAAGTTGGTCTCATGTCATTTTATAGTCAACTTCTGCAGCATTTTATAACTCACAATGAACCCCGTTATTGTGATTGTCCTTCAGAGATGATTCCATTCTCTGCCTGCAAAGTGTGGAAGACATTTGTCACTTATTTTCACAGCACCATAGAAACTTTAGAGCACCAAATGAGTGAAAAGAACAGAAATCTGGGAAACTGAAGTGATAATGGTCACTCTCAGACAGTTCTGGAGAAGTTTTATCCACACCTCAAGACACACTTAATCAGAATCACATCTAGGTATAATATCTCTTCTGGAACATCGAGTGAAATGATGTTTTGAGTTCAAATCCAGAAATGAACCACAGCTGCATGTAAACCTCTTTTTATTGTTTTTCCTCTGGTGCTAATACTTTCCTTTTTGACAAAAATGCCATGGAACTGTTTTATTTTGCTTAATTGTAGTAATTATTCAGAGGGGCCGTTTTTATCACTTATAGAGTATATTAAAAAGGGGTGAGAAAAGGATTGAAAAGACGGAATGAGCTAGATACTGTATAGGACACCATCAATTGTGTGTGGCTTCTGACAGCACCAGTATATTTTATACTCTTTTATGCTGCTACATCAGTGTCCCACAAAAATCTATTCAAATCTACCTTTATTCTCTCCTCCCATTAACTCTGATCCGACCCAGGAGATGATTTCGGACCAAAGAATCACTGTAGCTGCTGGCTGCCCTCATAAGAGTCATCTTATAAACCTGAAGTGGACCATTTTCCCTTCCCAACCACTTATCCTTGACCTCATTGGGAAATATCATGAGGTCAAACATTGGTGCTTAGGAGACTTTGTAAAAAAATTACTTTTGTCAGATAGGCGACCTTTCAAAAACAGACGTTAACATGCGATATTGATTGGAAACATGTTTTCATTTAAAGATAAACCTTTATTTATGGAAGGCCACAAGGGCAAAAGAAACACTGAAAGCTTGAAATCTTGAATTAACCTTGACCTCTTGAATTGCAAAAAGTCATATCTATTTTTCTCAGTACTAAATCTATCTAGCTTACATGTATTTAAGGAAATAAAGCCTAATGTCAGTACAAAATAAGCTGAACCAAAAATAAACATTGAAGGTGAAAATAGTTATCTATTCAACTGAACTTTCATAAAAACATAGAGGTTGTCTGCATATTGTAACTTAACCTCTAATAACGAAAACCCTATAAATCAAGTTTTAACCCATAATCAACCCTCTTAAGAAGTGAAAACCAAATAAATTGTTGAGAGTGAATTTCTTCACTGTCAAGGTCTAAAACTTGAATTTGTCCTCATAAATGCACAGCACTGACATAAACAAAATGGCATGCCTGATTACAGACGCATGTAGTGTGTTCCAATTCAAAGTGTTAGAACAGTCAGATTTCAGTACTAATGCTGAAACCAACTGAGAGAATCCTAACAACAGTTTGAGCTAACTGTATATAATACCCAGAAGTCGCATTATAAATATGAGCTTTGACCTTAACTACGCTGAAAAAAGAGTAACAGAGTACAGAGTCATTTTCTGTTTTAAATTCACATCACTGTTGTCATAAATTTGTCATAAAATCTGACTCATGCCTTCCCTGGAGTGCCTCCATCCCTGCTTGGACACCCTCCACCCTCCTCTCCGAAGCCTTCTCCGTTCAAAAGCATTCACCCCGGCATTGTGACGTCCTGCTACTGTTAACCCAGCAAACAATAGGAGGCTGATATGACACAGGTTGGACAAGTCAGACATCTTTTCTGTGGGCGTTATCATATAATGAACAAAATAACAGTGTGGGGCTTTGTGAATCACACGGAGGAATAATCTTTACTCTGTGTTTGCACTTACAAACAGACGTACTGTAGCCTACAATGTGCACTATGTTAGGTTTTAAAAAATGAGTGCACGGCACACTGCATACTGTACTTTTTCAAGGTTTAGACATATTGCTACTGCATGATACGAATGTTACAGCACTTCAAAAAGATATGTAAGTTTAAACAAATACTCAAATCATGCAGACACATTCCAGCTCTGGCACTGGTCAAGAAATAAAAATGAGTATTCGCTACATGGGAAGCTTTCATAACTAAACCTGTGGCATTTTATGTAGTGTTCCTGTACTGCTTTTCTAAGAGATCAGCTGGTGTTCAGTTTGGCCAGTATAGTGACATTTTTATTCTTGTGTTTTCTGTGGATGAAGTTCCTTCAGGTGGGATCAGAGCCAGATTAACACACTAGCTGAATGAGCTGTTCAGACCTGGTGGCTTTTACCACTCCGGCTACCTACTCTACTGGTCCTTCTTTTGTTTATTCCAAACACAACTTCTGTTGAATAAACCTGGATTCCTGGACTTTCTTAACAGTGTTGACATAAGATCAAGAGAAGATAGTTTAGGACCATCAGGATTGGTGACCACGCACTCCGTAAACTGCTTTCTTGCTTCTCCTGCTAATGGCTTGGTGGTTACGTTTCAATCACATAAACCTATTCTGCTCTAGAAACGTGAGTAAAGCAGCTCACATCCTGCAGTTCAGAACAGTCTGTATCAGCTCTCCTGTGACACATTCCCTCCACGTTGGGTGGTGGTGGTGGAGAGAAGGGTGGAGGCAGGGTGACACAAGAGTGAAACATTAACACTGTTGAATCTGGGACACCATACTAGGGCACTTAGCAAACGAGCAGATCCCTGGAGCAGGGATCTGGAGACCGACCGGATAAAAGTAGGAGGAACAGCGTCGCACGACAGAATTATCTCTGGACAAAAAAGCTTGCGTCTCCCGCAGAAGATGATAATTTGCATCTCAATTTTGAGTCAACGCTGAGTAGGCTTATGGACCGCAGCGTGAGGGAGACGAGAAGTCAGCCAGGGCCTTGCATTTAATTCACTACATATTTCCTTATATGTTTCCTCTTAAGAAAGATTGAGGGGGGAAAGCTTAAGATTCACAGCCCCTCCATCTATTTCAGTGGATGTCAATCAAAGAATGTTGTGGCAGATTAAAGAAAGCGAAGAGGTCTTTCTTTACAACATTTAAGCTTTACATCATCATAATAACATGAAGTTGGATTTTTTTAATGGCCACGGAGTGAAAGCTACACATAAGACAAGTTATCTGGCCATCAAACATGCTCTATTTTACAGTCTGGGCTAATGATCTATATAGAAGCAGAGCAGCGTCATCTACCGTGGTTCGATGTCTTGGCGTGAACAGGTGTGTAATGATTCTTCGAGGTTCTGACCGGCGTCTCGTCTTTGGGCGACCCATCAATCGCTGCAATGTTTTCATGTTCATACTGAGTTATTGGAACTGGTCCTTGTTGTCTCAGAATGTCTGCCAGGGCTCTGAAAAGAAATCACACAAGTGAAGAAAATGTTTAAACTGAAATGTTTCCCTTTCCCAATTACCAACACTTTCTTTTTTTTCCCCTTACCATGCCCCTAAAGGTCTTCCTAATTTATTTAGCTACAGCTCGAATTGAATTACAGAGGTTTGAAGCAAGGCAGAGAGGAAATCCTAATTACACCCAGAGTCACAAGGGAGTTAGGTTTTCAATAGCGTGGTACACAAGGTACAGACAAGTCCTATTATGTGTGCCGGACTCCAGCTCAAGGCCCATTTATTAAGAGTTAAGTCAGTGTCTCCTCTTTGAAGCCAGAAAATAAAAGCAATATTTCACCAACACCATTTCCAACTTTTGGAGGCACAGTGTCAGTCTGTGAGATGGAGTGCCGGCTCTGCGTTTTCTTAAAGGAAATGAAAGGGCAATTTAACTGTGTCAATGTCAACCTAAAGCAACCACACAGTCCACTTTTTCATAACTCTGTGACTTTGGGAGATATACGGTATATTAATAGCATTTCCCTTCCAGGATGAACACACTTTAGCCGTTTCTTCTTCGCAGACAGAGGCGACCTGATTTTACATTGTCCCAGTTGGCTGCTATGTCGTGTGCAGCAGGAGCTACAGTAGTTTGCAGAAACGGGCCAAACTTTTAACATATGTTTTAATAAGGAAGTATAACATTTGGCCAAGGAAACAGAACCACAGAAATACAGAAAACTTTTGATTGTTTTCAAGTCACATGGAAACTACTGTAAAGACTCTATACTCATAATAGATCCGGATCCATACTGCATTTTTGGGATCGATACCAATGTCAGTATATGAGTTTAAAATAAATATATTAACCAATTCACATTTTTAAACACACTATATATGCTCAAATGTTTTAATGAGAATTGCTTATGTTTGGCTCAGTCTAGTGGCCTTAATTGCAAAGACCTGGTGACCCTTTGTCATGAGCCGAAACCAATGAATAAGCAGCAGAGCCCCATCCACTGAACTAAGGTTCTAAAGGCACATAAGGAGTCAACAAATCTGGGATATGTTCTGGTGCACAGCCACTTATTGCCTTGAAAGTCAGCAATAACATTTTAAAATCAATGCAGAACCAAATAGGTTTCTGAATACAGT
Source organism: Lateolabrax maculatus (assembly GCA_031216445.1). Classification (NCBI taxonomy): domain Eukaryota; kingdom Metazoa; phylum Chordata; class Actinopteri; order Acropomatiformes; family Lateolabracidae; genus Lateolabrax; species Lateolabrax maculatus. The sequence continues at coordinate 6,193,985 of CM062216.1, forward strand.
AGCTAAGGGAAGGCATGTAAACTGAAAACAACAACGGTCCAAGAATGGACCCATAGGGAATGCCACTATTAAACTGATTTATAGAGGAACAGGAGTCTGCTATGACAACATAAGGTTCTGTCAGTGAGGTATGAACACAGCAGTTTAAAAGAAGTGCCCCTTAAACAGTAAATTGGGGATATTCCATATTGTTCACACTGTCAATAAATCCAATGAAAAGACCCAAACCAACAATGAATATATCTACTGACAAGTATTGTGTGTGCATCCCTGACATGTTTTTCCTCTGTGCCATAGAGCTCCATTGTTGTCCAAAAATGATTATAATACATCAATGAGCCACACTGTTGCACTGGGTGACATGTTCCTTCATTACCATGTCTACATACACTGTCCAGCAGCACCAAATACTCCAAGGGCTCCAAATGTGGATTAATCCACCACTGAAAATAATCCCAATACTATTTCCTCCTGTTTGAGTAACATTTGTTAAAAACAACAGTGACTAGCAGTTTTATGAAATAACTAAACCAAAAAATTTTAATTAAAAATATAACTATATAGCTGTGACCCATTTGTAAAGATTTACATCTTCAGTAGGAGCCAGTTGTCTTGAGTCTGAAGGCCACTGACAGGGTAGAAATTGGGAAAGTATTGAGAGACGGATTCACACATTGTTGGTTTTGTGGGAATTGTTGGGTCTCTGTAAATAATATTTTAAAGAGTACGGTATAGACCTGCTCTATATGAAAAGTGTCTTAAGATAAATAAACTTGACTGACTTGACCTGTTCTTTTCATGGGATTTATTGACAGTAACAAAAATATAAAATACCACCAGTCTTATCGTTTAAGATAAGGCCAACTTTCTTCATGAGAACAAAGTGATCTGAGAGCAATCTGTTTGTTCTTTATTGTCCAACATATATGCTGATACCAGTATTTCTGTGATAAACTAGAATAGGCCGATAATATTGGCTCCAAATCCTAAGTGCAGACTTTTTAAAACAACTATGGGCTTTTTTTGTCTCTTTTACATTGAACTTTCACTATTTCTGCTGCTATTTTTGCTCTTTCCCAGTCATCTTGCCTTTTAACTTAGTTTCTCAGTCCTGCAATCGGAGAACAAGGCATTATTTTCGCTACCTAGCCGGCATTAATTGCATCTCAGTTTGCTCTGCAGAAGGTGATCAATACACCCTGTTCAAATCACTTGCTTTAGCTCTCATTCGACATTTCTTGTGTTTCGGTGAAGGTCACAGACCAAACAGCAAAGGTCTGCCAACAGCTCAGTATTCTGCTCACAGTCCTCCTTCAGTCGCAGAGGTAAAAGTCTAAATTACATTAGAGAAGCACTGGAAATTAACAGCGAAGCTCCCACTTTTTAGGAGCAGACCCTTGCCAAATATAAAGCTAATCCCATGTTCCACTACTTCTTTTTGGTCACGGCTGTCAGCATGAATGTCTGCTGCCAGCCTCTGAGGTCTATTCCAGCAGACATCATTACGACAGCTCTATGGGCCAAATGGTCGGTGAAAATAAACAAATCATAAAAAGAAAGAGAAAAAAAACAAACAAAAAAACACTATTGAGCACCCAGCAAGCCATGCCTACTCATTTAATCGACCACTCTTGAAACTTTCATAACCACCGCCCATATCGAAGTGATGGCATTAAGCAGATCCACTTGAAAGTACGCCCCATGGCTAGGATAGAAGCGCGGTAAGACGACATAAACTTCATCGCTTTCTTTCTCTGAGCAGAGATAGAAAAAGTGCTGCATCATGAGCTTTGTTGTTCTTTTTGTGTCTGATGCTTCAAATAAAGCACTGTATTATAAAGTCTCATGAGTCCATATGGATATTAAAAGCTGACTGTGCCAACTTCTGAAAAGACACTTAAAGCATTCACTGGAGCTTAAATTTAATCTATAACTGATCTATTGAAAGAGCTCCTTTGTGTCATTAGAATTTGGACTTTTTTTTATCAAGAACTGTCACTGTTTCTCTGAGCAAGAAAGCTGAGTAATCTCCCTTGACATTTTCAAAGAAGCAGGCACCAAAGTTTAATGACCGAGGCATAACAATGCTCAGTTAGTTTCATATTGTTAAATTAATGTAATATGTCTTCCTTTGCTCTGTCCAAAATGGACTCTGGACAATGGCAGGTGGCTCAAGTGACTCTTGGTAGAGCAATTACTAAGTGACTTTGAAGAAGGTGGAAAACATACAATTATTCAGACCTAACCCCAGTTAAAAACCCATTTATCCTCTTTATCCTTTTTTAGTAACTGCGTCAGTGGGGATGGAGTGTATCCCAGCAGGCATCACACAAAAGACAGCCTGGACAGTTAGAGTATATTCCAGTCTTGTATACCATAGGGATACAGACAAACAAGTTTAATTTCGGGTTTCCTCTTCATCATCTTCAGCAAGTTTATGAACTGTGGGAGCAAAGCCAAGTGAACAGGACTAAAACATGCATCCAACCTCTGAGCCACCCCAAAAATAAAATTCCAATGTAAGAAAACTGTAAAACCACCAAAGGATCACTGCCAACAAATCATCTAATCATTTCAGCTCTGCTTACAGGATTCATCCACCTTTGTAGGCCCTAAAAAGATATTTTCTCAAACAGCTACTCCCTTGACTTGTTTGAAGTGGGTGGGGCACCGGTGGAAAAATGTTATGTCACATACTACTGTGCACCAATCTGAATTTAGCACCATTTGAGTCAAAACCTTTTGACAGTTATGGTAGTTGTTTGCTTATGTTGCCAAACAACTACTCATAATACTGCAATCAAATCTGATAAAACACAGTCCTGAAGAAGCAGTTATCATTTATTGAAAAATAGGTGATGTAAGGATGTTTTTTTCCCCAAAAAATTTAAGTTTGATAGTCATGGATATTCAACACAACGTTTTTTACGAAAGCTGTCTGGATGCACAGATGTCTTGAATTCCCTCTGACAAAACCGCAATCTGCTGTCACCATTTGTAGTGTATGACATGAAATGAAATGAAATGCAGTGTAAATCTATGGGGGCTCTCTGGGAGGTTTTGTTTCAGGACACAAGTGCGGAGAGCAGCGGTTCATTGTATGACAAAAATTACACAAAAAAGGATAATTGCCAACATTCAGAAATCATTTGGTGTTATGATGGGGGAAAAAAACGTCGCCTTGCGTCTGTTCCTGACATTACACTATAGCAATTTGTACAGCTGGTGACTGAAATGGCCATAGGATATGTTTTTATGTTGCTTTCATGCTCACCGAGCAATTCAGTGACCACTATCAGTGCCTTGAGGATTTAAAGATATTGTCATTGCAGAAGCGACCACTCCCGTCGGGGTGAACGTGATCGCTCATAATGGCTTTCAGTGGCATTTACTTTATCCCCCTGGGGGTGAATGGACACAAAATACCACCCACTCCCCCTCCTGGGACTGACACAGAATGGGATGTGTACCATGGGAAGGTATACAATCCTGACGTTTTTTGACAGGGAGGCTCTGGGGAGGAGAGTAATGGCATGTGTTAAAGGTCATGAGTTAGTTTGAACCCATGATATTGAGGCTGTAAATTATGCAGGCTGCTATGAATCAGTTGAGTCACCAGAATGGATTTTCACTGTAAGGCTATCAGAGAGGAATGATGGTCATGTCTTTACAGTCCACAAATGTGTTCAACTCTCATTCTGAGTAGATATATGCATTTCCGTCTTTTCTTCAGTGTATGGGCAAATAGAAGATTCATTTAACATATTTTCTCACTAAAACCACAAGCCAGTAATGCAGTGAGCACACTTGAAACACAGCTCCGGGAATATATGGGTGGGTACAGCCCCAGATCCTGTTCGCCCACTTAGGGGATACTGACATACCTTTGTGGCGTGAAAGCTTAGGCTCTGTACACCTTTTATACTGTTTTTCAGCTTTTCCCACAGCTCATCATTTATGAAAAACAGTAGTTGTAAAATCTTACCTGTGCACATTCATTTCTTGGGGGGGCTTGGTGGCTTTATCATAGGCAACTTTAGCAGAAATCCCAATGGCGATGATGAGCGCCACCACCCCGCAGGTGATGTACACCGTGGTGTTGGTCTGGTCCAGCTCCGGGTCGTACGTGTCACCTGTGGGCGCCGGGGAAGGGGGCTGGGTCTTGATCCAGTCCGGCGTGTTGTAGTTGGTGCAGCTCTTCTGCTCCAGCCGCTTCCCCCGGTCCGCGCAGCAGAAGCGCAGGAAGCAGCTGCCGCAGCAGAAGCGGTGGTCGGTGTTGTTGCAGGAGAACTCTTTGTCGTACTGGCCGCTCACGTCGTAGTAGCCCAGGCAGGTGTCGTGCTGCACCGAGGGCGCCTGGACCTGGGTGATCCTGCCCGGGACGGCCGCGGCCAGCGGGACCGCGGTGGTGCTGCCGTTGACCTCCTTCACCTTTGGGTTCCTCCTCGGCGGGGCTTTGCTCTTTTTATTGGTGGTGGCGGCGGCGCACAGGACATTCAGCGGGTCTAAGTAAATCAAAAGAAGCAGAAGGTGCTTTATCCCCATCATTTGAGGACGCGCTGGTGTTTGTTCTTCGGCCTCCACTCTCTTCGGTCCCTTTCCTTTCTCTCTGAATGTCACTCGTCCACTTCTTACCGAGTGGAGCTTCTTGCGGGTTTCTTCATCGCGGGTACTCCTCCGTGTGCCAAGCTTTCACTGACGGACTCTGACTGGCGGATGTTGCGCTCGTCGGACACACGGCGCATCTTCTGACCTTGTTGTCATCCAGCAGAGAGCCTCGTTCCTCGGGAAAAAGTTCGCGTTGGCCAAACGTCCTCTTTGCTTTCGGCTGCAGAGACGCGACAAAGACTGCGATGTCCTCCGGGGAAACCTGTCTTCTCTTTACCATGAGCTGTAGATCTTGTGCGTAATCGAAGCTTGTAGTTACACTGTGGAGGAGAGAGGCGTGTGCAGAGGGATTTAGACGGTAAAATAGGTATCCGGGAGAAACTTTATCAATACGAATTTGGGTCGATAATTGGCGAGAAGTGGACTGGCTGTAAACACTTTCAGCACCACGGACAGCGCCCAAGTTTCCATCGGGCTGTTCGGAGCGCTTCGGCCTCAAAAAGTCATTTAAATTCGCCCTTTTTCTACTTTAATTTCACTTGAAACACAAAAGCGAGTCATCAAACTAGAAAACAGGCGCAGTCCGTGTTCCTGAGCCGCGCAGAGATTAAAAATTAAAAATGTGCCGCTGTGGAGCGTTTTTTCCGCCTCCTTCGCCTTCATTTTTACGCATAAACTTTCTCCCATCCGACTTCCCGAGTGGAAACGGAGCATTAACTTCTATTTTTTTTTTTTTTTTTTTTATTTCCTAGGGAAAGAGCAAAAAAAATAAGAAAAAAAAACTCGGTTTGAAAAAGAGAAGAGAAGAGAGAGAGAGGGAGAGGACGAGGAGGACTTACCGTGTTGACGGGGACGGGGTTGTCTCAGCCGCTGCCACTGAATCAAAGAGGCTCAGCGAGACAAGAGGCAAGACCTCTCTCTCCTCTCCGGCCCGCCTCCCTCCACCTCTCTCTCCCTCTCCTCCTCACTCTCTCCTCACTCTCTCTCCACACCTCCCACCCTCAGCCCACGTCACCGACTTAGGTACCTCAGTTAATTATCAATCGGCTGACCCCCCCCCCCCCCCCCCCCAGCTGTGGACATAGGCTGTGCCTCCAGGCTTCACTCGATAACTCGCGGATGTGGAAAAAAAAAAAAAAAAAAACAGAAAGATAACTGTATTAGAAATTGTCCGTAAGAGGCGAGGCTCTGCTGTTGGTGTAGGATTCACGCATCAGTGCACACACAAGCTGCATCCACTCACAAGTCACCAATCACATCCTGTGTTGCAGTGCGCACGGTGCGCGCGTGTTCAGGCAAATGTGAAAACATGCCCGAGCTGGTTTACTTTAGAATTATAAATCAAATGCCATGTGAGTTCAGATGGAGGGTGGAAGGGATTTGGTTGCTTAAAAAAAATGTTTGATAGGGTGGAATTTTATTCTGACTAGTTATTACTGGATGTCTGTAAAGGGCTATGTGGGGGGAAAGCTCTGATATTAAGCATAAAAAAAAGTTAGGATTTTACCTGAAATTTTTCCAATTTATTAATTCTCAAATTTTCTGATTCAAGAACCTAAAATTTCTTACTTTGATCTGAAATTAGTCCTTTTCTTCAGAAAATTTGATTTTATTATGACAATTCATGTTCATTCTCAGAATCCACTTTACTCTCAGTTATGACTTTATTCTGAAAATTATGACTTAAATGTCAGACTTGTCAAATTTGGTTTTATAAAGAATGATGACTTTATTTTCAGATTTTCTAATATCACAAACGTTTTCCTCATCTTCTTACTTTGAGCATCATGACTGTATTCTGACTTCTACCTCAGAGGTTTGGCCTTTTTTATGAAATTTGACTTTTAACTTGATTTTCACCCAAAAAGGTAAACTTTATTCTTAGACTTCACTTAGCATTATGGCGTTATTCTCCATAGCAGAATGCAGAAATAAATAAATGAAAATAAAATCAGCCTTATGTGATTTCATGTTGCCCCCATCTTATCCATATACCGGGTTTCTTTGAGAAGCACACATTAAACTTGCCATTATGTTTTGAACCTGCATTAAATGTATTATTTAATTATTTATTATTATTTACTATCAGTTGATTTATCAATGCAACAGTCCATCTTGACAAAGGCATTACAAGGAGAACAACTGGGAGTGGAAGTCATTTTGATGGAGGTTTAATCGTATTCACAAATGTGTTTTAATCTGGTAAAATCTGGTAACCAGATGGTGAAAATGACCACATTAAAACATCCCAGACAGGTGATTTGAAAGAAAAACATAACAAATTGACTTTGAAATACTTTGCTGTCATTGCCTGAGTTCCACTGTCCTCATTCGCTCAGTTATTATCTGGCATGTCAAAGCTCATCCATCTGGTGTGTAGACTAAAACCACTGCAAAGATTTATTTGTCTTAGCCAGAATGCTATTTGTTCAAGGTGACGGCTGTTCGACCAAGGTCTGCTGTTATTTCCTTTATAGCTGTGAGGTTTTGTGTAGCCCCCAGTGGGACAGGGTGATTATATTTATTGGAGCCCTCTGCAACATTTAACTGCATTGAAGTTATTACAATGATTCCTAAATAGCCACAAACCACCAGTCTTTATCAAAGTATTCTTCAATAAGAAGCATGACTTGTTAGGTTCTATTACAAGAAGAATCCAAGACACACAATGTGTTTTTTTTCCACTTGTTTTATGTCTCAGTGTAGTCATGTGTTCTCATGATTTAATTCTTGTGAGCTCACCAAAGCCAATTTCAAGATATTAGGATTGTACAAAAAGAGGTGATAACATTTTAGAGAAGTAAGTTGAGGTTTACATTCAATCCAAACATTTCATACGATATTTATGATGTGATTAATAATTCAGAATACAGTTGAATGTGTGTGTTTTTTACATAGTACATACATACTACCCCACCCTTCTGTAGCTTCACAGTTGTTGAAGCTACATGATGTTTACACAAAGCTACATTTTCAAACCCAAGACTTTATGTTTTTTATGGTCACATCATCCCAACATTAGACATTTTTCTAGATTCATGTGCATCATTTTAAAAACATTTCCCCCATTTTTCACCCAAATTTAATACATTTTTGCTATCTTTGGAAGCTTTTGGGTCTGCACAATAGAATTTGAAATAATGTTAGTGTTAAGGAGTTCCCTGTTGCTTTTATAAACAAGATAGATACAGATATACAGTTAATACTATATTATAATATTATGTCTGATGCCACAGACGAGGTTTGATTAGAGACAAAAGTTACAACCCCCTACCTGTTACCACATGACTGAAGTCTTACACCTTGCTGACAGACGGGACAGTTCCATTTGCTGATGAAGGCTGTGAGACGTGGTTAAGAGCTCAGAAAGAGCTAGTTAGTGGACCTTGAGTTAAGATTCACCAGAACACAGTATGATGGATTAAAGATATATCTGCATTTCATTGATGAGGAAGACCACGATGTCCATGATGATGCTGATGATGAGAACAGTGATAATGATAATCACAACGCCAATGATGTCAGGAAAAAAAATTGAATCGCTAACATATCTAACAATATACTTATATACTGTAGACAGAGTAAAGCTTATAGATTCTTGAGTAAGCCATTAAAACACATGATATCATAGGTGTTTGCACTCTTTCTACTATACAGATGGATTCAAAAGTCATTTCAGTTATGATTCCTGGCTGATTTATATGTTTGCCCCTGGACTTTAGTTGTACTTTATCTCACTCTGCTAATTTCACATCCCACACAGAAGAAGAAGTGGACCTTAATTGCCCACCCATACTTTACACCAGTCATGTGATCTACTCATGCAAGCCTCGGAAATGAAGTGTGATCAACTCCAGGGCGCCCCTGACAGTGCTGTACAGATAATATGACAAGGAGACAAGAAAAAGGACACAGAGCTTTTGATGAATGTCTTTCCACACTGGATGCTCCGGAAGTCAGCATTTGCAAATTGGCCCTCCATTCTTCTGTCAGTCAAAATGGCACATCAGATGGCACGTTGAGCACAAAGGGAAGAGGAATTGTCCATTAGTGTTAAACATCTCCGACTGCGCAAAGCTGGCCTCAGCAAAAAGCGCTGACAGGTAACGGCGGGGTCGACATTGGTTGAAGAATAATGAGACCATATTTCCACAGAAGAATGAAATAATGAATGGCACCAAAGAGATCTCAAGCATGGAGTCGGCTTTCCACGCCAACAGCACAAAACAATCACACAGGGAAAGTAATGTAGCTCTTTGCACCACTGTGGGGAGGCTCTTGAAAGCACTCGCCTTGTAATTGTCACGTTGATTAGTATCACGGATATTTGCCCCACATTCTCTCTCTAGTATCTAGTTGGTCTATATTTTGTCTTTCAATCAGGGATTTTTATGTGGGTCTTGATTTGGCTTAGCTCAGAGCACCAACCAAAATGTCTGCCCCAGTTCTGGTGCAGAGGGGAATTGCTCTCCTCTGACACCAGCCCTGTTCAAGGGTCCGCTCCGTCGCCTTTGTTAATGAGCCAGGCAGTCTCAACATGTTTCAAAAGCTCAACGCTCGATGCGAAGTGAATCTTAACACCGTTTTGGTATGACTGTGCATTACTACAGGGGCCACGCGGCTCATATCCTGTCGACCTTGTAGGTGTCGAATCGTCCATGCTTTGCCTCTTGACTTAAAGTGGTCCCATAATTATCTTTACTTTACATAAAGCACATAGACCTGCATAGATATCCACCACTTTAAATTATCATCATTTAAAGCAATATGTTGCCTACACAATTAAAGGTATAAGCAACAGGCAAAGAGTTCAATTTGTCATTTTAAAAGAAACATATGGGGCCCAAAAGGGTTCAGTGTCAAATAAATAAATATGTTAATATGAAATACATACTCACAGTAAAATATACAAATGAAAAAATTTGTGAAACAATTTAAGAAATTGACTTTTGATAGTAAAATTTGTATTGTAGAGTTTCACAGGCATTATTTTTTGCCAATACCACTTTTATTTCATGCTACTTTTTATATCATAATGTCACATTTCATGGAATCACTTTTCATGACAGTGTTGTTGTCAGCACCCTCTCACCTTTCAGCCAATCACAGCCCCCCTGCCTGTTAAGTAAGCAAGCTCAACAACTGCCACCAGATTTCATTGTGGCCATATTGGGCTGTTTTCCGCCGATTTGTACTATTTTTTATTTAATTGGAAGGGGAAAAATTGTTTGGGCTACTTGTGATGATTAGATTATTATTATTTTTTTTTTTACAGTTTATTGCAGTTTACACTTCCAAAGTTATATAAAGCTATATTCCAATAAATTGGAGGGATTTAGATCAAAACATTGAAAGTTGATAAGACTGCAAGAAAGTATAGTGTGATACGGCACATACCTTTCTAACAACCCCTAATATCAAGATGAGTCATCAAACATACATATTTATTTACATGTCTTCCAGCAAGTCAAAAGAAAGGGCTCTTGATATAAAAATACTTCAAATATATATTTTGGGGCACATATTTAGCATGTAACAAGAATTAAATGAACAATTAACACCAGGACACAGGATTCGAACTTGGAAAATGTATTTTTCATTTCACTGTGTGTTAACAGGGCCACACATGCTACCTACCTTAAAAGCTACAGAGGTTTAGTGAACCGTGTTTACTCCCAGCGGCAGCCTCTGGTTGATTCAGAAAAACTTTGTTGTTGGTGGATCTAACACAAGCTTACTGGTAAAATAATGTGACAGTTGTTGAGCTTGCTAGCTTAAGCGATACAGTGCCAATACCACTGTGATTAAAAGTGATTATGAAATAAAAACAGACTTTCCAATAAGGATATTTCTATAATGAATTAAAAATGATATCCAATAAAACTGAAATACAGTAACATTTCATAATAATCAGTTGAGTTTAAATAATTGATTTTCAATTACTTTACAAATTGTTGGCTTATTTGTTTATTTTACACAGTTTATTCATATGTTTCTTTATTTCATAATGTCTCTTCTATCTATTTAATATTGAACACTTTGGGGTTCCATAAAAAGGAAGCCGAAAACATGTTTATGTAAGTGAAGGCTTCTTTCATGAAATATGCACAAATATTCCAGAGTTACAATAGCTTTTTACTCAGCAGTGAAAAAAAAATAGTTTTGATTGACAATTTTACTTGCAAAATATTATTTATTAACTACAAGACTCTCTTGAGGCAGAACAAAACATTGCAGTTAAATAATATTTTAAGTGATGACAGGGTGCCGGTGCACTCTGACTGAGCTTGTTCTACTCTGTCAACCCACCTGTCATCAAGACTTTTATTCCCATGTGGAAGAGATCCTGATGATCTGATGAATTATTTACAAAATATTATGTAAATGATGAAAATCTTTGTTGCCCTTTTTTTGCACAGAGAGTGCTCCTCACACCCTGCTGGGAATATGTCAATTTGAGAAAAACTGATGTTGAAGTTTTCTTAGTGCACTTGCCGGATAAATTAACAATTTATATGTTTCCAGTGCATGTTTATTTGATTTAGTACACTACATAGTGCAGTGCGTAAGGACAGCCACCCTTAAAAAAGACTGCCAACAAAGCTACCCTGTACTCGGAAATAAACTGTGCATCAGTAAATGAATTATTTCTGTCATGTGTAGTACGGTGGCTACGTCAGAAAACAGCAGTCCATTTGTAGCGGAGTATGTAAATTACAAGCTCAACGTAACTTCCCCTCCAAGCTACAGATGCATGAGAGGCCAGAGACTGCCAATCGCTTTGTATCTGTATGTGTGAACCCAACAAAGATGATAGAAAGAGGACAGTCAAGGAGACCAAAGACAAGTGTGTGGGAACAAGATGTTGAGACAGTCCAGTTATTAACTGTAAATATAAGATCCTGTCCTGCATCAGATACTTCCGAGGAAAGGGGATTCATTTCTGAAGGGGTAATGGAGTTAAGCTGCCAGTATACTCGGTCAGAACTTCTTGTCTGACGGTCAAATAGCTTCAGAACCCCCCCCACCCCCCTTACCAACAGACAATCTGTTATTCACACCCACTTCACACAGTGATTGGCCAGCTGTGCTGAGGTGAGAAACGAGCCACGGTTTAAACTTCTCCCTCCAGCTCTCTTTTTTCGTTCTTGACACAACTGCTTCTGTCACTTTCCAATTTTAACAATCAAGTGTAACACTATAGCCCCTTTTACACAGCCTGTTCGAGGCAGTAATGATGCGCTGTTATTCCGCCTGGCCTTCTGTACAATCAAAAAAAATGTACAATAAAAGTCCTGCAGTACTGCACTAGTGTTTTCTTAAAAGAGGGCTTTTAGCATTCTGTGTCATTTTTACACCCAACCCATTTTTGGAGGTGTGCTGTGTACTGTGCAGTGCATTGTGCCTGGGTCATTTCTAAGACAGGGCAAAGCGTCGAAAAAAAAACTGACCACATTGACCAAAAAGACGAAAGTCCAATCTATCAGTATATTTATTAGCTCTTCATTTCATTGTACTTGTTATAGGAGCGGCAGCATGTGAATGTCCTACATAGCATAGCATCCTGTGGGTGAAAGAGTGGTTGGCAAGAGGTTAACTGGCTCTGTTGTGATGTGGACAAACTGAATTAAAGGAACAAAAGCTCCACGTTTGAATACACTTCTCGAAAGATGATCAGTCTGAGGGTGATGGGATCGAGACAAGCCCTTTCAGAAGCCCTTCCCTGTCTTTTCATCTGTAAAGCCGACCTGCCAGAGAGACCTGTTGGTGTGCTAATTCCTGTAATTTTGTTTCTATTTGACACACCTCACTGCTCTGTGATACATAGAAGGGGATTATAAGATAAACTCAAACTTCTAATTTGGACCTCCGTGACTGAATGAGTCACACGTTAAAGAATATTTAATTAATTCCTAAATGCAAAGTACTGGGGAAAGGTCTGGGGAAATTAAAACTTTGAGCATCTTTGTTCGTTTAAATGTATTTTTGAGAAGTTGCATAAAAGCAGGGTATGAACTTAAGGTACAGAACCACAGTGCAGGAGTGAAAAACTGCAGAGATTTACTCAGAGGAGACCAGTGATTGAAAAGTAAATATCAAAACAGAAAGTCGAGGAGCAAACTGTCTGTGTGTGTGTGTGTGTGTGTATTTGAGTGCATCACACGATCACAGGTATTTTGTGATGAACAAACACGTATTTATAAGAAGACATCTGGCCGTCAGAGTTGGTGGGCAAATAAAGTGCAGTTTTTAAGAGTGAACACTCCAGTCTTTAAGAACTGATACGTTTCTGCTCTACCAGTGAAATCAAATAATAATAAAAAAGGTTATTATTGTAGCAAAGGAGAAACTTGAGAACTGTCATGACCGTGCATCCTTATCATGCTGGTTTACATTATTCTCAGAGAAAATGGAGTGCAAAAAAGAAGCCACAGGAAACAGAGGCCTTACACCAGAGAGAGCTGATGATTTCCCCCTTTTCATCACTTGTGCAGCACTAATGATCGGGGAGGTGACCAGATTAGAGGGTGTAAACTGCAAAACACAGTGCATTTGTCTTGTTTAGCTAGGATTGCTGGTGCTAAACTCATTTCACCTCTGCTCCAGCCCAACTTCCAATTGAATGCTGGGGCGATTGTTTGTTTTCAAGAGAGGCCTTGGATTGCCGTAATGACCGGAGTAATCCTTGGGAGCAGCGATTCATCTTTTCTGCTTGGGTTTTTTCGCTGCGTTTTGCCTTTCATGAGAAGTGATTGCCTTCATCCGCGTTAGCAGCTGCTGAAGGAAAACGCGCAGCAAGGACGCACAGTGAACCCTGCCGGCAGTCGCCAGAGGTCACACTATGTGGCCAATCACCGCTTCATTTGTCCTCTTTAAGTGTGTCATAATTGTAACGGTCCGTGGCCAGGGCTCATGAGCGCTAATCATGAATGACAACTCTGGGAATTTTTGCGGGGCCTGCATGCAGCCAGCACGCTGGATGTGATGCCATTATTTCTGTTCAGCAGGCCTGACAGCATCTGGGGAGGATTACCGCGGCTTGCGGCTCCCTCATGTTGTTGTTGTTGTTGTCGTCGTCGTCCGCGGTGGTGTTGGTGCCTCGACTTCGCAGGTAAGATGCACCAGTAAACACAGCCTGCAGCCCGAGTGGAGAGTACTGCCTGTGACAAAGTCCATTCTGTCAGTGGCATCCAATCAATAACAGCCTCAGCAGCATCTCACTGCACGAGCTGTGTGTGTGTGTGTGTGTGTGTGCGTGTGTGGAGTCGGGAAGCAAAACGTGGAAAACAAGCCACCTCTCCTTTTCCAATCTTCTCTTCCATCTCGGGGGGTGGGAGGGGGGCAGCCTAAAATACTGAAAACAACAACAACCGCAAAAAAAAAAAAGAAGATCTTGTCTCTCCTTCCCAGGGCTTGATCCCTCCTCCTCCCCCAAGAGGAGAGTTGTTAAATTGTAGCTGCATACTAACAGCTTCCTCTGAATCAATTACCATTTGGATATAAATGTCACAGCTTTGGAAACTGTCACTGGGCAGAGACTGAGAGGAACCGGTGGTTTATTAAGGATGGAGTAGATGCTGAGGGCTTCATAAACACACACATTCTTGCTGGTAAAGAAATGGCATATTTCCAATTAAACTATCATCTTTCACTTGCATATGCGGTGCAGAGGCAGAAAATAGGAAATGTAAAATCTGCTGCCCACATTGTTGTGTTAAACATTTCCACACGATATGCGTGCAGTAAAAGTGGATTTTATAGCAGGTTGCTCTAATCTCCCCGGAGACTCTGAAGTGTGAGTTCTATAAGTTACCATGAAAACCTAATTACGCAGGGTAAAAGGCAGGCTACAAAAACACCCAGACACACTATAGATGACCTTTGCTCTGGCAACATAAGCATTGCCGTTTAACCGAAACTGAAGTCCAAAGAAAATGTGCTTTGGATACAAGCGGCCACTGTCAGTGTCTCGAAAAAGGCAATAAGGCTGAGTGATTGAAATGTCAATATAACATTTACTTTTAATAACCTAGAGGCAATAAGGACTTGACGTGTATTATGAGAAGAGGAATCTCTTAAGCCTTCTTCCTCCTCACATGGTTAGTGGACAGTGTTTGTTAAAAAGAGAAGGACGACTGGTGCTCAGTCTAAACAAGATTGGAGTCATTGCTTTGACTTCATTCAGAGATATTGTATCCAGTCTCCAAAACAGTGGAGCCGTGTAACTTGGTTTTTGTGATATTGTCTCGCCATAATGTGAGTCTAGATGCAGGCGTGTATAGACGGCAGGCCTGTCAGTTGAATTGTGAAGATTTTGTGAGCCTCTGAATAATATGTCCTCATACCCGCTGTCTCAGATCACAGGGGGTATTTTTAATTGTTGTCTTTAATACAGAATGTTTAAAGAGGAGCTGTGCAGGGAATGGCTTTTTTTCAGTTCAGTTTATTAGTCTGAGTGAGAAAAATGGTGTTAAAACTAACTTTGAATAAAAAAGTGAGTCTCAGTGTCACTTTGTGTGGTAATGACACTTTTTTTTTTATTCAATGCCAATATATTTGTTTTATTTATCAATATTAGTGATGCTGATGATTCTTAGCACAAGTTTCTTATTGCAATATGAAATTTCTAAAAGATAATGGCAGAAAGGGGTTTTAAAGGGTTTACTTGGTAAGTCTGTAATTAAAAAGTCTTAAATCACATGACAAGCTGACCACCATAACAATAGAAACACCTCATACTGAACTAGCTGTAAAATACCATATATCCAACACACCCTTTGCAATGAGGTGGTATGCTTGTGTAGCACTGCTCTTTAGCAAACTTTTCTGTAACACTGTTGCGATCGCTGCTGCTGATCAGCAAGCTGAACTGCAAACAGTCTGATGATATCACTTTAGGACTTTGTAAAGGAATATTGTGAAGGAGAACGAAACTCATCTCAGAGGTTTTACTCTACACTGAGCTGCTGGAGATTACTGCTTGACTTCACCAAGCTACTGTAAATAATGCTGCATGTGTTAACGTACCATTTTGTGAGATGATTGATCACTGTCACTCCCAGCTTCCACCCCAGCATATGTGTCAGCTCGGAGTCAGTTTGCTGTCGTCACTCCCCATTCTCTGCTGCATTGAGCTTAGTGTCACGGGATCAGAGCTTAGACCGCAAACATCACTCCACATTGGTTTCATATGTGTTTACTGACTTATCTGTTCAGCAAATGTATGACTTGTCCCACCTCCACATCCACCTGTTTTCATTAGGAAGTTTATTGTCACCCTCCAATCTCTGCTGTGCTAAGCTCGGTGAATGCTTGCTGGGAGTGACAACATCAGAGCCTAGTCATCTCATATCAGATCTATACATGTTTGCAGTCACATAATAAAGTGTTTCTCATGAACTCAACAAACGCAATGTTTAACAAATGAGCTAAAATTAGCATAAAGGAACAAAACAAATGCAAAAAAGGGATAGTTTGATGAGATCCAGCCCTCTTGATGGTCAGTCTGGTGATTTTACATGATGTTCACTGTTGAATCATGGGCTGAAGCATGTCATTTCCACTAATGGTAAGTCCAGTTTTATGCAGTTAGGTGTGAGGATCAGCATTAAGTTTTCTCTGCTGTTATAATATTCTCTTTTCCAGGCATACGATGCCTCCTCCTTTCCAAGAGCAAACGATCTGATTCCTTATCAAGACTTGTGTCCCAAAATTACACTGCAAGGCTGACAAAAATATGCCCCTTGTGTTTAACAATGTGCATATCTATTTTAAATGTATTGTTCTGTATATCTGTGTGTGTATTCTTCAGAGCGTTGAGACTTCTAAAGTGTATTCTTTAAAGATGTCAGAGTTTGAACTTGGAACATGTTGAGGCACATCTGTCAAATCTAAAGAACACAAAACGGCTATATGTCACCAGAATTGGAAGAAAAGCTACTTTTTGTTGGTTTGTAAACTCACTTATCGCACACGCCCTGCAGAGCTACATGGGTGTCTTTGCTTTCTCCTTTCCCCAGTTATTGTTTTTAAACTGAATTTTAACTTGTTGGTGTGTCTCCAAAGGAAAATGAAATCTAATTAGCTTATTATATATATATACACACAGTAAGTACAAATATTGAATTGCGCATATTGCAGAAGGTGAGGGGAAAATGTTTGGGTCCAGCAGCATAAACACAAAAGAATGAAAAAGAATGAGACAATTAAACAGCTGAGGAGGAAAATGTGAAGCTCTTGAAGCAGAAGTGTTCCTGCCTCTGCCCTTGCGTTTTTCCACACTTGCAGCATGTGTCAGTCTATGGAGAGCTGCAGCAGGAAGATGCATGGAACCGGCACTGACGTAAGATGATGACTGATATGGTCGCACCTACAGCTCAGAGAGGACAAAATAGAAGACGGGATCCCCATCCAGCCTGGAGTGAACTTTGCTTAATTTTGCCCACTTAATGGCCCAGCGCCACCTGCCAGTCGGCCTTTATAGCCGCCATCACTCCACTTAATCAGAAGTGCTGGCTTAGGGGTCCCGCTCATCAGGCCAATTAGACTTTAAGGCCCTGTCTTTCTGGCGGATGTCCTCTTTGTTCAGGAAACTCTTTGGCGTCCTCCTGCCTGGCTGGCAAAGGCCCAGCCAAGCTTTCAGAGAACAACCTTGAGCATTCAAAAAAAAATTATATTCTACATAACCTTTATTTAACAATGGAGGTCAATTTAGAACAAATAGTTACTTGAGATGACAGTTGAGCATCTCAAAGGGACTGGGGTTAAAACAAAAGAACACACAACAGAAGTATATGCCAACAAGACAATTAAATAGCTAATAGAAAAGGCATTTGTCAATACTCTATCCATTTTATCCATTTTGTTTTCTACACAGACACGGACAAAAGACTCCACATCACTGGCTTTGTCATCATGCCTATAAAGCTTCCGTCACAGTTCTGGCAGGTTTCAGTCAGTCAGATAAGCCTGTGAAACCTGTCTGACTAAACATCAAATGAGTGTATTTTCACACTCTACAGTTTGACAGCCATGCTAAGAGATTTAATCATCACAAACAAAGCACACATGGTTTATAAAAGGTACATACTGTCAGATTTCATGGTGTGTGGAGCGTGGCTTTTCACAAACATCACATGATCTAGATTCTAAATAGTTTTTTTTAAAGTAAAGAGAAATTCATATACTTAAGCTTAGCACTACAGTCATTTCAAATACATTATAATCTGAGGGACCAGAGAACCAACTCTTCCTGTGACCTTGTAATAGTTTTTGACATTTGGGATTTCGGAAACATGTTTAATCTCAGGATAATCATGGTAAATCGGACAGCACTATCCATCATAGCCAATTGTAATTACCTGCATATAGATCACTGTCACATGAAAAGGGGCCATTAAAGGGAGTTCTGTGTGTGAATAGAAAACATTCAATCAAAATGCCACAGGCAACACGACCGGCAGCCAAGAGCAGCGATTGAACAAGAATCCTAACCAGGACATCCCACACCGATGGCTTCGTTCCCAGGTGGGCTGGCTACGTGTGACAATCACATAAACAGGTCTATCAGTATGGGGATTATTTTTTTATTCTGTGTTTGACCAGCTTGGTTCAGCTCAGCTAACAGAGCTGGTGGAAAATCTCCAGGCCAAAAAAAACTCAGATAGAGTTAGCAAAGCACGTTGCTTCATTATCAAAGGGAAATTCAGGTTTTTTTTCAACTGGGCCCTTAATTTCCTAACTTTATGATCACATTGTACTAATCAGTTTTGTCGCTGATGTCTGGTCTGATCAGCTTTATGATTTATCAGCAACCATCACTGACAATCAGAAAGGGTTTCAAACAAACCCCCAAGGTGAATTATATTGACCTCTGGTCTTGAGCCAAATGTTTTGTTTAATGGTCTGTCAATTAGACTCTGGTACAGTTTTAGCGTCATGTCAAAAGCTAAAAGACCAATTACAGATCATGAACTGTCAAGGAAGTGATCTTATAAGTGACCCATGTAAGCCATATATATATACAAGTGTGATGTATCTGAGCTCTGGGATTTTTCCTGATGTATCAGTGCGAGTAAAAAGGAATTAAAACAGAGGTGTGTGTCCTAATCCATGGGTTTTTGCAGTTCCTCTTTAAGAAGGTAGTGAAAAAGTGACCCCAGAGTAACTCCCTCGCAATATTAAATGCACAGTATGTAATTTCTCTCAATCAAAACAATAACAAAAGAAAAGGCTGATGATGTTGTAAAGTAGCGTGGGATCATGGGAGTTGTTGTCTTTCTGACGTGACTCAGGCAGGAATCATGTGGCAAATTTAGTTGTGGGGTAGCCCAGGGCTGTTACCTGTGGTCAAAACAATCATACTAAAACTATTTTTATGAGCGTGTTACCGTAACAGTTTTGTGGCTGATCGATATAGAGCTATTTTATCAATAAATTAGGTTGTACTGCATTACTATTTTGCAAAATGGCATTTGATTAATGAAAAAAAATGCTGTGTGGTAGACATAAATGCTGTATTACTGTTACAATTCGGGTACAATTCGGTGACATTTTATGATGACGCCATTGACGGATGACCAAATGAAACCCCCTGTTATTAGACTAAAATTACAGATTTCTCTGGGTTTGAACATTGTTGGAAACATTTGGAATAATGTAAGTACACAACCTAACAAAATATATAACACAGTTCTAGTAGGTTTAAGATATTTTAATGTGGAAATGTTACATATTATACCTTTAAGTTACAAAATTTCTCTCTTTTTTTGTCTGTTTTCTAGCAATTCTAGCAAAAAAGTCCAGCGAAATATGTCAAAACTGTCCAATCAATTAGTTACCTGTCAGTCCATATGACTTCATACTAACTGCTCTTGGCTCATTAGTAAAAAGCCAGTGTTTCCTCGGCCTGGACCAAATGAACCACACTACACAGTAGGTGTCAGAAAAACCTGAGAGGTAGCAAGATGATTAATGGGAAAGAGGAGAAGAAAAAGCTGCTCAAGTTTTTTTTCTGACTTTTCGCTAATCTTTGTTTTGGTTGGCTGCTTAAGATCAAATGGCTTAAATGGAGACTTTGATAAAAACCTGTCTGACCGCTTGCGTTGCTTCCTGGACCTGTGGTGGTTATACTCAGTCAAGATTGAAGGTTATTGCGCAGGCTGAAAAGATAGAGTTGTGAATGAAATGAGTTCATAAAAAGCCATTTCACAGCTATATCAGAGACTCTAATACTGCAGCCTATAAATTAGCGAAAGAAAAAATCTGTGTGCGTGAATAGAGAGAGAGACGGGAGAGTGAAATATCCAGGAAATTAAAACTACTCACTGCTTTAGAAAGGAATAAAGGGCGTTTCGTTTAGAACTAATTGAATTAGATCTTATGATGGTGAAAGATTAAGATGGCTATCAGCTCATAAAATGCACCCTTAGTATTTTAAAATGTTTGGTAAAGTTATAAATGGGTTGAATAGAATTTCCAAATTACACAAGTACATGAAAACCCAATGTAATAACCACGGAAACAGAAATAAATATTGTTTCATAATTATTACAAATACTGTTTTCAAATTCATGTAAATCTCCTGTTGCTTATTCCAGTGTTGTTATTTTTCTTTGAAGAGACACCTGTCACTCTGCAGAACATTGCTGTCTCTGCATTGAAATTACATGTAATTTTAAGTATACTGTGATGGAAGGGAATATAAATAGCATGCATATGTAGAGGTACTGTACACAGATTATATCAAGGCATAAATATGGCACATTTGGTTGTAGAGGCAAGACAGAGATATATTCATCATATCTGAAAGCAGATGCATACACTTTCGCGCCTGACAGGCAAATAAGTGGTGTAAACCCAAACTGTATTGATTATGAGTTTGTTATTGCCTCTAGCAAAAATATCCAGGAGCATGTTCTTCCCTGGGATTATGGCTATGATGTTGGTGCAGCACCAAAGCACCCATAATCACCGAGAACATCCTGAAGGTTATTGCAGCTTTAATACAATGGCTGCAGAAGTCTGTGTGCACTCTGAAAAGTTTTCTCCCAAGTAGTAAACATAAAAAAATAAAGTTAAAAGTAAATGTCATATAAATATAGGGAAGCTCGCAAGGAGTCACAGAGCACACCCCAAAGTTAATGCAATCCTCTAAACGTGTTGGTTCAATAATAAAAACTAAAAACAAACTAAAAAAAGTTTTAAGTTTAAGAAATAAAAATGCATGGTAACAATAATGCAGATTGTTAGACAATATCTACTGTGAATATAATGACTTTGTATGAGAACACTTAATGTGTATATATCCAAGATTGAGCAAAGGCAGAAATGTGGCTAATATGGAGAAATATGTGTTTTTGACTGAATAATCCAGCAAAGGAAAAGGAGTCTGCTGATTAAGAAATAGTGCTTTCTAAATTGGTGGTGGTACCTGCACCAAATCACATCAATCACTTGATCTTGACAACACTTCAAAGACATCTATGACCCTTCAGATAGCCAGCTAACTTGGAGACAAATGGGACCAAAGATGGAGGTAACCACAATGGTCTTTTGTGGCACCTCAACAGTTGGCACTATAACCAATTGGTAGTGGTAAAATATGGAAATTGTCAGCATCAGTTTGCATAGCTAAAATTATTTTCCATATATCGGGAGTATACAATACATATGTATACCTAGTCCTACATGTAATACACATCATGGAAAAGGGTTTTTCAGGATGCAGCTTATTGAGAACAGAAATATGTTCAATGAATGAGTTCAAAGAGAAAAGGACTTGACCATCGGTTGATATGGAAGTACGCTCTTGAACTAATGGTCTCTTCATAGATGAAGATGGAGAACCCTGCAGGATGAGATTAGTTACTATCGTAACTCAGGTACAAAGGTGCTTTATATCAGGTTTAATGCCAATGAGAAACATTTGCCAGCAAGCACATTGATATGTGAGCAACAGGAGAAGATCAAATGAGCTCGATGCAGGTAAAATCTGTTCCAAAACTGCAGGAGCATTGGAAACAATGTAGTATATGTAGTAGTATTTAATATGGCAATGGGCAAAGTCTGGAAAATCTAACAGGAACAGTGGTCAAAAGTTGAAACTAACCAAAATCCCTCATGGCTAGATCGACAAACATCAACCACTTCGCTCTTCTCTTCTTCTTTGTTTCAACGTGTTTGCTTATGGCTTGCTGTGGCACCGAATGGCGCAGTCTGTGAAAATTTCGTATTTTGAAGTTGTCTTTTGCCTGGGGCAAAAAATTCTATCAGACAGACAACGGTGGGATGTCCAAAGTTGTTTTGAAGGCGCAACCTGCTGCTGGATAACAGGTAAGAAAATTATTGATTTTTTTCCCAGAAGTTTACGTAGGAAACATCATGTCTCACGAATGGGGCCCAAAACCTTAAATGACCCAACTCACGCATCATTGCCATGTTCGATAATAACAGCTACTGTTACAATATTTTGTCTACCCAATGTGAGTGGCAGCATGCTAGTCCTTGGTGGACTTGGCAGACCAACGTGGAGAGGAGCAGGGCTGAGGTTTTGAAGCGGCGTGCAGTTGGAGCTGTGCCCGTCGGGTTTGGTTTTCTTGCTGGATTTCTCTGCTCCCCGCTGAGGCTGTTCTGGTGAAAAAGTCTCTGAACTGGGTCACAGCTGTGCTGCATACAGTGGCACCATGGCACATTTCTCTGTGAGTGAGGACTATCTGAAGGCCGGGGGAGAAAATGAGCGTGCTTGTTAAACTGCCCCCCCTCCAAGTAAGATGAGAAGAGAGAGAAGCCAGGGCAATAAATCATTAATCCACCATAAAGGGGCTGGGGGAGGAAAGCCACCGTCTCGCTGTCTTTTAATGTGAGGCGAATGTATGGCACAGCAGTTTGTACCTCTGCCACCTTGGTGTGGCCCTCTGGAGATAGACAGAAACTACAGAAAACAGTCTAGAGATGGGAAATAAAAACAGAACAAAAAGAGTCTTTGAAACGTCCTAGATGGCTCTCCAGAAGAGGGCAGAGGCAAAACTCAGCTGGGCGTTAGTGTCCTAACCCTGCTTTGTCTCCTCATTCATCACTGGAAGCAGCAATCAAAAAAGCAGCAGTCAAAACTTTTGCAGCAACTCAACTCTCACAAGTGATATCATTTTTAACTGAGCTGCATTTGCTGTAAAAGGAGGAATAACATAAAAATACATGATGCAAAGTAAAACATCGCAAAGTGAACTTAACCATTTAATAATTTATGTATGCAAAACTAATAGATTTAATTCCCTTCCAGCCTCGGCTCTGGTGAGCTAGAGGTCTGGCATTAAGTGACGTTGTCTTGCCCTCAATTACCGAGGGGAATAAAGATCACAGAATCAGAGCCCAAGTGACGCAGATGCCCAGGTTATACATTTGTATAATCTATAACTCTGTTGGCCCAGATTGTCATTAAGACATGCTCTTATGCACTCATTGTATTAATGGCTGAATCGAAAGCGTGACCACATCGCTGCAAAGGTTTTTAAGCAAACTTCACGAGCAGCATTAATGTGGGAGTCTAAAGAGGTCAGGTCCAAAAGGTCTTTAAAGCCAAGTTGAAGATTTGAGAAGAAGGGGATCAGTTTTTCTCCCTGCTGACAGGAGGTTGCAGCCTGCTGCGACGTCCTTTTGCACGCCGGCTTTGATTTACAAAGAGGAAGGAAGTTGCTCCCAAAACAGATGCATTCTTAGGTATTTTCTTGCTCATGCTTCCTCTTTTAAACTGGTCTGTTATTTTTCACAGACATGCTGGCCCTGACTGGATTCATGTACTGTTTTTTTATGTTTGTGTTTAATAAACAAACACATACAAGCTCACATAAGACGAGAAGGACTGCAGGTGGTGAAATGTGGGAAATGCAGCAAATGTACACTCACAAGCAGTTCTTGGTACGAGCTACGTAAGAGAGAAAGCAGTTACTGTGCTGTGAAAACATGACATTGCTAGTCCACACCCATGTTAGCTGCTCTGTGATGCCATACTTAGGCGATACCTTCAGCACGCTGACATGCACATAATGACAGTGCTTATGTCTGTTTAGCAGGTATAATGTTTACCATGTCCACATCTTAGTTTAGTGTGCTTCATTTGCTAATTACCACAAAAAAATTCTGCTGATGGGAATGTCATGAGTTTTGCAGGTAATTGGTCGTAAACCATAGTATTGGACAAATTGATATTTGATGACGGTCATTAAAAATTTTCCTGAGCATGACATGGATCTGTACCAAATTTCAAGGCAATCCATCAAATAGTTGTCAAAACATTTCACTAAAAAACTAAAACCCAACAAGTCATTAGGAGTCATTCCTGGGGTCTGTACAGAATGTCTGTAGAAAAATGTCTGTTGAAAAATTCATGAAAATCCAAACAAGAGATCAGTAACATGTCACATTTTATCATTTTTGTCCGTCACTCACCAACTAGAACTTGCACGTGCAGAAATGTTGAAGAAATGCAGCAATGTGGGATGAGTAAGCAGGACTTAGAAAAAAGATTTCTAAACCAGGAGGCTGCTATTTTTACACATTGCTCCATTGCAAGGACTTACAAGATGTCCTTTTGAATAGAGGTCAGGTCCTCTACTCACAGTCAGGTTCTTGGTTTCACTGCTGTATTAAAAGGGTTGGATGGGTGAGAATTATGTGACAGGTCTGGAAATTAACAGCCTTTTCTTTATTGCTTTGTACGCAAAAGTAAACAAACTTGAGATCATGGTGTACTTAGCGCACAGCCTTTGTGTTGGCTGGTTGTTCTCTGTAGGAAGGACTGCTGTTTCGAGCCATGATAGAGTTGTTGTTGTTGTTGTTGTTGAGAAATCCAGATGTCAGAGATCGCAGGCGTACTATTTGTGCATTTTATCTCGGGCTGCATTTGCTCACAAATTGGGGAAAGCATTACTTTTTAAACAAAACAATCCTTAAAAATGATTTCTCATTAAGCAAAAAGTCTCAATCCTCCTCCCAATGTCTCAGCTGTTGCTTGCAATCACCAGCTAATTGTAGCACAACCTCGCCGCTATTAGCCCTCCTTGGCCAGGCTTGCCATTAGCTGATTACTGCACACCCACTATCTTATTAATGTAAATCCCTGAAAGAAAATATGGCTGAGGCACAATATTTATTTTGCAGGCTATACACATGGTACACAGTCTCAGGTGGCTCCAGTGCTTTATAGAGATTTTTAATGAGTCTTAACCAACCACCAAAGAGGACGATTTATTATTCCATCCTGCTGCCTGCTTAAATGGGAAAAATAAATAAAGAAAGAAATACGCAAATAAATTAAAAGAAAAAAGTTTTTTGCAGCAGGAGGAGGTGCCTGCTGAGGTGAATATGCTGCATTTTAATTTACTCTTAGGGAACAGAGGTAATCCATCTATGTTTGTATCTCAACAAATATAATTTAGACCCCGTACTTATCTTGTCTGCACCAGGTGATATACAATGCTCTTTCTTTTGTTGACTCTTTTGTTATAAATTAATCAGTGAGCTTGTCCCATCTCTCATTATGTGGCCTAGGCGGGGTTGTTTGACTGCAGCTATACTGCATCCTTTGCAAAAATAATTATAATTGATAACAGGCCAACTGTATTGATTTATACAGAAAAAATGACTTGTTATCATATTTGAGCAGACAGCCTATGAAATATTTCTACATGACAGTCCTTGTTTATCATTTGTATTTCTACAGTGCCTGTCTTCCAAGGCCACGTTTTTGTATCTAATTGAAATGCATTCAGCGTGCAGTATTGCCACAATGCAGTGAATGCAAATTTTTGCTAACACACGTCTACCGACTTCATGTCTTTGGCCACCAGGACCTCTTTTCCCCATTACAACCAGAGAAAATGTCCGCTCTCACCTCAGCGTTCTTGGCTGCGGCCGACATGAAGCCCTCATCCTGTCTCATGCTGCTTGGGTACCTGCCAATATGTCCTCATTTAAGAAATCGCCTGGGCTGATAAATGGCTGCTCTCTCTGTCACCATAACTAACAGAGTGCCGGCCGCCCATAGGGTCGACAGAGAGGTGCTCAATCTGGTGAGACAAAATTACATCTTGTACCGGCCAGTGGGATGAGAGCATGGGCCCGCAGATGAGAGCCAAATCACAGCATCGCCAGTACAAAATCCCTCCCTACTGCATCGTAACTGGGTAATATCCTTCCGTCTCAGCTCTCTAACAATGTTATCTGATTTGCTGCAATGCTCTCCCAAAAAAAGT
The DNA here is from genome assembly GCA_031216445.1 of Lateolabrax maculatus. NCBI lineage: Eukaryota > Metazoa > Chordata > Actinopteri > Acropomatiformes > Lateolabracidae > Lateolabrax > Lateolabrax maculatus. The sequence goes on from CM062216.1 coordinate 6,219,844, forward strand.
AAGGAGCTGAGGGTGAAGATCTTTCTGTGTCTTGAACGTTGATTCAATACCGAATCAATACAGAGAGCTCCATTGTCTGTCTGCCTGTGTGAAAAGAGGCTGTTTTCTGCAAATGTGTCTGGGCCCTATCTGCCTGCAGCAATCAGCCACTCAAACTAGGAGCTTTAATAGATTAATGTCTGTTTAATTAGCTTTTCATAATACATTAATATGACCTTCCTAAAATAGTACATGCTAAGCAATATATTTTAATCCAAACAATTCTATTGCAAGAGTCAATTTATTTTTCTATATTACCTTAACCTTTAACATTAGTGAAGGATTTCTTCACATCCTCACAGAGACGAAGAGAGATATTTGGGACAGGGTATTCCTGTGGAGGGGAAAATGGGCTAAAATGTTAATTTTGGACTCTCCCCTTGTCTACTGGATGGGGTTGATTAATGTGGCTCCTTGTCACAGCTGAGCTGGCAGAACCAGGACAGGCACAGAGTTTCACCCTGCCCTCCCTTCTCCATCAACTAAGTTTATGCTTCTGCAGTCACCATGGCAACACAAAAATACTAGGATTGACAACATCTGGATTGTGTGATCGGCTGTAGAGAAACTCTAAATGATGGGTCAAAGAAAGAGCTGGAAAGGATGAAAGTGTGCTCATTAATACGGTGACTAAAGAATGACAACCAGGATTTTATCATGATTACTATAAAAATACAAAAATACACAATCATATGAGTTTTACAGACTAAATTTATATAAGGCATCCAGATGCAGCTAATGCTCTTATCTGAACTCCTTATCCTTATTTTCGGTGTGAGAGCTGAGATAGCTCAGAAAGCCCTGGGATTTAATCGTAAGATGTTGACTTCACTCCTGAGGCTCGACTTTCTTTGCTATTAAAAGAACAACAAAATCAGAGAGAGCTGTGGTTTCATTAATAATTCTGATCCAGGGAAAGTTCTCCACTAGCCAGATGAATAAGCAAGCTCATGTTTAATTTGCTCTGGCAGATACGTCTGGCCCCTCTCCCATTCAGACTGATTTCCCTACAACTGGTGTGGCGAGCCAATCACAACTGTTTATCTACTATGGGGAGGGTTTGATACGTTGAGGCATCTTCATATATAACCGAGATCGCTGATGCGGAATGATCCACGGCCTGCTACAGGGGCAGTATTAAATGGACTGGACGGTAAATTTTCAAACAACTGCACTTAAATTTTATGTTGATAAGAAACATGTGTTTGCCAAACTTCTGACAGGACGATGTTTAGTTGCTCTGATTGGTTGTCGTGCCCGTTGATTACGCCCCTTGGGAATCGAAAATGACCTGAGAGGTCCCAGATTAATACGCATTAGCAAATTATTCTGCCGATGCCAGGCTAGTTTCCCTCTGAGCTTCATATAAAATTATTCTCTGAGTGAAAGCTGATGTAGCTCAGAGAGCTCTGGCAGCAAAACTTGTTCAGAATCAAGTTTGGTAATAGAAAAATTTCTGGTCTGCATCCTTTAATAAATGCATAGAAAATGATTCAGATTTTATATCCATCCTTATTAAATTTAATTTTCTCCAGTAATAGTAGAAACACACACCAGAATTAAAACAAAAAGCCTTTTTTCAGTTTTGTCCAATGGGGATTTAATCCCTGTTTTCATGTTCACTTTAGACTCCAGAGGCTACAGACTTGGCCACTCAACTTTCTTTGCTGCTGAAAAAGTCATATAACCAGAAATGGGGGTGCTTTCATTGTTCATTCTGATCCAGCAGCACTCCATACTATATGATTATTCTCTGTGTGAGAGCTAATATAGCCCAAAAAGCCCTGGTAGCTCTGCTTTTAAAGATATAATAAAGGTGGTTAGTTCAACTCTGTATCCATTAATATATTAAAGCATGATATTTATTAAATGCATCCTTGCTTTATTTATTTTCTGCCTATGATTCTTGAAGTACACACAGACAAAACATTTTTACAGTATCAAAACAAGTCAAACCGAGAAACAATGTTGAGACTTGCTTATCATTCAATAAAGGTAAAAAACATCTTTGACTCACCTTTTTTTTTCCCACTTGGGAATGTCTGAATGAAAATGAAACAGATGCATTGTTATCTGATTCATCCATCTATCTACTCTGTATTTAAATAGATTTGTAAACAGGTACATTTACTGCTGGAAGCATTCTGCACAGGGGACAAAAAATAGCAACATATGACTGTTACCTTTTCTTATCTGTCTCAAGTATTGGTCTGTAATTCTGCTTGCTCCAGAGGGCCACAGTGCAGCTTACACAGTGCATTATGTGAGGAGAATAAACAACGCTGCCCCAAGACAGCAGTTAGATGACTCGCACAATGCTAACAAACCGAAGGTAAACGCAGGCCTGCCTGTGTGCGCACCTGCTCATAGAGATTAATGTGGGCACTGGGGCCAGTAAAAACATCATTATCATTCAGTCTTATTTAGTTGGCTCTGCAATACAAGGTCGAGCCAGATGTTCTGTGGACAGAAAGCAGCTCATCAATGGTGTTGCATTCTCATTATTAGGCAGGAGTGTGTTGTATACGCACAGACATACACATATACGAGGCCATTCTCTGCAAGCTAACTTGTTATTAAAGTGCTGTTGATCACGTTGTATTTTCTAGGAAACAATTAAGTAATTTCTACCTTTCGTTGAATATTTACAAAAACAGATTTGATAAATCATCTTAATCCAATTAGCAAACTTTACTCCAAACAGCTGCTCAGGTCATTGTGGATGATTACTTTTGTCACATCAAAGCGAGAAAAATAATTTAACTAACTTGCAAATAAAAAGGTACAGTCAAAAGAGAACAATTTTGAGCAGTCCTTTTGGCCCCAGATTCATACAACTTTGAAACAAACAGTTGCTGGTTTGGGTCCAGTAACAACTACAACAATATTTGTAATGACCAGTCATTAAATGTCTCCAAAAGTTCAAAGAAAGCTAATTTTACCCCCTCAATATTCAGTAGTATTACAATTTTAAAAATCTCTCTTTTGATTCATCCAATGTCTTCTGTTTCTTCTACTATATTGCTCCCTCTAGAGGATAAAAAGCCATAAAAAGTAGGTTCTAACATTTTATTTTTAATGTTCTCTACTAGAACAAATTTCAACTTCCTCAATGGCCATTTATAGTTCTTCTGGGCCCAGTCAGTGCTTTGGGTTAAAACTAGTTTGTTGTATAATTCAGCCCCATGCTATTTTTATAAGAAGAACAGCATGAAAATGAAATGAGTGGGAGAGTTCATATTACAGATGTGACTGCGATAAAGTGGTAAATTACTCTCAGTTGTACATCTCAGTTAATCAGCCCCCTGACTAACAAGTAAATTCAGAGACTGACGAAGAGTTACATTATGCTTGCTGTGTGGAATGAAAACTAGCTTTCTGGAAATAAGATGAACAGTTGGCATTCACTTAAGGCAAATATTGTTTTTCATGTTTTCATAGCGTACTGGTATGGTTTGACCAAGAATCTTAACTCAAGGTCTTACTTACTATAGCTTTTAGCTGTGCTTTCAGCTGCATTGCATGGTCTTCCTCAGCGAAGGGAGTTTGTTCAGTTATCGTGTTGATAGCTCGGCTGTCATCACGTGACAGAACAGGCAGTCACGCATACACCTTAAGAAGATTTCTTTTCCAAAATTGAACTGCCAAATAAATCAATTATTGGGGTTTTAAATAGCCAATTCTTTCAGTAATGTTTAGGTGTCACTTTTTATTTCCTTTCATTGAGAACAATTTACCTCCACCGTACTGGGGTGGAGCCAGATGTTTCATTGGCAGATATCTTAAAACCTTGGCAAATAAAAATTGAACCATCAGTGTGGCTACATGTTCTTGTTCTTCATATCCTTTTTTTGTTGTCCAATTTACAACATCAGAGCCGAGTAACACAGTTGAACACAGATCTGCAGTATCACAGTAACGTTTTATAGCATACAAGCAGACATGATGTTCATTGTGATGGATTATTTCACCCAAGCGTTCTGTCTCTGCAAAACCCATATGTTACACCTAGGAAAATGCTGCGGTCAATTACAGCTTCAAAAGGCAAGATGTTTATGTGAAATCACACCTCAAATTGGAGCTGCAACAGAAAGGTACGTTTCATTTTTTGTATTGCAATTGTGAAGATTCACCTTATTTGCTCAGATGAGACTTTGGTGCCTAGAAATCTTTAAAAAGGGACAACTCTAAATTACATCATATTACTGGTACCCACTGTGGTATTTGGAGTGCCAATTTACTAGCAGACACAACATTTACACCCTTTGCATCAAAGAGCTGCAGCCAGTGATGTCAGTCTGGCAGTATCCATATGGAGAACAGGGGGAGTAAACACACCTGTATAAGACAGACAGCACACCTATCTTCTTCAACAAGCTCTCCATCAGCGTCACTCTGACTTGTGATTTGGTTGGCTGGGATCTGGTGTGGCAACCTCATCCATCTTTATCGCTGCTCAAGGAAGCACGCGGTGATGGGCGTCTGATGACAGGTGCAATAGAGCCGCCAGCTTTATCTAAAGGCATGTCTTCCAAGCTTCACCCTCTGAGAGCTTTGAAGGGCAACCTCCTCAGACTGATAGCAGAGAGATGAATGCCGGGATTCATTCATAGTATTCATGTACAGGGCCGCTTGATGAGTCTCAGGCTGCCATGCTGAGGAAAAGGCTGCATAGTGTGACGTTGCAGGTAGATGCAAAAACAAGCATCTGATACATTTTTAAGCACACAAAATCTAGGGGGAGGTCTCAAACATCTCATATTTACAATGGAGGTTTTGTTTTAGAGTGCTGCACAGCACCCAGAGCACCAGGCAGGAAAACACCTTGATTTATTTAACAGCAGGCTTTGTTGAACCAACAGAATTAATTCTTGTTTTGAGTAACTAATATAATTTATTTCCCGTGTTCTGACACGCACATTTTCTTTTATTTTGGTAACTCAGCCTTTTGTCTTTTATTTTTTTGAAATTTTGTTAACAGCTTAATTCTTCACCCATGTTCACACTACTAGAAGCCATCAAACATGCAAATGTTGATTAAACATAAAGGAAGACCCAGTCAACCCCTTCCCATAAAAAATCCACACAGTCAAGTGAGACAATTCAACTGGAGCTATTAAGATATGCAGCTTAATTATGAATGAGCTATGTGTGGGCGTAATAAGCATGGCTAATACAATGGCTCTTTGCACAATATGTGCCTCAGTGTATAAATCACACCACATTACACTTTAATTATGAACCAGTAATTATGTATATTGCAGGTCACAGGTTGGTTAAAGCTATGAAAACAGACACGGAGTACAAAAGTACAAGCAACTGTAGCCAATTAGGGTTTGGAGTTAGACTTCATAAAATCTGAATCCAGTCAAATCCCTTAAATTAAATTTAGGTTAATTTGTAGTAACAACAGTATAGATAATTTTATATTCATGAACTGAGATTTCAAAAAAGTAAAATTCTTTGTTAATTAAAAAAAGAAGAAATAAAAGATTCAATAAGGGGTTTGTTGGAACTTAACAAATTCACTTAGTTCACAAAGTTGTAACTGAATCAGAAATTGAACCAGCTATGAGAAGTTGTCTCGAAAGAGCATTCAAACTGAAAGCTTTGGGGAAAATAAATGTATGATTTAAGCAAAGCCTGAATTAGCAATTAAAACATTCACAGTGTCAATCCACCCCCACCACCACCACCACCCATTAATGCGACAATTCGCTGAAGTACCTTCGACATAACACACGTTACATCACATGTCACATAACGAAGAGTAAACATGACTCCAGGAGGCTGAATTGGTTCATTACGTCTAATAGTGAAGGCTTGGTTGGATGGGTAAAAGAGTGATTATACACAGAGAATGTGGAAAGAAGCCATTAGTCTATTTCCAAACACAATTAGCAAATTTAAAAACTCCCAGCATCCAACATGTGCTGGTATCACAACAACCATCAAAAGACCCCATTACCAAGATGTTAGTTTAAGTCCTTCTTTTATTCTGTATGTTGGTTTAACAGTTCAGCAGTTTGGGAAATTGACATAAGACCAGACTCAAAATACACCAGTTCTGTCTCTGTGTGCAGGGAAAATTACTAGCTTAGTTTTATCAAACACAACCACAAAACAGGTCATTTGTCATTGCCTTCCAAAACAGTAATAATCGACCGTTCTGCCACTACTATTAAGGTAAAACTACTTGAATAATAGCGAAGGTCATGGTGAAAGGAAACTAAACTGTGTCAGTCTTTTTTTGTATGCCAAGTTTTCACTTTTCAAATTTAAGTAACCCGATCCAATATGTCACAGAAACACTGGTAGAATTCCTATTTCCACACTTACCCACACAGTAAATCACTAAAATCCGGAAAAAGCTATTATCTGTGTTTCGCTAAAGTGGGATGCCTGAAAGGGACAAATACACAGCAGTGATGTTCCATTAACTTGTAATATTTTTACATGCTAGTGGCCCATTCAGAAATTCACCGGGTTAATTTTCTGAGCCATTTCACGGCGGCTATCTGTATGCTTGTCAGCAAGAATTAATGTGCAAATTAAGCTTTGAGAAGTTGCTTTAGGCCTCTTTCACAGGTCTAATGCATAATGGTATTGGGTGCATTATAACAGAGGCTCTCTGTCCATAAGGAGCACAATCACACTGCAGCTGGAACCCATCATGCCTTCAGTTTAAACTGCTTTGTTATCACAGGCAGCCCGCAGAAGATTAAAGCTGTGTTCAAAAAAAAGAAAAAGAAAAGCCTTTATTTATTTATTTATTTTTCACTTTAGTAAACAAAAGTAAACATGGAGGTTGTTCAGCTTTTGGTGTCTAACAACTGGATAATTTGATAAAGTTGCTTTTTAAAAACTCAAAGTGTGTCAGTTGTGGAATGTATTTGCACATTTACTCAAGTAATGTACTTCTGCAAAATTTTGAGGTACTTGTACTTTACTCGGCTGTGGTATACTTCAACTACATTTCATAGGGAAAAATCATCCTGTTTACAGGACTACTTTTCAGAATTTGATTTTACATTAAAAACATATATGCAAAGTTAATATATAAATATAAATATATATATACCTATACCTATATATATATAAATATAATGCACTGCTAAAGATTACACTAGTGGTTCCAAACATGTTTGGTGTCTAACCTCTTGTCTATAAGTTAACAGTTGCACCAAATAAACATGTCCTCTTCACATCTCAGATGGTTTTAAAAAACAGTTCAAGGCCAAAGACGTTAAATTACAATATGTCACAAAAAACTGCAAAGATTAGATAAATGGCCAAACAATAAATGCTAATTTCTGTATCTCCATGTGTCCTTACTTTAAAAGTAAAGTACAAATATATAGTTATAGCAAGAGATAAAATGTAGTCTGCAACCAGAAAATAAAAGACCCCAGTAGGAAATCCAAATAAATACTTGGCAGTTTCCAGGATATTCGATGTTCTGGATTTGTGATCATTTGTCTTCCATGCCTTAGTGAGACATCCATCGCTGTCAAAACTGTGAACAGTGAGGAAAACAAAACTTGTGGCCCTGATAAGCTGTCAGCCATGGTCATGTATAGGTAGTGCACTGTCTGAGCCTACCAAAGAAAGAGAATTTATCTGGCCTGTTACAAATCAAAACAAGCATCTAGGCAGAACATTTGGGAAGCAATTAGTCATGTAATGTCAAGGAGAATTGCATTGAGGCTGCTTTATGAGTGATAATCCCCAGGTAGCTGGAAACCTGCTGGTTACAAACAGGCTCTTGGTGAACATATGAAACTCAAACCCACACTGCTTCGGCGTTGGCAGTGCCAAATTAATGACAGCTCGACTGAATAGTGACCTCCGATTGTCTCAGAGTCGTATGAGAAAGTTCAACTTTCCCTGCAAAGTTTTCTCATCTTCACAACATCCGGGTTTAGCTGACGAGAGAATCATCTCCTTGCTGCTTTCTTTGCCCTTTATGAAATTAAGAGAGGGGTTTTAACTATTCCATCAGTAATTCCATTTTCCTCTTCGCAAACTGCATATTGCTCATTAAATATTAACTGACAGGCCTGAGCTTCCTTGCATTTTGATTATTGTTTTTTTTATGGCCGACAGGTTAAGACTGTCTGCAGAATGTCAATAAGAGCATTTCTATTGATGCAAATTGAAAAGCAAGAAAACAAACAATTAGATATGTTTTCTGAATTATAAATGCTTCATAATTCACCTGAAATTAGTGATTTCTGACTCTGAGACATCTCAGTTATATCTGGGCCAAAATTATACCTCCAATCGACAACAGGGCTGACTAGTTGCTGTAGGTCATATGGAGTCCCAAAGGTGACATTAATAGTCAGTCTGATTAGTCAAACTTATAATTGAATACATAAATAAGTAAATGAGTAATAAGAGTGAATTCAATAATTTATATGGATTGATCAAGTTCAAGCTAGAGTAAATGCTAACATTAGTATATGAGAGCGGTGAGAGTGAACTACACAGTAAAGTTAAAAATGAGCTGAAACTTGCTATGAAGCTCTGTATACCAAAGAACGGCTGCAGATTCAGGTGATAATTCTCTGTAGATTCATCACTACAACCAACCCCTTCCATATTATCACATTGTTTTCAGATCATTTTTTATAAAAAAATATTGGAATAGCTGCTTTAAGTAGATGTCAAGATACAGTCTTGCAGTGTATAACTTAAACATTTGACTTGCTGGTGGTGTTAAAGGAAAACTCACTGCAACCAATAGTTGACACATTTCAGTCTGGACCAAAGTGGTGAACTGACCAACATCAGTAGCCCACAAGCGACATGAGGCCTTTCAATTGGTCCATTCAGTTAGTCTTCACCAACTAGTATGTATTTGAGTTTGCCATCAGTCGCTGATAGATATACGTTACTTGAACCAGCCCAATACAAAAAGCCCCTGCGGGATCTAAATAATGGAAGCCAGACAAGCATACATAAATCGAAATAACGTAATTTACAGTATACTTACCGTTTACCTGGTGCAGTTCATTATTCATTATTTGTCTAAGAGAACTCATATTATAAACTCAGTTACAATGAACCTTACATTAATTTACCAGCACTTTGTTGGTCATTTAAAGGCTACGTCCTGGTAAAAATAGTTTATGAAAGGCCTTGAAACACACCTTTAGTTTTGGTCTCTGTGAGTCTAGACCTTCTCATTTTGGGGAAGATGCAGTGGTTCATCTTGACCTTCAGGTCCTATCACAGACCCACACAGGTTGTGCCCTTTAAAGGATATAGTGCATTAATCGAGATACACCTAATTATTCGTCAGTGACAAATCAGATACCCCCTATGACATTTGGAAACCTTTCATAATCAGCTAAAATGGCAAATGTTTGGATGAAATTTCATATTTTATAATCAATTTTAATCATTTGAGTGTTATTTATGTATTGAGTTGACTGATCATTAGTGACATTTGTCGCTAAGACGTCACATCACGGCCGTCAAGGCTTGTGGAGTTTGAGTGCCCAGGCTTTCCATCAGACTTGAAGAGTCACCGAGTGCATTGTTGGCACCACTGCCTTTTTCCCTCAGCTGTCCCCAGACACCAATGTTTGCTCTGATCATGATGTACCCCAAGACATGCTCACTGGCAAGATTTGATTATCAATAAGCCAGCTGAATTGAGAATGTACTTGCCATAGCTTGCTTGACAAGCTCTGACTAGCACCCGTCCACCAAGCTAGTGAATTATGAAAACCATTGATGGATGAAATATGAACATCAATCTTTCTGAGCTCCTGTCTGCTGAATAAATTACTTTTAAAGTTCACTGCCATGTTTGCAGACATGTGCTTCAGAAAATGCTCATGCCTCCGTGCTTTCCCCTCTGCACAAGATATCTTCAGAGCGGAGGGAAATAATCTCTGTGAAAAGCAAAGTGAGTTTCGATGAGAACGTGAGGATATTTTCTGACGAGCATCTGGATTGATGAGAGGTTTGTCCTGTTGAGTACACGAGGCATGAAGGTAGCGGAAAGTCAGGTCGGTTGTCTAATCATTTGCCTTATTGTAAATCGATAAAATAAGATACAGTGCTTTGAAAATGCCCCATGTGAGAAACAGTCTGCTGTTCATTCTGACACTGTTCATAGTCTGTTGGGTGTCTCATAAGGTTTTTTGCAGTGCGGCACAGACATTTATCGAGTTTTACAGGTATTGAATGGGGTTGTATTTCTTCTCCCTTGCCCTGAGTATCCATAAATAACACACTTCTACACAATAGAGGAGAAAAAGAGCAAAGTGGTGTATGACATTTTCTGGATCAATTCTAAAGAACTTCTTTCGTTACCACAATACTATTGTCCTTATTCCGAATCCACTTTTTTAATATTGGTCTCATCCCAGACATGGTGTGTGGACAAAATGTCTGGGACTGTAATACTGTGTGAGTTAGTCTGAGCCAAAGTCCTCCTGAATTCTGTGTGAGGAGTCAGTCTGGACTCATGATTTTTTTATGGAATAAGCACATCTTAAAATGCAAATACATGTTCTGTCTACAGAAAGTGAGTGAAAGCACTGCTAGACAGGTGGTAATTTGGCATTGAAACAGCATGGTGGAAAGTGAGAGTAAGGAGACCTTGGGTTATATGGGTGCATGGCATGTATATGTATTTTTTAGAAGTTTATATAAAACCGTGATGGTGTTGGGTCACTACACTATACAACAATACTGGTAGACAAATAGACACAAACACCAATCTTAATACTTAATGTTGACAAAAAGTTGAATTTCTGGTAATAATTATGGACAAATCAATAAACAAATTGAATAAATACTTTCTTAATGAAATACATAAATAATGAAATGCTCAAAGCTTACTACATGCACGACAAAATAAATATATAAATAAATGCTCATATTTCATGTGGATATAAATATCACCCAAGAACATAAAAGTTTCTTGGTTGGACTCTGGTTGAATGCAGAAAAACTGTTTACAGATGCAGACAACATTTTACCCATAACTCTCTCTGTTACCAGTCCTGCTTCTTAACCAGCTGACATATCAGGGGTTTCTGAGGTGCATTAGCTTTCACACAGAGAATACATGAATATGGATTCCAAATAAGAACATCAGCTGAATCATAAAAACTGACTCCCTCTTAATCAGATCTGACTTGTTGTATGTCAGTGTTGCTGGTTGTATGATGATTATTTGTTAATTTGGCCTTGTATGATGTTCAAATAATGACTGTACTTGTATGGCATTGTCAGTGGCATTCTGGATTGAATAAATTATAGTTTTCCCAGAAATATGATACATCTGGAGCCTTTGTACAATTATTCGATTTTTGGCAACTTGCAGCGCTGCTGTTAATCGGTCATCAGCAGGTGACCAATCGCCAAGTGCAATTTTATGCAAACAAAAAAATGGAAAGTCAAAAAAACACCAGTGATTTGGAATTGCATTGATCCCAATACATTACCTTTAATTCACTACAAATTTTACACATACATGGGCAAGCATTTCTCCGACATCACTTCCATGGGATCCCGTTTGTGATACCAGATTCAAGAAATAACCAAACAGTCTGATATCAACAGAGTCCAAACCCACCAAAATCTTTAAAGATAAACCTACGGTTGGAATATTTGCAGCATACTGGGAAGTGCCTTAAATTAATAAGATCATATAGCAAGACAAAGGTACATCACTGCCGTAGTTGCTGTACCGCAGTCTATTAACATAACCTCATTATGATGTGAAGGCCATTATAATACCTTGTCAGCCAGCTGTATGGCTAATCATCCGCAGATTTACATTTTCATTACTCTGTCAAGTGTCAAGGGCCTCTTCTGCCAATCTCCACTTATAAACAAATGACACTGGGTGGCATATAGCACACACGGACGCATCAGTCAGCCTCATTATAAGTACTGTATACTGGTGAACCACAGTGTATGGACAGATCACCAACCACCATTGTTGAAGCTGTTTGGCATGTTGAGTGAACTGAAGACCATCCAGAAAAACCTTGGCTCGGATAAATAACAAATAGCGTTGTCTCTGTTTTGAAATACGGTGCGTGATACATTATAGGTTTCTCCCAGACACACAGCTACATGAAACTGGCATGAAATTCTACTTCATCTATTACACTAATTACATTTTCCATTTATACATTTTGCAAATGAAATCCACTTTTAAAAAGGTATCAGTTTATCTCCAGAGTATTCCTGCCATTAAAAAGGTAGGGGTTAAGCTACCTTAAAAAGCTGCTCAAGAGATTCATTACTATGGGTTACAGTGGAGGAGGTGAAAATGAGGAATCACATGGAGTGTTCACAATGGAAAGGTTTCATCTTCCAGGAAGCATAAATGTGCTTAGTAAGTTTCATTGCAATTTGCCCATGGAAAAAAAAAAAAAAAACTGCGAATCATCCTCTGGGCACCATGAACACCAATACCATATTTCATGGCTGAAATCTGACATTTTCTGTAGATCAACTGAGTTACTGAAAGAGCTGTCATTAGTCCTTTCTGTAGGTGTTCCAAACACATATAAATCACATTATAAATCATATTACAGTTACTTTTGTCACTACATGCTGTGTGATTCCTTTAGAACTTAATTAAAAGTCAAGCCAGACATTTTGGTCCACTGTCATCTGATGTACAGGCTCCAATTTAGAGCAAGTTATTAATTCATTTTGTGCAATTTTAGAGCCAAATAATGAAACGTATTTACAAGCAAATATGACATAAATAGATTCCATTACTGCTCACAGATTTTTGGTTGCATTTAGAGTCATGCACCCTCGTGTTAAGATCTATTATATCTAAAATAACAAAGAGATAAACCAAAAAAAAAAAAAAAACCCACATACTGTCCGACCATTGTCTCCTGACTCTGAAAGCATGGCTTTTGGCTTCGTAATACCATCTCTCCCTCAGTGCAGAAGCAGTAAATATGGAGGCCCGGGCACTCAGTGTGATCAATAATTCCTTCAGCCCCAGATTCCACACTGATAAGGCACTTTGATGTGGACCAAAATGCAGGAGAGAGAAGCCATCCTGGGGGAGAAAATGTGAGGAAAAGAGGCTTCATTATTTTGGACAGCTGTCAGCGGGTCATATTCAATTAGCTCTAATAAGTTTGTCAGTTTGGGAAACAAAGCAACAGTGTGGAAGAAGGGGCTGGATAACTAAATAAATAAATAAATAAAACCTCTTGTAATTTTGGGATCCTCTCTCAGTGATACCAAATCAGAGCAGGATGCACAGTAGGCAGCCTGGGAAACATCAGAGCAGGAGCATGTTGTGAAACCAAAAAACAGAGATGCAATCAGCTGAAGAGCAGCGAAACCCAAACATATCTGATGCCAACAGACCATTTTAGCAGCACTGAGACGTGTTTTTGTGGCATGACAGACCCTTTCAAAACACAGAAAAAGTTTGAAAAATGATGTATGAAATGTCTCTCTTGTTTAGTGCAAATGTATCTTTAATGTCTGTGGGAGATTAAAGCCCCTTTTTGAGTCCCTATTTAATTTCACTGGATTGAATCATTTGATAATAAATTGTTCACCAACCACTCTGTGCAAAGTGAAAGCGGATGTAATGTTTGCTAATTAACTCTGTGATGAATGGCTATTCCAAAAAGCTAATTTAGTTTGATTATTAGAGTTTTTAAATGAGGTTCATGTTCTTTCAACATGGTTGGGAATTTATCTAAAAGCAACTCAACCTGGAGCAGTTCAGCTATTGGATTTACATTAGCTTAATTTGCCTCTCTCTTATTTGAATTAGGTCGTCACTGTTTCTTGACACTGATTTACTCAACAAACAGCTGCTTCAGCCTCAGCATGTGTAAACAAACGCCTTTGTCTTCTTCTTTTTAAACTGCTCCTTTGAGGTTTCTGCTAAATTAAATATGTGGCTGCTGTCTTGAAGAACTTGCAGACTTTGTGTGGAAAATGTTCAGCAAAAACTGCAGTGAGCACTGGAAGTGGTAAAAAAAAACCATAATGAATAAATCATAGAGAAAATAATCAAGCGATTTGTTAAATAAAATAAAATATACATTCATCACCTCCTACATACAGCAGATCTACTGTAAGTAATTAGTGTTTGTTTCTAAAGCACGCCAACATAGCCTATTGCAGCTGGTGAGGATGTGTTGGAGCCGCCATTAGTTCTCGGACCCCTCGGAGCAATTAGCTCCTCAGAATTTAGTTACTTACTCTTCGGTGTACTTGTAGAATAAAAACACATCCTCAGTGCACTTCATCTTCTCCGCTGTTGTTGTAGAAGTCAATGACGAGGTATTGAAGATAAAAGCAGCCTGAGAAGTGCACTTAACAAACTTTATGGATACTAGAATAGTGTTTTTGTTTGAAACTGCAGCACATTTGAACCAGAAGTGGCAGCAGAAGTGGTATAAAACCTCCAGCCCTGTTATAAGATCTTGTATAGAAAGAAAAGTAAAATTAGATGCATTTAGAAGTACAGTTTTCAGACATGGATGAGTTTGGTTGGAGTTCATGTGGTTCCAGGCCAACAAAATTCTTAAACTGGTAGAGGACCAAGGGGTGTGACTAACAATGGATATGGCTGACACCATATTTGGTCCATAAACAGGAGAAGTGCATCCTTAGGATAAGCTGGTATAAAGGATATCTTCTCCCAAAATATGCTTTGTAAGTGAGGCCTACAATGGCAACACTTACAAAATGCTATATGGACTCATTAAAAGATAAAAAGAACACTTGCAGAGAAAAATGAAGAAGCAAATTAAATTAAGATCTTAATACCCTGTGGAGGTTTTGACCAACGTGCCGGAGCAAAACACCAGCAGACATTTTGACTTGTCAGAGCAGGAAGAGCACAGGTGTATATAGTAGCATTAATGATGGCTCCATGCCTTTAAGTATCCCAGTGAGACATTACCAAATCCCTGGAACTGGCACCTAAATGGAATGCAGCCATTAATTCCACCTGTGCTTTTCCTGCTTTAACGAGTCAAAATGTCTGCTGTGAAAAGGGTCTATTATTTTACAAGTGGGTCTCCATTTTGCTTGTATTGCGTGCACACACACACAGATGCAAACGTGAATATGGGTGACACAATACTCATCCTTGCCAATGGTTTCACATTACTCGACGTATCTGCAGGTGATGATGAAACGGCAGGAAATGCAAAAATTGACTCGCAAATGCAGCAAAGAAGAACACTCCTAGCAAGTAAACATGGAAGTAAACAACGGAAGAAATCAAACTTTTATTAAATATCGGCTTTACAAATGTTTTATGAGGGGGGGAAATGTGTTTGACACGTTTGTTGGACCTCAGGGACCCACACAATGCTGTTGTTTTGGTGAATAACATTGAATGTAAACATAAACTTTTGTTTGTTTACAAGAAGAGTCAACAGGGTACCTTACACCACACACATATTTAAGTACTAGAGGGAGACACCCCTCAAACATCTATTACTTTATTACTGTAAACTAACTTTGTAGCATGAAGGTACAAAAAGTAAAGAACTCAGAAGGTGAAGTTTGGATGTATTTTTTCTAAACCTGAATAAGTTGCTTCTCAGTTTCTCTCATCTCTTTTAACCAATTGCTCTGACGGCCTTCTTTGCCTGATTGGTATTCACCAGCGGTGCAGTCGGTAGCTTTCATTTCATGTAAGTTCTGCTCTGCACCTCCGATTCAAATGACTTTCAATCTCTTTGTTCTGGGCAGCGGTCCAGGCCAGAGGGTCGGAGAATGATGCATTGAGGTGGTTTATTAATGTGATACGCTGCACAACCACCAACGACGACATTCATATTTCTGGTCTGCCACCTCTGAGTCGATCTGTACCAGGAGTACAAGATCACTCTGACGTAACACTTCCATGAAACCATGCTGGTTCCTCCGTAGAAGCTGTTCTCACCACCACCAAATAATCCACTGTCTTAGCTGTAAGTTAAAAAGACAAGCTGTCATTTCCATGCATATGAGTGTATGCACCTTAGGAAGTCATTGTCACAATCCACTGCTTATTAAGTGTTACAGGACAAAAGTAACAAGCAGCACACTCATCATTCATCTCAGGAAAATTATAATAAAAGCAGAAACTCTGCACACTATATACTACTATTGTTGATTGTTTGATTGAATTTGTGTTGGTGGAAGTTATGTACATATTATCAATACTGTTCACTGTCATAAATTGCAAAAACAAATATTGATTTTTATTTATTTAACATCATACTTAAACTACTAGATCAGATGAAAAGTTGGCAGTAATAATCAGGCATGGACCCAATCCTTGTAGATTAGACTCAACTTTAATACTCAGTCAACCTTAGAAGTGACTACTCTATGCTGGATGGTATGTTACTGTAATTAATGTCTGTCTCACTATGTGTGTGTGCAAAGCTCAGTTGTAAATGTCATGTGGTTATTGCTTTGCAGATGTATGACAAGACCTCGGGAGATGGTGCAGAGGTGACTGGGAGTTCAGACCAGGACCTGCTAAGGTCATTACATGTGGGTTTTATGATCTGTACAGGATTTGACACCTTTTGTCCCTTGACCCTTGATTCAGATAAGGACAAACTCCACAAAAAAGCTCTTCTATGGGGAAAAAAAATGGGATAAACTCAGAAAGAGCAACAGAGGACAGATCCCCGTTCCGGGACAGACAGACAGACAGACAGACATGCAATAGATGTCATGTGTGCAGAGTAGACTAAAATAACAATAGTAAATTAGAAAAAAAGAAGTAGGTAAATAGCAAACATGCAAGGAATATGGACCCGAGAAGGCATCAAGGAAATTTCAGTTGCCGCTAAGCACTGATAGGACCTGCACCACGAAGGCCTGGAAAGAAAACAGCATGCACACAACAGGAAAAACTCAAGGACACACGTAAACACAGAAGTAAGCATTGGTCGTTTGTTCAGACACTCAAAACAACCTAATTCAAACTGTGTTTTCCTGACAATGTGGCTGTGTGGGCGACAGCTGTTGTCTCTCAGAAGCGAAGCAGGTGGACATCCTATCTCCTACCAACAGTTAGTGGTTGTTTCTTTTAATTCTTTTAACTGCAACTAAGTAGTTTTGTTTGTCTAAATTTGACCAAATTCTAACCAGGCAGGTGGCATATCAGACAACTGTCATATGAATCATTTTTCCAATGGTCATGTGTGTTTTGGAAGGCCCTGACAAACATGTAACCCTACATGTTTTGTCATGTAGGTTGAAATACTTGTGGCTTATAACGCATATGTCTATGAACAGTTAAACTAGAGAAAAACTACAATTGAGAAAAAGCCTGAAAAACCAATGTTGTAGGGAAAACATTTCCTATTTTATAACTTTTCTCATCAATTTATCACATGTATCCACTAAACCCCAGGAAGGGAGCCCCTGCTCAAAAATGCTGAGGTGCATATCTAAAAAGTAGTATGTCTCAATCTGCAAATTGTATCAAGGAGTTTCTGCCACCAGATTGCTAAAACAGGAACAACATCATCTCCTGGAGGCGTTCCACAGTTGGATCGGTCTGCTGGTTCATGCCTGTTCGACATCCAGAGACATGAGGAGGTGGTTAACAGCAGCAGCCGAGGCCATTAGTGGGCTGTAGATGTTCAATTAGCAGTGAGATTCACACAGGTGGTGTTGATCACGATGTCCAAGGTGGAACAAGGTCCACGGCATCTGTCGACTCCAGCAGCCCCTGCCAGGGAAGCTGCAGGTGGACATCTGTTCATCATGGAACTCCAAATGAACAATATCTCCTTCCCACTTAACAGGAACGGCAAGCGCTCAAAACGCTCCTGACACTGCCTCTAATAACCGTGGCTGAATGTTTTATCATCTGTTCTGTGTAGTTCCACATCTGCAGCTCGACACACACACACATACACACACCCACCCACACACACGCACGCACACACACACACCAATGATCACCAGAGTGTAGGCACCAGTGCAACCCCCAGATAGAACTGGGCTAGAGTACAGTATGTGGCTGCAAGTGTGATCCTCAGCGGAGGAAACCTAGATACACCAGTGATAACCTGTATATCAAGCTCTCAATCTGCCACGCGCTGAAGGGGGAAAATAAATAGCCTTCATCTCGGTGAAAATGTGCTCTACTCGTCTGCAAAGTGGCAAATCTTGCCCATTGTGAAAGTGGGACATGCTGAAGCACAGAGGGAAAAGAGACGACGACAAGGGCACTGGAGCAGGACCACAAAGAGGGAGGGGGGGGGGGGGGGGGCGAAAAAAAATGCATGATAGGTTCCCTCCCTCCGTTAACCATCGCTACGTTTCACTTACATTATCTGCATTATTCAGATTCTCCCCTGGGCCATCCCGCTTGGACGACCTTCCCCTCGCGATGCCTCGCTGAGATTACATGTTGACAAAGCAATCAATGGAAGCTGGCCCAAGTCTGCAAATGTCATTTTTGTCCTCATCTCCCCAAGTTGGTGGTTCTCTCCTCGTGCCCTCATCCTGTAAGGAGTCGGTCATCCAGACCAATTCAGAAGTGTCCCATAATTATAGACTTGTCAGTACTGATTTTCATCAACAACAGTGCATGTGATGATCCGGCAGGAATGTTAATGAGTCCTCAATTGGAGTTAATCAGCTGCAGGCGCCACAGTGGCCGCCTCAGCATTCCCCCATGGTCCTCTGCGCGGCTGTCAAATGTACACTCCAGCGCCGTGCATTCTGTGATGGGGCCAGCGGACGATAAGACGTAACACGACACGACTTTCCTGTTCTGTTCTACCCCTGGGTTTCATAAAAGAAAGTGCTTCCCCAGCAAAATCTTTTATTTTTTAGTCAAAGTTTATGTCCACTCGCTTCACTACTCTTGACTCGGCGTACAATCCCTTCACTTAATTAGGAGAGCTATTTCTTTTTCAGACAGGCCTCCCAGAGGGTCACGGATTCAAAGAAATTCTTCAGCTAATGGAAGTTGGTGAGCACTTTGTTCATTTTAATGTGCCTCGGCTGGGAAATCTTTTGACACTTTGTGAAGGGGTTTCTCTAACAGAAAGGTCTGAGAATGTGAAAGGTCCACGGCACAGCATGGCAACGTAACCGAAACAGTCAACCTTAAAAGTCACTCCTTCCTGCTGGACGTAGTGTTACCGTAATTAATCACGTGTCTCACTATGTGTGTGTGTGTTTGGTGTTATTCATGCTGGTGAAAGCGGCTCAGTTGTAAATGTTAGGTGATTATTGCTTTGGAGATGTGTGACAAGTCCTCAGGGGACGGTGCAGCGGTGACGGGGAGTTTAGATCAGGGCCTGCTGAGGTCATTGCAGGTGGACCTGTCTCTCCATGACTTTTCTCTGTTCTTTCATTGTGTTGGTTTATCAGAATCATATGCCCGAAGATTGTAACTTTTTACAACTGTGGTTATACTTTCATTGTAGGAGTTTAAGGTAACTAAAAAAGTATATTGCATTGTTAGAGGCAAATTCAACTCTAAACAGTATAAAGAATAGTTAACATCGACCAGTTACAGTATTATGAAATTCTCAAAATGGTGACAAACTATTTAAACAATATTCAGTAATATAAATATATTTAATGTAAATAATAATTACATATAACATAACACACTCTGACAGGGCCCATTCTGCTAACAGTACTTTTATGTAAAGCAGGGTTTATTTTTGGGGCAATTTAGGGGCATCACTCCCAGCTGGTGTCCCACCCACTGTTTGAGTGAGGCTCGCACACAAACTAACTGGTCCATCTCACTGTCAATCAACATATCAACAGCTTTTGGTCCTTATAAGCAAAATACGATTGATGATGTTTGATCTGAGTAAAGTTACTTTGAATGAATCTTTGTTTTTTTTTACATCAATTTTAGCCTACTTTGTTTATTTTGAGGTTGCTATGAGCTCATAGTGGCTGTAATTTTCACCAAAAAGCTAACAGATGCCACTGTTTAGTTGTGTTATTGTTCTGTGATGAGTTATCATTTTTTACACCTTTGAATTCCTGCTGCCGCTGAACATAACGCTGATGAGAGCAGTGAGATGCTGAAATGTTCCGTAGAGCGGAGGGCAACTCCAGAGTTAGGTGATTATTCTCTGTGGGTTTGTCATACAAAAATATTTATTAATGCAGCTTTAAAGGACCAGTGTGTAGGATTTAGGGGGATGTATTAGCAGAAATGGTATATAATATTCATAGTTATGCTTTCATTAGTGTATAATCGCCTGAAACTAAGAACTGTTTTGTTTTTGTTAGCTTAGAATGAGCCCTTTAGATCTACATGGGGAGCAGGTCCTCTTCCACGGAGCCGCCATGTTTCTACAGTAGCACAGACCTCATCACTAGATGCCACTCAATCTTACAAACTTGCCCTTTGAGTAAAATATGAAATGCATAGTCTTACTTTTCTTTTTTTTTTTTTGGAGAAAAATATCCTATTCTGTTTTTTTTTACATTACATGAGCAACTAAATCATTGTTATCTCAGTGGGAACCTTGCAGACCCACAAGTTGTATGAACATGATACAGTATAAGACTGATGCTCCCCTCATCACAGCTTGTCAAAGATAAATAAGTTTGTGGCATTTAAAACAAAATCGCCACAGAGTCACAAATCACCTTGCCTGTGTTTGACATTAATCAGTGAAGCAGTTTAATTACCTTTGGAAAGTGTACAGACTCAAACTGAGCCCTCTCCTTGTCTAATCATACAATAAAGCTAAAAAACTGCCTTCCTGCACTCTTGGTTGTAGAGAAATTCCTTTGAAAACCTTAACTTGGCTTAATCATCAGGCTCAGCCGTTGTTCCACTAATGACTAGCACAGTGTGTGTTTGACACGCCAGCACCGGATCGGCAGCAGCTGACTGCACACGGAGCCCCGACGCCGAGCCGTACTGACAGAGAATTCTAAGTAGGACGCCAGGGCCGTAAGAACAAGCTCCTGAAAGCTAGTGGAGCTTTTTTTTTGGTTTAACTTCTTCTGCCGGCTCAAAGCAGGGATGAAGTGAGGGCAAGCAATGAATCACAATCCACAGTTTGTCCTTCACCTAATTTCTCACTGCCACTGAGGCTCAGGTGATTTAACCTGTTGCACACACACACACACACACACACTCATTTTTGAGATAAGGAAATATGTGTGCGTTGTCTTTTTCTGCAGGAAGGAGAAAAATGGTTTCTGTCAGTGTTTTACTATTATTTATGATGTTTTTTGGACTAATATTACTGCTGTTTTAATGTGTATGTTGCATTTTACTGCTGTAAACTACTGTTGCTATGCATTATGGTCTATAAGATCATGATATGACTACGAGAACAACATATCTAAGTTTTCATGAGCTCAGAAAAACCAGCCTGATTTGAAAATGCATATTAGTCTGGAACCTTGAACCTTTTTGATTTCCAAGGGGCGTTATCAACGGGTGCAGACCAAAATGCCCCTGGATGCAATTGGATAGACCTACAACCAATCAGAGCAATGAAACATTGTCCTGTCGTACGACCTGTCAGAAGTACGGCAAACACATCTTTCTTATTAACAAAAGCTTTGAGTGCAGATGTTTGTTCTTCTTATAGAGAAAATTTACTGTCAAGTTTGTTTAATAGTGACACGATAGCAGATTCAGCAGAACGTTCCACATCAGTGGCAGCCATCTTGGTTGTTTACAAAAACGACTGACGGTCAGTCATCAAATCATTCCACGAGGACAAGACATATCTGCCAGAGCAGACATAACGGCTCGCAGATTCATCTGGTCCCCAGGCTACAGAAAAACAGCCTGTGTTCAGCTTTGTGTTGATGAATTTTCCAGCTATTCCAATACGGTTTTTATTTAGTTTATTTAGCATAGAAACCCGTAAAGGCTTTATCTGAAAAATTTAGAATTTAAAATTACCAAATTTGGTGATACATAGTTTTTACTGGACAAGAAGGGTTTGAAAAGTTTTATCTGAAAAGTAACTAAAGTACAATATTTGCTTTTGAGATGTAGTGGAGTAGAAGCATAAAGTTGCATTAAATGGAAATACTCAACAAGGAGCTCGAATTTGTTCTTAAGTATTGTAATTGAGTTAATGTACTTAGTTATATTCCACCATTATACCTACATTACAAAAAACTATTTTGTCCCTTACCCCTAGTGCTATCTGGGTAGTTTTAGAAGTCAGATTTTGTACCAGTGTAATCTTGAGCTTCCACCCACCATTAGAGGCTCACGTAAGAGAATTTTAAGCTCAGTGATTTGAAGTTTCTTGACAAAATGCACCTTTGGAATCTTAGTTAACTTCCCCAAGTTTTAATGTACACAGGCTTGTACCCTCGACTTTTTATCAAAGACAATTAGATATTTTCCAGGTTAACTGTCAGGTCTTTTTATAGTTTCCTGCTGATTCAAGCCGTAGAAGTGTGACAACTGTGAATCACATAACTTTTTCTAGGGGGAAAAAAATTAATGGGACTTTTACTTCCACGTGCTCCTGAAAGCTCCTCGACACTTTGTAACTTTACAAAATGTAATTTCATGCTGTAGTCTGATTGGTTGGTTTTTAGAGGTGGGTCATAGCACCAGTACCATTGTGAGACTTACTAAATTTATGACACTCCTAAATTTTCTTGAAACTCTAAATCAGCTGATAGTGGATGTGTTTCACAATAAAATCTACAGTGAAAAACACTGTTTTGAATTGACAACCAAAGATTTCATTATATTTTTCTCCTGATAGTCAACTTTTGTCTGAGACAGCCCAAAAAGGCATAGTGTTTGTAGTAGAAATAGTATGGATACAAATTGTCAGAAAAAGTGTAATTTATTAGGTAAGGAGAATTCAACAACAAACAGACTTCCCTATGATGAAAGTTTTTTTCATATATAAAATCTCCATCTCCTAAATATAAATCAAAAGCCAATATTGTGGACATGTAGAATTTACAGATGAAATTATCACGAAAAACAAAACATGAGAGCCTGAAACCACTGAGGATTTCTGGAATTTAGGACTACAAACTGTATGGTTGTATTGTATGCTGGGCTTTTTTCTTGTCCATTAAGGGGATTTCAGGGATATATCCTTCTAGTGCAGTTGAAAAGCCAGAAATCTCAGAATCCTGATGCGAATCACTGTTACTAATCAACTTTACTAATCAGCTCTATCAACTGCATATTAACATGCTGTGATGATAATATCAAATGTAGGTGAGAAAAAAATTACTTCCCCCTAAATGATAAGGCTTTTGTCTGTCATCTGTGAGAGCAGTTACAAAACGCATGGGCAGGTCTGGCATAGTATTATAAATATTTGCACGTATTAAAAAAAAAAAAAGAGCGGCTTTATCGTCATTTACCACATTTGCTCTTTCTACGGCTGAAAGCTCCGTCAGTTGGCAGCTGTCCCTTTCTGCCTCAGACATAATCATCCCCGGCAGAATTTGAGGCCTCAATCAAAGAGCTGCATGCACAACGTGCACCGTCAGAGGAGCACTCTAGGAGACAGATCTACATGAAACACCTGGGGACAGTCATTACAGCCCTGTAGCCTATCAGACGCTGAATCCAAGAAATACCCCCTGGAGGAGAGAGCGGCCCCGCTGGAGGCTCCGCTGAGGCTGCAGATTGCAGGGAGAAGGGACACTGGTAGACAGAAATGAATTATGATTTCTTCGATGGTTGCTATTGTCAGATGTTGAACTTTGGGACGAGACAGGCTGTCCGCTTTGTTCACTACAAAAATGTTCCATATTTTCATGTCATTTCTCTTCAGAATTGAATCTTAAACCTTATTTTTTATGAAAAAGAAAATTCCACCAGTGCAGTGAGAGCATTTCACCCCCAACAGGATCTATATCTGTCACTGGACACTGTCCATCAACTTAAAAGTAAGGAAATGTGTCCATTGCAATGTGTTATCCAATTCTATGAACTGGCTTATTTAATCAATTCCAATTCTGTGTGCATCAAGGATAAATGTCAGCGAGCAAACTCCCGCTGTGCATCCTGGGTAATGTAGGCGCCAGGTTTTGAAAAGAAGAATGTGTGAAATAAAAACGATATCTCTGGTTCCCCAGCATTGCTTTTTATTTTTTAACTATCTGTTGTGAGTCTGACAATGTTATAAAGAGTGCTCCACCGATTTAGCATTGCATTTCTTTAATTCTTATACATAATTTCTTAAAGGACTACAATTTTTTAAATATTCCTGCATTAACTTGATATTTCTGTTGTCAGTGTTGTATTTTGGGATTTTGCACCACTTTGCATTACTTTTGATTTACCACATCACACATTAATATACATCCTGTTGTAGCAGCTCAGCAGCGAGTTTGATATACTTCTCATATAAAATTAGTCAAATGTTATAGGGACAGTCTGTACATCATGTCCAGAGGCTCTCCAGATAATGGAGGAGAGGTTTGTTTGCCAGGTGACTGTCACAGGTGTCACTTAAATAGTCAAAGCTTCTAGTACAAATGGGGAAAACACACAACAGCAGCATCACACTAAAGTCAAACAAGCCGCTTGCTTGAAAAAATGTTCACCCTGGCTCCATTTTTTGTAAAGTTTAATGCACTTTCTCTACCTCCAACCTATTTTCATTGGACAAAACCGACAGTGATGTCCTGAAGTCCTTGATGTCGACATGGACGATGAGAGACTCATTCAGAGGTTGAGAATTCACACATCATATATGATCCACAGCACCCTTTTAATAAGGAGTGCATATATAACTTTGAAAAGTATTAATTTGCAGAGAGGGGAATCATAACCAGCACCTCCTGTTCACAACCTGTTGAATTTTGAGGCAAGGTCATTTTTATAGGGGAAAGAAAAATATTTAAATCATCTTGGAACAGCTCAGAACAGACACTAGGTAATCTTTAATCAAGTCCAAAAAACAGGAGGGCAGAGTCGGACAGGCAGGAAATCATTGGAAAGCTAGGCTTGATACACTCGACAAGCTGGCAGAGGTAAGTGTGACTGGGCTAGTATGAATGGACTCAACTCAACTCAACTCAACTTTATTTATATAGCGCCTTTCATACAAGAAATGCAGCCTAAGGTGCTTCACAGAGGGGGAAAAAATACAATTATTTAAAGAATTAGAATAAAAATGTGTTAGAAATTCAAAACAAGGAAAGAGAGATAACAAAACATCAGTAAATACATATTGCAAGACTAGAAATTAAAACAATGAAAACAATAAAACTAAGATAAATAAATAAAAGTCAATGATAAATAAATTAATGAGCTATCACACTATTCTAAATTAAAAGCCAGATTAAAAAGATATGTCTTTAATTGACGGATGACTGAGGAGGGGAATGAGATGCAGGTGTGGAAATGGGCGACACAGCTCAGGTGAGGGGAATGAGGTGATTGCAGGGCAGGAGGATCTGTAACAATAGGAGAGTTAGTAATAACGCAGGTAGACACAGGGCAAAAAAACATGAAAGATAATCTAAATTAATTTAGTATGATGAAAATACTTTAATGATTTTACTACATACAAAACTTTCATTAATAATTGCCAACGCACCCTCCATTATTCTCGACCAGGAAAGTGGCAGAAAAAAAGCATGGAGGAAACCAAAAACCTTAAACAAAAATAATAAATAAACAACACAAATCACAGAGATGCTGATTCACACTGGACAAATATTATCACATGACCTATGTGTTTGGCAAAATATGGTAGGTAATTTGCTGTGGAATTTTTGCTTTACAAATGACCGACATGGCAGATTTGCACAGGATTAAGATCACAGACAACCTATGCAATTATTACAAATTGCTAGAGGTCCCCGGGTAATACTACTCCCGTGTGAATAGGGCTTCAGAGAGGCCCCAGAAGGAAGCTGATTTTTCCGCCTGACGGTCACCTGAAAGAGTGTTTATCCTGATAGAGGCTGAGGTTAGGCTGTGTTACGGTCGTAGGATTAAGTAGGAATAAGACTGTTCCTTCTAGTCTGAAATCAGAGCCCAGCAACACAGTCTGACTTTCAATTAACATTCTCGTGCCCTCCCCATCTCCCCAAATTTGCATCATGGTGCTCACCTCGCCGGAGCTTGCCTCACACATATACTTGTTTACAAGGAAGAAAATTGGAAACTGAAGTGTGACTTGACTTTGTGGAGGACATCCTGTTAGGGGAATAATCAACCTACCATATCAGCCATCACTACAAACCCCGCCGAACCCCTCCCCCAACAAGGCTTGGGGCATAGCAGATGTCACAGCCCACAGAGAGAAGGTTCATACAGGGGTTAAAATTATGAGAAGGACTCCGTAAACAGGGGCACATATGTTACTGGAAGTGTACTCTGAGATTTCACGACAGTTTGAGTTTAAGTGCTGGGTCAGTGTGCCCAAAATTAGAGTGGGAGTGTCACTAACATCTCTATGTTTATGTTTAGCTATCCAAATGTATATTGTTAATTAAACTAATGGAGTATAAATTAAAAAATCTATTAAAAAAACTGGGGTCCAAAAATGAACACGGGGTCCAAAAATGAAATGGTTCATCCTCTGGAGCACAGTCACCACTGTTTATTTTTTTCTGTGCCCCTTGGAAATCAAAAATGAACTGAGAGGTTCCAGACTAATATCCATTTGCGAATAAATAATACGCATTTGCGAATTAGTCTGGCGATGCCAGGCTAGGGACCATGAATATCTACATCAAATTTAAATGGGGCCACATTATGCACATTTCCAGGTACATATTTTAATTTCTGGGATTACTTGCATATGTCTGCATGCTTTACAGTTCACAAAACACACTTTTCGCTTATACTGGCCCTTACCTGGCTGTTGTAGCTCCAGGTTCTTTAGGGCCCCTCTCTAGAAAAGCACGCTCTGTTCTCATTGGCCAGCTGCCATATAAGCCACACCCTGTGTGCACCACCCAATGCTTCCGCCAGCAATGCTGATAAAGCTGTAAAGTATTTGAACCTACGTCCTCAATCGGATTTGAAATCATAGATATCTCATTAAGGAGCAACATTTTCAGCAGTTTCACTATGACCTGATACTAGTGGCACTAAAATCCTCACCAACCTTATTAGTTATCAATCATTGATTGATTTATTTACTGATGTTCTGTCTGAATTAACTTCAATCATTAATTACACTTTAAAGTTTTTTTCCCCCTAATACTGTACACCCAACTGGCAGTTTCAGACGCTTGTCATTAAAATTAACAAACCATCCCAGCGTTTAAAGTTTCCTACTTTCAGGATAACACCAATTACCTATTGCAAGAACACACACAGAATATCAGAGATACACTCCCTGGTTTTGTGATAGCACTTAATGATCCACGCAAATCCCCAGGATTCCTTGCAGCTCATCGTTGATGGTTTAAATCTCATCACAGTTTGAATTTGGAGCATTATTACTAAATCTACAGGTGTTACTTTTAAAGTGTCAGCATCCCCACTGAAAAAAGTTATCTACTAAAGACACAGGGGGGAATTTGGTTCCAATCTCCTTGTCGGATTTTAGTTAAGGCTCAAAAGAAAAGTCCATGTCGATATAAAGCTGAAAAACAATTGTAGGCTGCAGAGACGTATAGAGGATTACAAAAACTCCTAAGTCAGAGCCCTGCAAGGCATTAAAGGTAGTAATTACCAAACTGAGGGGAAAACAACTGGATAACCTGATTGTCTATTGATTCTGTATGTTCTGCCGTGAACAGATTTAGCATCGCCAGGGGCAAAATGTGCAATAGGACCAGCTAGTAGTGTGTGGTTACATGCAGTAAACACAATCGCTAGCATGCAGTATCATACTTGATGTGTGTCTCAGTCACACTGAGACCAAATAAATCCCTTAAAAAAACTTGTGTTGCCCACTAAAATAGTCTCATCTGTCCCTCACTCTCACATAATGAGCTGTGTTTTCCATCTAAGTATAGATGCAACTCACTCTCCAGTATCAGCAGGACTTTGATGTGATGGCTGGGTCGTAATTTCAAAAGAACATTCTTCTTTTTTAGTTTTCAGAAGATGAAACATATGGCTAGCTGTTTACGCCCCATTATTTAATGGTGAAACTAGTAAAGGAGAAACAATATTTGTCTTGGCTGCAGCAGTCTCTTAGTATCTGCTATTGATCTAAATCCTCATTCCAGCCATTGGAGAAGATTGGTGTCCCCATATACTCAAGCAAACAGGCCGGCTTTGTTTTAAAATCAGATTGATCACTTTGTGTCTCTTTCTGCTCCAAATGAAAGGGAGCGTCTGATTTTTAAACACAGAGGGAAGACATGGAGCTCAGCAATATTTGCCCCTTTTTCCCTGACCTAAACAGGAGCCAGTGACGCAGATTGATTCTGTTTTGTTGTGAGGCTGCGTGATAAGCAGGGGGAAAATAATGAGCATTGTCTCATTAATGGATAGGGAATGCATTATGGGTCATACATTTCAAATGAATTATGCATAAGGAATAAACAGCCACCGTGGCAGCTGGCTATATATCATCAGAGAGGCCAAATCGTTTCGTAGCGAATGTTTGATCGTGTCTTCTGCACCTGATTGATACTTGGTGACAGTTCATTGACAGCACTGCATTGGAAAAGCACCACAGCAAAGTGGGAAGGTGCGGTTGTTTGCCTCGTATTGGAGTGTAAAAAGCCTCCTGTAATGAGCAAACATTTTGTCACCACTATATCACAAATGTTTCCACAAGAGCCTTACACAAGGCATCATCTGAAGATCAACTTTTACAGCTTTACTCAACTCTTCTTCTTTCTTTACCATATTGTCATTCATGGCAGGGCTTGCCTTTAAAAAAAGCGATTTCCATTGTAGTGACAAATTTCACATTAAATGAGATAAGCAAATGTATAAAACAACCGCTTAACATATCTATTTTGCATTGTGTCTAACCCCCTGATGACACAGCTAGTGGAACAAAAAATGGTTCTGGAGGTTTCTAACATCTCATTTTCATGAATGAACAATGCTGCAAAGTACTAATGCTATACCTGCCATTAATATGCAGAAAAGGTCTCACTTGTATGCAGCAAGAATTACAAGAAAGGAGTTCATCAAACAATCCACTTGTTTCTGTCAGTCCAATAAAGGTTCACCCAGCTGCTCTAAACTATCAGGGTCTTTTGCAGCTCAGTTAATTAACTTTTCTCGCACACAAAAAGGCAAATAATAGTCAGTGAAGCACCAGTTAGAGTGGCTGGGTTGAAGTCCCAGCTGAGGCTCAAACTGAGAGAAGCCGTTTCTTATTGTTCTTAGCTTTTGGTTGAATCTATATACTGAACACTGAAACAAAAGGACCTCCACAACTTTATCTAAGGGGGTTTTGAAATAAAATGTGCATTGGTTTACTGAAGCAGCTGTTTACTTGACCCCTACTTGACCTATATCTTGGAAACAATAACATCAGATAAATGGGACTGTTGAATAATAATGACTTCTCTTAGTTTAGAGGATCAATGCTTATAAATAGTAACTGAAAGGCCCTTGTGCCAAGCAATTTTGTGTGGACATTCATGGTCCCCAGAAGGTGAATAAAATTAAGTATACCCTGGCTTTTCATCTTGTCATACCATGAGGTCACCATTTCCGTTTGTGTAACACTAAAAGTAATCATTATAAATTTGCATGAAAATTGCAGTTATGATCATTGTCCTCAGAGGATGAACCCTCCTAATATGTCTTTCCTTTAGCATGAACATCAGGTCAATCTGTCAGGTTTGTATGAAAGGGTTAGGGTTAGGATTGTCATATTTGCTGACTAAAATCATCACCCAAAGGATAAACCTTTTTGATTTAGGTAACAACTCAACTGACATTTACATTTCTAAATGATATTCACAATCAAATAAGTTGATTACCTTTAATCTGAGTAAGCAATTTCTATTTTAGTTGTTATGTTAGTAGACTGAAATGCATATCTCTAAAACAATTAAATGCTCAACAGAGGTTAAACACTTTTGTTTTTTGGTGTTTAATGAGGTTAAAAAGCAAGGTCATAGACTAGTTTAGTTTTGTCATAGCTATTTTTAGAATAATTACATATTTATGTTTCAGCATATCCCAAACCGTAACATTTAAGTTATGTTAAGGAAATTATACGTGGATTTTATGATAAAATATTTGTTCTTTGATGACCGCAAAAAATACACAGTTCACATCTGATGTTTTCTAAGCAGTATAGAAAAAACAGTGGAAATGGTGGAAAAAATAAATCTTATAAGTGACAAATGTGTAGGTCTAAGCAGGTATTAGCATGGGGGGGGGCAATTAAAAGGACAACAGTGAAAAGGAAACTTGATATGTATTTAGAGGAAGACTTAAGTCAGTTTATACGCTGACACATAACATAGTGAGGAAAATGCTTAAAACCTGGACGCATAACTACAAAAACTGTTGTCTTTTGTCACAGTAACTTCATAATTTCCGATTTGGTTCCATCCTAGACATTATATTTTCCACAAAAGCAGAACTGGGTATGATGGCCTGCGGAGTAAATAAACCCAAAATCTTTGCACTGCAGAAAACTGTAGCACTGCTGCAGAAAATAATTGTAACTTAATGTGACACTTGTGATACATACACATTGGAATGCAATATTCACACAAGCTGTAACTTAGATTGTGAAGCATAATCTCATCATCCCTGCAGAATTATAAAACTGTCATCCACTGATAATTTGCAGACAGACAGTAGGTGAATGTGTTGGTGCGGAGAGCGAGTTTCAGAGAGAAGTTCTTCAGCTGAGCAGGAGAAACGATGCTCATCAGTGCTTGCCACACTTCTGCTTTCTGGACCAGAGAGCTTTAGTCCATCAAATCCTGTTTACAAGACATTTGAAGGACAGAGATAAGGGGTTTACTCTTTCTTGCCAAAAGAAGAAAAAAGTATGCTTTGATACACTTGGATCGGGTGGATTTAAAAGTGCTGAAAGTGCAACAAGATGAAACATGCAGGTTTTATCATGGACTCACATGTGCACTTCATGTATGACAACTCATCAGTACCACAAAGCACCGTAGCCACATTTTTTTTATGTATATGTATGTATGCATGTATGTATATATATGTATATGCTGTATGTGTACAAGTGTATCCCAGTTGTGCAGATGTCAGTGTAAACACATCATCCTCCTGTCTACTGCCGACTGCACGAACCGTTTTTTCTGATTTTCTTTCTTGTTCCCGATACCCGGAGATTGAGCGCTGATTGCCTGTCCCCTGCTGTCCTGCAGCATGGGAGTGATCTGCAGGCGGGAGGACAGCAGGCCATTATTCAGTCTTTAGATGTGCTGCTTCTTATCAGCGCGCGGGGTTGACTGAGGCAGCTGCTCTTGTCAACATGCGGGCACCCGAGCGTCCTCCGGGGGGACAGGATTTGACGGGACCGGGAACAAACTCCTCCAAAAAAAAGGTGGGGGGGTGGGGGGGAATAAATACACAAACACACAAAAACTCCCAGACTGCAAGTGTCTCTTGAAAGCACACACATGTAAACCAGCCCCCATCCCCCCCAAACCCCAGCACCTCACTCCACCCGACATTGTCACCCATGTCTCGCTCTCAGTGGGGGCTTTTGTCAGCGCAGAGTGCGTGGAGGAGGTGTTTGACAGGTGACGGCTGCAGAATGGGGGTGACAATCTTTGGTCACTTCAAACAGAGAGAAGATGACTATCTAAAATGAAAACGCATCCTGCCGTGTTTCCCTCACTGGTGATTTGCCAGGTTGGATTAAAAGATATCGGCTGTGATTACAGAGAGTGTATTTACCCTCAGAGATTAACTCATTGTGTTGTGATGTTCTTATGTCGCTTCATAGTTTCAATCAACAGGAACAATCAAATACGTTCTTATCAAGTGTAATAATTAAATCTATGGGATTTCCAAACACGCCACCCCAATTAGGTCAGAGCGTGGAGACCTGCACTGACTAGCAGAGAAAATGAAGAACCCTTGGCAGGGTTAGACAGTATGGAAACATGAACAAAAGTCAGTATTTTATAGTTTCTACACAAAACAGATGAATACACATCCGCTGTGCAAGCTCTTGTCCACTTATGTCACCAAAGCTTTGTCAGAAACAACATATTTAGTGATGTATTGGCGCAGCAACAATTGTTTGGAGCATACTGAACCTATGGATCAATACGTGAGGAGTGGATTAAGCTGCAGGAGCTTTTCCAAAGGTCTCTATGAGCATTTTGATATGTTTTTTTTTTTTTTTTGCTGTGACCCTGGATCACCATTAGAATCCTTTTGTTACCGTCATGAATCAAAGCTTACTACAGCTGCCACTGTCCACAAAGGAGGAAGATAAAAACATCTCAGAGCATTGTTTCCCAATAGTATTCGATACTCAAAGGATTGAAGTTCAGAATCAGAATCAGCTTTACTGGGCAAATATGTGTACACATAGGGTTAGGAGAAATTTGACTCTTGTTTTTCATTGCTTTCAATGAAACTTACAGTTAGCTTATGTACAAACAAGTAAGTGAAAAAAGATACATATATAAAAAGCAACAGTGAACAACAACAAACGTGTTGTATATGTCTGTATAAAAGCCAGACTATTTCTGTTCATTGTAAACAAGAACACAATAGTGCAAAGGTGCTGACTATGACAGTGTATGCATGTATACATGTCAATATACAGTATATACAGCGTGCTTTGATTTATATTTGACAATAATATGTACATGTTAAAATACTGTACTTAAACTTTAAAATATATAATTCATAATTTGTAGGTATAACGGGTATTTAGTGTTATACACATGGTTTCTGACAGTATGCGACTGATGTTAACTGTTCATTTCAGTGAAATATTCCTTAAACAGCAATCTACTCAACAAATATTGATGTTTTTTGCATCCTTCAGCTCCACCTCTTCTGATTGTGGAGCAAGACAAAAGGTCAGGGGGTGAAGAAAATAATTAGAAATCATCGTCTGTGGGTCGCCTGCTGGCTTAAGGGTTAATACAGCGACCATGAACCGCAGCAATCCCAGGTGCAAATCCAGCTGAGGACCTCTGTACTTCACTTCCTGCTAAAAAATAAAAATGAATTAAATAATAAATCACCACTGACAAATAATAAGTTCTTCAAAAATCAAAGATGAGGTCTGCAGCAATTCCAGAGTTGTTTCCTGATTTACAACTTAGTTAATTCCTGACTGCCCCCCTGTAACAAATAAGGCTTTTTATCCTTTACTTTTCATTGAAACAGGTTTTCTAAATGATTCCACATATTTATCAAACTGGAAATACTATACCAGCAGGCTCAACGTTGTTTATAATGAATATGGTGATGATTACAGGTGATGATTGTATGACTCAGATCCACATTTCTTACTGAAATGTTTCAATGATTTGTATTTAAGCCAGCAGCTAAAAACTGTTGATATTTGACCATGATATTCTGAATCTAATCTTGCCAATTTTGTAAAAATCCGCCAATGAAATCTCTGTTCCAGGGAGAAAGAATAGAAAATGGTTACCAGAGCTGCATTGGAACATTTAGCTAAATATGACTTCCATCAGATATACTGTGTTTATAAGATCCTGTGGGTGAGTTAAAAACTGTTGATAGCAGGGAGCCCACACACATTTCAGACTTAATTTCTCATTTGGGATATTTGATAAGTTGTATACCGTTGCAATTAAATCTTTTTTCAAAACTTGTTTTTATTGGCTCACTGTCAAACAGGACCTGCCATGTGACTTTTTTTCTACAGTTTTGGTATTTTCACTTGTGAAAATATCTCATTAAAAGCAGCTTCAATTTACAGCTTCCCACTGACACTAGTTAGGCATTTATCAAAGTATGTAGCTAAATCAGCCATCATATGACTGGTTTGTATCTAATTCTAATAAAACATAAATAAATATTATGAAACCAGTACCATCACTTTAACCCTACAGGTGTATTTTTTACTCTAATACCTCTATCTCCTTTTCCTGAGAATTAATGTACTGTGGCTTCAAATTTATACAAACCTCAGTGTTACGTTAGCTACAGCACATGTATAATGCAAAGGGATCAAGGGACAGTCTCTTATAAGACTTTAATGCATGACATTTCTGCTGTAAAGGCTCAGGGAAAGAAAACAACAAACAGTGGGCAATGATAATGAGTAAAATAGAGCTAAACAGAAAACTTTGCATAAGATCACGTCGTCTCTAAGCCCTCCACCGACCGTCTGCACGCAGGTGTGGTGAAGTCTGTTTTACTCTGAGGCATTCAGACCGGTATGTGGTTGGAGCAAATATAAGCCTCTGGGATTCAACGGTGGGTTCTCATTTTCTTTTTTTCCCCTTAGCCAGAAAATCATAAATAAGTCAGGTCTCCGACATGCAGAGAAATGTAGAAAATCAGAGGTAAGCAGCAGAAATTGGGGGAATGTTCTGACACCACAGTGAGAACACAGAGCCTCTGCTTCATGATGATGATGATGATGAAGTTCCTCAGACTTTTATCACAGAGGTTTGTGAGATTGGCTCATCTCATCGTGTTTGTCTCATCGTGTTTGTCTCAATAAGAAGACATTTTGTAAGGGAAATAGATGTCAATTATTATATATTATATCAATTACTTCAACATTACCTTGTTTACCTATAAAGATGGAGATTGCTTCACTTTTAATCATTCTTATAATTTTAGTTTTTTTTTACAATGCTGAACCCAGAAAACATTTTGA
The DNA here is from genome assembly GCA_031216445.1 of Lateolabrax maculatus. NCBI lineage: Eukaryota > Metazoa > Chordata > Actinopteri > Acropomatiformes > Lateolabracidae > Lateolabrax > Lateolabrax maculatus. Next base: position 6,254,571 of record CM062216.1, read on the forward strand.
CATTTAATCAATGATGAACTCGATATAAATGTTTCAGTTTATATATAGAATATTAAAGCTGCATAAATCGATATTTTTATATCATTAATGGGCCAAATGACTAGTAACATGAATGGGGTCGCATGTTCGGATCGACCCAACGGAAAATTATCATCCGACTCTGCAGTTCCCCTCAGCTCTAGAGTGTCTTTTAGCTCATTGATTTGGTTCAACGTCTCACAACTGTTTTGGTTCACTCTCACCGCTCTAATTAACCCTGTGTTTTTAGCAAAAAAGCTCTGATAAACCCACTGTACACTGCCTGTGTCTGCTGGATGTTTAAACAAGCAACTGTTTGCTAACATGTTAGTCATATCAACTTTATAAGGTTGTAATATGTCAGTGCTTTACTCACAGCTTATTCTACTGTGAAGGTTCACTATGGGTTTTTGACATAGTAATTCTATATATATATATATATATATATATATATATATATATATATATATATATATATGTATATGCCATGAGTGTGATTGTTTTGATTCGACTGAGACTTCTCTGAAACTAGAGTTTCCAATCAAGGGTGATTTGGGCTTCTAGGGTGTAACTTCTATTCAGATTTGAATCTGATATTGGATACAAAATGCTTATATATATATATATATATAAACTATAACTTGTACTTGTATAAAAAAATAAATAAATGTAATAATGAAGAAAATAATTGATTCATATGGATTTGTTTCCACTACTTCATGTTCAGCAGTCTGGCTTTAATCAATACTCATTTGACGTCAAACATTTTACTTGTCCTGTCTGCTACAGTTTCACTGTGTTGACAAGATGCTGACGGTTTGATCAATCCTTTTTCATGCAGCTCCAAGCTTGTTCCCCCAGCATTAGTCAGTTAATGTTAAGGTGACCATGCAGAGAGCATATTAACCATGTCATTCACCAGCTGTCCCCATGTCATACACTTCTTTAGTCTGACAGAAGTTTGGGCTTAAAATAGCAAGTGCTCTTGTCAGAAAATCCAATCTAAAATTAAGCCCTGTTCAATCATACATGAGCCAAATTTCAAAGGAAGGCGGTTGAATAATGGAAGGAAATGGAGATTTCCCCATGCAGCTATTGTGTTTTACAGCAGCCACCTTCACTCTAACACTGTCTTATAAAGCTTGAAGCATGCTGGAACAAGTGACTCTGTCTCTCCTTCATCCAAACACGGATTTGTCAATTCAAGCAAACATGTTGCAGCTCAACAGCACTTCAAAAAAATAATTTACACTACATGAGGGAATGCTGAAGGCTGCGGTTATTCATCTGTTTTTTTTTGTGGATTTTGTCTACGGCCTCTTTGTTTTTCGCATTTTATCCATGACTGAGGAAATATACCACCCAGAATTTCTTTTTTTCTCTATAGAATATTGTAAAAGGAATGTCTGTAGGGTGAAAATCCTGTTTTCTCCTCTAAAAATACATTTTACACAAGAGAGCTGCATGAGGTATTAAAATATGTTTATTGAAAATCTACCCATAATATCAGAAGGTATAATGAACTGACAGGATGGAGACTCTGACTTCAGTCATATTAAATTAACATCAAACTGGCAATGGACAAACCTGACAACCTTGATTAGCCCCTCAATATACTAAAAAAAAACAAATCTTTCATATTTGGTTCTGTCAATAACGCAACACCAGAGCTTCATTAAAAAAATAGTGTTTTCATGGCTCAAGCCATCTGTCCTATCAATTATGATAGTGTGTTTTCTATTATGTTTTTTTTTTTTTTTTTGCTCTATTTTAATGGATGTTCCAGCTTGTAGAAATCTAAGGAATTATGTTTGTGGGTAAAATGTTATCCTATGTAAGGGACAGAGTCAAGCTACAAAGTACACACATTGCTGCATTTTACATACCTGTACATAACTGTGTGTATATACATATAAATATACAGTTCCTAATACTCATATATGCAGTTACAAGGAAGAACATCAATACAAGGCAATATATAGTGTCAAGAAACCGGGACAAATTATTATGAGACATTATAGTTGTATTTGAAGTTAGAGTATGGTTTTAGTTTTTAGATTAAGGTCAGTTTTTAGTTGAGATTTCAGTTATTAATGTTTCCATTACTCCTTTTGGTTATTTTCTGCTTTGTGTGTCCTTTATGTTGTTTGTTTTGTGATTCATGTGCTGATGTGGCTGCAGTTATGCCATTTCCCATTAAAATGAATAAAGGCCTACCTGCCCACCTGTACAGTTCCTTCAACAACAAATATACATTTAGGAAAAATATTAAAGCCTAATGTTTGACAACCCCATGCATATCTCCACCCGATCTAAAGCCAGGAGTCACAAAATTAGAACAAAACATATAACATAAATTTCACATTTTTTAATATATTAATTATAAAATATATCTTGTTACATCTCAGGTCCTTTTTAGTCACTTTAACTGACAAATGCTACAAGTACAACAGTGTGGCTCATTGATATGTGTCTTTAATAGTTTTTGGACAACAATGGAGCTCTATGGCACAGAGGAATGAGATATGTCAGGCTTTGGATACACAGACAATACTTGTTAGTAGGATGTATTCATTGGTGGTTTTGGTCTTTTTGTGGATTTGCTGATATTACAATAAATATAGAATATCCCCATACGTATGCATTAAGTCTGTGAACAAAATTACCTTTATAGAAGTCAAAAGGTGCTTTAAAAGCAGGCTGTGTTTGTTTGTTGGTGTTGTGCATTCACTCACAAGATGCCAGAAACTGTTTTCTAGTAAACACCCCTAAAACAAACACACACACACACACACACACACACACACAGTCTGCAGTAGGACACGTGTCTGGCTCTCCGGCTGGCAGTCTGACAGCAGCATCTGCGAGAATCTGAGCGCCGCAGTTGATGACACTCTGCTCTGAACTGTCACAGGAGCAGATGGTTTATCAATTCAAAGTAAAAGAGGAAAAAATAAGAGAATCAAGCTTCAGAAAAGCAAACAAACAAACCACTGAACGTTCAAAGTATCGATGGCCTTTGGATCCTTTTCCTCCTCAAAAATGCATGAAAGGAAGATGGCTCTGAAATTTATACATACAGCAGTCTGGGAATTATACTTGGAAAGGGAAGCATGTGTAGTGTGCAAATGTTTTATTCCCTTTCAGATTGATGGTTGGAATATTGCAATTCAGGCTATCTAGAGAGACACACTTTAGCTTCTTCTTTTTAATGCTGCACCGGGTTAGAAAGAGCCGTAATGGAGGATCTGTTGAACAATAAAATCCATATTGACATGGCCGGGGATTTTATGGGATAAAATAACAAGCCTTTTCAATGTAAAAACACACAAATGAGTCCAACGTAAGTGCTGAGGTTTTTTTCCGCGGACAAAGTTTGAAAGTGAGTCTGTAATTTATAAGAACATTCCCTTCACGTATGAGTTTTTCAGGCTAGATCAATGTTCAAAGGTCTAAACACAAACGACGGCACGGCTTCATTTGTGAAAATACTCTGCTGGTCTGAATCTCGAGGCGTAACCGAAATGATAAATTCATTTCGTTTGCCTCAATTTGCATCTCAGTAATGAGTTTACAATCAGTCGGATCTAATGTGATATGTCTCTCATGGTGATGCAGATTTTCATGGCAAATTGAGTTTTCCGCAACCTGCCAAAGCTAATGTACAAAGAAGAGAACGGGCGATCTTGCTTCATACAATAATCCCTCATATTTCACATTTCTCCCTGTTTTTTGGAGCCCTACAAACTCAGAGTTTATCAGTCAGGTACTAACAAGCGCAGCTAAAGTCCTTCTTAAAGGTCAGCCATCCATTGAGAGGTGTGGACTTTCTGAATAATTCATCTTCACTGTTATCCTTTGGAGATTGAGAGCAGGAAATCAATTCCTCATGCATGGCACCACTGTCCATATTTACCGCCTCAATGTCTGAGGCAGCATTTACTCTCTAATTAGTGGATAATCAACAAGTATAATGGATTTTACAAGGTGGAGGAGTGTAGTGCAGCGAGGCCGGAGTTTAGTTTCTCAAGATAAATTGTTTCCAGGTGGGGAAGATGCTTTTGATACAAGCAGTCATACTTCATGACAGCCTCTACAATGTCAGCAACAAGGTCAGTTTCAGTGTTAACAACAGCCAGGACAACTCTGTCTCGACACTCAACAGTAAAATGGTACCTTACAGAGGTGTGTTTGAGTCTTTTGGGGCTTTAGATGCAAGTCTTTCAGGTCTCTTAACGCTGGCTGTAACAGTGCCACAGTGCTTGTTCAGCTGGGTTTTAACCTTTTTTTCCTTTCAGAACTGCAGATTAATCCTCCACGTACATCAGCAGCCTTTACAGAAACACCCAAACCAACCCTGCGTCTCACGACCCTGTCGAAGAACAATAACGTCAAAATTGGACAATATAAGCAAAACCCTGGATTAGACTTAGTGACTGTTTATTGTGTCCAATGTCAACGTTTTTACAAATGTCACTTTTTGCAATATCTGTGCATGACAACTACAGTATCATTGACGTTAGGGGAAGATTGTGAACATCTACATTTAGATGGTTCCATGCTGCTTTCTACAGTAACCCTGTTTTCCGGCACGTTCGTGATGTCGAACATGACACACCAGAAAAACAACAGAAACAAACTCGTCTACTGGCAACGGAAAAGGAGTCAATTGCCAATTTTCGGCAGGTTTACCCGCGATTAATGAACCTGCACATGCACGCTAGTTTTGGTCAGTCTTGTTCTTTATTTCCACTTCAGAGATCTTGTTAACTTGTTGATACTGGGCTATACAGACAACCCTAACTTCATTTGACTTTAACAGCGGTTTGAACATGTAACTGAGACCCGTCAATGCATTTAAATGGAAATTACGATTTTAAAAATTATCTTTGCTACTTAAGTCTTCATAGAGTATATAATACTCTATAATAATAATCTTTTTTTCTATAAATGAAGGCTAACAGTAGGTTCACCAATGTCCACAGATCTGGTCTCCAGCAGTGGAAAAGCTGAAGCCTTCAAATGTAATCAGTCCGTTCACTGATAGTTTCCACCAACGTGATCAGATTTTCTTTACATGTTCCACCGCATGTTTGAAAAGGATGGACCCTGTTTCCAGCATGTGGCACTATCGTTTTACTTATTTTGTACTGAAATAAGGTTTTTATGGAAATATACCTCGACCAAGTTATTGAACAGCAGGCAGGCTGTTCATCTCCCGACGGAGAGAGAGAGAGAGATATGCATCTTTGATTTAATTCAAGAGGGTGATCATAATGTAAATGCATGAAAAAAAAGTGGGAAAAAACACTATTTACAGTGTAAATCTTGTGATGAGCCAGTTCTGACTGAGATGTTGGACAACATTTAGTTTATACTGAATAGGGTCTCATTCACATTATCAGTGCTATTAAAACCTGCAGGGAAGAAGAAGACCACAAGCTAGTAAACATGGACGTCAACAATGTATGATGGGAAATACTTCATATTTTATGAGGAGGGAAAGGTATTCAAAACATTTGTTAGAGGACACAGTGTGTTATCTGAGTAACACTGAGTATAACACTGAGTATAAACATTAAGCATTTTGTTTGTTTAAATGAAGAAATTAAGATTTCCCACACCTGGGTTTTACGGGAATGACCAACTGGGAGGAAACCAGGGGGTACACCCAGAACTCGCTGCAGGGATTATATACATATATATATATATATATATATATATATATATATATATATAATCTGGCCTGGGAATAGTTAGAAAACATTGCTGGGGAGAGGGATGTCTGGAATACCCTGCTTAGCCTGCTGCCACTGCGTCCTGGCTCTAAATAAGCAGTGGCAACTACTTGGTGGATTTTTTTTTTTGCCTCTGATGTTCAGGCTACATATAAGCCGGCTACCTTATTGGTCACGGTTGTTGGAGCTGTATGCATCGTGTGAGACACACAACAGGCACTAACAAAAAAATGCAACTTCTCTGCATTTTTATTTTTTTATTTTCTGGGGGGATTAATAACATTAATATGGACAGAGGGATAAACAATTTCACCATAATTTATTATTAACTAGATTATATAAATTTATATAAATGAAAAAAATGACATCTATCTGCTTGTTTTTTATTGAAAAACCTCAGATTTTATTGTGTCGCCTCCACCTCTTAAATCAAACTTACGTTATTGCGTTTACATGTGTGATATAGTTAGTTCAGTTGCCTAATGTCTCTGGCCAGTTGAAGTCTGAAATTACACTCGTAGTGTGTTCTCACACTAAATACTGTGGGACACTGCGGGTAAATTTTAGAAGAAAAGTCAAGCCAAAGGAGAAACTATTATTGCTGACTATTTAAGTATCACATGTTATCTATAGTAAAAACAATCCACCACAGCTGTGCGATGATAATTTGGTTGATAAATTTAATTTTATTTACACAGGTTCTGAGATTTCCACCACTAACTTTTCTGCCTCAATACGAGGCTTTTATCAAATCTGCATGAAGGATGTCATTGTTTTCACATATTGCTCTATTAATTTTCACATTCTTATTTAATATAATTACATCTTAAAAACATTTAAACTTATTTCCGAAATTGTAGTTTTTTAACTAGTTTTCTAACTGTTTTTTTAATTGTATTTTTAGTGTACTTTCACATTATATTTCTCAATAATTTTGTCTTTGTTTTTCATATTACTTCGGACATACCTTAATGCCTCAACCATAACCCTTCCTTATAGATTTAGCATTTTAATTGTAAACACTGTAAGTTAACAGAACGTAAGCTCTATTTGCTAATAATATCCTTTTTTTTTTTTTTTTTTGCTGTATCTCATGACTATTTGCAGCTGAAGTGACCCATTTTCCTCACAGCGATCATTAAAATTCATTAAACTTTCATCTGATCTGCCTCTAATTTAAGAGACATATGACAAATCACCGACCAGTCTTGCCATATAGGCGTCACTACATCCTCTCGAGACGTATGAAAATCAGCTTTTTGAAAACCTAGCTGCTGCATAGCAACCAGGCAGCCCGGCAGAGCCAATCGCATTCCAGCAATCATCTTTTGGCCCTTGTGGGTGGCATTTTAAAGAGCCTGTCGTCACAGTGGAAGGAGAGGGCGAATGGTGAGAGAGCACTTCGTCGTGGCCTATGGCAAACAGAGCAGTGATGTACAGGGGAGTGTGAGCTCCCCGGTTACCTTGGGATGACCTTGAAAAAAAGACTGTTGATGTAATTTTCAGCCCACACAAACATCAGTTCCCTTTTGCTTTCTTAGCCTTTCTTCTTCCTGCAAAAATACAGAGTCACCAGCACACAATGGATCCACACATTGAGAAAAAAGTGTGAAAATACATCCCATTGTCAAGCTTTTATACTCTCCACCCCCAAAGTTAAACATTTTGAATCTATTCCATTGTATTTGGTTATGTTTTCAGTCTGGATGTTTTTCTATATTTCGCATAAAATACTTATATTTCAAGAAAATCTGGTGGGAAGTTGGGCTATAGAAGAAGTTCACAGAAGAACTGATGGGTCTTTGGTGCAGATAAACATTTACACAAATTTAAACTAAATTTAATACATATTTTGATGACCCTGAAAAAATTATAGGTTTGTTCTCAATATTCCATACTTTTGTCCTACAACTGGTTCTTCGGGTGAATTTTGTTCCACATAAACAATTGAAACTCCTGAGTTCACTGTGCAACTGCAACCAAACTTCACTGACGCATACATCAAAATAAATTTTTGTTTCTAAAAAATGTGATGGCATGTTGTGTTTAGATGCTACTACAGGAAGTAAATTGCGTGACATTCATGACGATCCAGATTTGGATGCAGATTTGCAAATATTTTCTATTATCAAAATAATACATTTCAAAGCTTGTGCAGCTTTGGTAGAAGTATGAGCTCTCTCAGTGCTTTCTGGTTGGAATATTCAAAGATTTAAGCAATTTAAATATTTATTCATCTCATACATAATTGTGCACAGTACAGTGTGCAGTGAAAGTTGCCTTCTCCATGCTCCTGGTAATCATTAAATAGGAAAAAGAAAAGAATGAACCTAAAGAAATAAGGAACATTATGAAAGCAAGAAAAGAGGGAGCAAAAAGCACGTGCAATGCAGTTAGTAAATAGGGAACATGAAATATGAAAACTGGAGCTGTATGGAACACGAGAATGCAAAACAGAGTTAATTACATTACATCACAAATGATAAAATATAACAACTAGAGTGTAATGGAATGCAAAGTGTATTTTAGAATTATTTAAGTATACACAAAACAGCATATTGTACAACTGTACAGTTAAATAAATATACTTAGATATTAGCCTGGGAACTACATGTATTTATGGCTCTAAGTTAACACAAATTACTAAATATGTACAGATGTGCACTGCTCATGGCATTAAGTATTATCATGCAGGCCCTGAATTCAGTTATTTGTTTAAGAGGTTATATACATCATTGTAAATGTGAAGTCTAAACACTTACAGCGTTCTTTCAAATGTTAACAACTCGTTGGACAAATGTCAAAATGTTTAATAACTTAGTTGGGGCTGAATTACACATCAGCATATTATTCTTAGGATGTAATTAATTCCCAAAGAAAATACCTTTATACTCAAGCTGACTGTACAGGGAGCATGCTGTGTGGTCAGATCACAAAATGAATGCTAACTGATTAAGCCATTTCCCTGCTGATTGTGCCGTTTATTTCTAAAGCCACTCACCAATCAGACAGTGTATCGTAGGTATTGTGTTGCTGCAGTGGATCACTTTGATGTTTATTTACTTAAATCCTTTAGACTTTACCAAGACCAGACCTCCAATTTGTTGTTATGATGTCACATTTAAAATTTCACCAGTTTTTGTTTTCATGCAGTCTGGCATGTATCCATATAATTAATTGCTTTACAACCACGGAGAGTGGAACAACCTCCCCTGGCAGCAGTTACTTCTACATTCCTGCACAGTCCCTTGTACTCTTCCTCTTGTTCCCTCGTCCTCTGACAGCTCGCCTGATGAAGTTAACCTGAGAATCTGGGTAATAAATCAAGGCACCTTGGTTGTCCACTTGATAACAGCTCATACTCAGCAATTATCTGCAGAATCAGATTGGTCACCGCAAGTCTAGGGAGCCATAAATCTGCTGCACCTTTTGATCCCTCAGATATATCCGAGGGAAATGAGTGCGGCGAGGAAGCTGCTGACTTGTCACTGTTTTGTTTTTTCCTTTCTAAAGAGGTTAGAGAGAACAGGAGATTTATGTTGAATAAACATCATGTGAAATGTTAGATTTCAGGGTATACACAATGCAGTGTGGGCCCATGAGGCTGCTAGATACGTTGTAAAATGAAATGAATACAAAAGATGCTCATTTTATGTCATCAGCCACGGTGAGGATTGATTCCATACTGATGACCTCCAAGAAATGCTTTTTAACATCTTCTGCAGCCTTAATTGAAACCAATTCCACTGCAAATTGGTTTCATTTAGGACCACTGACAATTGTACCAAGGTGTTAACTGGGATAAAATTGGTTAAGTTGCTGGTGGAGTAAAATGATACACCAAAACTCAAAATGTCACTGTTTCCTTTTAAGAGGGCAATCGACTAACAACAAGTTTTTTAAATTACAGTGGTAGCTAAGTCACGTAGCACTTCCATCACCCACATACCTCCATCCCCACGTCTGACTCATAACCTTCATTTGAATTGCAACTCACACTCACGATTCATAGCCAAGCGCCTTTAAGTATCAGCCCAGCGCGAGTAGACCAGAGTTGTTTTTTGCACTCGGTGACAAAGCACTCCCGGGCCCACCTTCTCTATTTCACCGCTGCATGGTTCAGTGGTGCAGTTAGAGGTGATAAATGATTTATTTTCCTCAGTGTTCACCACAGTTGCTCAACTTTGCCCGAGCTGCTTCCACTCATAACACTGTATGATTTATGTGGGAACATTCAATTTTCTAACTTTGGGCTTTCTGTAATGCTCTGCTGCGTGGACCAGAGTGGATGATTCGATATGAATCCACGACTTTAGCTGCAAAAACGAGGCAACGGTGGACATATTGTTCACCGTGAATAATGCAGCGCTCCTGTGGGTCAAACTAACAAGTGCTGCACTTTGATTTTCAGATAGAACTGCACTGCATCCATCAGGACCATCAGTGTGATTATCAAGGTATTGAGTTGCCATGGAGAGATGCATCGTTTTTTTTTTTTGGGCAAAATCCAACGTCTGAAATTGTGTGTGTAGCTTTTTTTTGTTGGGGACTGTAACCTGACTGCACACAGAAAGTGAGGTCCCCATATGTAGAGACTGGGTTTTGAGGGTTCAGAGTTGGTTTTAGGGTTCAGGTTACAATTCGGTTGAGGTTAGACATTTAGTTGTGATGGTCAAGGTTAGGGTGAGGGTAAGGGGCTAGGGAATGCATTATGTCAATGATGATAGTGAAACAAACACAAAGTCCAAGTCTTCCAAATTTAACAACATAATAAGTTGTCCATCCATGCCTTCACTATAATATATATATATATATATATATATATATATATATATATATATATATATAAGCTAATTTTATGATGTGGCACCATTATGGATAAGGTTAGGCCAGCAATTGTAACAATTTTGCCCTCTGTCTGTGTGTGTGTATGTGGGTGTGTGTGTGTATGTGTGTGTGTGTGTGTGTGTGTGTGTGTGTTGGCGTGGATCCTACCTGCTTTCCTCCCGGTCCCTCCTGATTACGGCTCATTCACCCCACCTGTCCAGTCTTCACAGCTGCTTTCCGTCTTCTCATCAAATCAGCAGTATATCTACTCCAGCTTTCCATCCACTCATCGCCAGATAGTTGTTGCAACCTCAGTGGTGGTCGGTTGTTCTCGGGCGCTCAGTAGTGGCGATTCAGAGCGAAGTCCTGGTGTTATCGCTCGCTTGTACTTACCTTGTATCTCTCTATGCCTCCATGATCAAACTTTCTGGTTCCCCAGCCAGCTTGCCTCGCCCGCTCATTCCCCAATCCTTCATCTCAACCCCTTGCCATTCTCATCACCCATTATCCCTGCAATACCTCTTTCACTATATTTCACTCTCTTAGTTACACTAAGTTCTACAAGAGATTTTGTAATGAATAGGCTAGAAAACTGTCACTTTGTTTTTGTAAAACACTGAGTATACCAGGTCGCTCAGGGAGTTGGTCTAAATCTGCAATTATACATATTTCAGGGCCATTTTGTGGGCTGAATTGTAAAATCAGGCAAAACTTATTTTACATGATGAATGAATAATCGAGAATGTTCTATTGACCCAATTTGTGCTAATGTGGTGTTCAGTTGTGCTGGAATACACGTGAGATGCATATTTGTCCAGGTTTTGTCAACCTTGGACAGGTTGTATCTGTGCAGCCTTCCACTCTATTGAACTGGTGTGTGGCTGAGACGAAGCATCAGCTACCTCAGTGAGCCCCTACTACATGTCAGCAACACTAACCAATAGACAGGACATCCTGCTGTAAGTTTCATCTTCCCACTCTGCGATACCAGTTCACACATACAGATTCTCTCTGATGCAGTCGCCGGCTCCTCATGACATTTTTGTGTTTTGCCCAAACTGCTCAGATCTTGTTTCTGTCAGCGCCTACATTCTCTTGGGCGGGACGAGAGGCCGGTCCTTCCCCTCATTATGCGTGACCTCCTCCCTGTTTGTCTGCACCTGCCCTTGCATCCTGCCCTCCGCTGTCTGTCACACAGCATAATCATATTCACACAGCAGAAATCACATTACATATTAGCTGCCACTGTGGAAGGGTTCAGGGCAGCGGCTGGACAAGCCTAATGAATGCCTAACCATCAAAATGACAGTAATAATGGCATGAAAAGAGTGTCCCAAAATATCCCAGTCTCTCCTCCACCTGTCCTCCTTCTCCTCTGGGTGGCCGGTAACACACACTCATCTGTCACACTGTTACCTCTGTCCCACATCCACAAATCACAACTCTGTCACTACAGCGTTGTTGTTGTAAAGGACTTTCCAAGAAACTGTGTGTCAGTCAAGCAGTGTCGTCCACCTCTGATATTATTATGCTTATAATGCTGTGGTTTAATTATACCTTTTTTGAGGTCCTAATTTAGTTCTATTTAAGCAGGTTGTTTGGTATGTCTGACTGAGACAGCTCAGCAAAGAAAACAATGTATTAAATCTTTGGGGAAACTACAATTTCTCTCTAAAGTTTAATTAGCAGTATTTGCATTCAAAGGTCACAGTTTGTTGATGCCTGTCTGTGCGTGTATTGCATCGTTTCCTCCTAGAACAAACAGTGACATTTGTATTACAGCAGATACTGTAAACCATTTGTTCGCTGTGGATTGGACACTGCTGCTCTGCTGTGACACTTTAAGCAGACAGTTTAAGCACAAACGTATAAGCACTACATAAACATTTCATAAATGATTTACAACACACAAATGTCCTCATATCTGATAACAACTACATTATAAAGTGGATATTAGAAGGGCAGTCGCAGGGAGCCTCAGGCGGACGGCCTGAGTCCGGGGGACCGGGGAGCGCTGCAGGCCGAGCAGGAGGCCGACCGGGAGGCTCGGGGATTCGGCCGCTGGGGGCTCGGGATACTCGGGGAATTTGGCCGAACGACCTCTGGGTTTCCTTCCCCGAAGCCTGCGAGTCTGGTGGCTTCGAGGACCTCCAAGGGCCAGACGGGTACCCCTGAATGGGTCAGGGGCTGAAACCGGCTCAGGACCGGTGGGCTACAAACCCAGAAACCCGAGCCTAATGGACCGCGGGGCCAACAGAGACGCAGACTGGGGAGCAGGCACGGGAACAGACCATGGTGCAGGCAGAAAGGTGGACCGGGAACCGGACGGAGAGGCGGACTGGTAATCTGGGGTCTCCAGAAAGCTTGTTATCCAGCCCGGCAGGAAACCCCTCAGCCATGGCCTCTGTGACACCTCCCAGCGCGCTAACTGCAGAGCTCCCTCTGCATAATCTCTGTCGGGAGCTCTCTTCCACTCTCCATGGACACAAGTTAGTGTGTAGATTAGTTCCTGCAGATCCACCTCGAACGAGTAGTCCTCTGCTGGGTCCATCTTGGTCAGATCCTTCTGTTATGGCGCGTAGCCGTTTGGCAAGGGTAGGACCCAATCGCAGAGAGGAGACTGGCAGGTAAGGTGACAGAGTTTATTCACACCCCACTAGTTACAAAATCCAGAGCAGGTAGGTGACAAAAACGAGCAACAGAGAAAACAGGTTAGTCCAAAACAGGCAGGTGAATAATCCGTTAGCCGGGTGTCCAGAACTGACACAAAAACATGGAACCAAGGAACGGGGAACGGGAACCAGGAAACAAGAGAAAACTCACAAACACACACAGAGGATCTGACCACGACAAGGAAAGTGAACGTGTGTGTGTGTGTGTGTGTGTGTGGCTGATGACTGAGTCGAGACAGGTGAGGGAACAGGTGAAAGGAGTGAGGCTGATGAGGAGATGGGGAAGGAAGGAAAGTCAGAGTCCAGGCAGTGAGCAGTGAACCCTAACACTTCCACCACCCTCCTAAGAAGGAAAAAAAGATACACTTCAAGATCTAGATGGGTTTGTACGTTATTCTCTGAACATATATCTGAAGCATTCCTAACACTACAAGACATATCTGCCAAATTTTGTGTGTGTGTGTGTGTGTGTGTGTGTTTGTGTTTGAACAAATGAGCAGTGCCAAAGTATTTTTGCTTAAAATAGCAATCAATGACACCTTCAAGCCGAAGGTATTGGATATTGACTCAAGACGAAAATTCCACTACAGTGCAGCTCAATTAAGTCAAAAGGTCTTCGGTGTGCTGAGCAGACGACCTGAGGGAAGGCCGAAGTGATGATGGGGTCAATGTGATAACTAAAGCAAAGCTCCCATCACCCAGACGATCCAAATCCTAGTGAATATTCATTAAATCCTCCACAATAAGAGAGAATTTAATCTGCCAAATTAATTATGAGGCCGGCGCACAGGAAGGCTTTGGTCTAGATTCTGTTTCCCCGGGAGATTCGCCCTCTATCCCCGACTCCCACGATGAGAAAGAGAGAGAGAGTGACTGAGAGTGACAGAGAGAGCAGCCATTTGACCAGCAATGAAGGGAGACTTGGCCTCGCTTGCACATACCAGAGGAGGAATAATGAGTGAAGGATAAGAAGAGAAGGAATGCTACTATACAGCAGCGTGGCCATTACTCCTCTCCATGGCCTATTATGCTGAGAAAACAAGCAATATCCCCACACCACAAATTAGGACACCAGAGAAACAGGGAGTTATTGAGGATGAGAAATGATATTCCTGAGCGGGATGCAGCGTCAGTAATAGCTTTGAAATAGACTTTTTACAACCCGGAGTCCCAGCTCTTCTCGGCTTCTCGCTTTGTAATGTGGGGTGAGTGGTCCTACAACAAGAGGCTGGCTCTGAAGCAGAGAAAAAACACAGAGGAGAAACGCGTCCGTTTCCCCCTGCTGCTGTGCATCATTAAAAGTGTTGCGTACTTACTCGCAAATGCTGACAAATTCATTTTTGGGTCGACACCCATTATAATTTGAAGACATTCGAGCGAGCACGCCAGCTCTTTTGTTTGAGCTGCTCTGAAGGAGGCCAGAAGGGCCGAACTACAGAGTTGGGTCTGATTTGAGAATATGTAGCAGACAAATTATGCAGCAGCGGTCTGTCTTGTTTTAGTTTTCTGCAAATACAGACAAAATAAGACCAAGAAAAAGCACGAGTAAAGGTGAGGCCTACACTACTCAGTGAACTTCTTTTAAATGCATCTTTACCATAAACTTTAATTTCTGATTGGTTGTTCATTCGTATGTTTTTAATTGTTAACATTGTATAACAGGACACCTTAAACAGTGAAAGCATTGTGCTCATCTTATATTAGACTATATGTATCTCTGGCAACAGCACAGATGCTTTACCTCATGTGAATGTTTAAACTGACTAATGGGCAGTCTTCCTGCTTCGGTTTCATTTGGGGAAAGTGGCCATGGTACTGTGTTTCACTGAAATCTGCATTCACTGCACCGGATACAAACCATTTTAGTTCACATCTTAAAGTTTGAACTCTCTCTGGACTAACATGGATGAGTCATGTATGATCTATGAGTTTTATTGTCTTGTCTTTTTTTGGGCTACCTCAGATCATTTAACTGATCGGGGCTCTACGGAGACCCTTGAGGGTCACAGTGGGATTTTTATTTATTTTTTTTTTCAAGCTACTTTTGGATTCCCTTGCAATATTTTGCGTTACCCCCCAATACGTTTTTCATTCCCTCTGATCCGCAGAGAAAGGCGGGGATGCATTATCATACGGTATTATGTATAAGACTAAAAAAGCCCCTGGATGTGACCACAGCGTGGGTCGGTGCCCCCTCAGCTGTGGCTGCTCAGGCGCAATATGAATCATTGCAGCTAGATGCGTAACTAGTTGAGCTGGTTCACCTGGCTCTCTCACGACTGCTGCCGAGGCTGATTGAGACAGACTGGGGTCAGGGTTTCGGGTGTTGCTGTCACTGTGATTGTGGCTGTAGCTTTGACACATTAGTTTATAATGGGTGTAACATTAACTACATGCATGGTTGGTGTCTGCAGGGAATTGACCTGATTGTGCTGACTGAGCGTTGTATTGAAGCTTCTGTATTCCTGAACTCCTGTGGTGATGCTTTCTTGGCTAAGTTTATATTAGCAGTAAAGAGTAGGCAGTACAGTAAACAGTACAGCTAATGTAGCAGTATCCATTGCATCATATAGATCCAACCACAGCTGCAGCCGTAGTCATAGCAATAACCTAATCCATAACTAAAGCTTCAACAGCTTCAACCAGCAGAGCCAGGCAGAGCAGCTGCAGCTGTGCTCACAGCCAGTGGCTGAACATTGTCGGAGCTCGTCCTTTTGAAAGGAGTAATGAGCAATAAATGCTTCATGTAAACTGTCACATCATCTTTCCTTTCTGTAGTAGCTGCAGAGCGTTCCCCTAAACTGGCAGTGCATTATAACTAGACTGGACCGACATAATAAGTGTTCCTATAGATCGGGGGGGATGCAAAAATATTGCAAGGGAACGCAAAAGTGATCCTTCAGGGGCTCCGTAGGGATCAGATAAATGCTACATCAGCTCAGTGCACTTTCTGTATGATTGCGTGTGTTGAAATCGCTGGAGCTGCTTTTCTCCCCGTCAGAAAAGACGAGAACAATGGCTAATTTCAGTGTAATTTCAGAGTTTGAGTTTAGCTGTCATTATCACTGCAGACAGACCCTGCAAGAGCTATCCACAGACCCGACTGACGTAGTTACATGCATTTAGACCTTCTCAACATCTGGCCAGAACGAGTCTCGGAAAAAGGAATCTGAATTCAATCCAGCTTTAATGCCTCATGTATTAACACTGAGCTTTTGTGGGATTGGATGCACCCAAGTGAAGTGAAAGTGTAAATGAGGCAGTGGGTTACAGAATACAGACACGTTGTCACATACATCAAAGTATGTCAGAGCATCACACCACTGCATCTAACCTTTAAATACTTAGTAATGTGTATATAATGAATGTAAATAAAACATGCTGTGTGTATGTTGCTGTGTTCTGCCCAAACCTAGAAATGGAGTTCAAACCCCTTAACATCTATACCTGCCAGTGGGCCAGTGGGTGCAAATTCATGCTGTGCAGCCAAACTTTGTTCAAACCCACAGAACTTTACTCTAAATTCTAGTGGAGATCCCAAAGTTTCCAAAGGTACCAAAACATGTCAGGCTGAATTTTGGAGAAATGTGCACAAAAATGATGCACATCGAGAATATTTGCTGTAATGGTGTAGCCATACAAACAGTCGAGTGCAGCATGTTGGGCTATAATATTTTTCAACATGTATCTTCACCTCAAGAGCAAACATATCTTTCAGCACCACACAACTAACCACATGGGGGGGTGCGCTCATTGCCGATTTATTTATTTATTTATTTTCCCTATTTTCTTCTTCTGTTTGAACTCAGCTGCAATTTATCTCGAATGTGTCTGTCATATTCAGCCTCCAGTGCACATCCAGACTTCCTGTGCTTTGAGACAGCTCTGTGATTACACCGGACAGGCAATACTCTGCGTGTGCCGAGCTGTTGATTGTGAGAGGCGAGAAGAAGAGATTTGTAGCAGAGGTGATTTACTTTAGTTGTTTGTCTCTGTGGATTTCTCTGGAAGTTGTTCTTTCACTCGCTCGTCCTGATCTATGCGCTCTGCAGGAGCCCAATCAGTGATTTTAATCAAGGGCCCTATACAGCAAAAGATGTGGAAGTGCATTATATTGTATACACCCTATCATTACACCTACAGCATCACCTGGGGAATTTAAGACACTGAAGATGTAATGCATATTACATACCAGGAAACTGCTGGAAAAATGGAGCCAACTTTGTTGCTTTTATAATTTAACTACTAGTTAGTTTAACTATTAGTCTACAAGACTAAGAGTCTACAGCGATGCAAGTGGCCCTGTGAGGCTGTTCTTAGGCACACTGGTGCTTAAAGTTAAATGCTAACATGCTAAGAATAATAATCTTAACATGCTGATGTTTAGGGTGTTAGTATGCTTATATTAGGTAATTGGGACTAAACACAGAGTAAAGCTGAGACTGATGGGAATGTCATGTTGTGGAATCTGACATTTTGACCTGATGTCGCCAGATGAAAAGTGAAGGGTTCACCAAAGTGATTACAAATTATCCTGAGGGGGACACGAATGTCTGAACCAAAAGATCGTGGCAATCCATCCAATAGTGAGAGTTCGTTCAAAGCCACAAATGTCAACTTTCACGATGCCACCAGAGTAAAAGTCATAGGGTCACCAAAGTCGGACTCCTCTGGGGACCATGCATGTCTGTACAATATGTTGTGCCAATCCATCTAGTAGATATTTCAGCGTAAAGGTTTGACCTGTTGGTGGTGTAGATGAAAAATAATTGGATCATGCATGTCTGTACAAAATTTCATGTCAATTCACCATCTTAGTTGTTGAGATATTTCAGTCTGGACCAAACTAGTGGACCACCAGACCGACCAACATTGCCATTTCTAGAGCCAAGCATTGACAAAAAACATAGAATCAAATTTAAAATCATAGAATAGTAAGCTTGTCAAGTTCAGATCTACATGCATGACCGACTCAGTCAGTACTCCAAGCTCTAGCAGCAGTATAAAGCGGACTGGATGGTGAACAAACAGTTGCACTTATACTTTACGTTGCTAGAAAATTTGTTTGCCGTTCTTCTGTCAGGACATACTGTATGACAGGGAGAAACGTCCAGGTTTTTAATACATTTGGGCTTTGAGCTGTTGGTCAGACAAAACAAGAAATTTGAAAATGTCACTTTTGGCTCTGCGAATTTATGATACCTTTTTTTTTTTTTGTATGTTACTTAGTGATCATAAAAAAACAAAGAGACATTAATTGTTGAATAGATTCACCCCTTAAAACAAAAAAAAACCCAAAAACATCACCTCCACTCCAAGAGCAACACGACTAGTAAAAACACCCAGATTTGGTTGTAATTTTATGCAAACATGTTGTGAGAAAGCACCAAAATCAATGCGTAATGACTTACGTATTGGCCACGGTTCAAAACTCATTTAAAAAAGGCAAGGATTGTCAAAATAAAACACCTGATCTGTCTCCTGCCTGTGTGAGAGGCTCGAGGTTTTAAGAGATGCAGAACTCGTCTATTTCAGCTCATTTAAAGTCTTTACCAAACGTAAGCAGGGCAGCAGAGGAGCTAACGAGAAAAAAGGAGTTCAGATCCCAGGACGCTAATACTTTAAACTCTGAGCAAATCAGCATAAAAACTGCATCACTACTATTGAGTCTCCACGCTGTCATCGTCTGATATATTTGCAAACTGAGGGTACTCTGTTGTAGTGGAAGATTTAGACAACCTCCGGTCCAGTCTAATTTAAAGATGTTATCCAGGGTTCCTCACGCAGTTGTATAAATAGAACAACTGCAAGCTATGTAGGCCTACTGGAGGGAAATTAATGTTTCTGCTTGGACAAGCTCTGGTCCCCCAGGTCTCCCCCACAGTGGAAAAGACCGGAAATAATTCATAATAAAAGAAACTATCAGATCTACAGTTGTTAGGATTTCACACTCATAAAGTCCAGATTATTGAAGGTAACAGGATGACCTACAGTGTCTGCCGGCCGTCTCTGGGGATTACACAGGTGAATCTCTCCCTACTGTTATTTCTACTCAATTTTAACAGCAGGAGCCGGATTTTGTTGCCAGCAGCTGCAAACCACTTTCCAAAAAGAAGATCATTTCAAGCAGCAGAGAGCTGAACAACTGACAGTCCAGATCATTTCTCTCTCTTCTCTGTCCAGTGTCCATCTCATCTCCTTTTTTGTTCATTTCTGCTGTTTGGTGAACGTATGATACATCAGCATACAGCAGCAGCTACAACAACTTGGAGTCTAGCAATATTAAGGGTCTAAAATATGATTTGGATTGCGATGCAGATGAGGCAGAACAATCATATTTACCCTGTGGGGTGTGTGGAAACGGAGGATTTTAATCAAATGAAACTGTTTCTTATAACCTCTGGTCAGGAAAGAACAAATATTTAGAGAACTGGATAAACAACCAACTGACAGTATGGAACTACAATACTCATCAAACTGCTCCTTCCATACACACGACTAAAATGTTAAAGTTTTTGGGGGATAATTTACATTTATTTAGATTATTTGTTGTTTTGAGAACTGAAGTCACATTTTACTAAAAGTCAAATACAGTAGTGTGGTCTCAGTGATTTCACAGAAAGTAAGCTCTAGACAGCTCTAGTTTTTGCACTGTTGATTCCCAATTGACTCATCATAAAATCTGAGATTTCTGGGGGAAAAACAACCAGATTGTGCACAATGAAAGTCACACTGTGATGAAACTGTCTACCAGATATCCAAGGATAAATGAGTATCTGAAATATATATTTCTAGGGATTTTGGTTTCAGATGTTGACTAATGGGCCTAACTCCCTAAAAACACTGGCATTTATGGTGAAACAGAAACACATAAAATTATGTGACTTTAGAGTATAACTACTACACCTGTCATAAAAATCCACAGCGAGCTATTAACTATTTAACCATTCAGAAGCATATAGGGGCCAACTAACCTTTTAGCATGTAAGGCAGCCTATGGTCTCTGATTGCCCCTTCTTTGCACTGTGAGTTCTGAGTTCTGTATTTGAATAATGACATCTTATCACAGGCCTTCACCTGGTATGAATAACCATTCTCATTATCTCAATCATTGTGATCAGACCTCAAAATACATACATACAACTACGTGTGGTTGTGGCAGTCAGGTGTTCTCCAACTATTTTTTTCCCATGAAATGCCAAACACAAGTGAAATAATGGGTTTAATGTAAGAAGCGGTCAACTCTGTCACTAAATACTGTACCGTGAGAACATAAACAACCTCTAGCCAATCACTAGATTGACATCTCAACATGTCCAACTTCAAAATTCAATCAGGCTACATGTCAGGAAAACAAATGTTTTGCACTCTGACGGAAATGGAACGTTTTTCTTTGTATTTACCTTTTTAACAGCTTTATTCCTTTGACATGAGAGAAAGTTGATGAAAGTGTGAAACTTGATATGGGCCTCCTTCCCAATTTTGTTTTTTATTTGACCACATGTTCTTTGTTAGGGAGAACCCCAGCAAATACAGCAACAACCCATACAGAACAACATTCAAAACAGCCTCTGCGGGACTCAGTGTTATTCTCTGACCGGACCTTCAATGTTTTAGTGACACGTTGAACGTCTGCAGACTCGGGTGGTCGAGGCGGATGTATGGGTCACAGGCACACAGGACTTTGACCCAGGAGGCAGTTGTTTGTGTCCCATGTGAAACAAAAAGTCAATGTTGCCTTATTTTAACCTACATTTTAACTTACGTTAAGCAATGTAGTTACATACTGTACGTTAGTTAGGATAGTCACATATGTTAGTTAAGTTAGTCACGAATGTATTATTTTTAACCCAAACCATGATGTTTTCCTAAAACTAACCAAGAAGTTTAACCGCCTAAACCTAACTAAACAACCGCTTTATAACGTTAATCACGTGTTTATTGTTGTCGGTCCGGTACGCCAGTCATATGTGTGGTTTTGGGACAATTACGCATTCTGTCGTTTAAGTGGACGTGTTGGTCCAGTCCTGTAGAGAGCACTGAAAACACTCAACATTAGACCTATTTTGTCATTTTCTGTATGAGGATGGGTTGTAAAAACAATATGAAACAGCAGGATCTCTTTATATTCCTGAGCATATTTTAAGAAGAAGAAAATGTTCAATATAACTTTCAGAGTTACAGGTTACTTCTAGCACATACTTGAGTCATCAAATTGCTGTGTCACCAAATAGTTTTTAAATAATGCAACTTGAGATTAAATGTTCTCCTCTGTCTGTATTCAGAAAATTGGGATGGTTTCCATTCGTCTAAATCCTTTAAAGCTTAGGAGTCTCGTACAGACACATTTTCTGAGCTCTACATAATCTTGCAGCTGTGGTTCTTGTGCTGTTACTGCTGCTTCATTTAAACAAGCACAACTCCAGAAGCTGACCTGTAAAGAAGCTAAAACATGGACGTTTCTCCCATTTAGTGGGTTTGGCACATTTGATCCGGTAGAGTTGGACTCTGTTGGACAATCACTCCAGTCATGATAGTATTGTTACTGTTGTGTTGACAACAAAACAAACTAATTTGAACATCTTCATGCACTATTTTATGTACAAATCAAGGTGATGTACAAACAAATCACTCCTTATTTAGATCCCCCCCCCCCGTGATACTGGGAAGCACTGTGAGCAAAACTGATCCTCTTTCAGTTGTTGCACAATAATCCCTCAAAGCAAAACAAATTCCAAAATCAATTTGAAGACCACACACCCATCAAATATTAACACAGATTCTCTCATGAATAAGAGCTTGAAAGGCCCCGTCTCAACGACACACCCATTTGTTGTGTGTCTTGTGAGAACAGAGAAATCCAGTTATTCCTGCTGATTTCTCCTTTTTAAAAATTTTTTTTTTTTTTTGTCCTTTACATCAAATCAATAAAGCCTCCACACACCTGCGGTCCACCCACACTAGTATTTTCACTTATTTTGGGTGTACAGATTCTTTTCTCTCTCTCCTTCATTCTACTAGTTTTATTTAAGTTTAGTTTCAGGCTTTGTTGAACCTGTGAGGGTGGGACAGATTGTACCTTTACCACCATTAATAACTAATGATAGTGGTCTTCTCTTTTGAACCAGGTTTTTCTTAGCCTGTATTTGTTTACATTTTGGCAAATTGGCACCAAGTAAAAGAGTGCCAAATTAGCTATACAAGTTCCTGTTTGCAGTGTGTCCATGGATGTACAGACAACTATTACTGGATTACTTTGATACTGAAGAAAATTTAAAAATGTGATGAAGTTCTGAAGCGTCCTTTTTCTAATGATTCTAAGCGGATTTAGGGACACTTGTAGTGACATCCTCTGGAACTGTTATGTCACACTAAAATATATCAAAAGGTTACCAAAGTCGTAACTGATGTCTTAATATGCTTTTTGTGTCTGGTCATCATGCTGGTTTGACTTACGAGTTTACTTAATTATCAACCTGCACAAGGCAAATAAAAAGCTTTTCCTCTTGTACATAAACATTTCCATACATACAGATTTCTTCAAGGGGGTCAGAGCACAGGGAGCAACTTTGGAGTTCATCATTTTGCTCAGGGGCACTTAACAGATCTTGGATACTGCAGGTGTAACAGCCAGCCGCCCTCCAGCTAGAAGCCCACAGCTGAAGTTCACCTGCCAGTCGGTGCTGGGGACCAAAAAGCACTCCTGTTCTCTTCAGGCCATCCTGCACCAGCAGGCAGATTAGAGCCAAATCAACACGTTTTATAACTAAACAGCTCCGAGGATCTCGTAAATGTGTATTAGGTTTTAAAGCCTATGCACTTGTAGGCTAAATGTTGCTGCACTTGACTCGTACATGCAGGATCCCCCTCTGAATAAAAACTACCCTGTGTCGCTCTGCAGCAGTAAAAGTTTTGTTGCATATAGTAAATTTAAACCAAGGACACGGCCAGGGATTTATGGAAAGGCTGAGATTATATCACCGCACTGTACGATGATAATAAGCCTCCACCAATTCATCACCACAGCAAGGAACCCTTACCTCAGCTAAAGTCTCCATTCATTTCTCCTCAATAGAAACAGTCTCACATCCCTTTTTTATTTTTTTTTCTCTTTCCTGATTCTTGCCCGTGATAAATGAAAACTTCCCCGGCTCAGAAACAGTCGGCTTCCCTCTGGATTTGTGTGTCTTTTCAGAAGCATTTGACTGGGTTCTTTCATTCGTACTGTAAGCCGACATTTCTCATTCAGCAGACACAAACAGCGAGGCACGCTGTTTGTATTCACTTAAATGTGATCTGAATTCCGCTATCAGCGATTTGTCTTCTTGCAAATGCCTTTCTGTTTGCATTGAGTTTAGCCATGAGGGCCCACAGCTCCGCTTGTTCTGTTCGCGCACACACACACACACACACACACACACGAGTGAAAGGTGGAGGCTAAAAAGATGGACTTTGGGAAATAACCTACACTCAATTTTCCAATGACTGAGCATTTTCTTGCAGAACAATACTCAAACGAGATAATGTGTCATCACACCACAGCTCAGCGAAGGGACAAAAGGGAGACTTTAACTAAATGTATCTTCGACATAATGGAAGATTAAGAAACATAACGTGAAGTGTGAATGTGAATAGTTTGTAATGGATGAGTGGGGAAAACCACAGTGTAATCCCAACCAAAAGTACCAAACACACTCCGGGAGAGACAGTGACAGTGGGGATCAGCTGGCTGACAGTACAGACAAGACCAGAGCTCAATTCCACACTAGACTCAAAAATATGGATAGTTGTCTTTTTATACAAACAGGAAAGCAGGAAATAAATATAAAGAAAATAACAGGCATTTAAAATGTTTCTTTCTTTTTTGTCACCTTTATTTTCATTGTGTCTATTTTTCTCAGATCGCTGTTGTGAAGCATGCTTTTGTTGTACATTTCGGAGTATGGTGTCGACATGAATTTAATATGAACAGGGATCACATGATCATCCTCCATGTTTTGAGCATAATATTAATTATTTTAATGCACATTATATTTCCAATTGGTGTCCATCTTAGAAATCATTTACAATCATATATTGAAAAACATACCAGTTTAAACTGGTATCCATTGGCAATAACCAGATAAAGAAATAGAATTGGAATGAAGATTAAAGGAACAGAATTATTCTGACATCTTGGATTTTAGAATGTTGGGATTGTTATAAATACTCAGACCCAAGTTTGGTTCAGACACAAACTTCGAGACACAGATTTTCTGACAGAAATTTCACAGTGACAATGGAAAGCACACATAGTAAGAGAAAACAACTACAGAGGAGAAACATCACTGAGGTCCAGCAGAAGACAAAGCTGGAAGACATGGAATACTCCAGGAAGATTGAACCTTCATGTAATTTCCACCTCCGTTCCATTGAAGCAAAACTACGGTCTAAGCTGAGGGACAGCGAGGCAAGGCTCACCCAAAGTACATCTGAGGGCAGAGTCCACCTGGAAATCAAAGAGAAATCACTGAGTATTTTTCTCGATCAGCTCCAAGAACAAACAGTGGACAACAAGCTGAGCAGTGACAAAGAACTGATGCAGGGCCAGATATGCAGCCTGAAAGCCCTGCTAGAAGAGGCTCAGGCTAAACATGTCAACTCCTCACAGACGGAGATCGAACATCTGAAAGTGAATCTGCGGAAGATCTGCGCGAAGCTGCGGAGAGCTCAGAGTGAGCTTGAGCAGCAGACTACCACCAGCAAGGACTTTCAAGTCAAACTGGAGCAGGTGAAGGGAGAGAATGAGGCCCTTCAAGATGAATTAGAGGCAATGAAGTTAGTGGTCCGTACTAGACAGCAGTTGCGTGCAGTGGCTGAAAACAACATTGAGATGACCACTCATTGCCAGAAGGTGCCGCTCGCTGATAAAGACACAGCAGAGTTTGAGTCTAGCTCAAAAGCTGAACTGTTGGAGACAGATCTTGCGTTTGAGAGGGTTCAAGCTGAAAAGCTGCAGAAGAAATTGAGCAAGATGGAGCAAGAATTTCTGACGCAGAAGGAGGATGCGAAGAAGACTTTGGAAAGATCCCAAGCCTCCCATCGAGCCCAGCTGGAGGAATTCACAGCAGAGATGTTTAAGATTTCTTCGGCCCGCAAAAATGCAGAAGCTCAGCTGGAGATGGAGCGCCTCCGCCTGCAGCAGGAGAAAACGTCCTTGCAGAAGGAGGTGGACAAATCCAGAGCTTTATATATGGCTCAGCTTGACAAAAAGTCAGACGAGAACAAAACCCTTGTGGCTGCTCTGAAGAATGTTGAGCAGCAGTTGGAGAGTCATCATGTCGAGTGGAAAGAGGATAAGTCAACCCTCCTTCTGACCACAGTGGACCTCAAGAAGACTCTACAGGAGAAGGAGCAGGAGTGGCAAGAAGAAAAGTCATCCCTTCTCCAGGCCACAGAGGGCCTCAAAAAGACTCTGCAGGAGAGGGAACAGGAGTGGCATGAGGAAAAGTCATCCCACGTCCAGGCCACAGAGGGCCTCAAAAAGACTCTGCAGGAGAGGGAACAGGACTGGCAGGAGGACAAGTCATCCCTCCTCCAGGCCACAGAGGACTTCAAGAAGACTCTGCAGGAGAGGGAACAGGAGTGGCAGGAGGACAAGTCCTCCCTCCTCCAGGCCACAGAGGGCCTCAAGAAGACTCTGCAAGAGAAGGAGCAGGAGTGGCAGGAGAGTGAGGGATCCATGAGGTCCCAGCTGGAAGACCTTGAGAGCCAGCTCGCTAAAAAGCAGAAGAAAAAGAAGTGGTACAAAAAACTCTTCTAATGCCCAGCTCGAGAAACTCGAAGCCCAGGAAAACAAAATGCTCACACACTTGCACTTACACAAACACACACCATGCATCTGTTCTTGTATACTTGTGAGGATTAATCAGTTGAATCAGTCTTAACCCCCAAACAGCTCTTAGAAGAGGGCTGTTTGAGGGTTACGACTTGTTCGTACACTTGGAAAGTGAGGCTTATAGCTCTTCACTTTTCTGGTGTACAACTGAAACTGGTCCTCACAAATATATAAATACTAGTGCACATACTCACACATGCACACCCAGCCGTCCGAGGAGAGGGGATCTCTCTTTGAATTGCCTTTCCCGAGGTTTCTTCCCATGTCCCTGAACCTGTTCTCAGGTCCATGGGGAGTTTTGCCTCGTCTTCTTAGAGAGCGTGGGCTGGGCACCTGTTGCTGATGTGGGCCTGTAAGTGCCATTGAAACACCATGAGCTACACAAATAATCTCCACTTCACTTCTGGGCAGTAAAAAATCAATCAAATCAATCAATCAAATCAATCAATCAATCAAACCGATCAATCATTCAATCAAATCAAATAAAAATGAAATAAATAACAATAATGTACTGTTTGTTGTTAAGAATTTATAGTTGGTATACAGCCATATGTGAAATATTAAATGCTTTGTTTGATGTATAAATCAGAGGGAAATTACTGATGAATTTGCATTTGCACCATAAAACCATATATATTATTATTAATGTAATTATTAATAATATTATTTTTTATTCTATAATATTCTTTTTTTTATGATTGTTTTCCACTAAAATCCAGGGTCAAAAGTATAAAGTCAGATATCATCCTCTGTCACTGTGCAATAGTTACGCTCCCTCTGTGGAGCGTCAGTCCCGTTCCTTCAACAGAAACACAATCATACTTTAGTCAGCTGATCTGCTTTGGGCAGTGGTGTTCAAACATTTCCCACTGGAATCACCCTCTGAACTTTTTTCAGAACTTGAGGGACCGAACTCAACTCTGATAATTGATGATAGTATTCAGCAACAGTGTAAAATCTGGGGGGAAAAAAACGTTTCAAGAAGCCTTATTGATCGATAACTGTATTTTCTGTGGATTTTAACAATCCCAAGGTTACAAAATGTGAGTCTAAGTTTCTAAGTTTTTAGATGCTTCACAATGGAAAAGTGTTCACATTAAGTATACTCAAAGGTGTCAGTATCTGAACTAAATTAGCTACAGTCCATAACTGCAAAAAATCTAGCAAAGTACCGTAGCGCCGGCCCCCATCTCCCATCATGCCTTGTGTTGGACTGTGTACTTAGTTACTTAAGTTTGCTGTTTATGTTCCAAAATGCAGATGTTACATTTTCTAAGTGTTTGTAATATGTCTGTCCAGAATGGTGGTAATTGTCATTTTTGTCCTGGCTTATAGTCTTGACCAGTGCTGAGGTGGCGGTTGCCTTTCTTGACTCCAGCTGTGTTTTGTAACCGTGTTGTTGTTGTTCATGTCCACTTTAATACCTGCCAATAAAGGTTGTTTTCTTCCTGTGCTACAGTACATTTACTCAAGTAGTTAAGTAAAGTCTTTTCTTTTCATGCTTCTTGGTGTCTTTTTAAAGGATTTGTAGTTTGTCATTGAATTAATTTACAATGGATTCCCAAAGAGACCAGTATTTACAAAAAAAAAAAGTAAGTCTAAAAAGGTTAGTGAATCATTGGCCAGCTAGAAGAAAATAAACTTTTTGTTCACTGGATAAACATCCAAAACTCCACTTTAAATGTCATCTAAACTGTGAAATAGCAAAAATCATCATTATACTCTTTTGTACTATTTTAGTATTTGAGTCCTTATCGTCTTACTGTTTTTAGTGTTGCTCATTGTAGAATTGATTTTGTATAGTTCTGGGTTTAATCCTGTTTGTCTGTGTTCCCAGTGCTGCGGCTGGTGGCGGTCTCCAGTCACAGAGGGGGTTCACTCAGTTTTGATGGCGATATGGTTTGTGGTTGGCTCTCCGGCTGTCTGTCCTCTCTCCCTTTCTTTCCTCTTTCAGGATGGTTGTAAATGTGTTAATAAATGGCCAGATGTGGCAGATAGGTCCCACTGACTGTCGTGGCCTCTTTACTGAAGCCCCTGTGTCTCAATTCACCTCTCTTTTTTAAACCCTTTTCATGCTTCTGTTCTCTCACTTGTCGTCTGAAAACACTGGCACACTAAATCCCTGTGGTAATCTCTTTTTGTCTGACAACAGCAACAGAATGGCAGTCTTTATTCTGTGTCAGATCAGATTTGCAAACACACTCCACACAACTTAAACACAAGTCGTGCTTTTGTTACAGTTGAGAACGATCCAGAGCACAAACAATGCTGCTCCTCACTGAATCGCTTATAACCTATCAAGGTTTTTAGGATTTTAGGTGTCTGTTCTTCAGTGTCCCGTCAGAGGAAAGAGGCTGACATCAGCCTGAGGTCTTAATTATCTCAGGACTTCTTAAATCAACCTCTCACGTATGTCGCTGTTAAAGAAGATAAGGCAAATCCTTCTTTGTCTGCCTCCCTTCCCCCGAGGGGCCCGTGTTTATCTCCTCACTGCATCTCCACACAGAAGCCACTGCAGAGTGTGATTATCCTTTTCTCTTCTGCTCAGCAGTAAAGAAATGTTGTCCCTCTCTTTACAGAAGGGGAGAATTTGAGCTGCTGATTAGCATTTGTGAAAGAAAAGAGACCTTTGCACATTCCTCCTTCTGGAGAGCTTATTGCTGAAGGACACCGTTTTATCTTCATTCATCCAAACTGAAGAATTCAAGATCACAGCCCTCTTACCCACCTCTTAGAAATGTTCCACTAACTTCGCACAACAAGGACACAGCATGATGAAGCACTCAAGACATGAAGTTTTCCTCCTTATTACAGGTGTGAGGCGACATCAAGAAGCGGGGGGGAAGCCTGTCTCTGAAGCATGAGCCCAGCCGGAGGCCCGCCGGTGGCCTGCAGGGAAATCAAAGCTGTGGAGGTGGACGTGGAAGCCGAAGCCTAGTGGACTTGAAGATTTGACACGAAAGAGGTGTGTAGTGTTGGAATACCCTGGGTAATTGGAGCTCCTTAACAACAGCTCAAGGGAAGGACGGTTTCGTGTGATACCACATTTAATGTGATTTTAAAGAAAAATCTGAACCAGAAAAACATAGTGGCTGTTTGCATATTTAGACAAGTCTGTGTCAAAAAAATATGCTAAATGAATATAAATTAAACCCCTTAACATTCAGATATAAATTTGTATTTATACATACATACATAAATACACACACACACACTCTCTCCTCCATGGACTAAAACTACATTTTAAAGCTGGGGTAGGTAACTTTGGCTAAACCAGCAAGAGATGCTTTGGTTTGAAAGTATCCAACCAAAAGAATCTCACCCTCCAAAGCCACTCCCCAAGAACACATGAACGTGCCTGGCAGAGACATATCTTACACTGTATATACATACATATATACATATTTTATGTATATATGTCAATGTGAGAGAGTGTTGGGGAGAGGAGCGCGGCGCACCATCATCGCTTACTGTATCCAACTACCTCATGTCTTATTCACATGTAGAAAACACAGAACGTAATAATGAATATGGCTACTGTTAGTACTCGCAGCTGAGTGCACACAGGTACAACCATCTAATCATTTCATTCAGACCAAATTAAACGATTAGACCTATTACAACTAGGTCTACCACAGATACCAGATTTTTTTCTTTGTTGTTTCAGAGCATTTGATTTATTGATTGTTATTTGGATGTGAAGGGAATTTCAACAAATATTTAAAAAAAAAGATTTGTAGCTTTAAAACATTTTAATTCCTATAAATGAACACAGAATGTCACAATTAATCTTATCAAGGGAAAACATTGTCTCACAAATTTTGGTGAATTTAATAATTCTATTATATGCTCCTTCATGGACTAAGACACATTTTGAGCCCCTGACAGGCTCATAAAGGCATTAAAACCCTTAATACTGATGACATTTTGGAGCTAAATCCTTGTATTTCTTTAGGCCTAAAACAATTATCATGTAATTTAAAATGTTTTATTTTCAAATGTTGAAGACTTTCATACTTTCAAATAATCTCAACACTGTTGAATACAGTCTAGAGATATACAGCAGAGAAGTAATATACTTATAATACTACTACTACCACTATACTACTACTACTACTACTACTGTTACTATACTAGTAGTATACGACTCTGTTTTGATAACTTTCTGGGGACGTTTTGATTCATCAAGTGAGCGCTTGCTGCTGGTCACTTTTGGAATTAATTTCATTGTATCTGTTAAAAACCTTGTATCTCCAATTTTGGGGAATTCAAAAATGTAAAGATTACAGGCCTAATGTTTAACACTCTTAATAAAGTGCAGTCATCCAACTCAAGCAAGGAAATTTTTCTTCCCACAAAAGTCAACTTAAAGGCTGAACTCTCTTATTTTCAGGCCTACAAACTAATTGAATCTAACTAATATACTTTGCTAAAAAAAAAACAGACACACAGATCATTAAAGTGAGGCTGCGTGTAGGAACTGAAACACTGTTGAAATCACTGTGAAACCCGACAGTAAAATACATCATAAGCTGATTTTATCACAGTGTTTGAGTGGGTTGAAGCTTTGTGTTGTCCCGAGTCGCTGTGTTTTCATTATATCAGATTCAAAATGCTGTTTTTAGGTAAAATAGCCCATTTTTACAATCCT
Source organism: Lateolabrax maculatus (assembly GCA_031216445.1). Lineage (NCBI taxonomy): Eukaryota > Metazoa > Chordata > Actinopteri > Acropomatiformes > Lateolabracidae > Lateolabrax > Lateolabrax maculatus. The sequence continues at coordinate 6,285,354 of CM062216.1, forward strand.
CTCCCTCTGCTGAGTCTCGTCTCGGTTTTGCCCGTTGATCATCACCAACAGCAGAACACTGGAGTCTGGATTTCGTTTATTTTCAAGTGCAATGGCAAAGAAAACAGAAAATACCTCCCGCATGACTCGTTGTTGCCTGAGAGAACACAAAACTCAGGTGTTTCCTAATGAGTACAAAAGAAAAACCATGTCAGCTGTTTCTCAAGGTAATAATGCACCAGACGCTATTAAAAACACATCAAATGATACGTTTGTCACAAAGCATGCAGTTTGGTAAACATTTATGGAAAAAAAAGTTATTCTCTTTTTTTTATCAAGTTGTTTAAAATCATTTTACCTTTTTCCTTTAAAAAGTTTCCTGGGCAGGGTAGAAGTAAGACCAGCTTTATGCAGGGGCACACCAGCAGTGATCGGGTTCGTCCGATTTTTGGCCTATTAGCAAGTTCGTTAGCTCGTCGTTAACAGGACAATAAGGTCACGCGGTTTATTTTAAAGAGACTCTATAACTCAATATATCGCATTACAGGCTGCGCCAATGATATGAAACTTGACGAACCAGGCCATCAATGAGCCACACTGCTGCACTGGGTTCCTTCATCACCATGAACACACACACTGTAGTTTATTTTGACTCAGTCCCACACACACCGTCCTGCCGCCCCAAATACTCACTAGAGTAAAGTTTGATAAAATAAAACTACTACTAATAATAAAAACAGTAAGCAAGCTAGTTTAGTAAATGATTGAGCCACTTTGAGCCTAAAAATGAAACTATATATTTGTGAGGCAGGTTTCTTCTCTGGGTCCAGACCTTTTGAATCTGCCCACTCCACTGAGTTCACTGCTTGTGGGGCACGCTCAACCTGCAAACGCTGTGCACGCTTTTTGCTACGGATTCCGGGTTGAACGACATGTTTCCTCGAAACGGTGTGCAGCGGGCTCTGAGGTACGTTTTCTCCCGTTTGGTGGGTGTGTCAGAGGTGTTGCCCAATCAGCAGCGTTTTAACTGGGAAGCTCTGAATGGAATGCAGCCATGATTGTGGTTAATTACACCTGTGCTTTTCCCGCTGTAACAAGTCAACATGTCTGCTGTAATAAAAGCCCTGTTCTCCACATAATGTCTTGCTTCTTTTGTTTGAGTCCTCTGGATGAACAGACTGGCGTCTTCTCTGTTCAGAACGCCTGGATCGAGCGAAGATGGAGCGACTGTTTTGATGTGCAATTTGCCGTTATTCTACTCCTGTCTGATTTCAGTTCACATACACACGTCCCCAATGCTCAAGTTAATTGCTACAAGCCAGTAGGCAGCCAGGTGCTGGCAGCCATATGCGGCAGTGTCCTTATGCAGGTCTATTTTCGAAGCCCACTTTTATGGAATCGTAAAGCAACAAAATGCATCTTTGTGCATTGTTTTTATTATGTTCACTTGCTCTTTCTACAGGCTGCAACAAAAGAAAAAACATTTTCCTCCATAAAGTTGTGTTTTTCCACCTCGGCGTCCGGCTTTTGTTTTGTACAGTTCATCTCAAAGCCAACAGGGTGTGAAGAGGTTGTCACACATGATGCTACGACCTTCACACACACTCAGATCCCCTGATTCCTCTCTGATTCTCCTGCAGGACACTTTTTCTGTGTGGGCTCACTGCACATCTCTTGTCTTGCTAGATTTTCCTCTCTCTGTCTTCTATGTTCTCCAGCCTGACAACTTTGCCCAATTACTGTCTGTCTTTACCAGCGCGCGTTATTAATTGAGCCGCTGTGGCCTGATTGTGATTTCAATGCCTTTTTACAACAACTTTTTACTAATTAGTACAAGACACCTATGCATGATTGATCATTATTGTACCAGTGGTTCAATAGATATCATACATGGATGAACAGAAAGATTGTGTCCCATATATGATTTTGCTGTGATGTGATATGATATTAAGTGGATGTAACAGGATGAGAATTGCAAGATGTGAAATCTGCAGGAAGGCCAACAGGCGATAGATGATATCGGGAACCACTAAAATCTAAATCTGACTTAATGAGGGATGTAAAATACACTGAAAACTGGGTTTCAGCAGCTCAATGTCAATAATATAATGATCACTTACATCCTGTTAAATTATTCCCGTCCTGACAGGAGAGCCCTCTTCTTCTCCATCTGCGGGCACGAGTGGTCTCTGATAGTTTTGCAATTATGTTAAAGCAGTTAAAAGCACGTCATTCAGATTAAAAGTTTTGTTTTTTGTGTCATACCGGACGATCAGCATTCTGGTTCTTTGTCATTTTCCTCCAGCTTTATGATTACTGAAGTTCACCAGTATTCCCCCCCGCAGAATAAACCACAAACCAAATCTGTGTCAGTCGCCACATCTCAAACACACTACGCGGAGCGATTCTGGAGCAGCAGCTGTGAGGTTTTCCTCCATGAACAAAACATCAAATAATGAGAAACTTGACCCAAAAAAAAAAAAAAAAGCTGTCTTACAATCCTCTAAACTTGAGCGATATTTTGAGGAGAATTTCCCCGATCAAACTCTCACGGGGAACTTTACCTCAGAAGTCAAGAAAAATGCATGTCAAGCATCTCTTACAGTTTCTCTCTGGGCTCCCTAATCCTCAGTGAGTCTTTATCTGAATGTCAAAACAGCAAACAAACATGAGAAGAGATAAATCAATGTTAGTTTACCCAGCTCACCATGCAAAAACAACGATTTTCGACTCCGGCCTTTTTTCTACGAGGCAGCGAGCAGGTGCGATTTGCGCGGCAACCGCTTGTGAATGTCAGAACTGCTGATTGTTTTCTCAGGTGTGTGTCGGGGGGTCTTTACTTTATTCACATGCAGGGCCAGGTGAGTGCCACTGCTCCCCGAGCCTCCTGAGCTTTCTCTCTCAGTCTGTTAAATGCAGAGCAGCCAGGCTGAGTGGAGAGAGGCTAACCCAGGCAGAACCACGTGGAATATTAATGCCCCGTGTCGACAAAAAGCTGCTTTACCACGTTGGGGGGGGGCTATTTTCACAGTTTTCTTAAAGTTATCAAAGGTCTGTCTTGGATCTTTGATCTCAATTTTGCAGTCTTTTCAGCGCTCTACAGCAGGCGGTTAAAGGTGCCCGAGCGGCCTGGACGAAGATCTAGATGCGAGGTGACAGCTTGACGGACAGTGACGCAGGGATCCTGGTCGGATCAACAGGGATTGATCGGGTGCCCACAATTATCGACCTGTCCGTGGGACAGTGCCGGGACTGCGACCTCCAATCTGAGAGGCTCTGGGCCCCCGGTGCCTCCTTTTATTCCACACAAGTCCCCTCAGATTACCTCACACTTTGATTCCTGCCAGAGCAGAACGGGGCTGCTCTCTGAATCAGCAGCCAGGCAGAAAATGTGAAGAGAGGCGAGCAGGCTGCATAATTGACTTTGGGTTGAAGCGGAGGATTCAGGTGGAGGTGGCATGTCCGATTGGTGGCGTCCCGCTCTGTTCAGATCTGTCTCCCTTCATTCCACACCAAATAAACAATGACAAACGCAAATAGCACAGGTGCCAGTTAGTTTGATGTTATATTTTAATGACATCCACAGGCTCAGGACTACATGGTGAATCCAGAGACGGCAGCAAAGTTTCTTCCTTTGTTTAAGATAAATTAGCCGTGATTTAAAAAAAAGAATCCCCTGAGGGAACTTGCCCATATTCACAAATATCTGCAATGGAAGAAACAATACATCATCCAAAGTAGTGTAAATGGTGTTTTTTTTCCAGAGGGGGAAGATAAATCTGCCATTGCAGGGTCGGCAGCCTGCTCATGTTTAAGGGCTCATTGACCCATATTACAAAAAGTCTGTGGTGGAAGAAGTATTTAGATGTTTAGATGAGTAAAAGTACTAATTACAGTGTGGTCAGTAAGAATAATCAGGAAAATTACTATCTGATTGTTTTATCCAACCAACAGTCCAAACCTCATATACATTAAAATCATTCAAAAAAGCAGCAAGTTTCACATTCGAGAAGCTGGAACCATGAAATGTCACGACAAAAAAAAACGTATTTAAAGACCGTGAACTCCACAGAAACAATCGTGATGTGATAACTCTGCAGACAGACCGGGTTTTGTACTCAATGAACGAGCAATACACTGAACTCACTACTGAACTGAAGCCAGTCAGAAGCAGCACCAAACGTCATGGCATTACGAACAGTTACATAATCATTTACTAATGTACATACTGAATAAGTGAAAACTTTGATCTGCTGGTGGCGCTAAAAGAAAAGATTAAAGTCAGTAGAATTCATCCTCTGGGGACCACGAATGATGAAGAAATGTCATGGCAATGCATTCAATAGTTGATGAGATATTTCAATCTTGACCAAAGTGGTGGACCAAGTGTCTGGCCGTCCGTCCAAAGCTGCGGTTTAAAGACACCTTAAAACATTAAATGGGAATTGATGATACATGAGGAACAAAGCAAACCTCTGATTGAGCGACATGGCGAAGCATCACTGACAAAGACAAACAGCAGAGAAACGAGCAATGAGCCAGAAAGGCAAAAAATGCTGACACTAGGCTGGTTCACACTGCAAGCCTAAGTGCTCAATTCAAATTTATTGCTCGGATCCGATTTTGAATTTCATTTTTTTGCTCACATTATTTTTTTGAATGTGGCCAATATGATCATAACATACATACATACATACATATATACACACACACACATATACACACACACACATATATATACACACACACACACACACACACACACATATATATATATATATGGCTGATGTGACTGTTCAGACTGAGTTTGCATTGCAAATACTCAGCCTGTATCTGATTTAGAACCACATATGAAAGTGGCCCAAATCAGAATTGAAAACATCGGAATCCATGTGATTTGTCACACATGAGCGAAAAAAAAAAATTTGGGCCACTTTTGCCTTTTGCCAGTCCTGGTATCACACGGCATCGCCATCACTGCCGGATAACTTTTCAAGCCAATGCCGCCCTTATTGGTCACCTGACCGAGCAAATTGCCTTGATGAGCAACACTCGCCAAGTTAACTTTGACGCTGCTAAAAGAAGAAGTAAGATGATCTGACAGGATTCAAATAAACAGCCAGGATAGCCAGACTTAACATCAAGAAAAAAATGGAGGTCTGTTTGTTCAAAACCTGCCTGATGTCTGACTGCTTGTGTTTCTTGCCACACTTTAGTAACGTTGGCATGCTCCCAGAACTTAGCAATTACTTTGGTGAGCCCCAAAAATCTTCAATGAAAAGGGTGAAAAAAAGAAAAAAAAAGCAGGCCAGTGAGTGCATGATGCCTCGGGCGGTTTTATAAAATGCAGCATGATAAATACATTTGAATTGCGCCTACAATATTCATTTTCAGTGGTCCATTGCTGGTTAAGTGATGATTAGGTATATCAATCCACCATTTAGACTCTGCAATGCTTGTGTCAAAACCTATTTCTGCCCCCCTCCAGCTTATCAGTCATGCCTCTTCTGACAGAGGACCCCTAAATGGACTCCAGGCTCAGGAGCGATACATCCTCATCTCATTGCTTCACACCCCAGAAAATAGGCTAATCGCCAGCCCACCGCTCAACCCACTAATCTCTAAAAAACTCACGTTTACCTCAGCGTTTTGGCACCTGCCTTATCTGAAGGGAGGGGGGGATCCTCTCAGTGAAGAAGTCTGTTCAACCTTTAGCCTTGAATTTAGATTAGAACCACAGCTCATAGTAAATGTGACCATTCTAACATAAACAGGGAGTTCAAATCGTAATGCAAGAAAAGTGCTGGAACAGATGGCTTCTCTAGAAGAAAGTTCAGCCTCTGAAATCAAAGTTCATTCATGCCTGCAGACGCTGCATGTGGATGACGTATGCGTCACACGTCAAATGAAAAGGCTGATGCTTTAACAATCCCCATACTGAGCCAGTATCTTCAGTATCTCCTAATGGTATTAACTGAGCTGGCAATTACAAACACCTGACCCTGTAATTGGCTGAAATCCTCGGTCATTTCCTCATCGTTGCTGTGAACAGAAGAAACTCCTGCAGCCACCGCTCCATCAGGTGGCAAAAGATAATAAGTCACTCTTCATGAGCATTATCACCCTTGGCTGTTTTTTTTTCCTATAGGCCCCCAATAACTGCTTGCTGTAAGCTCTGATGGCTCACCGAGGCCCCCATGTGGACTGAAGTGGACATTTTCATCATCAGTGGTGTCACTTGCTGTGGTCTTTGGTCTCCACTGCAGCTCAGAGATAAAATTTTCCATTACATCAACAGACACACATTTTTGAACAGGATCTGGATGCTGGAAAAGCCCAGTCAGGGTCGAAATAAAACACAGATGAAAAAAAAAATCCTGTTTCACTGCAACACCAGTAGTTTAGATTTAAGGAGTTTAAAAAAAAAAAAAAATAGGAGGAGTGATTCCTAACCAGGGTGTACATTAAAAAAAAAAAAATGTGAAATTAGTGTACCAGTGTAAGAGTAACAAACACAAATAACAAATAAATTACAAACAGATGTCAGGCTAACATGCTGATGTTTATCTGGTATAATGTTCACCATATTAGTTTGTTTGCATACAAACATTTGCAAGGTGCAACTGAGGTGAATGAGAAAGTTTTGCTTTTATTGAATAGATTTTTATCTAATAATCATTTTTATCTCATTATTATATTGATGTTAGCTGTTTTAAGCTGAATTTTAAAGCCTAACCAAGAACAGTGGCTGCAAACTAGCCTCAGCTGGAGGCCATTGCATTGCTCCTACTAATGCAGCAATGTTAATCTATATTGTATCGTCCCTTAAATTCCCTAACAAATAAGTCAATAGAACAAATGACAATTTTCACCTTATATTGGCACTATACGTAAAGAAAAGGGATCACCAAAGTTATTACAGTTCATTTTGACAGGGGCAAATCCAATGGTTTTCTGAGATGTTTCAGTCTGGAGCAAAGTGGTGGACCGACTGATACTGCCACACTGCAAACCATAGCTATCTTTTTTTTTTTTTTCTCAAGTTTAAGTTTTTTTAGTAATTATATTTTATGCAATAAAAAAAAGTGACATCATGATTGATAGCTGTGATAAGGATCGCGATAGAGTCAGGCGGGCGTATGGGCAGGACAATGATACCGCTTTTCGCGATTCAGTGGGAGGAAGTGAAGACGTGTCGTCCATCTTTTATGTTTAGTCTATGGTGTCGATTGATTCACGTTACAAAAAAACAGTTTCGACACAAATGTATGAAACTACAGACTGTGGCATTTCTTTAGTCTGTTTAATGAAAAACAAAACCTATATTCATAGCTTAGCTTTGTACACTGAGACGCAAGAAACATGCACACGTTTTTCCCTCAATTAAACCACACAAGCCAAATAAAAATCTCAAATTCATTTAAATAAAATAACTCAGGACGCTCTCAGTTAGTCCTTTTTCTCTGAGCTGGTGTTTTAATCTCACACAGTCCGCTCAGGTTTCAGCTGGTTTTCAGCCTCTTCGTCTCTGCGTTGTGCGTCGCTGCCTCCTCCTGGTCTCTTTTGGCGCCTCGGCTCGCGTCGCCTGGCTTCTGCTTGCTGTTCACGTCAGAGCTGTTTCCTTTCGGGTGTTTCAGCTCTCTCCTTTCTCTTCTCTCCTCCATCTCGCCGATCTCCTCGGCGAAAAGGGTTTTGAGAGCGGGAATGAGCCTGGGGAGGATTTTAAAGTCCCCGAAGCGAATCTGAGCAAAGAGGAAATGGAGAAAATGGTCACGTGACCGTACCAGGTCTGAGTTATAACTTGTGAAGGAGAGTGGCTCATAAATACTGAGTCTCTCTTACAACAGACTTCTTTTTAGCCTTGCATCTAAAAAGGGAAGAATCTTTAGGAAGGGGAATCAGCAGCCAAGTAAAACAATATAAAGCTCAGGAGAGCCGCTGTCTTTTCTCAAATTCACTGCTTGTTACCGGTTGACCCGCATACTCGCCAGTGATGATGTCTGAACTTCTTCTAAATCAAACTTTTATGTTTGCCACTGCCTTTTGTTATATTTAGAACAATTAATTCATGTCCTGCATTTTGTTTTTGATTCTGCTGTCCATACAGTTTTATTCACATTTTAGCTTGTATACACACACAGTATGTAAACATTGTGTTATATCTCCTCGTGTTTGTCTTCTTATGTCTTCTGTAAAGCACTTGCAAAAGCAATTTCTTCTTCTACAATTCTGAGGGACTGTACTCGAATACAGTACAAGTACCTCAGAATTGTACTTGAGTATTTCCATCTATTGCTACATAATTTCCTCTAAAATTGTATAAAGATAAGACTTCAATGATCCCTTGTGTTCCTGATTTAAAATAAATATTTGATTGAAGAATAACTTCAAGAATAATAATAATAATAATAATAATAATAATAATAATAATCTTACCATTTGATACCAGCTTTTGACCTAAAATTAGTGTAGAACGACTGAAAACTTTGCACCTGAATGCATCATTCCTATCCCCTATTCAGAAGTTAATTTGCGAACACAATGCAGCAGCAGATAGCAGTGAAGTGTGATTTTAAAACCTCACAATACATCCAATCAGCAGTGATGAGCAGGTATCACATGTGAATAAACATTGTTACATCAAGTGATTGCGTCTGCAGGGATACTCACTCTCATGTGGTCGAATGATATCCCCACTCTGTCGGTGAAGTCTTCACTGAAAAGAGGGATCTTGGCGTAACGCTGGCTGAAGTGGTTCAGCATGATAAACTCTGCGTTCATCCTCATGCCGATACCGATGGCCTGGGAGGTTGTGCTGTCAGAAAACATGAAGCATGAAGTCGGAGATTTACTTTGCACCGCTTTCTGGGGGAAACTTTCAGTGAGAATATTGTTTTCTGTGGACATTAAAGATGCTTTTGTGAAGACAGACGCTCACTCTGACACCATAAAAAAGGTGCAAAAATCAATGTCAATATCTGCGGAGAGCAAAGCAGTTTAACAATCGTCTAAAAAAATAAATGCAACCTCGAAGATCCGATAAAGAGAATTTCTTTTGTTGGCTGATTGGACTTTAACTGCTGCCTTCTTCCATCCATTGTATTGGTTTGCATGAAGGACATTAAAGCCTTGCAGAGGTAGTTTGTCAAAGCTTTTTTTCCTCACCTGTGCCTTTTCTCTACAGCTTCCTGCTCCATTCCATCTTCCAGCGTGGCCTCGTGGATTAGTAAGGTTGCATTCTTTCCTGCAAAAAAAAAAGAAAAAAAAAGAAAAAGAGGCTGAATCCAAGGCCTGAAAAGCACTTACAGCCTCTTCCTGTCCCAGAGGAAATCAATCAGGTAGTCTGCGTAATCAAGAATCGGCACGCCCTGTTTGTCTGCTGAGCCGAGCCATCTATAATGAACAGGCGTGGGATACACTCGCTGTCTCTGGGAGGCTTTTGCTTGGACAGGATCCAGTTGAGCAATTTAAGAAGAGTCAATGAAGTGGGATCCCACAGGAACCATTAGAAGAGCCTGCCAGCTACGAGAGTGATCGAAAGCATTAAGAAATATCGGATAAATTATTCAGAACAACCTGTGTAGTCAAGCTACACTCAGATGACCTAATATGAATCTCTGTAATACTGAAAGCGTACGCTCAATTTGCTATTACCTACAGTGTGTCCATCTGGATACACTTTAATCATTCTGAGTGGTACTCACCGATGTGTACGAACGCGTCGCAGGGCATGGTGTCGCCGGAAAAGGCCAGCTTCCAGCCTGACCGGTGAGTTAAGCTGCAGGCGAAGGCGTTCTTACAGTGGCGCACTGTGCATGTCTGGAACTGTAAAACAAAATGATGTGCGACTTTAAAACACTGCAACGCCTTTTATGTTAATGGGTTCGATGTTGAAACAGCAGCAGACCTTTTCGAGATTGTTCGTTTTCAGCACCGCTTGGATGAATGACTTCGTCCTCTGATTGGGCACCTCGGCTCCATCAATCAGATATCTGTTGGGGATGAGGCTGGAACACAAACCAGATCTAAGTACCAATGTAAAGTAACACACGCATCTAAATATAAAGAGAAATTGCTCATTCCTAATACACCGCCATACAGCAAGTACTTTCAGAAATATGCTAAACTTTTTTAGTAGATTTCCATGATTTCCATACTGAAAACAAACAAACAAACACTCTCTAGGAGCAAAGGTGGAGTTCATGTTATCCTTACACATCTTTGTGTATACATACTTGATATGGTTGAGGATCTCCTCGCAGTAATCGTGATACTGGTTGAGCCAGGTCATGATCTGCACCGGAGCCACCAGGTAGACGGGGCTGAACGCCTTGCCTAACGTTGTCTGAGAGACACAAACGTATAAGTTGATTAACAGGACAGTTGTTTTTTTTTTTATTGAATAATTATTTCGTGTCATTTTCAAACATTAAATAATGAAAGGAAACAATGTATTAGGATTTAAGTATCTTTTTGTGTACATACCAATGCTCTTTCCCTCTGATAAAGCAACATTAGCAGCCCCTAAGACAAAAGGATGAATATCGGAAGAGTGGTTTGAAGAAGCTCTGTTTATATAGAGATGATCTAGTATTTCGTATATTATCACATATGGCTTCTCTTTTTTCCCTCCAGCTGCTTACTGTGTGGTGGTCAGCGTGCAGGTGTGAGATGAAGATGGTTGAGATCTTGGACAGAGCGTCATCCACGTCGTCCCCGTAGTGTCTGCAGAGCTGCCCGAAGGTTCCCTCTCCACAGTCCAACAGCACCGACTGACTCGGGCTACATGCAGGTACAAACAGAGATGACATGGGACACTCGGCAAAGGATTTCCGGGTGCATTTCAGCTATGTACATCATTATTTATTAGTGGTAACTATTTCAGTTTCTACAATTCTGCACCAAACCTCTAACCTCTATCTCTTCTGGACCCACTTTACAGGCTCCTGCTGTCAAATCTTATTTTAAATTCTAGCGAAGATCCCAAAGTTTCAAATAATCCAAAATATGTCTGATTTTGGGGATATGATGCAGAAGACATTTAGGATGCGCTGTTGCCAGTTTATTAGGTACACCTAGCTTAAACTAATGCAATCTATTGCAACAGTCCTGCAATGAATCCTCCCTTCCTGAAGGTTATAATGTTCATGAAGAACATGGAGGATTTAGTTTGTGGTGCTGCTGAACGGTCATGCGTTATATTCATAGGTGTTTTCTATTATTATATCAGTGAGGGGTAGGCTACATAACAAAAAAAAGACCTCTCTGTATAAACAATAGAATTATTATAACCGTGTCCATTATTCTGTCAATTGACGCATCCAGTAAATGACAAAAAAAAAAAAGTTTTAGCTTCAAAAACTATACATATGTTCCTAATTCTGCAGTACATGAGGAATGAGAGGGACACGACATGCAGAAAACTACAGGTCATTTACAGTTTTCATCCTCTACAGGTCGATTCAGAGCTGATTCATTTTAACTTGTACAGTCAGACTTTTCACCTTGTAAATACTATGAATTCACAGAAATAAAATAATGTGATGCAAGTGTATAGTTAGTTACGCTAGTATGCTAAGAATAGTTGAAGTGTTTCTATGAACACTCACTGAAAAAGGATCCACCATCAGTGTACAGTTCAACAGCGCCACAAACTACATCCTCCAAAATGATCCTACTGTTGAATCAATTAAAACAGTTTCAACTATTTCCATTTGATGCAGTGGTGCAGCCATAAGAAAAAAACATCTTGGGTTTAAGTATATCTAATTCAGGGTAAGCATCATATAGCTGCAGTACAGACTGAGGGGAAAAAAAATCAATGAAAAATGTCCAGTAAATATCATTTAGTAGGAAAATTGATTTTTTTAAAAGAAATATTATTTTAAAATTGATTTTTGCCCAGATTTTATGTTTCCACGCATTAAGACACTCCTCCCTTTCCTGCTAAGAGAAGATGGAGGACTAATGACTACAAATTACTGTAAGCTCTTTCTGGTTGCTCCAGATGATGAGTTGTGAGATTTCTCTTCCCTCTGCTCCTTTTCAAATCATGTTTTTTGTATTGTGTTGTAACAGACTGTAGCTTACAGAATGTGTTGGGAGTGTGCACCAAAGTGATTGAAAAATCTAAATTACAAATGACTAAATACAAATTAACAGCATTTTTTTTAAATGATCTTTTGACAATCTACCTGTGGGTCTGGTGGAAACCGGAGATCCATACCTGATATTAACTAAAGTGCCACTGACATTTCTGATCTTCATTGGAAGAGCTGAACCTGTTCCCATGAAAACCACTTCTGGGTATTTTTCTCCTTGCCCTGCAGTAGAAAACATGGACTCAATTTTTTTTTTCTCTCCACGTTGAACGTCACAGTTAAAAGTAAAAAACATTTTGTTAAGAAAACTCAAAACATCCTGCGGTGTTTCCAGTGGAGAACTCACCGGAAAGCTCTGCGGCGTCAGTGGAGCAAATCTTCCTGCACTCGTCCACTTCTTCCAGAAAGTCTTGGACCTCAGAAGCCTCTTTCACAAACTCCTCCGTGTTGCAGGAGGGGATGGCATCTCTAACGAATGAGATACAGAGTCAGGAAGACACACACCGCTGCCTGCAAAAACACTGGCGGGGGAAAACAGGGATTCTTTTCACATCTGACCCTGATGCGCCTCTACAGTACTTGATAGACACAGTGAAGAAAAAACACTGACACTTGCAAGACGAGGTTAAAAAAGAAGAAAAGAAGAAGAAAGCGGCTGAGTGCAATGGTCCATTCCAGATTGTTTTCTGTGACAAGGCAGCACTCGGAGCTACAGAGTAATGTTGGCTAAATTGGGGGGGGATTGAAGGACAAACTAACCTTTGCCACTCCATTACAGGTCTGAGCTGGAACTTGAGCAGACACTCGGCTCTGACGTTGGGGACGTGCAGGGCAGCCTGAGGCTCCTGGGGAACAACACATGAAAGAGAAAAAAAAAAAAAAAAAAGAGACTTGTTTTTGATGTTTTCTTATAACTACTCTTCATACTGATTTATCACTTTGTGAACTCTGCTTTTAAAGCAAAGTAGAAATACAGTTAGTGAGAACCACTGCAGTCACTGTAATAAAGAAAACATTACCGCCTCCGCCAACCAGTCAAGTTGTAGTTTCTATCCATGTCTGTCCATACTCATAATATATGTAATGAAGACTTTGAAGGAGTTTAATAAAATCTATTAAGTGTATGTTAAGGCAAGATTACTATATTGACATGTCTGATGTATGTATGAGTAAATCATTTACAGTGAGAAACGTGCCGTCTTCACTTAGAAACTATTTTGACAGGCGAGTTGAAGTTCGTTGAAAGAAACAAAAGACAGTCAAAGATTAGTGTCACCAATTCAGTATCTCACCAAATGTGAAATATGGTCATAATCTCCTCTTCTGTTCCTGAGTTATGGTGTTGAATTAGGGCCATAAAAGTGTTTTTGCTGAACATTATCATGCCACAGTGAAGTTCACCTTTTGGATATACAATGTCAAGATTTTATCCAATTACACATTTGTGCGAAATGTTGTCATAATTTATGGCCAAGAACCTGTTTTGTGATAAATAAAATCCAATTACTTATGATAAAATGTCAGAAAGTTGTGAGGAAAATGCCCATTGGAAGTTCCCATAATCCATGTTGATGCTTACAAATCTTTTGTTTTGTCCAAAAACAAATACATTTAGTTTAGAGCGGTATGAAACAGATAAAAAGTCAATCCAAATGTTGGGTTAGGGTTATTAGCATAATAGTAAATTATATATGTACCTAATTCTGCAGTACATTAAGAATGAGAGGGACACGACATGCAGAAAAATACAGATCATTTTCAGTTTTCATCCTCTACAGGTCAATTCAGAGCTGATTCATTTTAATGGGTACAGTCAGACTTTTCACCTTGTAAATATTATGAATTCACACAAATTACATAATGTGATGCAAGTGTGTAGTTCATTAGGCTAGTACTCTAAGAATAGTTGAAGTGTTTCTATGAACACTCACTGGAAAGGATCCACCATCAGTGTTACCTTTGTTTTGTAAGACTTGAGTTCTGGAAAGATCTCTGGGTGAATCATGTTCAGCTGGGCTTGAATCTTGTGACTTCTGATGTTGTGGACCGTACAGACGTGTTCATTAAAGATCAGGTGTTCTGTTGTGGATGGAAACCTAAAGAAACACAGAGAAAACTCTCAGCCTCGGTGTGTTAACTTAAGACAAGCAGAAATCTCTATGAAGTCTGGTGGGAGAATGCAAACCTTTCCATCCATTTTTTGTATTGATCGGTTTTCAAAACAGACTCTGGAGTCATGTGAACTACCAACGCAGCAGGGTCCTCTGTCCCTCCTGTTTGGTATCTAGAGGGGACGACAGACTAAATTTAAATACATTTTCTCACATACGTTCAGTATAGTTTAGATAAACAGACAAGTGTTAATGAGTTCACATCACAGGTAATCAAACCGTTACCTTCTCATCTGCTGATTGGTGCAAACCCCTTCGACAAACTCCTCAGAGGGACACTCTATGATAATAAAGACTGGTCCTGGGTCAGTGGGAGTGCAAACCTGCTCAGGTCGGATCTACGAGACAATGGGAAATAGTGTCAGTTCAGGGCTGCGGCCTAATTAGGGAGGTCACATCAGACGGAGCGTTTTTGTACGACACCTCTTTCCCTTCATACGTGATGCTTTTCCCATCCTTCAGAGCTGCTATAAGGGGACCGATTGCTGCCGTGCCTCTGTGGGGAGAAAAAGGTTTCATAATTTGAGACATAATAGAGACGCAATATCATGAACATTTTCAATTACCCACATACTGGACACCTCTCATGCCACTTCTCATACATGTTCTATATGCAACTGACAATGAATGACCCTTACATTAACCTGGTGGTTATTGTGTATATTTTTTTATTTGGCCTCTTTCGTACTTTGTACTGCAACTCCCCTCAGGATAAATAAATATTTTATATTATCTTGATTGTTAGTTTCTGAACTGCAGCATTATTGCAAAACTGTCAGTCACAGAAAACTGTGAATTTGAATCACTGTGGGCTCAGGGACATTGTGACAAACATTTTTCACTATTTTCGGACCTAACAATTAATCCAAATAATATATTGATAATAATCAACAGATGAATCATTAACCAAAAAGAAAAAAAGAAAAACTTGGGATAATAATAATAATAATAATAATAATAATAAAAAAATAATCTGATCATTTCCATCACATAAAAGTCGTAATGAACTCGTTCCCACAGAAACACTGTTTACTAAAACCCAGAAATAACATAACTAACAATAATCACTCATTTGTGCACAGCTTTATAGATCTGATGGTTAAAATGCCACATCAGAGTTGAAGGGTTTTGCACTGATAGCTTGTGTTGAGTATTGTAATCAGTGAAATCAGAGAATTCAGGAAAATGCACCATTTTGTCATTAAAAAGACCAATACTAACCCACGCTCCGTTCAATTTGTAATTAAAATCCACTCACATGGGCAAACCAAGCTCCTTGGCTTGAGGGACTAAGAAATTTCCTTTCTTGGGGTGAAGCTGTTAAAGTCAAAAGTAGACAAGGAGAAAGTCAGATACAAAACTTCCTTCGTGTGTTTATCACATACAGGATGACAGCACTTTTTAAATTTTCCTACCTTGCATATGAAGGCAACCACCAAAGAGGTATCTCTGGCTGCTTTTCGTCTTTCACCTATAGATAATAGAAACACACCAATGTCTGCACATTCTTCCACTTAATTCCAGCTGTATGTTGTTCCTTCATTTCCACTGTGTATTGCACTGATATAGCCAAACAACTATTATATGGATTGCCATGAAAATGATCTGGCAGTAGTAACCATTGAACTCCCTACAAACAGTGATTATGACCAAGCTTCAGGATTTCCTCTTATGTTTGTGACACATGCAGAACCCCCAAATTCCCTCCAGTGGCTCCCAGGCCTACAGGACTAGTTGGCTCCTGGGCTCACCTGGACTGCCTGGATTATCTCTGCAGCTGTTAGTGTAGATGTCGTGCATTTTGGGAGAGTCAGGGCTTTGAGAGGGGCTGCTACTGCCCGACTTTGGGGAGAGCTTTCTGCCGTCAGCCGTCAACCGGGCTAGACAGTGAAGAGAGAAGAGTCAGCGGTCAACCAAAAACACTTAAAGAAGAAGGGAATATCACAAAGCATGAAAAATGAGCTCACCAAATATTGGCACTTGAGTGACTGTCATTGTTTCGTCCGTGTGCATCTCTTCAGTGTATGGTCGAACCGCTAGAAGTGTATCATACAGTAAATATCTCACAAGGCAGATATCGTGCAAAAGATAACGCAGTTATCTAATTCAGTTCAGTAAATTCAACATACACAGCTTGATGTCTTCCAGCGGCCCAGAAAATGACTTGATGGCATTCAGATAGTTCTCCTTCAATAATAATAATAAAAAAGGAGAAAAGAATAGACACATTAGATGTGAAGTGAATAAATGTTGCATTAAACCTGCTGCAGACATGTTCACGCTGTGTGACTGAGTTTCTCACCAGCTGTGGAGGTCCAGAGAGGACACACTCAGGAACACCAGTGTCCTTCAAGGTTAATATCATCCCTGCAGAGGGATGATATTAGTAAAACACAGTAAAATCTTCAGTAGCTGCCCTGCTTCCAATCTATCTGTATGGCTAACAGAGGGGCATTCACTTCATGTAAGAATATAATATTACACTATATCAAAGCATTCAATTTTAGACTCAGTTTTATAAATATGACAAAACCGGTCACTGGGGATCAAAAAAGTCTATCTATTAATACTGAAAACGTGCACTTGCGGGCGGCTGAAACAAGCTGTGAACACAACACTGAGTTATCTACACCTTGTTATCAAACAGTTGCCTATTTCCACATCCAGCAGTTAGAGAGCAACACGATCGTTCATTTGGAGTTGTGTTTGTGTCGACCTGATGAATGCAAGTCCAATGTTCTCTCTCTTTTAGCTCTGTTTTTGGTCTCCACCAACTGCTGAGGGGAATATCTGGTTCTATAGCTGCTAAATGGCTAAAGACAGAGCTATGAGAGCTGTGAGAGTGACTCAAATGGTAAAGTTAAGTGCCAGACAGGTAGACAATTAGCTGAACGTCACAATAACGCTCCATAAAAGGAGCTGCAGATTCAGATGATAATTCTCTGTAAATTCATCACTACAAGCGACTCCTTTCACATTGTAATTTCATAAATTGTTATTATTATTATTAAAATATTGATCATAGCCACATTAAGAAAAATGCTGCTATCACTCAACAGAGTGGCACTGGACCACTACAGAAAATGACATGGATTATTTTGGTGTTAAATCTCAATTTTCAGTTTATCCGACAGATGTTACTGACCTGATAAACCTCCCACATTCTCCCAGCTCAGTCTGGTCAGGAAGATGTTGTCCAGTTGAGCAGCTTTCAGTCTGTCCGAAGAAAACACAAGAATATTAACTCTCCCTTTGTCCATCAGAGTGACAGTAGATGATAGCAATATGTGGATGGCGAGACGTTCAAACCAGCTTACTTGTGTTCCTGCATTAGTCTCTGTGTTCCTTCACCACAGTTGAACAGGTATCTGCAACAGAGTGGAGGGAGGTAGTTTGTAAAGGTTGGTATGTATGGATGGTAAATAAACAGCTGAGTGATCAATCAATCCTGGCTTGATTGATCACGTTTAGTCATTCCACAAGACTCGCCACAGTGCGTTTCAGAAGCTTCCCAGAAGCTGCTCTGCTCCGTTTATATTGGTTAAATTAACCACAAGTTTGAGGAAAGTATCGTAACTTGTGTTGGAACTACTCCTCCACCGCCTCCAGCCTTGCTTGATGTTTCTGTTCGCAATGGAATGACGTCATTACATTAACAAGTTTTTTTTAATCATTAAAAAATTATACTGGTATTATCGTGGACAACACGATATGGCACGTGATATCTTCGGACCCATTAACATGCAACAGTAACAAAGCCCGGCGGTGATGTCACAGTGTACTGACACACCCTGGAGTACACTTCTGCAGGTATTTCTGCCTCTGGAGCTGTAGAGTCTGGATCTGTGACTGCAGGCCGTCTACTGCCCCCATGTTCCTCCTCCACACTCACTGCTGCAGTTGTTATTATTATTAGTCTGATTTGTTGTCTCTCCTCCTGCTCTCTCTCCCCTCTCCCCTCCCTCCTCCCCTTTCAACCCAACTGGGTTGATGCAGATGGCCGCCCACCCAGAGCCTGGTTCTGCTCGAGGTTTCTACCTGTTAAAAGGGAGTTTTTCCTCGCCACTGTCGCCAAGTGCTGCTCATGGTGGGAACTGTTGGGTCTCTGTAAATAATATTTTAAAGAGTATGGTCTAGACCTACTCTATGTGAAAGCGTCTTGAGATAACTTTTGTTATGATTTGGCGCTATACAAATAAAATTGACTTGACTTGACTTCTACATCACTGGTGGTCTGCCAAAACAAGACCTTCAGCTGCTTCAAGAAATAAAATATGACAATACTGCTATTGTTTTAATAATCTTGCCAATTCAAACAAACAATCTTTTCTTTAAAAACACAGCACTTAAATTTGACATTTTGAAGCTCAAATGTTAATGTGAGAGGTGAACGGTTTCAAAGTAAAAGCCTGGGCTACTGAAACTCATGACCCATGTCTGTGTGAGTTACCTGTTGTACTCGGAGAAGACGTACAGTGACGCAGCATTATCTCTGCTCCCAGCACCGACCACCTGCAGGTACACCGTGGCCGGTCCGTGAACTTCCATCCGTTTGCTCCGGTTCTCTTTGGTTTTCACCCGCCGCAGCGGCTCCTTCTGCCTGGCCTTCTTCAGGGACGGCGGCTGCCTCGTCTCTGGGTTATTGTTGGTGGCCATTGTCCGGAAAAACTGGGAAACAGTCCGGTGAAAAGGGAAATCACAGCGTGCGAAAGCTGGAGGACCAGCAGAATAAAGGAATGTGAAGGACCGGAGCTTCAGATGGAGCGTATTCATAATAAATACGTCAACCAACAACTAAAATAACCAGCGCAGGTGATTTACACCTTATTATAGCTGCTTATTCATACATTTCCGCACGCTTTTTAAAAGAGTTAATTACCCAACAGTCGCCTGGTGCACATTCAGCAGGACTTTACCATGGACTTCAGAGGTTGGCTGACACATGTGACACTTCTTCCGGCATCTAATGATGACGTCCCAAAGTCTCTTTGCTCATTGGTGTGTAGAATTATTGAGCAGGACAGTCGACCAATCACAGCGGCCCTTTGACAGAGGGGGCGGGGACAACGTAAACAAACTACTACACAATAAAACACCTAAAATAATTTTACACATTCAGCTCTTGTAAAGTGTAACTATCAAATAACCTCAAACATCATGCTTAATGTCTTAGTATAAATTAAACTTATAAAAGAAAGGTAATAAAATTAAATATATTTTTTAAATATATCTTGCATATGCTACAGTCTATTTTAGGACAATCAATGTTTTTATGTACACAGTTTTGTGAAGCTGTTTGTTTAATGCATATACAGTATACACATGTACTGTGTAGCCAGTTTATTGTTTATTGTCTTCAGCTTTATGTTTGCCTGATGGAGACCTTGCTGGTTTGAAATGATGCCTCATTAAGCCTCTGGGAGCTTGCAATGTGAAGTGTTTGGACTGCCTCTGCTCTCACAGTGCTAACTATAAACTCTAGACAGATTCAGAGAAAGCAGCCCGCATTTCAAGTGCTGGACATGTGTTTCTCCAAAAACTACTAATAGTAACTGAAGATGACAACACAGGTGGAGATTTGTCAGTAATGGATACAGTTATTATTAGATAGGCATTAGATGTACTTGGGTATGACAAGAACTTTCCATAAATATGTTTGAATTGATCCAAATCTAACTCCTGTCCAAACTTACTGTAGTATTAGTTTAAGTACAACACTGGTCTTGAGGACGCGTATGCATACAGCTTGCTTTGTAATTTTAAGTTTATTTGGCTTTGTATATTTTTTAAGTTATTTCTATTCTTATTTTATATTTTTCTCTATGCATCTGTGTTTATTTCGGTCCTTGTGCTGCACACTGGAATTTCTCTTCAGGAGATCAATAAAGGCTTATCTTAAAACAATACATATCTGTACATTTATGTTCAATCCCTTTAGAAAAGAGACAGAACACACTTTTTCTTTCTTAGTCTTTATTCATATATCAGCATATAGTCCACTCTCAGCACTGGCTGGACTGTAGGTCTAACATGATTCTGACCACCAACACTTTTAAACTGCTTTATACCCAGAAAAGCAAAGTTCCATTAAGATACCAAACACAATGCTTTCATTTACGTACATGGAAGAGGTGGGACAATTCACAAAGAGCATGATTCCAGTATGTTGCAGAATCTCCAAATCAAATACTCCACATGATTTTGATTCTATAAATACAAGTTCCAGGTTATTTACTTAGATTTTTTTTGTGTGTGTCTTAAATCACTGTACTAACCACTGAGATGCATCCTCATCAAGATAAGTCAAGACCATGATTGATTGATTCAGCTGCTAATATACTTACATGACTGTGCGTCTGTGTGTGTTCGTGAACAAGAGAGAAACAGAAGTGTTTAACGTTGATATATTATACAGACATGACTGAAATGAACACCACTTTAAGTGCAAGTGGTGTTTCTTTTTTTTTTTTTAGGCTTTACAATTCTCTTAACACTGCAATAAGGGGACCAAGCAAATGTACATGAGGATTTGTTTGTCTACTTTATCTTTTTGTTTTTATGTCTTTATTGTTGCAGACGGGTGTATATTTTATTGATCCTGCTATCAGTCCATATACATAGGTGAGCTGGGAGACGCTGGCATCTGATCCAGGAGCCTGCAGACGTAACCGGCTACGTCGACCGAGCGCTCCTCGTACATTTGGATGAACGGGTCTTTCTGGAGTGGGAAAAAGAAAAACGTGTGCGTCAGTACAAACTCTTACAAAGAAATTTTACCAAAAAAGATAGAATGTAAAACCTCTAAAGACTGGAGTGTATACAGAGATGCCTTCATGGTGACTCAGTGTGAACTCACCAGTAGCTCCTTGTACTTTGGCCTTTTCGACTCATCCTTTGTAAGGCTTGAGAATGGATGAAAAATAAGAGGCGTCAAGAGGGGGAGGGTGCACTTCAGCCAGTTGTCCACCAGGGGGACATAAGAGCGAGCAAATATTGCTGCAAAGTGCATTCACGGCAGTGTTTTCCTTACCACACGTTGACAAAGGAGATGAATTTGGGAGAGAAACGCCTCTCCTCCGAGTTGCTGAGCTGCGGTGGGTCTCCCCGCACCACCTGGGTCAACTGGTCAAACACACTGTTCCACTTTGGGTAGGGGAACCGCCCTGTGGCCAGCTCATACTGAAATACATGATATACATAGAACATGATCAGGACACTCTGAGGTTATAAAACTACAAATCAGGTGTGAAAATAACCCTAAGGAAATGAATATATAAGGATGCATGATTTTCAGCAGTGTTTTATGGTAGAGATGGACTGCCACCTCCACTAACAGCATAAAAGATTAATAGACTCATTAAAAAAAAACATTAACCTTCTGGGGAAAAGAGCAGAGGTGCTATTTCTCACAGTTAATGCAATTAATTATTCATTCATTATTAAATGTGTTTACATTTTAATTTAATTGCAACACTTTCATGGGAGCACCATGGTATGTTTTGTCCAACTGTGTTTATTGAAGCAGTACTGAGCCAGATCCCTCAAATAGAATTTTTTAAAAATGTTTTTTTAAAAATTTCTTTTCTTTTTTCTTAACCATCAGTGTCAAGTTTAGACTCACCAGTGTGATTCCCAAACTCCACACATCCGAGCGGACATCGTAACCCTGCCTGGATGCACTGGGGTCTATTCGCTCTGGCTGAAACAGGAGACAACAAAATAAACAGCTAAAATAAACAAAAGCCATACTGGATTTCAAAGAAACACTATGAGTGTTTAAGGGTATGCTTTGTTTTTTTGTTACCATGATTACAGTGTGTGCAGGAAAGAGAAATATGAGCATCAATATGTTATATTTCTCATGTAGACATAATGAGAAACCCAGATAAGACACACGGCTTGCACCAATACGAAATGCATTCATGTAACTTTAAATTATTCTATTCCTTATTACTTTTTACTTAATGTTATTTGTGGAAACTTGGCCGGAGACACCGAAAGCTACAAAGCTTGTTTCGCTCCTGTGAAGCGCACTGTTTCAATACGTTGTGGCTGATGACGTCAGGAGCTTCAGTTTGGCAGTTTTGGCAGTTTTGCAGCTAAACCACGTGCTCTAATGATAGGCATGGAAAATAGGGCGACGTACACTAGAATGACATAATCACAAGTATGTGAACATTTCCACCGGACGAGTAACAAGCTAATAAAAGTCCAATTTTAATCAATATTAATCTCCAATCACATTGTATCGTGACTCTACATTGTTACAAATATCGACCATGAAGTTGAAACACGAGCAACCAAGAGACAGTGGGCCAACAACACACAAAGAAGGTTCATTAATATTAATAAAAATGTTTCATATGTAGGCTTATCGGACAACGCTGCCTCTAATTATTACTTGCCTGGACATTCTGAGCTTATTCTCTCAGTCAGTATCAAGCGTTTTACATACATATACATATATATACACATATGATTCAGGGGAACCTGAACCTCTTTCTGGTGCAGTGTATCATGCATTACCTTTGTGTGAGCATACCATATTTGACATAAAAGATTAGGGTTAGGGTTAGTGTAGCATCGATGCAACACTAGGTTTTAAAGGATTCAACTCAGAGGGGTGTTGTAGTGTTTTGGCCTCCGTCTCAAAGTAGCTCCTGTAAACCACCAGATGTCACTGCTGGTGTTGCTTTTACCGTCCCATGCTCCATAAGGCTTTTCCTAGAGAACCAATACGCTTGGAAAGTACAAAGGTGCATGTAAACCCCCCCCCGAGAAAACCAGACCAGATCAACACTTCTGGGCATGTTTACACCTGCACGACCAGATGCCATCAGCTCTCCAGCTCAGGCACTGAGTGGCGCATTCCCTCAATCCTGCCTCTCGGGGCCGCGCATTTGCCCCGCAAGCCTCCTCGCCGCTTCCCCTCGCAAACCGCTGAGCAGACGGGGTAACAAAGTGTGTCGGAGGCTGCGGAAATCTTCTGCCGGCGTGCGGAGAGGAGGACGCACATCGCTGGCCCATTTACAGGCTTGATTTAGATGCTGATGTCACCCAGCAGAGTGGGACAGTCTGTGCTGCAGCGCTGATGGGCTTTATGGAACAGCAGCTGACTACTGCAGAGAGCCCGCTCACATCTGCCAAGACTGGAAGTGTTTAGTTTCCACAATCACAGCAATGAATGTTGTTTAAAATATAAACAGCATTAGTGGGGAAACAATTAGACAACTATTTTAATATTCAATTAACTGTTTTAAGTAATCTATTGAAGTACCAGCTTATTTTGTCTGTCTCTTATCATTATAAACTGAATCCCTTTGGGTTTTTTAATTGCTGTTAAAACAAAGTAAGCATCCAGATGGTTACAGTTTGGGCTCTGGAAACTGCTGACGGGTATTTGTCCTCATTTTTCTGATATTTTATCAACCGAATGATTAGTCTTTCAATCAAAATCATGAAAACAATCGCTGGTTGCCGCACTAAGCAGCACTGCGTTCACTTTTCCAAAATTCTTCACACAATCAGCAGTCGATGTAGACTAAACTGTGCAGAACTTTTCATGGCTTTGACACAAAATGCATCACCACCAAAACTCTTTCAATTTACACTCCATTATGCTTGTTAGATGCTATTTTAAAGTGTAGAATTGGCATTAAACATAAACACAAAATGCCATTCAGTTAAACTGCGATTTTGCATTGATATAAGGTGTTATTGAACTTGGTGTAGAGAAATGAGTCAACATCGATGTGTGAGACTATCATGGAGTACGGTAGCTGTTGTCACAACCATGACCACAAAACGCTGCATCCAACACCTGAATGTCACCCGGGGCAAAGGACATGTTGTCTGTGCTCATAGCCACACATCCAAACAACAAGTCAGCCTCACCAGCTGTACTGAAGTCAGCTTCTCTGCGTCACTAAACCTGCTGCCGCGGTGATCAAACACCTGGAGAGTCCGCCGGCTGGAAACAAGAAACCGGAGCTGAGATTCCTGCTGTCTGAGCTCACGGCCGTGGGGGGGCTCCTGGGTGACTTCATTCAAATCGCAGCAGGAGTGGAGCTCCTTGCCACGGCCGCTCTGAGGGCAGAGAGTGAGGTGCTGGATGTGCCGCTGGGTCATGATAGTGCTTAACCAAATTTAGAATGGAAACTGCGGTTGGGGGGGTGCCCCCCAGCTGATGTAACCCCACAACAAGTACTGGGATTTCAAAACTTCTGGCTCAGACATCAAACACTCGCTACCGCTGGCATTTCAAAACCAGTGACTGACACCAGAAGACATTTAACTGTGAAAACTAAAAACAAATAAAAACTGCAAATGAAAATGAAAATGCAATTTCTTTTGTCTTCTGGATTTTTTCTAACAGGTCTTAGTGGAGGCCACGTCATTCTGTGTTGCTCGTCAGCACCATTTAAACCAGCTTTACTGATTCATCAGGAACTCTCTCATACACACGCACCAAAACAGAACTGTTGTCTTGTCTCTTTCTCTCTCTCTCTCTCTCTCTCTCTCTCTCTCTCTCTCTCTCTCTCTCTCTCTCTCTCTCTCTCTCTCTCTCTCTCTCTCTCTCTCTCACACACACACACACACACACACACACACACACACACACACACACACACCTGTCCTGATTCATATTGTGATCATATTTTACAATTGAGGAAGGAACTTTAAAGATGAGTCTTTCACTCCTCTGTGTGGTACAGGATCTACAAGATGTAACTCAGTTCCACGATAAAGATTTTTTTTTGCACAGAGCGTAAAGTTTTACAAGCTGCCACAGACACTTTTTGATTGGCCTTAGCGCCGTGGCTCTCACTTCTCGTGCAGATCAACGGAAGCTGTGGGCGTGTTACTCACCGCCATGTACGGTCTGCAGCCTGCATCTCTGGTCTTGGCGATGGAGTCCACCAGCTGGCCGCTGATGCCAAAGTCACACAGCTTTATGTTGCCGTTCCTGTCCAGGAGGATGTTTGACGGCTTAATGTCTGGGGGAGAGTGGAGACAAACGGGTGATGAGAAAGTCGCACGGAAACATGCAGCAGGATCAGGGGAGGGTCTGGCGTCGTCTTACCTCTGTGTATTATTTTCAAGTTTTCTTTTAAGTGGTTAAGCGCCTTCACAGTCTGCAAAACACAGGGAAGGTTTAGAAGCAGGAGTCGAAAATGTAGGCGTCTTTTTGAAAAGTGGGATGTGATTGTGACAAAAAAAAAAAAAAACTTACAGCTAATGTTATTTTTCCTAATATTTCCTCTGGAATCACGTCGTCTAATGAGCAATATACAAACTTGTAAAATTTGTCTAACGAGGTAGCCATAAGTTCCATACAAATCCAACAGTCGCCCTGAAACACAAGAAATTCGGTGATGAGAATGTCAAAATGCATCGCTTGGACAATCAGAGGCTGAAATGTGAGTGGGCGTCACCTCTCTGAACAGAGCACCGTAAAACTGCACGATGTAAGGACAGTCGCTGCTCCTCATGACCACGTCCAGGTCCATCAGCAGCTGCTTCTGCTCCTTCTCGTCGACTGTCGACCGGATTCTCTGTGGAAACAAACACACAGGACACGCGGTGTGACCGGAGGCACGGAGCTGGCGCGAAGTCTCGCAACCCGGGACCCCCTCGGGCAAATCACCTTCACCGCCATGATCTGGTTGCTCGGCTTGTGCACCATCTTGTTGACGGAGCCGTAGGCCCCTCGGCCGATCTCGCCCAGATCCTTGAGATCCTCGGCCGTGAAGTCCCAGTGCTGCTCCGGGGAGATCTTCAACTTTCCCGACGACTCGATGCTGTGTGTCCTCAGCCTCTCTCTGCCAACGACCGTCAAGAGTGTTAAGAGAAACAGAAGTATCTAAAACAAAAGGTGGTGACCCTGGGGTTATTTCGCAGGCCTACTCACATGTGCGGGTTCTGAAAGGGCGGCCCCGCCGTGTTCAGTGTGAATCTGGTCGTGGGTTTGATCGGCGGGTTGGCAAAGTTCAGCTTCAGGGCTTTGCGTTTACCTGAGCAGGAGGAGAAACGGGCGCCGCAATCAGATCTTAAACGAAGCAGAACACAACACTGGGGATCGAGCAAAGGCAAACTCAACCCACACGAGAGGTCAGAATGACGAGTGGGGGGGGGACAACACACACCATAAAATGAGGTAACAGAGGGAGACAGCGAGGAGACAAGTAAATTTATCCAAATTTACTCCAAACCATGGATGTCATGCTTTCCATAGAACAAGGGGATAAGACGTGGCAAATTCTGCATCACCATATATGGATGTTCTACAATACAAATTCCAAATCTGCTACCATAATTCCAAAAAATGTACTTGCCTAATGAGCCTTAGATGAGTCTGTCAACAAATCTCATGAAAAGACCAAAACCAACGACTGATCAAACTAACAAGTGCTGTGTGTGTGTGTGTGTGTGTGTGTATGACTCTGATGTACAGTATGAAAATACACCTTCCTGCTGCCCCAAATAGTCACTGGAACACTGAAGGTGGATTAATCCGCTACAGAAAATAGTCCCTGACAAATGCACTGTTTCCTCCTGTTTGTTTACTATAAACTATAGTGTCCAAATGTTTTTAGGCTCATTGACAAAATGTGTGAGTTTTTTTCCTTTTAAAATTTACATCTTCAGTGGGAACCACTGGGCCTGGACCACGAGAGCCACAGACAGGAAGTCAGTAGGTGTTGCGAGACGGACTAAGGCATAATTTGTTTTGGTCTTCTCGTGTGATTTCTTAACAATGAGATGAATATAGAATACGCCCTGTATGCATTTATTGCTCTGATACTTTACATGACTCATCATTTAAAGAATTATTGGGTGCAGTTCGGCCTTCAAAAGAAGCTTTCTTTGCAACAATGGCTAAAAGCATTTACGGACAGGTAGGTAGGTATATCATATTATGACTATAATCCAATTACCAAATTTACAATTTCTCTTGAACTTGTGCTTAAACTGATGGTACAGGATTTTCCTTATACTAAGGTTGGGCAATCATCTATCACAATATATTTCTATATCTTTATAATGCATTTTATATTTACCCATTTTAATATGGATGATATAGAAAATGTTTTTAAACACCAATTGAGAAACTGTTTAAATACCTCTAATATTTATCCTTCCCTTGGTTTTTTTATATGCTGACTATGGCAGTGGAAAATGTATATCACCTCAGTATGCATATGTCCTATTTTAAACTAGTGTCTCCTGTTCAGCAGCAGTAACACAGTCATCAGTGTGCTTACCCCTCTCTTACACTCATACACATGTATGAGTTTGATGCAGAAACAGAAACGTGGCATGCTGCTAAAATCCCAAACACCTACATTCACAGTGCAGACACACCAACCCACACATATACACAAAAACACGGGGAAAAACAAAAAACACTAATACATGACATGCTTCTCAAGGCCAACTGCTTTGATTTCACCTTCAAATCGTAGCAAAGCGCTCCACGCTTGCTCCACCCCAAAAATACCACAAGAATGTGTGTGCTTGAATTCCAATAGGCTTGAACGGGGGAACAACTCTCGAAATGACAACTTTCGAGAGTGTGCACCTTGTCTCGACAAGCAAGTGCTATGCTGAAGTGCACCCATGCCAATAAAAAAAAAAAAAAAAAAAAGACAAACCGGTTGAAAACAAATAGGTAATGTGACAACACTACAGGCACTACTTTTGCTTGTTAGTTGCACACTGAAAACCAGAGAGGTAGAGCTTCCATTAAAGTATTTAATTAATGAAAACAGTGTTTCTTTAGTTGGGAGAACTCCTCTATCACACTGAAGAAGGACAGACGGGTAAAAATCTGTTCTTTTGCCAAAATATCAATGGAAGCTCTGACTTTTAGGCTTGTGCCGATGGGAACAAATACACCTTACCTGTTAATGTTTTTGACCATGGGTCGCTTAATCGGCGGGACAATAGACTGCATTGTTTTGGGCAGCAGAGAAGTAGGTAGCTGATGTGATAAAGGTAGCTTATCTAACCTCTTTGAGCACTGAACTGTTAGCTACCGGCACAAGCCTACGTGAACCCATCAGAAGTCTTGACGTGGATTAGTTGAGAACAGCAGGACAGACTCCCCCATACCAGACTGTCAGGCGGAAACAAGGGGATGAGAACTGTTGGTGCTGAAGCAAAAGAGGTTTGGCTTACTTGGGGGAGCTCCAGACAGGTTTATCTGAAACCCTAGAGGTGAGAAGACAGCTTTTATTTTCTTCACATTTCACCCTCAGTTTGCCAGCTTGTTATGTCGTCTTCAAGAGACTGCTTTGTTAGTTAAGACTCCAGAGACGCAATGTAACCTCCCCTCCCTAAAGTCACCTCTTCCTGCAATAAAAAAAAAGTGGTCCAATTCACCCAAGGGAACCAGGACTAACTGGAAAACCTGCGGGTTTAGGGTTGATTAATAATCACAGAAATTGGCCTTGCTTTGCTTACATGTCAAACATACTATCAAGGGTTGAATGCATCATCTGGAGGGGAATGCATCAGCATGCACACGCATTTAGGAAACAACTACAAGTGCTTGAGTATGGCAAAGTATGTCATGTGTCAGTCAGCATAACGGTAAATTAAGGAGGCAAAATGACCTGTAGGTAACACACACACACACACACACACACACAAAAAAAAAAATAAGAGTCTACAAATGAGTATGAATTACCACCGTGAAATGGTTTCAGAAGGAAAACATATTATAAACATTTTCTTGGGACAGCTCACCATCAGTCAGTATCATGTCAGGAGTTAGGATTCAATAGTTAGCAGCATTAAGGCAAAAAAGGTGAAACATGGTCAGGGAAATGTGAACGAAAGAATAGGATTACACAACAGGGCTAAATGTTAGATACCCCATCATTCACGATTATAAAATCAAATATTTCATACATTTAAAGCCTGGATTATAACTGTTAGGGTGAATTACAGTAGCATATACTTCTTTATAAAGAGGGCTCATCAAATCAATCAATCAATTAATCAAATCAGAAATCAAATTAACATGCATATCAGTTATAAATCAAATTGCACTGATTAATTAAACCATCACATGGAAGTTACATCAAGAAATAGATCAACCAAAGTGCTAACAATACAAACTGTATTTAACATCATTGAGGAGAGTATGGCAGAGATGAGGGCTTCACCAAGTGTAATAAAGCATTATACTTGATCTGTTATGTTAATGCTGGCGAATTTGCTTCCCAGACCTTTGTCATTTTGTATCTTAAATGAAAACTTTGATTGGATTCCTAATCAAACTTGCATATCCTAGTCTAGTAGGTCAATGAAATGTGTAGCTACCTGTTTCACTCTGACATCTCCAGCAGGTGTTGGACTCTGAAAGTTAAAATGAGACATTGTTTGTACAAAAACACAGCACGGAAAATCAGCATTTGGTTTAGTTGTGTTGGGAATGAAGAGACTGGCTTCAAATATTGCTGCTGACAAGCCGTCAAAAGGACGGAGCAGCTTCAGGTTTCACTGAGCTCACAAGCAGGTACATACATGTACTCACTAGTGAATAATAAAGCTGTAAGGACTGGATGGAAGCCCATCACACTTTACAATCAATTCAATTTTGTTTTGTATCTTGCCAGCCACATACACCCATTGTAACATGACTTTGCATCATTTCTTAATTGTGAAGGGGTTTTCATAAATTTGGCATATTTAACACTAACATAGCTCCCATTCCAAAGCACAGCCATGTAATCCACTGAGTTTATGTGGAAGATGAATGAAGCCTAATTTTGGAATATCAGACGCCATGAATGTCAAGGGAGCTGCAATTCAGATACACGATGACACACTGATTACATCTATGCGGAATGGTGTACCTTTACAGTTTGTAAGGACTAAAAAATAAATTCAATTCAATTTTCTTCTACCAAATACGTAGACATGATTGCGACCTATAATTGCCAATTTTTGAAACGGAGTTTGGCGAGAACAGAATTCAACGGGGCCACAAAATGTCAAAATGGTAACAAGGACATCCAATGCATCTGGTGGGGTTTAAGAAACAATTCCTTTTCCAGTCGATGAGCTCGGATGATCAACCATCGGTGCGTCGCCCTGGGTGGGAAACACTGGTCCGCTCCCCTGGGGATCACTCTTCAGCCCTGGGAGTAGCCTGAGCCTCCCACGGCTAGCCCCGCTACCATTAACCTTCACTGCAGCAGAATGAGCGCTCCCGGCCACACGCACCCTCTCCCCCGTCAACCCGCACTCACCCTGCATGCTGCTCATCGTGGTGATGTGCTGGGACTGGGACTGGTGGTGGTGGCTGGCTGCGGGTCCTGCGTTGTTGCTGCTGTTGTGGCCGCTCGGCGCTGTTGAGTTGTTCGGACTGGGAGTCGCCATTGTTGTGTGTTTGAATTCCATCAGCAGCGCCGGGCTGCAATGCAGATACACGGAGGGGAGCAACTTCACCCTTCCCTCCCTGCCTCAGCAATCACGGGCCTCGCTCACGGCCGCTCGGGCCCCGCAGAACGAGCGAACAGCGGCTGGGGGATACCTTAAAACACGTTAAATGATGACGGCTTCTCTGGTCCGTGTCGAAGGCTTCCTGTTTAATAACGTCAACAAAAACAAACATCCAGCTAGGCTAAGCTAACTGAGCTGGCTAGCAACACTAGCCAAGAAGCTTTACGAGCCGCAATCAGCTGACCAACTGACACTGACATGTCAACACCCACAGCGGCCCGAGGCGGCCCGAGGAGCTCCGAGGAGGCCCGAGGCGGCCCGAGGAGGCCCGAGGCGGCCCGAGGCGGCCCGAGGAGGCCCGAAGTGGCCCGAAGTGGCCCGAGGGGGCCCCGAAGCAGCCCGAAGCCAGCCGAGACGACACCGGATGTTATGTGCTGGGGATTCTTTTCAAAATAACACTTAATAAGTGTATCCTAAAGTCAGTGTGTTAAAAGAAGGATTTTATTATTTATAAATGTAAGATGGCTGACTCCTTGCTGAGACTCACGAGCCACTCATTTTGCTAATTTGGAGACAGATTGTATTCTTGCTAATATCCCTCTGCTAGCCTGGCGTCGTCAGACTTCACAGAGCAAATGAAACACGAGCTCGCAGATTCGTCTGGTTCCCAGGCTATCCCTCTCCACTGTCTGTTGGACTGATTTATATCATTTGATATATTTTGTTATTTATTATACTATATTTATTATATAATATATTCTACCATACTATACCCATATAATAGCTGGTATTGTATGTCATATCACTGCGCTCTACTATATGTTACTACTTTCAATGTTCAACACTTTATTTCAACATAGTTCATAGGAATTTGGTTTGGTGAGCCTACACCTAATAGTAACACCAAGAACCCATCTCACATACGATCAACCCTTAGGACATAAATTCGATTTAAGTAACAGTAATATAAGTAAAACAAACATTCCC
This sequence comes from Lateolabrax maculatus, assembly GCA_031216445.1. Taxonomy (NCBI): domain Eukaryota; kingdom Metazoa; phylum Chordata; class Actinopteri; order Acropomatiformes; family Lateolabracidae; genus Lateolabrax; species Lateolabrax maculatus. The sequence continues at coordinate 6,317,047 of CM062216.1, forward strand.
ATTGGGAAGCTATCAGTACCACAATCAGCTATGATGTATACCATTGTATACATACCCTTACAGTGTTTCACAGACAGGAATAGTAGCAACACATTAATTATTTAGTTAAGGGTACGAACAGCCTCTGGGTAGGTGCTGTTGCAGAAACTGGCTGTCCTGGTTCTGATCCTGTCCTGGTTGGATTGAAGCAGCATATCCATTTAATAAAATTTGTGTACTTCATTTAGTCATTATATAATTTAAAAAAAAGGTGTATTTATCAAATGTGATACAGTATAATTTTTTTCTATCCCTAAATCATCCCTATTTTGCATTTCATAATGCTATTAAGGTTTTTGACGCCATCCACTTTTTTCATTATTTAATCAATCCAATTAAAGATATACTTGTATTTTCATAATATATTTGAAGCGGAAATTGGGGCATGTATATATAGTTTTATATATATAGGCATAATTGTGGTAACACCAGATTCCCTCCAGAAGTCTGATGCATTAAAATGTCAAAGTAAAAGGTGAAAAGAAAGTATTAATAAAATAAAATAATAAAAATTACAATAAATACATACAAAAAAAAAAAGTCTGAAAACTAAATAATTTACAGTCAACAGTGAATTTATTTTGGAAAGAAATATCGGAGGTGATATCTCTGCCTTGACGTCACTGCGGCTGCGGAGGATGTGCGCTCGTTTTGTTGTGCGGAGCAGCCGGGGCAGAAAACATGCGGTGTAATCCACTAGTTGAGTAAAATAGACTTGTATGGGGTCTTTTTTCCACATAAGCAGATAGCTCTGTTAGCGGACATTTAAGTAACAGTATTATAATCATAAAAAATCTCTCTGGGTGTCGTGCTGACAGTTACATAACCCAAAATGACAAATAACAAATAAGAGAAGATCCGCATGTATAGATGGTCTGTGGGCCCTAATCTAGTCAAAGAGGGACGTGTGGCATTAAATCATTTGTGAGTTATGGTTTATGTTCAGACCGGTCAGCGCAACACGCAGAGGTCGTAGTTAATATCAAACTAACCCTCACCGTTTTATCAGACTGGAAGGACATGGGATCACTGCGCTTGCTTTCTCATATCTTTACGTCCCTCACGCCCGGGCGGGGGGAAAGTGAGCGCTTCCAAACAACAATGGGGGAAGTTTGTAAAGACAACAGCACAAAGTCATGTCTTTCTGTCACCTGGCAAGTCTGCAACGTTTGCATGTCTTTATTCTTCGCTCTTGCAACATACGTGCAGGTGAGCGTTAGATTTGTTCTACATATTGTTCTGCATCCTCTTAAATCCGGATCCTTAACTCATAAATAATATTGTGTGTTGACTTTAGATTAATGATCCAGACGCGGGGCTGTGGATGGTAAGATTATTTCCTCACTGTGCATGTTAAGTCCTCTCTTCTGAAGGTTTCTCACTGACAGCACGTCTCTGTTGCAGGTCGGGTATGGTGTCCCTGCAGTCCTGTGTGCTTCTATTGGCTTGAAACCTCATGTGACAGGTAGACGTAGAAGTGTAGATTTTTAGTTTTTAATGGCATATTAAAGATAAAACCCTCATTTAAATGACTATGGGTCCAGCTACTTTCTGGCACTTTTCTATGACAGTTTGCATGTTCCTGTTTTCCCCCTTTTCAGGCTGTTGAACTCTGCTGGATTGCATTATTTCCAGTGCTGAGAGCGCCATCCAGCGGCTCTAACGTGACCGTGCAGCGCAGTACAGTTGAGCTCTGCAGTTTCTTATGCTGATTTGTACTTGTTTGCATGTTTTTCCTGTGCTCTGTGCAGAGACTTTGACCTGGAGGCGTGTTGCTGATCTCAATGTGATGACTTCCAGCGCTGTCGTTGCCATGTTGGGATGGAGACTTTATAAAGAGCGAATCACAGATGTCCTCCAACAGGAGGAGGGCAGGTAGACTTTTTACTTTGCACTTTTTTATGTTACTTCAAGCTTTCACTACATTTTAGGGGGAAATATTGTCTGTTTGACAATTATTACATATAGCTTTAGCTACTTTGCAGAGTATATGAAATATACTAAACGAATAAATGAAGATGTATTATTATCGAAGAAGCTGCCCAGGACAATGTAAAGTAATTGAGCTCCACCTTTACCAGCTGCAACATTAAAGTGATGAACACATGTTTTGTTTGCATCAATGATTAGAATCCAGTAATATAATATATATGATTCTGCATAATGAGTACTTTCACTTTTGGTACTTTAAATATATTTTGACGCTAACTTTTATACTTTTACCTAAGATTTTGAATTCAGGGCTTCTACTTGTAACTGAGTATTTCTACACTGTACTATTGCTACTTTTACCTAAGTAAAAGATCTGAATACTTCTTCCACCACTGCATGTGGGGCTGTTTACTTAAAGTAAGTTTGGAGTCTGCAACACTGTAGTGATCCAACAAACTGTTCAAGTTGTGAAATCTTATTTTAATTAATTCACCTTCTGCATGCATGTTTGCATGTCAACATATTTACACCACATTTTAAAAGAGAGACATCTCTGATTTCCTCTCTCTCATGGTGATTCTGGCTCTGCTTGTTACTGAATTCTTACTGGCTGTGTTTAAAGGTTATTCTCATAAAGCTGTTTAGGATGTTAGATTCATGATATTTTTATCAAGTGAAATGTTTAAAATCGGATTGGATTGGATTGGTGTTAAAAGGAATAGAATACAATTTATTAAAATTTCAGTTTTATTGTATTTATCTTATTAGGGGTACAGTAATGCTTCCTGAGATATTGGATAAAAAGGACAAGTATTTACAAGAAATTGGAGACAACAGGAAAGCCTGAGTATATGTGAATGGAAAGAACTAGTGGGGCAAATTTCCCTTCTTGTACTTGATTTCTTTTTATGATTAGAGTTTTCACACTTAAAGAATGATGAATCAGGGGTTACAAAGCCAGTACAGACACTATTCATTAATTTAATTATTGACAATAAGGTATAACAACTAAAAAAAAAAAAAAAAAAACAACTGAAAATAATAATGTGCATTGAACACATTTTTTTTGCCCTTCAGAGAATTTTCTGGTCTCATGTTGACGATTGTTTGGCTTCTGCTGTGTCGCCACTCTGGGAGGTAAAATAAAGACTTAACTTTCAACCTTTATTTTACAGATAAAACTGCTCTACTGTACTACTATAAAAAAAATTTTTTCCCCTAAACTTTATTCCACTCTTCTCTGCCAGGGCTCCAGTCGGGATGCTCAGAGTCTCGACAGCAGCCGCCATCACGGTCTTCCCCTTTGTGTCCTGGCTTTACTACTACATCCATGAGGAGCTGAGATCGAACTGGCCTTCACATTGTAAAACTGCAATATAGGCGTCAACTTCTTGCCTCTGTTTGCCTGATTAAACGTTCCTTTGGTTTTGTTCTTTGACTGAAAATCCTGGACCAAGAATGCTGCTCGAGTAAACCTTTCTGAAGTATCATTAAATACAAACATGACAGCTAAGGTGCATTGAAATGGTGTCATGAAGGTTCAATTAAATGTGTAATTTTGAGCTGAAAAGAGTGAAGAAATGTTATTGATTTTTATATTAAAAAACAACAATGTACAACAATGTATACATAACATAAAATATAAAAAAGTGAATCATGAAAGTTACACGTTTATTTTTGTCTTTATAATAATATTGTCCCGCCCTCCAGGGGGCCGCAGAGAGCACGGGGACTGACAGGATAATAGAAGAAGACGAAAACCACGTAATTTCCTGTGTTTAGTAACGGGTCCTGGCTCTGATCTGAGAGCAGCCTCTGTCAGTCTCGACTCACCCATTTGCGTTTAACACGAATATGCAGAACTGACTCCGGACCAGCAGCCTGAGCGCCGGTATGTCCCCTCACGTACATCACGTTTTGTAAACTTGAAGCCGCTTCCTTGTTCCAGCAGCGGGTCTGTGAAGGTCCAAACATGGCCGTGCGTGTTTTATATCACAGCAACGTTAGACTCTTACATACGTGCACCCAGAGCCAAGCTGTCAGACTCGCACACGGTGTTTTTCGGAGAGAGACGGGGCTGAAACACACACTGTCACCGCGGAGGGCGAGCTGCTGCCTGGTAGGTCAAAGCTTTCTGTCCGCATCAGGCGCAACACCAAACTCCATTCAGAAAACTGGCAAATTAACTTACGCATCACTGGCAAGTTCGTTTATACGTTTCTTAGCAAAAACTTTAACTTTGACTTTAACCTTTTATAATCACAGGTCAGTTTTTGCGTATGCACAGCTCACCATGTAACACATATCTTAGTTCAACTTTATCTTTAAACATTACCTTTCCCAACATTTGTGTGGCACTGTTGAAATATTAGACGAAAATATTTATTACAGCTAACTACGTATCCAAATATTAACCACAATAGCTGTCTGGTTCGGAAAAAAAAAAAACACTTAATAGTTCATAAAACATCTCCAGCTAGGCCACCTGTCTTCCCATCCTGCAACCTCACCTTTAATTGGTAAATGTTTGAATGGAGTTTGGCATAACGCCTAGATGTTTTTCAAGTTGTATAGCCACTAAAGACTAGCCGCAATAGCTGTCTGGATTGAAAAAACACTTAATAATTTATGAAACATCTCCAGTTACACCACCTCACCTTAAATTGGCAAATGTTTGAATGGAGTTTGGCGCAGTGCTTAGATGTTTTTGTGTGTTACAGCCACCGAAGGCAAGGTATTGTGATGCAAGGCTTTAACTCTAACCACATCTATTTTGTTCCTGTGTTTATTCATTAACAGGTGAATGTGAGTCAGTGGCAGAACTGCAGAGCAGCTCCCTGGCTGTATCAACACTCCTCAAGAGCACTTTCCTCATTACCTCCACCGGCCTCATCAGGGGACAAGCCAAAGAAGTCTGGGGTGAGTGGCAAAAGTTTCTGTTCAAGTTGCAACCACCCCGGTTTGACGTGACTTCACTCAAATCAAATCTTAATTAACGGCGAGTTTAATATTAAGGCTCAAATAGAGAGTATTCAGGTCTTTAGAAAGTTTGAAGGTATTCTCTGATTTAAAGGCTGCAGGTTGTGTTTTTAGTTTTTCGAACCTTCCACCACTCAGCATGTAAATGGAAAAGGATTTGACGGGAACATTTCAGCCTTAAATTAAACCATTGTCAAGGCGTTTAAAATATCATGAGACACGTAAAAACATTATTTATACTCAAAAGTTATGAAATATTCAATACTATTCAATACATGGGACCCACACGATCAGTTACTACTTAAATAATACGTTTAGTTTGTGCAGGGAAATTACATTCCAACACTTTATATAAGCTCATTAAGAGCTCTCTTTTAACAAAACCTCATCGGAGAGAAGAATCTCTCAACTCTCCGTTATCAGAACGTCTGTTTCAGGCGGTCTGGGAAGATGACATAGTATAAATAAACCCAAGGAGCAGTTGCTTTGAGATGTAAACATTCCTCTATGATTGTGTTTTCTTGTTGTCTCCTCATTAAAGCCTGTGACCTGGAAGTCTTTAGCAATAACGTTTGCTATTGGAGGCACTATGCTTGGAGCGATGAAATATTTCAAGAAAGAAAAGGAAGAAAGTAAGTATTTATCACATGAAGGTTCAGTTGATGTGTAAAACAAGTTGGTGAATTTAGTAAATAAAACACTGGAAAATGTTTGGACCAAGAAGATTTTTGTGTTGAGTGATAAAGTTGCTAATCGATTGTTAACCGTCGAACTTTGCAGTAATGGAAAAAGAGCGGACCAAATCAATTGGCCGGCCGGCACTGGGCGGTCCGTTCTCGCTCATCGATCACAACAACAAGCCCACCAAGAGCGAGGACTTCCTCGGCCAGTGGGTCCTCATCTATTTTGGGTTCACTCACTGCCCTGACATCTGCCCGGATGAATTAGAGAAAATGATTGAAGTGGTGGATGAAATAGGTAATAAAAAAATGTTTTTCCTGAAGAATTATGAGAGAAATTGAATGTCCCGTATCCTCATTTTCTCAAACTTCATGTTCTTGTTGGACAGATAAAATAAAGTCTTTTCCAAACTTGACGCCCATCCTCATCACCATCGACCCTGACAGGGACACACCAGAGGCCATGGCTGCATATGTGAAAGGTACAAAAACCACATGACCATGTCTCTATCTACATTTTCTGTTTTAACAATAGGGTTGAATAAGGGAAATTGAGACTCCCATATTTTCCGTGAATTCTCACCAGAATTTACTTTCTTTTCCTGAGAAAAATACCAATATTAACACTATTATTCAACTGTTAATACTAAAGTCAGACTTTGAAATGCTGTTATTACGGTAATATCACTGCATCAACTTTTCAGGTGCAGTAGGTTTCTTCCAATTACTTTTCATTCATAAACTGGCAGCTTACAGTCCAGTTGACTGGCAAATTATCTTCAGGATAAGTCTGAACGTGAAAAAAGAAAAATTCAAGTAAAATGGAAAGTCAAGCGGGCGATAAAAGGACTTTTCTTTTAAAAGCATCAAAAGAATTGTTGATGAATTATTTGCAGTTCTGTGTTAAATTAAAGTGAGTGATGCCAGTTTTGCCAGAGCCTGAGTGATATATTCTCAGGAAATAGAAGTTTAAAAGGGCCGGATAATTACAAAGCACCAATGTGTCTATTGTCTACTGAATCTTGATTATGTAACCACAGATCAAACCTCTGTCTTTCTCTCTAAACATTACACTTTATAACAGTTATCTATCATTAACAAATTAATACATAACTTGCCTTTCACTGCTTTAAGCGTAATAGATGCATAATTCATTTTTCAGAGTTTTCCCCGAAGCTCATTGGCCTGACGGGAACAGCAGCTCAGATTGAGCAGGTTTCCAGAGCCTACAGGGTGTATTTCAGTCAGGGACCAAAGGATGAAGACAACGACTACATTGTGAGTTCTAACCTGCTCTATTGTCTCATACTACATGTATCAGTGGAAGGATAAGTGATAGAAAGATTTTGTCCATCAAGAGGAATATCTCTGTCTTAACGCGACCTCTTGTTGTCTTTAGGTTGATCACACGATCATCATGTACCTCGTGGGACCCGACGGAGAATTTTTGGAGTATTTCGGACAGAACAAAAGAAGTGTGGAGATCACCAACTCAATAGCAGTGCATATGAGGAAGTACAAGAAGGCAAAGTGAGCAGCTGCCCATTAAAAGCCCACTCTGGACTGACAGATTCTGTCCTCAGGTGTTTCCTATTTTGTTTAACTTAAATCACTACTGCCAGTGTATACTGGTACTCTGTATTTATTTTGTCTGCAGTAACATTCCTTTCAATGAGTGGTGTGCAGGAGAAAAAACAGGTCTGATGCCTGATGCTGTTCTCCATTATTATCCACAACACCCTTCACACACTGCTGCTGAATGGACATATTTGGAAAGTGCTGCGTCCTTCTTGAAAGTAATTGTACACGTCAGCTCCGATGAGCTCAATATCTGTGATTTCTGCGGCAAACAATAAGGAAAGACCTGGAGACAAATGAACGTGTGAGCATTTGATTTTGTGATAAAATCCAAAATACAACGTTGGCGTTGGATATTATTTCCGTGCTTGACAAGGGAATACTTGGTATCTTGCTTGTTACCATTATGTCCAAATGCATCTGTGGAAAACTATTGATCAGGAGTAACTGAAAGCCTAAAGTATGTGTAGGATTTGAAAAATGCATTTTCTTTAAAAATGAAATTTGTTACTTGATAAGAATAAAAAGAAGAGCAACTTTAAAAAAGACCTATTTGAGCTATAGTTTGAACTGGATACTTTTGGTTGAGAAGCAGCTGTTGTAACTATTGAGCCACAGGTATCTGCTGTAGATTGGTGGATTACTTTATGATCGATTACAATGGCACGTTGGGATTAACATCTGAGAGGGAAACTGTTTTCAGAGGCTGACAAGAAGTCTAACTGGCCGAGCGCCACCCAGTGTTAGCTGGATAGTCCTGTGAAAGGGACATATGGAAAATATAAAAGCCCACACATTCACTGCCCTAATAATAAATGATAACTTGTTGTTTTTAACACCATGTAACACCATGAGTCACAGCAGGACGTCCTGAACAAGATATATAAAATGTACAGTGTTTAAATTTCATATACTGAAACTGAAGGCAGTGGCAGTATTTATAATTATAAATATGAACGTATACAGTATGTGTTTGTTTTTCACATGTTGAGAGAAAAGGAGGCTGGTGGGAAAATGTTGATGTATTTGATTTGGGCAGCAGGTTTAAGGGACTGACAAAATGTTTTATCTTTATTTCTTTGTGAGGATTTGTGCACTTAGTTCTTGGTTTCTGCTCTTTCTAAAACTTGAACTCGGCAGTGATCAGTCAAAACGGCAAAAATCACTCTCTGTTGGACTGACCTGATGAAGATTTAATTGACAAAGCTTTTATCTTATTTTGTGTTGTCAGGAAGCCCATGAAGACTAAGTTCACCCATAATAAGTAATTGCTTTCAAACAGGTTAACCACAGACTGATACAAGCATTAAAGGCCTCACTGTTTGCAGGAGGAGGCTGATGACTTCCAGTAGTAGTTTAATTTATTGTCCCTCACTTTCAGAAAAAAATCTGCCTTTATATGAATGTTTAATAGTGAACAAAGATGAGTTTAGAAAAACATTACATTTATTCTAACCTGAACTTGCCACCAGCCAGTATGGATTTATTAATATCTTCTCTGCCTGCACACCTGTCGTGTTCCTCCTTTAGAAATCGGATTAGAAAAGCAAACACAGCAGTTGTTCAGCTCTCCACAGCCAGACACCACATTCATTCCTGGAGGAGAGGGCCCTTTCAGCTCAGACCGCCATCGCATTGAGCTCTCGAAATGGAACAAATTGATTTCTGGATTGACAAGTTATTTAAAAAATCCTCTTTGGTGTCCCTCCTGAGCGTTTATTCTGCTTGTCTCCAGGCACTTCACTCAAAAACAAAACAAAGACCTTTATCATTCCTGATTTTGTATTCAGCGATTGTGATTTTGGTGATAAAAATAACAAATACCAATCAAAAGTTTCAGCATTCATACTAAAAAGTGATGGAAGTCTTTCCTGCCAAGAATTTGATGAGAAGATTGATACCTGTCACATCTGTACGGTTAGCGTAGCTTAGCATAAGGAATGGAAATAGGGGGAAACAGCTAGCCTTGCTCTCTGAAGGGTATTGTTCTCTACCTACCAGCATCTTCAAAGCTCACTAATTAACATGTGATATCCCGTTTGTTTAATCTGTACAAAAAACAAACTGCTCACGGCCGAGAAATAGAAGTTTACCGCTGCAACGTGTTGTTTTTACACAGTGGATTAATCTTAAACTAGTGAGCTAAAGACTATGTGACCACAATTACTGGATAATGCTGAAATCAAAAGTTCGTAATGCATGTAAACAGTAATACACACTGAATACTATCTGTAAAGTCCTGTTGTATAGAATTGGGGCGCAACTACTCGTGGTGGAATCAGACAAGTAAAAGCAGACGAAACAATGGAAACAACAGAAGTACACAACACAATACTAAAAAACCTTAAAGTAATCATTAAATGCTTGGTGTACATTTACAGCCGTAATAGAGAAGACACGTGGGATAAAGACACATTTCATTCATTGATTTTCTATGAGAAGACTCACAGGTGGCGCCGCAAGAGAGGAGGGCAGAACTTTACTTTCAGACCATACATGTGTTGTCAATAGCGTATGTTATACCTCTCGTATAAAACACTTTTGAGTAACAGCTTCTGCACACGCAACTGCAAGAAGCGACTGCATTTGGATTGACAGCACGATTGATCTGCGGGGGCCTCCAGGCTCCTCCGACACCTCCCACAATCAGCCCGCTCGTGGGCCGATCAATTGTGCTGTCAATCCAAATGTGGTTTAGCTCTTGCTCTCTTCTTGTTCGCAAGTGACACACATCGGTCTGCTTGGAGAGCTGGATTTAGTCTCTGTCTGGGAATGTGGCCTATGAGTGATAAAAAAAAACAAAAAAACAGCATAACATGTAAATCTTGCTTTTTTCCATCTTTTCAGATGTGCTTTTTGAGGCATATATCCTGTGTGTATGTGTGTGTGTGTGTGTGTGTGTGTGTGTGTGTGTAGTTTTCAGTAGCTTTACTCCCAGGTTGTCCCTTGTCTCTCCCATTGACCCCCTAATCCTGTGCAGATGCACCCGTCGTCAGATCTATTTTTCCCCTTCGGGGTGAGGCGTCGGCCTCTCTCCCACACAACCAGCTGATGGGGATTTTCTCCCCCTGCTTCTTCTCTTTCTTCTTCCGTGACTCTTGAATTCAAATCCCGTGGCCTCGCGGTTGCTGCCATGTCCAGACGTGACAGAGGGGGTCTGTGTACTGTAAGTCCTTGCGCTGGTCTGACTGCCCGGGCCTTGCTTGTCTACACAGAGCCAATTATAATCGCAGCTGTTGCCAGACCTTCAAGTGACATTAAGAGGCTATTCAATCAGCACCAATTATACTGACTGTGATGCACTGCCAGACAATGCCCATATCATACGGCTCTTTTCTCTCCAGAATACCGGATCATTTCCCCTGCTCTGAGGCGGAATCGCAAAAAACTGTCCTGTCTCATTCCAGCAGACTGAGATTTCTTTAGTTTGTTTCAATGTAGCTGTTGACAAAAGGTGCTTTTTAAGTGTAACACCAAAAGTTAAGGCAGTACAACAAGCAACTGTGAATAAAAGTACAAAGGAAGGATGCAAGAGGGGGAAAATCAATTTGGTTTTAAGGGCACGGAGAAGTTAGTACTGGATGGATGTGTGGATGTCTGCGGTGGGGGGGAGTTAGATGGAATAGGATCATCAGTTTCTTTAAAGGGTCCTCCAGAACTGTACTACCATAAAGTTGGGGGATTTGTTTATGTATAATTAAAAGAATCGGTCAAAATCAATACAGCAGGGGCCGAGATATCCTGATATCCCTACGTCCCAAAAACAGCGGATTCTACACTTCCCATAATGCTACATGATAGTCTTTTGTCAGGGCCAGGGTATGCTCAGTCAGGATTAGTTCAAATGGCATGTTTTCCAACCACATTGGAAGGCTATAGCACCTTCCGACAGGCAGTTGTGAAGAAGCATACCGGCAGCTTTAGACCATCTCTTTCTGGAAAAAGCAAATATCATTAAAACTTAATGCTGCCAGTCTGAAGTGCATTTTTCATTAAAAAGTTCAGTTAACCCTGGTGACAACATCAGGGGTTATTAGCTCTCTCTTGACAAAGCTCCTCCTTTTATCTGAAGGGTTTAGACATAATAATTAACACCATTTTACTGGATTTTTATTTTCTTTCCTCCCTCCCACCGTCTTGGAGCATCGTCGGCCGATCTAGTTCACCTGGGCCCCCCAGGCTCGTGAAGCCCGCCCATGCACTCACTGTCTTTCTGTCTCTTCCTGCAGCTGACATCCACCTTACGTCCTCCTCTTGGGGTCTACACATTGGACACCTCCACAGTACACATGCCACTCACCCATGCATTGCTTGCATTGCTGATATTGCTGGTTTCTACGCTCCTTTTGTCCATTTGTGTCAACCTCAGTTTTAACAAATGACTCTTGTTATAAGCATAACCTTTGCGTGGTCTCCAGTTTGTGACAATTTACTGTCAGCATTTGATTTATGACTGCTGCGCTCCAGTTTGAGCTGAGTAAAAACACTCACAGGATGAAAATAAACACACAGCTCACTCTAAATTGATAAAGTCTTCATGTTCTTGGACTTAGTGGAGAGGAGGGCAAAGCTTCCAGTAAACTGCAGTGACTTACAGTGAACTCTAAGGCACATACTTGTGCTATATTGACTTTGGTGATTGAGACACATAAATAGAAACCCCCTCAGAGGATACTGAATGGATCTGTGGAGTTATGGTGGATTTATTGTTAGTTAGTTAGTTAGTTAGTTGGGATGTGGATATACTGTGGAGTTTCTTGCTCTAGAGCAAATTTGTACTTAGATGCATAAAATATAGTCAAATACACAAAACAAGTCAGCATCCAGCCCAGTCATCAGTGATTAAAAACATCATCATCATCATCATCATTTTTAAAAAGTGTTAAATTCAATGTGCATAATTCTGGAAATAATTTGTTGATTAGCCACAGTTACTTTATTATTATTATTATTATTAGTAGTAGTAGTAGTAGTAGTAGTATTATGATGATTATTATTATTATTAACGGGGACAATACACAATAATTGACATTATGATGAAAGTTTGCCAGATTTAGGCAAATGGCTCATTTTCACATGAAGCCAAATGATCAAACAATACAAAAACACAAACAAGATGAGACACAAAACGTGACAAAATGCAGAGGAGCCTATTTAACCAGATACATCATCGAAAAAATATAAAGCATATACACGTGCATGTTACAATCATAACTTTAGAACACTAGACATTACAAAAAACAACCAAATATAGAAATACAGGCAAACACAAAAAGCACACTACACACACAATGAAATAACGAAGGAAACCAGTATGACTCATCACAAATAACAGATTTCAAGCAGACTTTCCAGACATTGATGAATTAAATGCATCACAAACATCGTTAATGAATGTCGGTTAATAGAGACAGGCCTCTGTCTGGAATGCGTTAAATGTTGCCTGTCAACCCTCCCAACACAGAACCCACACAGTCGTATGTCATCAGCTCTGCGCTCCAGACAGCCAATGCCAGAATTTCAGCGAGGTCCTAAGAGACCTAATCTTCCCTGATCCCAGAAAATGAGGCCCGCTGTGTCGGGGCTGTAAGCCCCCTAAGCTGCCGTCCTTAGCATTCATTGCTTTTTAATGGACAGTCTGAAGGATTACAATTGAAACTGTAAAAGTGACACAATACAGCTATACATAGACAGTCCGAAATACAAAATGGACATACTTGACTTTTCCAAAGCGGCGTGGAAGCCAGATTTCCAAATATAGGAGAAGAAGGCGCCATGAAACAGGCCCGAGCATCACTTATAAAAGCTGTCAAAATCTTGTTAGAGTGAGGGATGTCTGTGCTGTTCTTCTAAAACAAGAGCCAGGAAACTTATTCAAAGGACCTGAAACATTTGATCCTCTTGTGATTTTTCTCTTTGGTCTGCTGCGATCTGGTAAGTAAGATGCTACATTCTGTTTTTTTTTCAATCCTGACCAACGTGTTTTTAATTATTTTTGAGCACATGCTGTTTGTCTCACGCAGCTAGACGAAATGAGTGACGCCGAGATGGAAATATTTGGGGTGGCTGCCCTGTACCTCCGCAAATCAGAGCGGGAGAGAATTGCCGCTCAAAACGCGTTGTTTGATGCCAAAACGGCCGTCTTCGTGCCTGACCCGAAGCAGGAGTATGTGAAGGGAAAAATCAAAAGCCAGGACGGCTCCATGGTCACCGTGGAGACTGAGGATAGAAAGGTGGGTGTGTTTTATAGTTTACTTTGAGAGCAGAGAATGAAATCATCTGTTTTTATCTGTCATTTAATTCACTGGACTTTTTTGAATTTGTGCTTCAGGTTGTCACAGTGCACCTGGACGACGTCCGCCCCATGAACCCGCCTAAGTTTGACAAGCTGGAGGACATGGCCCTGCTGACACATCTCCACGAACCGGCCGTGCTGTTTAACCTCAAGGAGCGCTACGCCGCCTGGATGATCTATGTAACTACAGAATGGAAACAAATGTTTGACCACGTCTTTACGTGGAAATTACAGCTCACGACCTCGGTTCGTCATTTCTTTATCATGGTGATTTTTCCTGTCTTGTGTATTCACAGACCTACTCCGGGCTCTTCTGTGTGACTGTGAACCCATACAAGTGGCTTCCAGTCTACAACCCGGAGGTGGTGGCAGGGTACCGGGGAAAAAAACGTCAGGAGTCCCCCCCACACATCTTCTCCATCTCTGACAACGCTTACCAGTTCATGCTCACAGGTCCAGTCTCATCATGAATACCCAGTGTTGGAAGATGTACTCAGATCTTTTAAGTAAAAGTAATATCACAGTGCAGAAGTACTCTGTTACAAAAGTTACAGAAAATTGTTACGCAGTAGGTCATACTGTACGCCTGTAAAAACAGAATAGGTACCTAAAGTATTAATTATTTTTATGTTCTCACATAATTTCACATCTTGTTACATCTGGAACTTTTAGTCCCAGGAACTACTTTTTCAATGAACTAAAAGGTTCCTTCAGCCCGTTGTTGTCCATGTTTTTACCGCGGTCTAAAGACCTGCAAAGATTAGGCAAATTAGTCTGCTGACGTATGACAAACCGACGGCTGTTTTTACATGTAAAACCTATACAACTGGACTTCATTGTCGGTCCAGCTGTTGTATGCTTTCTCTTGTAACTCAATGTTGATGTGTAAAAGCACAGTGCACAAAAAACAAACTGGTTTGCAGTAAAATGATGTCCCCTGACTTAATTTAGACCGTGGTCCCTGCGGAGGAAGCGCACCAAGTTTGTCCAAAAGCTCCTAGTCCCTGGGGACTGTTCCCGCGGTAGAAACACAGCTAATGTATCAGTATGTACTGTAAACTGTTAGTACACATAATTACACTGTAAATTGGAAAGATTTACTCTGTATTGTACATTGCGGGATGTAATCTAAAGCATTACCACATTTTCATCAGAAGGAAACCTAAGGCACAACCATCAGGGTGCTTAATGAATGTTTGCTTGACAAAAAATAAAATAAATAGGACAAAGAAAAAATAGAAGAACAAATAGAACATTTACATGTTTTTTCCTGACTAAGACAAGACCAGATTGATGAAATAACTAAACTGTGACTAAAAGTTTTTTTAAAAGACTAAGGCTAAAGTTAAAATGTACACACATTGGCACGTCAAATACAGCTGAAATACACCAATGCTCACCCCATTTCTTTCCCTTTAACAGATCGAGAGAACCAGTCTATCCTGATCACGTAAGTTTGACTTTATGTGCTGTTTACCAAAAGAAACTCAATGTACATTAATTTGCATTCACTCATCTCATGCTGTACTTTTGTCAGTGGAGAATCTGGTGCCGGGAAGACGGTCAACACGAAGCGAGTCATCCAGTACTTTGCAACAATTGCATCGTTTGGAGACTCGAGCAAGAAAGAGCAACCAGCCGACAAAATTAAGGTTCAGTCCATTTATCTTATTATTATTGATTAGATATGAAACCATGTGTTGCAACAGATACTTTGAAAACACAGATGTTGAGTTTTTACTTTGCTTTGCTTTGAACTTACAGGGGAATCTGGAGGATCAAATCATCCAGGCCAACCCTCTGCTGGAAGCTTTCGGGAATGCCAAGACTGTGAGGAACGACAACTCCTCTCGGTTTGTAAGTTCAAATTTGATGAGTACGGAAGCTGAGAGTGCCCATTATTGCACTCACTATTATAATCCTGTTTTTAATCCTGTTAACTCTTGATACTGTTAAAATGAATCCGTTATCACAACAAAAAAACTTTTGTTACATCATTGTTACAAGATAATTCACTTGTAATTTTGGATTAAAAGAAAGATTATAATGATGGAAATTCTCAGATGGAAAATTCAGGTGTTGTGGCAGCACAAGGACAGAAATAAGTACAGATAAATGGAGAAAGGTTAAAAAAAATAGAAATAAATATGTAAAATAAAAATAGAAACCAGATAAGAGTAAATAAAATCAAAATTACAAGATGCATACATCAGAATTATACATAATTAAGTAATTATGCTTAGTGTTTGTCTGTATTAATAGAAATATGCTGTAGTACATTATACTATAAAACAGTGTAACATATTAACCTAATATAATATATTATAATATGGGATATAAAATGTAATATAAGGTGAAATGTAGTAATATAGTATAACATATATAGTATAAGATATTATAAAGTATAGTACAAGTATAGTATAGTAAAATATATAATAAAATAAATGTGTACTTGGTGAAACAATGGAGGGAGAGTAATAGAGCAGTTTTCAGTTGTAATATGTTGCAACACATATGTCTTACTTTAATAATAACTGAATAACTTTTCCAGGGAAAATTCATCCGTATCCACTTTGGAACAAAGGGGAAGTTGTCATCAGCTGATATTGAAACGTGTAAGTTTGCTAATATCAGCATCATTTATATTCCACTGCTGTTCTAACTTTTACAATATATTAAAAAAAATATATCTGTTTGTATTTGTGTCTATTTATGATTAGACCTTTTGGAAAAATCCAGAGTGACCTTTCAGCTGCCGGCAGAGAGGAGCTATCACATCTTCTATCAGATCATGTCAAACAAGAAGCCTGATTTAATAGGTGAATATACTTTTATCCAGATGTGAATGTGATTATGCGCCCTTTATGTCTTTTTTTTTAGTACACTAATGCTGCACTTACACAGCTACTGTAGCTGCTGCCCCTCTAAATAGAAGTCGATACTTTTATATATTTCATTTCAGAGATGCTGCTGATAACCACCAATCCATACGACTACCCTTTCATCAGCCAGGGTGAAATCACTGTGCTGAGCATCAATGATACTGAGGAGCTGATGGCCACAGATGTGAGTGCACGTCAGTCAAAAATACATATGCAGAGACATCAAACAAGGGCTGGGCAATGTATTGAAATCACAAACTGTGTAACCATACACAGTAATATGGATATATTTCATGATGTTGTAAAATATATGCAAAATTGCATATAACATTTTTGGACAGGATATTGTATTATCTCTAAATTAACAGCACTAATCACAGTGTTTTAACATCTGTGTCTGTTCCTCAGAGTGCCATCGACATCCTGGGGTTTAACACGGAGGAAAAGGTGGGCATCTACAAGCTGACTGGGGCTGTGATGCATTATGGGAACATGAAGTTCAAGCAGAAGCAGCGGGAGGAGCAGGCAGAGCCCGATGGCACTGAGGGTGAGTCTGAGCTGTAATTCTAAATTTAAACCACATTAGGCTTCTGTGTGGCAACATTGCAGCTTCACTCTTAATCTTATCATAAGCACTTTTTTAACCTAGTATGTGCTCTGCATGTCCATGTGTGATTTATATTCCGTAGTGGCAGACAAAGTGGCCTATCTCATGGGTCTAAACTCCGCTGATTTGCTGAAAGCGTTGTGTTATCCCCGAGTGAAGGTCGGGAATGAGTATGTCACCAAAGGTCAGACTCCACAGCAGGTACAGTATGTTTCTGCATCTGAAAAAATGTGTTAACCCTGTTCAGTCTGACTGAAAGTTAAATAAAAAGATTGTGTTTGATCACTGAAACCCCCATGTTCAATTTTCTTTTTGAGCATAAGTGCCCTCTTGGTGGCCCAATGTCCAGAAAGATGTGATGGAGGACCCTCTATTGAACACAATGCAGTGTTATATAGGCTGCCCTACATGCTAGAAAATGAGATGGCTTTCATGTGCTTCTAAATGGTTAAATAATTCATAGTTCACTGTGTGTTTTTATTACAGAGGTGTAGTAGTTATAATGTAAATCTGAGTCTCTTAACCCGGGTTTGGAACTGTTTCACTATAAATGCATGATGACTTTCTGTGTGCTGGTGCCCCACGGCAGGCCCTTTTTATTTTTTTGTGCCCTTTTTATTATTTTGGCCCCTTTCCCTCAGAGAGCTTGAGCCCCCAACTGTGTTTGATTATAGGTGAACAATGCCATGGGTGCCCTGTCTAAGGCCGTGTATGAGAAGCTGTTCCTGTGGATGGTCACGAGGATCAACCAGCAGCTCGACACCAAACTTCCAAGACAGCATTTTATTGGTGTCCTGGATATTGCAGGGTTTGAGATCTTCGAGGTAAATTGGATTCACGCCTACATAAAATAAAACACATTTTACTAAAAAAAAAAGGTCTGTCTCTATGTAATCAACAATATCCTTTTGTTTAATTCAGATGAACAGCTTGGAGCAGCTGTGCATCAACTTTACAAATGAGAAGCTGCAACAGTTTTTCAACCACCACATGTTTGTGTTGGAGCAAGAAGAATACAAAAAGGAAGGAATAGTGTGGGAGTTCATTGACTTTGGCATGGACTTGGCAGCCTGCATTGAGCTCATTGAAAAGGTATCAAATGGCACAAATATTTACATCAACAGCAGACGCATGCAGACCAACACTAATCTGCTTTCTTCCCCACAGCCGATGGGTATTCTTTCTATTCTCGAAGAGGAGTGCATGTTTCCAAAGGCGACAGACGGCTCCTTCAAGAACAAGCTCTATGACCAACACCTGGGGAAGAACAGCATCTTTCAGAAGCCCAAGCCCTGCAAAGGAAAGGCAGAAGCCCACTTCTCATTGATGCATTATGCCGGCACTGTAGACTACAATATCAGCGGCTGGCTGGAGAAAAACAAAGACCCGCTGAATGACACTGTGGTGCAGCTTTACCAAAAAGCTTCCCTTAAGCTGCTCTCTCAGCTCTTTGCCACATATGCCTCTGCTGACGGTCAGTGGACAGACCACAGACATATTACAGTGAGATTATGTTGACTGTATAGTTAACCTCATCGTTTATGTTGTTCCTCTTGTGTTTCTGCAGCCGATGGAAGTAAGAAAAGTTTCAAGAAAAAGGGCTCTTCTTTCCAGACAGTTTCTGCACTTTTCAGGGTAATGACCAATGTTACTTACTAGTACCAGTATTAATACAAGGACCAAGCACACCCTCTAACACCATAACATAACATCTTGAGGAGAAATGTCTTTATTTATTTGGATATTTCTCCATTTTTACATTAATCATCTGTTTGTATTTTTTTATAAAAATGTGTATTCATATAAAACAGTTGTATGTCCCAGAGTTCCTCTACACAATGGTCTAAAAGGGTTTTCTTTAAAAAATGTAATTAATGCATTTCTTCAACCAAAGAATTGTCAAATTTAAGAACACTGAGTCTAAAAAATATTGATATCTGCCACTTTAAAATCCCACCATGTGTAACTTTAAATCATGTAAACTGCACTTCAGACTCCCAAGTTTCAAGAAAGAAATACAGAGGACTCAACCTCTGTGTCCCCAGTAGTACCTACAGCCCTGAACAACTATATATTTGACTCTTGATCTCAGCTAATGTCCATGCATCAGTCCCGCTGCCTGGCATTCAACTTGACCAACTTGTATGAAAAATCCATTAAACCATCCTTTAAGTTAAGGTCGAGACTAACTGCACATTAAGAGTCCAAAATCTATCCTGCAGGAAAACCTGAATAAGCTGATGGCCAACCTCAGGTCCACACATCCGCACTTTGTCAGATGCATTATCCCCAATGAAACCAAGACGCCAGGTAAGAAGAAAACAAAGAGAACGTTTTCTAAAGTAAAAGGGAGAAGATGAAAAGTGTTAATCAGTGAGCTTTAGAGGTGCTGGTGGGTACATTTTGTTACCTTTGGACAGAGCCAGGCGAGTTCGTTCCCCCTGTTTCCAGTCTTTGTGCTAAGCTAAGCTAACCAGCTGCTGGCTCCAGATACATTATCACCATACAGACATGAGAGAGTTATCTTCTCATTGAACACTTGTAAAGAAAGTGACTATATATATAAGTGTACTTAAAAATGTCTAACTATTCCTTTAACATAAAATGAATTGCCCGAGCAGGGTCCATGGACCACCACCTGGTCCTCCACCAGCTGCGCTGTAACGGCGTGCTTGAAGGTATCAGGATCTGCAGAAAGGGATTCCCCAGCAGGATCCTCTACGGTGACTTCAAGCAGAGGTGATACATCACTTTGTGTTGTCCTGGAGGCGTACACACACACGACAAAACACTGTGTCTCACATGAGTTTGAACCTGAACTATCTTTGCAACAGATACAGGATCCTGAACGCCAGTGCGATCCCAGAGGGGCAGTTTATTGACAGCAAGAAGGCTTCAGAGAAACTGCTCTCCTCCATTGATGTGGACCATACCCAGTATAGATTTGGATACACAAAGGTATTTTATTTCTCATGTAGCAACTAGGACTACAACTTGCGTTTCTTTGTGCAGCCCTGTGTTGCAGAATGACAAGTAAATGAACCTGAATGAATGAAATAAATAATGTTTGTACCTTGTACCAATATAAAATTGCTTAAAAACAGCTCCGCCTCAACCAACTACAACAGTAAAATCCTGCTTTTTCATCAGTGTGCAATAGGTCCCGAGCAGCCCAAACAACATTAAATTAATTTCCATTCACATGTTGAATCTTAACACCATGCAGGTGTTTTTCAAAGCCGGCCTCCTGGGTCTCCTGGAGGAGATGAGGGATGAACGTCTGGCTGTGCTGATGACTCGTATCCAGGCTGTGGCCAGAGGCTACGTCACCAGGCTGAAGCTGAAGGAGATGTCGAAGAAAAGGTCTCTGACAAATCAATTTCTTTCATACACTATACTTTCAACTTTAGTTTAATTGAACACACGTGACATTTCTGGTGCAGGGAAATTCAGGGAATAATATGAGTAATATCTGGAAAATGTAGGGATTATAGGCAAATTTACAACTGGGTCACATAGCAGTAATACAGCAGAATTGATCTTATAACCTGTACCTCATATTCATTTAATTGGATGGTTAATAAAGGAAAGTATGCTGCACTTCCTATAAAATATGCTAGCTAATCCGACACTTTAGTTTATGACCAAAATACCTGCAAAACTAATGACATTCCCATCAGCCTCAGCTGTACTTTGTGTTCAGCGAGCCTGCTAACACACTAAACTAAGATGGTGAACCATTATACCTGCATCAGCATGTTAGTATGGTGTAATATATATAGTATATGTGTAAGCTGTGTAACTCCATAAGTACCTCTTTTGTTCTTTTTTGATCTTCACTACACTCAGGCAGTGAAAATGTTTATGTAAATTATCAAAAGCTATTGAAAGGTCATTCAGTTTTTCATCACAGTGGGTCGTTCAACCAAGTGTTTGTTATGCTTTTTAACCCAACAGAGAGTCCATTTTCATCATCCAGTACAACATCCGCTCATTCATGAACGTGAAAAACTGGCCTTGGATGAGGCTGTTCTTCAAGATAAAGCCTCTGTTACGAAGTGCGGAGGCCGAGAAGGAGATGCAGACCATGAAAGAGGAGTTCTCACGGCTCAAGGAGGAGTTTGCAAAGTCGGAGGCCCGGAGGAAGGAGCTGGAGGAGAAAATGGTCATGCTCGTCCAGGAGAAAAATGACCTTTACCTTCAAATCCAAGCAGTATGTAAACACCCAAACCCAGGCAGAAAAAAGTGGTCCGTTTGTATTAATTCGTCGGTTAAAGAGATTAAAAGAGAACATACTGAACTAAAAACAGAGCAGACGTAGGGTGTTAATAAAAGCATTATGAAGACATACATATCAATGCAAAATACAGGATGCCTAATATGAAATATACACAATATTACAAACACAGAAACGAACAAAAAGATGTAAAAATAAATAAATAAACTTTATAAAATAAATCCATATACCAATTGGCAGATGAGACATTTCAATGTCGTGCCACCCTGCAAACTAAATTCCCTGTAGGATAATGACGATAATCAGTCAATCAATCAACCAAAAGAAAATATAAGGATAATTGGGAAAATATACTTATTGACAGGTAACACAATAAACAAACTGTCTAAATGTGTATCTGTCTCTTAAAAAAAGACTATAAGTCTTCACCCATGCTGGCAGCTCTGTGAGGCTGCTCTTTGTGCTAAATGCTAACATCAGCATGGTAACGTGCTCACAAAATAAAATGTTGACCTGATGATGGCTCTAGAGGAAAAGTCAGAGGATCACCAACGTCAGAGGGATTCATCCTCTGGGGACAATCCATCTAATAGTTGTTGAGATATTTCAATAAAAAATAAATATGTTGACCTCATGGTGGCGCTACATAAAATTTCAGGGATCACCAAAGTCAGTAGTATTCATCCTCTGGGGACCATGAATGTTTTGACATTCCAACCAATAGTTGTTGAGATATTTCAGTCTGGCCCAAAGTGGAGCACTGACTGACGGTCAGTGCCATCTATAGAGCCATTTACTAAGAATAAATGAAAAACAGTGTATGTCCAGTTAAAAAACAGTTAAAAAAAACAATATTTCAAACGTACAAAACAAATACAAAATTTGTAAAAGTGAGAAAAATTTAAGAACAAAATATTTTAAACAGCATACACGCAGTACACTGTATATTCAAATGTGCCGATGTCTATTAAAAATAGCTGTGTGGATCTAATAATATGGAACTATTAGTAAGTAATTATTAATGATAAGACAATGATAATTTTTTTTACTGCACTATTATAATGCAAAGTTGTGTCCCTGCACTGAAGGAGAGGGAGAACCTGTGCGATGCCGAGGAAAGGTGTGAAGGTTTGATAAAGAGCAAAATCCACCTGGAGGCCAAAGTCAAAGAGTTTTCCGAGAGGATGGAGGAAGAGGAGGAGATCAACGCCGAAATCACTGCTAAGAAGAGGAAACTGGAGGATGAATGTTCCGAGCTCAAAAGAGACATTGACGACCTGGAACTTATCATCGCCAAAGTGGAAAAGGAGAAATACGCCACAGAGAATAAGGTGAATAAAGGTTTTCATCATGTCACGCCTTTTAAGCAGGTTTTGGTTTAAGTATATGAACACACATAACTTAAAAAATGCTTCTCTGTGTAGGTTAAGAATTTGATAGAGGAGGTCACTACTCTTGAGGAAAATCTGATGAAGTCTTCAAAGGAGATCAAAGCTCTGCAGGAGGTGCACCAGCAGACCTTAGATGACCTCCAGGCTGAGGAGGATAAAGTGAACTGTCTAATGAAGACCAAAATCAAGTTGGAGCAACAGGTCGACGACGTACGTGTGGAGCGACAAAACGATTCTCTTTTAATTGGATCGTCTGAGTCATTTGCATAATTTCTCCGGTTTGGTTTTCCTCGGTTGACGTGAACCTCTCTTGCAGCTGGAGGGCTCCCTGGAGCAGGAGAAGAAGGTGCGTGCAGACCTTGAGAGATCCAGAAGAAAACTAGAGGGGGATCTGAAGCTGTCCCAGGAAACTATCATGGACCTGGAGAACGAAAGACAGCAAATGGAAGAGAGACTGAACAAGTAAGTTGCTGTTGTTTAATTATTATTCATATATCCTGAAACACAAAGTGGATACAATTAGGTTTAATAATTACCACTGAAATTATGGGAGCAATATACTCTATACTAATATTATTAAATATCATAACTAAAATGATGATGATGAAAAGACAGAAATGTAGGTTAACACACTTAAAGGAATAGTTTGACAATTTGGGAAATCTCCTTACCTGCTTTCTGGTTAAGAGTAAGATGAGAACAGCCAGGAGGCAGTTAGCTTAGCTTAGCATAAAGACTGGAAATGGAGTAAACAGATGGCCTGGTGTCCAAAGGTAACAAAATCTGCCTACCAGCACCTCCAAAACTCACTAATTAACATTAATTAACACACTAAAATTTACAGTCCAGCAGCACTTGTGTGCTGGACCATTTCTTGGCTGGGGACTTCCTTGAGCCTCCTTTGGTTGCTTGGCCACCTCAAGGTCTTAACAAGACTTTAGAAAAATCATAATCCCCCTTAAATGGCAAATTGTTGTTTGTTATCTTTTTGTTTTAGTAAGGATTAAACAGACCAGATATTACTATTATTACTGTATTAATAGTAACATATTTTTAGTGAGCCAAAGCAATTGAATTGTAAAAAATGTGCCAATTGCAATGAGAAATGAATCACCAGAGTAAATGTTTTCTGTGCTGAAAAGAAATAAATGAACTCTTTTCAGAAAGGACTTTGAAATCAGCAACCTGCAGTGCAAAATTGAGGATGAGCAAACCCTTGACACTCAACTACAAAAGAAGATTAAAGAGCTTCAGGTATGTTTTATAACAATAGTTGGCATATTTAAATACATTTTCTTTAATACCCGAAGAACCCACAATTTTTACAAGTGAATATAATTTCCTTGTAGGCTCGCATTGAAGAGCTAGAAGAGGAAATCGAGGCTGAGCGCTCGGCTCGTGCCAAGGTGGAGAAACAGAGGTGTGACCTGTCCAGGGAGCTGGAAGAGATCAGCGAGAGGCTGGATGAGGCCGGCGGAGCCACTGCGCTTCAGGCCGAGCTGAACAAGAAGCGCGAGGCCGAGTTTCAGAGGCTGCGCCGTGATCTGGAGGAGTCCACCCTGCAGCACGAATCCATCGCTGCAAGTTTGCGCAAGAAACAGGCCGACAGTGTCGCTGAACTCAGTGATCATATAGACAACATTCAGAGAGTCAAGCAGAAACTGGAGAAAGAGAAAAGTGAGCTGAAGATGGAAATCGATGACATTGCAAGCAACATGGAGAGTATTCTGAAAGGCAAGGTAAGAGATCTTCTGCGGAGGAGCGTGCATGTTGAGCGATGTTTTATTTTCTTAACCGGTTCATCTTCCCCATGGTAACCAGTACTCAATATTTCAGGCTAATCTGGAGAAAGTATGCAGGAGCTTTGAAGACCAAATGAATGAATACAAGACCAAAGCAGATGAAGCCCAGAGGTCTCTGAGTGATTATACTACACTCAGTGCTCGTCTACAAACAGAAAATGGTATGCTTCTGAATGTAACTTTATTAAAAAGACACAGAAGAGCGATTAAGATGTACGAATAAGTCAGTGTGTTTCCTTTTTTATTCTAAATAGGCGAGCTAACACGTCTGCTGGAGGAGAAAGAGACCACTCTGTCCCAGCTGAGCAGAGGGAAATCTGTTTGGAGTCATCAAATCGAAGAGCTGAAGAGACTTTTGGACGAGGAAATTAAGGTCTGAAATAAACAATTAACAGCTAGAAACCCAGAAATCCTGTGAGGTTACGTTAGTAAGTTGTACACAATGTGCTCACGTTCATCAGCCAAGCTGGTCCTGCTTTCTCTTGACAGAACAATCACTCATTATTAATTCAGATAGAGCTGCAACAATTGGTAGATTAATTGATTGTCAGTTGACAGAACATTTTTCTGCAAACTATTTTGGATAATCGATTTATCATTTTAGGCATTTTTTAAGTAAAACAGTCTCTGCCTCTCCAAAGTGAGACTTTAATGCTTTTCTGTGGGAAATTATGACAACAATCGAGAAAGTTATCAGCAGATTAATCAATAATAAAATAAATCACTAGTTGCAGCCGTAATTTTGGGTTTGATGGGATTTTGTTTTTAAAGGTGCCCTGTGGAGTTTTCTTGTAAACAAACAAAAGTATTGTGTACACTCAATGTTTCTCACTAGTTCTGAAACAATTAGTCGGTTCATTCATTAGTCAATCAACAAATTTTTTTATTTTATTTTTTGTTTGATCGACAAAATATTAATTGGCAAGTATTATAATTGATTTAATGTTTAAAGTCAATTTTACTGTTCCACCACCTCAACATGTTAGGATTTGCCATTTTTCTCTGTTTAATATATCACTGAACTCAATATCTATGGCTTTTGGACTATTGTTTGGAAAAAATAAGCATAATATCTTATAGACTAAACGATTAATTGATTAATTGAAAAATGATGAGAGTATTAATCAATAATGAAAATAATCGTTAGTTGCAGCATTATTATCACTAAAAGTGTGTATCATTGAGGTCTAACGTATGCAGAATGGATTTCCTTCTTTCCTGCAAACAAAACAAGGATCCATCTGTAAAAATGTTGCTCCACTCTAGTGGTTAATAACTCCACTGGGTACCTTTTAACTAAATTTTTACACCCTTTTAAAGCAGTTTTATTTCAAGCAATAAACAATATATGTTTATTGTTGTTTCTATACGTTTGTGCTTTTTCAGGCAAAAAACGCCCTGGCTCACGGTTTGCAGTCATCTCGTCATGACTGCGAGCTGCTCAGAGAGCAGTACGAGGAGGAACAAGAGGGCAAAGCTGAGCTGCAGCGCTGCCTGTCCAAGGCCAACAGCGACGTGTCTCAGTGGAGAACCAAATACGAGACAGACGCCATCCAGCGCACTGAAGAGCTTGAGGAGGCGAAGTAAGAACTGCACAGCACATTTTCCACGTCTGTGCTGACAGGGTTCTTACACAGTTTATCTTTGGTTCAAAGGAAGAAGCTGGCCCAGCGGCTGCAGGAGTCCGAGGAAATGACAGAGGCAGCAAATGTCAAATGTGCATCTCTGGAGAAAACCAAGCAGAGGCTGCAGGCTGAGGTCGAGGATCTCATGGTTGAGCTGGAAAGGTCAAATGCAGCCAATGCCACCTTGGATAAGAAGCAGAGGAACTTTGACAAGGTATTCTTTTTCCCCATTTCCCTCTCTCTTCAGAAACATGCTGAGGCTGCATTGATTACTCATCTGTTTCCTCCTCTATTAGGTTCTGGCTGAATGGAAACAGAAGTATGAGGAGAGTCAGTCAGATCTGGAAGGTTCCCAGAGAGAGTCTAGAGGGCTTAGTACAGAACTCTTCAAGCTGAAAAATTCATATGAAGAGGCTTTGGATCATTTGGAGAACATGAAAAGAGAGAATAAAAATCTTCAGCGTAAGAGTTCTGCTCGAAACAAATCATCCCTTTGGTGGTTTTAGTGTTTGTTTTTGACCCATGAAGATGTTTTTCTTTACATTTTCAGAGGAGATTACAGAAATCACAGAGCAAGTTGGACAATCTGCTAAAACTATCCATGAGCTGGAGAAAGCTGCAAAGCAAGCTGAACAGAACAGGAGAGACACCCAGGCAGCTCTAGAGGAGGCTGAAGTTTGTATTGGGTCCTTGAATGACATTATACAGCCATTTTCTTTCAAATAACCACAACCTGAAGTGTCTTTTTTTTTCCCTCTCTGTAGTCTTCCCTGGAACACGAGGAGGCCAAAATCCTGCACCTTCAACTGGAGCTGAACCAGATCAAGTCAGAAGTGGACAGGAAGGTGGCGGAGAAAGACGAAGAGATCGACCAGCTCAAGAGGAATAACCAGAGGACCGCGGACACTCTGCAGAACGCGCTGGACGCCGAGACGCGCAGCAGAAACGACGTGGTCCGGACGAAGAAGAAGATGGAGGGAGATCTGAACGAGATGGAGATCCAGCTGGGGCACGCCAACCGTCAGGCGGCCGAGGCCACCAAACAACTGAGGAACCTGCAGACTCAGTTGAAGGTTTGTTAAGTTTGCACTGGTCATAGAAGCGTTAAGCCGATATATCGGGTCGATTTAAAGCTCCAAGCCTTTACCTTTGGTCCCCAGGACACCCAGGTCCATCTGGATGAAGCGCTCCACAGTCAGGAGGACTTAAAGGAACAGCTAGGTATCACAGAGCGCCGCAACAACCTGATGATGGCAGAGAACGAGGAGATGGTGGCGGCGGTGGAGCAATCCGAGAGGAGTCGCAGGCTAGCCGAGCAGGAACTGATCGACGTCAGCGAGAGGATTCAGCTGCTGCGCTCTCAGGTTAGAAGACGATACATATAGGACAGGTACAAAACAACACAAGACAGGACGTGACAGAAAAGAGTGTCAAAGGAAATGGTAGAACAGGACAAGGCACACCAGATCAATTTAAATATTAGTTAATTTACACCACTTATACCAATTTCCACTGAAAAAGTCAAGTCATATTCATTTATAAGGATACAGATGACTGCTGTAGCAAAACCTGGGGATTCAAACCGCTTACAGTTGTAATGAATGTGTCCTATTTAAATGTTATTTTATCAGAACACCAGCCTCCTGAACACTAAAAAGAAGATGGAGTCAGATTTAGTTCAGCTGCAGTCAGAGATGGAGGACACTGTCCAGGAGGCGAGGAATGCAGATGAGAAGGCCAAAAAAGCCATAATGGATGTAAGTCTTTATCCAATTTACTGCAGAGAGTCAGACTTTGGGGTTCGGTCATGCAGATTAAATTTCACAGCGAGTTCACATTTGCATACAGGCCGCGATGATGGCTGAGGAGCTGAAGAAAGAGCAAGACACCAGCGCTCACTTGGAGAGAATGAAGAAGAACCTGGAGGTGACGGTGAAAGACCTACAGCAGCGCCTGGATGAAGCAGAGCAGATGGCTCTGAAGGGAGGGAAGAAAGAGCTTCAGAAACTGGAAAACCGGGTATAAATCAAAAAAGGAAAAATATACATTGTGTGAGGAAAACTAAAATGAAAAGTGACTTAAACTAAATGTATTTTTTAAGGTCCGTGAGCTGGAAAATGAATTGGAGGCAGAACAGAAACGCAGCGGCGAGGCTATGAAAGGTGTGCGAAAATATGAGAGGAAAATTAAAGAGCTCACTTATCAGGTAAAAGGTACATCCTGTTATATAACTGTGAATTTCTCTAGATGAAATTTAACTGCTCGATTCTGAGTAGGAAATAAAAATGAGATTTGAGAGTAACCCCTTAAATGTTTAGGGTGAGGAGGAGAAGAAGAGCGTGACAAGACTCCAGGATTTGGTAAACAAACTGCAGCTTAAAGTGAAAGCATATAAGCGGCAGTGTGAGGAAGCGGTGAGTAAAAATACATGAACACTGTGAGAACGTTGGCTTGATGTGTACAAAAAAAAAAAACAGTCTCCTTTACTACATTGTTTTCTGTGGCACGCAGGAGGAACAAACCAACGTTCATGTGGCTAAATTTCGGAAGGTGCAACATGAACTGGGGGAGGCTGAGGAACGAGCTGATATCGCAGAATCCCAGTTGAATAAATTACGAGCAAAGAGCCGTGATGTTGTTGGTAAAGGGGACTAGAAGTCCACACTGGTACAAGATAACAACTGTCGCTGTGAAAAGCAGCTTTGTGACAATGCATTTTTCAGCTAATCAAATGGTTTTAAAGTGGTTTATTTAGCTCAAAAGGTAGTATAACAGTATAAAGGAACACTTATAAAAACTAATTTTAATCACCAAATTTGGAGAAATGGTTTTATTTGTCAGTTTCAACACTATTTGATAAGTAAAAATGTAATAAACTGACCTTCCATTAAACTAAAAGATCTAATAAGCAGCTGATGTGAGACTAAACAACATTACATCGTTACATTAAAGGGCCCCTTTCTGAAGCTGGTCAAAATAATGCTGGTGACATCATAGTGATGTCATCAGGGTTACTGTAGCTGGGATTAGTCTTGGGGACTTTACATTTTTAAGAAAAAAAGCCTGCTTCGATTTTACATTCTTTTTATAATCTGTCTCTTGTGATTCATCCAACTTTATGGAAGTGACATATTTAATCACTGGAGTAGCCCTTTAACTGTTAAGACAAAACTTATGAGAACAAACTATAATCACAAATCAATATACTATACAAACGTGGTGTCAACTATCAATGTGTTACATTAATACAACAGTTTTTTTTAG
Organism: Lateolabrax maculatus; assembly: GCA_031216445.1. Taxonomy (NCBI): domain Eukaryota; kingdom Metazoa; phylum Chordata; class Actinopteri; order Acropomatiformes; family Lateolabracidae; genus Lateolabrax; species Lateolabrax maculatus. The sequence goes on from CM062216.1 coordinate 6,346,358, forward strand.
TGAGGTTGCCTTTGTTTTAGTAGAGAATAGCACCTTGTTAACATTCTTGTTAAAGCAGGTTAACCATGTTCATCATCTTACTTTATCATTTACTTCTGTCCTTACTTTTACAGGTATTTAGGCATAAACCAAAGTATTGGACAAATTAAAATTTTGACCTGCTGGTGAGACTAGAGGAAAAGTGGGAAGATCATAAAAGTCAGTAGGATTCATCTTCTGGAAAACATGAATGTCTGTATCAGATTGCATGACAATCAATAAAATAGTTGTTGAGATATTTCAGTCTGGACTTAAATGGTGGACTGACAGACATCCCAACATTGCCATCTATATAGCCATCCCCATAGTGTGGCTAAAGCTTTGTCACCATCTATATCTATAGTAAGGATAGACTGGTCAGAGTGGGAAAATGTTCAAAAGAAAGTTTATTGCATACTGTATACACAACATCTGGTCTCCATTCTGTGTCTTTAATCCTGGGATCAACCGAGACCGAGCAAAGTAAACAGTGACAGCTCAACATGTTCCAGGAATAGTGTCTACACTGCAGTTATTTATGCACTGACCTGAACTAAAACCTCATTCTTACCAAGACAGAAAAATGCTTTTATGACATTCTTTGTGCCTGTCAAGCAACATGAAATTCATCTGAACTTTATGATAAAGTAATGGTATTAATAAATCTCTCCTCCCTGCAGGCCGAACACCATCACATAAATAAAAGGATCTTAAAAAGCATCCGGATTTCAGTCAGTGATAAAAAAATAAATCATCACAAAACTCAGCAGATCTACATTTATTTTAGTAAAAAGAAACCAGACAATTAAATTCCTAAAAATATCCAACCGTTTTGTATGTTAAAGACTCAAGAAAGAGAAAAAATAATCTTCAGTTTGGAGTATTTCTTCCTTATTAGTCTGTTACAAAAATAAGTTATTAGTGTTGTCTTTGTACTTTTGATCGCCAAAAGATGAAGACACTTTATCCATGTTCAGCATGATTCCTTCAGCCTTGTTAAGTCTCTTGAACCAATAAATACCATAAAATAGCTGGTGCTTATTTCCTGTGAGAGCTGTTTTATTTGTTCTTTGTTATTTGGTCCTTATTTGTCAAGTTTTTTTTTTTAATCAACTAACAACAAAGGAAAAGCAGTGACAACTACAACTTTCTGACAACAGAAATCTGATATGAATGATAATAAGATTGTTGATTGATAGTTAGTAACAAGAATACAGACACAACCTAATTTGATGAGACAAGTCATAATCAACGAAATGAAGCAAAATGAATGCATTAAAGCAGCAAGTTTACACTCAGATGTTACTACAACACTTTTGCTATGAACTAAAAACTGAAGCACACAGCTGATAATCAAAATGTGCTCATTAACACTGCAGTCACTCACCAATTCAACTGCAAAAATCACATTGGCACTGACTCACAGCTGCAGCTGAAAACCAAGAGATCAGATAAAAAGCTGAACAACAAAGGCCTGACATTTCGAGCATTGTAGAAAAGCTTACGGGTTAAAATGGACCCCATCAAAATCCACCTTTTTCGCTCCTGTCAGCGGTGCAGTAATCAGCAGCAGCTGGTATGTTCATGACATTTGTAGAAATCCCTGTGAAGCAGGGTTAGTTACTGTGGTGCCTGTATGACTTTCAGCAGAGGGGGGTTACGCACAAGAAGCTGAAGGTAACCTCTGAGTGAGGACAGCGTACAAAGAGGAGGATGGGGTGGTGCGTGAGGAGCTGACAGGTTGTTGTTTGCACAAACAGAAAGAGGACACAGTCCAACACCTCATCAACAACTTCAGTCAGACTGGCCTTAGTAACTCAACATGGAGAGGTCGGCTTGTTATATTTATATAAAGGACACAGAGAACATGTAGATATAGACATAAAAAATAATAATCTTAAAGACTGATATATTGCCCTGTGATTGAAAAATCAATTTTGATGCATCAGTGTCTTAGAAATAGAATTTTAGACCCCCAAAAGGGAGTAGCTACATTTAATGGAGAGACAGAAGTAGGTTAACACTAGAAAAATAGTCTTGCTTGAAATCACCAAACCACTGCTACAGTAACTGTTGTCTCTGTAGCCTGAATTTCCTAATGTAACACAGACAAAATCTTCTATCCCAACATAATATTTAATATTGTTCAAGTAGTATCTTCATGCCACCATTCCTAGAGTTACCAATTTGCTGAAGTGTCACAGTGCAGTTATAACCATCTCCAAATTCGGTAACTTTGACTTATAAAGGATTAAATGTTGAAAATGATCCCACTTCTAATGTTTAATAAACCGTTTAAAAACCCCATTGGACTGTCTGAAAAATGCCTAGACACAAAGCCGATAACAGAGCTGTTCTATTTGTTGTTTCACTGTGATTGTACCTTTCATGATTACATGTGACAAATAAACTTGATTGACTTATTGTTTTTTCGATCTTGAAAAGTTGAAGTGACAATAGTCATATGTCTATTAAAGTCAAGGGAGAAAAGCCTCCACCAAAATCCAGGATGTTCAGTTCTTATCAAGTCTAAAATGAATATAAAATCAAGAAAAACTTCTTCCATCCATCATATCAGACGCAGACAAAACTGATTTGATTTTCACAAAGTTTGTAAAAGAAACATAATAGGCACATACAAGGTCATTTGCTCTCACATAAATAGGATTTTAAGCTTAGGGTCATTATTTTGCTCATTGTGTTCAGCTTCTCCTTGTTACAGAGCCAATGAACACACACTCTGCATTACTGCTTGATATTAAGACATGATGTTATGATATTCAAGATTACAAGCTGCTGTTCACACTTGCCCCCGTGCACTACTCGCCCTAATATGATGAGAGCTCAAATTACAAACACTCTCCCTTGCTTATTCTAAATGTGGTACAAAGCTGTCTTCATGTGTTGCTACCCGCTTGTGATGTTCACACGGCCTTAAGTATAGCACGCACCGGACAGCGTCACGTGTTAACTTGTAAACAAACCAGTCAAACCAGACAACTTTCCTCAAGGTGGCCGGTTGTCACTATCCTCGGCATGGAGGAGACATGAGATATGTTGCAGACAAATTAATTACAGTTTGAATAACATCCAACATCTCCCCTCTCTAATATCAAGTTAAAACATTGTTGATTGTTTCTCCATTTGCCTCTTTAATAAGTGTTGTGGCACAAGCAAAGATTCTTGGCCCATTTCTTTTCCCTGTGTAAAGTTCCAACGAAGCCACACTATGGCAGTTATTGTTGGCGACAAAACAAAAGATAGAAGTGGATTAAGCAACAGAACCGTTCTGAAAAGTTTTTATGAATCTGATACTTAATTATTTGATACTATTTTTTTTACTTTGCAAGTTTAAAATAACTATTAATAATAAAGTAACTGTTGGATTATGACAAGATTTTAAGACTAAAACGAGTTAAAGAATGGAATAAATGCAAAAGTTTAAAACGGGTCTTATTGCTTTGTGGTTCTTTAATTTTTTGACAAGAAATGAAGAAATTAAATAGGAAGGTTTTGTGTTCTTCCAACATTTATTACCATATCGTTTTTTAGATTTTACAGTATAGTACAGTTTATTGGATGATACCACTAGATTATGTTGATTTAGGGCAACACTAAAACACTTGTTGATACCCTACAACCACCACTGAAATAGCAAAGAAACATACACTTATGGCAATAGTTTCTCTTTTGTGTAATGTGTTGGTTTTTTCTGCCCAGTTGAAACCATTTAACTTTAATTTTCAAATCGTATCTACTGTTTATGATGTGCAGTGTAACCCTAATTAGACAGTACTAAATTGGACATATATATATATATATGTATGTATATAATCCAAATATGTGTTGCAGAGTAAATTCCCCAAGAACAAACAACCTGATTTGCACCTTATTCAAAAAGCATAAAGTATTTTGTTTTCTCATGACACATTCCAAAAAAGTAATGTCGACATTGTACTGACATCTGTCTAGAGTTTAATCCAGTTAATCCAAGCGAGGTGCCCTGGAGGTGACTGAGCAGGTGGTCTTCCAGTCCAGGATGAACATGAAGGTCATGATGCATCATGGAGACACTGAGTTATGTATGGTTTAAACTCAAAAATACACACAATGTCAATGTCTGTGTCTAAATCAACGTGGTCGCACTAAATACATTGATTAAGCCATTCGTTATGCATTAAACCTGAGATGTAGTCCCACTGGACAGCAAACACAACATAACCGCTAAGTAGCTAATGACAGTTCTTGACAGTATGGAAGGCATGTAAAAATAGTGCTTGAGGATCATCACCTGTCGCTGCTGACATGTTCCTATTACCACTAGGAGATCCTGTGCCATATTTAAGTGATGAGCAGAGATCAATAATGCGACTTGATTGACATTTGAATGGCGTGACATTGCCAAGTTTGGAGCGTCCGGTTTGCTTCAGCAGCACATTCATCTTGATAAAAGGAGCCTCAACGTCCCGCTGGTGTTCACTTAGAGGCGTGCCATTCACTGACCATTCACAAGATCCATCATTCCCCTCTGGCATCTGTCAGCAGTGGTGGCTCGGCGCTAGTTGTCTTCTCATTTTTGTGTGTGTTTGAATCCCTGAGTCAGTTCTACTGGGGTGTGTAAACCCGGTGAGTAAGATGCAAAAGTATAAATAATTAAATTAGACATTTTGGATCATTTGCTTTTTAACCTTTTGCTTTTTTAATCCCCAGATATCAAGATGAGCAGCGATGCCGAGATGGCCCAGTACGGGCCGGCGGCCATCTTTCTACGCAAACCTGAGAAGGAGAGAGTGGAGGCTCAGAACCGACCGTTTGATGCCAGAACAGCGTGCTTTGTGCCCGATGCCAAGGAGCTGTACATCAAAGGTGTCATCCAGAAGAGAGACGGTGGCCAAGTCACTGTGAAGACTGAATCTGATGAGGTAAATGTTTCTGTATACTTTTGATTACTGTTGAAGTGGTGTTCACTTTTTAATCAGTTTGCACTTACAGCTGAATTACAATGCAGAAATAATGGATCCTTCAAAACAATAAAATCATTTTGTACAGAAATTGACTGGAACCGGTAGCAAAACACACATAAAATAATCTAAACACTTGAAAATTGTTATTTTAATATAAAAAATACATGGCAGACATGCAAAAACACTTATGTGACTTTAAGCCTCAGCTGGTTTGACGCTTTATTTGTTTTAAGAAACCATTTTATTAATTTTTCATGTTAAATTTTATATTGCAGTTTGTTCTTTTCTTGTTGCTGCTAGCTCTGCAGCAGGATTATTCTTTTTTCTCCAATCAGTATCATTTCATCTTCTCTTATCACTTTATTTTCCAGACTGTAACAGTCAAGGAGGAAGATTGCCATCCTATGAATCCCCCAAAGTACGACAAGATTGAGGACATGGCCATGATGACCCACCTCAACGAGCCTTCTGTGCTGTTTAACCTCAAAGATCGTTATGCGGCGTGGATGATTTATGTAAGTAATGACGGGGACATTTTCATCTCTTCATGTGTCTGAATGATTCTCATATACTTCTCATATGTGTTTTCTCTGTCTGCAGACCTACTCTGGGCTCTTCTGCGCCACTGTAAACCCCTACAAGTGGCTGCCGGTGTACGAGCCGCAGGTCGTGGCGGCCTACAGAGGGAAAAAGCGCATGGAGGCCCCGCCACATATTTTCTCTGTCTCTGATAATGCATATCAAAATATGCTTACAGGTAAGAAAGGAGGCATTTGAGCCTCCCTCATAATTACAGAGCTTTGAATTTACTCTCAATATCAGTTATTGTCCCGATACAGTGTGGAAGAGGAAGTACTCAGATAATTTACTTAAGTAAAAGTACTAATACCACAGTGCAAAAATACTCTGTTACAAGTAAAAGTCCCGCATTGAAAATGTTATTTAGGTAAAAGTAAGTACTCAATGCAGAAAAATGTCTCCTGTGATTGTTTTACTATTATACATTATATCACTGGATTATTATTACTCATGCATTCATGTAAAAGCAGGATTTTGCTGTTGCAGTTGGTTGAGGTGGAGCTCATTTTTGGGTATTTTGGGTAACTGTGACAGCATTACTCACTATTTTACAATGAAATGTTTACAATCAATCGATTTATGGATAAAACAATCGCAGATTAAACCATAATGAAAATAATCATTATTGCAGTCCTATGCAAAATAGTTCAAACTAAACACATCTGAATACTTCTTCCACCACTGCATGTAGAATCCCACTGAGTTTTCAGGGCCTTTAAGAACCACTTTCTCACTTTAACCAAACTACCATACTACCTTATTGAGACAAAACTGTAATGGAACCTTGTTCATATTTTTCAGACCGCGAGAACCAGTCCGTCCTGATTACGTGAGTCGTGTTGCATATCAGCAAAAATGTGTCTTGTAATTTCAGCCATTAACAAATGTGGAGTGTGGTGTGTTTTTGGTTGTCTTCAGGTCTCTTTTATTCTGTGTTTAACAGCGGAGAATCCGGTGCAGGGAAGACTGTCAACACCAAGCGTGTCATCCAGTACTTTGCGACAATCGCAGTGGCTGGTGGCGACAAGAAAGAGCAGTCGTCTGGCAAAATGCAGGTAATCCCTCTACAAGATATGAGCCTGAATAAAACAAAACAAAAAAAGTCGCAGTAGGATTCTGATGAAGCTGGTTGTGTTTTCCAGGGGACACTGGAAGATCAAATCATTTCAGCAAACCCTCTGCTGGAGGCTTTTGGGAATGCCAAGACTGTGAGGAATGACAACTCCTCACGATTTGTAAGTATGAGCTGCTTATTTAATAGCCCACAAAATGCTCCAAGAGCTGTAACCTTCTCTTCTTCTTTAAATATTCCCCAAATCTTTATTATAAACTTCATGTGTTTCATGTTTTCTTTTGCAATTTGCCGAATTTTATGGAGGATTTTATATTTCATAGGGTAAATTCATCAGAATTCACTTTGGAACCACAGGAAAACTGGCCTCTGCTGATATTGAAACCTGTAAGTGTGTTTTTCAACATTAATAATGTTCATTATTTGTTCACTTAGAACTGACAATCATTATTTAATATATAACTCAATGTAGATTTGCTGGAGAAGTCGAGAGTAACGTTCCAGTTGTCTGAAGAGAGGAGCTACCACATCTTCTACCAGATCATGACTGGCCACAAATCAGAGCTTATAGGTATGTTGATGACATTACATCTTGCAGATTTTGAAGAGTAAATTCAGAAAATAAGTAGTTATTTTTGTTTCTCTTTTCAGAAATGCTTCTCATAACAACAAACCCTTATGACTTTCCCATGATAAGTCAGGGGCAGATCTCTGTGGCCAGCATCGACGACAAAGAAGAGCTGGTGGCCACAGATGTGAGCTCTTGTCTATCACTTCCAGTGGCATACACATGCATTTTATTGGCTTCTACTAACACTGAATTTGGTGTAACAGACTGCCACTGACATCTTGGGCTTCACCAACGAAGAAAAGGTCTCCATCTACAAGCTGACCGGTGCTGTGTTGCATTATGGCAACATGAAGTTCAAGCAGAAGCAGCGGGAGGAGCAGGCGGAGCCCGATGGCACTGAGGGTGAGACTTCTCACTTTAGTCTTTTTTATTATCATTGAAGACAATACAGGCGACATTAACCGAAATGTCATGTTTATCTCTCAGTGGCAGACAAAGTCGCTTTCCTCATGGGTCTGAACTCTGCTGACCTGTTGAAAGGCCTTTGCTACCCCAGAGTCAAAGTGGGGAATGAGTATGTCACCAAGGGCCAGACAGTCCCCCAGGTACTGTGACAGCTCCAAGAGATAATGCATGATGAGGTATACTAATATAAGAGAATAATGCAAAAGGCAGAGCGGCTCTTAAGTTCCTTCACCAAGAATGTAACTTTTAATACCCGGACACCTTGTGCATTATTACACTTATTACAGTGTATCATGTGTAGTTACCAAAGGAAATCTTGGGTTTGCAAAGTTATAACTAATGCTGCTGTTGGTTTCAATGGTGGAAAGTAACTAAGCACATTTCCTCAAGTACTGTACTTAAGTACCATTTTGAGGTACTTGTACTTTACTTGAGTATTTCCATTTACTGCTACTTTCTACTTCTACTCCGCTACATTTCAGAGGTAAATATTTTATGTTTTACTTCACTACATTTATTTGATACCTTTAGTTACTTTGCAGATTTAAATTAATAATACAAAATATAATCAACAAATAAATAACACTGCATTGTTATAGATAATGAAAAGACTTTATTGAAATTCCCAACCTACCCAGCAGTATATAAGCCCAATTTTTACATTTACAACATTAAAGTAATGTACATATGAATCCATGAATAAAGATAATTTATAAAGTAATGCACATATTAATTCATCAATAATTATAATTTCATGATATAATATACATTATTATAAAGTGGGTCACTCTGCATAACAAGTACTTTTTTATTTGAGTATAATTTGATGCGAATACTTTTGTATTTTTAAGTAAGATTTTGAATGCAGGGCTTTTACTTGTCACAGAGTATTTCTATACTGCAGTTGTTACTTTTACTTTACTTCCTTTACTTGACGCTACTGTTCAGGTTGTTGTAAGTCAACTTGGCGAAATAATAACTCTTGAAGTTTTAAGCTCTAAAATGTCTTTAATCATCCTGAAAAAAAACTGCCCCTACCACAGCTTCAGTGTCGAATCCTACTGATGGGTTAGTGTTCAGCATATCATTTACAGCAGGTCTGGTGTTTTGCCCACCGGAGCTTAGCTTTTGTGGGAGTAAGAATGTTGATGTCATATTCCTGCATAGCTGGTGGATGATTGAGGTTGTTGTAAATAAAGCTCTAAAATGTATTTCATTAACTGAACCTAGCAACCGCTTGCACAGTCAAAGTCGATTGAATATGAGATTGGTGCGATAGATATGTCACTTGCTACTGATTGATAAGGGCAAAACCTAACAAATGCCCCCATCTACCCCAGACCATGTCCAGTAGGGACTGTCAGCCAGTGAGAAACTTTTTCTTGCCCCGTAACCACATTATAAAGTTTAATAACCCTGTTTGTACAAACAAACTATATTTTGACTAGTGATTTATGTACCTTCCACATTTCTTGATCAGGTCACAAATGCAGTTGGTGCTTTGGCCAAGTCTGTCTATGAAAAGATGTTCTTATGGATGGTTTTAAGAATCAATGAGATGCTGGACACAAAGCAGCCAAGGCAGTTCTTCATCGGAGTGTTGGACATCGCTGGATTTGAAATATTTGATGTGAGTTTGGACAGTTAATGGTGATGATTTCCAGCAGTCCTTCTCGTTTCTCAGTTTGAAGTTGATACGTCGTAAGTTAACGGTTAAATCTTTGTCACAGTACAACAGCATGGAGCAACTCTGCATTAATTTCACCAATGAGAAGCTGCAACAGTTTTTCAACCACCACATGTTTGTCCTGGAGCAAGAAGAATACAAGAAAGAGGGGATCGACTGGGAGTTCATTGACTTTGGCATGGATTTAGCAGCCTGCATTGAGCTCATTGAAAAGGTAAGATTCATCTACTGCAATCAGTATATATGTTTATTTTACCTCATTTTAGGTACCATATACAGTATAATGTATGCCTGTGATACATTCAACAGCCAATGGGCATCTTCTCCATCCTTGAAGAGGAGTGTATGTTCCCCAAGGCGTCAGACACTTCTTTTAAGAACAAACTTTACGACCAGCATCTTGGCAAAAATATTGCTTTCCAAAAGCCAAAGGTTGTCAAAGGCAAGCCTGAGGCTCACTTCTCCCTGCTGCACTATGCCGGCAGTGTGGACTACAACATCACCGGCTGGCTGGAGAAGAACAAAGACCCTCTGAACGAGTCCGTGGTGCAGCTTTACCAGAAGTCACCAATGAAATTGCTGGCTTTCTTGTATGCGTCATTTTCTGGTGCTGAAGGTACAACATTTGCACAACTTAAATTGTTCGCCTTGGGCGGAAACAATTTATGGAATGATTCATCAAAATATCACCCCACCCCCCCAACACCTACTGGGCTTCATACCTTTTAAAAAGACAAATAATACTTCTCTTTCTGCTGTGTAGAATCGGGTGGTGATGCTGGCAAAAGTGCAAAGAAAGCAGGAAAGAAGAAGGGTGGCTCGTTTCAGACGGTGTCTGCTGTTTTCAGGGTACGAAAGAGATAATAATTTATTTAGATAGGACTTTCTTGCCCTGCATTGATCCCCAAAGATGGTGCCTCCCCACAGTGCAGCGGTGCTTCCAATAAGCTCCATCAATCAAATGGTAACGGTTGGATTGTTAGAATTAAAGGAGGCAGGATTTGAATGTAGCCATAGTGGCTGTGCTGCCTTGGAGGCCCAAATCAGGGCAAAAAGCATCAACATTGACATTCTAAACATATGTAATAATAATTGATCTCCTGCAGGAAAATCTCGGAAAACTAATGACCAACTTGAGGAGCACCCACCCTCATTTTGTGCGTTGCCTGATTCCTAATGAGATAAAAACACCAGGTACACATTTACGAATCTGTTTACCTCCAAATACAAATGCTCTTGGTAGTGCAACTGAAGATGAAAAACATGATGTTGAAATATGCTCCTACTGTCTGTTGCCAATGACTGCATGTTGACGTCACTCTAGGTATCATGGACAATCACTTGGTCATTCACCAGCTGCGCTGTAACGGTGTGCTGGAGGGTATCAGGATCTGTAGGAAGGGGTTCCCCAGCAGGATCATTTATGCTGACTTCAAGCAGAGGTCAGCATTGATTCATATCTGAAAGAACTACTTAAAGATAACTAATACTTGTTCTTTTTTATCCAAATTATTCCAGTTTGTGATAATCTTTATCCTTATTTGAACAGATACAGAATCCTAAATGCCAGTGCCATCCCTGAGGGACAGTTCATCGATGGAAAGAAAGCTTCTGAGAAGCTTCTTGGTTCGATTGACGTCGACCACACACAGTACAGATTTGGGTCTACAAAGGTATGTGCCCGAATGCCCCTTAGGGTCAAGTTCAGACAGCTTTTTTTGGGTATAGACTTTAGCCTTTACAATCAACAAATGTATTAATTTGAATGGACTGGATGCAGCATTACCACACCATATTGTTGCAGGTCTTCTTTAAAGCTGGCTTACTTGGCACTCTGGAGGAGCTGCGAGATGAAAAACTAGCTTCTCTCGTGACCCAGACTCAAGCGCTTTGTCGTGGCTATCTCATGAGAAAAGAATTCTCCAACTTAATTGCACAAAAGTAAGATCAGCACCAGAAATGCTCCTTTTAGAATAAGAAACTACACCACACAGACTAAAACATGTTGTTGTATTTCTTACAGAGATTGCGTCTGGATTCTGCAGTATAACTTGCGCTCGTTCATGAATGTGAAACACTGGCCGTGGATGAAGCTGTTCTTTAAAATAAAGCCACTTTTAAAGAGTGCAGAGACCGAAAAGGAGATGGCGACCATGAAAGAGGACTTTGTTAAATGTAAGGAGGATCTGGCAAAGACAGACACCAGGAAAAAGGAGCTCGAGGAGAAAATGGTTTCTCTTTTGCAGGAGAAAAATAACCTCCTCCTGCAAGTACAAGCTGTGAGTATCATAGCAAATGAAAGCCACTGATCTCAGTCAAACCACTGTCCAAACGATCACACATCAAAGTTGTTCCCTCTGTGATTTTCTTAGGACTCGGAAAATCTTTGCGATGCAGAGGAGAGATGTGAAGGCTTGATCAAGAGCAAAATCCAGCTCGAGGCCAAACTCAAAGAGGTGTCTGAGAGACTGGAGGACGAGGAGGAAATGGCCTCTGAGCTGACCGCCAAGAAGCGGAAGCTCGAAGACGAGTGCTCTGAGCTAAAAAAAGACATTGATGACTTGGAGATAACCCTGGCTAAAGTGGAGAAGGAGAAACATGCCACAGAAAACAAGGTTTGTTATCTCCTATGTAATGTTTTTGGTTACTTATATTGGCTTGCTCGTTTGTTAGCGGGGATCTCAAAAAGAGCTTAACATTTTAATGGAATTAGGTTGGTAAATTAGAATGTTGACTAAAGAACAACAGACACGTTTCCACCATGTGGCCATTTAAAGAAGATTGCATTTTTTGTTTTTTTTCACCAGTCCTTATTTAATTTGGTACATTACACATACGGATGAACCCAGTTTTTTTTTTTTTTTTCAATAATTGATTGCCAACTGATTCCTAATTGTATTGTGTACATCAAAACACATTTAGATGACACATGCACATATACATCTGAACAACCATGTTTTGGGGTTTCACCTATAGGTAGCGCTACATGATGATTATTATTTTAAATAAAGTATATAATATATTATTAAATAAAGCCATAAAGTCAAGAGGTCAAGAGTCTGACTTTTCACAATTAATCCTTGCACCAAGCCCTATTTTTTCCCAATCAGGCTTGGTATTCTGCAATAATCTGCATGACAGCGGGGCATTTTCTATCTCTCTGAGTGCTTTCTAGCTGTACTTTTTTGTTGATCATATTGGTTTGTATGCGTGTTTCTTCTTGCAGGTTAAAAACCTAATAGAAGAGCTGGCTGGTCAGGATGAAAACATTGGCAAACTGACCAAAGAGAAGAGAGCCCTTCAAGAGGCTCATCAACAGGCACTGGATGATCTTCAAGCTGAGGAAGACAAAGTCAACTCTCTGAGCAAAGCCAAGTCGAAGCTTGAACAGCAAGTGGATGATGTGAGTCGCTGCAGACAATAATACATTCAAACACTGGCGTCACTTGAAATCTTAATTAACTTTGTGCAATTTGCTTTCAAGCTCGAGGGTTCACTGGAGCAAGAAAAGAAGATCCGCATGGACCTCGAAAGAGCCAAGAGGAAGCTCGAGGGGGATCTGAAACTCGCACAGGAATCCCTGATGGACCTAGAAAATGACAAACAACAATCTGAGGAGAGGATAAAGAAGTAAGCTCAGGCACTGATCATGTACAGGATGTATGAGGAAATAAATCTTGGGTTTAAACTGACATCATATATCTTCTTGTCCTCGCAGAAAAGAATTTGAAAACAACCAGCTGCTCAGCAACATTGCAGACGAGCAAACAATTAATAACCAGTTTCAAAAGAGGATGAAGGAGCTCCATGTAATAAAACTCAGATTAAAGTTGTACACTAATCAGACTGATAACAACCATGATGGTGCTTATACTGTAATTATTATTTCAAGGCTCGCATCGAAGAACTAGAGGAAGAAGTCGAGGCCGAACGAGCTGTCCGGGCTAAGATCGAGAAACAGAGGTCGGACCTCTCCAGGGAGATCGAGGAGATCAGCGAGAGGCTGGACGAGGCTGGAGGGGCCACCGCCGCTCAGGTCGAGATGAACAAGAAGCGCGAGGCCGAGTTCCTCAAACTGCGGCGCGACCTAGAGGAGTCCACGCTGCACCACGAGGCCACGACCGCCGCCATGCGCAAGAAGCAGGCGGACAGCGTGGCCGAGCTGGGGGAGCAGATCGACAACCTCCAGAGAATCAAACAGAAGCTGGAAAAGGAGAAGAGTGAATTGAAGATGGAGATTGATGATTTGGCCATTAACATGGAAACGGTCGCAAAAGCCAAGGTGAGATTTTTACATCTGGAGTATGATGTTAGGATGAGAGAACGCAGAACTCACTGAACCGGATGAATTGTGTGTTATCTTGACATACATTTTAGGTGACCCTGGAGAAGATGTGTCGTTCACTTGAAGATCAGCTTATGGAGCTGAAGACCAAGAATGATGAAAACATGCGACAAATTATTGATCTCACCAATCAGAGGGCCCGTTTTCAAACTGAGAATGGTAATTCTTTCCCTCCTTTTATTGAAATTCATAAAGTTGAAGCGTTTTTATTGAAATGTATTGTTTGGCTTGTGGCAGCTGAATTTTCCCGACAAATGGAAGAGAGAGAGAGTCTCATTTCCCAGCTGACAAGGGGAAAACATGGATCCACATCAGTAATTGACGAGTTAAAACGACTGTTTGAGGAGGAAACAAAGGTATTCAAATGTTTGCAAACACTTTGGTTACCTTGCCTTTTTTTTGTCATGAAGCTCCATATCGGTGTCTTCCTTAACAGGCTAAGAATGCCTTGGCTCACAGTTTGCAGTCAGCCCGTCACGACTGCGATCTCCTCCGTGAGCAGTTTGAGGAGGAGCAGGAGGCCAAAGCCGAGCTGCAGCGCAGTTTGTCAAAAGCCAACACTGAGGTGGCTCTCTGGAGGAACAAATATGAGACCGATGCCATCCAACGCACTGAGGAGCTGGAGGAAGCAAAGTAATTACGCACTGAGATTAGATCAATGGACCAGACTAATTTTGGCTTCAACTAAATATTAAACATCAAACTGTCATGTGGACAGTCCTTAATATGATGAAGAGTAAAATAATGCACATTATATATTGAAAAAAATGAATTTTTTCAACCCTTTTTCCTCTCACTTTTTCATAGTGATTTCAATGCAGCTCCACAAGGTGACGCTTTATTTAGTGGATCCATAATTTCATAATAATTATATAGTAAATTTGAGTAATGTTTCTCTAAAATGCTGTAATTTCTTATTAATAATAAGGAAAATATAGACAGTGTTTATTTGGTGATTATTTATGATGGAACTCAACAACTACTTTTAAACTCAACACAAATAATTAAACCCCAACTAAAACAACTTCAATGACAAAGCTTTTGTCTCTGTATTTTTCTTTTTAACTAGTACTATATTACACTGTTGCCATAAAATAAAGCATTATCTTCAAAATATTAGTAAAATCTTAATAATATTGGTTGGACTTTTGACAGGAAAAAGCTCGTCCAGCGTCTCCAAGAGGCTGAAGAACATATCGAAGCGGTGAATTCAAAGTGTGCCTCGCTGGAGAAAACTAAACAGCGACTTCAGAATGAGATGGAGGATCTCATGGTTGATGTTGAAAGGTCCAACAGCTTAGCCGCCACCCTCGACAAGAAGCAGAGAAACTTTGACAAGGTACTTTCTTTGGCCACATCAATTTCTTTATAAAACATCATTCATTATTACTGGCTAATGTCTCGCTGAATTCAGATTCTAGCTGAGTGGAAGCAGAAGTATGAGGAGTCTCAGGCAGAGCTTGAAAGCGCTCAGAAAGAATCCCGATCTCTGAGCACAGAGCTTTTCAAACTGAAGAACTCCTATGAAGAAGCCCTGGATCATCTGGAGACCATGAAAAGGGAAAATAAAAACCTGCAACGTAAGTGAACCCTTATTTTGAGAAACAACAGAAACATTTGACATCAATTACTTAAAAACCTCTCTGTCAAAAACAGAAGAGATCTCCGACCTGACAGAACAACTCGGGGAGAGTGGGAAGACTATTCATGAACTGGACAAATTCAAGAAGCAAGTGGAGACAGAAAAATATGACATGCAAACTTCGCTGGAAGAAGCTGAGGTACAGATAATAACAAACCATTAAATATGTCTTCAATGAAAACACAGCATGGAGTGTTAGTGTAAGTAACCAAACATTTTTTTCAGGCCACCCTGGAACAGGAAGAGTCCAAGATCCTGCGTGCGCAGATGGACCTGAACCACATGAAGGCTGAGGTCGACAGAAAAATAGCGGAGAAAGACGAGGAGATCGACCAGCTGAAGAGGAACAGCCAGAGGGTGATGGAGTCGATGCAGGCCACTCTGGATGCTGAGGTCCGGAGCAGGAACGATGCCTTGCGAGTGAAGAAAAAGATGGACGGCGACCTGAACGAGATGGAGATCCAGCTGAGCCACGCTAACAGGCAGGCGGCCGAGTCCCAGAAACAACTGAGGAACCTTCAGGTGCAGCTCAAGGTACAACAGCATAGAGTCAGGGAGAATTTGGCCTGATGGTGATGCTCAACTAAAAGTATCTACAAATCATGGAGACTATGAATATCTGTGTTAGTTCCATCAGGCCTCATCACTAGCTGCGCAATATACGTCCAAAACATATCAGCTTAACAGTGGATAAATGCATTTTTAGGACGCCCAAATCCATCTGGACGACTCTACCAGAGGGCAGGATGATATGAAGGAGCAGGTAGCCCTGATGGAGCGCAGAACGGCCTTGGTGCAGGCTGAGGTTGAAGAGCTTCGAGCAGTCGTCGAGCAGACAGAGCGCAGCCGCAAAATGGCTGAGCAGGAGCTGGTCGACGTCAGTGAGCGCGCAGGACTTCTGCATTCACAGGTGGGTTGTTTACCAGGATGGACTTACCCATCAAACCATTTTTGATTTGCAGAATTGACACATCTCTTTTGTCTCCTGTAGAACACCAGTCTTCTAAACACCAAAAAGAAGCTGGAGTCGGACATAACTCGACTCCATGCTGAGATAGAGGAAGCCGTTCAGGAGGCCAGGAACGCCGAGGAGAAGGCCAAGAAAGCTATTACTGATGTAAGGTGCTCTCACGGGGCTCTTATTTTAGTGGACACTGACTTGTTGGTATTAAGAAAATAATCAGTGCTCTTGTTGTGGGACCTCTAGGCTGCCATGATGGCCGAAGAGCTGAGGAAGGAGCAGGACACCAGCGCTCACCTGGAGAGGATGAAAAAGAACCTGGAGGTGACGGTGAAAGACCTGCAGCACCGCTTGGATGAGGCTGAAAACTTGGCCATGAAGGGCGGAAAGAAACAGCTTCAGAAACTGGAGGCTAGGGTGCGTATACTGTATATACTACCACATTACAAATATCCACATCAACCATAAGAACCTACACATAATAATGATGGCCACGTGGTGAAAGTAGTGGATTGGATTCAAAAACTATAAAATGTAACAACTAAAGTAGCTATTAAGATACATACAATACAACAGACACAATAGTGCCACTTGGATCTGGCCCATATTGCAGAGTACTGTATATTGGACAAAAGCCAGGCTGGGTATGCAACTAGTCCAATAATCAATTCAATCAACTCACAATCAGCTGTCCATTAAAATGACAACTAAAGTAGTTGTTCTGACATAAGCAGCTCAACAAAAGTCCTGATAAAAATCCCTACATTAGCATGCTTGGTGACACTTTTACTCCCCGAAAATTAAGGTGTAATTATTTAGTATAAACGGGGTATCAGTGAAACACTTACTGTGTACCTACAGCAATTATTGTAATTATGTAATTATTACAGGGTACAGTAATGTTATTTTTGGGTGACATATCAAGAAAAATAGAGAGAACAGGGTAGCAGTGTACTGGATATTGCAAAAAAATTAGTTGTGGCATCATTTATTTTAAAATTACGATACACTCACAAAATATATTCTTTGGGTTTTTAAATATGGAGTACTTTCTGTTAATATATTTCTAGGCTTTGGAGGAAGGGTGACCCTCTGCGGCATCTAATGTAGTAGTATACAGTATGTATTTTATTGGTATCCTGTAATTACAAATTATTGATATTATAATTTGTGGGCTGTAATCTTAACATTACCACATGAAACTATGCTGAATTGTGTTCTTGTACGCAGGTCCGTGAGCTGCAAAGTGAGCTCGAAGCTGAGCAAAAACGATCTACGGAGGCCATCAAAGGAGTCCGTAAATATGAGAGGAAGGTTAAAGAGCTCACCTATCAGGTTAGTAATGAATTGAACCTCAGAGCATTTCAGGGCAGTTCACTTAACCGAGAGACATTTTTTCTCCACTTCTCTCAGTCTGAGGAAGACAAGAAAAACAACATTCGACTGCAGGATTTGGTGGACAAGCTCCAGAACAAAATGAAGGCCTACAAGCGACAAGCTGAAGAAGCTGTAAGTGAATCACAATCAGCAGAAATCTATTCAGCGATTCGGTAGCGTGTCGGATCACCAAATGAGTTCAACATGATTCCTTTCCAGGAGGAGCAGAGTAACGTGCAAATGGCCAGATTCAGGAAGGCTCAGCATGATCTGGAGGAGGCTGAAGAGAGAGCTGAGGTGGCCGAATCTCTGGCCAACAAGATGCGAGCCAAGAGCCGAGAAATAGGGACGAAGGTACTGAGTGGCTTTTATTTTATATGTACAGTAAATACTAAATGTTAGCTGTTCCTTTGTAAGGAGAAGTGGGATATCAGTAAACTCTGTCTGTGATCCCAGACAAAAACCAAACTCAGCGGAAGTTTGAACCGTGAGAAGAAAGTGCCTTTGCAGTTTATTATTGTAATGTTTTTGGCTTCTACGATCACGTAAATGTTAGAAATTAAACGTTTTTAATAAAATTATGTTTTAATATAGATATTTTTTTGCATCAATGTATTTGTTTTGCAGGCACAAGAAGGACAGGCCGAGTAGCTGAATGCTGGACTTCATTTCTCTGATCACCAATGGATACAAAGGTGCATGACAGAGGGGTTGGAGAGCAAATTATATACAGTAGTTTATACCATATCATATTAATATCATAGCATGTTAAATAATAATACATATAATAAATGTAACCATTATCCATCAGATAAGTAAACATCGTCATTCATATATATTTAATTACATAATAAATCCAGTAGTGATGTAGATGACATTCAAAATTGGCGTTTTTGACATGAACAGCATCATGAACTGCCTGACTACTGAACTGTTGCTACAAGATTGATGTCTCAAAATAATGAAATAAGATAAACAATGAAATAATAAAGGTATTTTAATTGGAGCTTAAATATAGAACTGTCCAATTGTTTTTTGCACGATTACTATTTTGAATTATTCTCCACTTGTAGTTGTTGTATACAAGTATTATATTAATTATCCATTTTGTTTTAGCAACTGGGCAACTGCCTTAGGGCTCTCGAGCCTCGGGGGCCACAGAAGCCCCAGGTTCACTGTATCACAGTTTGGAATATGAAATTAAATTACAATAAAAATCTTGAGGCCCTGAACGGTCCTTTGGCAAAATCTAGTTTTAATACCTTCATTAATTCAGTTTATACTCTCCTCACATGTTGTATCCACATTTTTTTAGTTGATTTCACTGTCATAGTTTAGTTTCTTGTCTTTGTTTTTAGTTTTAGAACAGTAATAAATATCGTAAAGTTTTTGTCCTGTGTTTGCTTGATCACATTTCAGTCACTGAACAGATAAAGTTCTGTGCTTCCCTTCTATTTACAACAATAAATACATAAATAAAAAGTAATAATAATAATATACCTTGCTCTAGATTAATACAATAAATCAAGGAGTGGGATTTTTTGAGATTTTATTGAAATTAAAACAACATACATACACTACACACCACAATAGAAGCAGTTCCTGGATATGCACCACTTCATATTTAAAGCCACCATATCTAGAATTTGAAAATGTGGCGCCAACTAGAAGTAATATTAAACAAGACAGTAAGTTTTTTGGTGTCCATGCACCATTTTCAATTTTGTTCATAAAGACTGAAAATGTTCGAAATTATATCCCCCGGATGAAGGTTTTTTACGCCTGGATGAGGTGGAAAAATTGGAAACAGACTTAGCAGGTAAATCATGATGTACATGAAGCATGTGACCTGAAGTCCACTGAAGCTTTACCCTGTAGAGCTGAAAACATCAGATCTGTGTGGTGCGATGAGGAGACTGTAACCTCGAATGAATACATAAAACAAATAGAAAATATCTCATTTCCCCACATCATTTCCCAGGGTTTGAGCTTTGACTGGAGCTTTTCTAATCACATCATCTTGTGTCCTCTTCTTTTGCGATGGTTTAATGGCACCTGACTGAAGAATCAGCTCCACCACCTGTTTATCTCGATGCACTCAACTCCTGTTATTCACATAACAGTAGTGGATGGAAACCAGCATAAAGTAGCATTTTCTTTTGCTGATTTTCTGGAAAAGTGGTAAAAAAAATTGGGATGGAAACTTGTGGCAGACAGCTGCAGGCTGGTACTCAGATACTCAAAGCCTCCACCACTTCTCACTGAGATAGTTTCATTTTTCTACAAACAAATACCAGCAAAATAATTTAAAAGATGCCACAATAACATACAATTATACACATAATGGCATTAAATGAAGTAAGAGTATGTTGCAAACTAGCTCAGCATCAGAGACGCTGCAGGCTTTATTGTCGTCATGGCAGCCAAATACTACTGTCCACTGTCTTTTGTCTGGCGAATGAGAAAAAAAGAAAGATGGTTAATGGTAATCAGTTAATCAGTCTTCATAAGATACAGTATGTTGCCAGAAGCCGACTGACGCACCTTGCCCATGTCACGACTCTTGACTTTCATCTTATTGATCTGGGACTCGGCGATGTCGGCACGCTCTTCGGCCTCCTCCAGCTCGTGCTGCACCTTCCTCAGCTTCGTCAAATGGGTGTTGGCTTGCTCCTCCTGTCGAATGCCAAATAACTCATTGACAAGAATCTCCAAAATATAACGTTAAGCTGGGTTTTGATCTCAGGGGTTGAAAGAAGTCACTCACAGCCTCTTCGGCCTGCCTCTTGTACACTTTGACCTTCAGCTGCAATTTGTCCACCAGCTCCTGCAGCCTCATCATGTTTTTCTTGTCCTCATCAGACTGATATTTTATATTTCAATAACAGAAAACAAAATATACTCATGTACAAATATGAGGTACTTTACTTGAGAATTTCCATTTTATGCAACTTTATACATCTACTCCATTACATCTCAGGGGGAAATATTGACACTTTTACTAAACTCCACGTTTGTATGTAAGGGAATGAGGTATTGTATGAGTTTACCTGATAGGTCAGCTCCTTAATCCTGCGCTCAAGCTTGCGAACCCCTTTCACAGCATCTGAGCCGTGTCTTTGTTCTGCTTCAAGCTCATTCTCCAGCTCTCGCACCTGCGAAAGAACGGTTACATTCCTGCAAGAATTGGAATCACTCAAGCAGGATTTATTGCTGATTAAAGTACAATACGTTACTCTTGCTTCCAGTTTTTGAAGTTGCTTCTTTCCGCCCTTCATGGCCAGGTTCTCTGCCTCATCCAGACGCTGCTGAAGGTCTTTCACCGTCACCTCCAGGTTCTTCTTCATTCTCTCCAGGTGAGCACTGGTGTCCTGCTCCTTCTTCAGCTCCTCGGCCATCATGGCAGCCTGAGAAATGTAGTAAAATAGTGATCAGACTGCTGTTTGGGCAGGTAAGAATTAAGCAAAATCTTACTAAAAAAAGACTTACGTCAGTGATGGCCTTCTTGGCTTTTTCTTCAGCATTCCTGGCTGCTTGAACACTATCATCCATCTCACCCTGAATGTGAGAAAGATCAGCCTCCAACTTCTTCCGACTGTTGATCAGGCTGGTGTTCTGCAAGAAACATTATTATATGACTACATGATGCTAAAATAGGACTTCAAAGTACACTGAATGTTGTTTTATATAATAGCTCTATATGAGTGCCAAATACATTGTGATATCTTGATACAATTAGTGTTAAGAAAGGCCATGAATTACGTACAACAGAAGACTTACCATTATCTTCTTCAATTCGGACAATTTGTACACTTAACACCTATCTGGGAGAATGCACCACTCGCTGGGCTTTGATTGGTCTTTTCCTGGAAAAATGGCATCTGTTCCGGAAAGGCAGCTAAAAATTTTCCAGTGTTTGTAGTTATTTATTTTAAACCTAACAAACTTTGGGAGTTTGGAGATGCAGCTAGTTTTATCATCATCTAAGAGGAGAAACATACACTGTATGTGATCATGCTTACTAGATTCTCAAGATGGCTTGAACCTGCACAAACTGATTTATTTGGCCACTTGGGAGCAGCAGAAACTAGCTGTGAACGTAACACATATTATCACCTTGTAAACAGTAGCCTCTTTAGAAATCCAGCTTATACGGAGCAATGTTCGTGTCCTTGACCATTTTCGTGACTTAAGTTTAATATTCTGTCTCTTGTAGCTCTGTTTTTGGTCTCCACCAACTCCTGGGGGAAATATCTGGCTCTTTAGCTGCTAAATGCTCCACTGTGTTCACCAGCTAGTTGGTGCTGAGCAAGTAGTGTACAGGGAGTATACTTTAGAAAGTGATGACAGCCATGGGACAGAAACAAAACAGTAAAGTTGTGGGCCAAAACAATGAGCCTGAAAGATGCTTTAAAGCTCCATGGAGCCGAGGGGAACGGCAGAGTCTCCTGAGTATCTCCTTTCACATGCAAGTATGCATGAAATCAAAAAGTCATATAACATTATTGATTATAGGCTTTTCCTCTTGTAGGAAGCATTTCTAATCGAAACAGGGAATCTGTGAGTCTCTCTTAAAAGTGAATATTGCTGATAAAATGCAGGTGGATTTGAACCTGGGTGTGAAGCAGCTGCGCTCTCTCGCTGGCGTCCAGCAGTTCCTGCTCCGCTAACTTGCGGCTCCTCTCCGTCTGCTCCAGGGTCCCTCTGATTTCCTCCATCTCGGCTTGCACGAGGTTGCATCTGCGCTCTGAGATGGCGACCTGCTCTTTCATGTCCTCGCTGTTTCTCAGAGCGTCGTCGAGGTGAATCTGAACTTCCTGTGCGGTAGAAGGAAGGTGGTGTCTTTCTGCTATACTGAATGTAGATATTGCTCAGTCTTTACACGCTCCCCCTCCATGTGTCTCACCTTCAGCTGAACTTGAATGTTCCTCAGTTGTTTCTGGGACTCGGCCGCCTGCCTGTTAGCGTGGCTCAGCTGGATCTCCATCTCGTTCAGGTCCCCCTCCATCTTTTTCTTTACTCTCAGGGCGTCGTTCCTGCTCCGGACCTCAGCATCCAGATTGCTTTGCATCATATCGATGACTCTGTGGCTGTTTCTCTTCAGCTGTTCGATCTCTTCGTCCTTCTCAGATAGCTTCTTGTCCACCTCCGACTTCACCTGGTTCAGCTCCAGCTGGGCTCGCAGGATCTTGGATTCTTCGTGCTCCAGGGAGGCCTGAGTACAGATGTGACATGCAGTCATATTGACCAGAGGTGTTTAAACGTCTATGATTTAGATTTTTCTCCTTCTTACCTCTGCCTCGTCCAGAGAAGTCTGGGCCTCCAACTTCTCCTGTTCAGCCTGTTTCTTTGATTTCTCGAGCTCATGGATGGTTTTGCCTGTCTCCCCCAACTGCTCAGTCAGGTCCATTATTTCCTCTGGAAAAGGAAACGGGATCCATCATTCCTCTGCATAAAAAAATGGCTATGCACAGCTTTAGAAGGAAAGGAGGGCGCTGACATACGCTGCAGGTTTTTATTTTCCCGTTTGAGTGTCTCTAGTTGTTCCAGGCACTCTTCGAAGGCATTCTTCATCTTGAAGTTCTCAGTTCCTAAACAACGCCCCTCTTTTATAGCTGACTCCAGCTCTGCTTGACCTTCCTCATATTTCTGCTTCCACTCAGCCAAAACCTACAGGAAGGAATATTACAAGTGAATATTTCAAACAAACTACTTTGAAATAATACTAAAACAGATGATAATGAAATACTTCCTAGAGATGCTGCACTCCATTTGTCAGGCTGGAGCAGCAGTGATGCTTCATGTCACTGTTATTTCATAGTTTAGACGTCAGGAGTGTGGAATGGGCTCATTGTTGCCTCCTGTGGCCGCTGGCTAGAAAACACCCACTATGACTGCGGTCCTCACCAACAATAGTTGCACTACATCGTATTTACCTCAATACAGCACAGAATGCGACGATATACGCTGCTGCACTACTTTGACAAACCTCACAAATATTTACGCTTTAGCTGTAGTGGTTTCAAACGGTATATTGAGGTTGTACAAGAGAAAAGACTTCAAGGATGAGGGCTTGGTTGGAGGGATGCATGTTGGGTTAACTTCCCCCCTCAGATTGCAAAGGAGCAATGGGAAGTTTCGATGGGACTCACCCAGTCCCAAACAAGGCCAAACAAAGCTATTTTACCAAAATTAAATGGTATATTTAATACCATTTTATTTTTATGAAAAATTGGGTTATAATCTATGATGTCGCCAGCAACTAGACCATACCTTTTACTAAAATACTCCTGCCCAGGTGTAAAGTGTACCCTGAAACATGCTTGCATGTTTCAGGGTACATGTTCAAATGATTATGTCTTCCATTCCAGTTGCTTCCTAGACATGATACGTCACATTAGAGTGCATTTACATGACAGTTTAGGAAGCCTCAAACCTTATCAAAATTTCTCTGCTTCTTGTCCAAGGCGGTGGCAGCAGTGTTTGACCTCTCAACATCCATCATTAAGTCCTCCACCTCTCCTTGCAGCCGCTGCTTTGTCTTCTCAAGCGAGGAACACTTGGAGTTAACGGCCTCCACGGCTTCCTCGGCATCCTGCAGACGCTGCACCAGCTTCTTCCTGTGGGGGAACAGACATCGAAGGTAAGAATAATGAGAATATACGTCCGGTTTTGAACTGGTGTGAAGATTTTTCCTACTTCGCCTCCTCGAGCTCTTCAGTGCGCTGGATGGCGTCGGTCTCGTACTTGGTTCTCCACTGGGCCACCTCGCTGTTGGCCTTGGACAGGCAGCGGTGCAGCTCAGTTTTGGCCTCTTGTTCCTCCTCGTACTGCTCTCTGAGCAGCTCGCAGTCATGACGAGATGACTGCAAACCGTGAGCCAGGGCATTTTTTGCCTGTAAAGAAACCAGCATGAAACGCTCCGGTACTCGTTCAACCTTTAAAACATTTAATCGTGCTTGTCTCTTACCTTAACCTCCTCCTCGTGAAGTCTTTTCAGCTCCTCTATCTGCTGAATAAAGGCTTGCTTTCCCCGAGTTAGCTGTGACATGAAGGATTCTTTTTCTTCCAGCTGGCGAGCCATTTCAGCTGGATGATAAATGTAAAAACATATTTGATCCGTCTCGTCTGTCAGTGTATGCGACTAATGGCTTGATTGCTTGAATATGATGAATTATTCCTCACCATTTTCTGTCTGCAGTCGAGCTTTCTGACTTGAAAGGTCATTTATTAGCCTCTGATGCTCCTCCTCTTTGGTTTTAACCTCATTCAGTTGGTCTTCAAGTGAACGGCACATCTTCTCTAAATTAATCTTGAAATTTGAAAAACGAGAAGATGTGCTTGTTATGTCTTTATATGGAACTGAATGCAAAAATCAAGAGTAACAACCAACCTTCGCTTTGGCCATGGTTTCCATATTGCTCGCTAAGTCGTCCGTCTCCAGCCGTAACTCGCTCTTCTCCTTCTCCAGCTTCTGCCTGACCCTCTGGATGTTATCCAGCTGTTCCCCAAGTTCAGCCACGCTGTCCGCGTGCTTCTTGCGCAGAGCTGCAGACGTGGCCTCGTGCTGCAGCGAACACTCCTCCAGCTCTCGTCGCAGTTTGAGGAACTCAGCTTCCCGCTTCTTGTTCATCTCAACCTGGGCAGCCGTGGCTCCGCCGGCCTCCTCCAGCCTCTCGCTGATCTCCTCCAGCTCCCTGGACAGGTCACACCTCTGCTTCTCCACCTTGGCTCGGGCCGAGCGCTCAGCCTCGATTTCTTCCTCCAACTCCTCAATGCGGGCCTGCAGATAAAAGATTGCAATGATGTAATCCTTGGAAAATACACCCACTAAAGTAAATTGGCTATGTAACCCAAGCCAGAGATGGAATTCTTCACCTGGAACTCTTTTATTTTCTTCTGTAGCTGAGCACCAAGAGCTTGTTCATCTTCTATCTTTGTCTGCAGCTGTGACAGCTCAAAGTCTTTCCTGTAAAGTGAAAGGAACCTTGCAGTTTATTTAAATCCATCGCACATTTAGAAAATGCGTGTTATTTTATAATAAGTGTTATTTTAAAGCACACAAACATGCTTAGAACCTTAGACCTTGTCAATAGAGAGTTTTCCTGAAATTGGTCATAAAATGTAATTTTTTTAAAGTAGTGAGCAGGTAGTCTACAGTGGGTTTATCAAAAGTTTTTTATTTTAAAAACTGCCTGCTGCAGCCGAAAACATGATAGTGGTGAGACTGAACCAGAAAACATGAGCTGCTGAGCTGCAGATTCAGGTGATAATACTCTGTGTGTTTGTCAGAGGCAGAGGCGTTTCTTCTGATATTTTTGTGGGGAGCGTTTGCTTTCTTTTGTCTTTATTTGACAGCAGACAAGAAACAAAAAGGGGGTATGACATGCAACAAAGGTCACTGGCTGGAGGCAAACTAGGAACGTTGCGTGTCAACAACTCGGCAATCAGGACACCCTTTTCTTACATTGTTGATATAAAATATTGGATAGCAGCAGCTTTAAAGCTGAAATCTGTAACATTCCAACATTAAAGATTTGTTATTGATTTTGTTTTGAACGCAATTTATTGGCATTGTCAAACAGGACAGATGCAACACAAAAAGCTGGACAAAACATTGCCAAAACTCAAAGAACAGAGAAAAATCACAGTAACTATGCCAATACAGACCACCATGCAGATGATTGTTTAGTGTCAGCTTCTTCAGAGACAACTTACTTTTTCAGCTTTTCGTCCTGCTGCTGCTTCTCATTCTCCAGATCCATTATGGCCTCGTGGGCAAGTTTCAGATCGCCCTCCAGCTTTCTCTTGGCTCTCTCCAGATCCATACGGACCTTCTTCTCTTGTTCCAGTGAACCTTCCAGCTGAAATCACTTAATTACTGTAATTACATCCAAACAATGGCGACATACTGCACCTTTTCAGCCTTTTCAGTGTATAACAGTAACTCACCTCATCCACCTGCTGTTCTAGCTTGGTTTTGGCTTTGGTCAGAGTGTTTACTTTGTCCTCCTCTGACTGCAGGTCATCCAGTGTTTGCTGATGCGCGTCCTGCAGGGCTTTCTTCTCCTTCGACAGCTTGGTGATATTTTCATCTTGGCTCATGATTTCTTCAGTCAGGTTTTTCACCTGAAGACATTATGAAGAACGATGATGATGAGGCAGTTCCCCCTTAAACATGATCATACAGCAATAGTAAGCAGCGTGATGGATATATTTTCACCTTGTTTTCGACTGCATGTTTCTCCTTCTCCACTTTGGCTAAGGTGAGCTCTAAGTCGTCGATGTCCCTCTTCAGTTCAGAACACTCGTCCTCGAGCTTCCTTTTTTTGGCAGTCAGCTCAGCGTTGACCTCCTCTTCATCTTCCAGTCGCTCTGACACCTCTTTCAACTTGGCTTCCAGCTGGATCTTGCTTTTGATGAGTCCTTCACATCTTTCCTCTGCATCCTGGAGGTTGTCTGCCTCCTGGTATGAAGTTTGTGCACCAATATTAGAGCTTAACCAATAATAATAACATTATAATATATATATATATATATATATATATATATATATATAATATGCATGTGACTATGTGACTCTTTACTAACTCTGTCTGTGGTGTAACTTACTGCCTGGACTTGGAGGAGGAGATCATTCTTCTCTTGTACGATGGAGACCATTTTCTCTTCGAGCTCCCTCCGCCGGTTTTCAGATTTGGCCATATCTTCTTTGAGCTTAGTGAAATCCACCTTCATTTGGGCCATTTCCTTCTCAGCTTCAGCACTCTTCAGGAGAGGTTTGAGCTTAAAATACAGCTTCATCCACGGCCAATGTTTCACATTCATGAAGGAACGGAAGTTATACTGGATAGTGTAGATTGCCTCCCTGTCAAAGTGAAACTTGCATTAGTATTACTTTGGAAAGATTTCTAGACAAAACCCATTATCGCCATCATTCCAATCCACAAATTTGCGAGGCAGTACAGATGGGCGTCCCAGTCCTCCCAACTGAAACGATTTTTCCTTCTCGTCCAAATTAAATTCTGGTGTTTTGTTTGTTTAGCCACACACATTACTGCCAAACATTTGCCATCACACCATAGTGTTTCAGATTTCTTGAGGCCATCACAACATTCTAAATATCAACATTAGTTATTGTGAGCATGGTGTTGTTAGCACTTAACTCAAAGCAAGTACAGCCTCCCGAACTGTGATCGCTGCTGACAAAGCCTCTTGGATTATAATAATGCATCTTTTGATTAATATCTTGCACATTGCAATATTCCTACACTTCATACTGAAACATTTGCACATCTGGTTGCAAATTGCTATTTCTATATATTTCTATATTTTATACTTTTTGTATCTATGTCTTTTTATGTCTAAAACAAAATACACCAATATTCCAAGAAAAATTCCTTGTAAGTGAAAACCTACTTGGCAATAAATCTGATTCTGATTCTGATTCATGATAGACCAAAGATTCAGTCCAGATACATTTGACTTAGTATTTCTAGATGCCAACATGAAGTTGCAGCTTTAAAGCAGTAAATATCTAAATACATTACTTTCTGCCCATCATCTTCAGGTACTCCAGTCGAACGAGGTATCCACGACACAGAGCCTGAGTGGACATCACAACTTGGGCTAAACGCTCATCTCTCATTTCCTCCAAGGCGCCCAGCAGACCAGCTTTAAAAAACACCTGAAATTAAAGGTAATTGTTTATCTGTGCAGCTCATTCACTCTTAATAGTTCTACCGTTTAACCAGTGTGCTGTAACAAAAGAAAACCTTAGTGTGTCCAAACTTGTACTGAGTGTGATCCACGTCGATGGAACCCAGCAGTTTCTCTGCAGCTTTTTTGTTATCCATAAACTGTCCCTCTGGAACAGCACTGGCGTTAAGAATCCTGTATCTGTAGGAGGAATAATAGGTCTGAGTGTGAGACCAAACATTATGAAATATTTAAATCTAAAGCTTTATTTACCTCTGTTTGAAATCCCCGTAGAGGATTCTGCTCGGAAAGCCTTTCCTACAGATCCGGATGCCCTCCAGCACGCCGTTGCAGCGTAGTTGGTGGATAACCAGGTGGTTTTCCATTGCACCTACGATGAAGGCAATAATTAGTTTTATGCATATCGTGTTGTGGTGTATTAATGTCATAATGAGAGGACTGTCAAAACTACCTGGTGTTTTGGTCTCATTGGGTATCAGGCACCGCACAAAGTGAGGATGAGTGGTTCTCAGATTAGTCATGAGCTTCCCAAGATTCTCCTGTAAGGTAATGTACTGTACAGGTAATGTGAACTGTATTTGTAGGTTTTTTACTAGTTTTGTTTCAATTTCTAATTTTCAAACATCTTTCTTTTTACTTTTGATAGAAAAGCAACAAGCAAAATACCATTACAAATATCTAATATTCAATTAATAACTTTAGACATCTCAAGTTTTCATCTAGCGCCATCATCAGGTCAAATTTTGAATGCTAAAAGCTAAAAGACAGCTGTAGACTCTTAGTCTTGTTTTTGTCTCTGACCTCAATGTAATGGCTAGGGTGACTTCTGTTAACATCTCACCCTGAACAGTGCTGACACAGTTTGGAAAGATGCTCCCTTCTTCTTGGATCCTTTTTTGGTTCCTCCTGCTGCTGCATCTGCATTCATGACACATTTAAAACTAACATACGGTAACAGTCATATTTCACTTTGATCAATAATGTTCACTTTGCATGTACAATATTTCTCCATATGCACAAACAGAAATCACCACTAAAGTTGCTTTCCGTAAGTGAACAATTCAAAAGCTGAACTTACCGTCTGATCCAGAAAAGTTTGCGTACAACATCGCCAGTATTTTGACCGATGACTTCTGGTAAAGCTGCACCACGGACTCACTCAGAGGGTCTTTGTTCTTCTCCAGCCAGCCGGTGATGTTGTAGTCCACAGTGCCGGCGTAGTGCATCAGAGTGAAGTGAGCCTCAGGTTTGCCTTTGACTGTTTTGGGCTTCAAGAAGCAGTTGTTCTTTCCGAGATGTTGGTCACACAGTTTGTTCTTGAAAGAGGTGTCTGTTGATTTTGGGAACATGCACTCCTCCTCAAGGATGGAGAAGATCCCCATTGGCTAGGAGAGAACCATTCTTTTTAATAAGCATCATCACAGCTGCAACACTTCAATTGCAATTCAATTTAGGCTGATATTTTAAACTACACATTACCTTTTCAATGAGCTCAATGCAAGCTGCTAAATCCATGCCAAAGTCAATGAACTCCCAGTCGATCCCCTCTTTCTTGTATTCTTCTTGCTCCAGGACAAACATGTGGTGGTTGAAAAACTGTTGCAGCTTCTCATTGGTGAAATTAATGCAGAGTTGCTCCATGCTGTTGTACTAAAGACAGTAAAGACCATATTTGAATAAACATACATCATTCAGTTAAACCTCTGGATAAAAAAAAAAAAAAACTATATGCTGACTTTGAGCACCCACATCAAAGATTTCAAAGCCGGCGATATCGAGAACACCAATGAAATGTTGTCTGGATTGTTTTGTGTCCAGCTGCTGGTTGATTCGTACAACCATCCACAAAAACATTTTCTCGTAGACAGATTTGGCGAGGGCACCAATAGAGTTGTACACCTGGAAAAAAGGGATAGTTAAAGACAGACCTGTTTCCTCATCAATATGATTACATGATCATCTGGATTTATTTCATGCAACCATTCAAGACCATTCTACATAAAAACACCTTGGTTGCCTTGTCTGCATGTTTACAATAATTGTTCCGTATGGACGTAAATACAACTATGGGGGAAGAAGTATTGACATCCTTTACTTAAGTAAAAGTACTAATACCACACTGTGAAAAACCTCCACTGCAAGTAAAAGACATGCATTCAAAACCTTACTTAAGTAAAAGTATGTACATTTTATCAGTAAAATCATGCAGACATCATGTAGTCTAAATCTGGCATTAATAACAACTTGTGGCTGAAAAATATGATAATCGACCATGTGGTTACTGACAGATCACAGCACGGGCGATAAGCTGACAGCTCATTACGTATAATACTCTGCAGTGGATTATTATACATGTCCATTTGATAGTAGTCTTACCTGCTGCACATTTTGTCCTTTGGTAACATACTCATTTCCAACCTTTACTCTGGGATAACAGAGGCTTTTCAGCAGATCAGCAGAGTTCAGCCCCATCAAATATGCTGCTTTATCAGCTTCTGCAAAACAAATAATAACAAATCCCTTAAATCCTCATTTTCTTTTTCTTACTGTGTCTGCTTCCTTTAATTGCATGGGAGTATTAAAGGTGGAGTCAGCGATTCTGGAGAACGATTGTTTATGATTGAGCTCAACAGCCAAACAAATACGACAAAGCGTCGGTATCTGACAACCTGGGAATGAGAACGGGTTGACAAATACACCCCTCCCTTCAGCACTCCTCCAGAAGTGTAAGGTAATACAAAAATTCAGAGAGATATGCGCTGAATTTGACAAAAAGTGTGCTGGATTAGAATCGCTGACTGCACCTTTAATTTAGATGGATGATCCTCACCCTCGGTGCCATCGGGCTCCGCCTGCTCCTCCCGCTGCTTCTGCTTGAACTTCAAGTTCCCATAATGCATCACAGCTCCAGTCAGCTTGTAGATGGACACTTTCTCCTCGGCAGTGAAACCCAGAATATCTAAGGCCTCCTGTGTCATTAAAATAGGGAAAGTCAGATGTAAAGTGGCCGAACTGAGAGACCGAGCTTTTTGTGCGCCAAGTCAACTCACATCTGTAGCCATTAACTCATCGGCATCATTTATGCTTTTGACGCTGATTTCCCCTTGACTGATGAAGGCGAAGTCGTAGGGGTTGGTGGTAATGAGAAGCAGATCTGAGGGGAGAGAAATTAAGCTCAAATCTAATTGCGCGAATGTCTGTCTGAGTAAAAACAAGAAAAAGAACAATTAGTCAGAATACCAATCAGTTCAGGCTTCTTGTTGCATGTAAGCTGGTAAAAAATATGATAACTCCTCTCAGCCGCCAGCTGAAATGTCACTCTTGATTTCTCCAGCAGATCTTTAAGGAAGAAAAGGCAAACTTAATAACACCATCATTTGTGTCTGTGAATATTTTGCACAAAATGTGTATAAACTTACATGTTTCAATATCTGCAGATGCTAGTTTACCGGTTGTGCCAAAATGTATTCGAATAAATTTGCCCTATTGAACAAAACGGTGACATCTTACTATCTGTGTTGGACAAATTCTCGGTCAATCAAACCAAAATAAAGACACCCAGACAGACTCACAAAGCGAGAGGAGTTGTCGTTCCTCATAGTTTTGGCATTTCCGAAAGCTTCCAGCAGGGGGTTGGCCTGGATGATTTGATCCTCCAGAGTCCCCTGTCGGAAAACAAACGTGTAAATCTGACACCCACCTCTCTCTGAAAAACAATAGCCGACCTTACCGGCCGCTCGGCCTGTCGAAAGTCGCCGTGAGCTCACCTTCATTTTAGTGATCACCTCCTTTTTCTTGTCTGCAGACACGGCGATTGTCGCAAAATACTGAATGACACGTTTAGTGTTGACGGTCTTGCCTGCACCAGATTCTCCACTGAGCAAAAACACAAATCTAATTAATATTTTTGATGATTTCATCTGCCAATAGTCTGTCAATAGATACAAAAAAAAAACAAAAAATCTCAGCTAAACTTACGTGATAAGTATAGACTGATTTTCACGATCTGAGGACATAAAAGAGGACACATGGTGAGAAAGGAAATAGAATCATTCCGTTGGATTGATTTTGTGCTGCTAACATACCGGTGAGTATGAACTGGTAAGCGTTATCAGACAGGGCGAAGATGTGAGGGGGAACCTCCATCCTCTTCTTCCCTCTGTAAGCGCGGACCACCTCCGGGTTGTAGACCGGCAGCCACTTGTAGGGGTTCACAGTCACACAGAAGAGCCCAGAGTAGGTCTGCATGGAAAAGAAAAGGCTATACATTCTTCCCTAATCCACGCTGTAATTTTGTGAAATAGCGACTCCTATGAAACTCCAGTGTGTTTAGACAGTGGTGGATTCTGATCTTTTAATTGAGTAAAAATACCAATACCACAGTGTAAAGAAATTCAAGTAAAAATACTGCATTTCAAATTTTAGGTAAAAGAACAAAAATATAAGCATCAAAAATATACATAAAGTTCCAAAAGTAAAAGTACTCACCATGCAGAATGACCCATTTCAGAATAATAGAGATTCAATTATTAGATTATAATTATTGATGCATTAATGTGCTTATTACTTTAATGTTGCTGCTGCTTTGCAGTATACACTTTATCTACTGGGTAGCTTGTGAATTTCCCTCAAGGGTCCACTTACACGCTTTTTCTGCAGCTTTCAACTGAATTCTGCAGTCTTATTTGTGGCGTCTGCTTAGCTGTCACGGTCGACAATGACCGAAAGCTGCAGAAGGTGTGGATCTTGACAAGAATCCTTCTGTCAGACTATTGTTTTAATCTGTCTCATTCATGCATTTCACTGTGAAACTGCACTGGAAACAAGAGGGGTATTATCACGTTACCTGGTGGTTCATAGTCTGGTTGCCATATTAAGACCACTCCTGGTTTTGATCTAGACTGTGTCTGACTGACTGGCATCATATTTACTGTAAGACTCACGTAGATCATCCATGCTGCGTATCGCTCCTTGAGGTTGAACAGCACCGCAGGCTCGTGGAGGTGCGTCATCATCACCATGTCCTCAATCTTATCAAACTTGGGGGGGTTCATGGGAAACACTTGGTCCTCCCTGACGGTTAAAGTCTGGAAAACAGAAACATAAAACAGAATATGATGCTTAAAGACAACAGTTTCCAAAGGGACACTAAAAACTGCATATTCACTGTCCTCGGAGCTTTGAAAACTTTATGGGAATTTTCTTGGAAAATATTACTCTTGTGGAAAGTAAAGCAGCAACTGGAGCTTCAGGGGGAACTAAATGTCTCTGTTGAAAGCCTTACTAATAAAACTCTGCAGATTCTTTATCGCAGGTTTTACAGACAGACACCCTGAAGCTGCGCAAACTCCTGGAATAAAGACCTGCTCAGACATCCCATATTACAGAAGAAACATATTCACCATCTGTGTTCAGTGTCTAATAAAAGGTCAATTTGTCAGCACAGCTATTTATCAGGAGTCCACCCACTCTGTCATCCACGGTCTTGACGACGACTTTGCCGTCCGCCTTGTCCTGGATCTCAGCCTTGACATACAGGTCTTTCTCGTCACTAACGAAGCACGCCGTCTTGCCGTCAAACGGGCGAGACTGAGCCTCCGTCCTCTCCCTCTCAGACTTGCGGAGGTACTGGGCAGCCGCCCCGAAGATTGACATTTCCCCATCTGTGCTCATTTTCTCTTCCTGAATTATAGAGAAGACAAAGAAAAACACCATCAGCATCTCTTACATTCTTTTATACAGTAGATAAAGCTTGAAATGTATACTCACCCACTTACTGCACCAGTACGTTTCCAAGAAACTTCAGGAGTACAACTTGACAGTTTGAAACAGAAGTTTTTAAAAAGATGCAAACACACACACTCACTGTTCAGACACACCAAAGGAACGTGGATGTACCTTCTTGGTTACACTGCGATAACAAACATAACCAGTTGCACTGTCCCTTTTTATATCACACCATTGTCCTTGGTGTGAAGCCTCCTTCCTTTACATGGGCATGCTCTGGTAGAGTTACACGATCCTGTTGACGTGGATAAGGAGGGATCATGGATGAAGCACAAGATGCGGAGAGGTTATATTTAGCGTTTTGACACCATAGCATGTCATATTTGAAGAATACGGAATGAATTAACACAGCTTTTGGATTCATTTGTACATGAGAGACGTTTATGAGCTGGAATTGTCAAACAACAACAAATAAGGATAGGCCCAGTATAGCACTTGTGGTATCAAAAAAAACAGAGATTACATAGTGCTTTACAAGGAAAACATTAAAAAAGAAACAGAAGAAAAAATAAATAAATACATAAACCAACCTGGATAAACACACAAAGGCAAGTTTCTATGTATAGCACCTCCTAACAAAAAGGCAATTCAAAGATCTTTACATAAGAGATAAAAGGCATTAAGACAAGATATAAAACACATAAGTAATAAACAAAACAACACATAATTAGAAAAGTAAAACTTTCTCCTTTTTCCTGCATTGTGGTTGTTTTTGTCGTGTTTTCTTGTGTGGTAGCTCTACTCAACAAACCTCAACACCTATTTCCTGCCCAAATCCTGCAAATTAAAAAAGATCAAACGGCCTGTTAACACAGTTAACATGAAGCATCAGGTTATTTATACTATCTGTAAGATCACATCCACATTCATACAGAAGTGAGCTGAACATTCCCTTTGATTACCCAACATGTTTTGAGGGTGTTACAACTGCAGACTGCAGTGATTAGTGCCCGGACACGAACGTGCAGACAACCTTTAAAAGTGGATTTGAAGAGGATTGATTATATTCCTTTTAGAGGATTATTGCAGGCAGCTGGTGCGGATATAAAGGCCATCAAAGCCTGAGTGGGATACAGTGTTTTAACAATGAGACTGTGGCAGCGGCCCAAAGTAAACAGTCCAGTATGAGAGGCACATTGTTATTTATGTGTGAGGACGCTCGGTGATCTTCAGCGTTGGCCAATCACAGCTCAGAGTGAACGCTCCTGTCAGTTGTTTCTGGCTAACATTTCGAGGGAAGCTTTTGTTGGAGGTGATCGAGTCATGTAAGGGTAAAGTCACAGCAAGGAGACGGACGGGACGGGGTTTTAGCAAAGCGTCTGAGGGGCTTTGCCAGCAGTTTTGAGTTTCACTTTGATTGCACAGTTGATATCATCTGGACGGCAAACATTTCTTCCATCAGAGAGTCTCTTTGAACTCAGTCGTACCGCCCCGTTTATTCCTTCCAAAAGGCTTCTAAAATCATGTAACACCAAGAAACATACAAACCTTTTAAACCGTAACAAGTTTCTTCAGCACCACATAATACTTGATCATGTGTGGATGCTACAACAAGGATTTTCATTTTATTTTATTAGCTTGAAGTTTACAGGAAAAGAGTGGTGAAGGCTGGAAAATTGAAAGTAAAAAGTCAATAGTGGCTTTTTCTGAAATGATAAATAAAAATTTGATTATTAAAATAAGTGATTAACATTAGAAAACATCATTTATAAATAGTAATTAATAAATAAAAGCAAGTAATACTCCAAAAAGCACCAATGTGAGCCTCAGGGAGGCCCTGCAGGGAAAGTCAGAGGATGACTAAAGTCATTAGGATTCATCCTCTGGTAACCATGAATGTTTGTACACAGTTTTATGGTATGGTAATACATGGTACTCCCTCCAGTAGTTATACATATTTCAGTCAGGACCAAAGTGGTGGACCAATCCCTGATTATCATTGCATGGTGGGTAATTAACTGCCACACAAAGACCCAAGCACCTCAAATTTCTGTACACTGCTTTTTCTGTATCTGCCGGTATTGTGTTTTCACTTTGTCCTGATCCATCAGAGGAGTGACCTTTGCCCCTCATCAATCATAAATGCTGAATGCTGTACATTCTCCTATTGGCAGTGCATAGAAAGCAAAAAGTATAGAAGAAGCTTGAGGGTCATATATACAAATTATATTACTATACTGTTTTGACAGGAAGGAAAATACAGCAGGTAGAATTGCAGCCTGTGAGATAAACATTAAAATCCTGGCAGTAAGAAAGTCAGACCTTTTTTGTCAAAATCTTGTATGGATGTTTCCCTCGTCTTCGTCTTAAAAACAGCTCATTTGTGTCTTGGAGATGTTAAAGCCATTAATTTTAGATCTCTTCTAGGATTTTGCTTTCCAGTGAGACATCCAACTGCTTTTGATCCCAAAATGTAAAAGAACACAGACAGTGTGACAGAAATAACCTAGTTTTTCCTCTTTTTTGTTTTTTTCTTTTTTTGGCTCTTTTATTTTCAACAAAGCCACTTTGTACAGTGGTGGCAGAGGGAGGAGGAAAAAACTTGACGATGATTCATTGACTAAACCCAGTTCTGTGTTACCACCAAGCATAAAAAGGTGAGTGATAAACTGTATAAACTGTATAAACGTAAAAGGAATTCTTCACATACATATAGCCTCTATTCTCTCTGCTGTGGCTTACATTACAGAATCTCTCACATGTAAGAAATGTAGAAACAGTGATGCTGATACATTTTGCCTCCTTGGATCTTTGCTGCCTCACAGCGCAGCAGAGTCGGCCTGAGGCGAAAACCGGGATTCAGACCGAAAACGGCCAACAGGTTGTTGTATAAGGTACAGAGGAGATACATTATGAAATACAATACAGGAAGTCCAGTGTAATGGTTTAGAAAATGCCTGTTTGGAGCCAAAAGCACGACCCAGAGACTAAGCAGATCTTTCCTCTGTGTAAAAAAAAAAAAAGACAAGCAGGTTTCAGGAAACCAAGCAGGCAAACAAAGAAAGGCAAGGGATGGGCAAAATGGGCAAGAATGAACACAACTGAGGCAGACGTTTAAAGATTAATGCGTGTAAAGACTTGCTTTTACAACTCTGAAAAGTTATCACAGCACCAACTATTTTATCTTGATTTAACAGGAATGTGTGCTGCCGTGTATTTGATTGGCCAATACAGTGCCTTGCTGGATGATTGATGAGTATAACAAATACATTTAGTGTGTGATATAACAAAATCTGGGACTTGCAGATGCAATAACCCCGATTTGGGCCTAAGAACAAGTAAATGTAAATTCTGGCGGTAAAATAGTACCAAATAATGTATGGTTCTATACCAACATTTGGAACTTGTGACTCCAATAACACATTTTATACCAAAACATTATTTATTTATAATAAGCACATTGTCGGATTGATACTCCATGTAGGGGCACAATATTTTACAGTTTAATAAAAGTTTGAGTGATTTGATTGACACACATTGTATTTACCAAATACATTTTTGAGGTGCTGTAGCAAAAGACTACAGTACAGTTGGTAAAAAAAAAATTTTTTTTCAGGTTTTTTTTTTTTTGGGTTGTATAACTCCTTTTTTCATCTTTGACTGAGCTAACTGCAGCTATAACTGTTGCCGTGCACATCTGCACACTGGAAAGTTAACTGTAACTCTCATGCTGAATCTTGCTTGGGGTCCCACAAGGCCTGGCCCGGCTCTGCGGTGTAATCACAAGTGGCCTCATTATCCCGAGAGAGACAGACCTCATCTGTCTGAACTGACTGCCGCTCACTATATGCAGAGTCAATTTGATTTAACAGAAGAGAGCAAGCAAGCAAGACAGAAAAGTCCTTGTTGTGTGCCAGTGCATCACAGCTTCGTCTGACAGTGTCTTCTTTTGTGTTTCTGACACAGAGTGAGGAGCGCTGGACATTTCTGCTCAACAAAGACTCATAGAAAACGTCTTGCACTGATCAAAACCAAAGCAAGTCTCTCTGCCAGGCCTTCTCTTTTTCAACAAATGGAAAAAAAAACATGGCGCCTAGCTTGAAAGATATTCAGTGTTTCTCCATTTCCCTCTGTGTCCTGAGCTGCGACCCTGCAGGCTTTGGATCATTTTGGACAGTAATGAGGTCCAATAATCCCCTCTGTCTGTTTCCTGATTCATATTTCCAGTGGCTGGTTGACTGATACGGTTGTGCAGCTCAAGAGCGTAGCAGTCATGGTAAGAACTTCTTTTAATTGCCTAATGTGTTATTTAAAGAAGTGAGCGGCTTCTACGGCATCTGTTTCAAGTAAAGCAATTGCAGCCAATAGACTTTGAAATAGAAGAGGAGACTTTTAAATTTAAGTTTGCGTGTTTTGCATCCAGTAAATAAAGCAGACGTGCAGATGTATCAAAGGATGTTTATGATCCTTATCTTTTTAAACTTTTTTCTGCTTTATGTAATAGCTTGTTTGCTCCTAGAGTTATTAACGAGCAACACATTTAGATTCTTCAGGTTCATTCATGATCAAGGTTGGTGATGAGTGAACGCAAAGACGCTGGATGTTTAATGTGTTGTAGAACCTCGGACGCACAAGTACAGAATATCTGTTAGAAACTTGGTGTGTGGTGAGATATGATTAGCAGTATAGTGTTTTTTAAGAGGATATCTCAACAACTATTGAATGGATTGCTGTGAGATTTACTAAAAACATTCATGGTCCCCAGAGGATGAATCCTACCGACTTTGGTGATCCTCTGACTTTTCCTCTAGCGTCATTTTCAGACAAAAGTCTCACAACTATTGGATGGATTGTGATGAAATTTGGTACAGACTCTTTGTTTTGTTAAGTTTCCATTGGACTGATCTTCTCATTTGCCACCTTATTCCCCTAATACGACATCTCCTGCAACACACTCCAACTGTCAAAGCATTTCAAACAGTTAAAAATGCTTCACTGTTGACACACTCAGTGTGTGCTCAGTGAAGTCTCTCCTCATTTACATCCTCACCAAAGCGCTGGCCCACTCGGAGGAACAAAAGCCAACCTGCCAGCAGGCTGAGTAATGCGCTGCTGTATGCTCATTTAGCCTCTGAGAGAATAAAGGCCTCATTGCTTTTCCGTGCCCTCTACTCTATTATTTTTATCAGCATCCTGTGTGGCTGTACATTCTTCTATAAAGCTTCTTCTTGCTTTTTATAATTGCTGCTGTTTGAAACTCTCAGCAGCTGCCTCGGGGCACAGAAACAAACCATGTGAAAAACTGTGCTTTTAGCTTTTGTTGTAGCCATTTAAAAGTACACACACAGCTTTAACTTTTTGATAATTTAAGATTACTTATACGGTGCATCGAGATTCCAAAATGGATTTATGATAATGAAAAACTTTTTGCAATCTGATGTCCTATTTTCTAATTTATGTTCCCATGCCACAATTTAGTGCTGACTTTCCTATCTCACTGCTTTTCTGCATTGAAAAAACAACTGTTAGACATTATATAACCCTGAGAAAGAAAGAAAGAAAGAAAGAAGAAAGAAAAGTTGCAGAAATGGTGCACAAAAGCTTAAGCATCAGCTCTTCTCTTG
This sequence comes from Lateolabrax maculatus, assembly GCA_031216445.1. NCBI lineage: Eukaryota > Metazoa > Chordata > Actinopteri > Acropomatiformes > Lateolabracidae > Lateolabrax > Lateolabrax maculatus. The sequence goes on from CM062216.1 coordinate 6,386,109, forward strand.
CACCACCATAAGGAGGTTGAGGTTCATTAATTTAATTTTCCAGGTGGAAAGGGATCTCAAATGTTTTCTTTCTTTGTTTCTCTGTCGGTCTTCATGAAGAAGCTCAGTAAAGCAGCGCGAGGCATCCTCCCTTCTGCGGGAGTCTGACACAGCCTGTCTTGTTAGTTTTCTTGTATTCAGAGAGAGCTGAGCTAACACGAGTGGAGTGGAGATCCTGGTTTCAGGGTTACGTTGAGAGCAACGCCCCAGAGGATTGTGGGATATTGGCCGGGATATCTCACAAATCAGTGTTTTTTGTTTTTTTTTCAGGAGTTTCAATAAAAGCTCAGATACCACTTCTCCTTGCAAGCCAGAGGACGTGTGAAATCATTACAAAGCAGTGGGCGATGATAAAGATCTCGTGATAAGAGTTTATCTTTAATCCTTTGCATCCTTTAGTCACAAAGCAGGAATTCTTTGATTTTTCTTGCAAGTTAAAGAAATGTAGTAAGGATTCTTTTTAGTGCATTCACATTTTAAGCCTCTCTCTTACAAGTATATGAAACTCTACTGGTGTAGTTATTTAGTTTTTGTCCAATATCATTTTACCGACACAGGGAGCAGTTTGACATTCATATAGTGCAGTGGGAAATGAAGGTGAGGAGGTTTGTCGTTTACTCCAGCGATGTGTGTTTATCCTTTGAACCTGACTGCAGTCTTTCACCGACCTTGTCCACGTAGTTTTAGTTGATTAAACGTAACCTTAAATAAACTACAGCAGTTATTTGTCTAATTGATTTATTAACTGTGTAATCGACAGTTTACAATTCACTGTAGAAGCACTGCGGGTTCAAATCTCATGGGGTTTAAAGATGCTTCCTTGGCTAAGTTTATATTAGCAGTAAAGAGTAGGCAGTACAGTAAACAGTACACCTTATGTAGCAATATCCATTGCATCATATAGATCCAACCACAGCTGTAGCCGTAGTCATAGCAATAACCAAATCCATGACTAAAGCTTCAACAGCTTCAACCAGCAGAGCCAGGCAGAGCAGCTGCAGCTGTGCTCACAGCCAGTGGCTGAAGATTGTCGGAGCTCGGACCGACATAGTAACTGTTCCTATGAATCAGGGGGGATACAAAAATAAATAAATATAAGGTAACGCAAAATTAGTTCAGAAAACAAAATTTTGGGGGCTCCATAGAAGTTCCCGGAGGCGACATCTTCACATTGTTTGTTCCGACTAACAAACAATGTGCCACTAAAATATGTTTTATTTACAGTGGTGCAAAAGCATTAAATTAAAATATTCAACAAAGCAGTTTATTGATAAAGTGACAGATTCATTGTGCAAAAGACTGATTTGTCAATTATAGGTTTATGATGTACTATATGTTTTGTTGCTATGGCGCATTGCTATCTTGCGGCAGCACATTACACACACATTACATCACATTATTCAGATAGTAAGAAGCGCCTATATTCTGCTTGTTACACACACAGGCACAAGCTGCAGCGCTCCCTCTTCTTAGTTAAATATCGGTGCATATGGAGTTGTTGATGGGAAAGAAAATTGGGAGATAACAGATGTAACTTGTCGAATCCACCATTTAAATATTAAGGCTTTTAAAGGGGAATGGGAGATGACACTGATTGGTTGAATTTATATTACACCCAAAACACACCTATGATTAATTAAGAGACCAAGTACAACCCCTTTGCGCCTTGTGCCTTACTTTGCGCCCAGATATTGCGCCTTTCAACTAGCAAAAGAGGATTTGGGACCCGCCCAAGCAACCGCCTGTTCACCCTGCTGCCGTCTGGCAAGAGATACAGAAGTATCCGCTGCCGCACCACCAGACTACAGAGCAGCTTCTTTCCTCAGGCTTTGAGACTCCTTAACTCATCCTCCACACGCCACCATAAATAATGATTATTTCTCTGAAATAGCCAAAATGGGACTATATCTGCATCTCATTCTACAACCCTGTGTTATAAAATGACAATAAATTAATTTTGTATCCTTGTAAACATCGTGTTGTTACTATTGTCTTTGTGAGCATGGTAGCATGCATTGCATTTTACTCAAAGCACAGCTCTGCCTAAGTACAGCCACACAGAGCTGATAGCATGGTCATAATAGGCCCTTGAGATGCAATGACAAATGACGTAGTTAGTCATTTAGTTATGAAGACTTGTCATCTGTCAATATGAATGTTCCGTCTAATAAGAAATACATAATCCTGCCAGAAATTAGGAATGAAGACTAATTCTTACAAATATAGGTTGCACATACAGGTGACCTTACAGTACCTGGGTCACTGTTCACTGTCACGAGAGGGTGTCACTTATCTTTTCTGTGCAGCAAACGTCTCCTTGGTGTGAATTCAGCAGCTAAAGTACTGCAGCACAACACAGCTGAAGCTATCTGCTGCTCTCTCAGCAAACCTAAATCAGCAGCAAGAGATAGAAAAGATCCTGCGAGTCTCTTTAATGTCACACATCAATCGGCTTTATCCGCCCACTCTGCCCTGTTGCCCATGCGAGCAAAAGAACATGATATGACTCCTTTATCATTCTGCTAATAATCTCCCCATTTATATATCTGTCCGATCCCATCCGCCCACCTCCCCTCAGATGTCTGATTGGAGTGCTCCGTGTTGAAGTTCAGTGGGCCCTCTGTCAGACCCAGCTGACGGATCTGAGCGGGCCACGCACTGCTGCGTCTGAAAATGAACAGCCAGCCAGCGATCCCTGCAGATTAAAAAACGACTTTTTCCTTGTAAAGCACACTGCAGTAATTTCTGGCCCAGTATACAGTGTGTGCAGCCTCTATAACATTTTCTGTGGTGGAGGCTCCTGGGGACTGCTGATAAGACGGAGCAGGCATTTATCATTATTTATCCATTTAATGGATCCTATTTCACCATATGAATAACACCATTATTTAGCAACTGAGAGCTGCTGAAAAGCAAAATGGGAATTTGATGATAATAACATCCCTTATTGCAGAGGCTGCATGGCATTGACTGTATATTAAATCTTGTGGAAATATTGTAATTCTACATACATTTATAATGAATAATAATGAAGCAGCAGCAGCACATTATAGTATTCTTTTACTCAGTGTTCCCTTACTCAGGATGACTTAAACCATCCATTTTTACATCCCCCAGGATCCTCCATGGTTAATGTCCACATTATTCAGCAATGCAGGAGTTTTCATCATTCTCATCATCAAGTCATCTATGGACACAGCTGCATATGTCATGGATGAATCAGCTAAACTATATTTTTACTAACTAGAACAGATTGTTCTCATACAAGTTAACTTCCTGTAGCCTCGAGGAAATCAATAAGTAAGTAACTTTATTTGAAAAGCCCCTTTCAAGGGCAGAACATCACAAAGTGCTACAAACTTAGGAAGAATAAAACTCCATAAAATAGTAATAAATTAATCTAAGCAGGCGCTAAATCATGCAGAGCTCTATAAGTGATCACAAAATCGTTGTCACATGAGACCTTTAGGAGGACCTGGTCTAAAGCTCTGCAGCAGCCTTTTGGACCACTCGTAAATGATCCAGGGATGTTCTGCTGAGGCAGGTAAAGAGGGAGTTACAGCAGTTGAGACAGGACGGGATAGAAGCGTGAATCACAACGGGGCTAGTTTTGGGGCTCAGCTGGAAATACCTGACAAGTTGGCCCAGAGTCAGAGCCTGGTCCATGGTAGGGAGGATTTAACAGGAAATGGACCAATAACCAAACCTTGGGCAACACCACAAGTCATACACAGTGGATTTTCTCGGTGTTATACTAAAATGCAACCCAAACACAAAACCACAACAATAGTATCGATTTCAGGGCTATTCTGCTGGATTGCGTAATATTGTACAATGTTCCTGTTTCTTGTGGATAATTTAAGATACTGTTTTACAGGAAGGAAGCACGCTTAGATTATATTTTTATGGTGAAATGAGGATTTGTTTATGATAGAAGCCGGCGCCCTTGAGCCCTGCTGCACCCAGGGAGGAGACTGACAGGCAACCTCTTCCCCCAGGATGGAGGAGCTACACGTCACCTGAGGGACTGAGGTATTACGTCAACAGCTCCAGCAAAGGTGAGAAAGCATGAAGCAACCTCAGTGGATCAGCTGGGATTCATATTAACAAGGGCATGCTTTTGTTTAGCAGAATGGAAGGGATGGTCAGACGATGGTTAAGACGATGTTGTCAAGTCAGAGTCGAATCTAAGTGTTCTCCTGGCTCTATAATTTTTATATAAATGTGTCAGAAAGTAGTTACACATTGTGACTGTAGAGCTGTAGAGGAGTAAGTAAGATATTTGTTATTTTAGTAAATGTCATTTAGAAATACTTGATCTAAAGTGATTTTCAGCAGAATTTAAAGTCAGGAGGACACTGATAACCACAGTTCACAGAAAATGAGGGCCTCTTCTGAAATTCAAAAAGTGTCTCTGTCATGGGGTGAGCCGTGCCCTATAGATTATGATGCACCCTCGCACACACACAGCATCGTCGCTTCCATTATAGTTACATCGAGCCGGTTTGGCACAGTGTCTGTGTTGTGGTAGCGTAGCGTAAAAAGAAAAATAGGAGGTAGGACTGTTTGTGTTGTAAATATTAACTTTTCACTCAGATGTTTTGAAACTCTTCAGTCCACCATTTTGGTCCAGACTTAAATATCTCAACAACTGTGCAAACATTCATGGTCCCCAGTGGATGAGTCCTACTGACTTTGGTGACCTTTTGACTTTTCATCAAGCACCACCATGACGTCCAAATTTGTGGGGTTTTTTTCTCTACAACTATGGATGGATTGCCATGAAATTTGCTGCTTCCATTCATGTCCCCCTCAGGATGAACTGTAATAACTTTGGTTTTCTTTTAACTTTTCCTCTTGTGCCATCATCAGGTCAAAAGTTTTGTTTGTCCAACACTTTGTTTTATGATCAGATTCCTGCAAAACGAATGACATTACTATCAGCCTCAGCTGTATCTTGTGTTTAATTCTAATTAGCAAACATTATCTGCTAAACTTCAGCATGTTAACATTGTTATTTTGAGTCTTAGCATCACTGAGCTGACTGCAGGCATGGCTGCAGGCTCGTTGTCTTGTTATATTATTGACTTTTATATCCAATTTCTACCCAAATGAACACTAATAAATTCCCAGATCTTTTAAAAAAAAATGTAAGAGTCAGTCATGAAGTTTTATTTTTATGCAAATGTTGCAAATTTACACATAATACACTGCATAACCCGCTCAGCTCACCTAGATTAAAATCCGTCGATCGTATTATTTCTGCTTCCATAGTTGTCCAAAGCTCTGCTTTTGAGACATGTTTGTGGGATGAACTCCTGAGTATCACGTCCTCCTGGCGTTCAGCATTCACTGCCTCAACACTGTGAACCTCGAGGACTCGTTACCATTCCTCCCCATCATCGAGTCTCGCGGTCCATTCATGTGAACACAGGCCTGCAGATTCGATCCACTTTAATTTGATTATCTTAAACGTGTTTCACTTGGGGGTCGAGCAGCACAGCCAGTGAGATCTGTGGATTCAGAGGTGGAGGGGATTCGTCTGTTGTTGGTCCTCTCGATCTAATACGCTGCTACCTAACAAGAGACTGAAGAGTTATATTAATACAGAGGCTGGAAGACAGGTGACCTTTCACAAACATCTGCTTCGGTGTGTTTGTGTGTGTGTTTGTGTGTGTGTATATGTGTGTGTGTGTGTGAGTGTTTTACACCTCATTTGGGAAGGGATCCAGAGGGATAGGCCAGGCTCCCACGGGACAGACCTTGGCTGCATCAATAACAACCCTGGCAGTAATTTCACTTTGGCTCACAGCACAAACACAGAACAGGAAAAAACACCCAAAAGCTATTTTTACATTCAGCAGCCATACGGTGCAGCCGTCACTTTTTATTTTGTTACGCTTTGTTGTTGTTTTGTGTCTCTATATGAAACTTCAAAAAGCTGCGACTGAGACTGCGTGTGTCATAGAGATGCCAGTGTGAATTACAGTGCTTACTGGAAAGCTGCTTGTTGTCTTTAGTTCCGTGCCTTTTAATAGGGGATGTGCACAAATGAGGATCAGTTGAAATCCTTCTACTTAATCCCTTTGGAGTTGCAAATATGACAGTGGGATTTGATGAGGTGAGAAAGTATTACTAGGAGCAAGCAGGGCTTAAAAAATGTGGTTGTGTGTGAGGACATTTGTTGTGATTTGTTAGCTATAAGTAGCAAGTGATATGATAGAAACAAGGAACAATTTACAATCCGCCTCACAAACCAATCTTCCTACTGTACAAGGGGTTTTATGCGATTGTCCTCCTGAAACACAGCTTCAGCAAGTGCCCCAAGACAATGTATGTTTACTTTTAAGTGACAAATGCAAAGGAGGAAGTAAGGTGACGTTATTATAGAGCAACAAAATCAGCGTAGAGAGGAGGTTGAGGAGGATAGATGGGACAACAAAGTGTTGGACGTTGTTTCCCGTTTCCATCTGACAGTCAGCGCAGCTCCCCTAATGTAAATGTTAGTAGTAATTTTAACCCAAACCACGATCTTTCCCTTGTTACAGGGTAAAGGACTTCCTGCTCCACTAAGTGGAATGATTCGTAACAACTTTGTGCGATGGACAGCTAAAATACAGGAGACAAGTGGGTAATTATCCAGGAGGGAATTTTTTCCCCAAAAAGATTTACTGATGGATCTCCGTTTTATTTTTCAGGGAATAAAGTTTATGTTGTTCTTACCGGATGTGCCGGCACAACAAGGTTACACAGCGGGTTTTTTTTATGTTACTGAATGATATTCAGAAGAGTTTGAAGGATGTCCTGTCCTGAAATTGGATTGACAAGAAGCGAGAAGGAAAGTCACAATAAAAAGACAAAATATCCTGCACGTTTTGTTATTTTTAAAATCTTTCCAATATCCAGAAAGGTCACTCAAATCAGAAAGGTTTATCATGTGGGGAGCATGAACATGCATAGCAGAAAATGTTATGACAGTTCAATTTTGATATTTTGACCTGAGTCACTCGTAGAGTGTCCAAAATGGAAAAAGGTTTATCCCTGGAAGAACATAAATGTGCTCAGTGCATTTCATAACAATGTGCCGATTCGACTTTCGATATTTCATGGTTACAAGTACAGAAATTCATGGTCTGTACAAATCAAATTTCAAATTTTCAAATTCTTGGCTTTATGTAACTGCTGCTTGTGTCGCTGTAGACTCCTGTTAACCCATCTGTTCTGTCCTGTCCTGCTTTTGAGACGTTGGTTTTCTGACAGTTGGACAAACAGAACTACAGGCCAGCTGTCCATAGGCCTCACTGTTACAAGAACATATCTAACCACTTATTTCAGTACATGTAGAATGTACAAATTAGAATAAACTGGAGGAAGTCACAGGGGACATTTTCCTGAAACATACTAATGATACTTTTATTTAAGTAACATTTTCAATGCATGACTTTTACTTTTAGAGTATTTTTACAGTATGGTGGAAATGAAGTGTCAGCTGAGAAATGTCAACTCACAGATTTGGTTGAGAAGGAGCTGATATTCTGTAAAACTGTAAACCGTCATCCTTCCTGTTGTTTGTGTCGTTCCAGAAACAACATGGCGGCATCCCTCCTTGTCAGCTGAGGCCCCACAGAGACCGCTGGCACGACACAACCCCTCTCCATATGGTAAAACCAAGCCTTTATTTTCTCAGCCACCCATTATTTGACACAATTTCTGAACATGAAGAACAAAACAAATACAAATGCTGAAAATAGACGCTGAGGGAATGAGAAACAAGTTTTATAGAGGATTGTTTCCATTTTGAGCTATAGGTCATGACTTAATTTTTCAATATTTCTCCCGTCAGGCAAATTAAGCCTTTTGGCAATCAGTCATCAGCAGTAGTAATCTGCTTATTATCCTAAAACCACATTCCTTCAGCTGAGTGACACAGTGAGTAATCACTGTACTTCCAAGAGACTTAGTAACATTTTCCCAAAAGGTTTTTACAAATCCCTTGTAATACCCTTCTCTGCTGTGTCCTACATTATCATGAACCTCAGTTAATGCTACTGGAGGAAACCCTGCATTTTCTTAACAACTGGCTTATTATGTTCCATCGCTGCCAGCATCCTCACTAACGACATTGTAGCAGATAGCAGATGGTTTTCTTCTTTCTGCTGGCATGTGGCCTAAACACACTTAGAGGAAACACGAGCAGGGAGGCAGTCAGCTGCAGGGGAGTTTGTCAGCACTCAGCCAGACAAGCGTGATCCTCCTTACTGAGAAGGAAGTTTAATGAAGGCCAGGTCTGGATCTGAGCCGCCTGGACGTCTCCTCCAGTTGTGGAAAAGTAAATTTACTCAAGTGCTTTACTTAAGCACAGATTTGAGGTGCTTTACTTGAGTATATCCATTTTATGCAACTTTATTCTTCTATTCCACTACATCTCAGAATCAAATGTTGTACTTTTTACAGCACTACAGTTCGATCGTCAATACTAAAGCCCGGTATCCTTGATATCTCTTCTGAAAAGCCTGAATATGTGGACAATACCAAAATATATGTTCACTTTTTGTGACCCTTACTCCCTCCGTCAAGAGCAGTGGATCCCAGTCTAGTTGGAGTTCTGCTTCCGATTTTCAGGATTCAGGATTAGAAAAAAAATGGCAGACCATATAACTAAAAACAGTGTTTACAAAGTGCTTTGACAGACCAAGCAAAATCAGGATACTCAGAAGGCAATATGATAACAGAAAGTCAAACAGAAGGCCACACAAAATCACCAAAAATTAAGGTAAGGTTAAAGGCCTTTACACACCAGGGGCATGACAAATACATGACACGAAAATGCAAAATACTTGCATGCGATTATTTTGCATCAAAACTGTTCATACTGGCAGCAATGCGAATTTGCAACAGTTGCAATTCTTGTTCAATAAAAAGTATGAATAGTACAACAAAAAGAGGAAATTTTGGTTACATCCTTTATTACAAGGTAGAGAAAGAGAAGGAGAGTTCCACCGCCTCATACAGGAGCTGAAACTCTACCACGGCTGGTTCAGGACAGTTTAGGATGTCGATGGGAGGGTTTGAGGTCTAATTACCGGGACCGTATTGACCCAGAGCAGCATCTGGCATTCTATCTGAGGTAAGTTGTTGTATTGCCCAAGCTACAAAAGTGTTGTGTCACTGTCGTGACATTATGACGTGAAGTCCGTTATGTACAACGTGATTGGTTGATGCCTTTATTCGCAGAGCAAAAGCACGGAAAAATCCACCTTGTTCTAAACAAAATGGCATCGCTTTTTTTCTCCGCGTAATATTCCCGTTCTGTGTCAAAGTACACATGACAAAAACAGCTCTAAATGTGTGTGAGGGCCTTAAGACAAAGTTAAAATAAAGAGACAAAAGATGCAAAAACACTGTAGAGAGAACACAGTTCAAGAAGGACCTATAAAAGTCTGAAGATTCTGAAAACGATCAAGTTCCCAGTTAGATACAAGTCTGCAATATGTCCATTAGAGAAAATTCTATATCTTTCCACTTGGCTTCATAAGTTGAATTTATTAAATTTGATTTATTTCCACCAATGTTGAAGTCATTCTTTAATAAAATTAGGACGCAAGCTATTCAGACATTTCTGTGAAGGCTGGATAGCTGTATCTTCATCATAAAGCGGACGACTAACCACAATAAATATTACTAGGCCATCATGGGGGAATATTACATCTGTTGTGACTTACTCTTATTCATGTGTCAGGGACCCGTCCATGAGGAATTTTACTGGTCACCAACACAGGTCGAAGGAGGCCATAGATTTCTAAAGCAAAGTGACCGCCGTTGTTATTTTTGGAGTCGCCTCGTTCTTCCGCAGTCTTGCCTGGTCTTGCTCCAGCTCCGACCAGCGTCTGCGGCTGTGATGCGTGGCCTCAGGGGTCCCACTCTGTCGGGCTCACGTGTTTACCTTCAGCTGGAGATGGCACGATTTGATATGCAACGAGCTGACAGCTCATGAATCACAGGCCAAGAAGAACCATTAAGGGGCCTATAGGCTGAAAACGGTGGACGTTGCTATAGGACTTCTCAGAAAGCCAAGAAACCCCCCAGGGCCAGACTCATTAATGATGTTCCTTCAATATGTGTTTATATATGGTTCTGGGAATCGGACATACACTGTATAAACCTGAAATAAGAATTATTCAGTGACAAGAATGCCCATTTTAGCTTTCAATTGCCTGTAGATTTAACAAAAACAGCATGAAATAGTCATTGTTTTCATGTGAGGGAGAACAAATCAGCATCTTTCTTCTCTGTGAATACAAACCACAGCTTGGACACCAATATCAGGATGTCCCATATCAAAGTCTTAGTTACATGTGACCGTTTCGCTGTAATTGTCAATTGCTCGCTTTCCACCTGCTCATTGTGGTGAAGCTATTGTACTAAAGTAAGACTCCAGCTGTCCCTTGCATCAATAACATGTGCTTTATAATCTATTTGTCCTCAGACAATCGATGCCACAGCGGCACAAAGACCAGTCAGCCCACGGAGACCGCTGATGTCCCTCTGAGGAAACCTACCATGAACAAACAGGTATGTCCTAAGCTAAGAGAGGCTGTACGGAAGAGATTCAGACTGTCTTACGTATGAGGCCTGACATAGTGATGAAGCTGTCATGCCGTGGCTGTTTCCCTTTGTGGTTTTAGATTAATCGATGTGTTGATCGTCCTCCAAATTAAATGACAAAATACATTGTGCAGACTGTTAAACAATGAATCCGTTTCACTGTGGGACAGCTCTCTGGTTAAGGTTTGGTTAGGTTTAGGCACAAAGAGAAAGAAAAATGGGTTAAAGTAAGTACTTTGTTAAGGTTAGGGGAGCGTCATCGCCTCGGTAACAGTAACAACTACACGGTTAAGGTTCTGGAATGATTGAGGTCATGCTGTAAAAACAAAATAAAAAACAAAGCTGTTGTTGGTTGTAAAATGGGAAACAAACAGTGGTCTATTGTGTTAAAGTCTGACGTTTTATTGACTTTGATGCTCTACAGTAACATCATCCGACTTCCTCATTTGCTCCCGTCATGAAATAGAGTCACATGAATGTAAGCATACATCAGTTTAAGGGATCTTCTTGGGGGGACAGTCTCCTGTTTGTGTTTGTGTTTTCCTTAATGGTTTTGTTTAGTCAATTTGTACATTGACAGAAAATAAATCAACAACTTCGATATATCTATTAAATATTTAAGTCGTGTGTCAAGCAAAAATTCTTCCCTGTTTTCACCTTCTCAAATTTGCTGCTTTTCTCTGTTTTAAATAGTTGTAAAATGCATGTCTTTGGGATATGAAATATCTGAACACATCACTTCAAATCGATGTTTCAGAATATTTTATAAATTAATATTTGAATGAATAGCTGTTCTCCTGTCCTGAGAGCAAAGACATCCAAGCCACACTTGGTGCTTTCTCAGTTCTCAATGTGATATCAGTATTTCCATGATATTGTCCACTGAAAGCAGGGCCGCTCCCGTGGCTCCGATGAACCCGGGCCAACACTGATTACATGCCAACCCACGTGACTAATTACGAGTCAGATGAGGGCATACCGTGTCATGGTCACACAGGAGAGTATAGATGGACAGACAGTTGGGCCATATGGACAGCTGAGATTTGGACTCCACTTGTCAAAATTTATCAGCTTTGGAAAGGAGGCCAGCCAAGACGGTCAAAGCTCTCGCTGGGGGCACTGGGGGCCACGGACCACGAAACCTGGACCGGGCTTGCGGCGGTCAGAGCTGCCCGCCGCCATGTTCTGTGCAGCGAAGGTGAGAACGCGGGTTGTTGTGCTCCTTCGTGGGGTTTGTTTCGGACTCTGGTGGCGTTGTTGGCCCAGCGCAGGTGGATGTTGTGAGAAGGTGTGAGGGCTGCAGTGGTCACGTGCAGCTGCTCTGCGCTGCACACAGCTTGTGTTTGATGCCTCCGGTGAAGCGCTGTCATGTGAGGGAGATGATAACGGTGTAGCTGCCGCCGCCGTCTTGCACGCACATGCTTACTGTAAACATGAGCGTCGCACTCAACACAATAAACATGTAGACAAAGTATGTCGGCGTTTGTGCAGTACGTTGACACACAGTCCCTCCTCAGGGCACCTTTACAACCCATTTGATGTGCGTGCAGCACAATCTGAAACTCATATTTCTTCCAACACATAAACACACAATCAGAGATGACGCCTCTCATTGGCTGCCTGTTTTCCCTCCTGCCCTCTCTCTCCTCCCCCCCTCCTTCGGTTTCCCTCCCAATTGTAATGAGTCTTTTAAAGATCATCATTCAACCATTTCCATCAAACTGACCCCCCAACGCCGCCGCCTCCACCACCGCTGCTCCCTCCTCCCTCACTATCTGCCTCTCTGGGGAGGGAGGTGTGGCAGCGATCATGTAAATAAATCCCCCGTCCCCCTCCCCCTCTTCTTACTCCCTGAACACCCTCTGTCTTTTTCCTTTTCTTTCTTTATGCTTTTTTTTTTCTTCTTCACATCCTCGCCTTCACGCTCCAGCATCTCCCTCCATGTCCAGGCTCAGTGCGGTCTCTCTCGCTCTCTCTCTCTGCAGGGGCAGCGTTGGGTGAGGGGGGTGGGGGGTTGATATGGGGACGCGGAGCCCCTCGCAGGCAGCATCCATCTCCTCGCAGCCTTCAACCTTAAAACTCGTGTGACAGCAGCTTAACCGGAGGCTAGACTTCGTCACACTCCCACAGCCGCCACCGATTCCCTCTACAACCCCCCCCCCCCCCCCCCACACACACACACACACACACACACACACACACACACACACACACCCCTAACGCTACCTTCCCACCACTACACACAACCCCCTCCCCTCTCCTCACCCCCACCCCTTGCAACACTACTCCTCTCCACTCACTCTGTAGCTTGTGAGACTGAAGGCAGCCTCTGTGCGTGGAGGGAAAGACAGAGAGAGAGAGAGAGGAGAGCGTGAGGCTTTCCCAGAATAGAGAAGCAGGAGGAGGTGAGAGGGATGATGATGGAAGCCAGCTTTGACACTGAGGAGAGTTTTGACGATCCCTCCTGTCTCGCCCCGCAGCCCCCCGGCTCCGTTTCGCCGGCCAAGAGGCAGATCAAGGAGGTCAAGGAGACCAAGATCACTGTGAGTACCCAGAAGCTCCAACTTACTCCTCTTCTCTTCTTCTTCTCCTTCTTCCACCTCTGTTGTCTCTCCATCTCCATCCTCTGAGTGTCTCTAAGGATCCTCGTGTGGCAGAAATAAGTTCAAGTCTCTTCCCCCCCCCCCCCCCCCCCCCCCCCCCCCATCAACTGTTGACATCGTCTTCAAGCTCGCAGCTCCCATCATGATGCGTTATGGGTTCTCGTGGGGTTCCCTGCATATAGGGTGCTACATTAGTCTGAATGAAGAAGCGGTCCGGGAATCTTGCAATCATTTCCATCTCACTTACTGACTGGCCTCAATCCATAATATTGATTTAATGCCTGTCAGAAATAAATTGATGCTCTCAAAATGCTGAAATGTGTTTCATCGCCTTATAATTTTCACCGTAATGAAATGTTTGTGAAAAGTACGGAGCTGAGTGAGTAGCCTTGCAGACCACTGTTGGGTATTTTTAGAATCCTGCAGTCTGCTGTCTGACAGATAAAGAAGTGATCTTGATCTGTGTTTTTGTCATCGAGTCGTTGCTCGTGTGATACTGTATTCCCCCCTTTTCTGCCTCAAAGAGCTCCACATCCACACTTTGTGTGCAAGACCACAAGGAACTCCCCCCTTTGCTCACAGCAGTATTTGAGCAGCAAAGTCTTCTATATCAGTCAGTGAAGAGGAGGAAATAAATGTATACAGTATCTTTGTCTCAGGATGCCCAGACTGTAGCTGTGGTTATGTAATCTCTTTTATACTGGTGACTGTGGGAGGGGGTGGGGGGGTGGCTGTGAGGGTGAGGCGAAACGTGTGGTGTTGATGGTGGAGGGGAACACAGACAGAAGTGGTTTTGTGCAGTTTTGTGTGATTTTTTACGCCCGGTGGGCTCGCTGACCTGCTGCAGCCACGGGAGCCGTCAGTCTGGCCATTGTGAAAAACCCCACCAGACCTGCGAGGGATGCAGCAAGTCCAGTTTCCATGGTGACAAAAGCAATAGCACTGATTAATGGGTGTCGAAATGGAAAACACTGGCATAGGAGAAGGCGGGGGAAGCCATTCATATATTCAGTGAAGACAAACTGTTTGAAAAAAAAGATGATTTTGTTCCTACTTTCTCTCCTTGCAGGGCCTTTTCAAAGGCTTTCACCAGTCACAGATGTATTGTTGGCACGATTTGGCTTCACTGCGATCCACTGGACTCTCATGTAGAGCTGAGGCTTTTTGTGTTTAAACACAATTTTATATCTTAATTAGTACTGATTTCTGAAAATACAGCTGGTAATAGGAGGAAAATGTAAACAATTGTAAACCTTGAATCATGCATCAACATTCAACGTTTCTGCTGCAGCTGAAGATGGAAAACACACAGGTGGTAATGATTGAAACTGTAGCAGTGGCTGCATGACGTCAGTCCACAAAGGTGTCTTTTTGTTCGCCGTGGTGCACCTCACGTTGCACAACCCCCAACAGTTGTCATGGAGACGCACGCATCCATGACTGCTGGCAAAATGGACCCTCTCGCAGCACACCGAGGCTTTGCACATCAGATAGGAGAAGAGGCCGTAGCTGTAACCTTGTTTTCACCTTCAGCGAAGTGTGACCAAACCAGACCAAATGCATTGGTCTCAGCCCTCCACGTTTTTCAGCGTATTAAACATTTGTTCACGTGCGCTTTGACTTGTTGCTATGCCGCTCGGCGTAGGCGCTGGGGGGAACAGCAGCTCGTTAAAGACTGTCACCTGGCGTCGTTGGTGGGACTCGGATTGGGCATTTTGATTGGTCATTGGAGAAGGGGAGAAAGGAATGCAGGGAAGAAATAGTGGGAGTAGAGAGGAAGTCTGAGATTGTTTTGTTATGGAAAGGTTTGTGTGTGGATGGGTGGAAGGGGGGGGGGGGTCTTTTACAGCAAAAGTAATTTGTCGCTTAGCAACAGCAGCAGAGCATCCTACAGTCTCATTCGCTGAAATATTCTGCTCAGAAATGGATGTTAGAGAGGGATGAAGTGATGACTGCTTCAGTTGTTTTTTCGACTGCCAAACCATTATTTTTTATGTCTCTCATGGGCCATTTGTTCTTCGACTGTGTCCGTATTCAGCAAAGCAAAATAAATAAATAAAAATATTAAAATGTGTAATGAAACAACCACTGCCTGTAGCCTGAATAGAAGACCCTCATGAGAGCAAATGTTTATGAATGCTGAGTGAGGACAAAATGTCCCAGTTCGCTCAACAAATCGGCACTCTTATAGGTCGCTTGCAGCTTTGTTTTTTGCTGAGCTGAAACATTCATGGATGAAATGTGGCAAAAGTCCAACAGCTGGGCTTCATACGTCCCCCAGAATGGCTTCAGATCCCTCCAGAAGGATTTATTACACACTGTGTCATGAAGGTAATATATATTAATATTTAATTCCCAGCCACGGAGTACCTCACTAAGCAGCCATAAAGGAGGAGTAAGTAAGCCAGACAGCCTTCCTTTAGATAAATGGTCTCATTTTCTGCTGGATGTGAGAGGCAGATAAACAACAGTCATGATAGATGTGGAGCCAGTGTAATAGAAAATCTGGTGCCCGTGACAATCAGTATGATCTCTGAGGCAGAAAATGAACTAAGCGACTGGTCGAGTAAATCACACAGCCACTCCTTTAGATTACAAACTGTTAGTGTGCCTTAATGTGTCACTTGTATATCTATGCATGCCGTTCCAGAGCTCATGTTTTACTTGTTTTCTGTCATATCGGTATGCCCATTTGGCAAGCAGCCACATTAGTATTTCCTCTGGATTCTAGTGATTATATAACAGAGCAAGAGTATTACTCATCTGTTTTTTGAAGTTGTTTGTTGGAGTCTGTTCAGATGGAGTGCTGCAGTGGCAGTGCAGAGAAGGAAGAGGTCAATGTTGATGTGCTCATTGGAAGTACAGCTTTCTCGTGCTCAGTATTTGATTATAGCTGTACAAGGCGGGAGCTGTATGCAAATAAACACCCATCCTATCCCCATGAATCACACAGTGAGGCTGCAGCAGAGATGTTGTACATTAAAGTAAACATTTTTGTGTAGCTGAATAAAAAGTACAATATTTCCGTCAGAAATGTAGTGAAGTAGAAGTAGAAAGTAGCATGAAAAGAAAATACTTAAGTAAAACACAAGTACCTCAAATCTGTACTTAACTACAGTACTTGAGTAAACAGAAACACAGGAATAAATAGCAGGATGAATTATAATGTTGCTCTGCAGTGTCTGCTGGATGTTAAAGTTGTGAGCTGCTGATGCGTCTGCCAAAAGAAAATTAATTTCATGCTAAATTTAACGCAAAAAATTATTTGCCAATTATTAATACAGCTCTACATTCTGATATTTAGTATGTTCTTATAAATCAGTCAAATTTAGGCTTTACAAATCAATATTTTTACATCAACAATGATTTTTTTATTTATTTATTTATTTATTTTTGAAAGGATGGCATCCACAGAGAATTATCACCCGAATCTGCAGTTTCCTTCAGCTCTACAGAGGTCTTTAGCATCTTCAGCTCATTGTTTTGGTTTTACATCCCACAACTTTATTGTTTGGTTCAGTCTCACCACTCTCATAATGTTTTTAGTGTTAAGTAAAAGTCCTAAAAACTCACTGCCCACTATATTCTCAGCAGAGAACAGTACATAAAGCTGGTTAACATAGTGAAGCATTTAGCCAGATATCTCCCTCAGGAGTTGGTGGAGACCAAAAACAGAGCTTAAAGTGAGTGAGTCAAGATATATACAATTGTGTTAATTTCAACGTATGTTATAAAATGTTCCAGTCGTGTGCTGCACAAAAACTAAAAGCAGTTTTCCCAAATTTAGTGTTTGCACGCGGGACTTCAAGCATTGGCCAATATCTTGGATGAGTCAAATAATGACTAGAGGACCAATTTAATAAGGAAGTGATGTACGATGGCAAGTTGCCATTGAGGGCTTTATAAACAAATAGAAACCAACGCCTGTCACGACATATTGTCAGAGGTGCCCACCAGACCTTTTCACACATACATATATACATACAAATTAATGATAATGTTGCTCCGTAACTGCTGGATGTGTGAATAAGCAACCGTTTGCTAACAAGTCAGACAAATCAACTTCATGATGCGGGTTTTCTGTGAAATCTAAATTACCTCATGAAGAGAAGTGGGTGACAATGGTCATAATAGTTAAGAGAACTAAATTCCAGTAGTCCAAAGTGGCCCCATTCAGTCCAGTGAAAGTTACTCACCAGGCTCATGACAATTTGAAGTGTTTGTGTTTGCAATGACACCTGATCCGCAATTTCAACCATGCCCAACACATCAGACTCACACCCGGCCCCTCTCATCTTTGGCATCTTCCTTCAGTAATTCTTCGTAAAGCATCGCACATGAGCCAAGCTGGTGAGCGTGAACGCCCCGTGTGCACTTACCTGACATCATGTTGTTCCAACGCTTCACCTTTTTTATTTGAAATTTGAAGGCCAAAATCAAAGAGCGGTTCAGTTGAGCTGGCTTGTGAATGCTGCATGTTTTTCTTCAGTGTGTGTGACAGCAGTACAGTGGTGAGCTCATGCAGTACACACTGTGACTCAGTGTGTTTTTGGATGTTTGTGGATGAAGCATCCTGTCTGGATGCCCATGTAGTTTGCAGCAGAGGTTGACATGGCACAGAGGGTATCTCGCGGTGCCAGGAGGGAGGGCTCACAGATGGTGAACATTACATAATTGCAGCCCCAAGTGTAATTGAAGACGCTGTGGACCATGGAGGCCGTATTCAGGCTGAGTGCTGGGTGTGTTTATCTGCTACACCACATATTCTCAAGTGGATAAAGTTTGTTTGTTCAATTTGAGGGCATCACCGTAGTACAAAAAGGTTTCTGTTTGTTTCTCTCCCTCTGTGTCTTTCTCTCTCTGTCTCTCTCTCTCTCTCCCCCTGAAGGCCCATGGGTCACCTTCTGGACGGCACATTTGAATGTTTACTCATCCCTGACCTTTTTCCTCTCATCTGCATGATCCAAATGAAACCCGGGCCTGTTACCTCGCTTTCTTAAAGACACCATTTAGACTCCGCTCCTCCCATATTTGTTATTTGTCACTATTTTTAATTTCTCAGTGAGGTTGATGCCTCTTATCTTTACGTTTCTTCTGCTTTTGCTTCAGATCAACTGTGTCACTTTCCCTCTGCCTGGAGAAGGTCCGGAGCAGCAGCTCCTGAAGCCCAACGAATGGAGCTACTGCGATTACTTCTGGGTGAGTTGTGCTGAAATACAGAAACTACGGTGTAACTATCCGTTATGATATATTGGTGATGATGAGTGCCCACTTCATATAGAGACCTGATAGGCGCAGGGCAGTAAATATAGTAGGCCTACCTGTCATACCATGTAGTAACTATAATGTTATCTGTTCATGAACAGTTTTGTCCTACACACCTAAATAGCTCAACAAATGTCGGATGGATTGCCATGAAATGTTGTAAAAACATCTGTGGTCCCCAAAAGGATGAAACCTACTGACTTTGGTGATCCTCTGACTTTCTCTTTAACTCATGTGTGGCTTTAGAGTGACCAAATACCCCAAAAAAACTAAAGACATTACTAATTAGCAGATGTTAGTATGTTAGCATGCAAGAGATATTTAATTACTTCATTGAGTTTACCTTTCAGCCGTAAAAAGTGCTGTTCAGTCACAACTGTATAAAAGGAAACATTTAAGGAATCCTTATTAAAATGTTTATGTTAAAAGATGATTATGTGTCATTATTGGATTTATTAGACTCAAATATTGATTTTGGTATCAGCCTACATCTTCCCCAGACTTTGTAACTGCCTAACCAAGTTAACCCAAGCCATTTTTTAAGTAAACCATAAGGTACCGTTTCTAAATAAGGAGAATCATACACTATATGTTTAGTCTGACTGCCCTCCCTCAAGAAAAGCTCCAGAAGCTTCCTGTCAACACGTTGTATTGACCTTTACAACAAATCTTTGCAGTCAAAAGCTAAACGCGTACATTAAGTTATGTGACTACAACATGGCTTTGCACTGACAGTAAACAACTAATAGGCTTTTAGCTAGTTGCAAATGGATCCGCTCTCCTCCTCGTTTAACAGAAGCTACAATTGGCTTTCATGTTGCGGCTCACAGGCGGAAGGCTGATCGACCGGCTTCTCTGCAAACACAATGATCATCCTGTTTAAACGTCTCCCCGGTGACTCCTGTAATTTTCAGTTTCCATATATTTCCATCCTAAATTAGATTTGTATCGAAAAACCCTTCAGCCTGCATAATTGACTGAAATTCGATGCCTGTTCTCTCCCCTTTTATCGCTGTTTAGCTCCTTGTCATGTCTTTCTGCTTGTGATGTTTTGTACGTCCACTGACCTGCCGCTCAGACCTGCCGTGTGAAATCAATCTGGCACCTCTGTTCCACGTCGCGACGCCCATCGGCCCTGTCACAAACAAGACAAAGTGCCGCACATCCCCGGACTGTGCTTGAAAACACACACATAGAACACATCCACCCATCAGTGACTGACGCGCACCCACCAACGCATGTCCTCCTTGACATGCGAGCGTGAGTCATTCAGAGCTCATTCCCACAAACCTACACGCTCTCCAAAAAAACAAACAACAAAGCGGTGTTGTACTGGACGCTCTGTCGGCAAACTCACGCCTGTGGTTGTTTAAAGGTCCACTGCAGTTTTTGAATGATGCCCTCCTCTTCCTCAGACCGACAAGAAAGACCCCCAGGGGACTACCTCGGTGGCGGGCTTCGAGGTTCTCCTGCAGAAGCAGCTGAAGGGCAAGCAGATGCAGAAAGAGATGGCCGAGTTTATCCACGAGAGGTAACAGTTTCGTGTCGGATAAGACTGTTATGGCAACAAAGCAGAGGCTGCAGTTTGGTGACAGCAGGTTTATTTAATTAATTAACAAGAGTGTCAGACACAGAGTTGCTCTGGTGGCAGAAATATTCCCATCAGAGGAGCCAGAGAAGCTTCTGTTAAAGTAGAAGTTGCTCCATTGTTGTCCAAAAACTATTAAAACACATCAGTGAGCCACAGTGTTGCACTGTTCCTTTATTACCATGAGTAGGCACACTGTAGTTTAATTTGACTCAATGTTACGTACACTGTCTTGCTGCCCAAAATACTCAGTAGAGCACCAAATGTGGATTAATTCAACGCTAAAAATAGTCCCCAATCAATGCACTATTCCCTTCTGTTTGAATGAGGTTTGTTAAAAACTAAAGTGAGCAGCTGTTTTGTAAAAATATTGATCCTTTTTAAAAAATGAAAGTAGATGTATTTTTATCTGTTTTTAATGTTTTATGTCTTCTGTAGTGCCTCAGACAAGGTAGTGGGGTTGGAAAGTAATGAGAGACGGACTGAGTCATTGTTGGTTTTGGTGTCTTCATGGGATTTGCTGACAGTAACAAAACGCTCCTTAATCATATTCTTTTGTTTTGCCAGTTCTTGTAAATTACAAGGTCCTGGCTTCTTAATAACACATGAAGCCATGAAAAAGGCAATATCAATATAATGTATTATTAGCCACTACCGGGAGAGATAACGTCTCCAACTGACAAAGGAATATAATAATAATAATATAGTAATATTCAATGGTTGGCATATATTGGCTCTAGAGCTACTCTAATCCAATGTAGATGCATCTACATTGTTCATCAGGGGCAGAAAAATCAATTTACGCATCTTTATAGTGGGGGGGGGGGGGGGGGGGGGGGGGGGGGGGGTGTTGAACATTGCACACATAAAGTAATACTGCTGGCAATTATAGTAATGACACTTATTATACATATTACAAGTGGTGAAATGTTACAAAGTGAATTTACTCAAGTATAATTTTGGAGTTCTTGTACTGTACTTCAGTATTTAAATTTTATGTTACTTTATACTTTTACCTCACTACATATTAGTGTATATTTATAGCTGATTGTTGCTTGGCAGGTTCAGATTTTGCATACATAAATAAATTATGATGCATTTTAATAGACGGCCCAACCGTTTATAAAAAAATTTACAATTTTGAATGCAGGACTTTTACACCTTTTACACTCTTGTATTACTGCTTTTATCTGAATACTTTCTCCACCACGTCATGCTACATTTTATACAACGTGTACTCTTTGTGGCCAAAATAACTTTATCAAAATGGCTCTTTTGGCTAATTTCATGTATGAAAACCGTACCTTCAAAGTGTCAAAAAAAATAAAATAAAAAATGACAAGACCATACAAATCTTGACTGAGCCCAGTTCATTAACACATAACAACACCCCAAAGTGGTGTTTATGGTGATACGAGATCTCTCCAGAGAAAGCTTAGTTTATAAAAGGATCTGTAGGGTGAAGGGTTCTAAGCTTTTGTCTTCCAGCTGAGGGTTGCAGTGTATGCGTGGACCAAGTAATAAAGGGGCCTTTAGATCTCACCCAAGCAGTTCAGTTCAGTTAAAACTTTTACATCCGCTCTCACGCCTACCTATATAATTAGCTCCTCCTAATTCCGCAAAAGCTCTTTTCAAATCCTGGTCCGAGTCGTGGGAAGTTAATGAGGATTCTTCTCTGAATGTATTCACCGTCTCCCAAAACCTTCAACTACTGTAGAATTTCTATTCAGCGCTGACCTTTCTGTGTTGTTTCGCTGGGTCGGTCGGTGCTGCGAGTATCTGAACATTAAGTCAAAGAATGGGCCTTGTGACCTTCTTTAGGTGACAGATTTACTCAGGTGTGGCTAGTGAATGTGAGACCGGTAGGCGGAAGTGAATGTCACAAAGGGCATAAACATGGCTACCCTGGATGAATGGCCCTCAAGGAAAATATAAGCACATCTCCCTCCCAAATGAGAACAGCCGCTCTAAAAATGTGCTGCTGTACGATACTGATGTAGACTTTTTCACAAGTACAATGTATTGATGTACAGGGGTCAGGGCCTTTGATTTCAGCCTTTGAAGCAAATTGTAGTCGAAGTATCTGCAATTCTGCTGCAGTGCAACCCTGAAATGATGAGTTAAAGCAGTTTCTATCCTTCCTTGAGCCAGGCAGCTCAGAGTTTCACGTCATGGTTCTTTGTGTTTCAGGATAAAGATTGAGGAAGAATATGCCAAGAACCTCTCCAAGCTGTCTCTGAGCCCCCTGGCAGCGCAGGAGGAAGGGTGAGTTCAGAAAAGCTGTAAAACAAAGCAGTGTGTGCAGCCTGAAAACTCTCTCTGCAAAGCAGTAGGTATGCTTAGTATTTAAAAAAAACTATGTGGGTATTTTAAAATAGACCTATTCCCACACTGCTTTTTCGTGTTTGATGCATCTATCAAAGTCTAGGTTCTTTCATGTTTGTCGCAAAGTCAGTTGACAGAAGAGATAAGGTGTGGCTCGAGTAGATTTTGGTTGCTTTCCAGCGCTGGAAATTCCACGATTACAAAACATTTTTGGTGTAGCCATAAAAATTAAATGGGGACACAAAGCCAAATCGGGATATCAAGTTTGCAGCTTCAGGTAGTTAATTTAAAGGAAAACCTGTTATTGGGGAACTGTTCACCATTTATTCTCTCTGAGAGCTCAGTTGGTTCAGGGTTTTCACTTTATTTAACATCAATTTTCTCTCAGGACTCTCGGAGAAGCCTGGACCCAGCTGAAGAAGAGTCTCCACGATGAGGCTGAAGTTCACCTCAAGTTCTCCAACAAGGTAACATCTGATGTTAGAAAAGAATGCACTTATTGTGGGATCTTAAAAAGAGCTGAAAACCATTCAATATTAATCTGCAAGCACTTTGATAATCGATTCATTGTTTTGGTCATTTTTGAAGCAAAAATGCCAACAAACCTCAGATTTCATATATGATAGTAAACTGAAAATCTTTGAGTTCCTGATTGATGGAAAGATAAAGCAAGAAATATGATGAATCCTCCTTAAGCTCTGGTACACTGTTACTGTCTTTTTTTTCACTATTTTCTAAAATCTTCTACATAAAACGATCAAGAAAGAAGACTCTGAACAAACAGTTCAGAGTCTTCTTTCACCCCTGTGTGGATGCCTTTGGTTTGCGGTTTTCTGCACCTTCAGGTCAGGTGTTTTGTGTTTCAATCAACTGAAGTAACATACACTTGATCTGACCACATCCTGAGGTGACGGGGCTTGTTTACCTCAATCTTGTCAGTGTTCACCGAAGAAAATGACCTGCCCCAATCCGATTACCAGCGATGCAGAAATCACACGCTGGCCTCAGATGCAGCCTTAAATAACGCAGAGGCTGCCTCAGAGCTCTTCATATCCCTCTGTTGTCTAATTAATTAGTTACGTGTTCTGACGAGCCCCCACCCAGGGCCATGCAGGCTCTCCCCTGCTCCACCAGTGCTCGGACACTCCAGGCTTCATTATGAGATGGGTGAGGAGAAGGTAACGCGTGGTCATGCAGGGAGTGAGAAGTCTTATCAAATCTGCAGAGGCCCAAGCTATTTTTTTTTCAATAAGCTTAACTTTATCTATATCTTCTTTCTCTAACATTTGCAATAGATAACCAGTGGTGAAGAGTCTAACTACCCATATTTAGATTGTTCTCATAGATTTCACATTTGTTGTGAAAGAGTTTTATTTGCCTTCTTCACATGTCACAACAGGAATTGTTGAATTACCAACAGCTGAGTGACTTGTTTTCACAGCTCCACACTGAGGTTGAAAAACCCTTGCTGACGTTCCGGGGCGACAACTTCAAGAAGGACCTGAAAAAGTACGACCATCACATCGCCGACCTCAGGAAGCAGCTGGCGAGTCGCTACGCAAGTGTGGAGAAGGTATCGAGTCCTATCTGTTTCTCCTTACTGGCCAATGTTTCCCTACAAATAGCCGGCACAGGAAAGAACACATTAGTGTTTGTCTACATCAGAAACATTACCTCATAACGCCTACACTTGGAACATCTTGATACAGAACTTTGTTACCGCTTCCCACCTGCTAAAAACAATTCATGAATGAATTTGTTTCCTCTATACACACACACACACACAATTTTTGTTATTTATTTTTATAAGAAAAAGAAAGAAGAAGGCAAAGTGGCAGGAAGATTATCGTTCTTTGTTGATGCACCCTACATTTTCACCTCAGCCAAGACTTAAAACACTACTGACAAATGTAAGCTGCTATTTAGGTTTTCTTATGCACATGTTCAGAATATGTGTTAAAAAGTAGACGCTTTTTGTGCACACAAGCAAGGGCACATAGTATTTTAGTTACTTGTAACTGTTGCTACACCTGTCAAGCCTGTCTGTTATCGCACAGCACATACTGTATGCAGTTTATACTGATAACGCTGGCACGTGTATTGAAATCAGAAATTTTTCATTTTTTGAAACAATTCACCCTTGATTTCAGACAGAGGCAGATGAAAACAGCCTTCTCATTTCTACCCAGCGACCTCCCATTTTTCCTGGTAGATTTTATCAGCCATGAGATGGTTTAACACTATCAACGGCTGATTTTTGGACTGTTTCTACCTACACGCGATTAAAACGAGAACCACGTAAAAGGATCTTATATGCACTTGATGCCACGTACATGATGCTTATGTATGTTTAAACTATCAACAAACTTAGTTAACTTAATATTAAGGCAACACTCGGCCTTGGAGATAACAAAAGCAGACAAACATTTAACGTTTAATACATTTCTTACACTTTTGTTTTTGTGTTTGAAGTTTGAAATTTGAGAAATGAATCATTTAAAATGATTGCCTAAACTGTTTAATATAGTTTGGCGGGGTTTTCGCAGCATCTGCAACCATCATTGATGTAATTTTCATTTGACGTTTAGTGTCTTTTACCAAAGTTATCCAAGATTACCAAGATTTCCAGCCAAAAACAAACTCTTGGCTCCATCTCAGCTCCACATCTCAACTGCATTAAATGACCTTATCAGCGGGTTTAGGATGACTCCATCCCCATCCCACATGTTTCCTTTTTGCTGGAGACTTTTCTTGGCTCACGCATCACTATTACTGTATGTTTACCTTTCAAACACTATTACACCATGACATTGGAAAGGTGCTGTAGTAAAGAGTAAGAGGAAAGACTCAATGATATGGATTAAGATAAGATTAAAGGATGAGATCAGGATCGGAGAGCAGATGTCAGCAGCCAACATGAAAAGGCTGTAATGACTCTTGTAATAGATGTATGTACAGTAAATCTGAGGCTTACACTGAATGACTCATTGTTTCTACGTTCACACATCCTGCTTTGTGTGTTTATGGTGTAGGCCCGTAAAGCCCTGGCAGACAGGCAGAAGGATCTGGAGGTAAAAACCCAGCAGCTGGAGATCAAACTCAGCAACAAGACGGAAGAGGACATAAAGAAGGCCCGGCGGAAATCCACACAAGCAGGTCAGAAGTCAGCGAGTCTTAAATAGGAGCCAGTCACAGAAGGCACGCTTGGAGCGGTTTATTGAAACTCTCGCCTTTTAAGTGCGATCGCTCGGATATCACCAAAAAACTGCACCGAGACACATGCAAAAACTGGAAAGTTTGTTAGGAGAGAGAGCATACAGTGATCTGAACCAACTAGGAAAGAAATTCTAAACTAAAATTCAAGGTTAAGATAAACCAGGAAACAGATATTCACACCTGTCAGCAGTGCTGTAAAGGTAAAGAAGGTGGATCACAACAAAAAGCAACAATCACATGTTTAGTTAAAGTTACGTTAACCACAATCTGGTTTATTTTGTCCATTTTTAGTTTGGTTTTGCATAGTTTTGTATGGAATAGTTTGACATTGTGGGGGAAATGCGCTTATTTGTTTTCTTGCCGAGAGTCCGATGAGAAGAATACTACTCTCATGTCTGTTTGGTAAATATGTAGCTGGAACCAGCAGCAAGCTGAAAACACTGGGATTCATCGTTTGAACACCATGTGTATCCACTGGAGGATTCATGGAAATCTGGTCAAGCTGCTAAGATGTTTTTTTTTTGTGGACAGACTGATCAGCTGACGTGACCGTCCATAAAGCACATGTGGTTTTTGGCCATGTTAGCGGTGTAGCTTTGAGGATGGCACTAACCCTAACCCAAAAATGAGCAATTACAGTGAAGCTGTCACTGGCAATGACATTTTTATTTCTCAAGCTCCATCCAATACTGCTTAAACAATATGTATAAAATGGAAAACAAGCAGGTAAAAAGTAAAGATATGAATCAAAGATAAAAGAAAAGATGAGGAGAAGTTAAAGTATAGGATTTTTAAATTAAATTGCTTCTTTATTGAGACACGAGCAAAAAATAAAAAAAAGATCTGTATTCTGCACTCTTAGCCTTTATTTAAATGAATTTATGTTTGTATAACTGACTGTGAAGTTATTTTGCTTTTTCTATTATTATTTAATGAGTTTACATAGCAGAAACTACAAGTGCAAGCACAGCAAAAGACATAAATTGTACCTGAGTTAGTCTGTGTTTGACATTTTAATAAGAAAGAAGAGGAGTTCATGTTATAATTGTTCTGTTCTGCACAGGCTTCAGTAGAGAGAAAGCACTGCGGGAACTTATCTCGTTCTTTCTCTCTTCCCCTCAGTAGATTAGTCACAGTCCACAGTGCAAATCAATAGCGCTCATAAGGCACAATTAAATGATGTCAGCCTTGTGTCGGTGAGCAACTCTGCCACCTCAAAGTTGGGCCAGATGTCATTACGACTCACTGCAGCCGCTGCAAGAGATGGGGATATGTTTTTACCTGACTTCTATCTATGTTTTAGGATATTTAGAGCTGCAATATTGTGAAGCGTTTGACCAATAGTCCAAAATTGAAAGAAGAACGAACATCGACGGTGCAAGAAGTATTTAGGTTTTTTACTTAAGTAAAAGTAGTAACACTACAGTGTAGAAATACTTAAACTATAAGTAAGTCCTGCATTCAAAATCTTACTTAAATAAGAGTAAAACAGTACTAGCATCAAAATATCTTAAAGAACCAAAAGTACTGGCCTATTACAGATTAATATAAATTATATTACTTGATTATAATTAGTGATGCATTACTGTGTTCATCATTTCAGTGTTGCAGCTGGTAAAGGTCGAGCTCATTTGAACTACTTTATATACTACTGAGTAGCTTAATCAATAATAATAATGTCATAATTTATAAATTGAGTTATATTGATAGTATTTATATTAGTATTAATAGTCTAAATCTGTGAAGTAACAAAGCTGTCAGACAATTGTGTAGTGGAGTAGAAGTATAAAGTAGCATAAAATGGAAATACTAAAGTAAGTACCTCAAATTTGTACCTAAATACTGCACTTGAGTCGTGTTAGTTATTTTCCACCACTGACATAGAATTTATGCAACAATCCTTATAGGTATACAGGTCAAATGTCCACATTAAACCATGTCTCGTCTTTGACGAACTGAGGAGTGATTTCTGAGCGCCCTCTGCAGGTCCTTTAGGGTTATTGCGCCATGTGTACAGCAGATTGTACGACTACTTTTCCCCGTCTTGTGGACAGCAGACCTTTGTTGACCTCTGACATGGTCATGTTCTTTCCTGCAGGAGACGACCTGATGCGCTGTGTGGATCTGTACAACCAAACCCAGTGCAAGTGGTTTGAAGAAATGGTCACCACCAGCATGGTAAAACTACTGTAACAGCTCAGAAAACTTAAATGTTTTTTCATCTTTTTCTCTTATATATATAGACTTGCTTAAAAGTAATCCTCAAATTATGACATTTTTCAGAAATTGCACCACAGAAAGGGACATTGTCTTTTTGGTGTCTCAGAGAAGTAGTAACATGTAAACATGTCAAAGCTTGTTAATTACAGTGGATTTGCATCTACTCTGTATTTTTGAATGATGTTGAAAGGACTTTTTATGAAACAGTTTTTCTGTGTGACTGACTGAACTTTTGTCTTCTTCCACCGTAGGAGCTCGAGAAGCTTGAGGTCGAACGGATCGAGTGGATTCAGCAGCATTTACGCCAGTACACGACTCTGCGGCATGAAACGGACATGTTCAATCAGAGTGTGAGTCCTCTCTCTTCTGCTTTTATTTCTGTTGTACCGATACTGAAGCTCTAATGTTCTTTTAATGTGCTTCTGTGTTTTGAAAATCAGATTTTTAACAGGCAATAAGACTAGAGATCGCAGTGGAGGTTAAACCCAAAGCTTTTCAGGCTGATATACAGTCAATTTATATATAGAGCCTTTATATCCCAGATTATAAAGCTTGTTAAGAAAAAAAATGTATCTTACTAATTGACAGTATATGTAAACTCCTTATACAGTCAGAACTTGCTTGAGAATCAAAATGTTGAATTTTCAGTATCAAGGTAATCCAGTGATCGCTTCTGTACATCCATGGGTACACTGCAAACAAGAAGTGCTAATAGGTAATTTGGCATACTTCACATGGTGCTAATTTGCCTGTACGTGAACGAATATAGGCTAAGACAAAAAAACAAGTTGAGGCCCACAGCTAACTGACTCGGTGGCAAACACATTGTGACAGAGCGAGGCCTCAGTCGGTGATCCTCTGTCAGCCCTTCACCCAACACCCACCCAGACGCTGTGCTTACAGAGGAGGTGTAGAGGAAACCCTGTAAATCTAACGTGACGTATTCTGTCACCACTGGGGGAATAACAACGGTGCTCCTCAGAGATGATACACACACCAGAGATGTAGATGCCAAAAAACTGAAATGATCATTTTGCTCTTGTCAGGATGGAAACTTATGACTTATTCTCAGATGTAACACATACTAATAAAAGTTACAACAGGCAGCTTTGCAGCTTTGAGGTGATCTTATACACTGGTTTAGTCCTTCATGTCTGCTTTATTATTATAACTATGCTTAAAACCATGAAAATCCATGTCAAATGTTATGCCAAGTAGGTTATTGAGAACTCTTACTTTGCATCAAAGTGTTTGACGAACAAGCTGAGTCTCTATGGGACCATGTTACTGTTTCTGTGCCTGTAGATGGTGGAGCCAGTGGACCAGCTGCTGCAGAACGTGGATCCAGCCAAAGACAGAGAGCTGTGGGTGAAGGAGAATAACACCGGCGAGGTTCGACCTGTGGATATGGACATATAGACCATCCTGACCTGGGATCAGCCATTCTGTCCTCAGTATTATCACAGAGTCCCAGAACACTTCTAATAACACTGATCCGGAGACAGTGCATGTTCAGACTGCAGAGGTCTGCTCATCCTCTCTCGGGCCGGAGTAACAGGAGGAAAGGTACATACTTAATGCAGTCCAGGAAACGGTAACGGATCAAAGTACCAGCATGTTCCTTCAAAATTTGAACCCTATCATAATCAACATTAGCTTATTGAATGCCATTTAACATATTCTGCTGTTTACCTGTTGTAAAGTTGAGAATATTAGAAAAATTATATGTATTTTGAATCGTTTAGTTTCGCTTCAATCGACACTTTCTCCAGTTTGAGTAAACCAAACAAAAAAAAAGTCTGATTATTGATATTACCTTTATTTTAGATACAGATATTGAAGCATATTGAGATCTTAGAATGAATATGATATATTTTCATATTTTGCTGGTTCATTTTGGTGGAAATGCATGTATTTGAATATCTTGCTTTTACTGTATATGGAGAGCTGCACAATTTGTGGAACCATGATGGTTGTTTAGGTGTAGTTGATTGACTTAACACAAGGTATTCTGCGTCTTGTAAGTGACAGAATCAGTCTTAGGAGCTTTCTCACAATCAAAAAAAAAATGAGATGAATACAGCATTAATATCCAGTAACCTCAATTGTTTAAATAAAAACACACACATACAGTGTTTTGGAATGTGAATTTGATTATGCTCGCCACAAGTCCCAACACGTGGTGGATCGGATTTAGGCCAGGGTCTATTTTGGATCAGTCCGGAGGAAAAAGGTGGTCCAAATTACACTGAAACACCTTTTAGTGCCTAACGGTTATATACCTGGAATGTCCTTGACATATTCTACTCTGCGTCAGTGTACATTTGTACATATAGGCTAGATGTATTTTGCTGTCAAATGTTTAACAGGCCTCAGATCTTTGGGCCGATGAAGTGTTTGTACTGTACAATGTTGTTTGTTTTATTTTTGGTAAATGTACAGAGAATATCTTTTACGGTGGTGGTTGGTAAAAGGGGGCAAAACATGCAGCAGAAAGCAAATTTAAGCAAAGTACATATTCCAAAAGAGAAGATAAGTTAGTGAATCTGTGATATGGATTTATCTGGCCGGGACGTTATTGATGGACTGCATGTACAGTATGTGTCTGTGTTTACATGTATGTGTCTTTGTCTTTGTCTTTACATTTTGTTGTGGTCTATCTGTTCTGGATTTATTTGGATTATTACCTTTCTGTGGCCGTTCTTCTCTGTTTCTCAAAAAGCACGAAGCCAATCAAATAAAGATTCACACCCAATCCTAATCCTGCTGCAAGGCACAACAAAAGAGTTGCTATGAAAAAATATACAAATGCTTAGCTGCCTTATCACCAACATTGATAATGTGCATTATTTAGTGTTAAATGAAGAAAAAAAACTCCTCTTTAATTGAATTGTGAACGGATTTAGCACATTTAGACTTTGTTTTAAACCCAAAAGGCTTCATGCGGAGTTTAAATAGCATATATGTTGTAGAATTTTTATCAGTGTGTGTCAATGTTGTGCACTAAATGTAACAAGTTATTATGTTCCAACTAAATGTTCTTGACAAAATCGACGATTTCATGATGATGTAACGTTTGAGTTTACTGCTCTTCTGTGATTAACATTTTCATAACGTGCATTAAATCCGATGTTCCCGATGTTTTGAGAATGTTTGATCATAGGTGACCTCTGTCCAGAAGGTGTACTGTGGAATGCAGTGTCCAAAATAAATCTCCTCTTTGAAAATGAAATACTGCGGTGTGTTATTACATAACTGCATTTGGAGGTTAGGATTGTAGAAAAGGGAAGTAATGTTTTCATGGTTTTCAACAATCGTGTTTAGCAGACCACCTGTCCCCTCGATTTTAATCAGATGAAACCTTTGACCTGTGGTTGAGTTTAAAGTCCAGCACAGATCTGAAGGGAAAGTGATACAAATCTTCTTTTTTCAGGTATTAACCCAAACCAAAACGGGCTTTAGGACAATATGGCTTGACTGAGTGAGCTTAGATTGTACACACAGGTATTTAATGTATTGCATCATTTAATATCAAAAAGAAAGAAAACAAATAAGGATTTGTCAAGTAGTCTGCAACAACTAATCTGGTGTATAAATGTTAAAGGAATAGTTCAGCATTTTTGGGAAATACACTCTTTTGCCTTGTGTTGGAGAGTTAGATGAGAAGACTGCAACACTAATTCACCTACCAGCATTGGTAGGTGCAAAAACAAAAAGAGTAAAAACGACAATACCCCGTTTTACAGAGGGTTACGTATTGTACTATTCATTGGCTTAGTGGTCATGACTAAGCAACAGTCCTACACATAACACCTCCATAAGTTGGCCAATGTCATTTTTACGCTTCTGTTTTTGTACAGATTAACATGTTAATTAGTGAGCTCCAAGTCCAGGTGTTTTAGTTAACCCTAACCAACCCATAACCATAGTTTATCTTTCCTTAACTTTATCTACAAAAGCGAGAATTTTATTTCTAAAATGAAATGTATTTCTACATTATTGAACATATATATAATATCAGTTTTCTTCTCTGGTGATCATTTTAACAAAAGAAATTCATGAACGTCTACATGGAATGAAACATTAGCTTGATCTGCTGATTCAATAAATGTCTTACATGCAAGAGAAGTGTGCATCAAATCAAAAGCATGACAAAAAAATACCAAACTATGTTGTATTTTTTTCCTCTTATTGGCTGCAACATTAGAACAACTACGAAACGTAGTCCTAAGAAATAGATGAAATTTAAAAAGTACAATATTGAAATTTTCAGCAGAAGACAAATCAAGTAAAACATATTTAAATGGACCCTGTGAAGATTTTTTTTACCACTAGTAGCGCTATGGAGCAATGTTTTTGTATGCTGGCCCCCAATTTGTTTGTATCTCATGCACTCGCACAAGTGATGAACTGCTAGCTAGTGAACATAATTTTAAGGACTGTATGAAAATTATTAGGGTGGTGAGGAAGGCTGAACCTAATTGGCTTCTTATATCTAATTAATTTTTGGGAGATATAATGGAGAAGGAGAGGGTTACATGTTGGACTATTACTTGGCTCTAGCAGATGTCAGGCAACCAGCTGAGAGTCCAGGAAGTTACTGGTCACGACTAAGAAATAGTCCAATACGTAACACCCAGCAAATCATCCAATTGTTGATTTTACAACTCAGTTTTTCTGCAGATTAAATGATTAATTAGGGAGAAGTGCTGGTTGGCAGATTTTGTTACCGTTAGACAGAACCAGACTAGCTGTTTCCAGTCTTTATTCTTACTGTAAACAAGTGTTTTAGTTGTCTAACTCTAACCATACAGTCACCATAATGTAGCTGTGCCTAACTTTAACTGAGACTGAACCTTAGGTTTTTATTAACCTTATGTAAAAAAGCAAGTCGAAAGTTGTCCTTTTCATGCAGGTTTTTATAAAATGATTACTGAAAAACAGAGAAAAATCAGCCAAAAGAGAAATTACAATACCCTACCCCTTCTCGGACCCCTCATCCCCGTCTAAAGAATTTTCGCACAGTCCTTTAAAAATCGGTTGCATTCAACATGTTTGTAGGCCTCAATCATACACACAAAGCATTAAAAAACGCCACAGGGTACCTTTAAATTAATATGGTGATTTAAAAAAACAAGTACACAAAAGCTACATAATCAAAGTACTGACAGTACAGAGTTGTAGTTTTCTTGTCATTGATTACCCATCCATCTATGTGGTAGAAGGTCTATGTTTTCAGTGAATATACCCTGTTGTCATTGCATATTCCATGCTTAAACATTCAGTGTCAGAGTATTTCCACATTTTCACTTAGCCTGCCTAAGAGTTTTTATAATTAAATGGCAATGACACAGGATTTAAAGTTGTGTGGAGCGTGCAAGCTCTCGAGCAGTGTATTCTTCACCATGCCAAGTCCATTTTATCCTAACTAGACACTTGAGTAAGAAGGTTGTTTGTCTCAGCTGACCTTCAGCTCCTAATAGGATTGTGCTGATACAGGCGGATTGTTAACTTGAGCCTAATTCCTTTCATAAGGAGCTCTCGTCCTGACTTTCTTGCTATCAACCTAATGAATGAATCCAGGGGTGAAAAACATGCCGGTAGCTGCCAGACATGAGAGAGTAAATTGGCTGTCTGGAGAGGCCAACATGCCAACATGCCAACATGGGGGGGGTAATACTGCCTTCCAAAACCAGAGAGCTTAAACAAACAGTGAAGTGAAAAAGAGGTTAAAAAAAAACGGGGATTGAAGTCTTAAAGTGAACAGTGCAACAGATATAGAAGTTGTAAAACCTTACATTCACATACTAAACTCTGTTTGGATAATCTTAAAGGCGCAGGAAACATACAAACAAAATATCTTCTTCTTCTTCTTCAGCTTGCCTTCATTTAAACTTGTGAGCTAATAAATTGCAGTTGCTATGCAGTTTAACCACACGAAATCACATGAATTCCACCCATGCAGCTTATCTGGTGCTACTTATTTCTCTCCATTATAATTTAGCTGTTAATTATGTCGTATGAGAAACTCGATCTAATCAATGTTAGCATTAAAATAGATTTTTTGATCACAGGAAACAGAATAAGTGGGTAAATTAGCTTCGGCTAAGGCAATCTTACTAGGTAGCCTTGACCAGCTGGAGTGCAGTCGCTGCAGTTTGGTTTTCTGGCTCTTATGATCTTTTAATGCCGTTCTCCCCAAAATTATACATTCACTGCTATAATATTGTAAGTTGTCTAAAAGTCACATCGTGGTCCCAAATATGTAGTTACGACTTTGTAGGACAAATACTGTTGTTCACTACAAGTTTAATAAAGATCCACAGTGTAACTGCACAAAGTTTCAAAGTCAGGTCTTAAATTGTATCCTCGGCTTGTGTTTTCTCTTATCAAATGCAATTATCTGATTACTTTCTGGGTACATAGACAAAAAAATGCAAAAAATGAGTCCATAAATGAATGACATTTTAAAAAAGAGAGAAACATGGGCCGTGTTAGAATGTAAGAAGAAAAATAAAACAGTCAGCCATATGAAGGAGGCTTTTTCTGCCCCTTTTTAAGCCCATATACTATTGCTTCTTCTCCTTCAGCTTGTCTTTAATTTTCTGAGGCTCATCGTATTGTATCAACCGCAGGATGTCCTTGTTGTCCATCACACCCTGAATGAATTCTCCCTCTAAGATTTTATCTGGGAAAAGATGACAAACAGCATCAACACATGTGGGTAACGGTATAGAAAAGCTTTAAAGCAGCTGTTTAAGGCAGTTAATGGATTGTGAGTTACCGTTCTCTTTCTTCCCGAAGAATTCCCAGATTTTTTCCGCTCTCTTCTCCGGTGTGTCTTCATCCTCCGGGAGGTTTTTCTGGTCGTCAGCAGGAATCATGTTGAATATTGACTGAATGAGAGTAATTATTTTTTAATGTTTATCCTAAAGGATAAAGGATTCATGTATTTTACAGTGGCTTCAGTTATTATTATTCATCAAGAAAAAATGCCAAATATTTACTGGTTCCAGTTTATCAAATCTGACAACTTGCTGCCTTTCTTTGCATTGTACAACTATAAATTTAATAATTTGGGGTTTGAGGCTGATAAAAAAAATTTAAATCAGGAACTTAATGGAAATTATGATGTCAGTTTGCAAATCTTTTACATTCAAGCCTTGTTATTATTCTGCTTAGAAGGATTTAAAACCATGTTACCAAGTCTACAACATTGTGGACTCTGGTGTCCATTACAGACATACATACATACATTTTTTAAGGAATGAAGGTGAAGGTAAATAGCAATACCTAAACAGAAAATAAATTAATGAAAAGACATTTTGGAACAATAACCGTCTTGTTTATAGACATTTAACCATGTTAAAGTTGTGTTTTTTTTTTTTTTTTTTGGAAAGAGGCCAAATGGAAGTCAAAAAGTTATCAATTTCCAAATGCATATGAGACATGAGAAAAGAAGAAGATGGAAGTACCCTAACAATCTCTAGGATTTCATTTTTGCTGATGGTCCCATTCCCGTCCACATCGTACAGGGCAAAGGCCCACTCCAGCTTCTGCAGAGTCTTTCCCCCGGATGTGAGGTGCAGAGCGACAATGTACTCCTTAAAGTCCAGAGTGCCATCTGCGTTGGTGTCAAAGCTCCTGAATACGTGCCGCGCGTACTCTGTGGGGTCTGCGTTTGGGAAGAAGCTGGCGTAGATGCCTTCAAACTGCTCCTTGCTGATCTTCCCGCTGGGGCACTCCTTCAGGAAGGACTGGTACCAGGTGCAGAGCTCGGCCTCGGAGTATTTCGTGTTGGATTTCAGATCTTCCAGGAGCTCCTTCGACAAAGCGCTGCTCTTTGTGTTCCCCATCCCACAAACGGACTCTCACAACCTTTTTCCTCTCCTTCTTGTCTCTCCGTCCTCTTGCTTTCCTGTGTTTGGGGTTAAAACCTCTGCCGCACTCGTTCGAGGTAGTCTGCCTTGTATTCACCCCGGCGAAGGTGCCAAATGAGATTATGGTCATCACTCCCTAAATCCAGACAGCTGTCTTGAAGATTAAGGGGATAACCACGTCACATCACTATGACACCTTTTGGGAGACACAGTTAAATGCTGGAGGTATCAGCAGAGGATTAAACACAACAGGTGACTAACACTGTAAAGGTCAACATCTGGGAGACCCTGCAATCCCATCTGCCACACAGGCACAGCCTAACGTAACAGTTTAAGTAAAAAATCTGAAATTCAACATTTTAACAAAACATCTCATCATCTCATCAATTGCTGTGTAGAAAAAGATATACATACTTTAAGAGTATCCATGCGTTAATATGCTGAATAATGTAATATGTAATAATTTGGAATCTATATCATAAGTACAATCTCCAAAGAGCACCGTATAATTTTAAAATTGTTTTAAATGCAGACAAAACCAAATTCAGCCTGAATTCAAGCTTGTACTGAGCGAGTGTCTATGAATACAAGTATGTGGACAAGTGTATTGATGATAACGTTTTTTTACTTTTACTTTACGATTGCGTATGTATTTCCTTTTATCACTGGTTTTCTTAGCTTCTGTAATCATCGCTATCTACTACTGTAATGTTCTATTGTTCTTCTTTTGTTTGTTTTATATTTTTTATTGTTTGTTTTTATGATGTAAACACTTGTAAAAGATGGATTCTGTTCCTCAACGCGTTGTAAATAAAGGTAATATAACACTGGTCTTATAGATCCAGATGACCGACAGTTGAAGGTGTGTTGAAAAAAAGACATTACCAGCACAAACAGGACAGTGAGGGATTCAGACGAGGCCGGCCGGACGCTGGGGGGTTATAGTGAAGCCGTGCGTGGGGTGGGCTGCTCCTCCACAATGGGATGAGATTATCTGTGTCTCCAGTGTAATAGTCTCAGACCAGATTACAAGACCATCTGCTGCAGTGGTGCCAAAACCCCAGCAAGTGAAGGTAATTAAAGACATGGGATGAGTAGATGTGCTGTGTAATGGCAGACTGTCTGAGTTGTAGGTAAACCATTAGTACTGATTTGATATTAAAATTGTAAGAAAAAGGTGTTGCATGTGCCTATCCAGGGGCAGACTCTGACCGTTCTGGTGATAGAGCTCCAAACCCTTTAAATTGTTTTATTATGTGACTGATTTAAATTATAACAACTACATCTCTGTAACATAAACACACAGGGAACTATTAGCTATTTAACCATTTGGGGCATAACTAACTTTCTAGCATATAGGGCAGCCTATATGGCACTGCATCACGCTTTCTCCACTGGAAGGGTACTGTAGAAGGCCCTGTATTACACTTTCTCAACAGGAAGGGCACCTTAGAGGGAACTGCATCACATTTTTTGTCCCCTGGTCTGTGCTACTTGCAGTGTTCAAATTTGTGAAGATGTTTATTTCATTTGCATGTGTTTTCTTCCTCAAGAGGCCACAATTTAAGTCTGGCACAATGGTAAACAAAGTGACACATTGGTCATTATAATCCTGCAGCAGACTGGAGTGTTAGTGCCAACACGTACGATTACTTTAAAGGACAGTTAATACAAATTCATTTTGCTTTTGTTTATTTTTGGAGCGTCTCTGTCTCCAGGGCAAAAGCAGATGTTCAAATCTCACATCCGTCCATTGTACTTGTTTTTTTTCTGTGAAATTGAGTTCCCCCTGGCAGGTATATATTATGTAAAAAGGGATGAGTGAAGGAAATGTACAACAGGCTTACTACTTAATCAAGTGTAACGCTGGACTGAGTTTACATTTTTATTACATGGAAGCTAATGTTCAGAATAATCCCTTTGTATTCAGGGGAATTACTCAGAAAGATGCTGGCTGCAAGTCAAAGTGCTGCTCTCCAGTTTAAAGATGAATTTACTAGATAATGAATCAACATTTATGGGTGCAAATACTTTTCTTGCAAAGAAAGCTAAGAGTCTAAAGGTTTTTCTGTATGTCCACACACATCAGACCTCTTTTTGCTAATATGAAGTTTTGCACTATTGTTTTATTGAGATGTAGCACAAATCTGGTATCCCTGCGATCTTGAACACATACAGATAGTTAATGAGGAATAAAACATTACATTTATTTTCTTTGTCTTCATTGAATACTTTCAGGCACACCAATACTCAATATATTTTGTACATTTGGGTATGAGTGAAACTCTTTGCCACAGAGCAGTTTATTTATAAGGGTATATTACCATTAGTTCCCATTTAGAAAGTTTGTGGTGGTCTTGATGTGGTATCATTTAACATGGCTTAAAGCTCTTAGTGGACCACAGTGGACCATAGTAGGCTACATGGTTCTCAACCGGAGGACTTAAATCAGAATAATCCTGGAGTACTGTATCTCCTTAAGCTTTGATGTTTGAGTTTGCGTGACTTGTCTAACCTTTGCATTCAGTGTATTTTGGATTTGGCTCAGAGGACGTGACACGGATGCTATGATTAATGGATATTCATGTGTTATGTCCAGGTTATGAGTACTTGTTGTTAAATAACAGTAAGAGTCTGCAGCCATGTTAGCAGCTCTGTGAGGCTGTGAAGGCACAGCGGTCCATTGAGCTAAATGCTAACATGCTGATGTTTAGGAGGTTTAATGTTTAATATGTCCACCATCTTAGTTTTGCATGTTGTCACGGTAACATTTGCTAATTGGCATTTAGGTAAAACTATCCAGTATTTCACAAGTAAAGCAAAAATGTGAGAACATTTTGAACATATTTTCTGTAGCAGAAATCTTTTTTTTTTTGGCTCCAAGTATGGCAATGTCGGCCCACCACTAAGGTCCAGACTGAAATGTCTATCTGACTATTGGATGGATTGACATGAAATTGTGACCAGCCATTCATGTTTGTCATCTAAACGATGAATCCTAATAACTTTTGCAATCCCCTGATGTTTCCTGTAACGCCACCATCAGGTTGACATTTGTGTCAGACATGTTCACCCCATGGATGAATTGTAATGAATATGGTGAGCCCTTAACTTTTTCCCCACCATGAGGTCAGCATTTTATTTTGACCTCTGCACTTCAGCTGTTAAAATGACAACAGTAAACTGTCTGCAGTAAATTTCAGCTCAAACCTGAGCTGCAGAATTTTATGACGTGATGGAAAATTATAGAGAGGAAAAGACAAATGTACGAGCAGAAAGGCAGCAGAGGTTTTCTCCTAACATCTGTCATCTCCTTCACTTACTTCTGTAAGTAATTTGTCTTCATTTGCGTGGTGTAGCCCACATCAGCAGGCTATTGGATATGAAGAGATTTGCCCTGCATGCACACACACATTATGGATGGATTTTAATATTGGCCTGTACACATTATGTCACGGGTCAGCGACTGTAAAACAGACACATGAATTTATGTCTGTGGCTGTAATTACTCTGAGATACGCTCTGACATGAAATGCAAAAAAATCAGGGAAATGTAAACTTGTCCTGGATTATAATCTAAGATCATAGTAATCTTTTTCTTTTTTTTTTTTACTAATATGCTCAAAGGAAGCCAGGAATATAATTTGCCATTTGTAATGGATAATATTAAACAGGCAAAGATTTGTAGAAGGGGAGGAGCGATGGGGTTGGACAAGCAGCAGAGAGTGAAGAGTGAAAGAGTCCAAATGAAGCAGGGAATAGCAAAGAGTCGTTGGACTGCCATGGGTTTCTATTCTATCTGTGGAAGAGAAGAGAATGAATCCTTCAATCGAGGTGGAAGCACGTCATTAGAAGCGGTGGAGGGATGTACAGAGTTCTCACCCAAGGAGCCCCAAACGCAACAAGATTATGAAGATTTGATATATCTGCTGGCAGGCAAAACACGGTGGCTACATATCGAAAGCCAGGATTAGTTGCCTTTTCATTTCATCTCCTCTGGCCTGGCCTCGACCATGAGGCTAGAGCGCGGGCGACGGGCTTCTCTGGCAATCACCCTCAACTTTGTGGCGTTTGCTTTTGCCTTATCAGCGGTGACCACCAGCTACTGGTGTGAGGGGACCAGGAAGGTGCCCAAACCCTTCTGCACAGGATCGGTGACGGTGAAGCAGTGGTTCTGCATCCGCTTCAACAGCACCAACATCAACGACAGCCGGCTGGTCCAGTACATCTTTGAGACCGGAGAGGAGAAGTTCCTTTTGAGGAAGTTCCACACCGGCATATTTTTCTCCTGCGAGCAGGCAGCAGACATGAACGGTAAGCCTGACAGCGAGCCCCTCAGCTTCAGGTGATCAAATACAGGAAGTGTCGTCGGAGGAAGAACAAATCAGACTCTCTGCCAATATGCAGGTTTTGAATTTCAACACAGTTATCGCAATTGCATCATTTTATCTCTCATGAGTCTGACTATCGGTTGGTTAATTCACTTATTTACTGTAACATAACTTTATTTATACATCATGTAGAGACAAAGTGAGAGTTTTGATGTGGGGCCTTCACACAGTATCTAATTTAGATAGATAGATAGATAGATAGATAGATTACTTTATTCATCCCCGAAGGGAAATTAAGTAAAGCTGTAGACCATGTTTAAAACGACGAGAAGTCAGGCTCATAGCTGACTTTGTAAGAAGATTGAAAAGAACAATAAAAAAAAATATGAATGCGTGGAAAGTCGGTAAGAATTAACCAAAATCAACCTGTTGCAGCAGAAATGTCAAACATGTTCCATCACAGACTGTAGTTTTCCACTTACAGTATAAGGTTTAATCAGAATGAAAAGTCCAAGCTAAATCTCATCAAACAGAATATAAAATTAACGTACAAATTTCTATTTTGACTGTTAATCATTTCACTAGGGAATCATATCAGCAGGTACAGTAAGGATGCAGCAGAGGAAGCCTACCTGCAGCTTGAATCTTCAGTACTCAAAGTAGTAACACCACAGTGTAGAACTACCTTGTTACAAGTAAAAGTCCTGCATTCAAAATTTTAGTAAAAGTACAAAAGAATTATCATCAAAATATAGAATATATATAGGTACTCATTATGCAGAATGGCCCATTTCAGAATATTATCAAGTATTGAATTAGAACTATTAATGCATTAATGTGTACATCACTTTGATTTAGCTGTTGATGATTTATTTGTTGATGTATTTTGTATTAATCTGAATATGTAAAGTAAGTTAAGTTGTCTAATAAATGAAGTGGAGTAGAAGTAGCATAAAAAGAAAATACTTCAGTATTACAAGTACCTCAAAATTGCACTTAAGTACAGAACTTGAGTAAATGTACTTTGTTACTTTCCACCACTGACAAAGCAATTGCTCTCCCATGTTGCAATATTAGATACTCTATACTCAAAATATTGCTTCAGAAGATGACGGGCAGTCATCCTGTAAGGAAAACTAGAGAGGACAGTAGAAATCTTCAAGACATGAGCATAAAAAACAGTTAGTCGGTTTCATAATTCCTCAGTGCTGTATGTAGAAGTTTACAGTCTGTACAGTTACTTAGCCTCAAGGAGAATCTTTACCTTTATCGTACTATAACAGTAAATATTCATGACTAAATACGCAACAATCTTAGGTTTAAAAAATACATTCTTAGTTATCATTTATTGAGAGTTTAACACTCAAAGAGGTGATTTGCTTCATTAGGGCTGTGGGAGAAGAGCACTGAGAAAAGACACTGAGAAAAGACACAAACACAGAAAAAAAATCTGGATCTCATTGCTCATAAAAAGAAGCTGACTGAAAAAATTATGTTTTCAGGGCCTTTAAGTTTGTCCTGTGTTGATGCTGTGCCCTAAAGAAAAATCACTTAACACTACAAGAAACTGTAAGAGCTAAAAACCTAAAAATTTTGAGGAAGGCATAGGACCGCTGACATGCATAGAGTGTCTGTGTGTTTATCAGGAATTGTAATTGTCATCGAAATGC
This sequence comes from Lateolabrax maculatus, assembly GCA_031216445.1. Lineage (NCBI taxonomy): Eukaryota > Metazoa > Chordata > Actinopteri > Acropomatiformes > Lateolabracidae > Lateolabrax > Lateolabrax maculatus. Next base: position 6,427,851 of record CM062216.1, read on the forward strand.
AGAATAAGCAATAAACTACCTTACTCATGCTCATCACAATGTGTATTTGTGAGATTTAGTTGTTTAACATTGCTAGCAGAGCTACAGTATTGCGAGTCAGAACTGGATTAAAACCATTTCTCATAGCGTTTGCATGCAAGCCGTCCCTTGGTTTCATAAGCTCTGGTAATAGGACTGAGTAAAATACGTTTGTGTAAGGATTTGCATGCAATTTACAACCAATTTGTTTAATCTACTGATTTCCACCAATATGACCAGTATATGAAAACTAGTCCTAAAATTTTGAGAAAAATGTCACGACCGTTTGAGACTTCAACGTCACCAACACAAAGCTTCCAACTTGTATTGTGCTAACATCTTCTAAAAAAAACTGATGAATCCACAAGTTGAAAAGTTTGCAAAAGCCCAAGTGTGAACACAACTAGAGGCTGTAAACGGGACTAGTGAGTAGATGAGTTTCTGTGTTCGGTTGGTGATGTTTAATGTCTTTGACAACCTCTGTAGTTACATTTCAGTTTGTCAGCAACTTCCTTTTTTTAAGACACGTAAAAGCTTAGAACTTCATGAGTTTGGTATTTACTGATGTATTTTATGTCATGGAACAAAATATGACAATCTCTTAAACTTGTACTAATCACAGACCTTATTTTAGGTATCTAACCAATAATCCATTTAAGCTTTGACTGCTTTGTCTGCTCTCGTGTTTACTATGACAAAATAGTTTTGTCTCGATTTGTCTCTTGAAATATTACTTTTTTTCCTGAAATCAATCTTTTTTTCCTCTCTGTTGTCCTTTAGCAAAATCTGATGTGTTTTTTATTAAAAGAGGGGGAGAATTTCTGTTTTATAGAATATAAAAGTTTATTTTATTTTTTAAATTTTCCTATTCCTAGTTTCTATATAATTGGTGCCAAATGACATAGTTCCTTCAAGAGGACTTAATAGTAAATTACAGACCTGTAAAACAAGTGTTACCAAAAGTGTCAGTTCACTCGACAATAATAATTTCATTTGACTGTATTTTCTTTGTTCTGCTCACAGGTTTTGACTGTCGAGACTTCTCAGATATCGCACCAGAACATGAAAGAGGTTTGTAAAATTATAAAAGTTTTAAACTGTGAGGAAATTTCCTTTGTTTGAAAGTTTTGAGAGCGAGAAAATTGTGTAATAGAATCCTGAATGTTGTAGCCATGTTAGGTAACATCGCTACTTTCAACATTTACGTTGACTCCCACTGCAGTTTAGAGGCTCGTTCGAGATGAACAGCGCCTCTCCTGGAAAGTGGACGAGATCAGGCGGCAGCGACATAAAAGCTGCTGTCAAGTCGGACAGTTTCCAGCGGCCTTCAAAGAATAACCAAGAAGTCACAGAAATATTTACGTCCTGTTAGAGCCATCTGTAGGCAACCTGTAGTTAGCTGTAGCAACCGTAAGTTTGGCCTACGTAGAAAATATATTTAAAGGCACTGTCATTTAAAAATCACATGAGCCTAAATTTAAGAAATTGAACGACTGAATCAACAATCCAAGATTTTCACATCTACATTCATAGGGTACACACAGGGAGGAAAAACAACAATTATGACTACAAGACATATGTTTACTTCACTGATAAACATAATAAGACTCAGTTCCAAACAATTGTGTTCTTCTTTAAATAGGTTTTCTGTCCTTTCACAATCAAACAAATTCTTGGACTAAACATATTCCGCTGACAAATGTTGTCATCAAGCTGACAATGAAACAGAAAAATTAGATTTTTATACAAAACGTGGTGTTGGTGGTCAAAACGACCACAAACCAGCCAATCAGCTGTTTGATCAGGCCTCAGCCAGGCATTTCCCATCATGCCCTGGGTCTTGCAGTCGATGGAGAGAGCTGCAACACCTCGCTCAAAAACCTGCAGCCACTTCGATCTCATGAGGTTATTGTTGCCCACGTGTGCATGACCTCAGAGCAAGTCGGGATCAAGTCGGACACAATTCTAACCAGCGTCCATTGTACGCCAATCACTGGTGATCGATCGAGGCTCATCTCGAACGAGCCTAAGGAAACAAGTCCTTTTTTATTGTCAAACATATCTTTATCAACACTAAAGTACTTGCACATGACACATTTTTGATTGGGTTATTTTGACACAATCTGCAGCTTGAATCACTTTTAGATTCTGGGTCGATTTTGGATGAATTCCACAATTACGGCGCTGTGTTTTGCTCACAAATTCAACGACGAATTCACCACCACTTTGATTCAAGACTGGGCCGATGCTCATGGGAATTGTAGTGTTCAGAATCAGCTTTATTGGCCATGTATGTGTTCACATACAGGGAATTTGACTTTGGTTTTTCTTTGCTCTCAATGTCATTCATTTAACTATACAAATATTTCTATACTTGCACTGGGAGCTCTCACCTTTGTAAGCCTTGCGTGTTATGAACAACTAGCATCAGCTCAGCAGCTGCTGCCCTGATTTTATAAATCTGTCCAGTCCCAGACGATCAGATTCAGATCTCCAGACCTTAAAGGAGCAGACCTGTTGTACCCACACGCATGTCTGCCTTCAGACAAGTGGGATTATTCATCAGGGACAGGGAATTATGAGGACAACACAACTCAATTCCGTCTCCCTCCCTCCCCCCTCTGTTTTCTGTCTTCCCAGGGGTCCTGTGGTTGTGTATAGTGGCTGAGACTCTGTACCTCACCCTGCTCTTCACAGGCGGGGCTCTGATGATCCTGGAGCAGTGTCCCTGCTTTAGTATCATGAACAAACTGAAGCTCAGTGCCTTCGCTGCCTTGTGCACTGCCCTGTCAGGTAACGCTGCAGAAGAAGCTCTGCTGTTTTCTGTCTGTGTATCGCTGTGTCGTCAAACCGTTGGCAGCAGGTGTGATGCTGGCGTGGGTTTTTCTACATGTTTTGAATGAGAGCAATGATGCAGACCTCCCCCGCTGTGATAAAGCTGCTAAACATAGAAATCCCAGTAGTTATTCAAACATTGCTCAGAGGCAGAAGTAATCTCCCTTGTTTGGGGTTAACCTCAGTGAGACTGAACCACTGGAGTTATCAGTCCATATGTAAACTAGTCATGCTATTCTTTAGGTATCTAATAACCCATTCAGGTCCAGGAAGTTCCCATAGACAAGCTTAGGGAAGCAGCTGCTCTATAATGGTGGTGGTTCAGTTGACCAGATGTACATTTACCAAAACAACCAATTAATCTTCCTCTTTGAAGACTTTTCTCTTGTAAAACCAAAAAATACAGTTTGAAGCACAATATTTAGTATAAAGCATATATCTGACCTCTGTGTCACCTGTCGAAGTTTGTGGAACATGGAATGGGCTGACGTTGTGGGAAAAAACCCAAAACACCCAACCCATCAAAACCTCGCAAATAAATGGAATATTGCAAGTTAGAGTTTGTTTGCAACTTTTGATTTACTCGTTCCTCTCCAACGCACCTGTCTCATGAAATAGAGGTGCGGAGTATTCTTCTGTTTTGAGTCACGACAAAGAAAACACTGCGCTAGAAAACTTAGTTGGACAAGCAACACAAAAGTGAGACACTTTATCAGAAGTGTTTTCAAACTGTACCTTTAGGTTTTACAAGAGAAAAAACTGGTCTAGTTAACCAAACCACCTCGGTTAAGAGCAGGGAACAGCTGCTTCAAGGAGATTTCTATACAGGGCTACGTATCTAACTAAAGTGTTCTGCAGGTATTTAAAGCTCTTGAATTCAAAAATTCACCACATGTCTGTTAATCTTATATTAAATTAGATTCTCTTATATTAAATTAGATTTTGACCATAGGTTCCTTTTTTGTTTGTTTGTTTTACAAATAAGGGAGGAACATAACAGAATAATTTTTCAGTGGTTAATTATTTTACTTCAAACACATCTGGTTAATTACTCATAAATCATGTAACTGATTTCAGTTCCTGTACTTTACTTCATTAATACAATTTTGTAAAATATTAAGAGAAAATGCGGATCAAACCCCATTTTTTCCAGTTAATGTTCCTACATTCTGTAATCACTTCTCTATATAGTAGTTTTCATTGTTAGTGGCGGAGTCTGCCATTCCCGTGTTGGATTGAAATTACCTTCGTGCAGCACATCATCCAACATTAACTGTTTTTTTTAATTGATTTTATGTCATTGATATCAGACTCACTGTTTGCTGTTCCCTCTCATACAGTCACATCAGAGTGAACAGTGAGTGAACATAAAATCATGAGAAAATCAAACTTTTAGATGGAATATGATTGATGATGAAACATTTTTTAATGGGGAAACAAAAATACAATTCAAAAGGCCATTGAAAAAAATATTTAGTTTATCTGAGGATCTTCACAGGCGGGGCTCTAATGACCCTGGATCCCTGACTGAGGATCCATTCACACACTGAAATTATTTTTGCAGGTCTGCCTCTGAAAAGTCTTCAAGAGAGTTTTACACTAAACGATGACCACTGGAATCACTCTACTAAATCCAGCTGGGCTGAACTGATCAAAGGGGTGAAACCCCAGCGGGACAGCCTGTCAGATAATGTCAGTTTAAATTGTACACATAAGAATACAGTTTTATAGATTACTGCCATGAATTTAGATCAATCCTTCGGGTTTTCACAATGTGTGTTTTTCCAAAAAGTTTCAGTTCTCCCTTATTTCACTGTGCTTTGTGGGTAATAAAGGATATTTATGCAACTGTGTAATGCTGTGCATCAAACAAGCCACTGCAATTTTTAAATAGCTTTGATATCTAACAATCCTCCACTCTGTAGGGGTAGTTTTCATAAATGTCCCAAACTAAATATTATATTAAAACAGGAAAAATGCTTTATGCTTTATTTTATTCAAAGACATGTGTCTTATTTAGCGTAACCCTTATATAAACATTTAATAGTTTATATCCAGTGATGGAAAATACTAAGTTTAGTCACTAGTTACTTTGCAGATGAAGATTTGAAAAACCTATAATGAGCATATAGAAAACACTGTTATACAGTAAATTACAGTAGTTACACCAGTGCGTTTTAAGTGTTTACTGATGAACATTAATTGTCAGCAATCATAACTTCTCCTATGAAGTCACACACACACACACACACATACACACACACACACACACACATATCCAGGTTGGTAAGGGAAGAAAACATCATACTAAAGATAATAATAAAGAATAATATTAAAACATCTGTTTTTTTACTTTGTCATCCATTGTCTGTGTATACATCAGCATCCATTTCTGGGTGACTTACAGGAGGAGTTATCTGCTGACATTAGTGTCTCCAAAACCCTTTATTAAATGTTTAAATACTACTTTTAAATGCTAAATATGGGGTGTTAAAGTTAAGTGTTGATAAAATGCATTTAAAGATCTATAATAAACATGGGGATTTATTTTACGGGAAGTCAAATGAGCAGGGCAGTCTGGCTCCAGGAGGTGAGGTTGACTGGTGAACATACAGAGCAGCTAACTGTACTGCGTCCACTCACTTCCTCTGAGGATTTGCTGGTTTGTGGACTAATCGGATTGGAGCCGGGGCAGCGGTTTTGGGCTGTGCCAAGACCTGCCCAGAGGAGCTCCCTCCCGCCCCACTCCCCCATCCCCCCCTGTTGTTACGAGTTAATCCCAAGAAAAGCAGCTGTGGAGAGGCAGACTGCTGGATGAGAGGGGGCCAGGATCCGGCAGGGAAATAACAGAGAGGCCATTTCACCTCACGCTGAATCTGAATATCAGGGAGTGCTGATAAAAGCATGTTTCAGGCACTAACATTGTGCCCTCTGGCCAAAATATAATGCAGTTACACTATCAGTAAATAGTTGTTCCTTAAAGATCCCTCTTTCTGTTTATTTGCAAGAAAACTACAACCAGTGAACTTCATTTTGCATTTGAAACAAGGTGTGCATAACCATCAACTGGAAAAGCCCCAACTCAGCGTGGTGAAATCAGTTGATCTTTTATCATCAGTAAAAGGAAAAATACAGCAGTTAAATTGTCAGTTTTACGTCAAACCTACTTAAAGCTGCACCAGTGGTAGATTAGATTAACAACGAATTAAATGACTGTGTAATGTAGTGTTTCAGTGTCTTCAGCACATTGTTTTGGTTTTTACGGCTCGCAGCTTCACTGTTTACGAACATATGATGATCTTATAGACCATGATGCAACAGTATATGAAGTAGTTACAAAAAGCACAACCTTCAACACCTGCAGCAGTAAAATACAACATACACATAAATGCATCAGTAAGTAAGGGACTTTTACTTTTCATACTTGAGTGTAGGCAGTATACGAAGCAGCGTGAATGTCAGTCAGGTGATAATCAAACAGCAGAGATGTTTTGGTAAACTTTAATTTCAGAGAGAGTATATCATATTTATAGATTCAGCCACAACAAGCCATGTGAAATGTTTTTTTAAACATGCATGTCTGTATTGTCTACAATGCTGCTGGCACACGTGGTATTTTGTTTACCTGCTGCAGAGAGCTGTGGATTCAACCCTGCATAAGCAGCGTGTGCTGTTTTGTGTGCTGCTAGATGGTAGGATTATTAGCCTGGTTGTAGTTACTCTTCAAATCAGCACCTTCGGAGTCATTTCAGAAACTGAATACTTATTGTTCCGCTTACTTCCCATGTATTGTTTTTAGCTTAGCGCTCTATAAAGCGGCCCTTTTTCTAGTTCAAATAAGGTAACTGTTCTTGTGTCTTTTGATGCATGTCATGTAATGTGAGGGATTAGAATCATCTCCACATTTTATTATTACTAAAGTAATAAGTAATATGGGTATGTGGGTTAAATTAGGTTATGAGATGTACAATACACACTGATTTTCTCTTGTTCTCAGGCCTTTGTGGGATGGTGGCCCACATGATGTTTACCACCATATTCCAGCTGGCTGTCGCTATGGGGCCAGAAGACTGGAGGCCCAAGACCTGGGACTACAGCTGGTCTTATGCGTAAGCATTTTTTAAATCTACTGAAAAATGTGTCATCCTAGCTGGTTAGTTTACAGTCAGTCCCCACTTGGCATCAAATACACATTCAAAATGTATGTTAATTCAACATTTCTTCATCCAAAACACAAAGTGACCGTGGAGACTCTTTTCCATGACATGGGCTTATTATAATGTATTATTATTCCAAATTGCATTATCAATCAAATATATATTATTATACATTACATAGCTGGGAGAAAAGTTGTATTTTAATTCATATTTATAGAGCAGCTCCGAGATCAACAAGGCAAAATAAGCAGTTAAGTGATTCAAATACTAACTGAAGTTATTAACAATAACCTGCATCATCATATTAATAAATTAAACATCAGTTCTCTTGCAATTTTTCATCAACGCAACATCAAGCTAATGAACTGCTCAGCACACAGTGAGCTACCTGAGCTAGTTGCGAGTTATTTAACACCGTAGCTAATGTTGCACTAATGATTGTCTCTTTTAATCCAATATATCTGTGGCGGATGTGGTTTTCAGATCATATGACCTGCATCAATGAAAGAAGGGGTGAAGCCTCCACACTTACTCCATGACACAAAAGTTTAATAATGTCAATGTTTTGATCCTACTTGGATTTTCATCAGGTCAGAATGTTTGGAGAAAGAAAGAAAAGGAAACCACACCTATATTTTAGCTCTGTGATGGCAGGTGTGGTTACCCATTCAAACCACTCAGGATGATCCAACAATATTAGACAAATCAATCAAGTATGTAGAAAAAGGTACGTAGAAAAAAACTACTACAAAAGATCAAACATACAGTCCATCTTATAAACATTATACCAGATTCATCGTCCCATATATCAGAATCTCCTACGTTCAATATGTTACTGAGTTAGGAGAAAAGAAAAAAAAATCTTGCACAGAAATTGGATCTCAACACTCTTCCATAAAAAGTTAGCTAGATCAAATCATAATAAAAAACCACACCTGTTTTTATAAAAAATGAAACATTCTTTATGAACATGTTTGTTCCCACCAAAACTGTGAAGTAGGCTGTGTGACCCGATCAGGACCCGGACTTTTGACTTCAGTTTAGTACAGCCGGCAACGGCAACTGGAAGTTGAGACTGTAGACTGAAGCTGTGTCCGAAATTACTTTGTTGTTCACTCACTACTCTATAATAGACGCTCAGTAGTACTCTATGTACATGCAATGGACAAGATTCTTCTCACCCCATTGTAAAATTGTTGAAGGCACAATATAGTGGATAAATTAAAAACACTCAGAATTCAGACACCAAAATAAAATGGCAGACAGTAAATTTAACATACAGTATACAAAGTGATTTCGGACCTAGTACCTGTTTCCAAAAACTGGAGAATTAAGATTTCGGTTTGACTTTAATAAATAAATAAATGTGCAGCAGTGTGACTTTAGTTTAATACTGTTTTTAAACCTCTTCTCAGCTTAGCGTGGGGCTCTTTCGGCACCTGCATGGGCTCTGCAGTGACGGCGCTCAACAGGTACACAAAGACCATCATAGAGTTTAAATACAAGCGGCGGAACATCGAGAAGAGCCTGATGATCAAGCAGAAGATGATGGAGCTGGACCTCCCCGAGCAGATGTGGGACATGTACCTGACCGCTGTGCCCGCTGATGCCGAGGCACAGCTAGAACTGCCGGTCAACGGCCACAAACCATCCACAGGAACGACGTACGTGGTCGAAATGGATGATGTACCAGAACAACAAGGGGAGGCATATTGTTAAAAATAGTCACTATCCCTGTCCCCGTGCCACACTGGAACAGTTTTTGAGGGTTTATTTCCTGGACCTAGATTAACTCCTGTTCCTGGATTTAAATTTCTAATACAGGAGGATATTTGTTTGTTTTGTTCCTTGCCACACATCAAATGTGTGCTTGGGAAGCCCAGATTCTTTTTCCGGAAATAATGTGACATGTTCGGCTTTGACACAACATGCATTTCATCAAATCTTTCCATGCGATATTATTCGTGGGAGGAAGGGAAGAGGGATGCAATTTCAATGTCTTCACACTAATCTGTGGCAAGCTGCAGGCTGCTGCTGCAGCACAGATCCTCCATGTCTGTTTCAACATGGGAGATCTTTTGAATTGGTTTGGCAATTTTTTTGTGTGTGTGTGGTTTTTTAAGTTGCATCAAAATTTTACTCCTCCGTTGCTCTTGGGGACGAGGGTTGATCACCTACTAAATGAGACGGACAATGGTCGGGTGTGGGCAGAATATGATCTCAGTGAGAACATTACATTACTAAATCATCATGGATGGATTACTGAATGCGCCTGATGGGTACAGGGGCCCAAGAGGTTAAGGGACGGTTAACATTTCTTGTTGGAAAGTCAAACGATTATAGATACAAAGCAACTACAGTCTCAAAGTGACCACAAAGAGACAAAATTTCCACAAAGAGATATAAAATAACCACAAAGACACAAAAAACAAGGACAAAGACAAACAACCGCCAACAAATGCAAAACGACCACAGATAACACAAAGACCCATGTGACATAAAACAATCGAAGACACACAAAATAACCATGAGACATTTAACAATCACAAATACACACAAAAAAACGATCATTACGAGAAACAAAACGACTACAAATCCTGGGTCTGTGGCTGTGTTGTGTCTTTGTATCCGTGTCTTACCACCGTATGTGTTTGCGCCCAGGGGCCCATTGTCTCATGATCCGTACATGTATACTATAACACATCTGATCAGAGATAATGCCTGTGGACAAAAAGTGCATATTGTATGGGTGCAGAGCCAACACTTTGAGTATTATAATCATGACTGTTATTCAGGAACAGATGGGATGAGCTGATTTTGTCAAGCTGTGTCTGTGCTCGGCTCATGTTAAAGCTCACGTGAGGCTGAGGAGATCAGCTGCTTGGCAGGCAAATTAACAGTATATGCGTATACAAGGACGTCTGCAAATATGCTTGAGAAATGGTGTTGAAGCTTTCTTTCACACCTTTGATGATGCACACTCGATTCATCATTCACCATGTTTTAAGTCTGTCACTGATTGAAACTTGTATCCGATTTTAAATCAGGAATTTGCTTTTTAGTCTTCTCACTTCCCTTGACGCAGCTGCTGTCTTTGATTTATGTGACTGACACTTTTTGAAGGGGTTCTTATTGGTGTAATGGATGTTGAACATTTTTCTAATTTGAGATATAAATCAAACACTGACAGTGCTAGAGTGAAGGGGCATGTCTGTAATAGAGAAAGACTGACATCTATTGGGACAAAAGTATATGATACACAGGCTGGGATCAACTGGGCAGGATAGCTTTGTGTTTCTAGCACAACACAGAAATGCATTTCTGTATCATTTGATCATTGAGTATACCTGGATATTGAAGATGCAAATAAAATATGACTGTGCTTGTGAGTTAATTCAATTAAAACCTTGAATACAGTCACTTCTCTTGTAGTGGCTAATCTCTTTTCATGACGACCTGCCACCACGTTTTAGTCGAACACGGAGGTCATTTCTGCTGCTGTGGTGGCAGAACTAATCTCATTAGGTGGCGAGAATCCAAGATATACTGTGCTCGCCTAATGTGCTGATTTCATCTTAAATTTGAGGTCGCAGCTAAAGGAAAATCAGTTACAGATGAAATGGGTACATGGGGGTGTACAGGGCAACTACACATGCAGGCTTTCACTGTTGTATCAGGTTATCTTTCTACTAATACAAGTGAACATTTACGTTATCATCCAAAGTTCTTGTTCAAAATATCCATTAGATCTTGCAGAGCTACTTCCTGGTTCGGACTTAATCCATCAAACATGCATGTTTAGCCCGAGGGCGACATCAGTCTGTTACACCACTTTGTTCCAGACCGATATATCTCTACTACATAATTGGTACAGATACTCATGGTGCTCAGAGGATAAACCCTAGTAACTTTGGTGATCGTCTGACTTTTCATCCAGCGCCACCATGAAGTTCACATGTGGTTTTAAATGAAATACCTCAACAACTGTCATATGGTTTGCCATGAAATTTGGCACAAACTTTCATGTTCCCCTAACTTTTCCTCTACTGCCATCACCAGGTCAACATTGTCTTCACAGGATAGGTGAAAACTTTGACCTGCTGGTGGCACTAGAGTCAGACTAAAAGTCAGAGGATCACCAAAGTCCGTGGGATTCATCCTCTGGGGACCGTGGATGTCCGTGCAAAATGTCACAGCAATCCATCCAATAGTTGTTGAGCTGTTTCAGTCTTTGTCATCCCTTGAGCCACGCCACCAGCATGATTAAAACTGCTGTTACAAGTGCAAGTCCTGTATTCAAAATCTAGTAAATGTACCGAAGTATTATTAATTAAAGTAAAAGTACTCACTATGCTGAATGGCCCTTTTCAGTGGTTTATAGAGTATATTATAGGATTGTTATCATACATTCATTGATGTTTCAGCAAAAACCTCAATCATGTCTATGCATAGTTGAGTCCTAAAAGCCTTATTTTACAGTGCAATGAGAATATTTTTTGATTTGTTGAAAACACTGTAGGCTCATGGCATGTATCTGCCAGCTATCAAATGTGCTCCACTAGGGTTAGATTTCCAGCTTAACCCTGATTCTGTAGAGGGCTTGGAAAAACACTAGCCAGGTGGGACTACAGGCACTTCCTTCAGATATAATGAATCCCTTTGAGAGGCTGCTCGTCACGCTGCACTTTAGACCCTCAGCGAAAGACTCACCGGGTACCTCCAATTTACACACCAGGCCCACGCAGACATGCACAAAGCCATCATTTACCTGCTCCACATGGTTTACTGCCAGCTGGAGAGGCCAGGAGACATGAGGAGAACCAGCACTCTTTGATGCTACCAGACCTTCCAGCACTAATGAGACGCTCCTGCTGGGGGAGAAGCTTGCAGGTGGATGATGCAGCGATTACAAAGTGACCGTGTGTTTACCACTAAAGCAGCGTGTTGCACATCCTGCTGGAACAAATGGCAGGTTAACGCTCACCCCAGTGTGGTTGTACTTTCATTTTTCTAGTTTTTCGACCCAAGTCTACCGCCTCCAGAAAAAAACAGAGGATAAAATGTCCACAAGCTTAGGAGAAGAAAAGATCATGTTTTAATTGTCTTTTACCCTGGCTCAATATTACATTCACTAGATTTGTTTAAAATAAAAAGTGTATGCCCAAACATTCTCCATTGATAGATATTTCAATCTGTGTTCCAACATTGAATAATTAATAAATATTACTACTTTGTGGGAAAATATAACAAAAGATTAAAAAAAATTACAATCTGATATAAAAAATAAGGATCAATTTACTAGTTTGATCAGACATTTTTTAAACATAACACTTATTATTCATTACCATGATTTTTAGATGCTACAGATTGTACAGATCAAGTAGCTTTACATCCCGTGTTTGGCCTCCGTAGCTCTGTACATTAAAAGACACATGAGGTTGTAGTTGATTTGAGGTAACATCCCAGGTCATACTGGACCAACAGGCTGCAGTCAAGTGATGACAAGTTCTTTATAGCGTTGCAGCGGGTGGTCCTCGATGTATTTCTTTATATACCAACAGGAGACGTGAGCCTTGAGGTTTTCTGCAACCAGAAAGTCCATAGCAGCCTGTAAAAGAAACATCAAATACATGACAACATCAAATATGTGACTTGACGCTACGGTCTTTCAAAGCCGACTGCTGCCTGGAAACTCTTACCTGTGACAGCAGCGCAGCAACACCTTGGCCCCTGAACGTCTCGGGTACATAGGTGGACATCAGATCCACCTCCTGCTGCCCTGTGAATCTGTAGAGCAGCACTGCACAGTCATGGGACCCTGCGGACAGATGCCAAAATTAGCAAAATCAACTGTTAACTTTTAATTATTCAAGTATTTATTGAATTAACTCCAGTTTTCTAATGAAGGAGCAATTACTACCTCTTTAGTTTAATTTTAATGTGGTGAGGGACATTGGGTGGAAATTAAACTCTGTATGAAGCCCTAAAAAGCCTTTTGGCAGCCCTAGATTAACAATACCAAACTCCCTCCAAAAACACCTTAATTTAGGTGTCCCCCACTTCCCTGCTACTACTGCGCTACTGTGGCAAACTAGACAAAAACTCTCTAAAATGTGCTTTGATTGCTGATAAATGCTGATAATATCTATGCCGAACTTTCTAGACAGCGAGAGACAAACTGTATCAAGTAAAAGCAATTCACAATATCGGTGCAACGTTTGCCCTCGGGCAAAGGTTCATTAAATTCACTGATTCTTCATGGAGTTTGGCCCGGCGTGCAAAAAAAACAACGACCCTGTCGATATTAAGCGGAGTACAGAGAGACCCCTGCAGCAGGACGCGTGTGTGCTCTGATGCTGAGTGAATACACTCGCTCAGGTGTGTGTGTGTGTGTGTGTGTGTGTGTGTGTCCGCAGGCCGCGGCCGGACCCCGGCCTCCCCCGCGGTATCCCCGGCGGCACCGGAGCGTCAGGCCCCGGCTCCCTCCGCTCACCGTCCCCGCTGCCCGGAGTGACGGTGAAGCGCCGGTTCTGTCGGTCGTGTTGCACCGTCAAACTGCAGCCGGAGCTTAGCGCGCTGACGGCGGCCGGCTGAGGGCTCAGTCGGAGAGTTAACGCGGTGAGTCTGGAGAATATTTTAAAGGCCATTTACACCAGAAAAGACACGTAGCGCTGGACAGCGTGTGGTGGTGGTTAGCGCCGTCCACCAGGGGGCGCCAGAGAGGCAGACGAGACAATGATTAACTCACTGACCTTCCCTTCACCTCTACAGTCCATAATTAAATAAAATGCTATTTAAATAACTTAAAAATCTGGCTTTTATTGTTTAAACAACGCACACAACACAACCGTTAATCAGCCATGTAATTTTACCATTTAAGTGTACAAACTGTAAATGCATTACTGTATAGTCTAAAGTTTTTCACTTTACACTTCTCTAATTTCTGAATAATTTCCTTAGAAATGTTGTTGAACTATCTTTATGATTTCGTATTAACTACAGAGGAAGCAAAAACTATTCGACCATTACTCTTCCAAAAAATTAATCCCGATCAACTGCAAGTCTTTTAGTCAGCAAGTCAGCTGCACATGAACATACGTGAACTTTTTCTACAGGCAAGCATACAATATGAAGAGTAAAAGTTTACAATTATGTAATCTTTTCAATAATTAATGCTAAATTACATAGGCCTAGTTGTGTTCAGAAATCACCATGGAAAATATTTCTATTTGCACATTTATTTGTTTTATAAATGTTATCCACAAAGTCCAAAAATACAACAACAGATACAACATTTTCTTTAGAATTGACTCTTTTTATGTAAATGTTGCTCTCCAATTATCATTGTTCATATGCTAACCATTAAAATATACAGAAAATCATTTTTTGTGATGAAGAAACTATGGAAAAACTGTTCACAAGTATACAAATGAAGTGTCCTTTGGATGTCATGACAACTCAAGATGGCCTGTTCGTTAACATTTAATGCAAACCTACAGAAAAACCTGCAAAATCATCATTTTTACTGTAAATTTAAGACCATATTCCTGTCAGTACATTTAATACCAAACTTGAAATGGTTGAAAAGCAGTCTGGGGGTTCACATCTTATATGTAGCTCAAAAGATATAATGGGAAAACAAGACAAAACATGAACACACAAACAACAGATTATTAATATGTTCCCAGAGCTTGCTGTCATTCCAGCCATCTTTGATTTTCAACATTTCCACTGATTTGTTACACCTTCACCACATGTCATAATATCCTCGGCTGTTACAGCGTACGACAGCAGCTCTACATCTCCTCAGAGGCAGCAGCGCTGTTCACTCCTGCAGCCATCACAGCGAAGAACACGTTAGGGAAGAAGGACCTGGTGTAGATGGCCACCTTGGGGAGCGAGGGAGCAATTAGCACCTCTTTCCTCTTGTTGTTTAAAGTCTTCACGATCTCAGCGGCCGCCTCGTCTGGAGAAACGCCCAGAGGTTTCTTGGTGTACAACACTGAGGGCGAGGACAGACAGACAACATTGGGCAAATAATACAGGTTTTATTTATTAAAGTTATCTAAAAAACAGCCTAACTGCCATCAGACTTGACCAAAATTGACATTTTATATATTTATTTTATACATTTGTGATTTGTTATATTTGAATTTAACAAGTTTGAGGTACTTCTTTATACTCTATACTTCTACTCCTCTACATTTCAGATGTAGTTCCTCAGAATATCAATATTTCATACATAAAACATATGATCAGCTTGTAAAATATGCAGTTACATTGACTAAAGTAACCAACTGTGTATCATGTTGTAACTCTACCTCGACAACATTAAAATGCTGCTAATACATTAATGAATCATTAATAATCCAATAATATATATGATAAATATAACACTTTGAGGCCATCTTGTATAATGAGTACTTTTTACTACAAGTTGAATATTAGAGGTAATCAAACTAGATTTTCAGTAGGTTTTGAGTTACCTTTCAGCCGTTTCAGTTTATATTAATTTATTTGCCAGAAAGTAATTGGGACCCCTGATGATTGGGGGCCCTGGGGCAGGTGTACGCTTTGCCTGATTGAAAAGTCTTCTGTAAATATCCACATCAAAATCCACAGAATGGGGATCAAATCTGTCCATTCATTTATCAGGATGATCCTCAAGGGACCATGAATATACAGTCCACATTTTCATGGCAGCCTGATCGATAGTTGTCAAGATGCTACACGTTGCAAACCTGGTTTCCTCTGATTTTACTCACGTGACCAGATGGATTTGGAGGCGGCTGCGTCTGTGTTTTCAGATGAAGAGTGACTGATGAAGGTGTGGTTGATGGTGCTGACAGAGATGCCGTACTCTTCCACTTCAGCTCTCAGGCAGTCAAAGAAGGCCTGGACTGCATGTTTGGAGGCTGCATCTGGAAAAATACACAAAGTAAAACTGACAGGTTACAGATTTTAGTATCTTATACTACATCCATCTACACCTCAGCATAACCTTGACCTCATTTTAAAGCACCTGTACACCTGTATGAATACTGCATGTGCCAGTGGGTCGGTTTTGCTGGGATCTTTTGTTTGTTTTTCTTTGCCTATCATGCACATTAGGATTATTGTTTTTACTTTTTAAATACTACATATTTTGTTCTAATAAACTAAAGAGTCCACATCCATGATAGTGTCTCTGCGAGGCTGTACTTGCATTTAAGTGTTTGAACAGTTTTAGAGACATCACTCCAAACCACAAAGCAACCTCATGGTGGCGCTAGAGGAAAAGTCATATGATCACCAAAGTCGGTAGGATACATCTTCTGGGGACCATGAATGTCTGTGCCATATTTCATGGTGATCCATCCAAGAGTCGTTGAGATATTTTAGTCTAGACCAAAGACCCACCAGCAGTAATACTGTAGCTACCAGGCCATTCACTTCATTTATTTAAAGGATTTAGTGTCAGATGTAATTAGAGAACGGTAGACTAAAGTTAACTCTTGTGAGTCCATCTATTCATTGTTGAATACACTTATTTATATTAATATAACTTTATTTATATATCATGTAGAGAAAAGGTGAGAAAACCAGTTGGGAGTGTTGATGTGGGGCCTTCACAAAGTATCTCATTTATGTCTGTAGACTAATGTTTAAACTGTGAATTATTCATATTTTCAGTGATTTACCGGCATAAATAGACTTAAATGAAAAATGCACAAAAAAAAGTTGGGATCAAATTGCTTGACACGTAAATAGACTTTTACTATTATAACTAGTTTTATTTTTCACATTTTTATGCTGTAATATTACATTTGCATGCATTTAATTTCTTGACATATATTTATACTAAATTCACAAAATGAGAAGTCAGAATTCCCCCCCCCCAAAAAAAGACACCATTAATGTGGGGTATGGACAGTTTAAAACATTCTAATCAAAGGCAAAAATTAATGTATACAAAGTCGGCAAAAATGAACCAAAATCATCCCGGACTAGAGGGTTATAAGTGCTTGAATTAAAAATGTCCTGTGTATTTCCCTTCATAAACCCCTGAACTCACATGTAGAGCGGAACGGCACCGCTAGTTTCCCTTGGATGCTGTTGACCAGGAGCAGGTGGCCAGTTCTCCTGGAGATCAGGGAGGGCAGCACACCTGAAACAGAAATGTTCAACACACTGCAAAGCAAGAACAAGCAAGCAACAGAGGAAATGTGACCAACACTATCACACTTTTTTCAGACTGAAACCCTCATTCTGTGTGTTTCCATCGTCTACCTTTGGCCAGTGTGACCGGCCCAAAGTAGTTGTTGTCCATTAGCAACCTGTCCATCTCCAGAGACAGACTCTGCGCAGGTGCTTTGACCTTCATGCTGCTGTTGAAGAGGATGATATCCAGGCAGCCGTAACACTCCAGGATCTCTTCGATCGCCTCAGGCATGCTGTCCATGTCTCCAAAATCCAGCAGCACCAGCTTCGGGGGAAACGTCTGAGGAGGACCAACAGTGGTGAGCAGGAGCTCCGGAGTGGTGGAAAGTACATTTACTTAACGATTTGAGGCACTTTACTTGAGTACATCTATTTTATGCTACTTTATACTTCTACTCCACCACATTTATGTGTCAGCCGTAATTACTTTTCAGATTCAAATTTTACATCAAAAAACATATGACAAGCTTATAAAATGGTGGTTTCCAACGTTTCTGGCTTGTGAGTTGTTAACAGTTCCACCAAACAGACAATTTCCCAATAAACTTCTCAGATGGTTTCATTTAAATAATAGTTTGAGGCCCAAAGAGTTAAAATGATCCAATATTTCAAACAAAAAAGCAAAGATCAGAGAAAAGTCCCAAAATTGAATGCATCTTTTGCCGCGGAGTTCATTAATCATCTCATGGCCCCTCAGATTTATCTAGCTCCAGCAGTAAAATGCTTGCTTGCTTGTTGATGCATCAGTATGAGCAATCTAATAATCAGGCACAAATGAATCCATCGGTCATCACTGTCTTCACTGGTGTACTTACTACTGTGGGGTCTGAGGCATTTGCCAAATCATCTGCAAGTTCTTCAAGTTTCTCCCAGCTTTTCCCACAAAGGATCAGCCTCGCCCCTCCTTTGTGAAACACACCTGCACATTCTTCAGTGATGAATGTTTTAAAAGACAAAATGAAATTTAGAATCATTAATGTAAGGACTTTGCAGAGCAATTTTCTTATTTGTTTTTGTCTTTAACAAGAAAGCATGCTTATGTTACCTTTTCCAAGCCCAGATAAAGTATCAGTTATAACCACCACCTTATTCCGTACTGATGTTTTGGACAACAGACCGATAACCGCACCGTAGAGATAGAAAATTCCAGCTGTCAGCACGACTACAAATGGCACCAGGAGAACAGTGGTGGTCCATGCTGGATCCATCTCCTGGAGGATTTCCTGAAAAAAGGTTTTATTTTTGTATCAAATGTGCAGAAAAAAGAAATATATCTTTGGAATTTCTTGCACAAAATATGTAAGAAATAGTTTGACATTCTGGGATATACGCTTGTTTGCCTTCCGGTGGAAAGTTAGATGAGAAGATTGATGCCACTCTCATATCTGTCTCTTAAATATGAGGCTTCAGCCAGCAGCCGGTTAGCTTAGCTTAGCATAAAGACTGGAAACAGCTAGCCTGGCCAAAGTTAACACAACCCACCACCAGCACCTCTAAAGCCCATACTATATCTCATTTGGTTTATTTGAACAAAAAACAAATTGTGAAAACTATCAAACAAGCCAGGCTAGCTGTTTCCCACTGTTTCCATTCATTGTGCTAAGCTACGCTAAATAGTGTGGCTGCTGACTGTGGCTTCATATTTACCGTACAGAGGTGAAAATGATGTCAAAATCAATCTTCTAATCTAAATCTCGGGAAGAAAACGAATACCGGTAAACGTAATTCACAAAATATCAACCTATTCCTTCAACAAAACCATGTATAAAGTGTGAAGCCCAGTGTTGATGTTGTCATCATGGAGGTCATGGGTAACTAACAACTCCATGTTGTTAAAGCATGTTCCGAGATTTAAACATACTTTTTCGATGGAAAGTGATTTTTCTGATGATGTAGATGAGATGGGATGGGATGTCAAAGACCATTAAGGATCCAGTGAACATGATTAACATGAAAAAGGAGCGTTTCATACCCAAAAGCTCTCCGGCTCCGTAACATTGGAATCCATCTCACCCTCTACAACCATTTTTAAATCTAACTATTCTTACAGCTCTGAAATAAAAACAGAGAAGACATGTTTTAACCATGTTCTTACATTAGTAATCAAAACAAAAAGATAAATACCACATTATTAATGTGTTTATGACATTTGTGCCTACTGGATATACTTACCTTATATACATATACCATATACAGACAGTAAGTGCATCATGAGGCAAAATCACATTCCCAAATCATCCACAAAATGACACAAAACACACAAAAATCTTTCCTGTACATTAAGTGTAATCTGTTGCAAACTACTTGACAACACCCGTTTTTTGTCATCAGATTATAAAGATTGGCACTCACGTGTGCTAGTTTTTTTGTCCAAATGGGAGTTTGATCATAACCCTTTGGTTTAGGTTTACATGCCAAGCACCGGCTGCTTGTCCAAGAAGGGGCTTCTAAATATAAACTGCCCTAGAAATAGATACTGTATCTCTCACAAAGGCTTGGTGTCACAGAGTACTAGCCATATTATTCCCCAACAAAGTCAAGAGATACATGAACACGACCAAAACCTGAACACGGAACAAGAAACAGAGCACTTTTTACTCAATGCAGCAGCTGTCAAGAATGAAATTAAAGATAAAATCACAGTGTCACTCAAAGTCCTCCAGTTGACAAAATGTCTTGGCACTTTGCGCAAGTAACTGAAAAGAGAGCTGGTCCTTTCTAACTGACCTCAATAGTGCAACCAACACTTACTGCTTCTCCAGCCCCTGCAGGTGTTCTGGACTCTGGATTTATTCCTCTCTCGAGGAGCTGTAGCTGCACACCTCAGCAGCTCATTCACAGAGCTCCTCCGACATGACAGCCGGCCAGCCTGCCAGAGCAATACTTTGGGATTTGAGCTCTTTTAATAGCAGCACAGCTGAGTCAGTTATTTTCCACGTATGTTGTCAAGATGTCATGTTTAGTATGACAGGCGGGGGCGGGGAGGGGGGTTGCTGGGTAAGGCTGTGGTATGGCTTGCTTTAGGCTGATGCACCTTACATTACATTGCAAAGAATAATTATACTCCAGGAAGTGACTTCTCACAGCCAAGAAATAGTCTGGCACTTTTTAGTAGTAGTAGTTGGCAAGTTGTTGTTGTTACACTTGGGTTTTTGTACAAATTTATATAATGTCAGTTAGTGAGCTTTAGAGATGCTGGCAGGTGTGTTTTATGACCTTTGGACAAAGCCTAACTCCTTGCAGGATAAAACCAAAATCCTCCAAGGGGGCCACCGTAAGGTTGAAGGTGTAGCAAAGATACTGTGTGAGGTGACTTTAAGTAAAAAATCGCTCTGTCTTGAAGTCATAACTCAGTGGAATCTTAACATCCAGACCTGAAACACATTAATATCAATCACATCCCGAGGATGTCATTATCTCTGATAAATGTCCATCAATCTGCCTAAAAATCACCAAACAGAACTTGCCTGACAATCGTAACATTTTTACGTTTTCTTCAGTATCAAAGTAATCCAGTGACAGTTGTCTGTACATCTGTGTGTAACCTGCAAACAGGAACTGCTAATAGCTAATTCGGCATACTTTAAATTATGCTAATTTGACAAAATGTAAATAAAAAAAAGGTTTAAAGAGGGCTCAAAAGAGAAAACATATACCAACATGTTGCTGACAGTAAAACAGCATATTGATTTGGTGTACTCATTATGCAGAATGGCTACTTTCAGAGTTTTAAACATTACATATATTATACTGCAGGATTATTATTGCTGATGCATTAACATGTAAGCAGCTTTTTAGTATTGTAGCCAATTTCAACTACTTTTACAGAGCTGGGTAGTCTCATCAGCAATGTAATCTATTTTAGATTTGAAAAGTTCTTCACTCAGCTTGGCAAGAATAAATAAATAATAATAATAAATAAATAAAGTAAATGCAAACGGGTTCAACCACACAAACTACTTCTTACAGAGAGTTTAGTAACTTGTTGCTTCATATGTACACCCAGTCTCTGCAGGGTCTAACTGTTGTGTAACTGATCCAATTGACAAAGCTAACTTTATACAGTATTAATGTAAATCTTCATTAATACATTAATCTTTACACTTCACAGAAATACCACAACATCGCTCAGAAGACTAAAAAAACGTGTGCCGATAACATTTGACTAAACTAAATGAGAAAATAATGTCAGTTAGTTTAGCATAATCTGACCTTTCCCTCTCATTCTAAACCATGTGAATAAATTAACTCTGAAAACATTTACCAAGTTTTAATGGTGTAACTGTATTTAGTTTGAAACTAGTTGTTACTGAGAACTTCACGCTCAAATTTAGTAATTCATTTATGAATAGTTGGTGCAACACAATCATGTTTTATACACGAGGAGGAGAGAGTGTGAAGAAATCAAGGTGCTCGAAAATTCTGTCAATAAAGTTATACAAATTAGACAGCGTGACCGGATGTTGACATCATCACAATAAAATAATTAAATCTTAAATATCAATCTTTTGTTGAAATTTAAAGCTAATACAGTTTTTTTTACGCTATCATTATCTACATGTTCTTCTTAAAATCATTCTTTATTTTTTATACATTCATTTCTTTATGTATAAAATTAATTAATCCTATATCATTAAAAATTGGTGTCCAGATCCCAGTATTGGCTTATATTTTTAAATTTGCATGTATAGCTGCATTGATTAGTCGATCAATAGATTACTTAATCAGCAGAAAATTAAATTTCAACTATTTTGATAATCGATTCATTGCAAAAATTGTAAAACATTTTCTGGTTGTAGCTTCTCAAATGTGTTTAAGGCTATTTTTTCACCATGTTTTAACATTTAAACCAGAAAATATTTGGCAGATTAATTGACAATAAACGTTAGTTAATTGCATGTTTTTGCTGTCCATGTGCATTTTGTGGTGCTTCAACTCCAGTGGTGGAAAGTAAACAATGACAATTGACAAATGCATAATTGCAGTGGAGTACACAGTACTCCACTGCAATTATCATTAAGTTACTTGTAGTAGGGTATTTCTACATTGTGGTACTGTTACTACATTGTGGTACTGCTACTTTTACTAAGTAAAAGCTCTCAGTATTTCTTCCTCTACTGTTCAACTGTCTAAACTGATATTGGTTGGTCACATTTTTATCATTCTTTGTATTATTTTAATAATTTCTCAATCAGCGTCCTCCCTTATAGTCTCTTGTTTATCTTTACTGCGTGTTTGTTTCATTTAATCGTGTAACTGAACTGTGTAAATAAAAGAACATGTTCTTAAACTAAAAACACCTGTACGCGTGGGTAGGTTTATTTTGAAGGGTGTAACCGGACGTGGTGTGTGCGCGTGTTGCGTCCACCTTGTCTCCCGGGAGATCTCAGTGGTTTTTGCTGCACTGACACACAGCGGGCTGGTCGCCTCATCACCCCCCCCCCGCCGCCCCCCGCCCCGCAGACAAACCGGACCCGCTAATATTTTTACCCCGCAGCACCGCCGGTATCATGTCGGATTTCGAGGAATTTGAGAAACAGCTGAGCGAGAATCGTCAAGGTAAGAGTCAGCGGTCCGCCTGCGCCCCGGTGCTCGGTGTCGACGCTAGCGATGCAGCGCTGGCGCGGTGCGCGGTGTTAGCGGACCACCGGCTCTCGTGAATGGAGAACGCGACCCGACAGCAACTTCACTTTCCCCCCCGCGATGTGACTCAGCTCGTTTTTCCCCGGCGGCGTGGTGGACACGGAGCTGAGCCGCTCGGGAGGCTCTCCTCCCGCCGCCGAGGACGGAGGACGGAGGACGGGCTGCTCACCTGCGCGACCCCCGCAACAGACCAAACTCCGTTGAAACGCCGCGGCTTTTATAGCGTTGCCCCCTGCCGCAAAGATACACACCCGCAGAAATATCTGTTTACGACGTTTTCTGAATCGTTGTCATGCACTTTTCAATTCGGCATCTGCTGCGACACATTATTGTTAAAACTAATGTAAAATCCCACAACTTATGTGTGTTATTCAGCAACAGCAAAACATTTATACTAGTAACCTCCCTGCTGTACAGAATGATATATAACTGTGATATATAATGAATAATAATGATGCTCATCATCCCCGTCCTAACTTTGATTTATGGAGCAGCTCAGAGTTTCACAATGATTCGTGACAAAACACTGAGCAGAGGACAGATAATGCAACTGGGTGAAATGATTAAATGATTAGGCAATCATCAGAAACATAATCAGCAACTAACAGATGATAGATAAATCACTTTCTTTCTTTATTTGGTCATTTTTTTTAGCAGAAATGGAAAACATTCAGTTCCATATTATATCCTCATTTACTTTGTTTTATATGATAAATAACTGAACACAGTTTATTTTAGTAGGTTTTGGACTATGAGTCGGGTAATACTAAACATTTAAAGATGTCACATTGGGCTTTGGGACATTGTGATGGGCATTTTTTTCACAATTTTCTGAAATTTTAAATTCCAAACAATTCCTCTATTCCTCAATAAAGTGTCAGACTAACTGACAATGGAAATAAATAATAGTTTGAAGTTACATACAACACAAAGATGGTTCCTAGACCCAGAAAAGTCAGAAAAAGACGGATTTAAATAGAAAAAGAGTGTTCCACCCAAACGTCTAAAATTGTACATTTAGTCAATGTAAAGCTTCGGGGTGGATCACATCTGTTCAGAAACAAAGAAGACCTCCTATCAAATTGTTAAAAGGTCTTGAAATACCATGTCCGACCTGATATCCCTTTTTCCAAGAAGAAAGGCCACATTAAACTGTCAGAGTTCTCATAAAAAATATGATGCAGCAGCATGGAGGACACTGGAGGGTATCAGAGCATGTAATTAATATAGAAAGGAAACGTTTGTACATTTTGACGTACCAATTGCTTTTAGAAAAATGTAATTACCTGCAGTTAGTGCCGTGAAATCATACGTCTAGGTAAGTAATTATAGTAGGAATAATTTCAGTAATTATAAAGAAGAAAAAGATACATCAATTAAGGATTTACAAGGTCATTATGTAGTAGTTATTTGTATGATCGTCTTGATTGCCTGTAAAGAATGTAATCCAGTCATACTACAGCTGCATCTTATGATTATGTTCATTATCGATCAATTCACCGATTATTTTCATGATTAATAAACAATCAATTGATAAATCAATAAATAAGATGTCAGAAAAAAAAAACAGTTACAACTTCAAAAGCCTGAAGTGACGTCTTCGAACTGTTTGTTGTGTTTGACCAACAGTGCACCAAGAACTACTCAGATCCTTCACAGTACAGTATTAGCAGCAATTTTAAAATACTTTGTTAAGTAAAAGTCCTGCATGCAAAATTCTACCTGAGGAGGTATTACCAGCAAAACGTACTTTAAGTGTTAAATTAAGGAGCCAGGTCTTGAGAAATGATGATCTATTGATCTATTTAATCTATAATAATGCAGAATATTTGATAAGTTAATCGTATCAAAGTAACTATGGCTGTCAAATAGATATAGTGGAGTTATAAGTACAATATGTTCCTCTGAGATGTAGTGGAGTAGAAGTAACAGAAAATGGAAATGCTCAAATAACAAGAACAGTACTTGAGTAAATGTACTTAGTTACTTTTCACCACTGCATTAATCGACAAAGAAAAGCAGCAAATCCTCCCGAATGAGAAGCTGGATCAGACTATGTTTTTGCTTGCTTGCTCTTCTACACACAGTATTATTTATAAATGTGGAGTATTATGGAGTATTTATTAGCGGAAGCGTAGTAATTATTGCTGGCTGCCGTCTGCACAGAGAGAGAGAGAGAAAGACACAAGAAGAGGAGTCGCAGTGGATCTGCGGGCCGAGGCGACAAGCATCGCAGCTGGAGCAAAGACCGAGGGAGCCGCAGCCGAGAGAAGCGGAGCCGCAGCAGAGACCGGAAGAGCCGGGACCGCCGGAGCTCCTCCCGGGACCACAAGAAGCACAGGTCAGGGGGCGAAAGCTCTGGCACCGGCCGGCTCACCTCACAGCTACATCACACCGGGCGGACTTTAAATGTGAAAGGACACCCGTCTCAGCCCGTCTCACTCCTGAGAAAAACATCTCTTTAGCTGCTAAATGCTCCTTTAATGTTCATCAGCTAGTTGCTAAGTGTGTCTGCCTGACGTTTATTTTGTCATTTCTCTGCGTGCAGCCACTCTCCGAGGCGGACAAGGAAGAAAAGGACCTGCAAATATTGGGACGTGCCTCCCCCCGGCTTTGAACACATCACACCAATGCAGTATAAAGCTATGCAAGGTACTTATTTTTGCTTGTTTAGTCCCGGGGGTCAGACTTCTTCAGAGCTACACCTGCGAGTACTTTGAGTACTGAGCTTGTATCCAGACCTGAATAAGGCTGTAGTTCTGCTTCCAAAGGGGCTTAAAATTCACAGAAAAAGCCCAAAATTCAAATCAGACATGATGCACATATTTTTAAGGACATCTTCCATCCTGATGTCCATCCCGTAGAAATGCCCATACATCTGCTTGGAAATCGTAGAAAAAAGGCGCTCCTTATAACTCCAGAACTTGCCTGGGAATCGTCACGATTTGAAGTTCTCTTCAGTATCAAAGTAATGCAGTGAGAGTCGTCTGTACATCCATGTCTACACTGCAAACAGGAACTGGTAATAGGTAATTCGGCATACTTTTTTGGGGGCACAGATTAGAGGCAAGGCCCACAGTGTCTCAGTGTCATTGATTTTTGAATCAATGGGATTAAGATTAAGTACTTTTTATTTATCAGATATGTAATCTACCTGATTAGTTACAAAAAGACTGTCCTGTCCAGTTATTTTATCAATTTCCAGATAAATAAAATTATATATAAGAAGAGAGAGGGTAGTTTTATAATTTGCAGGATCTGTAAGTATTGCATATATGTTTTAGATTTTAGATTTGTATATCTTAACAAAAATCAACAAGTCAAGAAAGTCATAAAACTGTAGAAAAGATTTTACTCAGACAGCCTAACAAGCTCTCTCAGCATTTACTTAATTCATTTAATGCCTGCTTCAGATGAATCATCTATAAATTAGTCACTGCAGTGTTCCCTGATAAGATAATAGAGCGGAGGACGCAGAAGGTAACAGTTTTTTGGTGAAGCGCCTCGTGTTCTCTTTCCTTCAGCGGCCGGGCAGATACCAACAATCGCTCTGCTGGCGACGTCGACCACCACCGGAGTGGCCGCAGCACCAACACAAGTGCCCATAGTTGGCAGTCAGATGACAAGACAAGCCAGACGCCTCTATGTAGGAAATATTCCCTTTGGAGTGACTGAGGTAAAGTATTTCGGGTTCCTCTTTTCTTTGACTTCCTGTTCACACTGGTATGTTCATGCTGCCGTGTCGTTTGTCTTTCTCCTCAGGAGTCCATGGCCGAGTTCTTCAATGCTCAGATGAGGCTTGCCGGCCTCTCACAAGCCCCAAGCAACCCTGTACTCGCTGTGCAGATTAATCAGGACAAAAACTTTGCTTTCCTAGAGGTTTGTGCTGCAGTGAACAATATATTCACTCCCTGGGGCGCGTACAGACGCAAGAGTGGTATCGATTTCTCCATCAAACTCTCGGCAAGAAAGGGAATAAACTTATTTCCCAACATGTCAACCTATTGCTTTAAAAGATCCCGAAGTGTGATGAATAATATTTAATGTAAAATAAGTGATTTTTACTTCTCCACAGAACAAAATGATAAATGATAACAACATGTTAGCATAACTCCCATTATAGTAAAAGGTGACTCAGGTCACACAGGATCCTTTTTGTAGCTTTAAAACATCTAGCTTTCTGTTTGTTTTTGAATCGTTTGATGCTTCACTATTGCCAAAAAGCCTCAAATAGAAAATAATTCAGCTCATTCCAGCAAAACTCGTCTTGTCACTGTTTATGTCTTTATACTGCCCAGACAGAGTCTCAGCAGGAATCTTTCTAAATAACAAACACATTAACAAGTTGGTCGTAACCGTAATGAAAATACAAAACAGCTTAGAGGAAAAATAGAGTCACACTTTAATGTTTTGCTTTTCATCACTGAGCAATAGGAGGTTGGTACAAATTGACTATTAAGGTTAAACAGCCCAAAACACAAATGCCAGAGTGCTGTGATAATTACAGTATTTTCTGTTGGATCTGCCAGTAATTATAATAATAATAATCCTACATTTATTTTTCAATAACTCTTATTAAAACCAGAGATGACAAAGTAGATATATCTCCAATAAAAACAGCAGACAGTTTATTTCCAGCAGTAACTGTATCAGAGACCAGTTGATGCTGCCAAGGCCTTTTCTTCCTCACTGTCCCTTGCACGTTATTTTAAGTTTTTAATTTTTTTTTATTTTGTGAAATAGTTAGTGTTGCTGCGACGATGCCTCTGAAGCTGTCTCGGCCTCAAAACTATTGTTCCTGTCTAGTTTCGGTCTGTAGATGAGACGACGCAGGCCATGGCCTTCGACGGAATCATTTTCCAGGGTCAGTCGCTGAAGATCAGAAGGCCTCACGACTATCGGCCTTTACCTGGTATCTCGGAGCAGCCCGCCTTCCATGTTCCAGGTTTGTTACTGAGTAACACTGAGTGACGATATATTCTATTATGTCATATAGAAAATCTCTTCTTTGTGTGTCGTTGTGGTCTCCGTAGGCGTCGTCTCCACGGTCGTTCCTGATTCCCCCCACAAACTGTTTATAGGAGGCCTGCCTAACTACCTTAACGATGACCAGGTATTTCACTGAAAACAGACTGAACAGGTGCACTCATGTTTCCTCTTTTTTTACTCTCACTTGCACAAACATGCACAAAATATTGTTTTGACATTTCTTTATAACATGAAAAATCTAAAACTGTGTTGTGGTAGAGAGAAAACAAGAGGTCTTCATAGAGAAGGCAAAAAAGCCGAATGTTTATCAGAGCCAGAAAACACGACGTGACCCCGTAGAAAACATGCAAAAAAGACAAAAAAAAACCAACAAAAACACAATGTAGGGGAAACATAAATAGGTTTATTTGTGAAACTTTTTAAAATAAACTCTTATTTTGATATTTAACGTTAATCATCATGTCAACTTTTTGTAACTTGGCTATCTAAGTAAACTGCTTATACCTTTCTCATGTAAAGCATACTGATTAAAGAAAGGTAAGCAAAGTCCAGTACATTTACATAACAGGCTGATAAACTGTATTTATTTCTGTGTGCCTGGATGTTGCTCCGTATTCATTGGAGTCAAAATTGTCAAAGAAAAAGTCCACCTTAAGAAACTTTCTGCTAAAAAATAACACTGGCGATGTTTTTGTTTTTCTGGATTATTGTGGTTGGTGGTTGTGATTGATCAAACGCTCAATTTTATTGTTTGAATTAATTTCTTACGGGAAAATAAGCATTTCCTTCGTCTTGAAAAAGACAAAGTAAACAATCTGATATCAGCAGCTTTGTATTTAAATAGGTATGTTTCATAATGTTCTTACATTTTAAGGAACTTAATGATTAATTGATTGATAGCAAAAAAAGTTAGCAGCAGATTAATTGACATGAAAGTAATTGTTAATGATTGCTTGTGTAAATTGCTAAATATTTTCTAGTTCCAACCCATTTGCTGCTTTTTACTTTTTTATATCACTGATTATTAAATAACTTTGGATTTTAAAAAAGAGTTTGAAGAGATCTTGAGATTAACATTTTAAAATGTTGTGGTTTTATTTTATTATTTATTTTATTTGTATGATTATTGGCAGATTAATAATTATAGAAAATAATAATTGCTTGCAGTTGGAGCTACACCAATCAATCATCTACTGCGATATATCAGGCAATATTATGTTATTGCATACATATCGGTGTCAGTGTATGTGTCATATATACTGTACCGTGTATATAGAGTTTGTCCACCAGAGAGAATTTACAGGTTGGTTTAATTATTTAAAAAATAAATCTAAGAGATCCATATCAATATTGTTGTTTATGTTGGGTTTTTATGTTAAAAAACAAATATATCATCCAATATATGATCCCACATATCAATATCAGTATCAGCCTCAAAAATCCTTGGCTATACCTGCAGTCGTACTTTACACCAACTATTAACTGAGTCCACTAAGCTTCAGCCAGTTTCAATTTCTGGTCCTTGTAGAACGGTATTATGGGAAAATTTAGGCCAGCTAGGGGAAAGTGGGTCCACCCAAAAAAAGTCACTAAAAACTCCAGAAACGCATTGAACATCGGAAATGAATCATAACTGAAAGTATGAGTGGAATTTTTCTTTGAGAATATCAAAAGTCAGAGTAAATATTTGCTCCTAAATAGGCCATCACAACTGAGTCTAAGACTTTCAAGGACTAAAGAGTTTCACAGTAGAGCTCCATCTTCGCTCTCAGGTGGGCAGATGGTGTAAATGTTCTCTGTCACACGGTGAATTTAATCCAAACTGTCCATTCTGTCTCATTTACTCTCCACTAGCGTACAGAGCACATGTAGCCTGATGTATATTATTCACTGACTTATTTATTTTTAATTCTTGCAGTCACTGCCACTGCGTTGATACTCACAGCTCTTTCATTTTTGTTCCCCCACTTTGTCCCCAGCTAGGGGCCTGTAAGATCGTTAAGTCTGCGCTCATAATTTGTTCAGTAGTACTCATCTACTGCTGCCATGCCAACATGTAACACAAGGCAAGTAAGACATTCTGGTCCTCACACGGATACACTCCTAGCCAGCAGGCTCCCTTACTGGCTGCTTTATTTCTCCCATCATGCTTATGAAGGAGCGCGTTAGGATCCGGGGATTTTGGGTTAAGGTCTGATCATTAGGACTTTGGGTTGTTGTTGTTGTTGTTGATCGTGGTGGTTTTGTGGGGGGTGTATTCATCTTTTAATGTAAAGGTAAGAAAGTATAAACATATTGTATAACTGTTTTCGCCTGTAGATGGCAAAATACAATAAAAGTCTTTTAAAGTTATCTAAATAATCTTTTTATTTTTACCACTTACCGCTCAGCTTGTCGTAAAAATAACTGAATATGAAATTACTATTATTACTCTTAAAATATAATTTGAATATGTTAGCTGTGTCTCAATAACCCTTGTATCTTGGGAAGTTATTTTGTTGTTCCCCAGATGTAGACCAGATCCACATCAGCATTTACCCTTTCACGTCTTCACTAAACCCTCAAAAGACATGAATCTTTTTATGCAGTGCTGTCTCTTCTTGCAAAATCTGTAAAATGTACAAACAGCCAAAGCAAATTCTGTTTATCTGCATACATTTTGTTTTCAGTAATCATGTTATTAAATAGACTGTGATGTGATGATTTAGGGTATCAAGTGGACATTTAGAATTCACTCAGTAGTTTACTGCATGTTCACAATGAATATTCAGTCTCACACTGTGATGTCTGACTCTTTTTTGCAGGTAAAGGAGCTCTTGACATCATTTGGGCCTCTCAAAGCGTTCAATCTAGTGAAGGACAGTGCCACGTCACTGTCAAAAGGTTACGCCTTTTGCGAATATGTAGACGTCAGCGCCACTGATCAGGTATCGACGTGTTTCTCTGTTTTGAGATTGTTGCCTGTGTCGTTTGACGTGTTGCTGTGAGGCTTGTGATTTTTTTTTTCTTTGTCAGGCAGTTGCTGGGCTCAATGGGATGCAACTGGGTGACAAAAAGCTGATAGTCCAGAGAGCGAGTGTGGGAGCTAAAAACGCCAATCCTGTGAGTAGGCCTCCTTTCAACTTTTACCTTCCTTAGTAAACAACATCCTGGTATTTCCCGGGATTTCATGACAAAAATCACTCCTATTTTCTGGGAAAAGCCATTGCGGGAACCCAGGATCTTTTGCATGTGTGCTAGAGACTACCATAAGTACTGAAACAGTGATTCTCTGATTCCTAGTGTGGTATACAGTGGGTACAGAAAGTATTCAGACCCCTTTAAATTTTTCACTCTGTTTCATGGCAGCCATTTGCTAAAATCAAAAAAGTTCATTTTATTTCTCAGTAATGTACACTCAGCACCCCATCTTGACAGAAAAAAGCAGAAATGTAGAATTTTTTGCAAATTTATTAAAAAAGAATAACTGAAATATCACATGGTCATAAGTATTCAGACCCTTTGCTCAGTATTGAGTAGAAGCACCCTTTTGAGCTAGTACAGCCATGAGTCTTCTTGGGAATGATGCTGAAGTTTTTCACACCTGGATTTGGGGATCCTCTGCCATTCTTCCTTGCAGATCCTCTCCAGTTCCGTCAGGTTGGATGGTGAACGTTGGTGGACAGCCATTTTCAGCTCTCTCCAGAGATGCTCAGTTGGGTTTAGGTCAGGGCTCTGGCTGGGCCAGTCAAGACTGGTCACAGAGTTGTTCTGAAGCCACTCCTTTGTTATTTTAGCTGTGTGCTTAGGGTCATTGTCTTGTTGGAAGGTGAACCTTCGGCCCAGTCTGAGGTCCTGAGCACTCTGGAAGAGGTTTTCTTCCAGGATATCTCTGTACTTGGCCGCATTCATCTTTCCTTCAATTGCAACCAGTCGTCCTGTCCCTGTAGCTGAAAAACACCCCCATAGCATGATGCTGCCACCACCATGTTTCACTGTTGGGATTGTATTGGGCAGGTGATGAGCAGTGCCTGGTTTTCTCCACACATACCGCTTAGAATTAACGCCAAAAAGTTCAATCTTCGTCTCATCAGACCAGAGAATCTTATTTCTCACAGTCTGGGAGTCCTTCGTGTGTTTTTTGGCAAACTCTATGCGGGCTTTCATATGTCTTGCACTGAGGAGAGGCTTCCGTCAGGCCACTCTGCCAGAAAGCCCCGACTGGTGGAGAGCTGCAGTGATAGTTGACTTTGTGGAACTTTCTCCCATCTCCCTACTGCATCTCTGGAGCTCAGCCACAGTGATCTTTGGGTTCTTCTTTACCTCTCTCACCAAGGCTCTTCTCCTACGATTGCTCAGTTTGGCTGGACGGCCAGGTCTAGGAAGAGTTCTGGTCGTCCCAAAATTCTTCCATTTAAGGATTATGGAGGCCACTGTGCTCTTAGGAACCTTGAGTGCTGCAGAAATTCTTTTGTAACCTTGGCCAGATCTGTGCCTTGCCACAATTGTCTCTGAGCTCCTTGGGCAGTTCCTTCGACCTCATGATTCTCATTTGCTCTGACATGCACTGTGAGCTGTAAGGTCTTATATAGACAGGTGTGTGCCTTTCCTAATCAAGTCCAAACAGTTTAATTAAACACATTTGGACTCCAATGAAGGAGTAGAACCATCTCAAGGAGGATCAGAAGAAATGGACAGCATGTGAGTTAAATATGAGTGTCACAGCAAAGGGTCTGAATACTTATGACCATGTGATATTTCAGTTTTTCTTTTTTAATAAATTTGCAAAAATTTCTACATTTCTGTTTTTTTCTGTCAAGATGGGGTGCTGAGTGTACATTAATGAGAAATAAAATTAACTTTTTTGATTTTAGCAAATGGCTGCAATGAAACAAAGAGTGAAAAATTTAAAGGGGTCTGAATACTTTCCGTACCCACTGTATACTGAAGCACGCCATGCTGCTATAGTAATAAATCTGTCTAACTGGCAACATGCAGTTTAACATCTTCTGTTAGAATGCATGTCCACAAAGTGGAATTTAAAAATAGTGAATTACGCGAGACCTCAGTGCACTCCAATTTAAGAAAACATCTTTGCCAGTTGGACAGCATTTATTTATGGGAAATACATTTGGTATTAGACTGGGGCTGTAGTTTAGGCAGTGGTTTTATTTGTCTGCAGTGACTGTAAGAATCTGGGTCTAAGCTGATGTGTACTCTTGCAGACCTCCATCATAGAGACCCCGGTGACGCTGCAGGTCCCCGGACTTCAGCGGCTGCAGAACTCTGGCATGCCCACGGAGGTGCTGTGCCTTCTCAACATGGTGATGCCAGAGGAATTGGTGGACGACGAGGACTATGAGGAGATCCTGGAAGACATCCGCGAGGAGTGCTGCAAGTACGGCAGTGTCCGCTCCATCGAGATCCCCCGACCCGTCGACGGTGTGGAAGTCCCCGGCTGTGGAAAGGTGATCCCCGAGTCTGTACAACTTTAGACTTCATCATCGCTACACACCCCACTCATTTTTGACTTGCTCATTCCGGTCTGGAAAGGCTCAGTTTGTGTTAGCTTGGAAGAGACGAGACAGCTCCTTCATCAGGCCTCAACATGAACCCTCCAACCAGAAGACACAAATGCCATGACCTATGATTGCTGGTAGATTTTAGACTTGACATGGCCTGTCTTTAGCCCTGACTATTCAGTAACCGTTCTTGCTGTCTAATTTAGCAGAACTTTTTTACAACAGCATTCACCTGACACAGAAAAAACTACAGTACATAGAACTAATAATTTAAATATATTTTTCACAGACAAGCTCAGGGAAGCGGCTGTGAAGCTGGCGATATAAAACTACATGGAAAGAGATATAAAAGATAGGACAGCAGGGAAATGGAGTCGAATACAAGCTGTACTTAGTCCTTGAAGTAGGGGTGGGCAATATGACTTTGAAATAATATCACAATATGTCAGGGTATTTCTGCGATAATGATATTCTATGTTATTCTATGATAAAATACTGACAAATGTTTTATTATAATTTCAAGAACATGCAATTGCAACCAAGTAAGTGTTATAGTTTTATATGTCAGCATAAACACAGTTTGCCTTAAAATATTCTCTAGAAACTAAATAAAAATGATAGGGCTGACCCATAGACTGTATAAAAGAAGTGGACGTCACCTCCATGACATCACCTGTTGGTTTGTGATTGGCCCTTTTGAAGCTGCGAGTTTGGCATTTTGGCCGTCATCATCTTGTCTTTTTGGAACCAGAAGTGACGTTAGTCTGACGAGAGGGTACCGCTGCCTCTATCGATGATTGGTGGTCGCTATGGTAACGACTTGTCTGTTTTACTTTAAATGGGATCATAATTTACAACATCATGATGTACTAAAGAAGACTTGAAACTAGTGATTGAGACCGTAAACTCTTTTGAAGAATGTTTACTGAGGTAATAAATCAAGTGGGAAGTCGGGTCATTTTTCATTGACTTTCATACAATTGGACTTCTTTTTGCAACCAGTGGAGTCGCCCCCTGCTGGCTTCTAGAGAGAATGCAGGTTTAAGGCACTTCTGCATTGGCTTCACTCTTCAGACCCGGAGGCTGCTGCTTGGGCTGGCCCGAATGCTTCGAGCCTTCTACCGTTGCCATGGTTATCTCAATCAATACTCAAATGTACGCAGCCATCTTAGACAGGACTTATGAATTCTCTTTAGTAAGTTTTATTGTAAACAATACGATATGGCACACCCATACCGTGAAGTCTTTTTTTATGGAAAACAGTTTTGTGTCAATTGTGTTTGAGTATGGATACGAGCTCACTGTTGCCCCTTATGGTGATTGGGGGCAGTAATGAGTCCATAACAGAGAAGAAAACACCACACTAGAACTTAGTTGGACAAGGGACACTAAGATGAGATTCATGCTTCATTAGAACTGTTTTGTATTAATCTTTTTTGGTTTTACAAGAGAAATGACTTCAAGGATGAAGACTAACTGGTCTGTTTGACAAGTGCTCATCTGGTTAACTTTCCCAGCTCCATTAAAGAGCAGCGCACAGCCGCCTCTCTGAGCTTTTCTATGGCAAACATCCAGGACTGAGACTCGTGAGACAAAAAAAAACTATTTTTTTCACATTTATGTGGACATACCCAACGTTTAATGAACTTTACACGTCAGGATGTTCTGAATGAGTTCATAGATCTAAGGTCCTTCTCTCACCTTCATACCATTCAGGAACTGACTGACTGTTCTTCATTCCAGATCTTTGTGGAGTACGTTTCTGCTGCAGACTGTCAGAAAGCCATGCAAGCTCTCACCGGCCGCAAGTTTGCCAACAGAGTGGTGGTCACCAAATACTACGATCCAGACATGTATCATAGACACGAGTTTTGAAAAGCACAGATGAGTCCTCCTTTCCATTTCAGTCGGTTTCTTTACTCCTCTGAATGTTGTGAACGTGTCCTTAGAGACTAGACCTGGAAAAGACTTGTTTTATTACATCGTCTACTTAACAAACTGGACTGCAGTGTGTGTTTCTTCAGTACTGAATATCTAACTCCCAGCTTCAGCCTAATACTCACACAGTGAACTTATCTCATCCGGAATTTAAAAAAATACTGTAGTAACCATTACATTTGTAGTAGAATGAATGTGACATGTATCTTACCTAAACCTAAACTAATACTGCCTGACAATGCCAGAGTAGCTGTCGATCAAGTATGCACTATATGAGAAAAAACAACAGTCAAATGTTTAGATTTCCCTCCTGAGCACAAACATTTATTTCTCTGTTTTAGATCTAGATCTGAGATCATAATCTTTGTTGTGTGGCTGTGAGAGGAAAAAAAATATATATTTTATTTATTTAATTTTCCAAAGTAATATTTTACTCTGTAAGTCACCTAATAATGTTCCTTAAACTTATACAATGCTATTACCTGTACTGCTTACACCAACCAAATGTTGACTATTTTCTTTTTTGTCAAAAGTGAAAAGATTTTGTCTTGGCCTCAAACGTAATTCTGTAAATATGAAACATTAATGTATAAAGATAAGAAATATATTAAATTGGCCATTCACACTGGAAGCTACTTGAATTAGAAAATTGTCTGGATTACAATGAATTGTCTTATGAAAATGTTTTATCAAACACTGGGACTGTTGACCGTTTGTAAGCCCCGCCCCCTCGATTAGCAATTGTCCGGTCATAGCTTAGTGTCCGAAACTACGGCTCCAGTAAGAGCGAAACTTTTACAAAACCAAAACCAGAAGAGCAGAAGTGTAAAGAGCTGTTTAAACAGTGTGTTAGTAAGCTCAAAGGTTATCATGTCTTCCAAAGCCAAGGAGCTTACGTCAGCTAGTTAGTTTTGCTGATCATACTTGTGTTTCTCTGCTCTGGTGTTTCTTCTCCACTGTGTGGAAGCTGGTCTTGGATGCTGTCTGGTTACTGTTAACAGCTTTTTCCTTTATCTTAAGTCTGTTAGCATTATGTCAGACATGTAACAACAGTTGAAGACCCCTTTTCTGGAATTTACATTAAATAACGAGTCAGCTGGAAACATTAAAAAGACGTAGACAGCGTTTCCAGTCAAGTTACAGCTGATCAAATCTGCCAGTAACTGTTTTCATTTCAGTCGACTGCTTTCGTCTACCTCTTATCTTATATAAAGAACCCATTGTTCAAAAAAATCTGCCTCTGCTATCATTGTAAATCACATATGTGAGATAGCTTTAACCGCCATAGCAATAGTAACTAGGGGGACGGGGCTTAATTAACGGTCATCCTCCACAGTTTTTTATCAAAACTAGAATAACAAAATCAAACCTGTCTTCATGGTCTCATTTTAAAAAATGAAGCACATATGTACATGTTAAGAAATGCACCTTTACGTTTTGTAGATAGCATATGGATGATTTTTGAAAAACTTTATTCTTTGTGTGTTGTTTTGCATCTGTTGAAGAAAATGTATTAAATTAAAAGCATTGATTTATCATGAAATATGATTTATCTGCTTGGAAAGTGCAGGCACAAATATGATTAGTATCCAGACAAATTTGTCCTACATTGGGATGTGAGAAAATATGCATTTGGACCTCACCTGGTTTACAACCTGTTCAGTTTCAAAGTAAACAAATTGTATTTTAGTGTAATAAGTGCGATATATCAAATGATAATAAACAGCCACTGTATTTTATACGTTTTTGGATTGCCAAAAATTTAAAAACATTTTTAGTTTGTACAATCCCTGCCACTGCCATTGCCTTGAATAAATGCTTGCATCCACTGCCTGAGTGGGGTTTCCTTTATTCTGCATTATCTGTGACATTTAGGATCAGTTAAAAGTGATGATACAAGTATTTAATATTTATTTTACAAAAGCTTTTCAGTTTTTTGTGTTGTTTCTGTCTGTACACAAGTGTACTTGACTATTGTATTTAGAAACATAAGGGTTCACTGCCCTCCAGTGGTTACAGTGAGGAACTTAATACTATTTAACACTTACAATCAGTACAAAATGTTATTTGTCACATCACATTTATATGACAAATAACATTTTGTATTGGTGATAATTATGCATTGGTAAAACTAAGAAGATGTTTAAATTATAATTTTCTGATGTGGAGATTAAGTGTCAAAACATTACTAGCCCTTCACCTCTGGTGAATACTTTCAAAATAAATAAAAACAAACAAATGTGTCCGTCTCAAACCTCTCCTAAGATACTGTGAAACAAAATCTTATTTGCAAAAAATCATTTATGACATTAATCTTAATTGCTCTTTCTGTGGACTTAATGGAGAAACAACTTTGCACTTACATATATGTGATATACATTAACAGATATATTCTTTGTAACATTCCTGTTAATTTTTAATTTCTATATAAAGATGGACTGTTTTTGTGATGGCTGCAGTTCAGAACAGAAACAGTATATCAGAGATCTTTATTATCTTAGTAAGATTTCACAAATGCAATGATAAATTTTATGACAGAAATCGTTTAATTATTTTTTCCCCATTCTATAGATGAATACATAACAAATGAAAAGAGCACATCAACACTAAAGTTAATACAAATTGGAATTTGCACTCACAATAATGATAATAATAATA
Organism: Lateolabrax maculatus; assembly: GCA_031216445.1. Classification (NCBI taxonomy): domain Eukaryota; kingdom Metazoa; phylum Chordata; class Actinopteri; order Acropomatiformes; family Lateolabracidae; genus Lateolabrax; species Lateolabrax maculatus. The sequence continues at coordinate 6,465,790 of CM062216.1, forward strand.
AGAGGGACCTTTTTATTCTATTCATTTATTGTTATCTTTTACTTTAATGTTTTATTCACCCGTTAACTCATGGTATATTTATATTGTCATTGTGTGTTATTGCAGTTTTGCACTAAAATGAAAAAAATATTTATGATTTGAAAAACACAAAAGCATAAACATCATGCACTTTACGGTCAAGGGTACAGTAACTAACTCTTAAAAAATGATGTCTGTATACACGAGTTGTATTGTTGGTTACTTGCTGCATCCTGTTTATCTCCCCTTGTTTTTATTTTATTGTGCTGAAGTTCTTGGTGGTTTTATTTTGTAGGCTGTGACCGGATGTTGTGGCGTCAGATGACACGGCCATGACGACAGCAGTCAACAGAGCTCGCGCTGTGTGTCTGACAGATGTGGCTCGCGAGGAGCGGCGTCATTCACCGGAGGAGCAGCGGAGGAGCAGCGGAGGAGCAGCGGACGGTGTGCGGACCTTTCACCGGCGGAGGAGAGCCACGCTGACCGAAACATGTCGGGGGAAAAGACGACGAGTCCGTGTAACAAATTTCAGGCCAATATTTTTAATAAAAGCAAATGTCAGAACTGCTTCAAGTCCCGGGAGCTGCATCTGCTGAACGACCGCGACATGGAGCAGGTAACGTTGATGTTACACTAACGGGAACTCCTGGAGTCAGCTGATGTTACACTTTATTCATTATTCATTTACACTGTAAGTTAGAGTAGTTTCACCCTGAAATTAATGTTGAAAAGTTCTGACACTATTTTTTTTTTTTTTTTTACAGAAAACATATTTCCGTCATATTCGACGTAGTTTGTTATTAGTTTCCTTAACTGAGTGCCCGTAACTAGTATTGTTCTGTTAACTTTAAATAATTTATTTATTTAATTATTTTAATAATGTAATTTAATGTAAAAGTCCGTAAACATTCAGATATGAAAGGTGAATATGTAAAATTGTAGCTTTAATTTGAGCTATCTGCTACTGTGTGCTCTCTTAACCAATCCATTAATCATTCCTACTACACATGTAGGGACTGTACACAAATTGTCAGTGGAGGAGGGGAGGTCAGACATTGTTTTTGCTAAGGGAAAGGTTGGGATTGTTTTTTTTTTTGGGAGAGCATAGAAGTGTCTTCTTATTTTGTAACACCCCAAATTTATATTTTGGGGTGTTACAAATAGTCGCACGTGATGATGGTTCTGGTGTTTGCAGCAGGAAAAGGTTGGCTTTGCCATATCCTGTCTCTGTTTCAGGGATTTATTTTTCCCATCACACTAAATGTTTTCACTACCAAATGTTGTTTCTTCTGCATTATAGCCAAAGGTTATACAGGTAAATGTATTATATAAATTCAGTTGTTTGTTATGCCTGCCATAAATCTATAAATTGCTAATTCCTCTTCTAATCTTGGCTATAATGGATATGGGTGTAATGGGTATATGGGATGTGACAATTATTATTCCATAAATACAATAAGATTTGAATGAGATTACGCCAGTTTAAATTATTTCAGCTTTTCTGTTATTAATGGTGGAAAGATCTGTACCACTCCAGTACTATATTTTGAGATATTAGACATATAGACAGAAAATTAAAAAAAAAAAAAAAAAATGGTTGCATAAGTTTAAACACCAAAATGCATTGCACACAAATGACCCCTGTCAGTAATTATATAATTATATATTACATTACATTACAAGATAGTTTAAGTGGAGCCAGTCAAAGTGGAGCTAGTTTTAAATACTTTTACATACAGTAAGGTAGTTCGATTTAAATAATTGCTGTGTATTTTAAGCTAAACACACTCTGAAAAGTAACCATAGCTATCTTGTAAATGTAGTGGAGCAAAATGTTAAGAATCTCCCTCTTAAATGTAGAGGAAGAAAAGTGTAAAGTTAGCCTGGGCACCAGGCAAATCTACCAGCTCATGTTTCATTTGTTCTGGCAGATACGTCTGGCCCCTCTCCCATTCAGACAGATTTCCTCAGAACTGGTATGTGGAGAGCCAATCACAACCGTTTATCCAATATGAGGCAGGTTTAATATGGTAACTGACAGAGAGGCGTGCCGATCATGGATGTATAAAGAGAACTGGATACAGCGTTGGAGGCAGGGCCTCGTTCATTCCTATGGAAGTCGCTCAGTGGCGCATGAAGCAAACATCCGGGTATTCAGAATGCGGAAGTTTCAGATTTTCCCGCTCTGTTGGGCTCATAGAGCATGCGCACTAGCGTTTCCGTAAGCCTCGCCTCCCAGCCGCTCGCTCTCGTTCACATGAACGGCAGACTAAAGTAACTCTGGATTCGGCTATTAGTGAATTTTACTACTTTTAGGACCTAATGATTTAAATAAGGGCTATTAAAGTGTTAGAACTGGGTAGTTGATACCAAAAAAATTGAAAAGAATTATCCACTGAGTTACAGACGTCTCTTTCTCAATGTTAGTCAATGGAAAAAAGTATTCTTGGGCCCAATGGCATCACATGACGGACCCGGAGGTTGTAATTCCACCGTTTGGCCGGTATGTCAAATTGACTTCAAAGTGTGACGCACTTCCTGGGGGTTTGGTGCCGATGATGCATCATCGCAAATAACCAAGATGGCTGCCGCCGATGCGGAATGTTCCACAGCCGGTTATACACAGCCGGTTATTCGCAGTATTAAACAAACTGTGGACGGTAAATTTTCTCTAAAGGAAGAACAAACAATTGCACTTAAACTTTATGTTGATAAGAAATATCAATTGCCGTACTATTGACAGAACGTACCATACGACAAGACGACTATTAATTGCTCTGATTGGTTCCAGACTAATACGCATTTGCAAATTAGTCTGGCGATGCCAGGCTGGTGTAAAGTAGCATTAAATGGAACCACTCAAGTAACTCAAGTACTCAAGTCAAAATTTTACTTAAGTACAGTACTTGCAAAAGAAGTATAGGGATTCATAATTTTTCCATTACCAGTGAATCAGTTATAATCAGTTGCTTGAGTGATTATGTTGTCTGTGAGATGTCAAAAATAAATAAAGACAAATACCCACAACAATCTCCTACAGCTCTAAGGCATGCATTCAAAATGTTTATACTGTCCAAAGAGCAGCTCGTTTTGATTAAATTTAATATATATGAAACAGAGAAAATCAGTATTTGAGATGGTGGAATCAAAAAATGTTAACATTTTTACTGGGAATATGACAAATAATCAATCCAAATTATCTTTCAATCCACTTATTGGTAATTGGCAAAACATTTCAGCAGAACAGTTATTTATTTTGTGCTCACAAAAAGTGTCTACACACTTGCACAGCAGCACGACTGGTTCACAGCCTCTGGAAACATTGTTCATGCAGGTTTGTTATGTGGAGGTGATGCCAGTAGACGATCATGACAGCTTCCTACATGCTTCACATTGTTAAAATATGTTATTACTCTCTGTCCCCCTGCCTGGTTTCACTGTGCCCTGTAATTTCAAAGTTGTTGCTCAACCTGCAAACACCATACATGGTATTACTACAGTTAACTGTGCACACAGAAAAAAGCTGTAGAGCATATTTTTACTGTTTTTAACATGTTTTAAAACACTACAGACTGTGTGCATATTACCTCGATAGAAAAGCTTAAAGTCAGCGATGTTTCTTGTGTATCTGTGCATTTTCTATCCATTTGGGTGCATCAGGGAGCACAAAGCTGCATTTATTTTCTTCATTCCACCCAGTAAGAGCTGTTGGCCATAGTCATCAAAAACATAAATAAATAAATCAGCGCAAATGGCCGGATAAAGCTCCAAAGATAAAGGTTTTGTGTAGAGCTGAAACTATTAGTTTTTATTAGATTAATTGATGAGTCAATCCCAAGAAAATGAATCCTTTTAAGTCATTTATCAAGCAGAATGCAACACATTCTCTTCATCCAGCTCCTCAAAAGTGAGCATTTGCTCTTTTCCTTATTTTATGGAATAGTATAATTTAATATTTTGGGTTTTGGACTGTTGGTGCCAAAACAAGCGATTGAAGATGTCACCTTGAGCTTAGGGCAATTGTTATTATGAGAAAATATCTTTGAGAAATTTTCTGACATTTAATAGACCAAACAAAAAGAATCGTCAGATTCATTGTAATAGCCCAAACAAGATTCATTGATTACAAAATAATCATTAGTTGCAGCCCAGATAGCTGATCATGAAGATACTTTGTTTTGTTCATATACTGCACAGCTATATTTTTGGTATTTTACATTTGCATTTGCAAATGTTTGTTGTATTTTTGATGTTGTCCTTTCAGTTTTAAGTGCCTGGAGCTAAAAGTGTGGATTGGTTGAAAGCTTTCCCATAATGGTGCTTTAATTTCCAGTCATATAAATTAGAAAAGCGGCTTTCCAAACACAGAACAGTCTCTGCTGCAAAGTTTCAAGCATTGGACGTCGAACCTTAGTTAACCTCACAAATAAAACACTGTAGAGTCTAGCTAATTGCATTCTAGTGTACATTTGATACAGTATTTATCAGATAGGATGCTGTATGTTAATAAGGCAACATCCAATGGTTTATTTTCATTATTGATTAACCTAAAGGTCTTTTAAATGGCATAAAATAGTGAAAAGTTTGTGACACAGTTTCCTAAAGCCATAGGTGACATCTTCAAATTTATTATTTTTAAACCGGACCAATACTGGATTTATGAGGCTGATAAAATTACTTAAACAATTAATTTATTATATAAAGAGTTTGATTATCAAACTGTTAAAGCTCTGTACATTAGTACTGTCATCACGGCCTGTGCTTCAACACTTGAATGTTAACCATTCAGTTTCCACTTTCCCCCATGACTTACAGGCAAAACCCATCTATGGAGGCTGGCTGTGTTTGGCTCCTGAGGGGACAGACTTTGACAACCCGATGCAGAGGTCAAGGGTAGGACATGGTGAAACTGAGTGGAAATTCACACACATTATTCCAGTTCTTTATTGTGACCTTTTTCCCTGAAAAAAATGGTGCTGTAGTGATTTTGTTGTGTCTTAATGTCAGAAATGGCAGCGGCGCTTCTTTATCCTGTATGAACATGGCAGTCTGAGCTTCGCCCTGGATGAACTGGTAAGAAGCTGCTCGGATAGTGAAATTATAACCAAAATCAAATATTGAATGTTAACAAAAATATACATAAGGTAGCAGCGTACAGTAAATCCTGCTCTATATATGTATCTGCATTTACAGTATGTTGGGATCAAGCCGGCATCTTTATGCCAGATGTTGTGTGCAGAACCACAGCAGATGATTTGGGCTTAGCCTGTCCTCTAATGCACACATCCCCCTCTCTCTGTGATCCCCTCAAATCTCATTCCCTCATCTTATAACACCACAAACTACTCTCTGTTTAACTGTTATTCATCAGCATTCTCTCATGTGCAGTCCTAGCAACAGAATTTGGTAACTGGCTGTCCAACATTTACCAGAATAATGTAGATGCTCTGATTCTCCTCCAGCCGAGCACCTTGCCACAGGGGACGGTGAACATGAATCTGTGCACTGACATCACTGATGCCGAACCCAGGACGGGCCAAAGAAATGCACTCTGCATCGTCACGCCAAAGCAGGAAATATTCATTCGTGGTGACAATAAAGAGATCATTAACGGGTCAGTGTAAAACTGTACGAGAAATTATAGGAGCAGAAAGTTATACGTTTTCTTGTATCCCACCTTACTAATGTCTTGTTCCTGCTGTTTCTGTCTTTGTTTACCAGGTGGAGCGAACAGCTTGCCATCTATCTGCGGACTAACAAGCAGAATCAGAAGAAAAAGCGGAAAGTGGAACCTGTATCCACCCAGGTAGCAAACCAAATGTCAATCAAATGCGTCAGTACACATTTAAGCACAAACAGTTTTTTTCTGCAAGCTATAGGGATAGACAATGCTGGAACACTTTGATCCAGTGCAAGATTACTCAACTGCCAGTCTGATTGCCATTGAATTCATTATAGCTATTCATGGTCCTCAGAGGATGATTCCTCGTGGTTTTGGCAACCTTTCATCTTGGATCAGTATGCTCACAATGACAATGTTAAGATATTAATGTTTAGCAGGCATAATGTTTTGTAATTAGTGTTGCAGGTATTTGTTCATGAATCAAAGTATTGGACACATTTAATGTTTTACCTGATGGTGGCGCTCGAGGAAAATCAGGGATCACCAAGATTTTTCAATTCATCCTGAGGGGAGCGTGAATGTTTATATCCAAATTCATGGAAATACATCCAATAATTGTTGAGAAATTTCACCCAAAACCACAATTGTGAACCTCAAGGTGACACTGCAAGAAAAGTCAGAGGATCACCAAAGTCAGTAGGATTCATCCTCTGGGGACCATGAATGGCAAAGTACTGTGGATCCATTCAGTGGTTTTTTGAGGAAAGTTTTGGCATTTTTGCTTGAAAAGTGACTTAACTAATTAATCGATTATATAACAATAGCTGCCAATTATTTTGCTTCAATCGACTAATCAATTAATTGACTACTTTCATCTAACTTCAGCTCTAAATTGAATATCTTTTGGTTTTGCGACTGTTATACAAATAAAACAAGACATCACTTTGGGCGTTGGGCAATTGGGGTGGGCTTTTTTTTGGCTTTTTTATAAACTAACTCTTTTAGATTATTACTATAACTGTGTTATATTGTATTATGTATTATCTGTTTATATACCAGCATCCAGTTGATGCTGTTGATAAATACCTTAATAAACACTAATAACGGCCTTAAACTACTTTATAGTGCGTTATAAGCCATTTCTTAATCGCTTATATACTGCTTATAAATGCTAAATGGAAGGGATATAAATAAAATAAAAACAAATTGTTTTTCTAACAAAACATTAGGAACCCAGTCCAGCAAAGATGGCTGCAACTGATCCACGTTTTCCGTCCTCTGAGAACACTTCAGTGACCGGCGTTGGTCAGTGGCAGGAAGTCCAGCAGGGAAGGGGACCAGGTGTAACCCCCATGTGGACTGTCACAGACACAGATGCCCCGGGCCCAGAGCAGACCCCTGCAGGTGCAGCAGAAGCAAAACACACACATACTCTACACTCACATAACCAAGCTTTCATGTCCATCAGCCAATCATAGGCACTTCCTGTCCTATCGTACTGTCTTAACATCCTGCAGATGTTCACACACTTAAATCTTCTTATTTATACATTTAATTTAACCCTTGTTTAACCAGACATGTTGACCAAGTACTGATTTGTGATCATGGGAATAGAGCTGGAGAAGCAGGAAGCAGAGTTACATAAACACAGATGGAAACACACTGTGAGATGTGCAGGAAAACTTGTGTCTCTAACCTTCAGGCATCATAAAAGCCAAACATGATCCATAAAAGACCTCTTAAACAAGACCTAATAGGCTTGACAACTAGCACAGGACAGATATTCCTCCTTACTGGAGCTTTGTGCTGTGACAGAGTGGACAGCAGCACCCATCTGGCGTCAGACTTATTGCAGGGTCTGGAAAGGCCCTGTAATAAAGGCCTGGATTAAGTCCTGCTGACTGTGCCTATAGGCTGCTTCATTAGAGCGATGGAGGTTATACACAAGGGACCCTCTGAGAGCCAAACAGGGAGGCTGTCGAATGAATGATGCTCTGTCAGGGTTCCCTCCTGTCATTGAATTCCTGGGCGATCATTGAATTCTTTAAGGTGTTTTCGAGACAGGGACAGACAGAAGATATGGTTCATGTGTTTTCCAGTTTATTTCAGACATCCACTGCATTTGATGATTTTTTTTAGCAGCATTGCTGTAGAACTCAAATTGCTCACCCTTTAATCAAACAACATTAACAGACACATACAGTCAAATATTTATGCTATGGATGCATTCTGATTTATATATTGAAACTCATGAAAAGATGATAAGTGGCTTGTTTTAGAAGCAACTTAACTTAGGTCTTAAGATTTCCCTTGAAATTGCACTTAAAGCTGCACTTAACAACATTTTTATATTAATGATGGATTAAATGTCATGGGGCTCCCTTGACGAACCCACAGAGAATTATCACCCAACTCTGCAGCTGTACATAGCGTTTTAGTGTCTTTCAGCTCATTGTTTCGGTTTTAAGGCACATTAACTGTATTGCTATCAACAACCTTGTCTCCAGCAGCTGTTTTCAGCAAAAAAGCCACTGTACACTACCTGCTCTGCAGCAAACAGCCAACAGACACAGTTAGAGAACAGCTGGCAAACTCAGTGGAGCATTTAGCAGCTAAAGAGACAGATAATTCCCTCATGAGTTGGTGGAGACCAAAAGCAGAGCTAAAAGAGAGCAAATGTTGGACTTAAATTGGCCAGCAATACAACTCCAAATGACTGCTAATGTTGCCCCATGTCTGCTGGATATAGACTATCAATTTTATACATAAATTAAATGACATGCTCAGGTTATAACTTCTTCCACTGCCTTCGAGGGGGCCAAAAAAATAAATAATTTAATGCTGCTTTAAATGTGCACTGATTTCATTCATCAGTCTGTTTCCAGGTGTTGCCAAGTACTAGTACATATTTGAAAAAAGCTGTGAAAAGCCCAAAAGGTAGCAGCATGAAGTAAGTTGTGTAAGTCTGAGTTGCATTGTGGGTAATGAGAAGGAAGAGGAAAGCGTAGAATAAAAATGACTGTCCATCGTGAGTCCGGCAGTGTTATAGGAATGCAATGCTAAATCAGTGGAGTACTCTTTTAAATACATTAGTTTGTGTCTTCACGTTCTTTCTTTATCTCAAGCAATTCCTTAAATGGGTGAAGCATTAGAGAAAAAAATAGGTATCAAAAAAGTGAAGACATATTTAGGTTAGATTAACATTGAATCACTCGTTTCCTTCTTCTGTATATTTCTGTCATTTCCTCTTTTTCAGGCCATTTGACCAAATTTGTTTTCATGATTTCGTCAATGTAGTTAGTCTGTTCTTTGTGTTTGTGTAAGTGCAGCCTGAAAAAAAATATTCATTAGCTGTCACAGAAAATGCTTAGTGGTTCTATCAGTGTTAATACAGAAAATTTGAATATTAAACCACTTCAAACCATTTACTATTGCATTTTATTATCTAGACAAACTGATGAGCTGCATCTTTTAACTTTTAGGTTATTTCCTAAACTTGAGAAAAATACTGTATAGCCTTAAATAAAATGTTAAGAGGCAAACAATGCAGATTTTGTGCCAGTGGCCGCACTGTGAACCCTGACAGTGTTGTGTGACTAAAAAAGAATGATTTCATCCAGCTTGTTGGCTGCTGGCTGTTTAAAGAGAGTCAGCCATGTGGCAAATAGACATTGGATCTCACATGCCTTCTAAAAACAGCTACTTTAGACACGACTTAAACCAAACTGTGTTCCCACCTACAGCATATGTAACTGAAACCCTTATGTGTTGCTTTCAATGTCCAGGCAACACATCTACCTACCTGTGCCCGGTCTCCAGTGACTCTCTGACCTTGGATGCCAGTTTCGGTAGCCCAGTCGGCTCTTTGGACTTGGTAGCCAGTGGAAACACCGACTCTGGCAGTAACAACCAGCTGGCTGAGTCAAACAACATCCAAACATCAGCAAACAACAAGAATCAGAGCCAGGAAAAAAGGTCAGCAATGAATCCGGGGAAGATTAGCAATTTCCAGCCAATTTTGATGATAATATGTGTATATAACTCTTCTATACATTGTGTTTGGCAGCAGCGGGTGTTTATTTTCATATGTTTGCGTGTATTCTGTGGGTTACAGCCATTTAAACTGCCTTGGTAGAGGAAAAGGGGTAAATGTGCAAGCAATTAGCACAAAGGACATCCAATGCCTCTCTGCTTCCCCCCAGTATAAAGCTGAACAGCCATCACACACCGCTAAACACCAGATCAAAGGCTCACGCTCTACCCCTCCATTAGAGATCTGACTGCTGCTTTTTTAAATTTAGCTTAGAGAAACCCTCCCAGTTTGTACCCCAGCGGCATATAAACTGGTCACGTGAAGAGAATACATCTCATTTCTTCATTCATTACCTTTTTGGGAAACAAAAACATAAAATACTTGTGCCCCCCAAATAAGGCCAGAAATTCCAAAAAGCTGGTGTAATTAGATATCTGCGGCATTGTTTCTCAAGACCTTAATGCTGACTTTCTGCCTGTCTGTGAGAGGAAGTAGACTTCACAAGTCTGTCTGCACCCACCAGAGGCAGAGTCAGCTGGCACTAAAACATCAGGATCAAGAAGAGTTTGCAGAAGTTACTCTATTTATAATGTACTGAAAGCTACAAAACAACTTAGTTAAACGGTAACTGTTGGCCTTGACAGGACAGGGTTCAGCATAAATATTCTGAAAGGATTTTAAAGGTCATGCCAAGATTTCATTGTGACAAACGACTTAAGAACTCCTGTCATTGTTATTTGACAATATTGCTACATTAACGTCTGTTTTTAGTTAAGAAGCAAATCTAGCAAGCTAACAAAGCATCTATATAATGAATAACTTTGAATTAATTACTTTAACTGAATGGATAACTATTACTTAATGGTACAAAGAGTGTAAATGAATATGGTACAATTTATATTTTTATGTCACTTCCACTTCTTCTTGCACACGTTAATGTAGATATGGCTGAAACAACTGTTAGCCATGCTGATTAATTGGCTCTGGGTCTTTAAATACAAATACAAATAGAGATACGATTAAGATGATCAGAATTATCCAATGGATTAATCGACTCATTGTTTTAAATTTGATTAGGTGCGGTTTATATCTGTTTCCATTTTGCAATACGTTTTAATTAAAAACAGCCCACAAAACTATGACGTTTGTTTAACATGAAATACTGCAATCAACACAAACCCAACTAAATTTAAATTACCAACTCAAAAACCTGCAAGCAGATCAACATGTTTACAAAAACCGCTAAATTAGAATAATGTAAATACAATGTGTTACTGTGGTCCTTGGCATCAACTGCCTGTCAGCACACATCACACATAGAGATATCCACTGATCCTAAACTTTTAACTGACATCACTGCTTTTCATCGTTTGACAGTTGTGTATACATTATAACAGGTTACTTTGGGGTATTTGAGCCGTGTAATTCCTGCTGCACTTCTACACAAAACACCTCTGACATTAGTGGGAAGGATGTCAGCTGTTATTTAGTCTCTCAACAGCAACACTCGCAGTTGTGACACTCGGAAAAGATCTGTGCTGCACTGAGTGTCCTCTGGACTTACTTCTGCTGCACAGGTGTTGTCTGAAGACTATTATCAAGCTGTAATCTTCAGTGTTACGCTGCTGGAATTTATTTCAGAACCCACCTGTGTGTTAGCGGGGTCAGGGAAACCACACATACGTGCAGTGTGTTTGTCCCAGGTGAAGTTTTCACTGATTAGTTTTTCATGTTTCCCAGTCATGGCAGCCCAACAGAGAGGCTGCTGGGATTGAAGGCCACAGAGAAAGTGCAAAAAGAGGGGGCAGCCGTTTCCAGGGAGGGCAGGAGTGAAGTTCGCACCGGCAAGCGTGAGGTAACCAGACCAAGTACACATTTAATGCTTCAGTTTACCTTCAACACTACACAGTTCGAACTATCCTACCATTTTCTGACACTTTATTCAGTGTCAGTGGGAATCCCCCAGTTCTTCTTGGAGGATTGTCACTGTTGTATATATATACACATATATTCTAATATGATTTTAGCTTAAAGAGTGACTACACCCTCAGATTCTGCAAGAACCCTACCTGCCAGCATATTTAAAATATGTGACAGTGGCGTGGGGAGCAACGGATTGTAGGAGGCATGTACTACTGTCAGACTCAGTTTTTCTGCTGCAATGACAAGGAGTCTGGTGGGGCTTTGACATTCACTAGAAGCATATTTATCTCCCTTTGAGAGAGTTGGGTGCCTGTGTTGTGGAGTGTAAGAACATAGTCAGTCAAGTCTTTCTGTTTGTCTGCTCTAAATATCTGCTCTGAATGTAACACTGTTATCTGTGTTTACTGTCTACTGCAGAGGAAACAAAACATTTCAATCACTAAAATTGGACATACATGGTTTTCATTGGACATTGACAATATATAATCCCTCCATGATCTGGGACTGTCACAGGGTCTCCTTCCAGTTGGATGATCCCAAAACACTGTCAATGTCAGTCATCCAGGATGTGCGTTCTGTTTAACCACGTACAGTAATTGTCCAAAAAACGTTGGATTCACTAAAGCAACATGTTGTAATATCTGCAGGTTTCTGCATGTTTCATGTCAAACTATTCTTTTTATGATGAAAATGACGGAAATTCTAATCACAAGATCCAACTTACTCATTGCTTCTTGCTTTGTGGATTGAATTCCTCAGAAAGGCAGCAAAATGTGTTTTTTCAAGGTCAAGAATGAACATAAATGCTTAGATTTGAAGATGTTTAATATCAGCTACAAGAAGCTTCAATCCCTCATCTTCCACACAGGTGAAGTAGCTTTTTATCAACGTTTTAATTCATTTTAACAAAACAAGGAAAATGGAAGGAAAATTAAAGGAAAATAAAGGGCTAACCAATTGAAATAATACCGAAAAAGGTTAATGTGTGTGTAATAACTAGCTATTAACAATTAATAACTTGCTTGCAAGTAAGAGACAGAGTTAGTGCAGATGAAGTAAATGTCTTTGGATGGGGGGGTGCCTGAGATTAAGAAGTACCTAAAGTCATGTTGTGAGAAAATGCCCGACATCACTTTGAATGTGAAATGACTATTAAAACAACGATTAAAAACCCATTTCCTGAATATGGTCGTTTGTTACCATATGACAGTAATAACCATGACTAGGTAATGCTGATTAATCTCAACGTGGGATCTTCATGATTAAGACCAGTCACTGCATCCAGCTGTATTCAGCCTGCACTGGGCTGGGCTGTGGGCTGGACTGGTTTGAACATGACTCACACAACCAGGTGTTATGCAGGGATAGACGTCACTTTAACGATGAAGCTCTGACCTGATCAAACACTGTGGACGGCTGGACGAAGTAAATCTCCACACTGACACTGTTTGTATCAGTCAACCAGTGTGTGTAAACATGAGACGGGTCCTGATTCATTCAAGTCTTTTGCATCGTAGTGGCCCACATTCAGTCCATGTCGGGCGCTGAAAAGAAGGTGATGAGTTGGCATGAAACGTGTGGACAAGTCAATCCTGCCATGTCAAGGCATGTGTTTGTTCCAGTATGTGTTTGAGTGGGCGCATTAGTCAGCAGGTGAGAGAAAAGGGGTGGTTCATTCAGTTTGTTTGGGAACAGAACTGGTTTTGATGCCCTGAAGGCGTTCAAGCCGCCTCCTGTTGTGTGTTGTAATCTGGGAGACGACATTCCTCTTACAAACTTTTTCCAGGGATGCCATCAGACCAAAAAAGAAAGAGACAGTGTAATGTCTGGAGATGTGACTTTCAAGAATCTCACATGACAAACTGCAGAGTCACGTGACGGTCCGTATTTACTGAACCTGATCAACTAGAGAGAGTCTCAGACAGAAGTGCCTCCATTTGCAGCTCCTTTCCAAGTGCACATCTGTTTGTGAATGATAGTCACTGTGTGTTTTCGTGCTAGACTTTAGTGATTAAGGAGGTGAGTAAACAAGTGTCTGTGTGCTACAGTATCAACAAAACACAAACATGAAGCATAACCAGTCCACAGGGGTGTTACATAAAGAAAGATTACCAGTGAAACCAGGCTTACTTCAATAAGTCAGGCTTATTTTCAGGAAATTCACTATCACAAAGCAAAATGAGTGGATTAATCAGCTATTTTTGGGTTTAACTCAGGTTTTCTGGTATCACGAAGCTGGCTCACTTTTAGCTGTGCTCCAGAGCTGAGGGGTTTTTCATAAAAGTGGCTTAGAAAAAGATAGCATACTGATCCTGGATTAACCAGTTTCAAAAAGCAAACAAACAGACCCTGAGACATCAAGCACTGATCACATCAGTTCACAGTGAAGAAAACAGACATGTAAAGACAAAACTGCAAAGCAGCACATATTATGTACATAGGGTATAATTCAGAGAGCAAAAATTGACAAAAACACTGACAACAAAGATAACTTTTAGCAGCAAGTTGTAGGTCAGCAGCAAACATTTAGAAGTAGAGATGAAAACAAGTCAGCTGTACGACTCGAGAATTGAAAATAAGCCTGACTTACCTAAAGAAGCCTGGTTTAACTGATGATCTGTATGAAACACCCCTGAGCTTTGTGATACCTGTTCTCCAGGATCACCAACATTGGGTAACCCAAAGAGAACCAGACTAAGCTGAACTACAGGCCCAGGACTGAGCTCAAAACATGATGCCACAAGTCCTCTCATGCTTTGTTTATGGCAGTGGTTTTGTTTGTTGTTGCTTTAATATTTGACTCTCCATATCAATATTTTTAATATCTGCTGCTCATAAGCCATGAACATCACAGTTTTATCTTTATGTTTCTGTTTTCTCCTCTATGTATTGATGTGATCAGTGCTTGATGCTTCAGGTCTGCTCACGTCAGCTTTGCGTTACGAAACAGTTTAATCATGGTTTAGTTTGTTAGGCTCAATCGAGACAACGCTGAATGACCCACCCTTCAGTGGCCAAAGCTGATGCAGAAAACATCATCAACAAATAGTATAATCACAGTTCATTTATTTTGACAGTGCAACACAGATGGTAGTCACTGTGGGAGCTGTTAATCTTTGATTAAACACATGGGCTCATTCCAGAGGATTTTCCTTTTAAATACACCAGCAGCACATTTCATCCCACGTGATGATTTATGTGTCTTTGGGTGCATTTGTTTTAGTAGCCAGGAGAAGGTCAAAAGAGCCTGTCCGGAGTTCATTCAGGCCTCAGAGCTTAGATTCCCAAGACAGCCTCCTCTTCCTCCCCCCACAGCTTTGTGAGGCTTCTTCACAAAACAGAGGACAGGCTCTGTCTGCAGCGGTCAGCCCCTGTTTGGGAAGAAAAAAAAAAAGATCCAGATCAGTGTGTTCCTCCGTGTGTTGTGTCCTTGGATAGTTTTCAATGTAAATGCCAGAAAAAGAAAAACACAAAGAATGTTCTGTAACGATTAAAGTGGTCATTTTTTCCCGTTAAAGTGGTTACATAAGAGGGAAGAATGAATCTTTTGAATAGCAGAGGCTCAAGTAAACAAAAAACGAGCCCTTGTTTCATTAAATTCGGAGTAATCCAGATTTGAAAGAGACTCCGATACGTGCTGTTGAAGCAGCCCTATTAGCCAGCATGAAACCTGATCAGAAGAAGCAGGAATCACACTCATACTCGCTTTTTTTTTAACTTGTGGCATCATATTGAAATGTAAGACAGAAAGCTGCGGAGTATCAGGGATTACGTCTAAAACCTTTTCATGCATTCCATAGCCAAAATGCAGTCATCCATGTGCAGTTCAATGGTGATGTGAGTTTAACAGGCAATGTAGAAAAGCCTTTTGGGCTCCCTGCGGTGCTCTACAGCAGGCCTAATCCTTACAGCTGACATCTCTGCCAAGGGTCCAGACTATCGGTTACTCTGCTTGATGGAATGCAGGCTGCACATACAAACAGCCACCGTCCTGATTGAGAAAAACATGTCACGTTTTTGCATCAGTTAAAGCCTGCTTCTGATAAAGCCAAAATGCTATTGATGAAAGGAGTTGTTAAAAATTTTTCGCCTTCCACAGAAACTCCAGTCCTGTGGAGACATAGCCCAGTTCACTGCACCCCCACCCGAGAGAAGAGCCAAGTCTCTGGACCGCAGGACCTCCGATACCGTCATGACGGTGAGTCACCAAACAGATTTAGTGTTGATTTAAGTTCATTTTTATTCATTCAACAATTCAACAAATAAAAAAGAAAATATTCCTTATTTGTGGCTGTAAATTAAAGCTGCATCAGGCAATGTCATACAGCTTCATACACTTCAAATGACATTGAGAGGTAATCCTTTGAACCACAGTGTAGATAAAAGAGTATGGCGGCTCCAGTTGTGACCCCCAGAGGCCACAAAGCTCCTTACACTCCAGGATTCAGATCCTTTACCTAGTAAAAGTACTAATATGACACTGTAAAAACACTTTATTACTAGTTAATGTCCTGCATTAAAATTGTTACTCAAGTACAAGTATGTGAGTATAGTCAGGAAAATGTATTTATTGCATTAATACAAAAGCTTGGTTTTACCGTTGTAGTTGGTTGAGGTGGAGCTCTTTTGAACTGTTTTGTATGAGACTGCAGCTAATAATTATTTTCATAATGGATAACCCAGAGCCCAAAGTGACGACTTCACAACGTTTGTTTTATCCAACCAACAGTCCAAACCTCTCAATTATTAAAAATACATTCCAATTATTAAAATCACTCAAAGGAAAAGCAGCAAATTTACAATGCTTCACATTTGAGCTGGAAATATGAAATGTTTATATTTGAAAAATGACAATTATTAAAATAGTCACCAATTCATTTCTGTCAACTCGACTAATTGATCAGTTGACTAATGTTCAGCTGTATGAACTGTTGGGTAGTTTAATTTCTAACAAAACATCCCATTTTCTTATAAACTTTTCAAATGTTTTGTATGCAGAAATTTTAATTTGTAAAGTAACTAAAGCCGTCAGATAAATGTAGTGAAGTAGAAAATACAATATTTCCATCTGTAGAGTAGAAGTACAAAGTAGTATGATATTCCAATACTCAAACAAGTATAAGTACCTTAAAATTGTATCAGTACTCACTTTTCTCCACTGCTCGCAAGAATGTTAACCAGGAAGTCTCACTTACAGGAAATATTATACATTACTCTTACACACATAACTAACCTAGATCACATTTATGACTCTAAAGACAGTTCAATTTCATTAGCCAAGATGAACCACTTAAATATAAAGTCACTCATATCAACACAACCCTTCAAATGCTTAATTTACACATAAGTCTGATTACGTTGTGTGTTCTTTACAGCCAGATTTATTAAACTTCAAAAAAGGCTGGATGGTAAAATTGGATGAAAATGAGCAGGTAAATCAGTTTTATTGTCCTAAATGGAAGTTATGTTCTTAATTTAAATTATTTCTATACATTGGATTTTGTTTGTTAACAACCTCTTGCTTATTGTACCTTTAATTTGTCTTCTGCTTCCCTCTAGTGGAAGAAATATTGGTTTGTGCTTTCCGCTGACAGTCTGAGATACTACAAGGACTCAATAGCTGAGGAGGTATTTTGACATTTGCTTTTTAAAGAATACAAATAAGAAGTATTTACTTTCAGACATCCAAACTTATTTTTCCTTCTCTGTCAGGCTTCAGATCTTGAAGGAGAAATGGACCTTGCAAAGTGTTATAATGTGTCTGAGTACCAGGTGCAGAGGAACTACGGCTTTCAGATCCACGTAAAAAAAACAGTTCCTACACTAAACTCTCATAACCTGTATCTTCTACATTAGCAAAAAGATAAGTTAAATGGTTTTCATGTCACAGACCCCAAAGAGTGTCTACACACTGTCGGCCATGACTGCAGGGATACGCAAGAACTGGATCCAGGCTCTGATGAAAAACGTACATCCAGCTAACGCCCCTGATGTAGCCAGGTAAAAATTAAAACACTCTTTTTGGAGCCAGTTTAACAGTAATGTGGGTAGTAATTTAAAATCAATATCCAGTCTTAGATTGAAGAAATTTGCACATTTTGAAGCCAGTTCAGGTAAGACTTCACAATTCTCCCTGTGTGCTAATACTGGAGGAAGAAGTACTTATACTCATAGACGAAGAACCTCTATGGCAACTCATAGACATCTGAAACATGTGACAAGAGGCTCCAACTAGACACTGTCTGTTAATTGTGATATAAAACAGTGACATTTTCACATTTTGAAAACAAAAAAACGGTTTAGTTTTTTCATTGAAGAAATGAATTAAACAATGAATTAGTTGTCAAAATTGTTGACAATTACTTTTCTGTTGATTGACTAATCAATTAATCAACTAATTGTTTCATCCCTACTCTCCTTGTGATATTTTCCTATACTCCATCTAAACAAACCTACATGTCATGTACAGTTTACCTGGCCACCACGGTCCCGGCAGCCCACCTGAAGCTCTCCCCAAACCAGATGTGACTCAGGACTCTCCCTCCACTGACGTATCTACAGGGAGAGACCCTCACCCCAAACACAGGAGTGTGACGGAGAGACGGCGGGAAGGACGCTACAAAACCTTTGACTGGGCTGAGTTCAGGCCTCAGAACAAACAGACTCTGGTCTCAGACCCCCACAGGAATAAAGATCTGGGCTCACTGGAGTTGGGTGACCTGGAGAGGAGGAAGAGACGGGAGGAGAGGAGGAGGAGGTATGAGAGCATGCTGGGCCTCTCTCTGGGTTGGGAGGTGATTGGACATAAAACAGTAGGTGGCAGCGTCAGACCACTGAGTCCAAAATCTCATCAAAAAGTGGTGGAAGACATGGAAGAGTGCTGGAAGCAGGTGGAGAACACTGTCTTCAGACTGGACAGGACTGTCCCGCTGTTCACTGAGGCCAAAAACTCTGTGGAGGTGGAGAAGCTGCTGGACAGCTACAGGAAGGGGGTGAGTGCTTTAAATCTGGGCTCAACTCATAACAATATATGTAAACTTTATTTAAATTAATAGATTTTAGTTCACTCTATTAGTTCACTTTACTTTTTAGAATCTTTTCGGCACTGTCTGGTTCAGTGTCACCACTATCATCAACCTCATTTCCACTGAAAAAGCATCGTTTTCAGCAGAAAAGCTCTGATAAACTCACAATAAACTACCTGCCCAGCACCAAACATCAGACAGAAAAAGTTAGCCTCAAAGAGAGTTGAACATCGTGCAGCTTAAGAGCCAGACATTTCTCTCAGGAGTTGTTTGGAGACCAAAATAGAGCTGAAAAGGGAGTGGATATTGGACTTCCAATAGGTAAACAAATCATGACTTTAAATGGATGCCAATGTTTCTGGCCACAAAATTCAATTAATGCTGCTTTATATTGTATTATTTTATTGCCTATACTATATATATATATTAAGTTTTAAAGTTATTGTTCTTGCATTACATCATGTCTAACGTGGTAACATCTGTTGTCTCAACTGACCAGCCACGGTTCTTGATGATCATGCTGATTAACCAGACAGAAGAGCATGATCATTAAGGCCCTGTATCAGAATCATTATTGTAGCAACAGATTTGGTATGTGAGAAGCTTTTATATATTAACTAGTTGTCTTTTGAAGGTGGAGGATCTGAAGGCCCAGCTGGCAGAGTCGGAGCGTCGAAGACTGGAGCTGGAGGCTCAGCTGAGTACAGCAGGATATTATCAGCAGCAGGTCTGACACGTTGGACCTCAGCCACTTATTTTTCTCTGTTTTTGATATCTTTTTATGTAACAATCATGCTGAAATAATCCATTTTGATTATTTCATACTGTAGCTAATCCTTCTTCTTTTCCCCCTTTTCTCTGTTGCCTTTCCTAAAGCTGGACCCTCCACTAACTGAAGCAGATTTTTGCCCATTGGACACAAATGAAAAGCCATTAAACAACCACACACAGATCCTGAAAGATATGTACAAAGAAACCAGAGAGCTCATACAAAGGCAGAACATTATCAGGCACGGCATGCAGGAGCAGCTCGAATTTGAACCGCCATCATTAACACCTCAGACACCCAGCATCTGGCTGCATGATACAGAGGGCAATTTCCAAGAACTGTCTGATTTGCTTTCTGAGACAGTCGCCACACCTTTATTATCACCTGCATCAGACAGCCAACACTTATATTCTCAGAGTGACGGACAAACTATAGGCTTTGACGTTGCAACAACCGACCACCAGAATCAGCTGGACAGAGAAGACTGCCAGCAGGTTCCCAGCTCAGAAACCCAAATAAATAACAGCGAATACAGTTCATTAATTCTGGAGAAGCCTGCAGAGGGAGACGACAACTCGCTGAGCTGCTGCGCAGAGCACCATGTACCTCCAGACCAGGCGATGGTGAGAAATCTTTACCAGGAGGTGGAGCTGCTCACCAGCCAGAACGAAGCTCTCAACCAGCGCAACCAGGAGATGTTAAACCAACTGACAGAGGCAGACCGCGAGATAGAGAGACTGAAAGCAGAGCTCAGCGGCAGGTACGCCGAACCCCATCACCTCCCTGAGGTGAAAGACCACCAAACAGGGGTAGAAGACGTGGAGAAGGAGCTGAACTTGAGAACCCAGCAGCTCCTGGACGCCCAGTCCTTGATCACCTCCCTGGAGGTGAATCTAAAGGAAACGGAGGCGCTGCTGCAGCTGAATGTCGCCGCCG
Organism: Lateolabrax maculatus; assembly: GCA_031216445.1. Classification (NCBI taxonomy): domain Eukaryota; kingdom Metazoa; phylum Chordata; class Actinopteri; order Acropomatiformes; family Lateolabracidae; genus Lateolabrax; species Lateolabrax maculatus. The sequence continues at coordinate 6,486,117 of CM062216.1, forward strand.
AAGAGGAAGAAACAGGACAGGAGAAAAGCGAAAGCGCTGAGAACACGGAGGGATACCTGCTTCGATGTTTGGAGGCTGCTGAGGCCAAGCTGTCGGAGCTGGAGAAGCAGCTGGACCAATCAGAACTGACCTGTGGGGAGCTCCAGGTGCAAAGCGTGGAGCTGAAGGAAGCTGATAAACTTTACCGTCAAACGGCCGCAGAGGCAGAGGCTGACATCGGGAGGCTGAATGAAGAGTTGGAGAAGGAGAGGTTGAAAGGTGGAGAGAACCAGGGATGTGTTTCTGGTAAAGAAAGGATCCAGCAAGTGATAGAGGGGATGGTCATGAGGTTGAAAGCTTTGGGGAAATTACTGGAGGTGATTGAAGAGTTGGATGTTGGTATGATAAAAGAAGATAATAAGCCTACGGTGGCGAGCCAGCTGAAGTGGGAGGAAGAGTTTTGGAGTTCGCTGCTCAACAAACTGGAGTCCAATCCGTCCCAGCTCAGTGAGGAGAAACCTGTAGAAGCGCTTCTTAGTGAGGTGACAGAACGTATGATAGTGGAGAAACAAATGCTGCTTTTAGGGCAACGTCTACTTTCTGACACAGATTCGTGCACAGATGAAGGGAGGGAAGGTTTGAAAGAACTTGATATTATTTGGAATATTGCAAGTGAGACAGTGACGGAAACCAAAAAGATGGATGAAAGCGGGATATTTGATTTGAATAACCAGCTGTGTGAGATGAAACATTTTAGAGTCGTCACAGAAATGAAAGTTTCTTTGCTAAGCCACCTTGCCTCTTCCGTCAGCACCTCCGCACATGACAAACTCCAGCTGATAGCTGACAGGCTCTCCGACTTTCACTTTTCAGAGCATCCGTGGTCGGGTTTCATCCACTCTGCAGCAACTGAAGCATTGTACTGCTGTCGTTTAAACAGGCTTCAGTCAAAATACGAGAGGCAGCTTGAAGAGACCAAACAGAAACTGCTCACTTCTTCTCTGCTCTGCAGCAGCTGTGTCAACTTGATGGAAGAAAACGAGGAGCTAAGAGCAAGACTGTCAAACCTAGAAGGAGAACAGTCTGCATTGTTGGGCAATAAGATAAACACGTGTTGTCAGACAGAAGAGACTCACCCACAAGACACAGATATTGAGTTACAGGTAGTAGATGAAAGTTCTGCAGATGAGGAAGAAGCGGAAGAAGACGAGATGGTTGAGTCCCTTGAGCTCAACTGTATGGAAAACCCACTTTTATGTGTTGAAGGTCAGTTGGGAAACACAGAGACAAGTGATGCATCCCACAAGGAAACAGATCCAAGCTCGGAAAGGGAGCAAGTTTCAATGCTGAGGAGAAGCGTGAAGGAGCTGGAGGAGCAGCTGACTGTCATGGCGGAGGAGATGAAAGAAGAGTTTGATGGGAAAATTAGTGCTGTTCAGACGCAACACGAGAAGGAAATGGAAAAGCTGAGGGTATGTAGTTCTGGGGTGGTTTCCATAGCAAGTATTTTAAAATAGAAGCTGCCTGTACATTTGGCCATCTTTAAAAAAATTAAAGGGGTAGTCCACCATTTCTACACACGAAAGAGTGTGTACTGAGCATGTGAAAAATGTTGTTCAAAGCGTTTTGTTTAAATTTTGAAAATTAAAAGAATCTGGGGTTGTGGAGTTTAAAAGAAGTGATCTTACCAGACCTCTGTAGCCCGCCGTTCATCTCCGCTGCAGGTTAGAGGCTCCGGGCTACATTAGCTGCTGCCAGCAAAACACACCTCCACCTCAAACTGTCTGCAGTCAGGTTGTGGGTAATGTAGGCAGCAGGTTTTGACAAGAATGTGTGGTGTAAATAAGACGATATATCCGTCTAACAATGTTACAGAAGTGTGATGCCACATCAGTCCACAGTAAAACATTAGTCCAACAGTATTCTAGCAGTCAAATCTGGGTAACACACTGTTTACTTTAATTTATATTTCTTGACTACTGGCTTTCAGCAAATAGCTCTTAAATCATAAAGCACTCATAGTCTCTTGCTCCTCCAGGTCACATGTGAGCGCTGCTTTACCTCCATGGAGGAGTCTCATCTGAAGATTGTAGAGGAGCTTCAGCGTCGACACCAACAGGAATTGGAGTGCCTCCTGGTGGAAAGAGACAGACTGCTGGAGGAAGAGAGCGCTGCTACTGCAACCGGTGAGGAGAGAGACTTATTAAAAAAACAATAATTTGCTATTAGAAGTTCTCGTTTGCAGTGTACTCATGGATCTATAGACAACTGTCACTGGATCACTTTGATACTGAAGAAAACTTAAAAATGTGATGATTCTCAGGGAAATTCTGGAGTTATAAGGAGCTTTGAACATATTTATGGATGTTTACTTGGACATCGGATGGACTTCATACTGTATATTACATACTGTCCCTTTTATTAGTTGCCATATAATCAGGAATTTGACTTAGTCCACTTCTGCCCTCTTATTATTTGTAAAATATTTTTGGGCAGCTTCAGTAGAAAAACTGACATTTTTATCATTACAGAATGTTTGCACATGTGCAAGCTGCTTCTGATATTAAGTATAAAGCCCTGAGTTAATCTCATGAAACCTTGTATCTGCTTATTCCTCTTCTCTCAGCAATCCGAGCCATCAAGAACGCTCACCGGCTGGAGCTGGAGAGGGAGGTTCAGAAGAGATGTCAGTCAGAGAACAGAACAGGAAACACACACCTGGAGGACATTTACAGACAGCACAGGTACGTCATCCAAACAAACTTTATATTTGGGCACCTTGTGGTGTAGCTTCTAACTGATGGCGGAGCAGGAGAGATGATCCAGTACACGTGTTGTTTTATTTTGCTGGTCAGAAGTACGTTCAGTGTTGAATATCTGTGTTTGTGTCTGTAAAGCGAGGAGCTGGAATCCTTCCAGCGGGAGCTCCAGGTTTTGTCCCAGCAGTTTTCTCTGAAGTGTCTGGAGAACGGACATCTTGTCCAGGCTCTGGATGCTGAGAGGAAGGCCTTGTGTCAGTGCCAGCAGGAAAACCAAGACCTGAGGACCAGAAACCAGGTGAGACACACTCTGTAACTCATCCGCTGCATGTTTTTCTACACAGTTAAGATACATGAGTATAAAAACTACTCTCAGGGTCATTTTAGAAAACTTTAATTCAAACCCCTTATGTCTAGAGTTTTTATAATATTACAGTATCTTTCAAATTATCCTGAAGATGTAATTCTCAGTTTTCTCAGTCATGCCTCTTCTTCTGATTTCTTAGCAGATTTCTGGAAGTTTATTTGTCAGTCATTTGTATTTAAGTCACACTGAATCTAGTAATATGTGCATCGAGTTATTACTTGAGAAGGAGTATGAATTTTATGATGCTAGGTGTTATAAAGTACATAATATCCTCCATGTGTGTCACAGCCTCGGCTGCAGCTCTAACTGCTGACCATGTTGATGAGCGGCCAAATCAGCTAATCAAACTACAATAACTAACTTCCTGTTGTTTTGTGTTTTGTGTTTTGTGTTTTGTGTGCTGCATGCACCTGTCCGTTTGACCTCTCACAGTATTACTTCACATGGGAAAACCTCATCTCTAAATCTATCAAACACTGTTAATAGAGGGCTTCAATTCTCATCAATCCAAGTTCATTTTTAGAGTTTCTGTTATATGGGACTATACAGTAGATAAGGCTGTGTTATTGAGTGTAATATTTACTTTGAGGAGGTTGGAAAGAAAAGACAAAACATTGTGTCTTTTGTTCCATTGTGTTCGTCTCGTCCAGGAGTTGAGCGGTCACCTCGCAGCAGAGATCACCAGACTGTGTTCTCTGGCGAAGCAGGACGCCCTGCCGCTCAGTCAGGGGATGGATGTGTATGAAATGGAGGTAAGTCTTCATACATACTTGTTCCAGAGGGAACTGATTCAAAGTGTTGAATATGAAAAGTCCGGCTCATGTTTTCCAACTAAACAAGTACACACTCTATACAACTAAGTACATTTATTTAAGTACTTAAGTACAAATTTGAGGTACTTTACTGGAGTATTTCCATTTTATGTTAAATATATGAAGCTGATTATTATTCCAGATTACTCTGCGAGTGAAAGAGTCTGAGGTCCAGTGTCTGAAGCAGGAAATCACGTCTCTGAAGGACGAACTGCACTCAACACAAAGGGTGAGAGTCACACAAACAGTCTATTAATAAACAGAGGGTGTTCTCCAACCCAGTAAGGAAATAAAGTTGGCTTTTTTGTTGTTTAATCAACTTTTTATTCCTGCTTTATTAATTACACAAGTTCAGATGTGCTCAAAAAACAATATCTCAACTTTCCTTTATAGTAACATTGCTTTTGGAATTTTCATGCAGTGATTCAAAAATGTTATTCAGGAAGCATTTTAAAATGATTTCTTTTTAAAAACATAAATAGTAAGAATTCATTAAAACTACTTGAAAACCACTTTTTTCTCACACCTTTTTACATAATTTATTTTGATTATCTTACTTCCTATGTTCAGTTATTTGCTTTTATCAGTATGAGTGGCTGTCAATAAACTAATGTCTTGTTCTACTGATGGCTGAACTTTTGTATTCAATAAAGCGGGAAAAAGCACAAGAGGAATAATGACCACATCGGCTTTCCGAATTTCATGTTACAGGACAAGAGGAACGCGACGAAGAATTACAAGAACGTGTACACCGAGCTGAGCATCATGAGGGCCAAAAGTGAGAGAGAGATGGACGAACTGAGAGAAAACCTGAGACTCGCTCATCGCGCTCTCGACCAGATTTCACTGTGAATTCATCAGTTTTTACAACAGTAACATTACATATAGTGTTCTCCACAAGAAATGTATTTAAAATGAAAATATTCTCCCTCCTTATGTCTTATTTAATAAATCCAGGAACTCTTATAAAGAAATCTCACGTTTTTATCCTTTTTATGTTTGGTTTTCATTTCTCAATTTTAAAAGAAAATAAAGAAGTTTATATTATCTGTCTATTGTGTATTATGTCTGTCTGAATCAATTATTATTAATTATTAACCTAAAGTTGTAATTGATTTTTCAATGCAATGGTTCTGCAATGGTCCTGTGAAACTGCAAGTTTTTTATTTTTAATATTCGTATTTACCAAATATAATAAAAAAATAAGTGGTTACTTTGTGTTTTATATATATTTGTATCTGCACAGCCATGTTGTTACTGTAATACCTTAATCTGACTTGAACATGTTTAATCACATATGTATGTTTTCATGCTCTCATCCCTGCTGTATGTGTCGTTAAACTGTTTAATCTTTTGAATTAAAAAATCATTTTCAAACATTTTTGTCAGGAAACCTCTGAAAAAGACCCATTTTATATGAATTAAATCAAATTGGCATATTAAACCTACAGCACACTGTCTCAGTTACTTTGTGTCGTCTCTGCAGGGTTGCCAGGTTGAGATGCAGGGCCTTTTACTTTGTGATAATTCGGTCTCAGTTAGTACACGACATTTAGAAACTACCAGGGTGATGTTACTGTGTTGTCTTGTGAAGATGCAGCCAGAGACATTCAGGCGATCCTGGACACAATTCAGCAGAAAACCGTCAAACCACCAAAATGATCCTCAAAAACACAGCCAGGTTCCGGGTGGGTCTTTCAAAATAAAAGCCTTGATTGACGTGACGCATGGAGGCGCTGGTATAAATGACTGAAGTTGACGTCCATTAATGGGTAAAAGTAACATTTGCATGAGGTAGATAAAAACAGTACGAGGTGTAAGGCTTTCAAACATTACATATTTACAGAGCTCCCATTGATTAAAACACCACTGGTGAGCACAGCTTCTTGATTTGTATGCGGTTTTGATCAATTTTGGGCTGATATAAAATGTTGCCTGTTCATCACACATTAGCAGCACATTAAGTATAGTGCTTTGTCATGTGTCTTCTTGCAGGAGCTCGGCTGGGTCCTCACAGCAACTGACTGCACCTGAACTGTAGACGAGGGGCCAGTGGCACAAAATGGCTGCTCTCGTCACACAGCTTTAATTACTTGTTACTTTTCAAGATGTTACATTTAAAAAATAAAAAATAAAAAACATTTGTAAAATACATCAACGCTTGAGCGTCAATTCTGGCTCCTTGTCCTGTTGCAGATGTCTGAGTTGTTGGCAGTGTCACCAAGGACACTAAGCTTCTCACATGGTTTCATAAATACGTCTTCAAATGAGCCAATACTTCACTAAAAATTAAAAATTTGAGTAAAGTCCAAGATATGAATATAGATTTGAGTATGTTTTTCCTTCTTTATCTTTATCTTGCGACCCCTTGGAGGGGCCCGACCCCTAGGTTGGGAACCAATGGACTAAACTAGTGAGCTGTATATAAAATAGTGAGAAGTGGAGCAGCTACAGCAGTGAAATGATGCTCGGACTCTGATGCATCAGTATTAACAATGTCATAATAATATATCAATCACAGGAGACATTTTACTGCAGAATGAGTACTTTTACATTTTGCTGATAATATTTACATGCTGAATTTTAAAAGCAGGACTTTGACTTGCAGTGCAGTATTTGTATACTCTTTGTAACTGTCTCTTCTTGAGCAAGAATTTGGATTCACTCTATGAAGCTCCTGGGCGTCTTCTTGCAGCTTTTACTTTGAAGGCCCGCGGTTCTCTTCCGGTGTCATGGCGCTCGTTTCGGGGGGGAACTTGACGCTGTAGGAAGAAGGTGTCCATGATGACAACTTTAAAATACCAACACTAGCGCGACGGGCTGAACTCACCTGCGCGGTCACCTCCGGGTGAAATGTGAGTCCGTCGTCGCGCGTCTCGGCGTCGGGAGGAAGCTGAGCGGGCTAACGGGAGCGGAGCGGCCATCATGAGCCGTCGCGGCATTTGTTTACATCCCGTCCCGCCGACGGGCCTGGAGAGGCGTGTAGGCTAACCCGGCTACCCCGCCGCTGCCAGGGGAGCTGTCGTCCTAACAGCCCGCACCAGGTGAGGACCGGGACCGGGACCAGGGACCGGGACCAGGGACCGGGGACAGGGGACAGGGGACCGGGGACCGGGGTCGCCCGTCCAAACTGCTGCCGCCTCGGGGGTAAGATCGGCAGCGGCGCTAACTTTAAAAATGGCAGATTTAACACTTGTTGTGAGTTGGAGCCGCAGTACATCACGTCGCTGTCCACAGGCAGGTCGTGTTACCTGTAGTGTTACTCGTGGATGGAGCGCAGGACGGGCCTGGACCTGTGAACGTGGACTGTAAGACAGACACTGCTTCCTAACAGAGGAGTGATAATAATATATAAATGAAGAGCAGCGATAGTGATAGTCTGCCAGCCAGAGCCAGTTGATTTTTTCCCCTTTATGTTGCGGCTGCACAGCACACTGAGGCTGCTTAACACTCCAGTAAAATACATTCACATTAGTAAAGCAATTTAAATCAGCAAAAACAAGGATTAAAAAAAAAAATTGGTTTCTTTTTCATAGCAATATTTGGTTTAAATACTACATCACACGGAACAATAAATAAATAAATATACCAGAGCCACAATTAACTATTATTTGCATTGTCAATCAAATGAAATGTCAAGAAATAGTGAAATAATAACCTCACAACTTCCCAGATGCCAGGGTAACGTCTTCAAACAATTATTACATTTTTTTGTGTAAAAAAACCACCTGATACTCAGTACACAGTGAATTATGACAATGAAAAGTAACAAGTCCTCTAATTTGAGAAGCTAAAACCAGAGAATGTTTGGCCATTGTTGCTTGAATAAGGACTAATCGATTATTGAAATAGTTGCAGATTACAGTATGTTTCTGTCGATCGTTTGATGTGCAAAATGTCCAAAATGTGCAAAAAGATGCAAAACATCTACATACAACATGGCTGCATCTCTTTCAGTTTGGGGGTCTTGCGATCAGTCTATTAATCGATCAGTCAATCAACAGAAAAACAACCGGCAGAATGGGGCAGTCGTTTTAGCACATTTTCAGTCAACAATAGCAAAAATTATCAAACTGAATATCTTCAGGTTTTTGACTTTTGTTTGTATAAAACAAGACATTGTTTTGAATTTTGTACTATTTGACTTACTGGTGAGAAGGGGGTGTAAAATGACAAATCTCAACAATGTTAATATGTGTGTTATGCAGTGATGGAAGTGTCCCCTCAGGATCCATCTCTCATGGCTATGGACCTGTCCAAGGGCTACTCAGTCAACCCCCTGACCCGCAGCCACACTGAAGCCATGGACCTGGCGAAGAAACCCGAGTGGTACCACAGACGCCCCCCGAGCTGCAGCACAGAGATCGCCCCCCCGTACAGATCCAGAGCCTCGTCCTCCTACAACTCCCTGTCCGCGCATCCTGAGCCAGGTGCGCCTGTCCACTGCAGAGACATGGAGCAGGGCCCGGACTCATTAGGTAACTACATGAACTCGTCACTAGCTCCGGGCCTGGATCTGTACCGCGACGGAGTCCACGGAAACCTGTGGCACCCGGGTTTCTACGGGCCCGACCAAACCCGCGGCCCAGTTCCCGAAAGCAGCGGCGGAGAGGAGAGCGACAGCGGCTCCGATGTCATCTTCCTGGTTTCCTCGGCGAAGGAGCCGCTCCTGTGCGCCCCTTTCATCCAAGACAGTGTGAGGCACATTGTGGAGCCCCTGTCCCCGGCTGTGTCCTCACTGGACGAAGGGAGAGGGTGCTATCACCTACCTCAGCCTCTGAGCTCACCCAGTCCCGACAGCTCGTACTCGGAAGACTCCTCGGACAGCTCGGTGGACATTCCTGTGCATCACACCCGGCCCGTCGTCCTCCTGTCAGACCTCAACGCCGTTTACGGCAACCCCGCTGAATCTCCGGTAGATATCTCAAGCGACGACAGCGACGTTATCGAAGTTTCGGTCACTAATGAAAAGAAGGACAGCGACACCTTTCCTTGCAAGAAAAGTCTGGGGAGGGAAACTCCTCCGCAGAGTGAGGAAGAAAAAGCTCCACCGAGAGAAGTTCGACGCAGTACCAGAATCAGGAAATCTGTCTCTGAAATGCCTCACTTTACCTGCAGCGCCTCCCGCCACAGCCTGAGGAGACGAGCCAAAAACGACGCCGTGGGTATTTATAATGAAAGTTGCGATTCGGATGACATGATGGATTATGCGGTGAGGCTGTTCAGTTCAGACGTGGAGGAGTCTGTAACACAGGCAAATGTGACCCAGAGAGTGAGCAGTAACTCTGAGGAGTCTGGTGTGGACATCGGGAAGGACAGGAAGTCGCCGCAGAGAGAGTCTCCGGAGCAGCAGCAGCAGCAGCAGCAGCAGCAGCGGCCTCGCCGCAGAGCGGCGCGCACGAAAAGCGTCAGTCATAAACAAAAGAAGCCCCTCGCCATTCGTAAGGCTAAAACATTAAGAACTGAACAGAAACCAAGCCGCAGAATCCCACCGGCGCAGCATCGAAGAAACGTGTCGGCAAACAAAAAAACTGTTGCGAGACGGAAGAAAAAAAGGCGGTCGCAGAGTGGACCTTCGGCTCACTTTCCTCCCAGTGAGCCAGAAATCAAGCTCAGATATGCAAACATAAAAGAGGGAAAAAAAGAGAAGAAGTCCGGCACTTTTTGCCCCTTTGTTCACGTGGGGCCGAGGATGTGCACCGTTGTGAACTATCGGGAGGAGGAGGCGACAGTCCGGAGCAGCAGAGGAGGACCGCAGCAGGCGAGGTCTCTGTCCGGGTTTGTTCCTAATACGTCCTGTTTCCAGCTGGGTCGGTCCAGCCCAGAGGGCAGGTGTCAGGCCGCGCTGCTGTGCTGCCTGTGCGGTCAGACGGCCAACGCCACGGGCCTCGGTGACCTCCACGGCCCGTACTATCCTACCAGCCAGTCTGCGGACTGCCACAACCAGAACTGCAGGACTGAGCAGGAGGAGGAGGAACGCGTGCGCAGGCTCGTCAGTAGTCACTCGGTGAATTCCTCCGACGGTGCTCGCGACCGCTCCGCTGTCCAGAGCTTCCTCGAGAGCGACGGCCACTCTCTCCCAAAGGTGCCTCTTCATCTGGACGAGTGCTGGATCCACGAGGACTGCGGTATCTGGTCCGCAGGGGTCTTCCTGGTCAGAGGGAAGCTGTATGGGTTGGAGGAGGCGGCCCGGCTGGCACAAGAAACAGTGCGTGACCACATGTAGAGATTCTACATACACATAGAGATATGTATCAATATGAATAAATACTCTTATTAACATTGTGATATTAACTAGGGTAATGTTCGCTGTAATCCGTCCTCCTGTCTGAACCGTTCCCCTCCAATGTACAATCCTCAGTTCTGTGTGTTCTAATTACACCAGAAGGTTTAGTCAAACTTAATATATGATAATATATATATATATATATATAGATATATATATATATATATATATAGATATAGATATAGATATATATATATATATATATATATAGATGAATTGTCTTTGAAATTTCAAAAAATAGTGGAACATGCTGAGCACAACTTCCTAAAAGCTGAGGTGACGTCTTCAAATGTCGCACTTTGTCTGGAAAGGCCAAATGATTCATTTTACAGCAATATATGACAAAGAGGAGGCAAATCCCCACATTTGAGGAGCTGGAACTACAGAACATTTTTCACTACTTGATTATCAAAAAGGCTGACGATTATTTTCCTGGCGCAGTATAGTCTTTTTTTTTTTCTTTTTTTTTTTAGCTTGCAATTCCCTGTTTGGTGTTAAAGTCCTTACACTGCCGCCCAGCAGGAAACAAAAAGAGAGAATTTCAAACTAAAAGGACAGTCAATTTGGAAGATCTGACTGATATGTTGATTTCAGCTGAAGTCTCAAATGCATTGTCACACAAGTGTGTCCCGATCACTTGGATTGGAATTTCTTTGCATTTCCCAGCCAGTATTGACAGGAGGAACGATTTTTGTGGACAAAATCTGTGTAAATAATCTAATAAAATAGCCTTCAAATAGAGTTTAGTCTAATTTGAATGTATATCAGTGAATTAAAGCATTAAATATCAATTTGATTATATTTTACGTGATTCTGCATTACAGATAGCAATGAAAGATCATGAAGAACAGACGCCATGTTTGTTTTATTCTCACTGTGTGCTTCTGTCTTCAGGTGTGTTCAGCGTGCCAACAAACGGGTGCAATAATGGGATGTTTCCAGAAGGGCTGTCCCCGGAATTATCACTACAGATGTACCATTCAGTCAGGTACAGAATATATATAAACCTCAATATGTATATAAAGGAATACATTACAAACGGTTATTATCCAGTTGACTTCATTTTAACTGCTGTCACCTTAACTCTTCGCCCGCCCGTGTAAACTCCGGCTGTGAAAATGATGTTTAAAGTGACGTATCTGTCGAGCTTGAGTCACTTGTTCTTTTCTTACTGGTGTGGGAAGGCTGTCGTTCTCACTCAGCCGGAAATGACAAATCTTTAAGGACATTTTTCAGGCTGTCGCTTACTCAGATTTTGAAGTCTTGTTTTGCGTGTATGTGTTTTTCAGGCTGCGTTCTGAACGAGGACAACTTCTCAATTAGATGTCCAGACCACAAGGTAAACAGAACTGAAGTGTGAGGAGCTGCGTGGCCTCTGGGGGTCACTAGTGCAGCCTTTAAGTTGTTGTGCTGTTTCCATACTAACTGTACGAGTGGTGTAGTATATGCAATGTCAATATGCAAATGTAGCACTGTGTGTAAAAGGTACAACATGGGCATAAATGTGAAGTGTGAAGACGATGGTCCCCACACGGTCAAAACCTTTTCAAAGTCAGAGGAGCAGCAGCACATTTTAATGAATATTAATAATTGTAAAAATAAGATGATAAACTGTGTTTTTAGCACAGACAAAGTGTCAGATGAGGGAGTATGCCATGTGGCCAAAAGTATGTGGTCACCCCTGTCCACTTTAATCTTGTTTTATAGAAAATGATTATGCCACAGAAATGTATAATTACTGTAAAAACAGCATAGATAGACAGAAAGTCAACAGTGTTTTATGTGATTTGTTGGTTAGGGAACCTGTAAATCACATATTTCAGTGCATGAAATTGTAAATTCATGTATTATGTTGTTTTAAATATAAATATGAATTACTAGACGGACAGGCGGACACTTATCAAAACAGAGATCCATTTAATTCCTATAAGCTACTGACTGTAAATAATCAAAATGAACTGTATTTTTGTAAACAAACTAATGAAAATGAAAGCTGAAAGAACACATTTGCTTGTAGATGTGTTTTGCTCTGAATTTACTGGAAATTTCCAGAAGGCAGAGTGCAGGGTTTGCATTTTTAGGTATTATGTAGGTTCTGTGGCAGCAGTTTATTGGGGTAAAACAAACAAGTACATTTTTTCTTTATGTTTCCCCAGTATACATGATTTTAAATCCTTTTGTGTCATATTCAGTACACACTGTACTGTAAACGTTAAAAATATACCTACAATTCACAGGTGCATTTTTGTTTGATGTTAAGCATATAACCAGTTCTACTTTTTTACCGGCTGATGTGTGTTTATATCCAACAGAACAAATCGTTCACAAGTGTAACCAGACAACACAAGAGATGACGTGAAGAAGACATGTGGAGGCACTGGAGGTATTTCAGATTTATCATTTAAACAAGTTTAATCATAGTAGCCTGCAACTGATTAATCGTTTGGGAGAAAATCAATCAGCAACTATTTTGATAATTGATTAATCTTTGAAGTCATTTTTCAGTCGAACATTTGATGGTCCTAACTTCTCAAACATGTCACTGCTTTTCTTGGTCTTACATTATAGTGAACTATAAATAAATATTAGTTTTTAAGACATTTTAAGACTTCGCCTTGTGCTTTAGGATGATTCCCACCCAGGTGGTGCGTCTGCAGCTGTTTGGGGGGCACCTGGAAAGTAGGGCAGTTCAATTAAAACATATAAATTACATAGAAAATAAAAATAGAAATTACATTTTGAATAAAAACATTTCATCCACATATTGAATCAGCTGCAACACCTGAATAATAATACCAATATGTGGTAGAAATAGATGGACAAAAGTGATGGATAAGTGGTTAGAAAGTTAGCTGAAAGTAATGGATAAATGCTTGAAATAAATTGCTCTGTCCATTAAAGGGTACTTGAATCCATGGCGGGGGTACGGTTGGGAACCACTGCTGTAGGATATCGCAACAGACTCTTCACTTTTTTCTGACATTTTACAGACCAAACGAACAATTGGTCGAGAGAATAATCCGTAGATTAATTGACAATAAAAAATACTGTTAGTTGCAGCTCTACTCTGTCATTAGAAAACGTAAACACGCAAAAGAATAAAATTAGTTTATATCCAGATATACATTTCTTCATCTTTAATGTCACTGAATGTCATTTTTTCCAGAAAGATCCATGGATCTCCTCAGGCTGCGATGGGGTCCGCCTGATTTCAGCCTCAACAGTTTTATAACACTAATTAGAGTTCGAGCAGAAGGAAAACCTTCTCCATCAAAGACAGATCAGCCAGGGGCCACTTAAAGATTTTTACATGTGTCTTTGTTTTGTTGTCTTTCTATGGTTGGTGTGTGTGTGTGTGTGTGTGTGTGTGTGTGTGTGTGCGCGCACGCGCGCGCACATGGAAGTGTGTATGGCTATTTATTCCTCTTCTTGAAGATCCACACTTGGACTAGCCACGTCACAAATACAGTTTATAATTTGAACATAATAATTATATTAGAGTTTAAATGAGCTTTATTGATTTGTTGTATAGGATATGGTATCTTTATATAAGGCCACTTCTTTTCTTTCTACAGTTTTTGTACTACTTTTCTATTACTGTTAGTGCTTCAGTCATCACATAACCAACATAATTTATTTTCATCAAGTTGCATGCGCAGTTGATGTTTGCTACAATGCACTTTATAGTATAATTTTATTCTATCAGTTGTTATTTATGTCTGTCTGTCTTTTTTACTAAAATTATTTAAATTTAACATAAAGCTGCACTAAGCCAGATTGCTATATAAAAATATGGAATCTCTGTGTAAATCACAAAGTAGGGCTTCAACAGAGAACATCCCGTCCCCTCTAAGTGAGACCACAAACTGTACATTCACCGTATTAATGCAACATTTATTTCTGGTGTCAGGTTTGGATGCTTCTCTGCTCACAGGATGTGGAAACTTAAGATAGAAAAACAGAACAAAATGTCCCAGACAGCAGCAAGAGTTCATTCCAGAAAAAGATGCAAATACTTCTCTGATTTAAGTCAAAGGGTCAGTCCAACAAAATCACAAAACAGTCACTTACTCCAAGTGGTCCAATTCAGATTGATGAGGTTATTAGAGCGGAAACAATTAGTGAAATGAATCCACAACTTTCTCAATGATTATTTTAATAACTGCTTGAGTGATAGAGTGAAAAACAACAAATTCCAGCTTCTCAAATATGAGGATTTGCTGCTGTTGTCTGTATTATAGCATTGTAAATTGAATATTTGAGGTTTGGAGACTGATGGTCAGACATAACAAACTATTTGAATATGACACTTTGGGTACTTGAGTACAGTTCCCATTGTTTTTGGGCTCTGGGGGATGTAAACAGGAAGTATAATGTTCCAATGTGTTTAGTGTGTTAGCTTTGGGCTTTGATATTTTTTGTCTATATTTGTTTACTTTTTTGGCAAATGAGCACAATTAAAAGTATGCAGAATTAGCTTTTAGTAGCTACTGTTGTACCCATGAATGCACAGACAACTTTCACTGGATTACTTTGATACTGAAGAAAAACGTGAAGTTTCTGGGACAAGTTCCGCAGTTATGAGTGTAATTTTGTATGGACGTTTATTTGCGATGAACTTCTGAGATAATTATATCCTCTGAAAACGTAATTCACACTAAATCTTTTAACATACAGTGTGTGTGTGTGTGTGTGTGTGTGTGTATATATGTGTGTATATATATATATATTTAATTTGTTAACACGCAACAGAACTCACTGTGAACCGTTTCCATGATGAATCATATTGTACCAATTGTAAAAAATAGTGAACATTCTCCACACTGAAGTCTGTGGATTATCCTCCGCAAATAAAACTAAGTGTAAGTTGGAAAATATGTTTTTGTGATTTGAGTGAACTGACCCTTTGATTTATTTTAGTTGCCTTGTTGAGCTGAAGTCGCCTAGTGCAGCTTTAACCTTTCATCTCTGTATGAGCTCTAGTATTTCAGTTCACAAGTTGCGGCAAACGGGCAGTTAAAGCATTAATTGTTTAAAAAACAGAGGGTTTTAATTAAATTATCAGAGTTTGGTTTCATGCCTGGACTTTTTATTATTTGAGGAATAAAAAGATGATTAATGTTATGTAATAAAAGTCAATAAAACCAAACCGTTGTCTTCCTCTTGAAATGGACAAATAGTTGTAGAAACCCTGACTTTTGCATTGAACTTCACTCAGTGTTTGTTTTGCAAAGCTCTCAAAAAGCCTTACTACTGTTTGTGCAGATATTGGTATCCACAATTGTTATTGCTCCTACACAGGAACAAAATGTTCTTGCTGCAAGAAAACAAAGTGTGTCTGGATTTTGGCAAGTCACCAAATATCTGAAGGGGTTTGTGTGGTAACAATTCTTGAACAAGCAGAATTACTTTACTCAAGGAAATGTTTCAAACATATATTTAAATCAAATGACATCCCACAACTTCTTGCCATTTTCATGGTTTTAAGATGCAGTGCAGTCCTGATTGATCTGTTTGTTTTTGGTCTTAGAGGAACAGGCTTGTGAGTTTGTGAACATAAGGTCACAAATTACCAATATGTTGTAAGACAAAAAAACTACTTTCTTACTTGCATGTATGTGCCTATCTTCCACATGTTTTTCAGGATAACAAGGGCTATTTGAAGATGACAAAATATTTGATGTGATTAATATTTGCCTTCAAGATTTATGATGAAATTAGAACAGATAAATAGAGAAAGGTAAACTCAAAATTACAATTGTGTTGTGTAGCAGGCGTTAATTCTTTCAGCAAGTATGCTTTAAAATTAAGCAAATTTGATTGGCTCTATGGAAACACCTTGTCCGTCAAACACAGGGGAAATACTATAATTTCTCTCTTTTGGTTTCTGATTCTTTTTCTCAGAGGAGAACAAAGCAGATACGTAGCTGCAGCAGATGAAAAAATTCCATTTAATGCCAGTTCTTGTTTTTATCAAAGTCAAACAGCTGAACATGTGGGCAGTGTGCTGCTGCTGCGTTACTAATGCACAACAATTTATTTCTGAGTTGAAATAGTCATTTCTGACTACGGAAATAGTTCCAACACTTTGCAGTGATTAAAATCTATCTATGGAAATGTTTTACAGCTCCTCAGCGTCACGTCATTATCAGGCTGCCGTGTTGACCTGCGGCAGCATGTGGAAGGTGTTTCTCACCTCTCTGCGCCACCTTGTTGGACTCAGAATAAACTGGCTGCTCTCACCTGCTGTAATAGGTTGGCAGCCAGAGACTGTGTGAGCATATTAGAAACTGTTACCATGGCACACAGCAGCTTTTTCATGCAGTGATTCAGAGGAGCAGGTCACAACAGCTGCTGATCAGTCAGATTGTTAAATAAAAGATCAAGATACGCTTTTAATCGAAATGAAGGAAAGCTTGTACTTTTCTGAAGATAAATCGACATTTATTTTGATGATCTGTCTTTGTGAGGAATAATCACGCTGATAAGGAAAGTTGATGAAAACTGGGATCAGATGGTTCATTAATATTCATGTTATTTGCTGACTAACATGTTTGCAGCCGCCATAGCAACTGTGTGACGCTGTATTTGGTGAGACACAGCTGTGGTTTGAGCTAAATGCTAACGTCAGCATTAATTGTAATAACTTTGGTGATCCTCTGACCACCGTCATCAATTACCATTTCAATTTGTCCAATACTTTGGTCTAAATACGTGCAAACATTACACCTGCTAATTAGCACATGTCAGCGTGCTAACAAGCTCAATTACGATGGCGAACATGAGGTGTTTCCAAGCAGCAACCTCCGGGTCTGAAACCACCGCAGAAGTGCCTTAAACCTGCATTCTGTCTAATGGCCACCAGGGGCGGGCTGCAAAAAGAAGTCCAATTGTATAGAAGTCTATGAGAAAATGACCCTATTCTCACTTGATTTATCACCTCAGTAAACATTTTTCGAAAAAGTTTATGGTCACAGTAAACATTCTGGTCACATTTAGACAACAATAGACGATAAAGCAGCGTATGCCTTGACGCTTGATTGACAGGTCGTTACCACGGCGACCGCCAACCAGGATAGAGGCAGCGCTACCCTCTCCTCCAAATAACGTCACACCTGGCTCCAAAAAACAAGATGGTGACGGCCAAAATCCTGAACTCGCGGCTTCAAAACAGACGTTCACCAATCAACGGGTGACGTCTGCTTCTTTTGTACAGTCTATGCATGTTTATCAAAACCAAGAATGCAAAGACCGGGGGAAATGTTTTTGCTAGTCATTCTTGGAAGAATGAACTCTCAAGGTTACGTGCACACAGAACACTGTTGGCGGTTTGAGATGAAGATGCGTTCTCCGCCTAGATTGTATTAAAAAAATTGACGTAGCAACTGTGACGTCACCCACTGGTTTGTGGACTACTGTTTTTTTTTGGGTCGGCATTTTGGCCGTTGCCATCTTGTTTTTTAAGTGGAGCAAGTGGAGTCGCCCCCTGCTGGCCATTAGAAAGAATACAGGTTTAAGGCACTTCCACATTGGCTTCACTTTTCAGACCCAGAGACTACGTCCACTTCTTTTATATGGTCTGTGGTCAAAGTTCTAAGACAAAAATAACACCCAGAAAACAAGTTCACAGCTATTTAAATGTACACAGTCCCATGGATATGCATTGCTACGCCTCTATCCTGATCAAACCTGTGATGGCACCTACCTGTCACTCAAGGCGGTCACACCCTAAATTATGCATAACTTTAAGCCTTAATATTATTTAAACAGATGAGTGATATAAAAAATCCCCCGTACAGTTGTCGTGAACGGGGAAATTAGCTGGAGAGACCAAAACAGTTTTTTGTACCAGGCTGTAAACATGATTATTGCTGTACAGTCAGTTCTTTTAACATGGGGGTCTATGGAGATTGATTCACTTTTGGAGCCAGCGCCTAGTGACCATTCGAGAAACTGCAGTTTTTGGCACTTCCGCATTGGCTTCATTTCTCAGTCCCGGAGTTTGCCGTTTGGTTCTTGCTGGTATTGCGCAATACCCCCGCCTGCAGTCCTCCAAAATTACAGCCAGGCTTTATCACCCAAAACAACTGCTCTCACGCAATATCCTAATCACAGCTGGTTACTCCACAACTGTACGCTAACAATATAATGTCTAGGCAGGCAAGTCTGACAACCAAACACACCAAGCGATCACCAAACCTGGCATACAAACAAAAAGCATACACACTCAAATACACTTTTGGAGGAATTCCTCTGACCAGAGTAGAGGGTCTCATTGGTGGCTAGCCATTCATTAAGTGCCCTGGTTTCTTCATGTCCCTTGATTTAAGTAAAAATGTTACATGATGCTACATTACTCAGAATGTAATGACAAAAATAATAGTATTAAAAATATCTTACAGTCGTGGGCCTCGCTTACCTCTGCCATTGTTGCTGCAGTCGTCTGCAGCTTTGGTTGCAGTGGTTTGTGGGACTAGAGGGGTCTGTGAGCGGGACCGGTCGCCTGGCCAGCTAGGCAGCCCCGCAGGCTTCTGGAGCTTCTCAACCCTGAAAACGTTGAAATGAAATCTACACAGTTGAGTGAATTTAGTGATGAAATATATATATATATATATATATATATATATATATTTATTATTAATTTTTTTTTTTTTTTTTAAGTACCATTGTTGCTGCTCTCTGCTCCTCGCTCGAATGCCAAAATGAATGCTGAGATATTTGTGCTGTCAAGTTCATACAAGTTACCAACCTCGGTAAAATGGGCGTGTCAAGCACACTTTCGGCAAAATGCGAACTTGTGTATTGAGACGGTACTTGGGCTGCGAAAGACGACATTTCACAAGGACACAAGAACACGAGTACAGCCCCTCGTAAGCATTACGGCGGCCAAACATCAGCATGATAGCACTGTCATTGTGAGCATGGCTGTAGACTCAAACAGAGCCTGTCTGGGTTTATTTTGAGGCTGAAATGGACACATGCGTCTCTAACATCATCTCTTACAGTGTTTACGCCTGCAGCTGCAGATGAAGCCTCCTCTCTCTTGCGCTGTTTCTATTTCTCCTCTTTTATTGCCTTTCTTCCCTTTTTATTGTTCTCCTCTTCACCATTTTCCTTATCTTTCTTATGTTCATCCCTTCGCTCAGGCTTATCTCTGTTTTTAGGCCTGACAGACTCTTTTCTGATCACAATCCTCCTCGCTATCTCTGCAGAACAGATCTGCTGCTGTAGCAGGTGGTTGAAACTGACACAAACATGCTCAAACATGCAAATAACCCAAATACTCGTTTATCACCCAGTGTTTCCTAAATTAACTATATATGCTGATGCCTTGAAGAGCACGCGTAGTTTCTGTCCAAATGAAGCGCAGATTTTAACAGAATTTCGGGCAAAATAAAATGCAAATGAATGTGCTTTTCCTTTCACTAGTGATAAGTGCTTGTTAGGGGTTTGTTCATTGAGATAAACAGTAGGTGGGGTTAATTTTCCAGTTGGTCAGTTTACCTGGTTTGAATTCCTCCAAATCCAAAAACCTTGTTTTTTTATTTTTTGTAATCACAAATTCCTGAGAAAATTGCATTTCCATTCGCTCATCTTCTTTATTATTTTTACAATAACGTGACTTACAGAACATAACCCGATAGGACAGATGACTGATCGGTTCTACGAAGTCTATAGAGTTTATGAACAGTCATTGAATTTAATGATAGTTTACAGCTGTGGTCTCTGAGACCTCAAACATAAGTTTAGTACTACTACTAGTACTAGATTTCTGAAAGATGTCATCATGTAAAATCTATGTATGTTTTTTGGAGTTGTTTACGAGGGCCAAACACGAGATTAGTGTTCCATTCTTGGGCCTTTTATTTATTTACTATATGTTTACTTTCAAATCTAAATTAAAAAATGTTGTTCTCCTTTGCCTTTGAATGACTGGTTCCTCTGCTTTACCTTTATTTCCATTGTTGCATTTGGGGCAATCAAAAACTGTATTTTAGTTCATTTTTTACATTTTATCTTTATTCTGCTTTTTTTATTTCTTATTGTTTTTAATGGTCATTCCTACTCTTTTCTTTGCCTATGTAAAGTTTGAAATGTGATATAATGCGTAAAGTGCTTACACGCTACATCGTCCTTTGATTGATCTTCACACCCAACCCTCCCCTCTGCCTCCCTGCTGGTGGTGAATATGTAAAAATGGTGGTGGGAGAAACACTGAGATCAGTGAGTGCGGCGCGCAGCTGTAATTACTATGCTGAACATGCAGTGTTGCTTGATGATTTGCTTTCCAGCTCAGCTGCACTTCGCTGTTTTTACCTCCTTTGGTTCCTTTATATTCTTCAGGCTGAGTTTATTTTGTGGGACTGACATTGGACAGACTAAATTCACTCTTCTCTTTCTTATAAATATATAAAAATGCTGTGTGATGTTCAGTCAGTTTGATTTTTGCTCTGCTGCATGAGAAATAAGTGTTTTTCGCCTCAGTTGGCTGTTGATGTATGGATATTTTTTTAACTGTAACATATCAGATTCAGTCCTACCTGGGTGGGAGTGTTATGTAATTCAGCTTCCAGCAAGGTTTTGGAGGCAGACGCTGCTCATTACAGCCGAGCCAGAAACATGCCTCAGTGATTTTTAAGCTTTGTGGGGTATTCTGAGCTTATCGGAGCATAATTATGCGACTGACATATAGTATGGTTTCATCTACTGCGCAAAACAATCCGGGTTTTTAGGCTGTTTTCGTTGTCTTTCGTTTGAAAATGCAGACGTAGGAATGCATATGTTGATAAGACTTGATCTCTTGGCTTTAAATCTGCAGTTTGATCAAATAAAATGAGACGTTGCTGGCATCGACATCGCAGCCATTTCACACTTCAAAGTCTCCGGCTCCATTTCTGATTGCTTTATTTCATCTTTTGGGAACTGAGAGAGATTTGAAGAGGATGACTCGAGTGACGGTGTTTCATCGACTGTCTGAAACTTTAAAACGGCACAAAACAGAAATGAAATTAAATAAAACACAGGGAAAGATTTCCAGCCATCACTAGTTAACACATAGTGTAATGCTAACATTATTTTGTACATTTTGTCTGCTGTTAGCACTGGTTAACATATTATATTCAGTTCGATGAGAAGATCGATAGAACTTTCATGTCTCTAGACTAAATATTATGGATATCCTGATCTAGGTTTTCGGACCCTTAATTAAATGTTGATTAAATACGTGTCTGACACATTAAAATAACAGCTATTGACTACTTAATCTGACACACCTCATTTGTCATGAGCTACGTGATCCAAATACTGAAGGAGTTGGTACAAAAATATCAAGCGCATTAGGATTAAATTATTGATCTGATATGGATGAAAGATGAACTGGAGAATGCGACTCCTGCAATCCTGCTAGAGAGAAGACTCTCACTTCTTCTCTCATAAACTCTCTTTGATGAGTACAGACACATTTTCCTTGCTCAGTCCACGGATAACAAAATACAACTTTCAGCACTCTAAAGCTTAGTAATGAACATGTTTTATCTCGTTTTATTCGTTTTAAAGAGCAAAGTGCAAATAATTGTTTAGATTGAACAGAAAGCTTTCAGATACTTGTAGGTGGATTTTTTGGACGGAGCCGCTTCCTTGTTTGTAGCTTCATATTCACCAATTTCATATTCTACCAGCTGAGAAATAGTCCGGATCAAAATTGCCTCTTGTAAAATGGCAGATTGTTGTTTGTACACTTGTGTTCTTGTTCAGATTAAAACAAACAAGATTTAACACGTTAATCAGTGAGATTTGTATTTCCCAAAATGTTGAACTATTCCTTTGGTTTAAAAAAGAACAGGGGCCACTTATTTTTCAGGGTGTTTATTTCAACAAATGTTCACCACAGTAATATCACTTCATGCAATACTTCTGAAAAACACAAAAGAGAGCGATTCAATCATCATTTCGATCCGAAAATCCAAAAGAGTTTTTTGTGTTTTCTACATTCGTCCATCCAGTCTCCGGTTTTCAGGGTCTAACTTTGAATGAATTATACAGCGATAACTGGAATAAAAAGGTGAAAGGGCAGGTAGTATCCCCAAATACTGAATTTTATACTTCAATTGGCATATTTAATGTCAAGGATATTTTCTGGTTCTCTCCTATTTATCAGAAAAAAAGTCCAAATAAATCACGTTAAATTATTATGTTAACAGCTCAATGTAATACAATTTCCATTTTCTTTATTAACCATGCAAGTAGAAAAAATAAGATTTTATTTTGAGGATACTTTTGTATGCTTTTCTCCTATTTGTCATATTACCAAATAGATGATTATATGAGTGGGCAATTTCTACTGTAAGTATTCAGTCCAGTATACTAAAGTCCCAGTATGCTTCAGTTTAATGGGAGGACTGGCAAAAAGAGCAGGAAGATACCTAATTAACACTTAATGATGACCATCAGTCGCTCATATTGTTGGTTGCTACTGTACAGTGGGTTTAGGCATCACAGGCAAACATGAAAAGGACATTTTGGGTGAGAAAAACAGTCTAGTTCATCTACTTTCATGGCAGATCACAACAACAGAATGATAAAAGAAAAAATGTAGGTCTGTTAAAACCCAAATCACCTGCTTCTACTGTGGTTTCTGTATGCAGTTCAAATTTCTATTTGATTTTTACTTCTCAGAGAGAAAATAAAACAACAGTCTCCAGATCTCTGGTGCCACTTAATAAAACAAATCATAAATATATGCTTCTGACATAAATAAATAATTTAACTCCAAATTTTTAAAAAATATACAAAAAAATGAAGAAAAAACACATTTTACAGAAACATATCTACCAAACATGAAAATGGTACACTACAATAAACACACAATAGTACCATCAGTCACAGTCAAATCATCTCGCTGAAAGCCGATCACATCTTTTTCATCAGATTTTTTTGCAGTGACTGGATTATACCAAACATCTGAACATATTGCTTGTGGATTATGAATGTTTCAGTTTTTTTCTTCCCCATTCATCTTTTTTTTTCTTTACAGGTTGTCCAGCGAGCTCATTCAGTGACTGAAGTATAAACCACATACAGGAGGCTTGTGAACGTCTCACTGGTCATTTCCTCAGAGTTTCGTCTTCTTCATCAGAAATGAATAAATCCGCAGCGAAGCTACGTTTGTCAGACTGTTGATAGTTTCCTGACGCTAAGCACCAGTCGCCACACTCCCCTCTTCTTTCTCATACTCGGGAGAAATCTTCCTCTTCCGCTCACAGCGGCATCGCCTGTGCGAGCAGACGGCCTGAAACGCAGCGCCAGCCGCCTCTACACACAGATCTCGATGGGCGTGGCCACCAGGATGCGTCCCCTCTCGTTGTTTTCTCTGTTGACCCGCTCGTAGCTGCCGGTGGAGGACGGCGAGCTGTTGGCCGACATGGACGAGTAGTGGGTGTCCATCATGATGCTCCCCTTCGCCACCACGCAGGCAGGTGACAGGCTCTGCTGCTTCAGTCTGTCCACCAATACTTCCTCTTCAGACGAGGACGAGCTGATGTCCAGAGGAGGCGCACTGCCCGCCAGGCCCCCGCTGCCGCCGCTGTTGCTGTTTCCGTTCTCCGTGTCCAGCATCCAGCACTGGTTGAAGTAGCTGAAGACTTCTTTGACGGAGCAGCGGCGCTCCTGCTCGATGGAGAGGAGCCTGCGAAACATTCGCAGAGCTTCGTCGGTGAAGCGGCGCCACTGCGACGGCACCGTGCCCGTCCGGCGACGCTGCCAGCGCACAAACTCCTCATAGAAGGCGTCGTTGGGCATGGCCTTCTCCCAGGGGAAGTTTCCCGTCAGCATGCAGAACAGCAGCACGCCAAACGCCCACACGTCCGTGCTGTAGTCCACGCAGAAGCCCTCGTGCCGCGACGTGTCGCACAGCTCGGGCGCCGTGTACGGGATCGTGCCGCTCACGCGCTTCACCGGCGAGCCGGCGCGCCTCGTCATGCCAAAGTCTGACAGCTTCACTTTCCGGCACTCTTTGTCAAAAATGAGGATGTTCTCGGGTTTGATGTCTCTGTGGACAAGCTTCTTGCAGTGCAGGTAGTCCAGGGCGATGGCCACCTGGTGGACACAGCGCTTGGCCACCGTCTCAGGGAGTCCCACCTGAACAGAGAGGGAGGAACGATGAGCGACGGGAAGCCACCTCAGCACTCGATCAAGTAAACAATAACTCCAACAGAGCTACACTGGCCTCTATGGGTTCAAATGTCACTCAGGTACTCTTTAAAACAAGGTACCCTGTGGACTCTGACCAACGGCAGCGCTATGGAGCACAGCCACTGATCTACGCAACAGTGTGTCAAAAAAGCAGTGAGGAAGAAGACTGATCACTGATAAATGTGCAGACAAACAATGCAGGTTTTAAAATGACTGAAAAAACCCTGAATGTAAACACAAAGTTTGTTTACAAGAAGTCTCCACTGGGCAGCTTTAAGCCTTGGTCACACTAGGAAGTGGCAGAGTGAAATATCTTTGTAGGTCATTGCGATTATATATTAGTACCTGAATCTGGCTTTCTCATGCCAAAAACTCCTGATCAGTTATACAGGAAGTTTTCACGTCAAAGAGTCCAGCTGAGACTTCTTTGGGCTTTTATTTGAATAATACTTCACAATAGAAGTCCAGTGGATTTTTGTGTTTTGGCACCACAGGACTCTTGACAACTAAATGTCATGGACATAATAACACAGCATGTATGAATGTGCAGCTCTAAAACAGTTTCCAGTATTTGGGGGATTAAGAAATAATCATTTAGATTACGTCACAGCGAATTTTTAACATTAAACAATGAGAATTTCATATAAGATCTGCGTCTCAGCCCATCTCACCTGTGGAGGGATGATGTCAAACAGATCTCCTGCCAGCGCGTACTCCTGAGCGAAGATGTAGTACTCGTCGGTTTCAAAGGCGATGCCGTACATGTTGATGATGAATGGGCAGGGCGACAGGTAAAGGGAGATGCTGTACTCTCTCAGGAAGCTCTTCAGCTTGGTGGTCTTCTTCCTCAGAAACTTCAGGGCCATTTTTGTGCCTGAAAAAAAGGAGGACAGGGAAGGGTTATGTAACTCCAAATCTCATTCCTCGCTTCAAGTGTTTGGGGATTTATTTCACCGCCGCCTAATTGCGTGCATGAAACTTAATTATAACCATTTCAAAATTTGATGAATAATTAAAATCTTCAATGTCACTGAATTAAATGGTATTGAGGCTTTTTTTTTTCATCAAGAGATTTATACTTTAAGTATCCTCTGCCAGACTAGTAATGTTCCCACAGAGTGACCAGGATTCTGCAGTGAAGTGATGCTTACAGCTGCAAACACGTCCTCATGCACCCCCATTACACCTTGCATTAACATGCATTCTGGGTGATCCGATTGCAGTCGGATAGTGCTCGACCACGTGAAAGTACAGGTGTAAATGCACATAAGACACATTGAGGACCAGATCGGCCAAACCATCTCCTGAGGTGGTCAGGGACGCATTGTGACCACAGTGAACAAAAGACTAAATGCAATTGCGTTTCCAATCTTCATACTACAATTACGTGGGCAGAACAACATGGGCTGTTATTGTTTTTATTTTTGGACCATTGCAAACGAGAGGAGGATGTGACGTTCGGTTGTTTGAGCTGGACAGAGTGATCAGAGACACATATTAATGGAAAATGGTGCAAATGTAATCAGGTTTAATCATATCTAGATACAATCCAGCTACAAGACGCACTTTAATGCAAGGTGTAAAGGGAATCATAGAGAGCTGGAAATACGATAAAGCCAAAGACGAGGAAAATAATCTCATTCTGCCTGTGGTAAATCATTTCACTTGATATAATAATGTAAAGGACGCATAAAAAACACATTTAGTCGTCTGGAGGGGAACACAGGAAGGTATTTTGAAAGCACGTCGTCTCCCCTCGGCAGCCACTTACTTCAACGAGAAGAGCAGCGAGGGGAGAGAAATTACCAGGGTTAATCTGAAAGCCGGGAGAAAAAATACCCCAGACAATAACCTGGAGAGCTGCCACGTCTGCCTCTCCCTGCACCAACAGTCAGTGTGTCAGCGAAGATGAGAGGGGACACTTCTCCAATACCACCGGATCAGCTCTGCACAGTCCGTTGTGCATTTTACAGTCAACAGCCACTTTAGGGAAAGGTCGTGGGGGCCATGATGCCAGAGGAGAGTCTCAAAATAAATAAATAATATTCTTAGTGGTCTTGCCACTCATTATTCTTTGTCTTACTTCTATCATGCTCCAAGTTTTCTTCAGTTCCCATAATGCTTTGATGTATAATGTTATAATGTTGCAATGGATTCAGTGGGTTAAGCTTTGGGCTACAACCAGGCCCCCGGTTATTTTAAAGCCTTTATTTTTTTACCCTTTTTGGGAGAATGTGCACCATTAAAATAAAAAATAATTAGCTATTAGCAGTTCCTGTTGGCAGTGTACCCATGGATGTACAGACATCTACCGCTGGATTACTTTGGTGCTGAAGAAAACCTAAAAATGTGAAAAAAGTTGTGGAGCTATAAGCAGCTTCCTTTTTTTGATTTCTGAGTGGATTTATGGACGTTTATTCATGATGGACTTCAGAGACACTGATATCTCCGGAAAGGCGTAAGAAGTGTAAAAAAATATCTTTGCCTCACGTCACTCCCTCCACTTCACTGCATTTATTTTAAAGCTTTAGTTATTCTGCAGATTCATATTATTAATACAAAATATAAATTAACTAATACATTACAATGTGTGATTATAGGTTAAGATACCCAGCAGTATCTAAAGTAATTAAAATAAGCTTCACCTGTCCTAGCTGCAACATTAAAGTGATGAACACATTAATTAATCCATAATTATATCCAGTAATATAATATATGATTCTTTAACAGGCCATTCTGTATAATGAGTACTTTTACTTTTGGTACTTTTGATGCTAATGCTTATGAACTCAGAAATACTTTTTATGACTCCATCAATGGTCAACAACATTGATGTTTTAGCTCCATCATCTCTCTAAGAAACTATTTTTCTGGCCGTGCAGCATGAAATAAACAAATCTGAGTTTACACGGAGAATGGTTTGTTAAATCAGCCTGCTGGCTAATTTGCAAAGATAAACCCCGTCTGTTCAGGGAAACTCAGCGGACTCTTGTTGTGTTTTAGGGCAGAAACTAAGGGTAAAGATAACCTACATTTATAAAAACGAACTACTGACCCATAATGTTCACTGTATCGGGCGGTAACAGAAGAGCAACAAGGCTTCATTTTTCTGTCCACATTTTGGTGCATATTTCACAATGTTACTGCATTAAACTATGGTTTATTTGTGTATTTAGATGGTAAAATACCATAATTTATTCACACATTTAGGAACACTAAAAGGACAAATGGGATGGTTTGTATAACAATAAATACAGAGCCAAAAAGTGCCAAATGACAACAGAGGTTCGAGCAGGCAGCTGTTTGCAAATATCTGTCTGGTGGCTCACCCTGACCTCTGACCTTTAACTTTCAAGAATTTCACACATTAGCAAATTGAAATTGTAATTATATGAATTGGAAAAACCTCTATTGATCCTAAAAACCTGAAAATATTCAGTTTACTGTGAATTTTAAAAAGCAGAAAATGCTCTAAACCAAGAAATGACTGAAAAATAATTGATTGACTGATCAATCAATCAACTAATCATACCTCCAGACTGATGTGGCTATGTCGTGTTTGTTGTAGTTTTAAGTCTCTTGTAGTCCTTTTGTGTCTTTGTAGTTGTTTTGTGTCTCTTTCTGGTTGCTTTACATCTCTTTGTATTCATTTTGTGTTTGTCTAGTCGTTTTATGTCTGTAGTCATTTTGTGGTTGTTTTTCGTCTCTGTAGACGTTTTACATTTCTTTCAATGTCATTTTGCAGGTGAAGCAGAACTCGCAGGTGCTGCAGTCGGTTCACCTACAGCAGTCTGACAGTGTGAGAACGTAACTAAGTACATAACTTTTACTACAGTGTCTATTAGTACATTTACTTAAGTACATGATCTGAATACTTCCTCCACCACAGCTGTCTGATCTGTTCAAAGCTTCACGTGACAGCTGATCCACACTCATCTGCACAGATACTGTACTGAGATGCAGGTTATATTTTATTAAAGCAGAGCTGTTCTGCTGTTTTAAATTTCTTTTCTAATGAGAATTTTAATGAAATACTGTTGTAGCCTCAGTGTGCTGTGCAACTGTAATATGAGGGGAAATATCTACAAAATCAAATATTGTATTTGGTTAGCAGACAGTCGATATTAAAACCACCATCAGTGCACGACTACTTCTAACTGAGATCTGTGACTTTTCAATAAGAACTACTTTTGATTTACATTTGAGTTCCCTTCTTC
This sequence comes from Lateolabrax maculatus, assembly GCA_031216445.1. NCBI lineage: Eukaryota > Metazoa > Chordata > Actinopteri > Acropomatiformes > Lateolabracidae > Lateolabrax > Lateolabrax maculatus. The sequence goes on from CM062216.1 coordinate 6,514,727, forward strand.
ACTAAATGCATTTGCACACAATTATAATTCAATTCATGAAGTCAGAAATGACTCACCTTCAGTCCATTTATTTCCATAGCTTATATGACATTTTGGTTCTCTTATGGTTCTGAGAAGATGTCGGTGATAAAAGAGCAGGTCATGAAACCGCAGGTACACGTGGTCTTTCATACATCCTTCAACTGCGCACTTTACAGACTCAAAAAGGTCAGAATTCATCTCTGTGACAGACTGCAGCCACTCTAAATGGGTAGTGTAGCAGCAGCTTTGTGCTCCATAAAATAGACTATTAAGAAGCTCGGAGCAGATGGTCAACATTTAGGCTTTTAATGTGAAAAGGTTGAACAGATTTTCTGTTAGTGAAGTAGTGAATCCAGATCTGTGCTGAATTACTGCAAAAAGGTGGCCTACTTTCAAAAATAAACACTTCAGAGACGAACAAGAGTGCTTTACCTGTTACATGTTTGAGCGAGGGGGAAACGAGATGCACCAGCATTGTTTTTGATTCTCAGAGTATACCGGTGCTGTGATACCAAAGAGTAGCATTTTAAATCTACACTCTGCACTATTGTTATGTAAAATTACCCTATTTTATCACTCTGCATCACAAAGTAGAGCCACAGAAGAGAACAACATCACATTTCCTCCAACATGCAGCCCTGTGGATCTGCTCGCTTTGGCCAAATACATTTCTGGAGGTGAGTCTGGGAAATCTTCTCCTCCCACAAGAGGTGATGGATTGAGACTTTAAATGCAAACTGTCTCCTGGCACATCCAAAGAAAAACTGAGTCATTACTTTTGGATCTTTTGGTTTCCTTTTACCTGAAGTGCCTATTGGAATAGAGCATCAAACACCAGCCAGATTGAACATGAACTGTGTGCCGTTTCCTGACTGCCATTCTAATTTTTGAAACATCTGGGTCTCCGATTTCAGACATAAGAAGACAAAAGTAGCCTTTAATTTTTAAATTTTAAAAGCACGGTGTAAGGTTCCTCATTATTGCACCAAGTATTCATCAGCAAGCATCAAGTAATGCTTTTACTACAACCCCATGTACATGTGGAGAAATCCAAGACTTGACGGACCTGCGGTGCTGAGCTTCAAAACACATTAGCATCAGTTAAAACACACAGTATTCACCTCTGATTTTGTGGATGACCAGGTCCACTTTCCCATAGGTGCCCTTCCCCAGTTCACAGATGACCTCATAGTATTTGTTGATGTCCAGTTTTTCGAGGTTCTGCGCAGCAATCAGCTGGAGTTCGTCCAGGATGTCAATGGAGGCTCGGGACCCATGGGGCGAGGAGTTCATTGTTGCAGAGGGACAGGCCGGGGCCGAGGGCTGGTCTAGAGACGGATGTTCCTGTGAACAGGAGGAGCAGGAAGGAAAGTGGGTTAACTATGGGACCAGTACCCACCCATGTCTGCATTCCCACACGACCCCCACTGTAAACAGAGCACACCTACTGCATTGTATGTACACATATATGAACTGTTATCACCAGGAAGCTTTGTATCCAGGCCAAACGAACCATTATACAAACCTAGACATTTGAATCCTGAGAAAATCAGTTTTAAAAGATCACAGGGCTCCATTACAAAGAGAGACAACACTACCAGAGACTGTACAAAGATGAGAGACATGGTGTGGATACTTCCCAACAAGATAAATAATCTACACCCATGACAATGGGTACGTGAGGCTGTGCTAAATGCTAATATCAACATGTTCACAATGACAATTCTAACATCCTGATGTTTACACGTAACTGTGTTGGCATGCCAGCATTTGTTAGTTATCACTAAAAACAAAGTACAGCTGAGGCTCATGGGATGTCTTTAGTTTGGAGGTATTTATTTACCAATTATAGTCTTGACCTGATGGTGCCGCGAAAAAATAATAATAATAATAATAAATAAGTCGGGGAAAGTTATTACAGTTCATCCTGAGGGGAACATGAATGTCTGTACAGAATGTCCCAAAAATCAATCTGATGGTTGTTGAGATATTTCTCTGGACCAAAGTGGTGGACCGACCAACAGTCATTGTCATCCCTGGATCCACAGTGCAAGCTTTACTAAAAGGTTTTTAAGGACGAAAAATTACGAAGTCTCTAGCCTGATGCAAATTTAGCGTGCTGCGAAACTGAAGGAACTTCCTGCACAAAATGGCTGCAACAAGAGGTGAACTCCTGGCTGTAAGAAGTCGTTATTCTGACAGGATCGCCTCTATTAGCACCTTCGCCTCACGGCAGCAACCTGGGCTCTTTCTGTGTGGAGTTTTCATGTGCTCCTCGTCCAAAGACATGCAAGTCAAATGAAATGAAGACTCTAAACGGCCCTGACAGTAGGTGTTAATATGGGTAAGTCAGCCACATAACCCCTATCCAGACTGTTTCCATGCCTTTCAAGCAATGCATGCTGGCATAACTCAGCTCTGAACAGGATGATGTACGTAAAGGAAATTAATTAAAGTCAAATTGGATCCGAGAGGAGAAAAGTGCTGCTATTTGTTGAGCTGATCCTCTGCAGCTGATTAACGATCCTCGCGCATTAACGAATGTCTATTTCTGATCTGATGTGTTTCTACATCAGCCTGCTGGCTTCCATTCTCAGCAAATACGTCTCACCTTCCTCCTCCTGCAACCAGAAGAAGCCAAGCAACACTGTTTCATGGCTGTATCTTTCCGTCCCTCCTCACCCGCGACGGCCAACATCTCTGAATGACTGGAGAGACTTTGCAGCCCTGATGGCGCAGCAGAATTGTACCATCTCTCATTAACACGGATGAGAAAGTGTTGAACGAGACAGGATGCTAGCCACGTCCTGTGCATCAAGTCCATCTGTGCCTGCCTTGGAGACAGCTCCTGTCTACAGTGTGAGTGTGCAATGACGGGGAATATGTGTACACAAAACTCAAGTACAGCGTGTGAACACAATACAACAACAACAAAAACATACAGTATGTTCCACTAGAAAGAAGTGCAGTGATATTAAAACTGTCACGTTTATGAATCCTTAAGGTTTCCATTAAATTAGAGCTCGTTTTTGATACTATTTATTACTGGAGTTTTAAGGCTGATACTGATATCAACTTAACGTTACTTGCTGTTTTTGTAATATAACCAAACAATCTTGATAAGGATCCCCCTAAAATTGTTTATTTCATCAAACTATATAATGGTGACAGTTTCTAAATTCAATTTGTCGAAAAAGCATCTAAATCAACACATTGCTTTACTCTTAAACCTAAAATCTAAACATTTACAAAAGCTTGAAATCACAAAAGAAAATTAGATAGTCTTGCAGTGACAGCGGTGGATGAAAATGGCTCTGGACGCAAACAGTATGTGCTGAGCATAAAAGTACGACAAGCAGATAAAAATGAGGAGTCAGCCGAACCCAAAGGAGCCAACTGGCTGTCTATCACCGCTCCACTCAGCATCCCTCTGACAAGGTCAATAAAACACACAGTGGATGAGACAGCCAGAGTGTTTCTGGAGCTGCAAACACAGAATAAAATACCTTCTCACGGATGGACACACACAGTCTTTTCATTTTAGGTTGTGGTTCTGTGATTCGATTTTAACTCAAACTCAAGCTCTTTTCTAAATAATGACTGTTTTGTCCCATTTATCTGCACAACCGTACACCACAGTTAGTGTCAAAGTTGCCACATCATCAACACAATAAATGAATATGGGTTTTGTGTCCACATGAATGACAAGATGCTTCACAAATGCCTCTGATTGGATTTGACAAAGCTTTAGAGAGCGATGCATCTCACCTCTATATATCTAAATTTTGACCTCTTTTTTTAATGATTCAAAACGAGTTCCAGTTTGAGTTCCTTGAAATTTTTAAACCTAACAATAATGAGTCCATCATATGTAGTCTCTCAGATGTTGTCGAGGCCATTTTGGTGTTGCTGCTTCATCTTTGTGGGACAACATGTTCATTGCTGCCTTCTTTTATCTTTAGCTTCTCTTAACCATGATAACCTTGACATGTATGCATGTATGACATGCAGTATGCACAGTTTCACCCTCAATTTAATTCTCTCATCCACACAACATCTTATGTGCTTTCACGCTGCTGTCATATCAAAGAGCCTGGAGATGAAAGAAGTCACAACCAGCACTAATTAGAAGCATCTTCTGTTCAGCTCCCAGCAGCCCCAGCGCTCCTTCTCAGGGTAACGGTGCCAATGCTGCTCCCCAGAGGGCCGCGAGGAGGGCCAAGCCACGTTTGCCTCTCAGACGAGGGGGATGCGACCGCCTTGCTGTCTTTCTTTTCAGTGAAATGATCGTCTGTTATCAAAGCAGAGCTAGAACTCAGCCAATCTAGCTTGTGTCATTGCTGCTTCTCTCTCCGCCTGTACCTCCTTGCTAATGTTACCTGCCTATTGCACCAAAGATGGTGGTGGTGGGGGGGGGGGTTGAATCGTGCAGGCCGACTGTGGAAACACCTGTTGGGTGAGCAGGCGGCACAGAGGTGAAAAGCTCACAGTGTTTGTAACCTTTTGTTCATCTTCCTGCACCAACAGCAGCTATCTATTATGCCTACAACTATTTGTCGATCTGCTTTGTGTGTTCAACCTTTCCTTGTATACTAAATGATTCTCATTATCACATTCCTTTAGATATCGGCCTCAAAAATCCAGTATTGGTCTGGCTATAACAAAAGATTTCTATGCCGATGACTCACAACTCCATGTAGATGATCCTGAAAATTTGAACTCCCTTTGCTGCCCTTACAAGAGGGACTAGCCTGGGAACCAGACAAATCTGCAAGCTCATGTTTTATTTGGTTTGGCAGATATGTCTAGCCCCTCTCTTATGTAAACAGATTACAAGCATCTGGCTAAGCCAATCACAACCGTTTACCTAGTGCGAGACGGGTAATACGACGACTGATAGAGAGGAGCGCCGTTCAGGCATCTTTGTAAATATCCAAGATGGCTGGCGTCGTACCCTGGCTGGCTACAGCAGCAGTATTAAACGGACTGGACGGTACATTTTCTCTAAAAGATGAACAAACAACTGCACCTAAACTTTATGTTGTTAAGAATGTGTTTGCCAAACTTCCGTTAGGACGTCCGTAGTCCAACAGGACGGCGTTTCTTCGATCTGATTGGTTGTCTCCGCCCGTTGATAATGCACCTTGGAAATTGAAAATGAACTGAGAGGTCTGGTGATGCCAGGCCTGTGACACAGTCTGCATCAAAAAACTAAATAAATAAAAAATACAAAAAAGTCATACTCCCTCTTCTTTATTAGTCATAAGTCAAATCTGGACACACAGATGTGATACTGATATCTTTAGATTCAATGTAATTTCAACTTTCCGAGGATATCATATATATATGATGTCTATTGCGAATAAATGTCCATAAATCAACTTAGGAATTATAAAAAAAAGACGCTTGTAACTCCAGAACTTGCCTCAGAATCACCCCTTATTGTTTAGTTTTGTACATCCATGGGTACACTGCAAACAGAAACTGCCAGTAGTAATAATAATAGTTATAATAATAATGATTCGGCATATTTTTAAATGGTGCCAATTTACCAAAATATTGTATCAAGTTGTCACCACACTCTCATCTATCCATTCATATACAAATATTTACCCACTGTTGAAAACATCAAACAATTTTGAATGGCATAAAACTATTTTAATTTGTCCCAAAACATGTATAGTACAAATTACATCCAATGTGATGGCATTCGTGAAAAGCCATAACGTACATAAAGTACATAACGTGAATAACAATACATGCATTGATATATTACACCATAGGCAAGAAATGTATGTTTGACTGACTCTGGTCTTATTTTCTTGTCACAGAAAACGAACGTAACTAAAAGGTCAGTACGCTGCTTTTTTCCCTCGACATACAGAAGCTTGTGCAAGCTTTTATTTCGGGCACACTTCAACTACTGCAATGCAATGCTCTCGGGTCTACCCAAAACGTCAGTAAATCAATTACAGCTTGTCCAGAATGATGCTGCCAGAGTTTTAACTGGAACAAAGGAAAGAGATCTCATTGCTGTTCTGAAGTCCCTGCACTGACGTCAAGTTAGTTTCAAGATAGATTCTAAGATTTAGAACTTGTTTATAAATCTATTCATGACCTCGGATGATCGCTGACACGCTGCCAAGATGTGTTCATGGTCCACGAGATCCACAGATTCTCTGCTGCTCACTGGACCAAAAACTCCAAAGACCAACAGAGGAGCTGCCTTCTGCATGTTTTATGGAGCCCCGATAATTTACTACCACATATTATTATTACATGGAACTGTGCGAACTGTGACAAACCTGACAAAAAGTGCTGAGTAATGGTCTCTCTGCTGTTTGTACACAGACACACATTAAGCACTACAGAAAAACTGCCTCTGCCGCCTCATTTGTGCTCAGGCCAACATCGACTTGTAAAACATCGGCACCTAATTAATCATTTGTAAAGCTAAATCAATAAGTCAGCCAACAAAAAAATACTTAATGAACAAATGCTACCATCTAAAGCCATATTTGGCTCCCCACAAGAAGTCCTTTAGAAAACAACTTTTATCAAGGTGAATTACACTGCATTTCAGGAGTAAATTGTGCATTAGAACAGGGCTTTTGTCTACTTTCTGATTTTTTAAGCAGTTGCAGGTTTTTTTGTACTTGTCACACTAGCAGCACGGCTGTACGGATGGAAATGTCGCTTAGTCCGCTACTTTGGTCCAGACAAAAATATCTCAAGAACCATGAACCATTAAATTTTGGACATACATTCAGGATACCCAGAGGATGAATCCTACTCACTATGGTGAGCCTCTGACTTTTCATGATCCTCTAGCGCCACCACAAGGTTCACATTTGTGTTTTTGAGTTAAATATCTCGACAACTAATATATGGATTGCCATGGAACTTGGTGCTTATTAGAAACTGTTAAAGTGCTAACGTGCTAAACTAAAGATGATTAATATTGTAAACATAACACCTGCTTAGCATCAGCCTGCATGCTGTCATTGACATTCAGACTCCTTGTGTTGTTTTTATATTTAAAGTAAATGTAGTAAATCATGGGAAAATGTTCAATGATGCCTTGCAAGACTAGTAAATATACTGAGCCCATGGCCTTACTTTCAACCAAATGTGATTAAGGGGACTAAATATAACCAATATAACCTCTTAGGTGAAGTAATAATCATTTTCAACTATCAGAATCCTTTTTTTTTTTTTTTTTTATAAACATCTGCCTCCTCTCTGTCTGAAAACAAAGTAGGATGGACGCTTTCAGTGAGTTCAAAACGCAACGACAGGACGAGGGAAATTAAATCAGCACTGTCTGATTTATAAACTCTGACTCGCTCATAAAGTGGAGGCTGAACTGCTCGGTGTTAAATGAAGACGGAGTCATCTCCTCTGCCCACATCCCTTCAGGGTCTTATCCCGATGCTGTCCTGCAGGTTTAGCAATGGGAAAGCATCGATCTGTGGTCTCTCCTTTCAAAATGAATTGAAAATGAATTGTTTGTTAGTTAATTTTGCTCCTGTATAATATTAGAGGCAAGTGAGGGTCACTGATTCAACACAAGCAGAGTTTGAGTTGTGCCAGTCTGTCAGGTTGTTTAATTACCAGTGGAGTCTGTATTGTGCTTCAATAAAAAGACCCAACCTTTTAAGACACAGTAAAACATTTTTGCAGTATGATAGTTTATTGTCAGAAAAAAAGTTAAATATTTTGATAATAGATTATTAACTTTTTCAGCAAAAATAGTGAAGAAATGCCAGATATTCTCTACTTTCAGCCTCTCAAATGTAAGGATTTGCTGCTTTTCTTATGAACTGAAATATCTTTGACACACAAGACATTTAAGATTTATGATGTCATCCTGAACTCTGGGAGGTTGGGACGGGCATTTTCTCCCTATTTCATTGACAATTTAAATAATTAGTTGCCGCCCTAGGCTTCACATCTATTTACTGTGCATTTTTAATCAGCACTAACAAAACACAGTTTGATGTCACAAAGACATAAACAGCTTGAAAACTTCTTTGTTTTGTGATATTTCAGCTTTTTTTCAAATCTCCAGCATTTCCACTCAGTTTTTTTTATGCTCAAAAATTACATTGAATTGCGCTTTCTGACCGTCATGATTCACTTTTCGACCTGCAAGTGGGGGGGCGACGTCGGCAGCAACGCGACAATAGAACATTTTGCTGACAAAAGGGGAACAGGCCTCCACTCCTGTACCGCGGGCCTTTTGGTCACATCCTTTTGTCATTCTTGCGTATCCAAGTCAGTGCCAGTGAACTAACACGTGTGCGAAATGTTATTCTCTGACTCTGCCTGCTGAGACAACAAAACCAGTGAGATTATTTCTGCCCCACGAGCAGCTCTTTCCTCCAGACATGTTTGCAGAACTAAAAACTCCATCCTGCCGGCCGCCGCAGCCACAGTTTTGGCCTCCACGCCGCCGGTGTGTGTGTGTGTGTGTGTGTGTGTCTGTGTGTGTGTGCGTCTCAGCCTGCGTGGGGGCCTGCGGCTCGGTCCTCCGGCGGGACTCGACGGTCGGCTCCCACAGCGCTCATGGAGCTGTGGAGCACATCAAAGCAGCGAGGCTTTGACTGGCTCGGCCTGCAGCATCTGCGAACACTGGGGCTTTGTGCCTGCACGCTCGGCGGCACATTTCTGGGCGCTCTCCTTTAATGCCAACCCATTTCTGCTGCTGTGAACCCCACGTTACAGTCGGTAACGTTACCCCCTTTGTCTGCTTTAATCTTTGTCTGTCTTTCTTCTTCTCTGACTTCCTTTCTTTCCCTGCACTGTTAATGTGTGATCCCCTGTCTGCTGGGTGGCTGAGTGCACCCATGCATGAATTATTTTCCTTATCAATTAATCTGCCAACTATTTTTCAGATTAAATTGATTAAACGCATTGTCTATAAATAATTTTAAAAAAGACAACTTCCCAGAGCCCGAGGTGACATCTTCAAATGTCTCGTTTAATTCAGTCAGGAGGCTGAAACCTGAAGATAATGGTGGTGAATTTGCGCAACGTTAGCTCCACTGGTTGTTTGAAAACGCCGCCTCCAGCTGACGCATGGCTACATACGTGATATCGTGCCAAAAGAACCTGCACGTCCCAGGCAAATATAGCTGCAGCAAACGGTTATTTTCATCATCGATGAATCTACCGTTCGGTTCTCCGTTTGATTGAGCGTGTAGTCTCTAAAAGTTTTTTCAAATACTTAAATACTGAGAAATAAATAAATAAATAACGCAACTTCCCAGAGTTCGAGACTGTCGAGAAGTCTTCTAACAGCAAAAGTCCAAAACCTGAAGATGATGGTGGCAAATTTGTGTCTTGAAACACCTTCTCAAACATCGGGTCCCTGACCTTCGATTCAGTGTTGCTGTCTGGAACGTCGAGCTGTCTAATGATGCTAACGTTAGCTCGGCTCCAGCTGATGAAATCACGCCTAAAGGCTGCAACCTTACATTATCGATCTGAAAAATCTGTACATCTTCTCACTTGAAACCGAAACCAGAGAATTTTTTTGCATTTTTTAATGACTATTACTACCTTATAATGCCTGAAATTACTAATTATCACAATAGTCGCCCAGAATTTTTTCTTTCAAATCAATTAATCGATTAATCAACATCTGCAGCCCAGTTTCAGAACCCAAATGCTTTTTGTTGCTGTTTCCCCCGAAGATGAAGTTCCCATTAATACAAAATAATAATAATAATAATAATAATACAGGCTTTAATCATCCTCCACAGGACTGGTGGTGTCAGTGAGGTTGTCATACAAACTGCAGCACAAAGACATGAATCAGCTCTGCAGACACAAAGCCTTCATTATATCCATCACAGCGTGCAGCACATGTGAAGTCAGGTAGTGCTGGAGTGCCTGCACGTGAGAATTGGAGGAAATCATGAGCTGTGTAGAAATTCAGAATCAATAATGTGATCAATAAATCTTTAAATACTGAATATAGTCAGAGGTTTACAGATGTGCAGCTGGGACACAAAAGCTTGACAGCAGCTCTATTGTTCTGCTCAGTCAGTGTTTAGTCACATGGTGCATGTGTAACTTTTGTATTATAAGAATTATAATGAAGATTTATAAGAATGCACAGCAGTTTAAATGGAGAGAATTTTTTTTTTTTTTTGCCGTGCAGTTAAACACAACAGTGGTCCAGTCAGTGTGATGCTGCGAGCAGCACAAAGACACACGATGAGACTTCATGCGAAGCACAATCTGAATTCAAGAACACATTTGAGGACACGGATGTGCAATGAACCAGCAGCCACGGGTCTGACGGGAGACGATAAGACACCAGATGTGATCTTACCTTTCAAAATGCGCCGCAAGCAATATGTGTCAATCCATCCGGACAACAGCTGACTGTCTCTCTGCAGGGGAAATGTCGCAGATCCTCGTTGACGCGTGTTTTTTTGTTTGTTTTTTGTTTGGTTTTTTTTGTCCTCTTCTTCGCGAGTGAGGCTGAGAGCTCGGCCGTCCGCTCCGCCGCCGCCTGTCACCGTGGCCCCGCTGGTGATGCTCCCTGGAGCCGCCGTCTATTGTCTCCGCACTCCGCAGGCGGACCCGCCCACCGCCGCCACCGACCAATCAGAGCGCAGAGCGGCGGCGCGCTCCTCTGCGACGATGCTGCGTTCACGCGATGTAGGAATTTATTTCGCATGTTTCACCGCATGTAATGTCATGCTGTGCTATAGGTTTAGATTAGGCAGCTCAAAGCACCACTGGAGATTCTTGCAGAAAAAATATGTGAAAATGTACAAGTACGGCTGAAACAATTATGCAACTTTATAGAATAAAAATAGTTAGGCAACTATTTTGATAATCGTTTCAGTCATTTTTCATGCAAAAATATTCCATGGTTCCTGCTTCTCACATGTGAAGATTTGTTGCTTTTCCTTTTGATTATTTCAATAATATTTTTAATAATTTAGAGGCTTGACTGTTTGTTTGACAACACAAGCGTTGTGAAGGTGTCATTTTGGGCTCTGGGTCATTGTGAAGGCACTATTTCCACAATTTTTACAAACCAAACAATCAAAAATAATCACAAACGAAAATAATCATTAGTTGCAGTCTGATACCAAATAGTTCAAAATGAGCTCCATCTCAACCAACTACAACAGTAAAATCCTGTTTTACATTAATTATTGAGTAATAGTATTATAATGATAGAATTTATAATAGTAGAACAGTCACAGGGGACATTTTTCTGCATAGTACTTTTACTTTTAATGCGTTAAGTACATTTTCCTGATAATACTTACACACTTTTACTTGAGTAACATTTTTTAATGCAGGACTTTTATTCTTAACAGAGTATTTTTACAGTGTGGTATTAGTACTTTTACTTGAGTAAAGGATCTGAATAGGCTTACTTCTTACACTGCTGAGGCTAAGTAGATGTTTTATGTCAAATAAATATAAGATTCAGGGATTTTGTTCTGCCATGTGTAAAAAATTTGAAATATAGTAGTTTGCATTTGCAACAGTTGACTGCAGATATTTCCCTATGAATTGTCTTTAGAAAATCAATCAACAGGAGAGGGAAGGACAGGAAAAGGCGTTTTTTTTTTTTCATGATTCCCTCACCCACACACACAAGGAAAGGCAGAAAGCACAACATGTCCTACTGGGTGAAAGTGTTGTTGTGACCGACTCGGTTGCACATTTAAATCAATAGTTTACAATGAGTGTCTGTCTGCAGCTGCAGGAGTGAATGAAAAGGTGTGAGTGACATCAGAAGCTGAATTCATCTTGTGATTTTTTTATTGTCTCCTGTGGTGAATGAAAAGTGACGAAAGTTTCCTGGTTCGGTGAGACTTGAATGTGCTTTCGAAAGGGTAATGAGTCCATGACGCTGCGGTTTGGTGTATTGATTTTTAATGGGGGTTATATTGTAGTTTATCTGGTGGAAGGCTTCAGGCTATGGTGTTAGTTCGCCGGGGATGCAAACTCATTAGGGGTGAAAAGGGGGACAGAGATGCAAATCTCCTATGGGCATGTCCCCCTGGGACGATTTTATTTTAAATATGTGCTTTAAAATGTGGATTCACAGTTGATTTTAGCATGGAGATATTGGGGAAATCTCACCGTAGAATTTATGTAATTTTACTGGTACAAAACTAATGTAAGGGGGACATCAGCTCAGGGTTCAGGGGGGTAGCTAAAATTAAAGTTTGCTGTTTACAGTTATTGCACCTGCTGTTTGGTTAATGAAAAGACAGAACTTCGATACAATGTTTACGTATTTTTCACAATCACTACAACTAAAAGAAAATGTGTCACATGGTAATTTCAATTCAGCTTCTGTTGTTTCAGTGAGCTGGGTATTTGCCCCCTTGTTCTCAGCATAATTAGGCTACTGTAACAAACCTCTACATTGTAAGTAACATAGGTCCATTTTACCTAAATGTCTACACTGTTGTCTCATTAGTCTCGTTCAAAAACAAATCCAAAAGTAAATTGTTCAATTACGTTGTGGTTTTTATCAATGATGAATAATATCCAACATTCTCTTTGCTTTTAGCTCTGTTTTTGGTCTCCGCCAACTCCTGAGGGAAATATCTGACTCTTTAGCTGCTAAATGCTCCACTGTTATCAATGGGTGTTATCAATGGGCAGTATCAGCAGCCGCCATTTTGGATATTTACAAAGATACCTGAACGGTGCTCCTCTCTGTCAGTCATCGTATTAAACCTGCCTCATACTAGATAAACTCTTGTGATTGGCTCGCCTTATACCAGTGCCAAGGAAATCAGTCTGAATGGGAGAGGGGCCAGACGTATGTGCCAGAGCAAATAAAACATGAGCTGCAGATTCGTCTGGTTGCCCAGCCTAGGTTTTGACAGTATTAGCCTAGCTAATATTATCTTAGCATAAAGAAAATGGAATCAGGAGCTTACGTTAATGTTAAGTTGGCACTTGAGGCTGAGGAACTCAACTTATGTTGTAATTGTCCGCAAAATAGTTTTATTTACTACTCAGAAGGTGTGGTGCTCATTCAATTCCTCGTGACTCTGTCCTCTCAGACCCAGACTGCTGGTTTGCAGTGGTTGGACACAGTGTCGGCCCTGTCATGATATGGAGCGCTAATTAAGACTTTGTTGTAATACCAAATAAAAAAAAAACAGGTCTAAATTAGTGTATTAAAGTTGTAGTTCGATGTCAGTTAGTTGAATTATATCTTATTAGTGCAAAACATTACAGATGTGTACTAACCCATATTGCACTGTCAACATTTGTATATAAGCATGGAAGCATATTGCATTCACTAAATTAAAACAAATTGTAGATTGTTTTCAGTGACCTATCAGATTTACTAACACATGCTTTACTTTGATAGCTATTACTAAATGGTACTGTAGAATTCACATGCGACGACACATTTTCACAGCTTTGATGCATTTAAAATGCCCGATTTTGTATCCGCGAAGGACATCACTGCTTTAGCTCATGTCCGTCAACACAACCACATTATGTCATCGGGACATCTGTGTTCCCATTTTAATTTTTTTTCCAACAATATCCTCAATGTTACTGTACATTAGTTGGTACTCATTGATTCAGAAAATCCAAAGTGAACTGTGTAAAGTGTCACGTTGAGCCGAGCCGTAGAAGTGCTCAAACACGCGTCTCTGTCTATGAACCAAGGGCGTCCGAAACAGCTCAACCCACTTCCTACCTCTATGCTTGAAGCTGAAACTGACGAGTCACACCCGAGGGAACCAAACAACGGGCCACAGCCACATTCACTCATATAGAGAACTAAGTAAACGACTGTCGCCTCCACCATCATCTTAACACCAGCTGCAAGTCTTGCTGAGGGTGCACACACATCTTGGTCCCAACCAGCTGCTGTAAAAATATTATATTATTCATCCATGCTGTGTGTTACTTTCAAAGCACGGCCTTCCTCTATAAATCAGGGGGAACACAAAACCTAATGCAAGGTAATGCAAAAAATAAATTTCCACTGGGACTTTTTTAGGACTAAAATACATGGTAAAAAACAAATGCAAGACTATGCCTGTGGATGAGGTAAAATATAGGAGTTTTCCTTTTAAAGTTGTGAGCAATTATTGAAAATGAAATTGGGGCAAAACCCGATTCATCCTCTAAATTTAAACCAACTTTATTCCCCCATAAAAAAGAAAATGAACAAAAACTGAAATGTGATCGGATTAAAGGTCAGAGGTATAGCTGCCTGTGCAGCATGAAGGAAATAATAATTACTTAAGCAGGTTTCAGAGAGACACAAACCTCTCCATGTGGACGTCAAAGCTTCGAGACAAATGTGAGCAGAATAAAGAGCGGAACGGCAGCATTGACCTGCAGTGATTCGATTATTCTGCGAGCATCCTCACCTGCGATGGCAGAAACATGATGTCAGAGGATCATTTCATTCGTAGCGTCCTGAGTCATCGGCTGCGTCACCGGAGCACATTGCTATTCTGCAGGCGAAGGAGTTTGTCTCAGGGGAGACAACTTGAGAGCCGGGACGAAGGAAAACAAGAAGCAGTGGGGAGGGAAAAGACATTGATTTGTTTTCTTTTTTTCACTATGTAATCACTGCTGAATTAATCCAGAGCTGATTATTCAGTTTTCCCTCTGTATCTGTCTTACAGCTTCTCTTTAACAGCCCACTTGAATTACACTTCACAATTTAAACTTTTGTATTTGGAGCAGTCAAAGCCAGTTTTGCAGCAAAATTGAACAGCTGACAACACCTTTAATCAGACTGTGGGGCAAATCCCAGAAGAGGGCAGGAGAGGGAGAGGTGACGCATTTGTGTATTTCTCCAGGGACAGATGTGTCCATCAAAGCAACATTTTGACATGTTGGAAAAATTACATTTATTTGCTTTCTTGCCAAGAGTTAGGTGAGAAGATTGACACCATTTTCATGTCTGTGCGGTAAGTATGTCCCTCGAGCTAGTTTAGCTTAGCAAAAAGACTGGAAACAGCTCGCCTTGCTGTGTTCAAAGGTAACAAAATCCTTTAAAGCTCACTAATTAACATGTATCTAACTTGTTTAATCGGTACAAAAACTGTGCAAAACCCAGAATACCCTGTTGTACGGGCTGTGCTGGACAACAGTATGTCTTGGCTGGGACCAGAATCTTTTAGGAGTCTCTGCTGGGAGCAATGCCTCCCAGGCAAGACGTAATCCAACGCATTCTTTGGTCTTTTTACAATTAAACCCCCCAAAAAGATCCTGTCTCCATAAAGGGGATGCACAGGTTTTGAATTATTGGAAGTTTTATTTTGTTCTTTTTTTTTTTATCTTGTTTTCAGTGCCGATAAATATATTCTATTTGTGAAAAAAACAAATATGCCACATTTACTGTCTTTGCAGCCTGAATATTATCAATTCTCACATTCCCAACTCAACATTTCTTCTTCAGCATTTGCGGGGTGAGACAACTTCAGAAATACTACACAACTGATATGAGTTTTTAAATTCTTAAATTTAAATTCTTACTATTATTTTGGTATCATGTACTGCTGTGGTCACAAAAATGTTTAAGTGTCTAAAAACCTCCTGTTCTGGACAGTAATTCAAGGTGATGGAAACAGTTGGCATAAACACAAACTGTGTTGGAGGACACTGTGGCAGCAGTGCACGGCCAGAGATGATAGTTTTCCTATAGGAGGTCTGAGAGCAGATAATTAGACGGCTATTGGCTCATTATCATAGCGGTGTGTTTGACTGCATTGTTTGATCAATTCTCCTTGGGCAAAATAATGAGATCCCAGGGCTGGGAGGAAGTTACTGCGCCTGCTGCTCTGCATCATATGCATCTCTTAAACAGAGCACTCATGTAAAAGTGTAGCATTAGTGATCGCAGAGGGAGGTGTGCCGCTTCACGTTCGTCCTCACTCGCACTTTTGTTTACCACCAGACAAAACAAAACCAAAAGAAAAAAAATCCACTGAACAGCTGGGACTCCTTCAATCAAGGTTATCTCCCAGAATGCCGTGCAGCGCAGTGAATCCCCCCCTGGGCTGACATCCAGTGTTTTTAATCCCTCCAGGAGTCAGACGCAGGGGAGCCAGTTACCGCCCTGTCTGTTAGAGCTACTTTTCAGATAACCAGACTCAATTTCCCAGCACGATGACTATCTCTGTGAGCAGACCGAAGCAGAGGGAAAAATCAGGTGAAAGATTGCTGGTGTTGTGTAATTATGCTTAATGGTGCGCTTGCACAGCGAGGGGAACAACACGGCGGCCTTGTGCTGCAGCAGGGATTCGTCCAGACATTGAAGCGGCTGTCATGTCGCGAGGTTCACTAAAATAAATCTGCCAACATTATATGACTCTAACTAATTAAAACTTCTGATATTGCTCTGGTAATTGGTCTGCTTTTATCTGCTGTTATAAATTCATCCATGCAGGGACCAGTTCATCAGTGTGGGGGGGATAGATGACCACCCCAAACCTGCTGACCTGCTCTACCACACCAACTTCCATCCTCCTTTTAGCATTGGGATCTCATTATTATTACTTATAGTGCAATAGCCTACTGTTTGATGAAACTGTCAGTATCTATCAAGGATATATGGGCGTTTTCATATTAGGTACGATTGCTTTGTAATGTGCCTGAGTACGATTGCCCCCTTCTCTGCTCCCCCGCCGCTCAGCTTTGACATGAGTAATATTCTTCCTTACCCGAGAACAACCGTCATCATCTACTTGATAGTGTTGTTCGTGTTGTCGCTACAGTGTACAAAAGCACACCAATCGCAGGTACGGTACACAGTGTTCACACTAATCAAATGAACTGGACTTTGTTTGTCACCACTTTGGTAGAGACAAAAATATCTCAACAAATATTGGAAGGATTGCCATAAAATTTTGTACAAACATTCATGGTTCCCAGATGATGAATCCCACTGACTTGACTCATTCCCTGAGCGCCACCACGAAGTTCACATTTGCGGTAATGTCTTGACAAGTTTTGTATGGATTGCAGTGAAATTTGGTTCAGACATTTGTTTTCCCCCCAGGATGAATGACCGTGGTGTTCCTTTGCATTTTCATCAGGCGCCATCATCGTTATCTGCAAGAAAGCATCAAATTATACTTCCCAAAATGTCCATCTATTTCAGTTTTACAGTCAAATCTTGTGGATGTAGGGAAATTCTCCTGTTGATAACAAGATATTACTGGAAGGTCTGACACTCAAAAAATGAGGTAAAAGTAAAGTAAAGGCTAATGTGATGAGTTTTCTCATTGTGATCACAATTTCAGAGTCATTTTTCATCTCATGTCTGTCAAACACTTTACTATAGGCTCTAAAACAACTGTGTCCTCTCCTGCAGTATGTTCGTCATGTCAGTAAATTCAGAGGGATTATGCAGCAAAGCTGATGAGAAACCAGTCTTTCCTCAGTCTCTCAGCCTCCTGGGTCATCCACTCTCAAACCCGTCCCTCCCCCCCTGCTGTTGTTGCACATGTACAGAGGACAGGAACAGCAGAAACAGGTGAAGGGTGTTCGGATCTGCCACAGTGAACATCTGCCATGTAGCATTTGTGCTTTTTGACAGCAGAGAAAGCAGCCTCCCCCACAGTCCACAGCACTCCAACAAATGAGAGCTTCACGTGTAGACACAACACTGCGAGGACACGTGCACAGAAGGAAAATAAATTGCACCCTGACATTGCTCTCGCTTGCTTGGCTCTGATTTTATTTTCTCCCAAGCACTTCCTTGACAACAGCGCTATAGAGAGAATATTTATTTTCCTCACCATCCACCATCAGCCACCAAGGCCCCCCTCCTCTCTACTGTATGTCTTTGATCAGAACCATCTTGTTAATTAAAGCAAGTGGTTTACAATCATCATTAAATTCTCAAAGTACAATAGCGTAGATATTCTAGCTTGTTCTCATGTTACCATTTCAAGACGGGGATGTTTAAAATGATTAAAGTCGTCTCTTGGCTGCGGTATAAATCACAAGGACAACAGACAGCAGATTACCCAGCATCCTCTGGCTATAAACAGTGAATTAGAGCAGTATCACATGTTGAACTTGAAGTTGTGGAGGGAAGTGATCTATTGATTTAAGTAAATCTGCATCAAATGATTTGTATCCCAGAAATGATGAGCTTTAGAAAGAATATTCAAGTTTCTGGACCAGTGGTTCTTAGACTTTTTTAATCCATGGCACCACTTTATGGTGATGTTTGGCTCTATGGGTAACAATATCTCAACAACTATTGGATGTGTTGCCATGAAACCTTCTACAGACATTAATGTTCCCCAGAGGATGAATCCTACCGACTTTTGTGATCCTCTGACTTTGCCATTATCACCACCAGCAGGATGACGTTTGTGGTTTTTAGTGAAAGGTCTTGACAACGGAGCAGGGGACCTCGGGCGGACGATGTATAAAGCCAAGTCGCTTTGCATCACGCATTCTAATTTAACTTTAATTTAAATTTAATCTTATAGATTTAGATGATTATTTTTCTGTTTTACAAACATTTGACAACATAATATGAACATTTCAATGTAAATGTACCCTTGTTTTGTTATGCCATGCAACAATATTTAAATTGGGCAGTAAAACGATTTAAACCGCATATAAGCTCAAATGTTAACATTAATCTGTCTAATAGCAGCACGAGTCGCACAGTGTGATACTGTGATGCGCATGGCTGATAGTCACTGTGTTCCTCATGACACAGATGAGTATAATTCACAGTGTCCAATATGCCGTTTTTGTGTTGCTGACTGTGTAATTAATGAATGTGTGTGCATGAACACACTCATGTGATGTTCCTCTTACACACACAGATTCTGTGAGGTTTGGCCACGCGTGCAGAGCAGGAAACTCAGCGCATGTTCACAGCAGAGATGTCGGCTCCTCCCGACCTGACAGCTCACTGCTCAGAATATTAAAACCGTAGGATTATCAGCAGACTGCAGATGCACAGGACTCCTCACTAGATGTGGAAGAATTACTCAGATCTTTTACTCAAGTAAAAGTAGCGATACCACAGTGTAAAAAGTACTGTTGCAAGTAAAGTCATGCATTTCAAATTTTACTTAATAGGACTAAAGTATTATCATCAAAATATACTTAAAGTACCAAAAGTAAAAGTACTCATTAGGCAGACAGTCTTTTCAGTCTTTTGAATCTTTTCAGATTCAGGAGGTATATATGTGTATATATATATATATATATATATATATATATATATATATATATATATATATACACATATATACATTCCATGTCAAATAAAAACACAAACTCCTATAAGTGGGTACATCCATTTCACATGCTTCACAAGCTTATCACGTAAGCCAAACTCAGATTTGCTTCAAAGTTAGAGGTAGCTGACAAAAGATGATGTAAAGCTGCCACACAAACACAAACTTAAGTTCAAGTACATGAACATAATGATGGTCACTGGTTTTATTCGAACAAAATGTGATTCGTCAAGGAGAGCAGTGCAGCCGGTGAGTCAGAATGCAGTTTTTATTACATGAAATGTTGAGTGAAAGGACACTCGCATAATTTCAAAACTAAGAAAGTACAGCAACTCTAAAACTAATCGCTGGTCTAGTGTGATGGTGTAGCAGAGACATGAGTCAGATCTTTAGAGATTTAAAAAAACACTGACAACTAACAGACATTGTAAAATAATTAAGTTAGGAGCACAGTGTTCTGGTAAAAATCCCTGTATCGTGGATGAAAACATGACTGTTCATCTTAAAAACTCCCAAAACCAGCACAGCTATGTTAGAAACTCTGAGTTACTGACATTCATATGTTAGTTTGTTAACCTACAGGCCATATAAAACACTCACATGTTCATTCCTCTCTTCTATTTTACAGTAAAAGTGCACAAAATCTCTAGTAGTTAGTAGTGACAGAGTCAATGAATCAGGAGCCACCTCATAATTGAGGAATCACTAATAAGTGGCTCCTGAACTCTGAAACAAGGACTATAATTATGATTTACTGGAGAACAGACTTGGAGGTACTATATCAATGAATTATAGTGTAATAATTACTTAATAGGTGAGTGAATCAACATACTGACCAATTTTATGATGGTGATGGTTAACAGGTTAACAGGTTTAAGGTTTTAAATTATGTTCACCAGCCTAGTTTAGCTAAGCTGAGGCTGATGGGAATGTCATTAGTTTTCCAATTATTAGGTTATAAACTAAAGTATTGGACAGGATAAAAGTTAAGGAATCACCAATGTTACAACAATTTATCCTGACGGGGCCAAGAACGTCTGAACCAAATTGCACGGCAATCCACACAACAGTTGTCAAGACTTTGCACTAAAAACCACAAACTCCCCAGAATCCCCACAGTTATTACACTTCATCCCCTGGGGAACATAAATGTCTGTATCCGATAGCTTCCAAGACATTTCACTCAAAACCCGCAAACATTAATCTCATGGTGGTGCTAGCAGAAACATCAGAGGATCATCATTAAGATTCATCCTATGGGGACCATGAATGTCAAAATTTCAAGGTAATTTATGAAATAGTTGTTGAGATCTTTCCGTCTGGACCAGCTGAGAGACATTGCCATCTCTAGAACTACGCTGCTAGCCACGCTGCATTATGTTTCCTCCAAAATGTGTTTGCAAACTTAAACTTAAAAATTGTCAAATAAATGACCCTAAAAGCCAGATATAGGAGTGAAGCATATTTGCCAAAATCATTAGCCTTCTAATAATATTCTGAATTAGCCAAAACAGCGAGATAAAATATAGACAGTTGATTTCAAATTTAGTGCACATGAAGTTATTTTGGGGGTTTACGGTATGGAACTTTCCATATGCACTTTTAAATCTCAACTTGCAGGTTCAGTAATGCTCGAATTTGGACCCCATTCTCTCAACAGTTTTGAGATAATAGCCTTTCATAACCAACTGGTCATTCTTTAAGAACTTCCATCTATCCTTCCTGGATGCAGCCACCTGAGGTCAGGTCACCATTAACCGAGCAGCTTCACAGCTCAGTCACAGCTGGATATCTCTTCCATCTTTAATGGCAGAATCAAAGCCAAAGGATTAAAAGCTGCCTCATACCCTGTCTTCAAATTCTTATTTATTTATATCCACAGAGAGGAAGGCAGTACATGGAATTTCACTTTGAACCAGCTTCTGAGAGATGTTGTCATAATCACCTTTTTCAGGCTGCCTGTCACATGACAGGAGATCATTATGAATCAGTTTCAGTTCAGGTTCCCCAGTAATTCATCAGGTTGTAAGAACTAAAAGAAATTTAAACTAAAAGAAAATGACCATATCATGAATGAGGGTTGAAATGACTGCAAATGTTAAATATGAGTGACTTGCTGAGATATTATTTCTAAAACATGCAGAGTTACATACCCCATAAGATAATGTTGCTGCGACTGTTAAGATTTCTGTTCTGTTTTGTATGTGATACGCCCTTTTACGTACGTGATACTTAATTTCCCTTCGGGGATGAATAAAGTAATCCATCTAACGGGCTTTGCTATTGGTCAACCCCATCGAGGCTCCGCCTCAACACCTGAGGAAGATCTTTGCACTCACTGTCCAATCAGGAGGTAGCAATCGCACTCTATAAAACACCTGCGCACCTGCTGCTCAACACTCCTCTTTTACCCAGCCACCTTCAAGATCTTACCTCGTGGTTTTCCAGTCACCCTCCGGTGTCCGAGATGTCCACCGTCTAAACACTGTTATCCGACTGACAACCTACCTGGCCTGTTTGCTTTTGCCGCCGAGCGAATGAAAAACCTTCCTCCACCCAGGGCGTCGAAGAACCTTGTGGTAGACTTCACCGCGCGCCAAGCCAAGGCCACGTGTGACCTGGCGCCCATCTTCCGCTACGCCAAGCAGGAGTGGGACACTTGTACTTGTAACAGAGTACTTTTAAGTAAATGATCTGAATACTTCTTCCACGACTGCTCACGACAAAAGGTGTCAAGAGAAATTGGGATGCATCACCTCTAGCTCTCATTTCTATTAGGTGTGAACATTTTTCATCTTTTGGGTCGTAACAAAAAAAGTAAAATCCCATCATCATCTGCACATTCTGCCTGTTTGCACAGATCAAATTCTGGACACTGATGGCAAATCTTCCCAACACAGCAAGTGACGATCAGATGCGACAAACTGTCTGCTAAACAACAGCAGGTAAGTCTCCAAGTGCACTTTGCTGGCACCAAACTAGAGGATTTTCAGCTTATTGAACGTGAAACTTTCCCCACAGCAACATCTTTCTGCCATTTGAAGCTGCCAACCCTCAGTTCCCAAAGCCAGATCTGACATTTTCCCTCAGTGTAGTTCAGAAGGAGCAGAAATTTAGTGGTCTATTTATTTATCTACTTGATCACCACTCCACAGGAGCTGCTGCAGTTCGAGGCTCAGCAAATAAACAGCTAATCCATCTCTGTAAGTGAATTTAGTTATATCGGATTTATAAGGCAAGAAAAATACTGTCATTAGTCTCGCTGGCAGGAATAATTCAGCCTTTTGTCTCGGTCCTGCTGCTCTACAGCTGCAGGCAGTAATTTATGCAGAAACAATAATGGCCTTATGAAATGCACTGGATGCTCCCTGAGCACCTAAACAACACAGCGAGTATATTTACATCAATTTACATCAATTTACATCACTGGCAAAAAAGACCAAAGATATTATGACAGGTTTTCATTTTCGATTTTATCACAGTAGATTATTTTGGATAGCAACTGAAGCATTGATTGATTCAGCATGCGCCATCAGTAAACAAAAAATGCCCAAAAATAAATAGATCAAAGGAAATGTCTTTGGTCAATTACATCTTTCTGCAACTGATTATGTCAAAGTAAAATGTGATAAATATGTCCGTCCCTCTACCTTATTAAGCTCAGTTTTAACTACACATGATCCCTGCCTTTACCTCTAGCGCCACCATGAGGTTCACATTTGTGGTTTTGAAGTGAATGTCGAGAAAACTGAATTTTTCCTCTGGCGCCATCATCTGGGCAAAGTTTCAATTTATCCAACACCTTGAGTTTGAGTTCAGTGCTAATTAGCAAATGTTAGCCCGATGACACGCTAAGCTAAAGTGAGCCTGGTTCAGAGATCACCCGCCACACATGACAACGTTTACGTTGTCATGTGTGGCAACGTAAACGTTGCTTCAAGCGATGCCGACTTCGAAGATGATTTTTTTTTTTTGGCTTTTCCAAACACAACACAGCCAGTATCATAAACACCACTTCGGACGCCATTGTTTGTTTGCATTCTTGTTCCTGGAAGTTGGTCTCGAGCACGTCCTTCCCGAATGATTTATGACTGTAGAATCGCCTAATCTGACCATTTACATTAAATACTGTGTAAACTGAACCCACCATTAATCTTCTTAATTGTTGTAGTCAGCTGTTGAGTCTAAAAGACTTCACAGATGAAACATGAGTTGCTATATTAGACAAAATAAATCATATTTCCGTTGAGCTCACAATAATATAATAAAAAAAAGATAAACTAAAGAAAATAGTGGGTGTTGGGGGAGCTCGGTGTGGTGAGAGAGTGTGCTGGGGTCTGACAGCTGATAAGGAGTCTGGCTTCAGTTGGCACTGGGAGGCTGGGGGGGTGACAAAGGCCCTGACCGGCCTGCTCACCAGTCCAGCCACGCAGGGACAAGAACACCCACCGAGTCCAGACCGGCAAGAGGAGGGGAAAACTGACACCAGGAGGGGAATACAAACGAGCTGCAGAACAGAGGACGTAGAGGGAGGGTTGGGATCTACAAAGTAAACACTTCTTTTCAAGAATTAAGATATCCGGTCTGTCAAAAAAAAAAAAAAGCCATTTTAGTGCATGTTATGATGTTCTGTAATTCTTCATACATTTTAGATTTTTGACATGTGTTTTACCACTTTTACCACTCAGGATGCTTCTGGTTTCCATTTCAACTTGCATATTCAAGTAATCCATCAAAGAGAACAGAATAAAAGAGGAAATTGTGTCATTGCAGCATGAAATCATCGTAATTAATACCAGAAAAATTAGCATTTAAGTAGGAAAGTAGTAAACAATTTCAGCATATGTTAAATCTAATGTATTCATGGGAGTTATGTAAAATAAAAGTAGGTTAATGGATTACAGCATCATTAGGCTGCGCTGAACAAGAAAGCAAGAAGAGAAAAAGAAACTATTGCACAATATCATGATATTGTGCAATATGATGATCTGTAATTATATTAGAATATAAAAAACATGACAGTAACAATCCATAAATAATACATTCATGGTATGCAGAGGGAGGGAGACATCTGAATCTCAGGGATACAGTGACCTGATTTCATATCTCACACAACACACTGATGTGTACATATAATATTAACAGTCTACAGAAGGACATACATATATGATTAGAGTGTCAGCCATTTAGACTTGTTATGAAATATCATCTAGTATATATAAATATTACATATTTAATCGAAAGCTTCTTCTAAACTCCTAAATGACAAAACATATACATTTTTTTTAAAGCAAAATTATGATCTTGCTGTTCCTGAAATCTAATAGATACTGTTCAGCATTTTAAGTACGCAAGTATTTAGTTGGATAACAAAACTCATGTTGAACATTTTCCATATCTTTGCATCTGTTTTGTTGGCAGTAATGAACTTCCACAGTCTGGAAGAAAATACTTCACCACAAGTCCTACATTCAAAACCTTACTTAAGTAAAAGTATGCAAATATAATCAGCAAAATGTACTTTAAGTATCAAAAAGTACCTGTGCAGTAAAATAGTCCTTTCTCAGTGTTTTACTATTATATATGATGTTTTTGGATTAGATGTTGTAGATGTTTAAGGTTGTGCTCATTTTAACTACTTTATATACAGTTGGGTAGTTTCATTTACAGCAATGCATCAGCCTGTTTTCAGCTTTGTGACGATGCATTTTCCATCTGATCCAAGAGGGGTTTTAAATGGTTTATTTACTTTAAAAAGTAAGAGAAAAATGTAATCACCAAATTTGGAGATACTTGGTTTTCACTGGACAGGAAGGGGATAAAAAGTATAACCTTTTTAAAGTAACTAAAATATGCTCAAGTGCAGTTTAATGTCTCTCTGCTCCCCTCAGTAGAAAAACAGGTCTACGCTGACCTGGTTTTCATTTGGTCTTGTGTCACGTTGTGGCAGGGACCACATCACCCAGCACAGATGGAGAAACCAGAACACAAACCTAACAACACAGATTGTGTTTGGAAAATGTTCCAGAAATAAAAAAGCTGAGAGATCATGAATCAATGCATGGAGATTTTCTTACAGCATTTTTAATGTTCAGGATTCTTATAACAGCATGTGTGTGCTGGATTATGTGGGTTTTTAATTTTTATGATAAAATTGTGAACAAACTTCTTATACAAAGCTGCTCTAGAAATGTATTCATTATTTTATTATATTTTGCTAGTCATTAACAGTTTCCTCATTTAAGGAACAAGACACAATCTACAGCTGAAGATTATGACTGGATATTTAGATCAATATTTAACTTTTTATGCGTCATTGAATGGCTTAAACATCAACAAGTTCTACAAGAAAGTATTAAAAAGCTAGAAGGAATAAGCTGTCAGTGGCAGAATGTAACTACATTTCCTCAAGTACTGTATCTGAGTACAATTTAGAGGTACTTGAGTATTTGAACTTTCTACTCCTACTCCACTACATTTCAGAGGGAAATATTGTACTTTTAACTTTAGTACATTTATCTGACAACTGTAGTTACTTTACAAATTAAGATTTTACTCACAAAACATATAAAGAGTTCATAAAATATGATGTTTTGTTATAAATCAAAATCCCCATCGGTATATACAAGTACAGCTGAAACAATTAGTTGATTGATGAAGTAGTTGATTGACAAAAAAAAAAATGTAATGGAAACTACTTTGATAATCATTTAAGTCATTTTTCATGTACAAACATTTCATGGTTGCAGCTTCACAGATGTGAGGATTTTTTGCTTTTCCTTTTTAATAATTAGAGGTTTGGACTTTGTGAATGTGTCACTTTGGGCTCTGGGTCATTGTGACGCATTTATCACTATTTTCAGAACTTTTACAAACCAAAAAATTGATTAATGTAGAAAATAATTAGCAGATTAATCCATAATGAAAATAATCATTAGTTGCAGTCTGATACAAAACAGTTCAAAGAGCTCCACCTCAACCAACTACAACGGTAGAACCAAGCTTTTGTATTAATACATGAGTAATAATAATCTGATGATAGAATATATAATAGTAGAACAGTTACAGGGGACACTTTTTTCTTTTAATACTTTTAATAGTTTAAGTACATTTTCCTGATTATGCTCACATACTTTATTTTGCTTCAGGAACTGATCCCATATCATTACTGCCACCTGGTGGACAGAAGAGACAACAACACGTCCTTTATTTTCACTAATGAACTGTGGGAACTTCCTTTTGTTTTGTTGCTGATGAGCTGAAACAAAAGCAACAAACATCAGCACTGAATGTTATTAAAAAGTTCCTTTTCTTTTTACCCCCCAGTCGGCCTGCCTATGAATCACTGCATGTGTGTGTGAAGGTCCCGTTCCCATGGCAACCGGTCAACACAGTGATCCAACAGCAAGGACGCAGGAACAGAAGAAGAGGTTCGAGCTGGTCTGAGTACTGATTCACTGTGAGTCACATGTATGTAACTACTCACTGATGCTTTACTGCTTTACTCAAATATCAAACATGATGTGATGGAGGTGATGATTGATTATTTGCGTTGGTGGAAGAAGTACAATAAGTTGTATAGACAGTAATGGATTGTCTTTGGTCTATTAAGGATTTAATTAATTTGTGTTAATGTGTCTTTTGTTTAAAGTGACTGTACTCATGCAGCTTTTACCGTTAATTCAACCTTCAGTCATACATGGTGGCCACACAGGCCAGTAACAGCAAGACAAGCAGTGTTGTAAGTGTAAAAGGGTTAAAAGACATCATCAAACCAGGATTAACTACAAAGTTAACCTTTTAAGATCTAAATTTGTCTCAGATTTAACCTTTGCAGATGCAAAAATAGTTAATTACGATTTTTAAATCTGCCCAGAAAGTCAGGGATCTTCAACTTCAATTCCTTCTGCAGTGAATTTAAAACATCTAAAGGGCTTTTTTTTAATAAATACATGTAAAGTTTGGCTGTAGTGGAGATAGCGAAGATATATCAGCTGTTTACCTTCCTTTTAGGATTAAAATGAAGTGAATCTGTCCTCCACTGAATATCTGGAGCAATCACAAATTACAGCAAGGGCTTTTAATTAGGAAGGAACTCAGCCATCTCACCTTTTCTTTTTAACCCAACAGAGGGCGCTGTAACCAAACTTTATGTGTTCAACCAATCTGAGAGGAGACTGAAGTTCAAAATGACTGAAAGCTGCAGTGGTGGAGGAAGTATTGAGATCCTTTATATGAGTATAGTACAAGTAAAAGTCCTGCATTGAAAACGTTACTTAAGTAAAAGTATGTGGGTATAATCAGGAATATGTACTTGTACTTAAAAGTTAAAGTAGTCTGTACAGAAGAATGTTATCTGACAGCCTTTGTTACAAATTAAGATCTTATCTTCAAACTATATTACCATGCGATTAAATGAGAGTCATTGTTAAAAATCAAACTAGATCTACAATAATCAGAAATGTATCAATCGATAATCATTTGAAACATTTGTAAAGAAAAATATTAACCAGCTTCACCTACATGCTGCTGTGCTCTGCTTTATATCTAAGTAAACTAAGTATCTTTGGATTTGGATCGGACTGGCTTTTTTTTTTTTGCTATGTCATTCATATGATAGTGCATACTTTGGTTCTCAGAGTAAAACAGTGTCAAACCCCCGTCATGACACCCCCCCCCCCCCCTCGCTCTCCACATACCAGCAGTGCACCTGTGGTTCCCCAGTTAAAGAAGAGTGGTTGGTAGAACCAAACCCACTTTGAAGTGATCCTCTGATTGTAGAGGCATAAATATGCATGAGAGGAATTTTATAAAAGCAAAGATGAAAGACTCGATGAAACGTCATATTTTTCCCTCAAAGGAAGAAAGTCAAAAGAAGCTCTTTTTATTCACAGTTGACTGAGTTCATTCTCCTGTTTCAGAAGTTTTAGTTTGATCCTCAGTGGGATTTCAGTATATTTAAGAGACTACAACAACCTGTATGTGTCAGGTAACCTGTTTGTTGTCAGTGTTTGAGTACAAACTGTACCACTACCACCTCATTATTACCACAACTAATACTTTAATATGTCAGAAGTGGGACATAGGGAAGTAAATTTAGGTATTTTGTAAATTGAAACACTTAAAGCAGATGAAAGCTGCTGCAAGTTTAGTCACAAGATTTAAGTACTGCAGGTAAATTAATTTTCAGTCCATATGTCGGCTACAGAAAACACAAAGTAGGTAAAGTATCCACTGAAGAGTAAAGGTTGAAAGCAGGCCAAATGTCAGCTGAAGACTAAAAGCAGTTGTACTGTCAACTGAAGTTCAAGAGATAAGAGCAGTTAAACTGTCATTCCAACGTAAGAGATGAAAGCAACTCAAATGTCTGTTATATATATATATATAAGACGTTGAAACGTCAGCCATCTAAGCAATTGAAATGTCAGCTGACGAGTAAGCACTAAAAACAGTCAAACTAGCAGTTGAAGTGTAGGCGATAAAAGCAGTTGAAATGCAGGGTTATCTGAGCCATGACAGCAACTGAAATGAGTATTTTTCCTTTGTAGTATCGCTACTTTCACTAAAGAATATGATCTTTGACTGCTTCCACAAAATAAAAGTCACCTCAGACTCGGAGGCATCCTGATTGGCTCTCCTCCAGGCCAGTCTTTAATCGTACACCTTCGTCTCCAGACGGGATTTCCTGTCTGTGTCTGAGGGAGGGGCTGGATCCCAGGAGCACCCCCCAACTCCCAGCACTGATACTGGAACATGGACTGCCAATGGGACTGGGACTGAGGAAGCCAGGGACAGCAGTGAGCTCACTCTTCCTCACAGTGTTTAACTGGTCACCGTGACTTTGTTTCCTGCCTTCATTGTTTCAGATGAGCAGGAAGGATGAGCCATTGCAGGACCATCAGGACCATTCTTCCACTTGTTCTGTCATTCTGTGGCCGTAATGTGGTATCCCCAGGGGCTGAAAGGGATACTCACTGCACTGCACTGTAAAACAGCTTTTGTGGTTTGTGTCTAGTCATAGGTCAACATAGAAAAGGTTCAGGAACAGAATACGCATCAAATCTGCTACTAAACCAACCTTCCAGACTCAGTGATTCCCCCGCAGGGCTACAGTGAAGTAGCTCAACTAAATTAAAAAAATGAACAGATCCATGTTACATGTTGAGAGTGTGGGGAAACTAATTAAGTGAGCAGAGAACAAATGACAGACAAATTATAAATTTGGCAATACTATGTTTCAATATGGTCATGCCAGTAAAGTCTTTTGAATTTGAATTTGACAGAGAAATGGTTGAAAAAGTAAAAGTAACGGATAAACAGTTGAAATTGTTGGCTAAAAGTAATGGTTGAAATAGATATCTAAAATGTTTGGATAAACAGTTGAAGTTAGCTAAACGTATAAAGGTTGAAATAAATAGTGTTGTTGATGAAGGGGTTCATCTGACAGGACTGTGGGGTATAGTCATTTTTAGTTTCCATTAGTCGTGTTCAGTTAAAAATAGCCTGGTTTGCCAAATGAGTTCCTTTGTTTAAAGTTTAAACCTCACATTCAAATATTTAGAGTTCTTACATTTGTCTTGCAGGCCTGTAACCCTTTACGACCTGTTACTGATGGTATAAAACTGATCCTTTGAACTGCAGGTTAATAGAAAAATACAACTTGCAGTAATTCTACCTCCAAAATGACAATCAGAATTTTATCTGTTCGTCCACAGTGAACACAGAGCGGCTGACATCTACCTCATATCTGCTGTAAACACAGAGCGGAGAGCCACTTCCTTCCTGGTCCTGGATGAGACACTGACACGTACAGATCAACATGAAGAAGAAAAAGACCCGAAAAGCCACCAGAAAACAGCATCAAAATGTGTGTGAAATATGAAACCACAGTTACAGAAACAGACAAGCACACCATTAAAAGCTTCAGCGTCTCACACAGTATTTGTTATTGTTACTTTCATGTTATCCGTGGTGTTTAGTCGACTGTATAAAACACGTTACATAAATGCACCTGTGCAGGTACAAGTGTCCTTATCCCATGTGATTGGTGTGAAACCTGGTTTAAGGTTTCCGTGGACAAAACCTCCCGGCCCCTCGGCTCCGACAAGCCGCAATTGGAGGGCTTCCTGGCTGAGATGATTCGGTGGTTTTCGGACCGCCAGCAGCAGGTGGACGAGCTGTTCAGCCACAGTGACGCAGACAGGAGTGGGTCGGTCCGGTTGAAGGACTTCGAGCTCGGTAATCCATCTTCTCTGAACCAGCTGCGGGGGAGCGAGTCCCCCTGCACCTCCTCTTGCTCTCTTGGAAACCAATTCTAGTATTTTCTGTGATTCAGTGTCTGTTCCATCTCCTTTGAATGTCAGATAAAGATAATCTTGAATAGAGTGTGGTTGTATTGAAGTATTCATGGAGGGTACTGTGAGTCAGACTTTTGATAATGCCAGCAGTGGCTCATTTCCTCTTATCCTCCTCACAGATAAGAGCAGCTCGCCCTGGGAAACAAAAACAGGACAATGTTCCTTTTGTCTGTCAAACTTCAGGCTCTCTGAATAAACTAAACTTTTGTACTGGAGGGTGTTTGTGGAGCTCCAAGACTTGGAGGTGCAAGCTGTGATTCATTGAGAAAACACCCAGCTGCACTGGGGCCTTCACAGACGAAAAAAAAACGTGTTTCAAAGGCGTTCCAATCATGACATTTAAAAAACAAAATCTAAAAACATGTCGACTGTCTCATCGTTTCAGCCATCATGAAGAGTCTGAAACTACTGATGTTGATAAAATTATCATTATGTGTGGCTGGTTTGCAGGTCTGATGAGCTTGGTCGTCCCCTGTCAGCAGTTTCAGCTCCACATGCTGACTCAGCGGCTGAAGACGTCCAACAACATGATCAGTTATCGAGACTTGAGCAGCCAAGTGCAGAAGCTGAGGTAAAACGCCCTGTTTCCCCTTTGTTTCTGCTCCGGTTTTGTTTTCACTAACTGTGGCTGTTCTTCTTCTGTCTTTTGCCATCAAAGCCTGAGTGACGCTCAGACATCAGCGGACGTCCCCTGTTTGGACAGATGTGCTCAACATCAGCTGTTAGACCCTGTAATGGACAGGTACGGAAGGAATTGTTTTTTACTCCACTACATTTATCCAGTGGTGGAAGAAGAATTTTTAAGTAGCAATACTCCAGTGTAAAAGTAAAATTCTTTCAAAATTCATTCAAAATCATACATAAGTAAAAGGACAAAAGTATTAGCATCAAAATATCCTAAAGTAACAAGTAACAACACTCATGCAGAATGGCCCATTTTAGATTAATATGTATTATATTACTGGCTTATAATTAGTGATGCATTAATGTGTTCATGACTTAAATGTTGCAGCTGGTAAAGGTGGAGCTCGTTTTAATTATAATAATACACCGGTTATTTTTAGATTAAGAATTGACATTAAAAACATATGATGAGCTTATAAAGTACACCACATTGTTAAAGATGAAATCTTGTTTACCTTTACAAAAACACTGTCAAATTAGAGGTCAAAAACAGCAAAAATGAAAAACAGTGTTCTTTGTTTCAGTACTTTGCTTTTTCTTCTTTCCTCTCCCATTAATCATCTCACGACCCCTCAGATTTATCTGGTGACCCTTTGGAGGGGCCCCTAGGGTGGGAACCACTGGAAACTAGCCAACTGTATTTAAAGTAGTTAAACCTACCTCCAGCTGGAGCAGCTACAACAATAAAATACTGATGCATCAGTATTAACAATCTAATAATGTCAGATGATATTTCAGTCACAGGAGACATTTTACTGCAGGATGAGTACTTTTACTTTTGATACTTTAAGTATATTTTGCCGATAATATTTCTGTACTTTTACTTGAGTAAGATCATGAATGCAGGACTATTTTTACATTTCTGTATTATAAGTAAAGGACCTGAATACTTCTTTCACTGCTGTTTAATAGAGACATAAAGTCCCTTATATTTAGATTAAACAGAGGGAGCAGCAGCTTGTTTTAACTTCATAATAAATATAATGAAGCCATCACATATGTCCCAGAACAGTTCTTCTGTGGCTGAGCTGGAACCAGCTGAGCAGCTCATTACAAACTTCAGGCTGAGTTGACATTCAGACCAAACCTCCATGCCTGAGGTTAACCAGTCAGAGTTATTTCGGAGTTCAGCTATCAGCCGTAAAACACCCTGTGACCACCTCCTGTAGCTGCACGACACATGTAGAGTCAACAGCTTCGTAAACGAAGGAGACCTCAACTCGACCTTTAGAGTCAAGTGTTGTTGACTTTTGCCATATTGGTTTTTGTGTGTGTGTGTGTGTGTGTGTGTGTGTGTGGAGTGTTGAAAAGTAACCAAGTACATTTACTCAAGTACTGTAGTTAAGTACAGTCTTGAGGCGCTTGTCTTGGGGTTAAGTGTTCAGGAACATTTCCTGCATGGTGTCATGTGTGAATGGGAGCAGGGATCGATATTCAGGGTTATCTGTACTGCCAGTTTCCCACCTCACGACCTGGTAACATTTCAGGGAAAATGCCTGTACTGGCATGGCTGTGTTTTGAATGAAAGCAGTAACATTGCAGGGACAAGCGCGACACTTACTGCTGGACTGTCCCTCGACCCATCTATTTTTGGCATTGTCATGTGTGAAAAAGCGCAAGATGGAAACACTCCTGAATGTGGCTACATGTGTGAATGGGGAAAATCACTGGTGGTGCTTGAAAGGTCGCCCCACTAATTTACCGGGAACTATGTGTGAAAGAGGCTTATGAGTACAAACTGTACCATCATCATTATTATTGCAACTAATACTTCCATTCTTCAGAAGTGGAAAGTAGTGAAGCAAATGTAGATACTTTATTTGAAAATGTTAATTTGTTCATTTCATTTTCTGATTTATTTGTTTTCTGAAGTGCTGTTGTGTTTTGCACTTCAGAGGTAAAGGTTCCTTATGTAAAACAATACAGACTAGACTTCACCACAGTGAACTGCAATACAGACATAAAACATGTCAACAGGTTTTATAAAGCATGTCAGGTCAAGTTGAACTGTATAACCCATAATTACAGCCACACTCTCAAAGAGCTTCACATGGCTCTTAAAAATGTAAATCCAAAAACACATAACATAGATTCTGTGTGATCTAAAACCAGATTTTAACCAACAGGTTCATCCGTCTGAGAGTCAAACTGATCCCCTTCCACTCAGCTGCAGCCCATCCAGGCAACTTTGAGGTGGTTTTGACGAGCAGCAGCAGAGTTTTCAGTCTGATCAGGATGATCCAGGACCGGGTCGGGATCCAGACCTCCAGGCTGGAGCTTTTCCGGAGCAGGGTGCCCTCAGAGGAGGCCCGCCTGCCCCCAGAGAGCTCCCTGGAGGAGTGCGGCTTCAAAGGAGGGTCAGAGGAAACTCCTCCAGAGGACACGGTGTACTACGACTACAGTCTGCTGTTTACAGACTGTCCAGTCCTCAACTGTGACCACTACTTCAGTTCAGGTCAACGCCAGACTCTGCTGCCATGAAGAGCCGCCGCCGCCGCCCATAAGTTCCACAACTGTCTACCAGTGTTTTTAGCCATGTGAGCAGCGCGGCTGTAGAGATGTAGGTCGGTCCCCCTCTTTGATCCACATTGAAATATCTCAGCAGCTACTGGATGGATAGTTGTTGACATGAAGTTTGGTACAAACATGAATGGTTCTGTACTTTGTGTTCAGGGCTAATTTACTTTATTAGTTTTTTGTTGGTATCCTCACACTTGAATAATAAATAATAAATAATCATTTATACTGTCAGTATCATAAATCCAATTTTTGGCCTAAAATCTGACCAATCTAAAAACTGCATGGGGTTGCCTTTTTATGTAATAAATATATGTTTTTGTTTGTTCGATGTTTTTCTCTTGAAGGCAGGACTAGACTGTGTTCTCTGGGTGACCTAAGTCTGCTAAGTGAGCATTCATTTCAACAGAAAATTATGCCTTTAAAAGATTTTAGAAGACAATATTGTTTTACTTGGAAGATGAATTGATGGTTGAATTAACAGCAGAGCAAATATACTGACAAACAAACACATTTATGGCCTCTAAAACCTCTTTCCCCAGACATGATTTCATGGCTCTTAGTTCTGGGACAGTGTGGGTTTTCATCAGTGCAACTCACACTAGCCTAAGATCAAAACTAAGCAACCCTGCATCCTAGAAATTACAATTATATTTTTACTAATTTGGTGTAGGCAGCAGGAAGACTTTGGTTAAAGCTGGTGAAAGATTCTCGTCACTTGTGGAATTTTTCTGATTTAAACAAAGACGCTGATCATTCCCTAAAGTCAACACAACCAACCAAAAGGAAGTATGATGCTGTAAGTACTTTCAATGTCAACATTAAGCAACTTGCCACATATATTAATCAGATCAATATTTCCTGATTTAAGTTAATAAAAAAAACAATCTGGGCGACATTACATGTCCTCCAAAACATATTAGCTGTTTCAAATTAGTCCTTTATAAATAATAAGCCTAATTTCGAGGAGCCATGGCTGAACTTTGACCGACGTCTAACAGGTCTGATCTGAAAAACACAAACATTGCCTTCTGTGTCCATGTGGATAAATAAATATGTACAATTATCCCAAAAGACTCTGATTCAGAACTTTAATGATGACGTTTAACGCTCATTAAACGTCTGCAGTTTAAATGTTTTATGTCAGAAAGCCTCCCACTCAGCACCTTGAGGCCTGTTTACGCTTTAATTAATCTCTCCTACGGGCTGCAGTAACAGTGTGCACCCTGTTCAGATCTTTATACTAATATAAAGCAGTGTTTTTAATCCTGTCCTCAGGGGGCCGCAGAGGCTGAACTGTGGAGTCAGTGGAAAGTGCTTGGCTAGTGGAAACCACAGGGCAGCTATAAACAGCTGCTGGTGGCCGCCGCTAAAGCGTGCCATGCAGCCGACACACCCAGCAGCTTCCCTGCTGCTCCACCCTGCCAGACTTTCAGATTCCAGCTGCAGAGATAATTCACTCCAAAACCTGCTGCTGACACACACATGCACACACACACACACACACACACACTCATACATGAAGACAGAATCACCAGAAAGCAAAAAGGTTTTCAAAGTCAAAATAATATTTATTCCATAGTTTCAAAAATACTGCACAATATAAATATTACAAAAATTGAATACTTCATGTACTTAAACACTGTTTACATTTGGGTTGCGAACACAGACAGACTTCAGGTGAGGGGCTGCAGTCGTTCTACAGTGTTGAACATATTTAAACGCCTCTGCTGATGCTTTTCATATAAACTGTCAGCTGCTCTCAGATCAGAGCGTTGTGATTTCAGCCCAAACCGCTGACCGTTAGGCTTTACAGGAAAAGTTCGACACTTTGGGAAAATACGCTTGAGAGGACTGATACCACTCGTGTCTGCGCGGTTAATGCGAAGCTACAACCAGCAGCTGGTTAGCTTAGCTTAGCATTAAGACTAGTGAGCTTTAGAGTTGGACTGTTTCCAGTGTTTATGCTAAGCTAAGCTAACCAGCTTTAGTCTTAATAGACAGACGTGAGCGTTGTATCAAGAAAGAAAACGAATAAGCGTCCTTCTCAAAATGTTGAACTATTCCTTTAATGAAATATAACTCCAGTATGTATTTGTGTGTGTTTAGATGTGAATGTCGCTCCGTTAAAAGATCCAAAACATCTGTACACCTGATAAAGTGAAGCAGGAGTGTTGCTTTAGTTGTATGACGGCATATTTCTGTCTTCATTTATGAAGGTTTAGTTTGATATGTTGAATTTGTTTTAAAACAGTTGCTTATTTCCACATCTAGCAGTTATGAAGCAACGTCATCATCCTCTGGTGTCTGTGTCACCTGATGTGTGTTGTCTGTCTTTTAGGGCTGTTTTTGGTCTCTGTTGTTAGCTGCTGAGCAGGTGCGTGCAGTGGGTTTTTGGAGCTTTTTCTCTGAAAACGACTCAATGAGAGCGCTGAGAGTGAACCACAACTGTAAAGTTTCAGCTGGATAGATGAACAATGAGTTGAAACTCACTATAAAGCTCTGTGTTCATCACCACAAGTCATTTGATCCATTCTTATGATAGAAATATCATTTATAGCTGCTTTAAAAAGCTTTATACCCGCCTGCCTAAAGACTCCTGTTGTTTAACTTGTACATTTATTGTTACCTGACACTTGGAATATAATATACTTCTCATGTCTTTAATGTGATATAAAAATGGAAGTTTTACAATAGAAAGATCTATGTGATGCTCTAAAGGCCACAATAAAAATACTCACTGCTAAAGTCCAGCATCAAGAAATCGAAATGATCCAGCAAATTTAGATAATCTGCCTGTTTTCCTTGTTTTTCTAGACATCTGTTCAAAAGACAGAAAATTAACAAATATATTCGTATTAGAAAAAGATAAACTAACCTGATGCAAAGAAATATGGTTTTATGACTCCCTAACTAACTAAATGGCTGGGTAAGATGGAGGTTTTACAGTTAAAAATAGCCATGAAGCCATAATTTAAAGGCGAATTTCAAAATAATTCCAGTTAATGCCAGACATGAATCAGGTCTTGACCCTGGAGCAGCTCGGTGGTGTTCCTCAGACAGAATAATGTGTACTCAGGCATTCAAATAGATGTTTCACAACTGCAAACTGCCACAAACAGCGATTTTCCTCACCCGCAAACCATCACGGTTTATGAGTATAAAGTACAGCCTGACGCCGAGTTTGTTTATAGGCCAGAAAGAAGCTGGGACAGCAGAATGAGCTTTAAAAACTCGTCTTGATCATGAGCACGATGAGTCAGTCCTGCTGCTTTGGGGTGATTGTCTCAATGCTTTTGACACAGACAACAGCTCTATCTCACAATAAGCCTGAAAGGAGGAGCAGGAAGTGTGTTTTCCTTTGGTCGGGGGGAATCCATCCGGTGAGAAATACAGACTTTGGATGCCGCAGGAAGTATGAACCAAACGTCCTCCAGTATTCCCAATTGCACTTTGATCGTCCACCAAAGCTCCTCCTTCAGCATTTAGTTGTAGCCAAGCCCATGTTGCTTGTCTTTGGGTTGATCTTCGCCACCAGCAGTCTGAGAGAGTCTCCCGATGATCGAATCAGTTCTCTGCCGCTGAAATCAAAACAGAAAAGAGCTGTAAGCACACAGTGACGGGGAGAGAAGACTAATATCCGTAGACCTGCGTGAACTTCGACACTCACGTGTTATACTCCATACCGACAAGGCTGGTGCCGTTTACAGCCAGAACGCGGTCGCCCGTTCTCAGTTTCTGACACTGAGCGGCAGGAGAGTCGGGAACCACTGACTTCACATAAATGCCGCTCATTCTCAGTGGCGTTTTCTATATGAAGAAATAGGAAAAAGGAAAAGTTTATTAACAGCTGTGAATGCAACACAGTGATGCCAGTGAGTGTGTTGAAATATGGAAATAGAGGTCAACAAGGAAAAATAATTATATACATATATATTTATAAATACATCTGCTGATTTGATCCTAATACGATTTAAACTGATTCTAATTTTAGGGAATTTATATTTTTTTATAAATAGAAAACTAGATGTCAAGTTACTTTACTTTTAATCAATTCATCACCCATTCCACTGAGGAGAACGCATCGTGTAAACTTTGATTAAATAACTGTATTAGTTGTGTAAAGGTTAGAGAAACAGGGCTGTGACTGAAAAAGCAGTATTTGCGCCCTCCCTCATTACCACCTCTAGCCCAACTGCTCCAGTGGAGTTAAAGTATATTAGAAAATATTGGAAGAATGTCCTCAGAGCCTAGGGTGAAGTCCTCAAATTGCCTTTTTTGTCCAACCAACAGATCAAACCCCCAAAATATTCAGTTTACTATCAAAGAAAGATCACAAAATGAGCCAATATTCACATTTTGAGGCTGGAATCATTGAAAATCTGCTATTTTCGCATTTAATTAAAGATCAGAATAGTTGCCAATTAATTTTCGGTGAATTGACTAATTGTACATTTAACATATATTATATATAAGAAAGCACAAATATCAAATACCATATGAGCTCTTGTCCATGATACTGGACTGCAGAGCTCAGCGTCCGTCAGTAAGAACATTTAGTGTGATTAGACGTGAAGTTCAGCCTGTTGGGTTGAAATCCCTGCAGTTTACAGTCTGATCTGATTAGTCTTCTACATCAGATCTGAGCAGCTATGCCAGGTTTCTCTGTGTCCGGATTACATTGTAAGAAAACATAAAAGCTGATTTGAAACAATCCAGATAAGAGTTGGCCTTTCAGACTAACTTTACTCTACCAGTGACTGTTTCTGTGCAGTAAATATTTATTATTAAATCAACATTATTGACGAGAGCAGAAGAAGAAGAAGCAGGAAGAAGTCGTCGTACCGTTCCGTCCACGAGGGCCAGGCCGAGACCATGAGGTCCTCTGTGGAGCTCCACCATGAACACTTCCTCTCCGTCTTCTTCTTCTTCCATGTTCTTTGTCTTCCACTCAGCATACTCACTGGCTGCACAAACAAACAGAAAATCACATCAGAACAAAGTGGTGTTACACATACACACTCAAATACACACTAAGCATTAGCATGCTTACATCCTGAAATAACTAGGCGAACATTATACCGCTAAACATCAGCATATTAACATTGTCATTGTGAGCATGTTAGGGAGCCATCGTTAGCATTAGAATCAGCTGTATTTTGTGGTAAATCCTAATTCAGTTCAGTTTATTACACACAGTTGTTAGTGAGTGCATACAAAAAACATCTCAGTCAGATTAGTGTGCTGCGGTGCTGTAACACGGACTTCCTGTCTGCCTCGTGCGGCTCGTGTGTTTCGTCCTGTCACAACAACAACGCAGCAACAGTAGCATTCCCAAAAAACCTGTTCCCACCCCTGCAACTCCTACTCTGCACCCCTCCCTCCCTCCCTCCGCCTTTTCCCAACATGCAGCCTGTCTGCCCCCCACGCAGGACCTGCCTCGAACAATGCCGCCCCCGATTAAGATTCCACGCACCAACCCAACTGTAAATTCCCATGACGGATCGGCCAGTGCTCTTTTCTCTCCTGACATCACCATCTCTCTGTAATTCTTGGGGCCAGATTAAAGGATTACCAAACTTTCAAAATAACATTAGCCGAATCCACAAAGGTAGATAGATAAAGTGGAGGCCAAGGTACGGCTCTGCATGGTGGGATGATGTACAGAGTTCCCATCAGGGTGTAATAAAACAGCACATTTAATGAATGAATTCCATGATATTAACTTGATTTTCATTACAGATTAATTTACGTCAGAAAAAAAACATTATTTAATTTTTGAAATAGTTGAAAACTTTATAATTTAATGCATTTGAAACATTCCCTTACTTCTAGTGAAAATGTATCAAATCTTGGGTAAAAATCAATGGCTAGTGGAATCTTGGATATAAATTGAGTGCGATTGCAGTGGTTTAGTTTCCTTAAATACAATGTTACTATTCCTGACTGAGTCCAATGTGCTAATCTATTAATCGACATCAGAAATCAGTGGGAAATGCCCATCACAATGTCACAGGTGGTGTCATCAAATGTCCAAAACCCCAAAATATTGAATTTACTATGACGTAGACAATGGGCAATTTCTCACATTTGTAAAGCTGCAACCATTACATGTTTTTTTGACATTTATGCTTGAAATGACTTAAATAATTAATAAGACAGTTGCAGGTACATTTTCTGTCTATCAACTTCAGTTAGCGACTAATCCTTCCACCTCTACATAACAGTATAATACACAAGATATACATACAGAGATGGTGCCAGATGGTTTGTTTTCAATGTAATCCTCAAACCCTTTAAGCAAATTACTTACAAATTACAAAGGCACTAACAGAGAAAACATAATACAACAAGTAACCAATGAGAGTAAAGACGTCTGATTAAGATCAGCTAAATCCTTCAGCTTAAACCCTTTCTGTAATGGCACACAACCACAGTGGGGGGTCTGTCAGGGAGCGCATTAACACAGGTTGAACTTCTTAAATTTAAACACAATCACGTGAGGAAAAGGTGTTTCTGAAGGTCTGGTTCAGATCTGGGGACAGGCAGCGAGCGTCTGGACCAACTGGGCTCGTTAAGATCCTGAATCCACCACACAACTGTTACAGAAATCAGCATTTGTGTCCTTCATGTTTCAATTGTGTACTTATTGGGTCAAGTTTTACTTATTTTTGTATTATTTGTACACTTACTCCTATGAAATAAAACAGTAAATTGATACAATTTCCTCTTCAAATGACAAGGTGTCTGTTAAAATTACTGCTGTATATGTTTAAGGTTGTGCTAATTTTAACTACTTTATATACTTTTGGGTAGTTTAATCTACAGCAATGCATCATATGCATCATAACTGCAAGACAAATGGTCTTTAACAGGTGAAATAAAGGTACCAGTTTTATTTTGTTTAATTTCTAGTAAACACATTTTCTGTTTGAATTGTAAATTAAAAGAAAATTGTTGAACTTTGCATTTCTCTTCGTTCTTTTAAGTCTAAATAACACCAGAACAAACTAGAAAATGTGATCCAATTATACCCAATTTATTAGCCTCTTTTTCACCTATTTTAAAGACGTTAATACAGTAACAACAATCCGCTTTTACGAAGTAACATCCATGCAACGGGGGGCAAAGTTTAAGATGGTCACAAGAGTAAGTAAAAGTGAGGAGAATTCAAATTTCAAGGCTGAAGTAGTCGATTTCCTCTCACTCCTACAGATGACCTAATGACGGAGGCTTCCAAAAACAATAGGGGCGGGTGAGGAAACACTCTTTCCTCTGCACAGCGAACCCACCCTTCACAGCCTTCCACTTGAAATTCCTGACCTCCCGAGTCAGTAAAAAGGTGCAGAGAGGATTGTGAAGGCACTCCACCTCTTTTAAGTCAGCGGTATCTTTAAT
Organism: Lateolabrax maculatus; assembly: GCA_031216445.1. NCBI lineage: Eukaryota > Metazoa > Chordata > Actinopteri > Acropomatiformes > Lateolabracidae > Lateolabrax > Lateolabrax maculatus. The sequence goes on from CM062216.1 coordinate 6,555,954, forward strand.
GTGAACCTGGAACTGCCGGGGACAAATATGCAGCGAGGTCTACGAGGTCAAGTCACTAAATACTTTCCTTAATAGATTCAGTCAGAGGAAGCGAAACAAGGTTTTAAGAGATGACCTCATTCCAGACGTTAGTAACAAGGTTTAAAGTAAACCGGTAATATTCCCAGTGACAAAGCTGTGTGTCATTTGAATCAAAACCGGCTGTGTGTAAGCGAAGCCATGAATGGGCCTTTTGAGGTGCTGTCGGTTTGTCATCATGTGTGGTGGCAGCCAGCTTCACTCTTTGTTTCAGGGTCTTACTCTCAATTATCATCTTCTGTTGTCAGGTTTCAGTTAATGTTTTTCAGCTGTTTGTGGTTTTAAAAGACCACTTTAGAGGCTCACAGATCACAACCACCTGAGTGACAAATGTGTTTGCATCTATGTATATTGTTTGTTCTGTTCTGTGATAAAGATCAATCAAATTTACTGAGAGCCGTCAGTTTAGTGTGCAGATCTTTTGTCTTCCACCTATTCAGTTACCTTTCTTCTGTTGGCGGGCGCCCTCCTGCAGATCCGCCTCCAGCTCAGCCAGCTCCATACCCTGCGGGGTGTTGGGTGGCGTCAGCAGGCAGGATGGGTCCAGTGCTAGGCTTTTGTGGTAGCCCATGTCGGCCTGACCCGGGAGGGTGTTCTGCAGCTCCAGGCTCTTCAGTTTCTGGGTCAGGACTGCCTCACAACTGCTCAGGTCACCGTGAGATCCTCGGGCCTGAGTCGTTTCCACAGGGGGAGTACAGTCCAGGTCTGCCTCGGAGGAAGGGCAGGTAACCGGGTCAGAGACCGCCTGATGGGCAGGATCCTGGAAGACTCTGACGGAGGGCGAGGTCGTAGACTGGCTGTCTGGGGTCGTCCCGTTGAGAGCCTGAGGAATATAAAGTAAATCAATAACAGATGTAGAACATCAAGGTGTCTCATTTCCTGAATGCCCCTGGCTTCTCGTTATATTGTGGAGCTCTGGGGTCAGAGAGCTTGTTACCTGTTCCTCCACATCGGGTTCGACTTGGGTTTCACCGCGGGGGAGCCGGCGTATGAACTCCTGCAGATGGGCGAGCTGTTCAAACAGAGCAGGCTCCATGATGGGTTTACCCAGCTCCAGGTGAAACGAACTGCTGGGCAGGATGAGCGGCGGGTGGTTGTCGAAGCTCTCCAGGATGTCGGCTGCAGGAAGAGAGAAAGGCCTTCCATCATCCCTCACAAATGACCCAGTCTCATTGCAGCTTTTTTTTCAGTGAAATTCAACCTTGTGACTTGTAAAGCGACTGTGTTTAGTCTAACACCTAATTAAAAGCCAAGCAACTGTTGCTGGATGAGTTGATTGTGTATTAAGCAGCAGGGTGGGGTCAATCAGAGTGAAGTGAGAGGTGAAAACAGGTGAGAGCGCGGTGGAGGCTGTCTTGCTGTGAAAGGTGGATTTGAGAGGTATCTGTGTACTGACACTGATTGGTGGAGACAGATTGACAGGACGGGATTACTCTGGGGGAAAACACTGATTGAGACGAAGGCTTCCACTTATAAATACATGTGGGTGTTAGTGTGAAGGTGTATTTCTAATTATAAGTAAAACATGATGTTGATCATATTGTTTTTGTCATGATTCTTGGTGCAAACATGGCCAGATTTTTTTTTTAAAGGAGTGAATTGTGATTTTCAACCTCAAATAGGTTGGTGTCCCAAAATAAACAAGACATTATGAAATCAGTAAAAATGTAAACATTGTCTTACATATAAAAATAACCCATAAGCTATGAAATAATTTAAGAAATTATCAGAATGTTATTTCACCATCCTTGTTTTTATTTATTAGAGCTCTTTTTTATTTTTATTTTCACAATTTATCGGTTAATTTATATATTTTACACAATCACATTTATTCATGTGATTATTTACTTTATAATACATTTTTAAATATGTAACACTTTGGGCTTCCATTCATCTTATGATGCCAGTCAAAAAAAAAAAAAATGGAATAACATAAAAGAAGGCTCATTCGACTGCACATAACTTAATAATACAAAACTGAGAATGTAACAAGTATAATAAGTTGCTAGAAAGAGGAAGCACATTAGATTAGAGTTCAGCTTTGTTTTTGTATAAAGTTGTTCTACTTGTTATTCTCTCTGGTATTTATCATTAAGTCTTGTACAGTCAAGCATGCCTACTGTCAAGTTTGAACATGTAGGCTACACAATAGATTGTTCTGATTCCTGCTGAAATAGGAGTCTGGTTACTGCTGTTTACAGTAAACAGAGTTGTCTTCTGAAAAGGACGGCTCAGAAAAGGCTTCTGGTCATATAAGGGAGGAAACTGGGCAAAAATAATAATTAATAATTAATAATTAATAATCCAACATTTTAGATATATTTTTTTGAAAACTAAAAGGCCCTGTACATGCACTTATAAGAAATAGAAAAGGCTGCAAATCCTCTCAGTTAGGAAGCTACAACCAGCAAATCTTTGCTTGAAAAATGACTGACTGTCAAATGATTTGCCAATTATGTTCCTGTCGATGAAGTAATCGATTAAACATTTGATCTCTAGTTGACGTCCACTTCACTTACCCGTCCTGACAGCGTCCTCTGTATCATCCGGTGATGGGGTCCATCCGGTGGGACAGGCTTTGCCAGAGTTGTACTCTCTCAGCATGTGGTGAAGCTGAGGGGGGTTCAGGGCAGCAAACTCAGTCCTGAGAGAAGCCCAGGACGCCTGGACGGACACAAAACAACAAAGAAAACTCAGAACACTGGGACACATGAAGCAAAAAACCCCTTCAACAAGTTAAAATGCAGGATTGTAAAAGTGGTGAAAACTTAAGAATGAGCCACAAAAGCACTTTGTAGTCATCGTGAGAATGACAGAGAAACAAGTATTTTCCCATCATGCTTGATTCCATATAAGGAAACAAAGTCAGTGCTACTCTCTCATTTGCATCCAACGTTTTATAAACCAATTATATGATCTGGTAAATAGTTTTTGTCCCTGTCCCCTCCAGGACCAGATGTGGTAACAAAGCCTCTTGAGAAAATATTTCTCAGTCTGAATGTAACACAGTGGCACTAACAGCTCTCTCATATCGCTGAAGCTTCTGTGTTTATTCTGCAGTCCAATAAAAGGTGAGTGTATTGTAATTAACACGTCATCCTTGTTCTGTGCAGCGTGAGAAGTGTAAACTTTCATTATCTCTCAGCCTCTCAGGTTTCTTATCATGAAATATGATTATTTCCTCGTAGCAGCTCTCACTTGAGAAAGACCATATTTGATCTTTGGATGACTGCAGAAAGTATCTCAAGGATAAGGAAACAGGTGAGTCATTGTCAGTGATTATTACATTGCAAACATTACATAGTTCATTCAGACTGTTTGTAGCTGAATTGGTGGAAGTAAGACTTTGCCCAGACATGCCGGGGCCACAATAGAAACCTATAACCATAAGTTAAATTTTGTTGTGTCCTTGCCCTTCTCCTATAACACAAACGTCACACTGAGCTCAACAGAAGGTGAAGTTTAAATGCTGCTTATAAACAGCAGAACTTTAAAATGGCTCTGTTTGTTATGTCTGAGACTTAATGTTTGGCAGCTATATTCTCCTACAATAACTCCTCAGATGGTGTGTTCTCCACGACTGCTGGCAAAACAAACAACGCCACATCCCTCTAGTGTAATTTACAGATGTGCCGTTGAGCCACTTTGGTTCTCAAAAGCCCAGAACTCCATATGGAAAATCTGTCGAAGGGCGTGTGCTCTGTAGCGGCAGCCACAACGTGACCTCATGCAAGGGCAGGGATACATAAAACCACCAGCTTCCTAGCAACCATCAAATCCCACGAACAGACAAGACGCAGGCCTCGACAGCTGTGTCATGGGGGGGCTGGAGATGTGTTGAGCCCCCGAGATGTTTCAGGCTCATACCACGACTGCCAGTCATACAGAGAAAACAGGTGTCAACCTTAGAGAGTAAAAATAGGCCTCATATTTATACCAAATACAGTAGGTAGATCTGACTGACACAGACCAGGATCATATCAACTTAACTAAATTAGTTCTGTGTTCAATATCTTGAATTATGAGTCAGCTGTTACACATTTACAGCTGCAGTTGAGAATGTGTGAAAACCTTTCAGCAAGCAAGCCGTGACGTTTTAAATAGTTGGCCAAAAGTAAAGGATAAATAGTTGAAATGGTTAAAAGTGAAGGGGGAAATTGTTAGCTAAAGGTAATACATAACATTAAATAGATTCATTGTTAACAGTAATGGATAAGCAGTTTAAAATAGTTAAAAGTCATGGATAAATGGTTGTCTGTTGGTTATATGAAACATAGTGTGTGAATAACATCTAGTTTATGATCCATTTATAACAACACTTTTAAGTGGTGCAGATAAAGGAGTAGTGCGTTGTGACCTCCGGCTGCACAAGAAGACGTAACTCCTCCCACCACCCCCTTTAACTGACGTCCTTGTGGTTCCCACATTAGAAAACCCAAGAATTAATGCTCTCACTGTGTTTGTCTTGTAAAGTGGACAAGGAATTACAGGGTTATACTTATATAATATACATAGATCTATATGGGGTTATATAAAGCACATATAAGTAGCCTTTTCTATTTATAGCCTTTCTCTTTAAAGCAACAGTAGCACATGGCTACTTCACCACAAAATCATTCAGCAGGTTCCAGGTTTGTGAGTATGTAAGTTTGTAAGACCTTTGTTCATCAGCTGTCATACATGTAATTTAATGTGTTGGTTTTTCTTTAGGACTGAATACCTCAGTGTTTAACAACCAGCCAAGTGAGAGCCCAGCTTCCTTCTGTAGTACAAAGTGTAAACAAGATTTGAATGGGTAACTAAGGGATCTGTGTGCTTAAGGAGGGATTAAATGTTAAGTTGACTACCACTGCATAGCAAAGACTGAAAACAGATAAAAGCAAATATGAAGTTGTTGTTCTAATGATGTACAGTATTGTATGAGTGGTAGAGTGTGTTATTCCTGAGCATACACTGAAACAGAGGGTATGAAAGGCTTATACATGCCTCTACTCTAATGCATTTCTGTGACTTTGAACATTAAAATGCCATCTGAGCTTGTTCCACTTAGTTTACGTCAGACTAAATAGGCTTTAAGATGATAATATATCACACACATACTATGGCTAACAGGATATACTCAGGTCTGTATAATTTAAAGTTATATAAGTGATGGCTGAACTTTCATTGGCACTGTGACGTCATGAGTTGATCATTTTAGTGTATTGACTCATAGTTAGTTCCTGCAGGCCATTTCCTCACATCTAAATAATGTGAATGACACCATCATGTTTTTATAGGCTACTATAACCTTAAACCAATAACCTGCTTCCACAGACTTGTAAGATTTTACAGCATTATTAGTTATGGTAATCACAATGTTTGGCAACAGTAAGAAGCTGTAGAAAGGAGCCACATTGCTGCAGTGAGAAGAGTTGAATAAGGTTCAGATCTCCCAAAGATGGAAAGTTTTGCACCTAATACATAAACATACATAATTAATGTTGTACTGACACCGTCAAGACAATGAAAACATTCAGGCTGGCGCAGACATGACTCGACTCTCGAGGTGACACCCGCCTGTGGTGAGACAAACAGGAAAAGAGAAACGGATGTCCTCTGACCTGCAGGAGGGTTTCTTTGGGTGTGGCCAGCAGATTGACAGCAGCAGAAAGCTTCTGGAAGAAATCGGTGGCCAGATCGCCCAGACAAATGCTCTGGATCCAGTCCATCAGCAGGTCCAGGTTGGCCCGGATCTGTACACCTCGGGACCACTGGTAGAACCCAGCGACAGATCCTGAAGAACAAATCAGTCTCGTATTAAAGAATTGTATTACATGATATGGATGTGAAACCTACCTAATGCTCAACCGACATAGTTTTTACAGTCGTAACAGTACGGGCATTTAATAAAATAAGTTATGTGTTAGTGTGCTAACATATGCTAATTAGCGCTAAGCAGGAGGTGCAGCTGAGGCTGATGGGAATGTCATTAGTTTGGCAGATATTTGGTCATAAAACAACATCAGACAAATGGAAATTTTGACCTGATGATGGCGCTAGATAAAAAGCACCAAGGTCAGTAGGATTCATCCTCTTGGGGCCATGAATGTCTGAACAAATCTAAGGCGTGGCTGAAACAAAAGTTAAAACAGGTCTAACAGGTGTCCTACCAAGTGGGCTAAAGTCTTACCTCTCTCCATTAGGGCGTTAAACAGCGATGCGTTGATGAAGAAGAACAGGTAGGCACAGAGTTGCAACGAGATGTCTGGGTGGACCTGGAAGGCCGTGAGAAGCTTCAGCGCCTCCTTCAGCACCTCCAGGATGCCACTGAGCCCATCAGGCACTCGCAGCTGACCGCTCTCGGAGAACGGGTTCCCATCCAGCAGACCGGGCAAGGCTGAATACATACTCTGTGGAGAGAGGTGGTCACCTTTTACATCTCTGCTGTAAAGACCAGCTGCATGTTGCACTGCATGCAGTACAAAGTGCTGATACGGACCTCTGGACTAGAAAATACCCTCTTCTATCATCACCACCAGCAGTGATGAGGCTGATATGAGTATCACTTAAGCACATGAACAACAATATGTAATATGGAGACACACCTCTCCTTTGCCTTAATGTGATTCCTGATTATATAAAGTACAGTGCAATAGAGCTAGTGAGAAAATAATGTTCTTTTTTTTTTTCTTGTCTTGTCCGGTGCTGCTAAGAACAGAACATATTGACATAATGACTCAAAGAGGGGAAAGCATTCACAGAGTGTGCAGGAAACTTTGCAGGAAAGCTTGTGTTCCACAACACAAAGGGCAGCTGTAGGGAAATGAAAAACGCTCTCCTGCAGTTACACTGCTCAAACAAGGATTAAAACATCCTGGTGCCTTTGAAATGTCTTTAACATTAACAAATCATGACCAGGAAAATTCTTCAGTTGTTGTGTTTCACTGGTTTTGATTCACAGAAAATATCCCCAAATTATTATATTATTCTTAATTACAAAACTGTGGACAGCTGCTCTTCAGCTCAGCAGTGTCTGGTGAAGAGAGTTGAACATCTAACAAGCTAAAGGGAGTCAAGAGTAGGAGAAGCAAACCAAAGGTTAAATAAGAGATTTACAAATTAATCTTGATGACTCTTCTCTTCTTGTGCCACTACTACACTATGTTTTAGCATTCAATATCATCTCATAAACACAAAGACTTGTTGTTATGAAAACTTTGATTTTTCTAAATGCTCAGATACTGTATATCCAACATTGTTAATTCACAGTATTTCTGGCAGTGCTAGTACTGCGACTGAATTATCTGAACACTATGTGGATTGCCATGAAATGTGGTGCAGACATTTGTGATTCCCAGAATAAATTGTAGTAACTTTGGTGATCCTCTGAAACCGTTAACATGGCAGTTCTCACATGGCCAACTCTGCAATCATACGTTCGTCTTGTGTTGATGTGAATGCTCACAAGTTGTAAACATGGGATGCTTTCCTTCCCATTTATTCCATAAGACATGAATGCAGCACTACGTTCGCCTGGGTGCTAGAAACAGGAATCCAGTGGGATTACCGTGTTGCTCTTTCTGTTTAGTGTGTAGGCAATAATTCACCAGAATATTAGTAAATTAGAGCTAAAAATTCAGCATCTTAAAAAGGGGTCAAGTGTTTGACAGAAAAAACATGGAGTTTATATATATAAATAAAAGAGGGAAAAGACAGTTCTGCAAACACTCCAGAATCCTCTTTTGGCTGTTTTATTGAACCACCACCTCACTGTCAGTCCTCACACAGATCCGGCTCTTATCATTACTCCTTCTTCTGACACAGTTCTGCCATTGTTCCGCATGCATGACATCACCTGTTAGGAGCACGTACACACAAACACACTCTCACTCACACACCATGACTAAGACAATGACCTCAGACAAACTGAAAGAGGTCATAAAGATGACAAAAACCCTGCATACCTGAAGCAACAGGTCATCTTATGGTTTACAGTGCAGCTCAGCAAATCTGGAGGTGCTGATCGGTTTTCACGGAGACAAGAGGTGGATGAGGATTTTTACAGACAGAAAGGCTGTCAATATGTTTTTCTGCATTAATGCCCTTTTGCAGTTTTATTCATATTCTATTTTTAAAAATAAAAAGAAGAAGTAAAGAAATGATGCCTGTATGTCATATTTCGCAAGAAATGTAGAGGAGACACATCACTTCCTTTCTGCTGTTGGGTGTGACACAGTTCGTCTTCCTCTGCAGGAAACAGACTGCAGCTCGAAGCTAGCTAATCCTCTCTTTCCCTCAACCAGAGAAGTAATTACCAGCAAACACATTTACAAATAATTCATTGTCCAAGTAAGAGAGACATTTTGACTGCATTAAAATCCTCAAAAGCAAGAAGCAGTCAGCAGAGCATACTGCACACTAAAACTCTTTTTCAGTATAGGCTGTCCTGCAGCCCAAGCAACAGAAATATGTCTGAGTATTCAAAACAACAGCACAGACTGTTCCTGCTTCCTTCCCTCCCTTCCTTGAATAGTCTCTGTGCAGGGTGGTGGTGTTTCTGCAGTGTCTGTGCTGTGAAGTCGACTGGATTCTGCATAAATAAGTCTAGCCTGGGAGTGTCCTGTCGGGCTGTAAAAACATGAAAGTTGAGTGTTGTGTAAGAAAGCAAATCCAGAAACACACTAAGATGCATTTCTAGACATTAGTCTTTATCAAAGTGTGTCCAGATTTAAGAGTGACATTTTTCTGTCTCCTGTGGTGTACCCCAAGGCTCCACCTTAGCACCATTTTATTTATGCAGGCCTCCACAGGACTTTCTTTTAGAAAGGTCAACATCACTTATCTCTTTTAGTTGTTGAGGATGTCAAACTCTGGATAGCAAACAATTTGCTTCAGCTAAATGAGAGTAAGACAGAGGTCCTTGTTATCAGTCCCAGACCTTTCTAGAGGTACAGCTAACTCTCTTACACATCTGTCTTTAAATCTCTGTACAAAAGCCAGAAACATAGGTGTAATTTTGCTTTTACATTTTACACACAAATAATTTCTGTCTTTTGCAATGGCTTTTTCCACAAAAGATCAATATAGGAAATAAAACCTTTTACTGTCTTTTTGAGATCTGGAGACCGTCCTTCATGTCAGTCAATCACGAGTCTTCCCTCGCTCACCTGCAGCTAATTCAAAATGCATCAGGGAGAGTCCTCACTGTTCCCAAGAAGATAGACACAGCTCCCTTGTACTAGCCTCCCTCCACTGGTTCCCAGTGAAATATAGAATTGATTTTAAGATTGCTTCATTTGTTTTTAAAGCTCTGCATCGTTCTGCACCAGCCTACATCTCTGATCTCCTCAGTCCATCATTATTATTCCACATTCCCATTCAAAATCCAAAGGTGATCGAGCTTTCTCCGTTACTGCTCCCAGATTGTAGAACAGTTTACTGTCAGATCTTCCCCATCCATCGCCACTTTCCTGGCTAAAGATCCACCTTTATACCCTTGTGTTTGAGTGCCATTAATTATTTATATAACAATAAAATTGTTGTAATTTTGTCTGTTAGAATTTTTAACCTAATTATATAAAATTTCTCTGTAAAGCAATTTCATCACCTGCTTTTTTTAAATGTGATCGATAAATAAATTTAACTTGATTTCAAAAATTTGTTAATATAACTGCATTACTAAAAAGTGCCTTCAGATGATCATCTAGTGGTTCTCACCAAATCAGGCACAAGATTGTCTTTTTGTTTATATTCCAGTTAGTGGAAAAGACACCCTGCTCACTATCTCACAGGCCTTTCCGGACTGAGAGTTGGTGTTTCCATTCTCTTATTGTGTTTTCTGTCTGGAAAAAACTCAATGAAAACAGAATATGGTGTTTACACAGTCCAATTTCCCTGCTTCACATGTGAACAAAACTTTACATTTCAAAAAGGATGTGAAACATGCTGATGCCACTATATGAGTGTTTGCTGTGCTTTTATTTTATGCTGTGTGTTAAAGAACATAATACTACTAATAATACTAATGTATGGCAGCCAACCTTTGTGAGATAGTAGACAGACTGCTGGAAGGTGAACATGATGACTTCCTCCAGGACGGTCATGGCTTCCTCACAGGCTGTCCGAGTGGCGGACATCTCAGAGTCCAACAGACCTGACAACACACACAAACATCTTAAAAATACATAAAAACACACTGCTGGTCTAACAATTGTGATAGCATGACCGATGTGATAAAGTTAAAGGCCACACTGTGTTTTTTTGCACCTTCATCCTCCTCATCCTGCCTCCAGGGCAGCAGCTGAGGGACTTCATGCTGGATGAAGTGCAGCAGTTCAATGGAGTTGGCCATCCACAACACCAGGGGCTGCAGTCCAGGGATCAGCTCCTCCATGCTGAGCAGCTGAAGATGCTCGGGCTGCCCATCAGCAGAGCTCCTGATGGAAAAACAAATGAACTTCCTCAAATATCTGCAAATCAGCAACATTTTATGTAACAGTTACAGCAACTTCCCATTCCTCCTTATGATGCCACTATTAATGTTATTGCTTTTGCTGCTGTAACAAGGCAAAATGTCTGCTGTGGAAAAGAAAACAATTTCAGTTATTATCAAGCGCAAAAATGTCAATCATTCTCTGTTTCCAGCTTCCAAATGTGAGGGGTTGCTGCTTTCCTCTTCTAGAAGATTATAAACTGAAAACCATTAATGTTTGTTTTTTTTAAAAAGCTTTGATGGGCAATTTTCGATATTGTTTTTTTTTTACATTTCATAACTAAATAATTAATCCAAAAATGATTGATAGGTTATTTACTAGTTAAAATAATTATCAGTTGCATCATTCTGAAAGTAACGTCACAATCCACTTTTGTCCTTTGAATATTCGCTCCATCTCCCATTTACTTCTATTGAGCCCTGCCCTTCGGTTTGTTAAACTTTGATAACCCTTTTCTCACCTCTTGAGACCAACAAAGTGTAATCTGGTTACACTTGATGACAAAGCATGTAAACGCTGTGGTCAGGAGAAAAATCCTCTCTCTGCTTCTACTTTCTTAGAGAAGAGACTGTGGGAAAATCTCTCTTTGCACAACCTGCATTTAAAAAAAATGCTGGTTCTGAAGGAGCACATGGTTGTAAAATCAGACTTTAACTGTTCTTGTGTTCAGGCAGTAGAACTTAGGGTGTCATATATCATCTCAGTAAGCAACTGCTGCTCTTCTCTCTGTGGCAGGTCATTGTCATGTATTTCTGGGGCATTCTGAAAACACTTGTGGTTTGTCTACTCACGTTTCTGGCTGGATTGCTGCAAGTTGCTTTGTCTTCTCCTAAGAGGGCGAAGAGAGAGTAAGAAAATATCTATTTCATGCATGGATCACTAGCAAACATCACCCTTTTTATAAACATTACATCCAACCCTGATGACACATTTGATTACTTTACATTCTTCGTCACACACTGGGGAATATAGTGCTGAATACAAACTTATAAACACTTTGTTTATTTGAGATTCCCTGGCACAAAAGGTCACTTATCTGATGTCATCAGAAAGAAAGAGCAGGGTCTTGTCCTTACCCACATAACGAGCTGGATCTGGCTGGCTATCCGGAGCAGAAGCTGTCTGAAGTGTGTTAGCTGGAAGGTGCAGGCTGAGTGTTGGATGCAGAGGCTCAGCAGGAAAGCAGGCGTCAGCTTTGGCTCATTTCCGCTGGGGTCCAACATATCCAAAATCTCCTGCACGACCCTCTTTTCCTGCTCCAGCTCATATCTTACCGAAGCCTCTGTGCCCTCGAGGTCCCTCCAACGAGGCGGTAAAGTCTTCCTCTGGAGCCTTTTGATGGCGATAGTGGAGCCACATGATAAACAAGAGGATGATGTCTTTGTATCAGAGTTTGGGCAGAGTCTGGTCATCCAAGGAGGAGTCTGGAGGGATCCTGATGTGCTGGTAGGATCCTTAAACATGAACAGGTAGTGTTTCCCCAAGCCCACCAAGTCCCCTGGGTTCAGTTCCACCTCCTCTTTAAGGAGGAAACCATTTCTGGTCACAGGAGCTCCGTGGAGGGGCTTCAGCATTGTCAGTGTCTTTCTGTGCTCCCCTGTGGATGTTGGGATGTTAGAGTCCAGGCGTCTGATACAGCAGTGTTGGGGCAACACATCAGGAGCAAAGAGAAGGATGTCGACCTTTAATCTCTCCTCATCTTCACCGTTACAGTGCTCCCTGCAGCAGCCAAAGATGGTTGTGGTCCCACTCATCAAGTAGATGACAAAATCCTGCAAAGAAATGTTTTGTTTAATTTAGGGCTGCAAGTAACAGTTTACCATTTATTTTCTTGATTAATCCATCAATCTTCTGGTCTATAAAATGTCAGCAATTTCATATTTTACATCTTCAAATCAGTAAGTGTTTCACATTGTTACATGGGAAAAAATGTAAGCAATTAATCAATTATCAAAACAGTTGCTGATTAATTTTCTGTTGATCGACTAATCGACAAATTGCTTCAGCTCTAGTTTAATCCCATACTCTTGATGCAAAACCTATGTCCAGTTGAAAGTCAACGTGTAGGATGGGATTGGTTTTCTTGTGTAACATTTTGGAAATGAACCAGCAGTGTGAGTGTAGCAGCAGGATCAGTAGGTGCAAGAACAACCTGCACTGGCAGTGTGAGGCGAGACAGGAAAAGAAGGGCTTATGTGTGAGACATTGGTGATGTTGGTGACCTTGATGTCGAGGCATTAAGACTATTAGTCGTGCGATGATACCGTAGCGTCTGTGCTGTAAGAGCCAAGCAGTCTCTGACAAGCAATGTAGTGAAGGTAGTGTGAAGGTAGTGCTTCTACAGTGTGTGTTATCTCATACATATTTGAGAAGTTTCATAGTTTGCAAACAGATAGTACCCTAATAGTTTATTTAGTACACCTGAACAATCTGATGCAATCCAATACAACAGCTCTGCCATGAATTCTACCTTTAAGAAGTTTGTAATGCTTACTTCTTGTTTAGATTTAGTGGACTCCTAGATAAATGCTAGTTAAATGACAATGCTACAATGTGGACGTTAGCAGGAAAAATGTTTACCATCTTAGTTTTTTATGTTCACTTGCTAACATTTGCTAAGTAGCACTAAACACAAAGTGCAGCTGAGGCAGGACTGTCAGTAGTTTAGCAGGACACATAAATCATGCTGCTAGCATGGCTAAAAAAGGTATAATTAAAATTAATTTCTTTGTCATGCAATGAAGTAAACTGAGTACTGGTCTGAGATGTGGTCAAATAGTGGTGAAAATAAAACAAGGTATCTAAAAAGGTCACCTCGGGCTGTGGGATATTTCAGTATTTTCCGGAGTTTTATAGACAAAACGATTAATCAAGAAAATAGCGATATCGATTGTGGAAATAATCGTTAGATCCACCAGTCACTAAGGGAGGACACTGTTTTCAATAACAAACTATAAAGGTCTACAGTAAATGGTGACATAAATGCTTTCAGTTCCTGTTATTTGACCAGTGATATACCACAGATCCGCCTCGTTCCACTGCTTTGGCTCTAGGTTGATTACTTGCAGAGTAAGATTAGGCCTGCTGTGCTGCTACCAGTATCATGCACAGTCAGCAATCTCCACCAGCGGGTATAAACAACATTGCGAGACAGAGCTTCATGTTCCTAGGAATGGGCCGGGCTAAAGCCACAGCCTGACTGTGTGATTCAAACTGCATCACACATCCAGAGGAACATGCGTTGGAGGCGCAACACCCTGATTGAGTATACTGGTATGAAGATTACAGCTCATCAGTTTAAATGCCTGCCTCCCACTATGTTTGTTTGGATACTCTAAAAGTAGCTCCTGTGTAGTTTATCCTCCTCTACAGAGTGTCTTTAATCAGGGTTATTTCCTTGTTTTACACATCCTCAGCAGGTTTCCTTCTGACTTTATGGTGAACACTCTGTTTCTTGTCCTTTCATTGGGACATGATGACTGTGTGGAAGAAAGAGTCACTTCTGTTTCCCTGAGCCTTGAAAGGACAACACACCTCAGTAGTCCGCTTCATGAGCCGGCCTGAATCCATTCTGAGAAATCCAAAGTGAAGCTCTGAATGTTTCCTTCCCCTCTGACCTGTTATAAACACCTGTGAAACCAAAGCCCTACTCTCTGTCTCTGGGATTTTCTCCTTGAGGTTCTTAGTGTAAGACGTTCAATCCAACACTCTCATTGCTTGTTTATACCCTGTTGTCTCTTATAAGTTTGTGTTTTCCTGCCTACACATAGCCAGGAAACTCTCAAGGACCTTGTGAGGTCTGTAATTAAGTCACTGAAAGATTCCTCCCTTCTTCAGGAACAAACTTTCCTAACAGAACAACAAGTAAAAAAAAGTGTTTTTAAATTCAATCAGCTTAATGCAGACGTACTCTATGAATATAAGACCGTTGGTGCAAAAAAGGGCAGTATCTCTTGAAGTCTTGAATCTGCCACGATTTTGCTATTTGATTTATCTTTGAAGTTATTGTTCACCAAGTTGTCTTGATCTTCTATAATATTAAACTGATGGTCAAACAAAGCAAGACTTCACTTTAGGTTTGGTATAAATTTTGATGTATAATTTTCACTATTTTCTAACTGTTTATTGACCAAATGATTAATCAATTAATCAAGAAAAATAATAATCAGATTAAACGAAAATGAATGCAGTCTTACTTATCTGTTAAAAGTAATTATACCAACATCACTTCCCTTCCCGTCTCACTCACCTGTCTGTGGCTGTAGCCCTGCAGCAGGAGGAAGTAGGGGAAGTCAAAGGGCGGGTGAATGGAGTACTGCGTGGTGTTGTCGTCACTGCTTTCCGTCTCCTCCTTTTCCATCCCGAGCCGCAGGACCTCCTTGTCGGCCTCGGCATCAGGATCCTCTCTGAGCGCGCTCTGTCGGGCCCGGCTGGCCTCCTTCCCCATCGCGGACAGATCCATCTCACTCAAACTTCTCCAGATCCCGAGTCCGTCCACGTCCTCCCCGCTGCCGTCCACAAACAGCGAGGTCACTCTGGAGCGGCTCTTCTGCAGCTTACGAGCCTGAGCGTTGATGCCTGGATTGACAAGAGGACAGTGTGTTAAGTAAATGCCGAAAACACCTTTTATAGTCAAAGATGTATAGAAAACAGAGAACGAAAAATAATCTACCAATTCCTCTACATTTAGATAGAAATACAATTCCTCATAACTGAAATTTTCCCAAATATGAAAGAAAAGGAAACTCAAAACAGTTTTGCCTCTAGAGTTAATCTCTCTAATGGTAAAAACTGTGATCATTGATTGAGGAATACCTTAAATGTAAAAGAAGCATTTTACCTTCCAAAATAACAAAACACATGTCTTTGCAAAGTAATTATTTGTAATTATTACCTTGTATACCTTGTACACAGATTAATATTAGCATGAATATCTAACATTCAGTTTAGTATAAATAGCCAAAAAAGGTGCACAAATATTCCTTTTTACTTCGGCATCTAGGATAGTTTGGGTAAGTATCTTTTGAGCTCTTATGTATTTTTATTGGATTAAGATATAAATGTATGAATGAATCTTAAATAAGCCTCTTCGATTTTGTTAGTAGTAAATTTTAAAAATGATTCTGTTGCATTTAGAGGACCATATATCGTCATCGGAAGCCATGCCTAGGTCATTTTCCAGATTTTTTAACAACGAGACAAACTGAATTATGTTTTAGGTGAACCTTTTTAGCTAAATTAACAATGACCAAAAATCCCCCCGAAATCACTCTGGTCAATCAAAAAGACTCCATCGTAATGGCCCACTGCACTGGCACCATTTCAAATGAAACATAACCAGAGTAAAGAGGAAATGTGCGAGGAAAGTGAGATGTGACCACCTCTATCTGATACCAACAGCCGCTCTGTCGGCCTGACGTAACAACAACACTATTCAGCTCATTTGGAGCCATTAAGCACCCTGGAATGTCCACAGAGCCCGGCTTCACACCCGCAGCTCTGCAGCTCTTATCAGCTGTGGAAATGGGTGTTTTCCACATTGTTCAGCACCAGTGTGACAGAGTGGGCTCAGTGCCTAAAAAGCTCATGTCGCAGAGGTAAAGGGCAGTTCGCCCCACGGTCAGTGAGAGGAGAGGAGGGTGGATCATATATGAGAGAAACTGGGGTTTGACTGATATTTACCAACATGTATATTTCAGGCTGCAGTCACTAGGTGCTGATATTCTTCTGAAGGTGGGAAACCCTTTCAAACAGCAGTAAAACTATTATGGGATACTCAAACTCACAGAGCAAAAACCAGACTAATGAAATTCATTTAAAGGAATAGTTCAATATTTTTGGGAAATATGCTTATTTGCTTTATTTCCAAGAGGTGGATGAGAGGATTGATAGCACTTTTGTGTCTGTACAGTAAATATGTAGCAGCCACTTAGCTCAGCTTAGCATAAAGACCGGTGTACAGCTAGCCTGGTTCTGTCCAAAGGTAACTAAATCTACCAACCAGCACCTATAAAGCTTGCTAATTAGCTTCTTGTTTATTTAATCTGTAGAACAACTGAAGTGTAAAAACAAAACTTTCTTGGCCAGGTACAGTGCCCTCCTGGTGTCTCCACTGATTGGCTGGCAACTACTCAGAGCCAAGAAATAGTCTGGCACATTGTTGTTTTTACACTTCTGTTTTTGTACGGATTAAACAAACAAGATAACGTGTTAATTAGTGAGCTTTAAAGGTGCTGGTAGGTACCTAACTGTACACCCATCTTTGTATCAGAAACTGACTAATTGCTGTAAGTCAGACATTTGTAACAAGTATTCTACTCATAGTTTAAATGTAGAATTAATTCTCAAAAATTACAATTTACCAAAGGAAAGTACACAGAAACCAAATGTTAAGGTTTTATGTTGTTTTTATGAAGCTGCTTTCAGGAGGAAACTCGGGACACATCAGTTGTACCAAGAATAACACTGATTAAAAAGCCAGTGTATTGGTCTAATGCAGAGAGAACCACAACAAACTTGGGCCAAAGTCAACAGGGCTGCACAGTCCCCAGTGTGCAGGAAGTGAGCTCTGATAGAAAGAATAACAGCAGTGAGTGGCCACATTCTGGCAGCTACAGACCACAGACCAAGTGGGAAGAGCTGCCCGGTGCCTCGGTGTTTGTCGGGGCCCTAATGGGCCGTTGCAATAAAACAAAGATAAGAGCGGGGCTGCACTGACCTCCTCTATCCCTCACTGCAGCTTTTGTTTCCTCCTGACCTCTTTCACATGCCTGCCATCTCCCCTGTTCTAGCTGGTGATAAGCTGGACAATAAAGGCTGTTAGCCTGCAATAAGAAACAAGGATAAAGGCTCCCCATGCCAGCACAACAGAGACTGAGTGATTGATTACTCAGGCGGATGTGAGGGTCACTGACTTGTATCTACGTCACTGAAGATGGTTAGATGTGTGCTTTTTTTTAAGGAGAGTAGACACAACCTTTGGTCTCTGAGGAAGAGACCAAACCACTGAAGGTGTGAGCCGCCGTGTATACCTGCTGTGACTGTGTCTCTGTCCTTTAAACTTTGCTCCTCAACGCTCATTCGCAGCTGGATTTCAAACCGCCTGGAGAAGCCTTCCTTGGGTTTCCAAAGTGACTGCAGCATGAGGGGCTTCTCGTTGTCTCCCACCACCCGGAAACACTCCCTCTTCCACTGGTTATCTGCGCCTGTCTGGCCGATCACATCACAGAGCACGTAGTCATTGGCGTCTTCTTTTTCCAGGCAGTACCTGAACAACAATGGTAGAAACATGAGGGGGGGATGTTAAACCCTCTGGATCTGAGCTAACCCAGTGTTTTTAGGCCAATATAACTATTGATAAGATGGAGGAAGGAGGAATTAGAAGAATCCAACACTCTGTAGTTCTGAGTTGTTGTCTACGACAAATTTTATTCCTACCTTCCTATGAGTCAACATCAATTTGATGGTATCCTGGCGATCAGCAAGGATTAAACACACTTCAGAGACCCCATCAGTGCAAAGACCGTTTGGCAGTATGTCTCCGGTTAATCATGTATTTCAAATGTAATTTGCAGCCTAATATCACGTTATTTAAGTGTTTAATAAGGTGACGTGTTGAACATGACGCCCTGTAAATTAGGGATTGATTTTTATTGTTCTATCATTTAGCAAATTGCTCTAAAAGTGATCCCAACAATATTGTTTACCACTGTTGTTGTCATTATAGTTGGGGTGTGGATTTTTATAACAATATGTTTATAGTTATCTTTATAGTTATCGTCCCTGGTGTAGACGGCCCTTTAGCCTTGATCTGTAAAAATCTAAACGTAACATCACAAAAAATAGCAAATCCTCTCAACAATCCAGTTCTGAATACATTTGAGGTAAGAAATAGGTTCTGTAGCTGCAGAGACATGCTTAATTTCATATGTAAAACTTCACTTTTAAAAGGTGTGTTTTTCAGGAGATTTGAGAGGTGGTAAGTCATGTTACATGTTTAACTACTAGTGTTTGCTCATTAATCCTGTACTCCTGTCCTGGGCAAATTCAACTGAATCTCAGCAGAGTTTTTTCAGACTTAAATCTCCAAGCTAAAACAAGACGTAGTCTGGCAAACATGTTTAGACCCCATCTCAAAGTTAAAATATGACCCACACACACCGGTTTAATGTCACCCCTCACCTCTCCAAAGCCTCCTTCACCAGTTCCTTTGCACTGGACTGTGTGGTGGCCAGCACGCTCTTATAGTTTGTCCCCTGACAGATGTCGCTGCCAAAGATCTTCAGGATGCCGGGGACAGACATTTGACTGGACAGCTCTGCCGGGTCGTCTGCAGCCTGGAGGTCACTGGCCAGGCTCCCGCTGCCGAGCGCCTGGCCGCGGCGTCCGTTGTCCCGCAGGTTGGGGCTGTGGTTGAAAACTGTTGAAAGCCTGTTATTGTGGCGGCGGATTTTGCTCTTGGCTGGCTGCCGGACACAGACGCTCTCTGTGGAGCGGACGGGGCTGTCCGAGTTGTTCGACCTGAGAGGGACCAGAGGACGGAGACAGAAGACAGTGAGCTAACGTACACTGATTGTTAAGTGGCAAGCCTTAGACATGCACAATGGAATAATCAGCCATTCTGCATTTGTACATATATGTAGCTTTTTTATATCCACACAGAACAAACTCTTCCCTCTGAATCCCTGACTGTGCCCAGTGATTTATGGGTAGACAAAAAAGTTGAACTAAACTATGACCTCCAATTTGATCATCATCATAAGGTAAGCAAACACCTGCAGATACTGTTATTAGTTACTTTTTTCCAGCACTTTTTAATTTATTTCTGATATTATAACATTGTAATATATCTCGCTTGGGTTTCAACAATGTAAAATATTAATCTAGTCACTAAATAATAATGTCAAAGGTGTAAAATTATTTACTTGGTCGGTAAACTGGGTTTATATGCCAAGGCAAAGAGGAAGCGTTGAATGAACTTTATATAATCTGGCATAGGTCAGTGACATAAAACATAAAAACCATAAAGCTTGAATATTCCCAAAATATACTTGCTTAACACCTTAACGTCTTTTTCTCCAAATATTTAACCTCTTATACAACTCTATTCTCTATTGTGCATTTATGGTGCATATCATGACAGTTACCAAGTTCCACTGAAGGTGGTCAAAAAAATGATTAATTTTCCAAGTGTGATGTATTGTTTTTGTCACATAAAATGTTATTTACACACTTTAGTTTAACGTTTTGCTATTTATCATTTATCTGCATTTAATAAATTGGCGTTCAACCCACTGTAATGTACGTGTAAGCAGATATAAGTGGTATTTATCAGCAAACTATGTATCTCCTCCTGTAATACACATGTGTGCATAAACTGTGTTTTACTGTGTTGTCTTTCACAATCTGTTTATACACCAGCATCCACTTAACGGGTGACTTGCAGGAGGAGTAACACGGATGTAATAACACAAAATATGTCATTGGAGAGGTTATAATTGCTTTCTGTCAATAAACACTTAAAAATGTCCTTACATTGGATTACAACAAAATTACAGTGTGTTTTTTAGATGAACGATGCTGTGCTTAGAGTGCTTGTCCGGGCTAAATATTACAATAAAGTGCAGGTTTGTAAAGACTTACTGGACAGATCCATTGCTGGGTTTCCTCCCCAGTTTGGCCAGGCGCTTCTTTGGAGAGCGGATCAGCAGACCCACTGGGAAGTTCAGGGCTTGTTTATTTACGTGGCTGCTTCTCTCCTCCGAAATCATTATTGTTCTCAATTCACGTAAACACGACAAAACTACTCAGACAGTTGAGATGAGCAGAAAAGCGCATAATTCGCCGCTGGCTAGCTTAGGTGACGGGAAAAAACGTGAGGTTTTCCAGGAGAAAAAAAGTTCACTTCAACTTCCAGAAAGAAACCCCCAGGAATCACAGAAAGGTGTGTAAATACTCCAAACGTGTCTCCGTATCCATGAAACAGCAGCTGTAGAAGTTACTGAAATCGGTAGCTCGGTAAATTAAATGAACCGACGTTACATTCCCGCACGAGTTAGAGGAAAAGAAGAAAGAGCGCCGGTGGGTTCAAACCTCCGGTCCAGTCTCCACGGAGATGAAGTCCAAACTTGACGGAAGAAAACAGAAACAGAGACACTTTCACACATGGTTTGTCCTCTTTTCTTTTTTTCCCGACGGGAGACACGAGTCCAGGGACGAGCCGGTCCGTCGGTGTCCGGTCTGTCCGTCAGAGCGCGCGGACTGAAGTGAGGGGGGGGGGGGGGGGGGGGGGAGCCGCCGCTGCTGGAGGCACGAGCCGCTGCAGCTGACGTCACCGCCGCGTCACACGCACACACACACGCGTACACGCCCACACGCACACGGGGGACCCGTGGATGAGCCCAGTCACTGCGGGGTCCTCACTGACATATTCCGTTAGGTGAATTATGAACGTATATTAAGTTTATGCAAAACATTAGTCAACTGCTGGACTTAGGTGCAAGTCTGAGGTTTTACTTTACTTGAGTCTTCTCTTTTCATGCTACTTTTTACTTCAACTTTACTACAATTTAGAGGGAATTATGGTTCGTTTTGATAATCGGTTAATATGAGAAGCCTCCTAGACCAAAATTAATACTTCATTTGCACATAGGTCTACATGCATACTCTTGTTGTTAATTGTTGTTGTTTGTTTATGTGTGTTTTATATTGACTGCTGTGAAGCAGTTTGTTACTTGTATGTAACCGTCACCGAGGAGTGAGTCACACCGGGACGGAGCAGCACCGCAGCCCGACAGCGGTGGGCCCGCTTGGGGGACAAAATGACGGATTCCGTGGAATAAACAGCGGGAGATTTGCCCGCTCCGCAGCGCTCCCTCTCACCGGGATCGAGCAGCAGCAGAGTCCTGCCTCTGTTTGGCTATGGAGCTAAACACACAGCAGGGCTGAGTTTTCCTGTTCAGAGGAACATGAAGCGTTAAACAGTGAACTGCAGTTTAATGTGACAACACAACAAGTTTACAGTAAATAAACAGTGGGAGATTGTCGGCTCCACGGTGCTCTCTCTGGGTGAGTCACACCGGGATGGAGCAACGCAGTCCGACGGCAGTGTGTCTGCTGTGGGGAGAAATCAGCAGGTTCCATGGAATCCGTCATGAACTTTTACTGTGCCAGCAAGATATGCTATGCAGACTCTTGGTACTGACAAGTCCACCCTGGAGCTAGGGTTAGGTTAAGAATATCAGAATAAGCCATTCAGAGGCAGAGTAGGGCGCGTCTTTGCCGAATATGGGTAGGGAAAAAAAGAACATGTTGCCTTCTGGATACATGCATACCAAACAATCAACTGATTCATGGAGAAAATAATCAGCAGATTAATCCGTAATGAAAATAGTCAATAATTGCAGTCTGATACAAAATAGTTAAAAATGAGCTCCATCTCAACCAACTGCAACAGTAAAATCCTGCTTTTACATTAATGTATGAGTAATAATAATCTTATTATATAATACATAATAGTAGAACAGTCACATTTTTCTGCACTGAGTACTTAAGTACTTAAGTAGATGACCTTTGTCAAAGTCACTTTAGTACATTTTGCTAATTTTACTTACATATGTTTACTTAAGTAACATTTTCAATGCAGGACTTTAGCTTGTAACAGAGTATTTTTACAGTGTGTAACTGTAAAAACTACCTGTAGTAGTCCTGCACAGTGATTGATGTAATTAAGTACTTTCACTCAAGTAATTTGGAGTCGTGTTTGTGTCCATCTGAGAACTTTAAGTTCAGTACTCTCTTTTGGCTCTGTTTTTGGTCTCCACCAGCTCCTGAGGGAAGCATCTGTCTCTTTAGCTGCTAAATGCTCCACTGTGTTCACCAGGTTGTCTCTGACTGTGTCTGTCTGCTGTTTGGTGCAGAGCAGTTAGTGTACAGTGGGTTTTTCTCTGAAAACATAGTCTGCTAAGGGGCCCAAAAATGTTTATTAGAAATATAACACATTTGAAGTTGTCTCAAAAATGTTTGTGAAATTTATTGGAAAGTTGGATCTTGCCATGTGTGTCATGCAACAAATCTTTATTTTCGAGGATTTTTTAAAAAAACGATTTCTTAATATTGAGAGACAGGCATAGACCACTGCAAGTTAAAGAAAAAATAAGTATTGCATGTACAATTTTCGATCACTTTGTTTTTAATTAAGATGCAGATACTTTTCTGGATATTTTCTATTATTTCTCCAAAATTATAATTTAAAGAACTGTAAAACCTTGGCAGAAGCATACAAGTATTGTGTGATATATAATTATATTATGAGTACTAGTGATTTTTAAGTTTTATTTATTTATTTATTCATGCACATTTTTTATCTGCCTTTTGTCTAAAATAAAATAAGACTACAGAAAGTGTTGCAGGCATAATGGATCATACAATGCAAATTTCACATTAAGTGAAATGGATAAAACAAAAAAGTGACTTAATAATACTGCTTGTATATAGTTTATACAATGATACACAGTATTGTTTAATATTTTAATGTTCATATATAGAACAGCTTTATGAGACTGTGAACAACCCTGCAAGAGACAATAAACCTTGAAGCCTGAGGCTGATTTGTGGACGTGTGCATCAAGAGCTCCATCCAGTGGCAGTAAAGTTGAACTGCCACACAACTGCAACACAGCATATCATTACATTAGCAAGTACATACAGTAGTTTTACAATGTAGTGTATGATGCACATACTAACATCTGTGCAGCAGCTTCACTGACAGCTATCATGTTAATAATGCAGTTAAATACAGCACTGTACTGATGCTTATCATAGCAGGTTAAATGTGTGTAATCTATTAATGTGTAAATTAATAAAATATTTATTGCACCATCAAGTCTCAGAGGTGGAAGGCAACAAAATGCTGAAGAAGACAGAAGACTTTATATGTTTATTTTAATATTTCAAAATGAAATGTTGTACGTTTTGCTCCTGAACTTTTATGTAATGGCTGTGTCACTAAATCTGTTGCAATTTTATTTTCAATTTCAAAAATTTTGTCGCTAAACAATTATAGCTTAAGCTACCTAGCAGTTAGTGAAGGCAGCTTCTGAATGTACACACTCATATCTTTTCAGTAAGTAAAAGTACATAAGTATAAGCATCAAAATATACTTAAAGTACTAAAAGCAAAAGCACTTATAATGCAGAATGTCCCATTTCAGACTCAAACATATTATATTATTGAACTGTAATTATTGATGCATTTATGTGTAAATCACTTTAATATCGCAGTTGGTAAAGGTGGAGTAAAAGTATCGTAAAATGATCACTTATACAGTACACTGCATACATTTTACTGGTGCTATTTGTCTTTAATTTAACTTGTAATGCTGGACTGGTATTAACCCTATTTGAGTTTGAGTTTTTTTATACCAGTTCCAGGTATATATATGTCATTATAGATGACACGTTCATGCATTAACTGTTAGCCATCACCACTAACACCTGCAGTACGTCTTTACCAATATACTCTTTCTCTCTCTCTCTTTCTCTCTCTCTCTTTCTCTCACACACACACATAAAGAATTTTATTGTGGTATTGAGTAACGTGGTGAGAGGCGGATGTGAGTTAACTCTACCTGCAGCTGTTGTGCACAGCGAGCGGTTTGAAGATGACAAGATTCAGGTCAGATGCACCTCTTCACTATATTCTGCAAACGACCTCATTCTGCTCTCCAACTGCGACGCCACGCTGTTCACTATCCATTCAGCCTGATTGTTCACCTGAACTGAACATCCATCAGACATGTTAGAATCTGTTTTCACTGTGTGTGGATGTTTACTCAGCTTAGAGAGAAAGGATCTTGCTTATTGAAGGAAAATAGAGAAAATAAATAAATGAAGCGCACTGCATGTTGTGGTTTTGATTAATTTAATGTAATTGTTATCATAGTATTATTAAATTTAACAATAGGACTCACACAAATTAACCGTAGTTGTACATGAGGACATACAGGTATTTTGTGTGTGTTTATGGGATGGAAATAGACACATAGGACATATTTAAATGCTGTTTTTAAATCTATTATATGGAGTATGGCATGGATGCAGCATATTCCTCAAATTCAGTGATTCATTTTTGAAAAAAGAGAATAACTGGCAAAATGTCAATGCTGCTATGTATTATGAAAAAACTGCTGCAATTTAACAGTGTTTTAACAAGATTTAAAAACAATATAAATCATATTTCTGCAATAAATAAATATAATAATCACAATACAGCCATTTTTTTACACATGTAGTAAAGCACAATATTAAACTGTTCTTTTTTTCTTTGTAGTGCATTGGTATGCACTACAAAAGTACAAATAAACAAATACATTTGCAATTAATCAAATTACCACAATAAATTGCCACATACTGTAGTGAACCTGGTCCCTAGAGGCCCCTAAAGGTCTTGGTCCTTTTGCTAGTTGCACACTTTGGAGCTCTAATTATAATTATTAATCGCAAGTGAATAAACATTATAGTACCAGTGTGCATGTTTTAACAGATCATAAATACTTTCCATAACTGCTAACTATTTTCTAAAGGATGCTGTTGTGTTTTTATAACTATCCAAGCAGCAAGTGTTCAGTTTGAAACTGAAGGCATGACAAAATAGTGCAGGCTTTTCAAACAAATCTGCACTTTATTGTCATAAAACAATAAAGTAACTTTCACATTAATAGAGCAGACCTGGATTTCAACCACGAAATTAGCAACATCCTCTACATTCAGCAGACATCGCTGAGACACAGGCGTTCATGTTCTCTGTCCACAAGCTTAATAAACCTCCATCACGGATGAATAAACAGACCAGACCTCTGTATGTTCTTGTCAGTATTAAATGGGTTTATAATTTCTTCAACAGATTACAAATCTCCAGCAAGTTTCAAATCTCTGCATGGTGATTTTCATGCCCTACTGAATAGAGAAATGTGGATTTTGATGCTACATGAGAGAATATTTTGCAGTAAAACATGCAAAAATTCCTTTTACAGCCTTTAAAAACTCAAAAGGTATGTTAACTGTGCTTTCTTTTGTAAAATCACATTTTAAAGCTGAGATCCCAGTATAAAGTTGATCAGTCCCAGTACAATTACAATACCAGACTGAAGCATGTTAGAGAAACACAAGGTTTCATTTAAATTGACCTTATTTATTATATTTGACTGTTGTTTCTGGCACAGACGATAACTGTCAGGGCCAAAGCTTGGTTAAGTCATAACTTTGAACATTGAACTGTTTATGTTCGTAAAAAGGTCATTTCATTTTGTTGGGGGTGAAAAAATGACATATTAATCAAACCTTGTGCAGGATAATTATCATAATATCAGTAGTAACAACATAAAAATTAACATGAAACATCACCATCTATGTGCACACTTGATTAGGGAGGGTGACAGAATGATACCGGAAGCTGTCGAGATTTTCTGCAAAATAAAAGTAAAGATAGGAAAACAGATAAGTTAACATTATTGGGCTTACATAGCAATGTTCACCCAACTTTTGGCACATTTGACCATGTGTATTGATATGGGTGTAGAGATCCTTCGCTTAATAATTTACTGTACCCAGCCAACAAATCCTGTATGTGCTCTTTGATAGATTATTTTAATAAAATGCCTCCCTTAGTCTCCGCTGGTTGCCTGACAACTGCTTCCAGCCAAGATAATAGTCCCACACAGAAGGGAGACCTGCTGTTTTTAGACTTCGGTTTTGGATCAAACAAACGCGATATAACGTTTTTAATTAAGATCGTACTACATTGGGCTATTCCAACTGTTTCCAGTCATTATCCTGAGCTAATTGCAGGTTTTCTCGTTGTGGCTTCACATTAAAACGAACGGACATGATGTGGGCATCAATCTCATCCATCCTCTCGGCAAAGGGAGCGCATAATGTGCTCGCAGAGATATGACAGTGCTACTGGATATTCAAAGGCGCATGACGCGCCGCAGCAAGTGGAGTTTTATTTTGAAGGCGGGGCCGGAGGTGGCGCCCCCGGCCCCGCGGCTGGTGCTGGAGGAGAGGCGGCGCTGCCTCACAGCGGCGGAGCGACGACCGCAGGCAGCAGCGCGGACACCTCCCGTCCTCACCCGAGTGCAGCCAGTCAGCGGCGCAGGGAAACGGTCTTCAGCCCCAAAGCAGGACTCTTTATTTGCCCGTGCAAACGTTTTGTGGCTCTAAATATGCTGCTGTGTTCACACTTCGGACGGACAAGAGGCCAGCCTTAAAATAACCAACCCCCCCCCCACTACTACTACGAGTTGACCTGCACCCCCGAGAGCAGCAAAGGTAAGATAAACAATGTTGATTGAATATCAGAAATATCTTTTTGATCACACACCAGACTTCATTGTAAAAATGCTTCATTTTAGTAACCGCTCGGTTCTCTTCCTCTTTCTCTCTCTCTCTCTCTCTCTCTATTTCTCTGTCTCACTTCTCTCTTTCTTTTCTTTACCGATTTACTAGTTTTTTTTTTGTAATTTACATTTTTAACTGAATGAAGCCTTTATGGAAATCTCTGCTGCACCCATAACAGCCAACATTATGTTCAACATTATAATTTGGATATTTAAACCAATTATAACCTGTTACATGGACGCTTAAAGCAGGCTGTACTCCAATCATCCACTCATACTCGTATACAGGTAAACATAAGCTGAATTTCTCAACTAATTTTGTTATTTATGTGATAGTTCACTTGATCCCACTGTTTGATTTGGGTTTTTGGTTCCTCAGCTGCACTTTTATACTCCACTAAGTTTGGGGAAGTGGTTTTAAAAGCTGTTGTTAGTGAGGGAGGGGATGGGTTACTGGAGGTCATAACTGATAGAAAGATAGATTATTTATTAGTTCAGAAAATGTGTTTAATTTGTTCTGTAAATCCATTGAGGTCCCTGCCTGTCTGTCAGCGGAGGGGTCAGAAGTCAGGGTTACAGGTCAGTGAGCTGTGAACCTCATGTCAAGACCAAACACTCCCTCCTGTTTGCGACAAGAGCACTGAGGCGTGAGTTGGCCTCCATGAAGTCACAACTAGAGCTGCGATATTTTCTCAGTTAACAGTTTGTGTTGTTAACATAGCATAAAATAGGTTCAAATGCCTGTGAAGGTTTGTATTTCCATAGCTTGTTTTATGTGACGACTCAGCTTCTGACAACGTACAAAAAACTAGGGCTGAAACAATAAGTGGATTAATCGATTAGTCGATCGATGTGTGAATTGGCTGCCTTTCTTTGCTGTATATTGTTGTCAGTCCATCTTTAAGTTTTGGACTCCAGGTGGGACAAAACAGGCAATCTGAAGGTGTCACCTTGTGTTTGGAGAAATTGCAGTGAGCAGTATTTTTGGACATTTCATAAATTAAACAATTAATTAAACGACAGCCAAAATAATCAGCAGATGAATCGATAATGAAAATAATCATTAATCATTAGTTGCAGCTCTTCAAAAATCAGCACTTGTCAGCAGTTCCACCAAAGAGAGACTTCCCCTCTAAACTTGTAACATGGTTTTTATTTAAATAATTGTTGAAATTATCAAAAAATAAATAAATTCAACAACAAATAAAAACAAATTTTTAAAATCACAAATATTAAAACAGATGTGTCCCATTAATCATCTCATGACCCCTCAGATTTATCTGGTGACCCTTTGGAGGGGTCCGACCCCTAGGCTGGGAACCAGTGGCCTAAACTAACTGTATAGACAGTAGTTGAAAAGTTGTCTCCACCTGCAGCAGTTACAACAGTAAAATGCTGCTCTAACATTAATGCATCAGTATTACTAATCTAAAAATGTCATATAATGATATTTCAACCACAGGGGGGACATTTTTACTTTTACCTTTGATACTTTAAATAATTGTGCTGATAATACTTATGCACTTTTATTTCTATGAGTATTTGTAAGGTGTTGTACTTTTACTTGAAGGATCTGAAGCAGTTTGTTCTGGAGAACTACGTTTTGAAAATTGTCTCTGCAAAGGTGATCGTGTTGTATTTGCATATCTATTGATGTGCTTTGCCTTATTACACCTGACCAGCTGTCTAATATACCTGTTGGAACTGTAAAAACTACCGGTAGTAGTCGTGTACAATGATGGAAAGTATATTTACTCAAGTACTGGTACATTTCATGCTGCTTTCTTCTTCTACTTGGCCACATTTCAGAGATAAATATTGTACTTTTTACTCCGCTACATTCATTTGACAGCTTTAGTAAGTAGTGACTTTACAGATTCAGATTTTTAATTAAAAACACATTATACTCTTGTGAAATATGTTGCAATAACTATAACGAAAACTGAAATACTTAAAAGAAGCTTCACCTCGACCAACTACACTACTATACTGCGTACACATGAATACGTCATATAATATCATATTTACAGTCTAACACTCGCAGGGGCCATTTTTATTAATTCTATTAATTAAGTACTTTTACTTTTGTGACATTTTCAATGCTTGTAATGGATTTTTATATTGCAGTGTGAATAAGTAAAGGATCTGAATACTTCCTCCACTACTACTACTAACTACTAAGTTTCAAAGAGGGAGAACAACAGTGTGATTGTTTCAGAAAAAGGAATCAAATAAACAGTTTCAGTTGCTTCTCTTCTCTTCTCAAACAAAACGTTTGTATCTGTATTGGATTGGACATGGACCGTTCAGTTTATGAGGCAGTTGCAAAATGAGAATGAAACCCCTCTGTAGTCAAGACAATGAAACTTAATGCAACACTGCAAGCAACACTTCAACTCACAACTGAAACTATTTATTGCAGTTGGTTGTTGTCACCACTGCAGAAATGCCGTATGCTGAAATGAACTCAAAATCTATTAAATAGGGTCAGAAAGCCAAAAATTCACTGGTTTCTGCTTCTCAAATGTGAATATTTGGTGGTATTTTACTGAATATCTTTGGATTTTGGACATATGGTCGGTCAACATGTGATGTTTCAAGGCGTTAACTTGGATTTGAAAAATCTTAAGTGCATTTTCTGTCATTTTATAGCAAAAGGCAATAAATCAATTAGTTGAGAACACATATTAATCATATTAATTGATAATGAAAATCATTATTAGTTGAAGCCCTACACAAAAAAACATTATCAGCAGCAATTTTTACAGCCAACAAATCGTTCAAATTGTAATTATTAAGGAAAAATGCCAGCTTCTCAGATGTGAATATTTGCTGCCTTTCTTTGTCCTCTATGATATCGTGAATATTTTTAGGTTTTGGGCTGTTGGTCAGAGAAAACAAAACATTTCAAGACTATTTTCAGACATTTATATATAATAAGGAATACAACCGTTAGTTGCAGCATTTGTCTACAGCATATTGTCAGTATGTAGCATGTCTTACGTGTCTGTAAAATAAATACATAACATTTCAAAAACAATGTGGTGTTTATAAGTAGGCTACAAGGCAGGGAAACCACTCGTGATGTGGTTAAATCCTGCACTGACACAACTGCCAATAAGTGCTGCCAATATGCCTTTACTGACGACTTAAATAAACCCAAATAATTTTTTGTTTTTTACTTTTATTTGTTTTTTGTTTAAGAAAGGGTTGGTACACGGCACCAAGAAAACATTCATATCAAAAAAAAAGTTTGATAAATAAGAATAAATAGCACTTTCCTCCTCTTTACTCGCCTCTCCTCTCGCCTCACCGGCCCCCTCCCTGAGTTCTCCTGTTCTTTTCCATCCCCATGTTCGACCCATGTTCCCTCTCTGTCTGTCAGGGTAAACAAACACTTCATAATTATGTGAATGAATACAGGTTTGAAATAACGAGTGACAGAAATAACTACATATTTTTTAACAAGCTAGGTTAGTACCCCCACGGCCTAACTGCACTTGTGTTACCTGTGTACGTGACTTAGGCTGCTGGCTTTGCTGAAGTACCGCCACGCTGCCGCAGGCACAGCAAAGTGACTGGCAGAACTGACTGGAACCAACTGGAAACACTAGTACACAGAGAAGTGAGAGGCCAGATATTTGTTGTTTGAGTTCTGTTCCCTACTAAACATAAAGCAGCTGAACCAAACCAAACCACCCTGGACTTCCATGGCTTTGACCCAGAAGGTTTCATTAATATGCATTCTCATATACTGTACAATGTAGGAAGATTCCCACTTCCGTTGATGTGGCGGACTCACAGTAGAACAGCTTCCCAGAGAGTCCCCTTGTCGCTGATGCGAGGCCTTCATTAATTATTGAAGCGGCAGAGGCGTGAGTTAGGTATTAAAGATAAGATAGGATTATAAAAAGTCCCCACAGTCATGCAGGAACAGCTTGGCGTACTAAATTTGCACTTGATTTCCCCTTTATTTATTTCTGCATTGAAACACATAGTCAGCAGTTGAGACTGGAATGAGAACGAGGCGGTTTTTTGCAGTTATAAAAGTATTTAGAGAACAAAATACGTTTACTGTCAGTGTTTAAGTCGGTTTGGTCAAGTTTGCATTCAGGGTAGCTAGGACCACCAGGAGGGGCAGAAGCTGAACATTTCAACCGTTTATCCATTTAGCTTTTTTTCACTTTATATGCATTGTTGTAGCCAACTGTTCCAACAGTTTATCCATTACTTCTTCTTATTCTTCTTCTTCTTCTTTTAATTGTAATTTCTGTTCATTTTAAAAACGAGCTGACATACTCCAGTCTTTTTACTGACTTTGACTGAGGCATAGCATTCAGGAATTAATTTTCAGAGCTGTGTTCACATGTTGAAAGATGATGAATCTTTTTATTAAGGGATGTCTGTTTGCCCGGTGGGGAAAGGAGAATCTAGTGGGCATTTTACAGCACTAGAACCACCCCTAAGGTACTTGAGTTCAAAGAAGAAAGTTGAAAGCTTGCAAAGCGCTCTACAGCTGCGTGAGTGGAGCGAAGGCAGAGTCGGGTTTTTTTTCACGATAGCTCACCACATCCTTCACTCCGTAACCGCAAACAGAGGGAAGGTTTTAATTCACGTCTGTGGGAAAATAACCAAATGTCACGCCCAAGATACAGTAATGGCTGTCGCCCTTTTGATCAAAGTTTCAGAAGTTTGATCTTTTACTTGGAGAAGTAGATTTTCACTAAGGGTGTGTCTTCAGTCTCATCTTGTTTGTCTACATGTGGGTAAACAGTAGTAAATTAGGAAGTTTTGTGACTCTTCCTAATTTAGAAATATATTTAAATATACACACAAATGAATGTTTCCAGTTCCTTTAATGTCCACGTCATTTCCATGTCCTTCATTCATGCCGAGAGCTTGCTTCGTTTGATATGACCATATACTGTAAAATTACCAGGAACTGAAGTGTTGTTTGTGTTTGACGTTTATATGCGGTCAACATCTTGTTCCCTGAAAAACAAACAGAAGTCTGTGTAAGTCTCATGTAAGAAATGTTTAAAATCAACTCCATTGAATGAAAAGTACCTTTTCCGCCTATATGCTGATGCACTTTGTTAACTAAGATTTACAGCTGTAAAACACGGCTAAATGCAGTGGATTTTCAAATGCGCTTTATCTGTGACTGATGTTAACAGTACATTTTATGCAGCATTAGGATATCTGTAATTGGACTTTTAGACATAAATTATGTCACTGTAGAATAACGTACTGTTCATTCCTTTGTCTGTGAATTACTTTTTGGTTAACAAAAGGAATATACTTTATATATTTGTCATGCATATAACATAAAACATGAAACTGATTTGGTATAATGACAATAATTTATGTGCAGTTTCTGTGTTTTGTCACTTGGATCAAATGTGGAAAGAGAAGATTACCACTCAAATACTTTTCTACATATGGAGTGTTAATAACCTTTGATAAAAAACTTTTAACACTCTGAACTGCGATAATCTGCATGAAAGATGCTAGTTGAATAAAGACATGACTGAAGGCAAACTGACTTCCTTAAAAGTGGCCATTTCATTGATTGATAGTGACTACGAGCTGCAAAAAGCACTTCTTTACCAAAGAATTGTGACTTATGACTTCCTAAAACTAATCTCGTGACCCGCCCAAAGCCACAGCTGGTATATATCACTCTGTTATCTCATCAACATGTTGACACACAGCGTCTCATCACAAAATCTGATTTTTGCTGACACGCACTTGCCATGTTAAGAGTAGAAAAAATTGCTTTTATCATGTTCATGCCTTGACAAATTTTACCCTCATGGTGAAGAGCTCAGGATGGACCTTTTAAACTTCCTCCATTTTTCTTCCTGCCTGTATAGAAACACTTGTCGTGGACTTCCTGATCCTCTCTCCGCTTCGTTCCCTAAACCTTTCGAACACTTCCGCTGGTCCCGATGGAAGCCAGAGGAAAGTATGATTTTAATGCAACAGCAGACGATGAGCTCAGCTTCAGAAAGGGCGATATACTTAAGGTCAGTGCACATTGATTGGACGATGGGTTTTCTTTCAATATGGCTCCAAAATGTTTTGTTACATTTGCACAAATACACTACATTTACATTTGCTTTTTTTCCCCATCAGATTTTAAGTCCACAGGATGAGTGGTACAAGGCAGAGATGAACGGACAGGAGGGATTCGTGCCACAAAACTACATCGAGATGCAGACTCCGAGGTGAGAGACACTGACCTGGAAGGGAGTTTGTTACTGTATTTGGGATGACCTCCAGTTTAATCCTCACTCAAGCACAAATCCTCCTGATTCTGCCCGTGCAAACCACCAGATAAAACACAACAATAAGACAAGAAAAAATGTATGTTTTGACCATGTTCGTGCGTCTGTAAATCAGCTTCAATATCACTTCGACTAATTCTGACTTTTTGATGATAAACAAAAATTTCCCTTTCAGAAGAGACCAGGAACAGGACTATAATCAGAAAGGGTCAAGAACAGGAAGAGTTTATTCTAGGACAAGACACCTGTACGTTAGGGGAGAAATTACAGCAGGTTATGGGACACTGACTGTAGGTGTGTGTGTGTGTGGTTTACATCATTATATCCTGTGTGTGTGTTTGTTCAGGTGGTTTCAGGAAAATGCCAGTCGCAGCGCCGCCGAGGAGCTCCTGAGGTACAAAAGTGTCGGAGACTTTGTGATCCGAGGGTGCCAGAGTTCCCCCGGAGACTTCTCCATCTCTGTCAAGTGAGTGAAAATACGGGCAACAGTTGGCATTTCAGATGGCAAAATAGACGTCCCTGGCTTACCTCACAAAGGTTGCAATGGTGATCAGTTCAATTCCAGATAAGAGTGGATTTGTTTGATACGTCAGCTTCATCTAAAAATGTAGGTTGCTGTGACAGACAAAACGTCCGTGTCTTCACTAATTTATCAGCCAGAGAGATGAATCCATCAAGACTTTTGTGTCTTGATGGATTCATAATTTATTAGTGAAGACTCAATCTCAAGTTAATGGAACTGATTTCAGAGAGTTTTGAGGTTGTTTCAGGGATGTTTTTTTCACCAGAAACTCCTGACATTTATCATTACAATTCAAACAGCACACCCACATATTTAAATTAAATCTGATTTAGAGGATTATTATAAAAATCAAGCTGTTGAGTTGGTGGTTTTTTAACAAAAAAACAACCTTTGATTAAAATCTGTTAAAAGGTCAGTTACACCGTCAATATACCAATATTTCCCCTCGACGCCCATCAACTTATATATAAAAGAAAAAAACTCTGACTCATCTTCTCGCTCTCTCACCTTATGTAATGTGCTGCAAACTCTGCAAGACTTCGGATATTTACAAGCAGCTGCTGTGGCAGCAGCGGGGTAAACAAGATGGAGTGTAGCGGCCCTCCAACGTGAGGTTCAGTTAGTTTGCTTCAGCGTGTCTGCACACATCCAGGACGCCCGGGAGAAAACTGTAGATTCAGTTACACATTATAGAAATAATACATATTCTAAAGGATCAAATACATTTGCTCCCCTGAGCTCTCCCCATTTTCTTTATTTTTACACCCGTTTTTATAAACTCCCAACCAGCCCCCAACACAATATAGAAATATAGATTTAAAAGAACCATAAATAGAAATTAAATGAAATATCAAGTTTTGAGCTTTGGGTTTTAAGATGTCACATCCTCTCTGCTCTTACTTGTTGTTGCTGAAGACCTCCATTATGGCCACCGGCACGGGACTCCTTCCTTTCTATTGAACTTTGGTGTTGCAGTTTTGTACGTTGACCAGCAGAGGACAATCCAGTTTAGGGAACAGCTGAGCCTCAGGAATGACAGAGCGCTCAAGGCCCAGCTAATGTAACACTTGAACAACCCGTGCTCTGTCTTCCCTCAGACACGAGAGTGACGTTCAGCACTTCAAAGTGATGAAAGACAACAAAGGCCAGTACTTCCTGTGGTCCGAGAAGTTCACCTCCCTAAACAAGCTGGTGGAATTCTACAAGGCCACCTCCATCTCCAAAACCAGGGAGATCTACCTCAACGATGGCAGCTTGGACAATAAAAGCCCCTCCGTGGCCCAGACGGTAAGGGACTTTCCTGTTCAGAAACAGGTGATCAGCTTTGATTTGCTATTTGCATTGAATAGTACAGTGAACTGGCTCAAACTAGACTTACTGCTTGTTCTGCTGTTCAGAAGTGGACTCTTCATGTCATCTCTACCAACACAGGTCTGCTTACAGATGTCACATTTAAGGCTGCAATCAATTCTAATTATATTGCTCAATTATAGTTAGATGTTTTGGTTAAGTTATTCTGACCCCTGGTTGTGTTTCTAATGAATAATGGCTGAATAATACACATAATTATTTATTTGAGAATCAAGAGGAAAACATTTGACAAAATGAGCAAAACTCAGTCAAACCTTCATAAAAACAATTAAGGCTGCAACTAACAATTATTTTCATTATAGATTATTAATCTGTTATTGTTTTGATTAATTTAATCCATAAAAGGTCAGAGAATAGTGACAAATGTTCATGTTTTCCAGAGTCACGGTGACTTCTTCAAATATCCTGTTGTGTCCGGCCAACTGTCCCAAAGATAATAGAAGACAAAGAACATATTCACAATTAAGAAGATAGGGAGTTTATAAAAACAGGTGTAAAATGTAGGAAATGGCGAGAGCATGGCAGAGGAGCAGAAGACTGTAGTTATGATTAAAGGCAGGTCAGGGCCACTGTGGAAATAACTTTTAGTGTTTTTATCCTGCTTCACTTTTATTCAAAACAACTAGTTTGTGTTACATGCTATTGGCAGTTTTATTTAATTATATACAAATTATTTATGTAAATCTATGTTCTTGTTTCTGTGTTACCGTCAGATATCAAACCAACCATGTTTCAAGTGTTGCATTTAGAGAGCCTCAAACCTGGCTTACAATGTCACTCTGAGCTTGTTGAGATCCGGAAGGTTTTTTTTATTAAAATTAGGGAAATGAAAACTTTTCTTGGCTCATATTGAGAGCGACAATTTCAATTTAAAGTTAAGCTCTCTTGGAGGTATGGTGTATAAGTGTGTATACTTGTTAAATACTGGAACAATTTGAAGCCATGCCTGCTAAACATGAGCAAATTATGTTTTACATTCTTAAGAAGTGCAAGAATCAGAGGCAGAGTGACTGACTACATGTTGATGTGAAGGAGAATGCTAAAAAAGGAAATGAAACCATAGAAGATAGAAGGAGAGACGGAAGACAGTCTCTAAAAAGACTGAACAGCCTGAGCTTGATCTGTCTGTTCATGCTGTTGGTGAAACTCTAAAATCCCCATGCAGCTTTAAATACATTAGTGATAAATATGAATTGTCATATTTATAACATTTTACTCTTATGTTTTAATTACTATGCACACTATATGTTGTTCAGTCACTATATTTTTCTATATAATCATCAATACAATTTTTTATTTTTCAGGTTTTTTAACTGATCAATTGTTCTCTGAAAGATTAAAAAACAATGTAATGACAACCGAAAGACCCAAAGGTCATTTAGCTATAACCAGGAAATAATAATATAGGTTATAATAATGTTACTGTATGAGAAACCTTAATGATGAATCAGTTATCAAAATTGCTATTGAGTCAATCTGTTCATTAATCTGTCAGTTACTCACTTCAGCTGTAAATATTCAACATATTGAATGTTAGATATTAGATTTGTACACCAGTTTTCTCAGTTTCAGTGTACTTCAGTGTACTGGTAAATATATTGTGCTTGTTTACAGTCAGATGAGAAATTATTGCTACTTGTCGTGTAACTCATGGTCAAAAAAAGAGGAAAAAAAAGAAGTAAACAAGCCTATTTCCCAAACTGCTGGATGTTTTGCCGTGATATATTTTTGGTTACTTCCCCCTACACATCTTTGTGCACATCAGATGAAAAAACGTTAGATTTCTGAACATATAAATAGAAATGACAACAGCCCGTGCTGTCACCTACTTCCTGTGTGTTTCCTTCCTACAGGTGAAGAGGGGAAGTTTGCCTGAACAGCGGAACACAGCTGCAGCCATTGTTACTTCACCGCGCAGAGCCTCGGACCAGCCCAACAACCAGCTGGTAAACACACTGCAGTCTGAGGCACCCCCTCACTGACACCACCAGTCCTGTTCCCAGTGTGTTCGTTTCAATTGATTTCAAACTGGATGACATTTTAACACTCTCAGTTATATAAAAGCAGATGTTGTCTCAAGATTTTTATACAACTTAACTGTTGATGTCAGTTTGGTCATGTTTCAGATCATAATACCACAGAGTGGCAGAAGTTGAACGTTTGATCTGTAGTTTTGTTTGTTTGACTATTTTCCACCATTTATCCGTAACTTTTAGCTAACCTTTTTAGCTTGTAGACTAGTTTCTTTCAATATATGGATACACATTTTTCAAAATCATAATTTTTATTTTTTCAATTAAATTGAAATACTGCACAATCTTTGTACCCTCAAGCAACTGCAGAAGTACCCTGGTTTGGAATCACCGCTCTGCCATTATGACTCATGTAGTATTTGGTTGTATGTGTTTTAGTTTCCAGTCAGCTGAAGCAGAAACATTACGTGTCGTGTTTGTCCTTGTTTTCCAGGCTAAGAGAGCGGGTCTGGAGGAGCGAGCTCACACCATTGGTCACACAGGAAGAAGCAGCCCCATCAACTCTGCTTACCCTCCCCGTCGCACGTCTGAGACCATGCCTCTCCCTCAGGTCAGCCTGCTGTCCTCTCTCCTCTGCTGAGGAACAAAAGAAAAACACGCCACACATGTGCTGGGATTTTGGCTGAAGTTGTCCAAAGCAAGGGTTCCAACCCGTTAATTATTTTTTCAACAATCAATTCATCTTTAGAAGTCTTTGAAAGTCAAAAAATAAAAATCCCAGAACCCAAAGTGGCGTCATCAATTAGCTTTCCAACTAACACAAAGATGTTCAATGTGTAATAATATAAAACCGAGAAAAACAACAAATCCTCATTTGAAACTGCAACTTTTTCTTGACAGTTAATGGATTATAAAACTTGATAACTGATTCATTTTTCTGATCATTTAAGATCCTCAAATTAGTAACGAATGCCTCCAAATCCCAAATGTAACCCTCGAATTAGCAGTTTATGCACTCAAAATACCAGTTTTACTTTTACTACTTACTAAATTCTGCGATCTGTGTATTTACATTATTTAGAATTATCACTGTCCTTCTATTTGTCATTATTCCTTCAGCTTTTAACATCCCTTGATAAAAGCATGTCACTCACTCCATACACAATTATGATAGTATGATACTTAGTACACAGAGGAACCACTATGTGTTTGTTCAGTGCTACGGTGTTCACAATAAAACAGTGGTGAAGGAAGTATTTCGATCCTATCCTAGTTAAGTAAAAGTATATGAGTATAATGTATTTGGTACTCATACTACGGTACAGTGCTTGAGTAAAAAGTAGCAAGTTTAGTATTTTAAGGGCACAAATGATGAATTAGAGGCAACAAAATATAAGAATTAAAGCGAACACAAATTAGTCAATTGAGGGCACATATTTCTATGTACTGAAATGTTTTCATTTCAACACTTTAACTACGTCCTTCGGGTGTTGCTCATCGCCTGGTGTCCTTCTGTCCCACAGAGGGCGTCCTTGGTGCAGGTGCAGGCGCTGTACGACTTCACCGCAGAGGAGGAGGACGAACTCGGCTTCTGCGTCGGCGACATCATCGAAGTGTTGGATCGCTCTGACGCATCGTGGTGGAAAGGGAGGCTGCGGGGGAGAAGCGGGCTGTTTCCTGCCAACTACACGTCACCGCTGTGAGAAACACGGCGCTCTTGCCCATCCACAGACCGGCTCTGCTGCTGCGTGTGTGCTTTTGAACACAAACACTGAGCAGTCGGTGACTCGTCGAGTCTTCTGCGCCGCATGTTCATCAAGGCGGACTGCGAGGCAGTTAGTGTTGTCAGATATTGTTCACAAACATGCTGCCACTCAGCGCTGTGCCTGTGCAGGTCTTTTTTTGTGGACATTTTTCTTTATTTAAAAAAAGAAGCAGACACGCCCACAGGAGCCTCCTTAATCCTGGTTCATGTTTAACTGGCACGCAGGAGCTGCTGCAAGTGGCCGAGGAACGTTTCTTATTATTTGCATTATGGCATGTCATGACCGCATATATTTATTTTGCAAAATGCTCATTGGCCAGTCTGCTGATGACCCAACTGTTTTCTGCTCGTGTGTAGTCATATTTTATACCACAAAAACCTTTGTATTAACTTCAGTGTGAATGCTTAAAATAGACGTGCAGTTTCCTTGCAGCTCATTGACTTGGAAATAAAATAATTCTATCACCGCTTTGATGTTTCTAATCTAATGGTAACTAGACTTGCTTTGCCTCTGGTTTATCCTCGCAACAGTAGCATATTTTATTGTGACATTCCTGTAGAACCTTGAAATTGATTTCTGAAGGGATTTCTGAAGATATTCCCTCATGTAGCTGCATGATGGCAGCCAAAGCCAGCCAAAATAAAACCAGAAGTAAGGAGAGTTGAAAGCCTTCAAATTAAAAGCAGCACTAGAGGTTGGGTCCTAGTTTATTACCCAGAAGATGCTCTTAGTGGCAGTGGTGTAGCCCCTCCCTTTAATACATCTCTTGTTTGTTCAAATAACTGAATCAACAAGTGAGCACATGCATCTGTAGGGAGATCAGTAATGAAGTGTTTATAGCAAATTTAAGAGAGTCTGCCCTGTCTGAAATCTCAGCATATTTCAGCCTATTTTCTCAACATACTGTAATTATTGTGTCAAGCTCACGCTCTTTGAGACTTACATTTAAAGTACGATATATATATATACATATATAGGCTATGCAATTTTTTTCTTCATTAATGACATACCTAGGCGGATATATTTACAAGTGATTGATGGTACATAGGCTGCAATTATAGTGCTTTTATAGTAAAGTGTTTCACAAAGTGCTTTTCATACTCACACACACACTCACATTGACAGCAGCGGGGTCAGTGCTCAAGGACACTTCAATGTGTGGAAAAGAGGAGCCCAGGATCAAACCACCATATTTTCATGAAAATATAATGTTAAAGGGCTGTGTGAGTTTTATCACATTCAGCACATTTCTGCCTCAACTGCATACGTTGGTGTTCGTGAGATCGATTACACTTTCATCAAGCAGACAAATTCTTAAACACTTCACCTGCTGCTCTACCTCAAATTTTCTTTGCTAAAAACTCATAGACATCTGAAACGTGACAAGAGGCTCCAACTAGACACTGATTCTTTGTAAGTTTTTAACAATGTGTTGTTTTTGTTACGTCTGTCATATATTTTTAATTTGATCTGAAAAGTAACTAGTATCTATATCTGTCAGATATAGGTAGTGGAGTATAAAGTACAGTATTTCCCTGTAGTGGAGTAGAAGTGTAAAGCAGCATAAAATGGAAATTCTCAAGTAAAGTACAAGTGCCTCAAAATTGTACTTAAGCACAATACTTGAGTAAGTGTACTTAGTTACTTTTCACCACCGACAGCTTGTTCGTTAATTCCAACATGTCAGCTGTTAGTTAAAAATAGTGTATTTGAAGAGGTTTCCATATGTCTCCTGTTATTGTTTATCAGAATCAGTTGTTATCTCGCCAACATAAACATGGTGTTTACTGTGAGTGAGGAAGGTGGTGGAGGAATCATCAGATCATTTACTTGGTAAAAGTATGTGAGTATAATCAGTAAAATGTACTTAAAGTACTCGGCGAGGAAAAATGTCCCCTGTGACTGATATACTATTGTATATTCTATCATCAGATTATTATTACTCCTGCTTTCATGTAAAAGCAGGGTTTTACTGTTGTAGTTGGTTGAGGTGGAGCTAATT
The DNA here is from genome assembly GCA_031216445.1 of Lateolabrax maculatus. Taxonomy (NCBI): domain Eukaryota; kingdom Metazoa; phylum Chordata; class Actinopteri; order Acropomatiformes; family Lateolabracidae; genus Lateolabrax; species Lateolabrax maculatus. The sequence continues at coordinate 6,596,829 of CM062216.1, forward strand.
TTGGACAACTTTGTATGGACTGCAACTATTGATTATCTTCACAATGGATTAATCTGCTGATTATTTTTTCCAATAATTGATCGATTGTTTGGTTTGTAAAAATAATATTGAAAATAGTGATAAATGCTGTCACAATTACCCAGAGCCCAAAGTGACGCCTTCACAACGCTTGTTTTGACCAACCAATCAGTCTTATTAGAAATACATTAAAATTAGGGGGGGGGGGGGGGGGGGGAAGCAGCAAATCTTCACATCTGTGAAGCTGGAAACATAAAATGTTTCAATCAACTAATTGATTAACCGAATGATTTGCTTCAGCTCTACTTGAAGCCCTATAAACTGCTGGGGTAGCTTCATTTCTAACAAAACATCATATTTTATCAACTCTGCATGTTTTGTGAGCGGAACTCTGAATCTTAAAGCTGTCAAACAAATGTAGTGAAGTAGACGCAGAAAGAGGCCCGAGGAGCGAAGAGAGTAAATGGACTTAGTTTACACTCCACCTCTGAAACCCCAGAGGAGTCCATGCTTTATTCTGGAGGTTTCCTACCAGGAAGTTCTCTGGTGTTGTGATTGGCTTTGAGCCGCAGCTGGCCCCGCCCCCCCCCCGCCTGCACCTGGGAGACTCACCTGAGCCGCCGGCCCACCTGACGCACAGGTCCCGGGCGGCGGGCGACCAAAAGGCTTCCAGTCTGCCATGGCGGAGTCTCAGCTGCGGTGCCTGGACGACGAGCACGTCAACGAGAAGGTCCCGGAGTCCAGGCCCGACTTCTACTACAGCGAGGAGCAGCGGGCGGCGCTGGAGCAGCTGCTGCGGAGCGGCGACGGCGCCTTCAAGATGCGGCTCAAGGAGGACAACGTCAAGGACTTCCTGTCCGCCCGGGAGGTCCGGCTCCTCCGCGGGACCTTCCGCGAGTACGACGCCGACTCGGACCCCGAGTCCGGAGAGCGCGACAAGGCCGCGGGGTCGCCCAGCGCGGACTCCGGGGTCCACTCCACCTACTGGCCCCAGATGTCCGACACCGAGGTGCCGCCGCTGGACATCGGCTGGCCCGGCAGCAGCGGCCACTACAGGGGGGTGACCCGGGTGTCCGTGTACACCCACCCGCCCAGAGAGCCCGGGCCGCACATCAAGGAGGTGGTGAGGAGGCTCATCCAGGAGGCGCACAAGGTAACCACGGCACCTTTTGTTCCGACGCAGCCTGCAGGGCGAACAGTGGAGGAGGAGGCTGTGTCTAACTCCTGAAAGTCCCAAAAGTTAGAATTTCTTTAATCGAATGGAAGCAATCTTCCTTTTTTCAACCTGTTTCCAATAGAAACAAGCCTTTAATAATTTGTGTCTCATTGGCGGAGTACATTTACTCAATCAGCCTACTGTACATAAGAAGCCTACAATATTTAGGTAGTCTAATAACTCAGTTTACTAATTTGTGTGTTAATTTATTTAGTTTGTTGCCTCTAATCAATGACTTATGCCCTCAAGATGGTAACATGGTCTAAAATTCCCCCCTTGATTTAATTCTATGTTTTCTGTTTCTTTATTGTAGGCTTTCTGTTTTTATTGCAGTGATGGAAAGTAACTAAGTAGCCTCTTACTCAAGTACTGTACTGTACTGTACTGTACTGTGAGTGTTTTCATTGTATGCTACTTTATACTTTTACTCAATCACCCTTCAGAGGCAAATATTGTACTCTTTAGTCCACGGCATTTATTTGACAGATACAGTTACTGGTTACTAGTTGTGGGCGAACTGGCCAAAAAATAATATCACAATCTATTTAATCGCAATCACGATCCACAATGTAAATTGGGTACGTTTTTTCGAAGATTGCAAAATAAATCCAGACAGGGTGATGTGATTCTTGAACTACCCTGAAGGGGTTTATTTTCGCAATAATGATTGGCTGGCTGTACATTACATGTACATTACTTTACATGTTATTTTTATGTTGATAAAAAATATGTGTTTGCTGTACTTCTGACAGGACGTAACGTCCAACTGGACGGAGTTTCGTTGCTCTGATTGGTTGTCTGCACCCGTCAATAACGCCCCTTGGAAATTTAAAAATTAATTTTTCACAGTTATATTTTAACTTGTGGGTTGCTGACGAGTGAGGCTGTGCCGCCCTGAGTGAAGCACTGTTGGCGTATTCTTTTGGGTGCTTTCTTTTAAGGCGGTTGAATAGGTATTGTTGTATTACTACTACAAGAGCCCAACGTTTGCAGATAACTTTGTCTTGGGAAATATCTGACACTGATAGCCAATCCACTCGCATACCACTGACATTGAGTTCTTTTTTTGGCACAAGCTCCTCATCCGCCAAGCTGCTGGCCATAACTCACGTTGCATTGTTTACAATACCTCACACAAGGAAGAGCCTTGTGAAGTAATTTTTCCAATCAGCATAGCCATGCCATGTGTCACTCTATTGGTTTGTTCAGGTAGCCCGGATCTGCTAGTCCACTATGAGTTACTCGTTACTTTAGATGGGATCACTTTATAAAATACGATCCTGTGTTATAGATTTAACTACCCAAAAGTCCGTAAATCATTTAGAATTGGCTCCACATCAACCAGCCATATCATTAAAATATAAAGTATAGTGTTCATGTATCAATGATAATGGTCCAGTAATATAATGATATAACAGACCCCAATCTGACAAATACTTTTACTTTTGATACTTTGAGTACATTTTGTTCATAATACTTTTTTACTTTTACTTAAGTGAAATTTTTAATGTAGGACTTTTACTTGTAATTCAGTATTGTATCTGTGTTATTTATGTGATAAATTAAACAACACCATAATAAGTTTGCCTAATTTTCTCCTGTTTTGGTTAAAGTATTCTTAATTATTCTCTCGTTTTTCCACAATTTGTTGACTTTAATAATAAATGGCACATAACATTTATGAGAATCATGAGAAAAACATTAGCTTTACAAAATAAAAACTGTAGAAAAGCCCCTTGTTTATGTGTAAACCTTTCTACAAAGACCACAGTTTTGAACTTGAAGTCCGCAGGTTGCCCTAAAAAAGTAAAACATGAAAAACATACTTTTTATGACTCAGCCATATGAAAATAACCAACCATACAGTAAGATTCATCAGTGGCTTCTTGTAGTAGAAAGTTCCAGACCCACCTGCCGCACAGCTAAATAATAGGCCTGAAATATTTAAAATTAATGGTGACAGGTGATCATGTGACAAAGCCCTCAAGCTGAGAGCAATTACTGTCACTCCACGTCCCAAATTTATGAATACATGCGACAGCCTGAAATATATGACAGTTAAAGTTTAAGCTCTAAGGCTTAAAGCATTTATTTTAATCCACAGGAGACATACTTTGCTTTTTAATCTCTAAAAGGAAGCCTAAACATGCATGTTATAGATAATTAAACACCAAACCATGAACAGAGGCGTGAAGTTGTTGACCTTTTTGATTGAGTGGAAGTCAATATGGTGATCAAGATCAAGCTCAGTAAAAATGTAAATCTTTTGAGGTGACAGCTGAGTGGTTAAGACACATAGATTAGGGCGCAAATGCGCAGTATTTTGAAAGTCCAGCTGAAATCACATTTAGTCATTGGTTTTTGTATGTATGTTTGTGCCTTCGATAAGAAGGACACTCATGTGGGTGGTTCTTCTAGCTCAGAGTGGTTGTCTACTCTGCCTATGATACCACGCTGACATTACTTATGTAAGATTTGATTGGCTGTACCGAAATAAGGTCTCCATCTACGTAGACGGATACCAAAACAGTGTTCTGTAGATTTAATGCAAAGTAGGGTGTGCCATCATCAAACCACAATGTTTTCCCTTTTGGATTCAGATTTTTCTCAAAGAACACAGAAAAAAGTTATTTGAAGTGTCGTATGTTAGTATGATCTTATCTTGTGACCATTCTGTCGTCTATGTTAATGATTCCAACCATGTATTGTAAAAAAAAAAACTAAACCAAAAGAGCACTATTGGTATTGTATTATAGGGGAAGTTTCAAGATCTTGCAAATGTACACAAGACTGTGTTCAACCACATTATAGTAGTCAAACTCTTCACAAATGTTAAAGAAATAGTTCAACACTGTTACACTTTGGTTTCTGTACGAACTGAACAAACAAGATATACCCTTGGAAAGAGCCAGGTTAGCTGTTTTAACAGATATGAGAGTGATATCAGTCTTCTCATACATACCCTCCGCATGAAAGTGAATTAAGTGTGTTTCCAATAATGTAGAACTATTCCTTGAACATTTGTGAAGAGTTGTGATTGCTGTAATGCATAACAGTTGAAGAAAGCTCTGCGTAAATTTGCCCAATTGTGAAAAATTATTGATTTAGGACAGACATTCTCTGTAATATCAATTTAAAACCAGATAACTGCAGGAATTCTATGACTCAGCTTTACAGTGCGTCTCTCAAGGTCACAGTACAAACTTCAGACAGGTTTTAACAAGTAAAATTAAACCCACTTATCATTTTTCTATGTGGAAGGGAATATGAAAGTGACAGTAAAGAGTTATTACCCCAAAATCTCCATTATCATGGACTACTGCATTAGAGAGCTACTTTATGTTCCAGCTCATGCAGTTAGTGTCAGTGTGAGGCTTAACATGAGGCCAACCTGCATTCAACAGAGTCCAAAATCAATCAACAGGAATAATTTTGATTTGCTTGCATCACCTGGGTGTACAATGCTTTACATCCTTAAATTGAAAGAAAAAGTAAACTAAAGTCCTGTTGGGCAGCATGTTAGAAAATGAAGTGAGTGAGTAGTCAGTGTATCTTCTAGAGGGTTAATATAATAAAATAGGTACTAACTAATCACAAAGTGTCATCATTGCACGTGGTCCCAAAACCAAATTGGGATTGTGATGTGTCTTTTTAATTGTCGCTTATTATGTACCGCACATAGAATAGAATGCAGTTCAATCAGATAACGACAAAGAAAGAAAGTAGGCACAGAAATATCCCCAGGCACTTCCCTACATAACCTAAAGCATGTAGCATTATTATATGACTAATTTAAGTTGCAATAATTATGCAACCAACTGAGTTTTTTATAAAACCAAAATATATACAGAATACCTATAAAACATAGTACCTGTATACAAAATCATTTTTTGCACATGCAGCATTTTCCAGTAAGACATAAATACAGGGGAGGGTTAACCAAGCCCATAGCATGGATAATAAAACCTACATCAGTGGGTCATATTCAAGTTTAAACATGAGTCATATAAGGCACAGAAAGCCAACTAGCTCTACATGTCAGCTTCACATCAGGACTTGCAGCGGAAAGATGAAGACAGCAAGCCTCTTCTTCAGTTTCCTCTTCACCCACTCAAAGATTCCAACAGCTCCCTCTGATTGGCTGACCTCCGAGGAATGCGAACTAAAGCTCAACAGGGGAGCGTTCACCTGTGATTGCGCTGACGTGTAGCACCTGAGGCTAGAGTTGCAGGGAAGGAGATAGGGTTTGTTCCAACCGGCGCAAAGAATACAGTTCGTCTTTAAGAGGTGTGGAGGACCGTGAACGTGTGCAGACCAGGCGGTGCAACTTGACTGAGGGACCGGTTAGTCAGAGCTCTTTGGAAGCGGCCAGCAGAGCTGCAGAAAGAATAAACAGTTGGACATACTTCGACACATAAGTTAATCCTTTTTATAATCTGTTTACAGTGGCCTACTATGGGCCCTGACAGCTCATTAGTTGATCACATATTGAGATTGCCACCCTTGAGGTGAAGTGACTCATCTACTCCTCAAAGCCTGCCAAATACTTGAGGGAATATTCTGCATTTTAATCCTTGAATTTCAATTTGTCCCTCTCATATGAACAGAAAGGCATGCACACATTTATCTCACACCAAGAGACGAAGCACAGCTGTGGAATCTCTGTTGAAATGAACTGTGGATTGCGAGCAGCAAAAGATTTTTGTGCCTCTTTAAATGACAGGTGGAAAGTTATGTTTGCTGTTGAGAGCAGCATAGCAGGATATGTCTACATTAACAAATCATTTAAATCCACATGCAGTCTTAGAGTATTGCACTTGAAAAAGAAATGAAAGGTTTTGCCAGTTGGGTTAGATAATCTTGTTTTATTCTCTCTGAAACCATGTGGAATAAGGCAGTACACTACACCAGTATCCTGACTAGACTAAGAGTTGAGTTGTGCTAGATGGTGTTATCCGTGTCAGAGGTAACTAATGACTAATGTGTATTTGTTGACATATACTGCAATTAGATTCACACACGGTTTACTTTTTAATGATAGATGTCATTTAAAATTACGCCGAGCTGCTGCCAGGAAACTTGTTTGGAGGCGGTTGGATCAGGCCCAAGCATGTACCCGAGAGCTGCAATAAGGACACGGAAAGAGCCTCACGTGATCTATCTAAATTGCATTCAAGGATATAAAAAAGACACAGTGTAACCGTAAAATGCTCTACTGCAAACAACTGTCATCATGTTTGTTTAATGAAATATACAGAATTAAAGATGCACTGACATAGGAGTGTACCAAAATGGAAAGTGCTCAGTCCTCTGTACTGCAGGCTGATTCCCGTTTTGTAGTAGAGTATGGTATGTCCTATATATTGTGTCATGTGACAGGATGATTTCTTCCGCCACTTGGATCCTGTACTGTTGAGTTATGGTTTTGAACACAGACTCTGCAGCTGAAATAATTAGCAGTGCGTGTTTATCGTAGCTGTTGCTGCTGTGTGTCCAAACTGTCTTGAGTAACCTTTTTAATTATCTGGAAAAACAAGTTCCACCAAAGTATCAACTGTTACTTCCCCGTCATATAATGGGCCTAAATTTTTCATAAAGACACTAATAACAACCTAGTCTCTTAGTGCCTTTTTTCTCACTGATAGTGGGAGTGGTGAAAAACCTTTATAAATCACCAGATGTGACAACAGCAATGTGCATACAGCTCGCAAATCCTTACAAACCCGTCTGGTCGGGTATATTTTACTGGGAAACCAAATGATAAGAGGAAAAAGAATCAGTTCAGTTCAAGAGTGAGTTGGTTGAGGCGCTAATTTGAACTATTTTGTACAACTTGCGTAGTTTAATCATGTCCCAACCAGAAATAACCAAGGGGAGACGTCTGCAGTATCTTGGGGGAACATGAAGATGGAGAAGCTCAACTAATGTAAAAAAATGTAAATTTTGATTTAAAAAAAGTAAATATGTAATGAATCCACATATTGAGTCCGTTTTAACACCTGAACACCACATGTTGAGAGCTAGTTGAAAAGCTAGTTGGCAAGTGAGCAGAGAAGTTGAGAAGGTTTGCTAAAAGTGATGGATAAATGGTTGAAATTGTTTGCTAAAAGTAATAGGTAAGTGATTAAAATAGATGGATAAAAGTAAGGATGTTTAATGGATGTAAAATAGCTACAAGTACTGTAATGTAGAAACAGTTAAAATAATTAGATTAAGTAAAGGATAAATCCTGATATAGCTAAAAATAATGGATAAGAATAGATAGCTAATGGATACAGCTGGATAAAGAGGCGATCAGATAGTTGTTGACATTGATAGCTACAAGTAATTAATGAATGGTTGACATAATGACAGTGTAGATGAAGGGGTACTTTAATTCAACAAGGGGTATATCAGAGGAAAAAAAGTTGGGACCCACTGGTAAAATAACGATGTATCATATTTTATAAAATCATCATATGTTTTGGATGTAAAATCTTATTTTTTAATAATAGAAGGTAAAAGTGTAAAGTAGCATGACATGGAAATACTCAAGTAAAGTTCATGTGTTTCAAATTTGTACTTCAATGTACTTGGGGAAGAATTCCACCCCTGCCGCTGTCCCTCTGCTTGGCTGCATCTGAATTGCCCCCCCTCCCTGTGTTCCCCAGGTTGTGGCCATAGTCATGGACCTCCTGACAGACCTGCAGATCCTCCAGGACCTGCTGGATGCCTCGTCACGGCGCGGGGTGGCTGTCTACGCTGTGCTGGAGGCCAGCGGAGTGCCCCACTTCCTGGATATGTGTGCTCGGCTGCAGATTAACGCGGTGCATCTGCGGGTGAGGAGTGAGCTCAGCAAACAACTGTGCTATAGAGGGAGGAGGCCCGCTAATACAATACACAAACAGCAAACGAAACACAAAGAGTTTGAAGGGAAGGGTCCCTGCTCAACCTCCCTTAGTAGACAATGTGGCAGTGACTGCAATAACAATCTGATGTTCCTCAGCAAATACCTGACAAGTAAAAAGAAAATGTGGCCCAGAGGTGTTTGGTTTGGTGGTGTTAGAAAGCCTCTTGCCTGTTAAAACATGATAATGTATTGCCTGATCAAATAGTTTTATTTCTCAGGTGCATAGTAACTGCTGTTTTGGTCTTTTAATAGGCCAGTGGATATTAAAGAAACAACTAAGTTTTCCCTGTTACCACTCGTGGTATCATGCAGATAGTTTCAGGTTGATTTTCCAAGGTGTTCAGATCTCTGCTACTGATATCTCTTCTTTCACTGCACACAATGGAGGTGAAAGAAATTCTTTCCAGGAAAGGTGTCCAGGGTAAATGTACTTTCACACAAATGTAAAATGTGTTGCCGTGTTAAGTAAAGCAAGTGAGAGGGTCAGCAATGTGAAGGAGACCAAGGACATGTGGTGTACAGCAGCGATTCCCAAACAGGGGTACTTCTGCAGTCACTTGGGGGTGGAAAGATAGTAGCTCATCTAATTTGAAAAAATATTCATTATGATTTGACTAAAAGAAAATCCAAATATTGAGTCACCTGAATACTGTGTGCTGATGGTGCATGTAAACTAGTAAGCAGTCGAGCAGAGAAGTCGAAACAGTAGCGGTTGAAAGAAATGACAGCGTGAATACCTGAATTGGGCAGGGCTGTGGGGGTACTTCTGACAAAGAAGGGAACCACTGGTCTACAGTAAATACTGCTTATCCCACTTGAGCCACTTATTAAAACTGTGGGTAATAATACCCCCAAAAAAAATTCCCTAAAAAGTTTCAGAGGTGAATAGAAATTTTTCAGTGGGGGGGGGAGATTAACCATAAGCAGACCGTCCGGGTCCTTTCTGACCCAGGTATGCATCTGAGGGTTAAATATGATCATCTCACTTTTATGAATTAACATGTAATACTGTTCAGTGTGTTCAGAACCTCAGAAATAGTAGTAAGTGCTGATCTAGATTAAGCGAGCAAACAGCAGTTCACTGAGCCAGACTGTCATCCTATCTCCACAGGGACACAATACCCAGCCTTATCTGCTGAATGCAGAATTTTGTCGTTCCAGTTCAGTTTAACTGGAGCGCTGGAGAATACCTGGCCGCTGTGGTGTCAGTTGATAAGGCTGTGAAAGGCCCTTTCAGAGCACTGGGCTCTGTTACTCTTACTTCTTACAAATGAACATTCATAGATCCTGAGAACAGATCCAGAGACTGTAACTTGATGCTTCACCCCACACCGAGGTTGACGGCAGACGAAAGCCTCATCCCAATGTGTCTACTCAGTATTTACGTCTCCTTTTCTTTCTTTCTTTTTCCTTTCTCTTCCCTATAAGTAAACATATGTGGCGAAAGGGTTTGGGTTTTACCCTTTATTTCTTGATAAAGTTGACTTTATGTTGCAATGTGTGACAGCTCAGTGTGACTTGGCATCTCATAAATCAGTCATGCTTGATATAGCAGGGGACGTTTGATAGCTGTGGCTGACTGAGTTTACTTAGGCTTAACTGTGATGCTCAGCCAGCTGAAATGTGTAATTAAGCGGGTGTTTCTTTACAGAATCTCCGTGTGCGGATGGTGAAAGGTGCAGGGCTGGCTCTGTCGTTTGGAAAGCTGCCAGGCTCCCTGTGCTCCAAATACATGCTGGTGGATGGAGAGAAAGTCATGTTTGGGTCATACAGGTGAGCAGGAAACTTGTCTTTCGTCCTGACGGAAGTAACAGTTACCTGGATGTGACTCCAGTTCTGTGAGGACGTGGTAGCTTTAAGTGCAGTTGTTTGTTCTTCCTTTTTAGAGAAAAATATACCGTCCAGTTTGTTTAATAATGAAGCAATAAAGGATTCAACAGAACGTTCCACATCAGCGGCAGCCATCTTGGTTGTTTACGAAAATGCCTCAAGGAAGCTCCTCTGTCAGTCAAAGTATCAAACCCGCCCCATATTACATAAACGGTTGTGATTGGCCTGACCAATTCCAGGACGGGTGGAAATCTGTCACCTCCGGAGAGGGGCCAGACACATCTGCCAGAGCAAATAAAACATGAGCTTGCAGTTTCGTCTGGTTCCCAGGCTACCTTAAAGCCACACATATGCAGTGGGTGTTCAACAAAACTGGACTCAGTATAATGAAGGGTTACACATTTTTCTGTGTAATAAGTAACATAAAACAAAACTTAAATAAAGTGCAAAATATATAAAGTATATCATAATAGTAAAACATATCACACAGTCTTCCTCAGTGGATCGTGAAAGTAGAAAGTTGATGTAGGTGTTTAAATTTCAATTTTATCAGAGCACTTTTAACACAGTGAGTGTCATGCAAGAACTTTGCGAATGGTCCAGACCTGTCGGGTGAGTCATGTCACCATACCATCACCATGTCTCGTCAATTGACTGAGCGGTTCGACTTTTTATCTTTCTTTTTAGATTTTATGATTTTTATCTGCATATTGTGGCATGGCAAGTTAAACAGTTAAGTTGTATTCCCACACTCCGGCATACCTTATGAAATATATTAACTGATATGTTTTTTTCAGCGCATTCTCCTTATCTACCGTTGGGCCTGCACATACTCCTACTGTTGTAGTTCAGCTTGTTGTCTGTTATGATTACTGATTAAGGGAGACATGTTAAACCTGCGTGAGAGCCTTGTGAGGAGACTAAAAGCTTTTTGTGCGTCACCCGGGTTCTTATTTAAAATGATTAACCAGGTTCAGTGAAATAATTACGCCACCTACGTTTGTTAACCCTTACACTCCAATTCAAAGTATGTAGAGACAGAGGTTCTCATGCCTCTTAACGTCGCATATTACGTTTAAAGATTTTGTCAATTTATGCATGTCTGAAAAGTGCTGGGTGACAATATCAAACAGTGTGATTTGTTAAAACAAATACCTGTACTTCAAAATATACAGTATATAAATATATTATTATTGTGGATCACTATTGGTAACATTTTTACACAAAAGCAACTATTTGAGATGTGTAAAGTCAGTATGATACAGGTAAAAGTAACCTCTGTTCAGTTTATTGTATTTGAAGCTCAGAAATGTCTACTTTTAACTGTAACACAGCCTTAAAGTCAGCATTTAATTTTTTTTTTGATGCGTTGTCCGATCACATATGGAAGCAACATTTTTCACAATCCGATCTGACACATTCAAAGGTGGGGTGAAAAGCCACCTGCCATAGAAGGTGGTGAGACACAATAATTGGTCAAATATAGCACAAATGAATGTGATTGTCTGATTGATGGTTTCAGAAAGATAAATAAAATATTGCACCTTTTTCTGTACAGTTACATTTAAGAGTAAGATTTTCCATACCCTTCCTGTCCAGTGAAAACCATGTATCTACAACATCTACAGCAGTAAAACGCACATAAGTTATGTGCGTTTATGGTGTTCATATACATATACATACTTGTACATATATATTAAAGATAGTGACGTGAAGAAAACTGAAATATACCTTGTCTTTGCTTAGCTGATATTCAATCAAAAAAATCCTAAATTCACTGTAATGTTAAAATCATACTAAAATGTTTGAAAGAAATCCTTGTGACAGAAAACACAAATACCTGACCAAGACTACTTGCAAAATAAGCAGATTTAGATGTTTTGGATACAACATACAAAATAAAGATTTAAGCTCCTGTATACAGTCTGAAAACGGATGACACATCTTTCCACACGCTATGTTTCTTACCTGCAAGTGACTAACATCTTAAATGATAAACCACATTAGTGACCACATCAGTAATGAGGCCGTTTTCAGTGCACTTTAAGAACACATTGGTGACACATTAAAATCAAAACCTGAACGACTGTGTGCAACGAGCACAGTCATGTTTTGACTCATGTCAAATACTTCATTATGACTTGAGCTTTACATAAAGAAATATACCAGAATGTACCAGAATATATCTTGGCTAGGACCAGTAACTTAACATAACACCCCTTAAAAAGATGAATGCTCGTGCTTTAAAGGTGCTGGTACCTTTGGACAGGCTAGCTGTTTTCCCCTGTTTTCAATCTTTATGCTAAGCTAAGTTAACTGGCTGGTAGTAGCTCCATATTTACCATACAGACATGAGTGAGACAATCGTATTATCTAGCTCTCAGCAAGAAAGCAAATAAGTGTCTTTCCCACAAAGTGTCTTTCAAACAATTTCTTTATTATATATAATATTTATATTATGTTTACTTTAAATCACAGTTTTGGTTATAAATCCCTCTTTTCTCCACCAGCTTCACGTGGTGTTCCTCTCGGATGGACAGGAATACAATCACCGTGATGTCGGGACAAACTGTTGACTCCTTCGACAATGACTTCAGGGAGCTGTACGCCGTGTCTGAACAGGTGGACCTCTACAAGGAGTTCAACATCACTAAGCCGCCTTTACCTACGCCCATCACAAAGCCAAAGGTGGAGCCAATCCGGCCTCTGCCCGTCTCCACGTCTCGCTTTCAAGTATCTGTTGGGGACTCCAGACAGGTCGACTTAAAGGTACCTGCACATAAATACCACAATCCCAAATACTCTTTAGTTTTTGGTAACAGTAGGGGCCTAACAGGTTCCCTACAAGATCTGTCGACTCCGAGCGACTCGCTGGTTGGCGGGCTGAACCAGAGGAACGGCCTGCAGAACGGCCTGCAGAATGGCCTGCAGAACGGCCTGCAGAACAGCATCCTTAACACCAGCAGGGACAGCAGGGACAGCAGGGAAATGGTGGACAGAGTCTCACCAAAGAGTCCTGGCTCACCTGTGGAAGAGGAGGACCAGGATGGAAAGGGAGGTTCGAAGAAGAACCTGGTCGCCGGATTGAAGAAACAGCGCAGCTCCTTCAGGCACTTCTTGAAAGGCAGAGGAGCAAATAGCACAGAGACTATAGAGGAAGGTGTGGTCACCCCTCAGAGCCCCTTCCCCACCTGTAAAGTGTCAGAGACAAATGGCGTCGCGGAAAATGAGCTGGAGGACTCGTTTGAGATCATTGAGAAACCAGGTCTGCTGAAATCCAAAACCAAGAAGCCCTTAAAAGTCATTCAGAGAAGTATGTCTCTGCAGACCATCAACACAGGAGACGAGGACGGTACGTATTCACATAGTCTGTTATTTCATTGTTTGTTTCGTCATGGTCCGACTCAGGGCTCCGACTACTTTTATTAGCGATTAATCTGCAGATTTCTTCATTAATTCATCTATTATTTGGTTTATAAAATGTCAGAAAATGGTGAAAAAAGTGTGTGAGTTTGTATAGCCAAAGGTGACGTCTTCAAATATCCAACAGTCCAAAATCCCAAAACAATTTAGTTTAAAATGTTATATGTTATGTTATGTTGCTTAAATGATTGGTAAATGATGATCATTGCATGTCTAGTCCAAATGCAAACACCAAAAAGAGTGACTGATGACTTATTTGGTAATTTTAACATTTTTCTATAAAAATATCATGAACAAGATAAACTCCTCAAAATGCAGTTGTGTTTAATACAAAATTAATAAAAGAGCATAATGCCTAAATAAAGTGTAAAAATAGAAAGCACTCAGAGATTAATATTGCCAAGGCTTTACAGTCCTCTAACATTTTTTATTTAAATTTCAACATTTCAGGTTCAATTTATTGCATCCATAAAAATATGAAAATTTGAGTGCTTCCATCCTTATCAACCAATGCTGATTACAAAAACAGAAAATAATCATTAAATAAAACCATGGATAAAAATGATATTGATATTCATTTTTTCACTTTACTTATTAAAGTTATTTTTTCTTAATTAATCTTTCCTTTTTCTTTCAACAGGATCCAAAAACCGCCGGCGGCATCAAAAGAAGAACTGCATCCAATCATAAGATCAAAAACAAGACTGTCATTGCAAGTTATAAAGAGCAATAGAGGATCTCATGGTTAAACATGCTGAGTCACAGTATCACCTTACTGTAAGCAGGTGACTTTACTTCAGTCGGTGTCTCTGTCCTGTTACACTGCCTCAGTCTGGGGGAAAGTCCTTATGGGAGTGACCCCTGATGAGATCTTGCAGTTTAACTAGTCATGTGAGAAAAAGCTACTCCAGCCAAAGTGCTGATGGAGGGTGATTTCAATGCCATTCTTTAGTTTTTCTATGTTTTTTTTGTATTAAATTATTCTACTGTTTAGTGTTGTTTTTATATCTTACACGTGTATGCTTGAGTAGCCCAGGCTGTGACCCAGGTAGCGTGGGCGGATTATATCACATGTGGTTGCTATAGAGACAGGAAGAGTGATCAGTTGTGCTGTTGTCCCTGAGTGTCGCCTTACAGAGGACCCTTGGTAACAGAATAAGTGTTCATCAGAGTGTGTTGTACAGGCTGTGAATAATGTACGCCGTGCTGAGTGGTGCTGTGTTGACACAGTCCTGCTTTATCAAAGTGTTGTTTCTGAGCCAGTTACTGCACGCGGTGTGAGGACTTTGTATGTTTGCACACAAGTTGGGGTTTTGTTTTTGTTCGGGTGAAAATGGCAGAGATTGAAATGTGAATTCTTGAGAACCACTTAAGGAGCAAACAATCAACATTTTGTAGCAGAAACGGAATAAAAGACATGAAAACAGAGGATAAAAAACTTTCGCGTGATTAAATGTCAAGTAAACGCCAGTGTAAACAAATATGCGACATTGTTTACAAATGCCTTTTCCAGCAAAAATCTTACTAAAAGGTTAGGTGAGCTTGTTTACAACAACAACAACAGTGTTGTTACAACAATAAGGAAGTAAAGCTAATATCAACAAAACAGAAAGATCAAGTGGCCTGTCCTGTAATACTGCAAAAGAAGCCTGAACTGAAGTGTATATTTCATAGGTGAGTCAAAATGATCGTGCCATTTTTCAAGAATACATTGTGAGGAAATGTATTTTGCAAAAAAAGCTAGTTCTTTCTCTTTTTTTTTTTTTTTGGTGTGTACCTGCTCCCAGGAAACCACAGCTCTCTATCATATCATCACACTCTCACATGACAGGAACTGCACAGGAAAAGCATTTACACATCGCACATCCTCTTAATCTGATCATCATCTGAAAATAACACATAATACAGGATTTGTAAGTATTAACTTCTTACTTCACATCATCATTACAGTAATGTGAGAGATGTTTAGTGTGTCACAAAGATTAGTACTTGAACATGAAGAATGAAGTGAGTGATAATGTAGCTCCATCTGCTGGAGGAAGTCACACAAACAGGTTCAGAAAACAGTTTATTGTACAATGAGTAGTTTGATTCTTTCATCAATATAAAGTCATTAAATTAAACATACAGTAATTAAAAAACACTAATTACAAATATTTATATGCTCCATAAAATATACTGTACACATTTTAATGTATGCATAAGTTAACTTAAAGATAGCATCTTTTAGCTTTTTTTCCCCATTTTTTTTCTTTATTTACAACAATTCATCAGTAATAAAGCACTGTGCTAGAAAAGCTGACAGTTGTAAAGAGGAAAAGGACTGAATTTACATGATTTGAAAAGTAAGTGAGCAAGACTCCTGGTTAACTCCCCCCAAATCGTTCCTGGAGCTACTTAAGATTAATATTTTCTTTAAAAAAAGTCTCCATCCTAAACACCCAGAACAGGTTAAACAAAGTGCTACATATTCATCTCCTACTGATCCAATCAGCAAGATTTTCATTTTAACTTTTACACTGGATTATATTTTTGATAGTTAAATAAGTTATTCAGTGTAATTAATGGACAGATTATTAGATGATGGGTCCCTGGACACAGACATGTAAATGATACCGAAACCTCCTACAAAGGAACAAGACCCACCTGACTGAAAGAGGCCCAAAATGACCACAAACGACACTTTCTGTTTTTAGTCGTTTTGCACTCTTTGTGGTAACTTTACGTCTCTTTTTTGGAGGTTTTGCGTATATTTAGTCATTTTGTGTCTCTTTGTGGTTGTTTCTGTGTCTCTTCATGATCGTTTTTTGTCTCTTTGTGGTCATTTATTTGTCTCTTTTTGGTCGTTTTGCGTCTCTATGTGGTTGTTATGTGTGTCTTTGAGGTTATTTTGCTTCCTTTTGTGCTAGTTTTGTTGTCCTGACTTTCCAACAAGAAATGTTAATACTAACTACATACAGAGGTTCAGTTGAAAGGGCTCCGGACCTGCACCAAGTAGGCCCATTCAGTAATCAATCCATGATACTAACAAACCAACTACCACCTTTGGATCGCTCTGGCAGGGGGGCACCACGCCCTCTGGCCCCGGTCCTGCAGCAGAAGTTTGTGATTAGGAGTTGTCAGCCCCTGAAGTCGGAGCAGTAGTGCGTGCAATTTGCAGAAGTAATGTGAAGACTTAACACTATAAGCCAGAAATAATTAAATTTTTTCATTCGTGTTATTTCCTGATTTGTACATTTCTGTGAAATACTTTATGATTAGGTATCGGTTTTGTTTGTCCTGAATAGTCTCTGTCATAAAATTGCAGGATGATTCATCCATAAAATTCGACCAGGATACAAAACCCTGTTTTGTTTCTGCTGATGTCTTCTGTTTCAGTCCCATCAGGATGTGTTGCTAATGACTTTCCTCTTTCGTAGAGACACCAGGTCATAAAAAGGGTCCTTGGTGATACTCGCCCTGAAAGAGAAGATTTTGATTCAGTGTGAAACTGAGATCAGCAGGAGTTGCAGTAGTAGCAGTCTTTTCATTTTTGCCTATTTGTCACCCCAGTGACAAATTCGCTGTACTGTAGTCATTGTTACAGCCAGCAAGGGCTGCAAATAATTATTTTCATTATTGATTTATCTGTTGATTATAGTCAGCCAGTAATTGATTAAACAAAAAGAATAGTGAAAAATAATGTTGCGTTTCCCAGAACCCAAAGTGACATCTTCAAATTGTCTGATTTCAACTGGAGCCTGCAAATGTTTGGCATTTTTAGCTCCATCCCAACAACTTTTAGAGGGATTGCCTTAAGATTTGGTTCAGACCGTTTTGCTGTTTTGTACTATTTCTTTGCTCTGAAATTCAGGAAATTACTGTTCCCAGCCAATAAATAGTTCAAGATGAAGGAGGTCATATGATTATCCTGACCATCTTTGTTGCTTGTTTTGAGTCTTGTGTGTTCCTTGAGTCTTGGCAAGCAAGACTCACTGAAGGCACCTGGCCTCCCACGTGCTCTCCACTCAACAGCTCTCACCTGATTGCATCTATCCAGTTGTCCCGTTCTTCTGCGTTGGCTGCACTGAGCTTATAGGACTGGTGTTTACCCTGCACCACTCTGCCTTTGTTCTCCGTCTTGCAGGCCTTGATCTTTTGTCCTTTGGGGTTATATAACTCCAGACAATACTGTTCAAACACACAAACAGACACACATGTAGCACTGTTACTGTGTGCATATGCTTTCTGTTTATTTTAATAGTCTTCTGATAGCCTCGTGAGTCACTGTTTTGAACACTTGTGTTGGAAATTAATTCAGCAGCTGCTGTTCTGTGGCAGCAGATGATGTGTGTGAGGAGGCTCAACACTCCTTCCTAAACTATGATACCAAAAGTAAACGATACTCTACCGGTTTGCTTATGTCTTGTAGCTTCCTGACACACAGGTTCTCCAGAGGAATAATCCCGATTGGGTCTTTATCCTGGAGGAGGAGTCGGATGTTAAAGATAGATTTAAACTTTCGACCACCAGAGGGATGTTTAATATTTCCATATCGTGTTGATGTAAAGGTACTCACTGTGGTGTATTGAAAGTAGTACAGGCAGCTGTCTGTCAAAATGAACCACCTCCTCTTCCAGGTTTTAACTCGACCACCTTCAACAAAGAAAACAAAAACTTAGAAGGCAAAAAAAATACACTCTTGTGATCTCTGAAGGCTTGCAGACAACTGAGATTTTTCGGTGATCGTCATCTCACCCATTTTAAGCAGCCAGCCTTCTCTGTCTGGATTAAAAAACGTCAGCGTGAGGTCGTTCCCATCGTCCTCTGGGATTTTGAACGGCTCGCTGCGAATGCTCGCATACAGTTTCTGTAAGACATTTCAAGACAGAAAAGAATGTCAGTTTCAACATCAAATGATATATTTTTTTAAAGTCTTACTTTCAAATTGATTTACACAGAAGTGGAAGAAGAATTAAGGTAATTTTATTTATAAAAACAACAATACCACAATGGGAAATCCCCAAATTCAACATTTTACTTGAATGGTGTCAGATAATTAAAAGAGCCCATTTTGACGAACATTCATAGTAAGACTAAAAAAACAGAAGATTGGGATTGAGAATAAAAATCCCCAAAACTGGAGATAAATGAAGGACATCCAACATCATTCCAACATCTCCAGGTTGTCTTTTAAGATAATGACTAAAATACATTTCTTAATTATGAAAAGTTAATCAATTAAAAATGCCATTTTTTACATTATATTACTACTTTGTCTGAGTAAAAGATGAAAATCAGACATAATGAAATAAGGCTTTGAGTTATTGAATATTTTTTGCCATGCTAGTGGCTCTTAAGTTGGCAGTGTTGGTCTGTCGGTCCATCACTTTGGTCCAGACTGAAACATCCCAACAACTCTTGGATGGGTTGCCATGAAATTTAGTGCAGACGTTCATGGTCCCTAGAGGATGAATCCTACTGACTCTGGTGATCCTCAGATTTTTCCTCTAGCGCCACCATGAGGTTGACATTTGTAGTTTTGAGTGAAATGTCTCAACAACTACTGGATGGATTGTCTTGAAATTTCTTGTCAGTTCTTGAGTGATTGTATTTTTTTTTTTGTTGTGACAAACACAAGTTCATCAGGATTTCATGAAGAAGACATTAGTGAAAGTCCGGT
Source organism: Lateolabrax maculatus (assembly GCA_031216445.1). NCBI lineage: Eukaryota > Metazoa > Chordata > Actinopteri > Acropomatiformes > Lateolabracidae > Lateolabrax > Lateolabrax maculatus. Next base: position 6,615,867 of record CM062216.1, read on the forward strand.
ATTGGTATTAGTAGCAGACCGTGAGCAGCTCGGTGGGCAGGTCCTCCCCGTTGTTGATTCCTCTGTTCATGGAAAAAAATCGCTGCTGACTTGGTTTGTCTTTCACGTTGGGGTTGTGGAGACTCGTGTTGAGCATGATGATGGCAAAAGACAGGATGTAGCATGTGTCTGTTTTGCACATAAACACACATGCAGAACACAGAAGAACCACAGTTAGTTTTCTACAGCTGTGCATCTTCAGAACTGCTTCAGATTGCATCCATTAAAAATAATAAGTTTCCGTGAATGCTGCCTTAACAAAAACACTTACATCCAACAATCTGTTTACTCTGATAAGTGATACGATGTTACTCTGGCTTCACTCATGTTTTGTGGAGAGAAAAATTCCTATTAACAGCAGATAACTTCTCTCGTAGATGTTTTTTTTTTATATCTATGAAATAAATAAAACAGTAATGAAACTATTTAATGTGTGTGTGTGAAAGGGAGTCGGGTGACTCATAGCCTCTTTGTGTTCGTACCTGTGGATTGGAAGACCCCAGGGTTACAGTCACAGTAGCGAGTTGCAAACGCCTCCATCATCCTGTCAATCTTCTGAGCTTCTCCCGGGAGCCGAAAGCTCCACAGAAACTGCCTGCAAGATGGCAGAGGTGGGATGAAAAACAACACGCACACAATGTCAAGCACATGCTAGGAGGAGGATTTCTACATCATCAGAAAAAAAACAAGACAAAAAGGGAAAAACTGCTGCTACATTTCATGCTGACTTTCACACTTGATTGCAGAAGATATTTTATGACACAAACCTCAGTGCCTGCACCAGATTCAGGTCTGAAAATTCATGCAGATCCACAAAGGCTTTCAGTATCTCCAGGTGCATTTCCTCCCTGTGTGAAAATTAAGAACATTGAAGACAATGGAAAGTCACAAAAATCACCAAATTAAAAAAGTGAATGTTATAAAATGAAAGACCAATACACTTTCACCGTTTGAAAATGGTGAAATGGAGAAACTGATGGCAAACTAAATGAAGTGGTGAATTACCATGCTTTTAAACAATGATCCTCTCTGTGTCACCAAGCTTCAGAAAAAGTTAGCATTTTAGAGATTTTGAAGGTTTACACCCACAGTTACCAGGTTTCAATCCAAATGTAGTGCAAATTTTAACTGGATTTCAAGATAATTGGCAGAAGAAAGTGTGAATGAATGCGTGTTTCCATTCACTACTGTTATGTGATTATTAGGAGTTGGTTTGTTAAGATAAACAGTTGGTGGCGTTAATTGTCCACTCAGGTGTCGTCAAAACTCAAATGGTGAAAAAGAGTGTCCAAAACATGTTGTAAAAATGACATTTCTGTTTGTTTCATGTGATTAATGTGAGGAAGGTTACAGTCTCTCCATCGCTCCACACAGATCTGTGTCACGTGCTTCATGTACATCATGACTTATTCACAAAGTCTGTTTCGCATTTTGCTTTTATTGATAAACCAACCTTTATTAACCTTTTTGCAAGATTTGATTCCAATTTTCTGCGTTTTCTCCAATTTTATGTTCGACCTGTTTTGCGATGTAACTGCAACGTGGCAGCCTGTAAATACGGCATTTAACTTCCTGTTGTCCAGTGGTAGAATTGTACTTCAGTACAATTTTGAAGTACTTGCCACAGGTGGTGGCATTAGAGTATACCTTAGCCTCGAATTTCCTCTGCATTTGATCAAGTTTCATCCAACCATTCATTCATCCATGTTACTTTCCGAATCACTTGTGTGTGTGTGTGTGTGTGTGTGTGTGTGTGTGTGTGTGTGTGTGTGTGTGTGTGTGTGCGCGCGCACCATACCTTTCCCCCAAGAAGTTGCCGATGGCGGTCTTGTTGAGTCCCTCCTCTTTGTAAAGAAACTCGGCCACCGACTCTGCTCGCCACTCCAGCAGGTCATTTTCTACCAGGTATTGGACACCCTGAAGGTAGGAGTCACATTTGTATGACAAGTATTTGGAAAATAGGCGCATGCAAATCAGTAAAGTCCACGCAAAAACTTTAATTTTTTATAATTTTTATTATTTTATGTTGTGTCCAATGGTGGTTCAGGTTGCAATCCGCAAATTTGGCTTGAAACAGAGAAGACAGTTGAAATGTTCAGTCATTTAATAAAAGGTTTTATGTGTTTCATTCATGTTTCATGTAAAGCGTGTTAAAAATTCTGCTAACTCTTTAGGGTAATAAGCAAGTCATATCACGCATTGAGAAAGTTTCTTTGTCTCCTTTTGAGTCACTGTCGTCATTAACTGCCAGAGCCCTAGATGAGAAAGGTTGAATGAATATTGCACGCTGTAATCTCTAAATTTTAAAGGGTGTTCAGAACCACGTCTTCAAAATATGACCCTTTCTTTTGAGTGTGCCCTCCTGCTGAGTAGTTCTTCAAACCAGTTGCACTTAAAGACACCCTTAACCCGACGAAGTCTTAAAATTTCTCATCCTCCCACTCGTACATGTCCTCAGGCCTGAGCGCAGAGCGGTCACAGGCCGAGGCACTCAGCTTTCACGAGGACGCAGAGAGGGAGGGACAAAAAGACGGAGGTCGCTGTGGTGAAGTGGCGCTTCTGCCCCACTTCAGGGAACAGGATGTGGTTTTTCTCGCTATTCTGTCATCTGTGTCTGTGCATAGTTTGCACTTCTGCACAACACACACACACACACACACACACACACACGCGCGCAGACACACTCAGATCCACATCCGCTCTGTGAGTTATCTTTACTGTCAGCTGGCTGTGACCTTCAGATCCAGAGGAGCTGAAGTGAGTGAAAGCAGAATTTTACCTACTGCACCATTACTGTGACTCAGAGTAACACTTTGTTTCAACATAAATTGTCGAATCAAATGGCATGAAGCTTGTCTGAACCAAAGACGATGTTACACGCTTAGAGATATCTGTGTTCAGGTATACAGGCGGCAAAAACACTGTATGTAGCAGGACAAAATATCAAATGACAAAAATGCTCTGTACACAAGAGCTTTAAGACGCTCCAATAACATCACATCTATCATAACATAATAGTAAGAAATCAACAGCATATCTATAACCATAAAATCCTCTTTTTTCTCGTTTATATATACAAAAATATGATATAAACTCACCTTTTTGGGGTCCATGTTGAATTTCTTTTTCCCACGCCACAATCTCCTGTTCTTTACAACATTTTTACTGCAACAAAAGAGCAGTTTCATTTTAAACTAATATACAGACTTATTCAAATAACCAGTTCATATTTTTCAGTAACAAATGAAATGACAAATGCTTCATTCCTTGGCTCAAAAACTTGGAGAAGAAAGCAATTATTAGACTGTTTCTTTGGACTAGATTTTCTCTTGATTTTTCCTTGTATATTAGGCTATATCTATATTTACATACTGTATACTGCATATACAAACTGTGTGTGAAACTGGTATTTGTTACATGTAGGCTAACTTTTTGGGTCCTGCTAGTTTGTCATATATATTCGCAAGACGTGCAACAATGAGAAACGTCAAAGTCAAAGCTTTCACAAGTTGCTGAAGCTCAAAATGACGTCATCAGATTCATTATTTGACCTAGCTAACAGTTGTTAAAACCAGATTATTTAATCATCAATGCTATGAAATAAAGGAAAACGAGCCAAACGAATTCTCACATGTCAGAGGTTTGTACCAGAAATGATTTGGTATTTTGACTTGATAAAGATGACTTAATGATTAATCAAAACATCAAAATGGGCATCAATTACTAAAATCGACTCCTCAGAACATTTTATATCTATACTGAAAAACTGTGGTTATCATGCTGATACAGTCATAACGAAATGCAGTGTGGTACCACTTAGATATTGTTATCACCTTCTGAGAACAGCGACAAAAGCAACAGGAAGTCCAAATATGTAGTTAGACAGCCACATGCACATATTCCCAAAACGTCACAAGACAATTTTCTCTCCAATTACTGTCACAGTAGCATGGCACCTCTCAGTTCATTTTTTTCAGGGGCGTTATCCACGGGCGGAGACAACCAATAAGAGCAACGAAACACCGTCCTGTCAGAAGTTCAGCAAACACATATTTCTTATCAACATAAAGTTTAAGTGCAGTTGTTTGTTCTTTTTTTACAGAAAATTTACCGTCCAGTCCGTTTAATACTGCCACTGTAGCAGGCCGGGAGACACGGTAGTGCCATCTTGGATATTTACAAAGAAACCTGAACGGCGCTCGTCTCTGTCAGTCATCGTATTAAACCTGCCTCGTACTAGATTAATGCTTGTGATTTGTTAGCCCCATAAAATCAGCAGGGAAGTCGGTTTGAATGGGAGAGGGGCCAGACGTATCTGCCAGAGCAAATGAAACATGAGCTCGCAGATTCGTCTGGTTCCCAGGCTACTGTCACAGTGCTCAGTAACTGTGTTTTGTAGTACATGCCAGCACGACCACTTTCTCCTTCATAAATGAAGACATGCTGTGTATCAGTGATAACCAAGCGGGGGTACTTGTACCCAAGGGGGTACGTGGAGCTCTTGATATGTGGAAAGATTGTCCATAGATTATCCAACTAATTTTAAAAAATCGAAAATTACAATTTGAATTAAATAATATATCCACACATTAAGTCCGCTGTAACACTTGAACACCACGTATTGAGGGTGCGAGGGGGACCTGTTAGCAAGGGTGCAGAGAAGTTGAAAAAGTGAGGGATAAAGGGTTGAAATAGATAGATAAAAGTAATGAACGAGAACCACTGCCACTGCATGAGAGGCGTTTTGATGAAAAAGAGAAGGTTTCAAAATATCTGGTCTAAAGGTTTGAGTAGCAGGTTTAAGGATACTTACACCTGCAGAGGCAGGACTTCTGACTTCTGACTCAGGCAAACAAAAACTCACAGTACAGCTGCTTACATGACTTTGTCAAACTGAGCATTACGTGTGGTGTGGGAGTCTAAACTGCATCAAAGTGTCACTTAAATAAGAGGAAGAGGCCGTGCTGACTCATAGGGAAGCTGCTCTCAAAAGTTGCTCATACTCACTTGTGCTCCTTCGTTTCAGGGCTGTGGATTTCAGGCATGACGTGACCGATCTCCAGCCTCAGCTTCTGATGGAGGGAATTGAGAAAGGGAGCAAGGTTTGTTATTACATCATAGACACCGGTGGACTCAATGGTATATGACTCAGGCCCAATTTTTCCCACCACGTTTACACAAAAACCTTCAAATCCTTCATATCTCAATTAAAAGTTGGTGAATGAAACGCCTTTGTGTGCTGTGAAAAAAGCTCTGCCGAGGCTGCCAGGTGTGGGTGCATGGAAAAAGAATAATGAGGGATTTTTGATGCAAGACCTTGGAGGGATATATTCACCACGGTACCTGAATGTCATCCAGAAGATCAAACTTGGTAGGCTTGATGGTTTCGCCCTGCCTCCTCTCTCCTGGGGGGGGTTTCGGGGGAGCTGTGGGGCGACACACAGCCTCAGCACTGAGACAAGTACAGTTCAGGATGTGGCATGCAGCATGGTAGACTGTCTTGACAACCTCCTTCACGCCTACGCTCGCTCTCACAGACCAGCATGCATCATAACCTTACCCTCCACTAATTAGAGAAGTGGTCAATTAATGACGGGAAGATAAAACGGGCAGTAAATATCCCTTCACTTCCTCTTTTTAATGAATCAAGTTGATTTGGAGTGACTTGTGGGCAATAAAGGACAATTCATCACACCGCTAATTTGTAGCTTGTTTGTCCAGGAGGATAATTTGCTGCAGAATAACAGCACGTTAGGTTTAAGTGTTGGGTTAACAAATCATCCTGTATCACAGGTTTCAAATGATAGAAAAGTTGACTTACACAACTGTCAAACATGTATTTTTTGAAATAACATTTCCACATGCAAGAAGATAAGGATTAGGGTTAGGGTTAGCAGCATCTGAAGTGAGCTCTACAGACTAAACCACACGCATAATTTGACAAAGAATACTGTAAATCATCTCACAACAAACTTTGTATTTGTGTTTGAGCAGCAGATTCCCATAATACTGTAAAGAAATGATTATAACAAGGAATAAGAGCGTACCTTTCCCCCAGAGGAAGCTGTCTTTTCTGCGTATGGCCATGATGTTGATGGTGCGGAGCGTTTGATGGCTGTACAGGAAACAAACTGAGTGTCAACTGAGTGAAAACGGGGCCGGCACTGCCATTCTGAGAGTCTGTGACACTGAGGAGACTCCGAGTTCACTCAACAGTCGCTCACAACGGGTCTAATGACGTGCACGGCGACATGTCGACATGCTTTAAAAAAACAGAAATCATTCATATCCCACAACTGCTCAACACCACTACTACTATTACTACACATCGTCTATTACAAATCCTAGTTCTGCCAAACAACTACTGATCCTGTACTACTATCATGACACAGATCGTTGAGTGCCTTAAAAAGAAATAGAATAAAAATATAACAAACATGCAGAAAAAGGGCAGGCACACAATAGGAGCCACATTTTATTTTTCTTCTTAAATTAGGCCGCAGGACATGTAATAGTACCATTTTCCCAGTATGATACGATCCCATTGTACTGTTTTACCACAGTGATCTGTAATGTGACTACTACAGTGATGACACCGTACCAGTAAAATGTACCTTGCGCTGACTAAATGAACATATTGTTTTTTAAGAGGTTGTGTTAAATGTGTCGTCTTCAGCAGGAAGGAAGCAAAACTTGAACAGAACGGGGTTTCTTTCATTTCTAAATATGAGGCCCCATCTAGTGGGTTCTTAATGCCTCAACAGAGACTGTTGATACAGTATCATGATGTTTACTGTATTTGTTGAATGAATAACAAGCACTGTAAGCCTTCAGGCGCTCACAGTTCCCTTTAAAAAGAAGGCATAGAGGAATAAGATCTAATCTTAAGATACCCACACAAAACTTGTTTGAAGGATAAGTTGTGTTTTTGTGCTCTAAGAAGTAAGAAAACTATATAATATCACCAGCCGTGTCCTTGAAGGTGCTCTTTCTAAGTGGATTGTGACTCATCACGTGTTGCTTCTATTGGTAGCAACCGTGCGTGGCAGAGTTCCGTGGCAGTGACAGTGGAGCTGACAGTTTGAATCCGCCCTTTGTCAGATCTGTGTCCAGGCAAATATTGACAGACATGTTTTACGTCGCCAACTCCCATATTGGAGCATTACCTGTGGGTACTCTTTTATTACAGCTGATTTGTGATAGTTGATGTGCAAGTTGTTCATTTAGCTTTTTGCCAACAGTTTACTGCTGACCAGCCTACCAGATCAGTGATTTTCCACCAGGGGTATTTTTATCCCATAAGGTATACTTCTGTAGTTGCTTGTGGGACAGATTGTGTAGTAGCTTAGTTTGAAAAAAAAACCAAAAAAACCCCAGAAATGATCATCCACATAGAGTCAGCTATAACACTTGAACACCTCATGTTGAGAGTGCAGGAAAAATAGTTAGTTAAGTGAGCAGAGAAATTCAAACAGTTAGCAAAAACTTTTGGTTAGATGGTTTAAATAGATATCTTAAAGTAATAAGAAATGGTTAAACCCTCTTTTTTGATCATCACATCAAAGAAATCACCAAGATTGCTGACTTGATTGCTCTAATTTCTTGTTGTCTGGTCTGATGCTTGCTGGATGAAAAGGCTTCAAATGGTTCAGGATGCTGCAGCTACAATCTTAAATAAAACCAGAAATTTTGATTATATTATGCAAATTTTAGCTTCACTTCATTAGCTCCCTATTCATGTCAGATCAGACTTTGAGGTGCTTCTGATGACTTATAAAAATGTAATGTAAATGGGCTTGCCCCTTTACCTGTTATTATTATACCTTATACCCCATCTCGGGCACTATGCTCTCAGGCTCCTGTCGGTCCCTGGAGTTAAAAAGAAGTCAGCTGGCTGCAGGGCCTTTTTCCTATCGTGCCCCTTTCCTCTGGAATAACTTCCCTGCTTGACATCAGACTCTGCTGATTCCTTTAAATCCAAACTTAAAACTCACTTCTTCGCCTTTGTGCTGATTCTTTGACCAGTTCAGGCCTCGCACCTGTTACCATTATCCTTTTGGTGGGTTGGTCTCAGTCTCAATGAATGTCTTAACACTAGTACTTATAGTCCTTGTTTGTCCTACCAACGAGAAGAAACTGTAAACTTTCTTGATGAGGGGGTACTTGAATTCATCTGACAGGACTGAAGAAAAAGGTTGGAAACCACTGTACTACACGTCTGAGGCTAATATGTTAAATTATGTTATGTATATTTGTGGACTGTGTGTATGTTTACTAGATTAATTACTGAATTACGTGCACTGAGAATACTTGGACTATGTAACTCATTTTACAGTTAGTTTATACTTTTGTGAATCCAGTTTCTTTGTTACTTTACTAATTCAATTTTACAATGACTCGTTTATGGAATCTCACAATACTACTATAATTAAATTGGTTGTCCAACGCTATTTTCTCAATTTCACAATTGGCTCCAGTAAACAGAAACCCGTAAACCTAACTCCTGTCTTCAACCTTAAACCTACTGGAAGTGTGTTCAACTTGCTGCATGGCTGTGCTGTGTGTAACAAAATAAGTTACTTCCTTCTGTCTGTTGAAATAGAAACTAGACACAGACGCATCAGCAACATCAGACAAGAATAAACAGAAGAAAAACATACACAACAACCTTAGTTCAAAGTAGAAAGCAAGTCATCAAACATGTGTGGGTTGCTAATTTTGTGCAATAGGTCATAAAATATTATTTTAAACTTCATGAGTCAAGATCAGTGTGTATTTTAAGCAGTGTAAGTGTGACAGATCACTAACTATCATGCTGACACTGACTTTCCATGTGACACAAAGTCACCTACTGTAAATATGAATAGTGTTTCTTTGTTTTACCATGGATAAATGCTTGACTGAAGAGTGAACTATCCAGTTTTGATCTTACGCCTTAATTTACTTAAATATTAACAACTTAATATTTGATCATATATTAAATGAAATGAATAATGAACAGGTCACTATAGCATAACTTTAGTAGCATCTCTGACAGTCTGAAAATATGAAGATTTAGCTTGTTCACAAAAGAGAGACAGTACTACACTATATACAAGTATATTGAATTATAGAAATACTTATTCAGATCCTAGAGAATAACACTGTCCAAGTGTGAGGAGAGAAAAAAGTCAAATAATGTGTCGTGTCATCTCTAACTTGCTTTTGTGTTGCTGCAGCACAGACTGTGACAAACTGTGACTCCTTACTTACTGAAAAACTATTTCAGTACAGAAATTAAAAGGGCCAACTAGAATGAATAAGCCTGACAATGCGTTCCCAGCTGGATTGTTCTGAGTTGACCCATGCCAAATTAGACCCATTTCTCCTTCTGTCAATCATCTAGAGCATTTGTTATAAGACAAGGTAATCTACCAGCTGTAGACTGTTCTGTCTGCGACGCTTTGATCCTCCTGTAATTGCTTAAATCATTGTATTCTTTTATCCATAATGAGGAAGAAATTGTTCCTAAAAATCCATATTTAGGTGGATAGTTTGTGATAAGACAGGCTTGCTAGAACATCGACCATCAATGGATTACTGAACGGGCCTACCAGGCACAGGTCCAAGGGGTCAGAGGGCCCCAACTACATAGAGACTCAAAACAACCACAAAGAGACTCAAAACAACTACAAAGAGACACAAAACTGCCACAAAAGATATGCAGACAATGCCACAAAGAGAATCAAAATGCTCATTAAGAGACCACAGAGAGCTTCAAGTGACCGGAAGGACATGCAAAACTACAGGAGGGAGGCAAAAAATGTCCAGAAAGAAACACAAAGCAACCACAAAGAGACTCAAATCAATTAAAGAAATGCAACTTGAATGGCAAAGAGACATGCATTGACTGCAAAGAGACCAAATGGACCACAAAGAGATGCAAAACAACCACAAGAGACTCAAAATGACTAGAAAGAAACACAAATAAACCAAACAGACACAAACCAACTACAAAAACACACAAAACAACTATAAACTATGCAGTCGTGTAGCTTTTCTGATGGAAGTGCTGAGACCATTAAATGGGACGTGTAAGACACTTTGTATGCTGCTCTACTCTCTATGAGCCTTGCATTAGTCAAGGCAAACGTAATTACCTCAAAAGTGGGCTTCAGCAGCTGTTGTATTGACAGTGCCACACATCAGCAGCAAGTCACAAGGAACAAGCATTAACTCTGGACTGCTGCAAAACTCCCAGGTGCACAAAGTGAGACGGAGGGGGAAGGAAAATTGTCCTTGATATCGGTTATTATTGAGGTACCATCCATCCCAATTTGTGGCATTTAGAATCTCTCCGCTTGCACAAACAAGAGTACTAAGTGTTTTGATTTGTCATTAGACTCAAACAAAAACATCCTACCTCCCCATTTCTCAGTCCACATGAAGTGAAACTCTGCTTTTTCTCTTTAGCCTCTCATTCAAGGTCCCGGTGTTTTATTCAGTTGCCATAGTAACGTAATGCAAATGCTACCTTGGCAGATTAAAAACCTTAAGGTAACAAATGCAGATCTATTTACAGCAGGGGAATGGAGGCAAAGTGCAGATAGTGCAGAACGTTTCGATATGTCTTGTCATGCTTACATTACATTGCTCTATAACCTGATTCACTCTCCAGTGTTGTAACGTACAGCTTGTCACACAGAACATATCACCAAAGTGTCTTGTCAGTAGTTTTCCAGACCTTCACTGGGACATTCCAATTATACACATTTTATGGTGCTCTCTCCGGGCAGACCTCCCTGCTATATTTCCATAGTGTTCTTTTTCAAGATTAAAAATTTGACAAAAAACTAAATAGTGTGATTTTTAGTGATTTGGTCCAGACTGAAATATCTGAACAATTATTACATGGATTGCAATTACATTTTTACATCTCCTCAGGATGAATTGTAATAACTTTGGTGATACTCTGACTTTTCATCTAGCGCCATCATGAGGTCAACATTTTATTTTGTCTAATCGTTTGGTTTAGGACCCATACTCCAAATGCTGCAAAACTAATGAGACTCCCATCAGCCTCAGCTGTACGTTGTGTTTAGTGCTCATTAGCTCATGTTAGCATGGGGAACCCAGATGGTGAACGTGGTAAACATCATACCTGTTGAGGATCAGCAGCTTGGCATTGTCATCATGAGTATGTGGCGACACGTCAGAGGGGCCCCTGGGCCACAGCCTCTGTTTGAAGTGATTGTTAACGTTTTATTGTTGAAAATTCAATCCAACAACTACAAATACACTCAAAACAACCACAGAGAGGATCCAAACACCCACTAAAAGACGCAAAACGACCAGAAAGAGATGCAAATCTACCAAAGAGATGCTTCTGGACTCCAAAGAGACACCACAGGATATAACACATACAACACAGGATATATTATTGTTAAATTTAATCAAATACCTGAGAACTTCAAAGATAGGCTCTCTGTTCAGTTCACTGCATTTGGCTCTTAAGCAGGGATTCTCAAAACGAAGCAGTCTGTAGAGAGAGGCCATAACAGGTGAACACAGGTGAATGGGATGCTGATTACTTAATGTAGTCTGCTGATTGGTTGTGGAGATGCCTGGCTACCTGCTGGTGGGAATAACAACACCGGCTCATTCCTACGGGAGTGCCTGTCTCTGCTCCAGGGTGCACAGTGTGATCAGTAGCCAACCACAGGTAGGGCTTGTGAGAGGAAAATGTCTCCTTAAATAGTTCCTTCAGGTATTGTGGGTATTTATCACATGGTCTGATAACACAAATAAATAAACCTTTAACAGTCATCAGATTCTGATTCAAATGCTGTTAGATGCTGATGGAGCAAAGTCATTTGTGACATCACTTTTTGGCCAGATTAGCCTTTGTTTATAAAACCAAGCATTGAAAATGTAAATGTTGACCTGATGATGGCGCTAGATGAAAAGTTAAAGGATCACCAAAGTTATTACAAGTCATCCTGAAAGGAACATGAAGGTCTGAACAACTTTCACGGCACAAATGTGACTTTCATGGTGGCACTACAGGCAAAGTCAGATGATCACCAAAGTCAATAAGATTCATCCTCTGGGGACCATGCATGTTTGTCCAAAATGTCATGGCAATCCATCCAATAGTTATTGTGATATTTCAGTTTGGACCAAGTTGTGGACCGACTGAACGACACTGCCATCCTTAGAGCCTCTAGCATGGTGAAAAATATTCAAAATATCAAGAATGCCAACTTTTCTGGGATATATTTGGGCTTTGACAACAATGCATTGTCAGTATTATCTAAAAATTGGAACTTAGTGAAACTGAAGACAGACCTTCAACTAATCTGAATCACTAAAGTCTCCAAATTTGGGTAAATGTAATTATCAATTGTCTCCAGTTTTGGGGATTTTTATTACTTGATGTTTAATCTTCTGGCTTTTCATCTCTCACAGACTGTAGATATATTAATATAATATATAAAGAGGGGGAGTGATTTGCTTTTCATAATAAGAGATTTACTCCAAGAAAAGTCACCAAATTTTATGCCAAAAACAGTGTATTTAGGGTTTTTTTCTTGGCTGTTAAACACATGAGCAGGTTGTTTTTGACATGGTAGGTACTAAGGTAGTATTTTCATCTGGGAGACATTTCACTAAAAACCACAAATGTCAACCTTATGGTAGTGCTAGAGGTAAAGTCAGGGGATCAACAAAGTCAATGCAAAAACAATAAAATCGATGTACCTTTGTGAAGGGTATAAACACTTCAATCTCCAAAAGCAACGTGATGACCACTTACCATTCATCAGCTCCTCAAAGAGTGACGAACCTTAAACCCTGATGTTAATATTGTTTAGCAGAGAGAGACATTAATTGACTGAAGGTTTCACAGCACTTAGATAGAAATAAACCTGCCACATTTGTGCTCCCTGGTGTTCATGGTCTAAAATGTGAATGATCTAGTGGTGATTTAGACCTCTGTTTTCATTTTTCATCTATTTTTAAAAAGTTTTCATACAAGTTAAATTCGCTCAACCCAGTGTGGAGGTTGTAATCCTTTCATCTGAGTCAAAGCATGAATCACCACTGGACAATGATGATAAAAATGTCTTCTTTTTTTCCAGTCTTTTCAGTCACTGACATTTCCTTCACCTTCAACAGCTTGACAAACAATGTTCCAGAAATACAAGGATAGTTTACCTGAACTTAAAGGAGTACTCATTGATTCTACACATAAAGTCAACTAGTCACAAGTAGTACTCCTGTGAAGAAAATTGTATTAAGTTTTCTGTGGCTCTAGAGGAGCTTCTAAAGTAAGTAAAGAAAATAACCGCCGTGCCATCTGGAGACCGCAAACCTAAAACAGAAAGTGTCACAAACTGAAATGTTCTACGACTCCCAAGAAACAGCAAGAAATCCTCCAAGAAGGAAAGATGATGAAAAAATTGATAACACAATCTGCAGCTTTCTGGGTCAATTCAGGAACTATATTGCTGTGATTTCTCAGAAACAAAGTTGAAATAACCAAAACTGGTGTTCATAACATTAACGTATATGATTATAACATTATCTGAAACAGTCCTGTGGTTCTTGACTATATCATTTAAATAAAAAACTTAAACTTCACAACTTAATGTCTAATACTAAATCTCTAATAAGTAAATCTCCAGGGTTGGCATGGTGATAGAGATACATGCCTATCTCTCTGTATCAGTCCCGTCCCCACATGCCCTATATGAATGTGTGTGCACGCACTCAGCTGAGAGGTGTCCTGCCGAGTAGAGGATTATTTTGTTGTTGGCTGCCAAACTGCAAACAACTACAGAAACCCCATTCTGATGTAGCGTCCAATAGTGCCTGACTTTCACATCCTTTTATTCTTGCTCACTTTTCAGAGCCTAGATTGCTGTTTTAAAGTTGAAATGTGGTGGGAAGAAATGTATTGGACTATTTGGGTTTACAGTTACAGACCATAACTGATACAGGGCTACAGTAAAACACTATAGTGTTAAATGTTGGTGATATGTCTTGACATTAAATATCAATAGTAGAATGTAAATACATTTACTCATGTACTGTACTCAAGTACAGTTTTGGGGTACTTGAGTGTTTGCATCTTACGCAACTTTATACTTCTATTTCACTATGTTTCAGACAAAGATATTGTACTTTTTATTCCACTACATTATCTGACAGCTTTAGTGTCTAGCTACTTTTCAGGATACTAGGATTTTACATAAAAACACATGATAAAATTGAAAGTTTCAATGCATTGTAATAGGTCAACACAGTGTTTCTTAACCTTTTTGGTTTGTGACCATGAGTTGATAGCAGCTCCAGAGGCATTTCCCCTGCTGAATTAATAACTGGTCAAGGATCTAAAAGGTAAACCTCTCCGGTATTTCACAAAAAATATTTTAAGAAAAGTCATCAAATGTGTGAAATTTATGTAGGAGAACTTCTTTTCTACCCCATAAATAATCTCAAGACAGCTCAGATTTATGTTTTGACCTTTAGGAATACTTCTGTTCTTTTACTTAAGGATTTTGCATGCAGGACTTACTTGTAATGGAGTATTTTTACATTGTTGTATTGGCACTTTTACTTCAGTAAAAGTTCTGAATACTTTTTCCACTACCATTAAATATGCTTGAGTTATCTTCAGCATTCTCATTATATTGCCTTTGAGTGAGTTCAAATTCACCAGTGGTGTTGCGGAAATAAAACGGTGAGTCCTAATGACGCAACTGTAGCAGCAAGTTCATGCACCTAAATATAATCACTCTGTGTTCTCATCTCGATACATCACACACACACACACACACCCACACGCGCACACACACACATCAAAGGCCATAACACTGTTAGACATCATTACATTCATATATTCGCTTTCTGTTCGCCACTGAAACGTAATTGTTGTTTGGCTCCAAAGTGAGAAAACTAAGACCATTGAGTGGTGATCTACTATCAGAGTGCTGCAGGTCAATCTAGAAGCATGACTCTGACTAAAGATACAACCCGTTCTTGTCAGATTGTATAATAATAATGATAATAATAATGATAACATATTTAGTTTGGCCTCATTTTTTGTGGCATGCAAGAAATGCAATTAATGAGTAAAGTATGCTGTGTGGCAGAGAAAATGCTGTATTACTGTTAATGAGTATAATTCTGTGATCCTGTAGGATGACGCCATTATCAGGCAACCAAATGAAACCCTGAGTAAAATTAAGCCTTGTTGTAAACATTTGGGATAATGTAAGTACACAACTCAACAAAACATATGAGATAAGTCTAGTCTTTTTTAAACATGTGAAAATGTTACATATTATACCTTTAATAGAGTCAGATCTGAGCTTCAGCAGCCACATCTAGGGATTAAGTAAATCAGTATTTTATCATCTTAAAGAAATAGCAAGAAGTCGTCCAGACAAGATTCATAGAAACGCATTCATGCTTTCATTTCCAGCATTAACAAAAAGACAGTTAGACAACTTCAGCTCATTCAGATTCGCTGCTGCCAGAGTACTAACGAGAACCGAGAGAAGTGAACGCATTACTCCTGTTCTTAAATCTTTACACTGGCTTCCAGTTGATTATCGAATCGATTTTAAAGTGCTGCTGCTAGTTTATAAACCACTCAATAATCTCAGGCCAAAATACATTTCTGATCTCCTTGAAGACTATAAACCGAGTAGAGCCGTCAGATCATTAGGAAGAAGTCAGCTGGTAGAACCTCAAGTCAGAACCAAACAGGTTGAAGCTGCTTTTAGCTAATTTGCGGCAAACAGATGGAAGAAACTTCCAGTGGATCTCAAATGTGCCCATCACTCAGCTGTGGTGATTCCAGCTTGTATGTGACTGCATTTTTGCTGCACCTGCCTTTATTTGGGAGTGTTGAATGTGATACTCACTTTGCTTAATTAAAGGTCAGAGGAGGCCAGTTATTCCACATTTGCATTGCTGATCGAGTCATGACAACCAGCAGCACAACAGGAAGAGTGTAAAATTGGGAATGTGTCCCTTCACAGTTTTCTCAATAAGACTGGCATTGTAGGTCAAGAAAATGATGATACAGTGCCTTCATGGTACTGTGAGAAAAACACAATCTTCTCTGTATCAAAGGAAGGGCTTATCTTGGCAACAACTGGACATAATTAATGCACAGACCCGGCTGTAAACACACTCAAGGATTGAAGAAAAAGGGTCGGGGTCCGCTGAGAGTTTTCTCGCTGCTTCACTGCTGGCAGCAAATGAGAAAGAGCTGCCATATCTGGGCAAAACATGCGACGAAATATTGTATGGCTCATTTTTAAAGCAAATTTACACAGAAACAGTTTTTTACTGTGCGAGGAGAAACATTTCTGCCTCAAAACATTTTGGAAGAGGGTTTCAATTATTTAATAAGTCCAATAGTGATCTTCTTTTTATGTCTTTACACATGGGAGTTTCTGAAGATATGATCACAGAGGGCTGCGGACTGTGGACTGTAAACATATAAAAAATGTAGTGAAGCGCAATATGGAGCATGCTGGTCTGCTTCTCTGCTCTGAATCAACAAATACAAAAGACACACACAGATATAGAGATATATACGCCAAGATTCAATTAATAGTTCAGGATTACTGCTATCTACTTGATCCTGCTTTCCTCTGTTGAACTTCATTTGTGTTTCTGACATTTTTTAACTAGGGTCTGTCAGGAATTAAACGAAACTAAGAAGCGACGCAGTGAAGGCGGCAGTCTGAAAAGGGAGCACTTATCTAATCGGAGTAGCAGCTGGTTCTCGTCAAAGCGCATAAAAGGAGCATGGGAAAAGGCTTTACTTTTTCATTTAGAGGAGCAAGTGATAAGCACTCGGCATAGGCAGCCGCCACACCTGAATACACAAACACACAAGATGCAACTTTGATTTTATTTTCATCTGTGGGAGCATAGGAGGACCTGTGATATGAGCACAACAATAATATAAGTGACAGATTAGTGGAAATTAGTGCATGTTATATATAAAACAGCATTCAGTGTATGAGTGGGTCCTATGTGGCAAAAATGGATCATTGCAACAAAATTAAAACTCTGGCTCCTTTCTCAGCTTCACACAGCTCCCCAATTAAAAACTATGGACCAAACTTGTGGACCAACATGCCAAAGACACAAAAGCACTCCACCAACATACATAGAGATATTATTTAATGGCAGCAGTATACAGCACAGACTACAGAGTATGGCATACAGATCATATAACAACTCTTCTGTATGATAAAGATGTGATCCTCATCAGACCGAGAACATTAAACTCTTTTATCATGGAGGCAGATTGTTTGATTGATTGTTTTCCCTGTAGGTTTTGTAGTTACAGCTTGCGGGTGGAACCATCTGTTTTCAGAAAATTAGGCACAAAGCTGCCAAGTCATTAAAGTTTGTATTTCCTTCCACAAAACGTTTATGAGTTCAAGCCCACGTAAAAAGGAAATGCGTCCCGGCCGAAAAGTAACACTGGACGCGATGAAAAGACATCCTTGCACTATACTCATGAGGGAGAACTAGGCTATATTTGGTGCCATGTTAAATGCGTTCTTGTTGTCATCCTTTGAATAGATGAAGACATCCATAAAAGGTGCACTAGGTAACTTTTATAAAAATAACTTTTGTCATATTTGCTGAAACCGTCAGTATATCCTGACAGTAATACACGAGACAGATAATCTGTGAAAAAATCTGGTTCCTCTGGCTCCTCCTAGTGCTCCTGATGGCATTTGCAGAAATCCACCGCACCTGGCCGAAAACAACCAATCGGAGCAGGAGGAGTCTCTAACGCAGTGTCAATCACTGCCTGTGCACCCACTGCTCAGCCCCCGCTCTTCCACAGCGGAATACACACTGTAAGCTCCTCTGCGAGGAGAGGCTGTGGAGGCAGGGCTGAGGCGCAGTGGAGAGGTAGGAGGAGGGACCTGGAAGCTGTACAAGCCAAGTCCACTCTCTTCTCAATCTTACCTACTGCACCTTTAACTGCCCAAGTGGAAAACAGCAGGCAAACAAAACAGACTTGAGTTCCAAGGACTCTTTTTCTTTTCTTGCACAAAGGGTAGAGAATTCAAAGCTCCAGCATTAAATGTGTCCATCCAGGATACATGGTTTCTGTGCATAATGATTTTTATCTGATGACGGATTAAAAAAACACATAAGTAAACTATGCACATAGTGTGCAAAGACCTTCAGATGAGAAAATGTATGGCCGACCACTCCTACATTTGCCTGAAAAAGCTAGCCTTGCTCTTACTATTACACACTACACCATCCCCATGGGTAAAACCATCAATTGTCGCGCCCAACACCCATTTTTGTTCTCGGCACCCTACATCTGTCAGTTTGGAGTGTTATCTGTGATATTGTGTAGCCTGGACCTGGCATAGGAGAAACCAAATTGTAAGGTTCTTAAAAGTCTTCAAAATCAGACAGATTTCAGAGTGGCATTACAAATGTCCTCTTGCAACATTTTCTGTCTCCTTTTTTTTCTGTTTTCATGGCCAATTCTTTTTGTATTTGGCTCTTGAAAAAGCAATAAAAAAAGCAATAAAGATATCATGTGCACATCAAATGTTCATGAGATTGCTGACAATCTGGTGAAAATTGTTTTCAATGCTGGTGATAAATGAGAGAAGGCATTTTTATTATAGATTTTATTTTCCGTGTCAGTGTTTGTGAGAGTATTTTACAGCCTGTAGATTGCAGTTGCTCCTGCTTTGTTGCTGCAGATCTGGCTGATTGCTGTCATGGGTCTCGTAAAGCAGATGCATCTCCCGTATTTTCCTATTAGATATATGGATTTAGTAACACGCTGCAATAGATCAATAGGTCGTTATGTGTTATATATGTAACCTTACTAACACACTATAATCACTTCTCCCATGCTTTCACAAACTGACCATTCTCTGCCTTGAAGGATTTCTCTTCCTTCAAGGCTGCAAAGGAGGCCGTCGCTGTCGTTAAAATGACAACAGGGACTATCAGCCCATCTGTTGCTGCAGCAGTGTCTGTATATGTGTGTGTGGTTTTGTGCTCTGCCAGATGAAGATTCATTCCACATTTCACATGAAATCCACAACACATAAGGGTGTCCTCTGTATGAACACAGACACTTATAGAGTGTAGAGTATCGTGCATCGAGATGGTGGGCGGATGTCTCTTAGTAAACAAAGAGAAATGCTCTCCTTCTTGACTTAACTTCCCAACAAACTGCCTATGTGTATTTCATCAGTTTTTTTGTGTGTGTCACTGCTGAACATCAACAGTAAGTAGACTGGATGTAGGAGATATATTGATTTAATCAGTAGTGGCGGAACTCTTGAGATTCTTTACTTAAGTAAAAGTACCAATATCACACTGTAAAAATATTTAGTATTCAAATACGCAGTTACAAGTCCTCAATGGAAATGTTAAGTAAAGGTATGTAAGTATAATCAGGAAAATGTACTTATAGTATTAAAAGAAAAATGTCCCCTGTGACTATTGTACAATTCTATATTATATCATTAGATTATTATTACTCATACAGTCATGTCAAAGCAGGATTTAACTGTTGGTTGAGGTGGAGCTCATTTGATCTATTTTGTTTTCGAACTGCAACTAATGATTATTCTCATTATGGATTAATCGACTGATTGTTTGGTTTCTAAAACATATATTTTTCAAGGTGCAGTTTGCAAGAATCACGGGTAAGATCAAGGCTATGCATCTAATTATTCAGTCTGGAGCCAGTAGAAGATAACATTACTATAGCTTATGTATTACGATCTTTATCATATGATGTACCACCCATGTGTGGAGTGGGAGCGGTACAGCGCCTCAGGGAGTGGACTCCTACAGCATCAGAAAGGTCATGAACAGTGCCCACGTCCCTCCTGCCTGCCGTCATCGTAACAAATAACATCACTGTAAATGGCAACCCGGTTCCCTGAGGGAAAAGAATTTAAGTCAATAAAAACTGTCAAATTAAAAACATCCTCTGAATGCCTTTTCACCCTGCTAATGCGACTGTCAGATGCTTTGTTTCCACCTTGTATTCATCAGCAGATGTATTGTTTGTTTAATTAAATTGGCAACCTCCGAAAAGAGAGAAACTGGCATGCCAGGTGCATGTGAGAGATTTTTCAATTTAATGCCAGCAGGTTCAGGCCTCATCCCCACAACATAAAAGCATCATGTCTCAGAGTGGGAGAGGCTCTTTGACTTTTAGCTGTTTAGCCATTTGTTACAGTTCTGTGTAAACTTTGATGAGTCAGACGATGAGATGATGAGGTGTGGGCGATCGCTGAGCCACAACAAAAAGAGGATCTTCTTAATGAGATGGCTGCTCTCTCTTTTAGCTGTCTAAAAGGGCTTCTAGGCCTTGGCGAGCCATCGGCTAGTTTATAGTCTTTTACGCGAACTAGCAAACAGAAGAAACAGAAATACAAAAGTTCCAACAGTTTACTGCTTCACAGGGAAAGTAACAAAGTTACATTTACTCAAATACAATTTTAAGGTACTTTTTATGATATTTTACACTTCTAATCTTTTTACTGCACTGCATTTATCTGAAAGCTACAGTTAGTAGTTATTTTTCAGATTTAAAGACATTTAAAGAATTATGATACACTTATAAAATACAGTTCAATATTAATGATTAAAACAGTGTTTCCCAACCTTTGTGGTTTGGGACACAAAAAAGCAGTGTCTAGTCAATTGTCATATCCGATGTCTATTGCACCTATCAGACATACACCCCGTTACGTTAATCTGAGGGCAATTTAACATGTCGATCTCATGTCTGAATAAGCACCCTGGTCACTTTTATGTAAAATTCATGTGGCAATCTTATGAGGTCGGACCTGTAACATGTAAATATGACTTTCAGCACGGCACAAGTCTGAATTGAATGCCATCAGATTAATGTAACGCCTGCAGTAGCACAAGTTTAACACGCAGTAAGAGAAATTAAATCTTGCACCACCTTCTAAGATCACTGTGATAAATGTATGATCTCAATCTTCATCTCTTAGGCACAAAGAAAATAAGTCATCAGTTTAATAAACATTGTGAAAGAGACAATTTTAAGTTGTTGAGGAGAATCTTCTTAGAAATATCTGTAGCAAATATTTTTCACTTTTACTTTGTAATTTACTCAAGTACTATTACCACACTGTAAAAATACTCTGTTACAAGTAAAAGTCACGGCGGTCATTAATTAAGGGTTCAATGGCAGAATAAGTTTTTCACTTTAACAGCTTGATGAAGCCAGCAATGTTATGTATTCCATATCTGAAAATGGCTTATGAGTTGTTAGGAGTTCCAACAAACTGACATTTTATCTCTAAACTTCTTATATGGTTTCATTTAAATTACTGTTTGAGTACCAAAGAGTTAAATGTATCCAACATTTCACAAAAACATGCTAAGATTACAGAAATATCCCCCAAATGTATGTAAATTGTGTTTTTCCTTCTTTCCTTCCTTATAAACCGTCTCACGAACCCTCAGATGTATCTTGTGACCCTGAGGAGTGGGGTTGGGAACCACTGGACTGAACTAGCTAACTGTACACACAGTAGTTCAAATTAGCTCCACCTGGAGGAGCTACAGCAGTAAAATGCTGCTTGAACATTGATGCATCAGTGTGATCTGATAATGTCATATACAGTCAGTCAGAGGGGATATTTTACAGCAGTACTTTTGACACTTTTCACACTTTCAAGTACATTTTGCTGATAATATTTAGGTACTTTTAGTTCAATTGGATTTTGAATGCGATATAGTTTTATTCCATTATTATGAAAGTAAAGGAACTGAATTCAGTTTTTAAGCTGCAGCCTCTTCTAGAAGTGAGAAAAACTTGTGTTCACATTTGGGAAGATTTTCTGTATCTCTATCTTTGTGAAGACATTTTAGCTTTTGTGGGTCCAACTGAACAAACTCAAAGATTACACATTTAGTAAATTATTATTTGGTTAAGTAGCTGTTGCAAGTGGAAATGTAATAACTAAAAAGACGTCTCACTTCATTTACAAAAAGGTGCATCACATTAAAGGGACAGCTTGACATTTTGGTAAATACACTTGATTGCAACTGAACCCACAATGTTAATCTAAATGTCATCGACAGATATGGCATTTAGTAATTTGCAAATACGTATTAGTCTGGAACCTCTCAGTTCATTTTCGAATTCCGAGGGGGCGTTATCGACAGGCGGAGACAACCAATCAGAGCGATGGTTGCTACTACAATATTTTAATGTTCTTACTAGTTGTGTGATCAAATATTTGTCATGTGAGATAATTATCGGACGTTACTCATTCTCAAGTGTAACCTTATTAGACAAGTAGACAGGCAGGAGAAGTGGAGCAGAGGAGAGAGGAGACTGGAGGAGGAGAGGACAGCAAATGAGGACTACGCACCATAATTGATGAGATTCTTCATCAGTTGATGTGGTGGGGTGTGGTGTGTCTGTAGGTAGTGGTCCACGATGACGGACAGGCACACTTTACTTTAGGCAAAACACAAAGTTTTGTTTCAGCAACATGTAAATGAATGTTAACTTGTTAATTGCAATCAGTAAGATCGGTGCTGATCGGGTCTGCGTCTCACAGCCGGTTTCGGGTCCAGCGTTTCTCGGCTCTGCTCGGGTCCTGGTCCCAGCTTTCAATTAGGCCTAATAGGTGGGTCTGGTTCGGTTCCGGGTTGTAACTTTCCCTGATCTTTTTGGGTTTTCGGGCACACGTGTTGGTTCCCGTGGAGAGACCTCTACCTTGGGCGCCCATGACCCCATGTCCATGGTTCACCCGTTGTCCTTCCTTGGACCACTTTTGGTAGGCAGGCCACTAACCACTGTGGAACACTCCCACGGCCTGGAGACGCCCGGAGGAAGTCCTCCAGCCATCACAGCTCGGCCCCTGTCAAACCCCACTTTTCCCTCCTGCTGAAAGTGCTTTTAAAAACTGTTCTGACGCATCTCTTGCTTTCTTTTCTACACTTACATAAATCTTTTAAGTGGCACCACTCCAGCTTTTAATGGTTCTTCGGGCTTGTTACTGGAGAACTCACACACACACACACACACACACACACACCATAGGATTTTAACACCTCCTACTTGACTCTGTGCAGCAGGCAGAGCTGTTACCTAGTTACAAGCAAGAGACGGCGCGACCTGCATGCGGTCATAATGTTGCGCTGGTGACTTTCGGCGCATCAGCCAGTCCGGGAGCAGACGGAGGAGGAACTCTGCGGGGAGGCCACCGGAGAACCGGAGAACCGGAGCAGCGCCGCCGAGGATGAGAATAAAACACGTCCCGACGAGGAATAAACGAGCTGCAGCGGCTCCTCTCGCGTTGTTTCATCAATAAATCCTAAATCACCGGGCGAGACCGCCGTGCGAAAAGTCTCAGTTTGAAGGTAAGTTGAGTGCATGTGCAGTTGTTTTTTTTTTTTTGTTTTGTTTTGTTTTTGTTTTGTTTGTTTTTTTCACACGAGGTTGAATAATATTTAAGGACTAATCAATTCGGCGGACGGTTTGCCGAAAATCAAGCGTCTCTCGTTTCCGACAACATCAAAAGCAAGAGTGGAAACACAAGATCCCTGAAATGATCCTCATTATTGCAGGAGCGGTTTGAAAAGGGGCCAGACAGACTCAAAGAAGGGGGGCACATTTGTAAAATTATTTAAACATGTGTTAAGACTCAGATGTAAGCCCTTAATCTCTGCTATAACAAACTGAACCTTATTCATGTATTATTTATTCAGTGTTATAAATTAATTCCCAATGGACAACTTAATTTATTCTAATATGAAATGATAATAATCAATAATAGCTGCTATTTGTAACTCCAAGTATCCTCCAGCCACGGACACATTATGAGACGATGGGCCCCTGGACACAGACATGTAAAAGGCCCCCAACCCTCCCACAGGGGACCAAGACCCCCAGATTGAAAGAGACACAAAATGACTACAGACAGCAATGCCACTTTCTCCCTATGTAGTCCTTTTGGATGTCTATGTCACTGTTTTGTCTTTTTCTGGCTCTGTTGTGTCTCTTTTTAATAGTTTTTTTTGTCTGTTTGTGGTCATTTTGCATATGTTTGTGCTTGTTGTGTAGTCATTTTGTTCTCTCTTTAGTCGTTTTTGTGTCTGTAGTTGTTTCCCTTTTCTTTGTGGTTGTATTGCATCTCTTTGTCGTGCTGTTGCATCTCTTTTTAGTCATTTTGCATCTCCTTGTAGTTGTTTTGCATCTCTTTTTAGTTGCTGTTTTAGCCCATTGGCTTCTTAATAAACCCTCTACTGAACAGAGACATAAGGGGTTGTGAAACTAAGAGGGGTTTAATAGAAGGTTTCTGTTGTCCTGATCTTTGTTTAAGCATTCAAAACCGAAGTTGATTAAAGCGGTCTTAAGAGCTAATGTACTTTTTAGTTTCCCTTAATAAGTCCCTTGATGTATTTTAGCATATAAAAGAGGTGAATGTCCAAGGTCTCTCTTAATAAAACATATATCTAAAGGAAGACAGACTAATGCATATTTTCATATGAATGAAATTCACCTCATTGCTAAACATAATCAAGAAATTGGCACAGTTACCTGATCTCTGTGTATGTGTGTGTGTGTGTGTGAGAGAAAGAGAGAGAGAGAGAGAGAGAGAGAGAGAGGCATGCATATATTATGCTAGCACTTTATTTTACTCTATGTCCCCCAGTCTAGCATTCATAAGCACTAAACATTTAGCAAATGTTTATGTCATATAATGCAGTTGTACACAGCTATAAGGATATTTTAAGTGTTCAATAATGTACAGTATTTGTCATTAATTATGACGTCTCCTATGAAGACATGTTTTATATTATTACAATCTTTATATTTTCATACACCAGAATTATTGCCCACAGGATGAGTTATAGTTGCTGACAAATACATTAATAATAACTTTTAAATCTCATCTGCTTACTGTGCTACAAACAATTAATTAAATGTTAATATACTGTTTAGAAATGCTGTGTTAATAAGTGTAAATCACTACAAAATAAGGAAAAAATAATTATTTACTGATTAAGGCTTAATGATTTCCAATGAGCAGATTAGGCTTGCCTTGTGTGTCTTGCTCAATATATTTTTATCTGTTTCTTCCTAATCCTCTGGTCATCTTCTTGTGCTGCTGTGATGCTAAGTTTGCCTCCTGGGATCAATAAAGTTTCATGTTATCTTATCTTATTGTATAAAATAACAATTATAATATAATAACAGTAATGACTTTTAACTCTACAGGGCCTCACTCATAAGTGGTTTAAAACATAATGTCAGAAACAAATAAAGCTATATATTAGATGATATTAAATGAAAAACAAAGAATGAAGAAAGAAATTCAGACATTTATATACAAATGTATCAGGTTGTGTAACCTGATCTTGGACTTTATGGTGTCAAATTAATAATAAGTAGTGAAAAATCATAGTTTTATTTTGAGGCCTAAATGCGTCGCAGTACCCACTTTCTCACTAGATATGAATAACATGGAAAGAATCAGTAATTTTATACCACTCAGCATTATATTTTGGGCTGTCCATCCGTCTATCCCATTGTCATGAATGCAATATTTTAAGACCGCAAGAAGGGAATTTCTTCAAATTTTGCACAAACATCCACTTGGACTGTTGGTGGTCAAAGGTCAGAGGTCACTGTGGCCTCACAAAACATGTGTTTTGGCCATAACTCAAGAATTTATACACTATGAATTCTGGCAAAATTTCACACAAATGTGTAATAGGATAAAATTATGAAGTGATAACATTTTATATCCACAAGGTCAAAGGTCATCTTCATTGTGACATCTTAATGTTCTGCAAAAACACTTTTCTGGCCATTGTTCAACACCATAACTCAGGAACAGAAGGGAACATTGTGAACATTTTTTACATTAGGTTGGATACTGAAATGGTGACACTAATCTTGGGTGCCCACCTTGAAAATGTGGTAGTTGTATAGATCGTCTGTGCTGCCGGGTTGAAGCTATGTGTGTGAAGCATCCGCGTTTGAGAATTTGTGGCTTCTTTGCAGAAACATTCATATTGAAAGTATTGTCTACTGTCATGGCTAAAACTTTGTGTTCTATCAGAATCAGCTTTATTGACCAAACATCTGAACCCATAGAAGAAATCTGACTCCTTTTAGTTTCTCTGAGAAGACAACATGTTTCTCAGTGGAAATTATTCACTGGAATCCTACATGTCAATATAGTGAAACTTTCATTTTGCCAAAAAAAATACACTTAACACATTGATTAAATTCCTTCAAAGCCTTTACTACATATATTTTATGACTCTACATATATTATATGAATATATTATATTACTACATACATTATATGAGGACAGATATAGATGTAAACTGCAGCTTGACTGGTCGGCGGAGGCATACTACCATGTTGCGGTAAATCTAGGTTACAGTCAGTTCATCTTGTGCGAGAAGAATATCCCCCACTGTGTTTATGACAGTGTTTGATTACCAGCTGACATGATTTGTTCAGTTCAGCTCAGAGGAGCAAAACAACACCACGTCTCTTCCACATTGTAAAAATGCTGCATCTTTATGCTGCATTTGATGTATATATAGTTTTGCATTTACAAATACGATACTAAAGCAAAGGAGGCAGATATTATTCAATGTGTGACCCTTATAATGAATGCACACACTAATAGCAAAATGATGCCATCATCTGTCCATCCACAAAGCAAATTAGAGACAAATTTAAACAAACACACACACACACACACACACACACACATACATACACACACAGAGTGCTAAGTTAATCAGCACAACCCACAGCATAATTTCAGGCAAAATTGCCTTTTAAGAGGTCAAAAAGGCAAAAAAACAGTTACATCTCACAAACTGGTGCCTTGTTAAAGAAAAGAAAAAATCAGCGATTAGGAATAACAACATCACTATATCTAGCTACACTTAAAGAGATTTAAGTGTTCTTTCCTCTTTTGCCTTTTCAGGCATAACATAAGTATCGTTATTAGCTTCTTCAAGCTCAAGCCTATGAAAGTGGTGGCTTTTTTGGTGTCTTTTATGTAAATGTTCCTATAATCAGTCATAAAGAACTTTTATGGTTTACCTGGTGAGAGAACAAGGACGTAGCATCAGAGTTGAAACGTGTAACGATATAAAGGAAGAAGAGGGTTTTCTGATCTCTCACAGGCTGCATCGCTGAAGGATCTTAAAACTTATTTTGCTGTTGAAGCAGCCGCCGCTTAGCTTAGCATAGCATAAAGACTGGAAACAGTCAACACTCTGTCGAAAGGTAACAACATCCACCCACCAGCACCTCTCAAACTCCCTGATTAACACGTTTTATCTCGTTTGTTTAATCTGTGAAAACTGAAAGTATAAACGACAATTAGCTGTTTTACGGTGGGGGGGGGGGGGGGGTTATGTGCCAGAAAACTTCCTGGAGTCTGCACTGGTTGCCCGGCAACTGCTCAGAGCCAACGAGTAGTCCGGCACATAACAACACATGAGCTCTAGACGTGTTGGTAGGCGGACAGGGCCAGGCTAACTGTTTCCAGTCTTTATGTTAAGCTCAGCTGGCTGTGGTCTTATATTTACCCTATCAATCTTCTCAACCTTCAAGGAAGCATATTTAATAAACTGTTCCTTTGTGTTATTGGAGAGTGAATTCTGCTGCCTCTTTTATAATATCCGACAAGCAGAGAATGACGACACGTTAAGTTTGGACTCTCATTTAATTCTTCTTTCCACTCATAAGCTGTATGGAAAGCGTTTTGTTGGATATTAATTGATTTTTTACATTAAATCAGCTCATTTACAGTCTTTCTTAGTTTAAATTGATTTTATTTTCTTAATCTGACGCCATTCAATGTAGATTCGTGCCGTGTTGAAAGTGACACAGGTCCGACTTCGTCAGATTGCACTTTCACTTCAGACTTCAGATGGACGCGTTTCTCTGAAGAGGTGCATGTCTGAAAGAGGCTTTTGTTTTCCATTTCCTCTTGAAAATGAGTTTGGAAAAAGAAAAAAAAATGTGATTAGGTGCACAGAATATTTCCATCTTGCTCTTTTTTCTTCCTTCAGCCCTTGAAATTAGCATCTAAATTGTATAGAGGCTTTGTAACAAACAGAAAAAGATCAGCAAAGCTTAAAACTAAAGTCAGAATTAGATTCCAGGCTGTGTGTGTGAATTCACTTGGTTTATTACGTCCCCCTGACCCATCGAGCCCCGAGGAGAAACTTTCACTCCTCTCATATAATTTCAACATATCTCTCCCTGAAACCCCCGGAAAACATTGTATAGCTCTATTCTATATGGTGTCTACAATTTTACATTCTTTAAGCCCAGCAACATCGTTCAGTATAGGGGAGACACATGCATCTTAAAGTTGTATATATGTAGAATAGTTTTTAATTCATTTTGGTTTGAAAAATGACTCATCCTCATTCCTGCTGAGTTTAGAAGAGAAAAGTTAAAAAAAAGTTAACAGCATCATAAAATACTCGATCAACATGCAGAGCCACGAGTCCCGGACTTATTCAAGGACTGCGGATTCGTTTCTGAATAATGGCTGGAGCAGATTCAGGGGCACCTGTGATCCTGCGCAGTGTGCCCACACACAAACTGCACAAACAATCAAAGTGTATGTAAAACATGTTTAGATGAGCACTTCCCACTCGGTTATAAAATTAGTGGTCACACATGCAGACTTGCCTGTTGTGATGGCAACAAATGTAGGAGGTTTAATGAGGAATCTACTGTAGAACTGAAACAGTTAGCAGATTAATCAATCAACAGAAAGTGAATCTGCAACTATTTTGATAAGTAATAATTATTTTATTGAATCTTTTTTTCTTTAACACACATCACCTTGGGTTTTAGTCAATCGTGACGGATATTTTTCACTTATTTCTGAAATTTTTACTTTCAATCAATAAAAATCAATTAATCAAGAGAAGAATTGGCAGATTAATCAATATTCAAAATAATCTTTAGTTGCAGTCCTTATGTGCCAAACCAAAACTGATATGATGTATCAAAGCTGTTAAAAAAAGTTTTCCAGGGTGGCAACTAATTTATTTTCTCAATTAATTGTTTGGTCCATAAATTGTCTGGAGCCTGAGGTGACGTCTTTAAATGCCTTGTATTGACCAAAACCCCCAAAAATTCAGTTTACGAAGATATAGAACAAGAGAAAAGCAGAAAATCCTCATTGAGAAGCTGCAACTGTTTTGCATTTTGGCGGAAATAAATAACTTAAATGATTAATTGATTCATTTGTTGTTTCAGCTTTTTGCCAGGGTGAAAAACATAATTTAGAGCTTAAACAAAAGTGTTGACAACACAGTACGTCCTATTCAGTGGGAAAATCTGGGATAACGAAAACTAAAAGACAGAAGTTTCTGCATGTTGTCCCCCCCACTTTTCAAAATCCTGTGTCTGTCTTCCTGTGTTTTATGGTTTCAGGTTGATGTTCTCATTAAAGTCTCTCCAGTCACTGTCCTCTCACTCAGCTGCAGAAGATCTGAGTTGACAAGAATGTTGATGCACTCATCCTGATTGTTTATCCTCCAGCAAAGATGTCAGAGCCATTGTGTGTTAAACTTTGGAATAAACACGCAAACAAAGTGTGAAACCATTGAGCTTATGTTCGTTTCGGTGTGCGAAAGATGACAAATTGTGTGAAACGCGTCGGCGGCACAGATTTGAACAGACGCCGTCAACCGGGACGAGTGCAACCTGACAAACTGACCAATCAGGGATCTAACAGTGCAGTAAAAACACAGATAAGAGTACAGTGTCCCCAAATACAGCAAATAATATAATAATGTATCCATCTATCTATCAACACAATAATTCAATATTTCAGGGAATATGATTTTTTGAGTTCTTTCTAAAAAGATCTTTACCACTGAGAATACATCTGATTTTCTGCAAGCAACACCAGACATATTGAGAAAAAAGGAAGGAGATGTTCAATACTATTTCTGGCATGGCTTTTTCTTGAAATGGTTCTCATGATGCTTTTATAGTGATATGAGATTGAATATTGTGTAGTACAGCTGTGTAGTTAATGAGGAGTGAAATGAAATGCCTCTATATGCTTTTATGGGTGTGTCATTAGTTAGTATATGTTTTATGGATATTTCTCCACATCAGTTTTAATATTTGAAGGAATGACTCAACCTCCACCACCAGTGGAAAAAAATGTAAAGGAACAGTTTGACATTAAATACTACTATTTAAATAATCAAAAACAATTCTGGTTGTAGGTGGAAGTGAACAACCTAACTCATAAAGATCCCGTAGAATCGGTTATTATTTGTTAAAAATAAAGTCAACAAATGGCATTAAAATAAAGGCCCTAATATGAAAAAACTTCTTAACAGACGACTGGACGTCTTTTCTGTTCTGTGCTATTATCAGCTGCTCCAGCGATTAAAGTTTCAATCACATTCAGATCGGCATGCCGACAAAAGGCAGACGAGGTTCGGATCTGCCTGCACATAACCCAGCGTATCACTAGCTGGCTTGGTAGCTTATGTTCATTGTCTGAAAATCAACTTTGACGTTATTAACCATTATTTGTATTGATGCATTTCTACTGATATACAACAACAAAATTTATGGCATTTGATGAATTAAGTAGGTATGCCTCACACAGCGTGTTTACATCCAGACAGAGGTCGGACAGAAGCGGTATGTTATTTTTTCCCAAAGCCTTCATCATGACCTTCATCAGTCTTGTGTTGCAAAACTAATTAACTTGCACATTTACACCAGTAAATCTACCGGTGTAAATGTGTTCAGTCGCACTCTGCCACCACAGAGCTGACAGAAAATGAACAAATTATTCTTTTTCGAGTTCAATTCACACCAGCTTTGCACTTGTACGTACGGCTTCTGGTAAACAGCCACATGCTCGCACAAAAGCTCTCGCCTTCTCTTTTTATCTGACCAAATTTAGGATCAGTCTCACTCACTCGAAAGTTCAGCTTGCTTCAAGCAGTGCAAGGGCTGACACCTCGGGGCGCTTGCTGTTGAGACCATTAGGTACTACAAACCTGTAAACTCAACTCGACTCAGCTGCTGCCGATACAAGCACTCGTACACATTTGCTGCCCTCCACACTTCCCGTACAACACCGAGCTTCAGCCTGTATGCTGAAGAGTACCGAAGAGACTGCTTGAACGCTTAGAGTTTACCAGATTCGTTTATGACAAATTATTCCAGCACATTGTTTAAAGGTTGAACCAGGCACGGGACATCGGACCTGGTGTTCCCCTGGTGTCGGTGGCCCTGATCAGAGCACCGGATACCATTTTTAAAGTGAGAGTTAAATGTTAATGTAGTTTGAAGCATCTGGATTGTTACTAAGGTTACCACCAGACTAAATCTACCTGTCACACAGATTAAAAATAATTAACGTGTTGACTCAAATTATGCCTGATGTGTGCCTGTATACGATATTAATAATGAGTATTATACACTTTTAAACACACCAATGTAAATTTAAAGGCTAAAATAAAGGCCATATCGTATTTGATATGTAGTAAAGTTATTTATTACAGCATTCATCTACATGAAATAATAGTACTAATAATTTTCCATATTCTGCTCAGGGCCGACTGTTGAGGGAACTGATTGGCAAGCCGCCGACATTCACTCTCGGCTTTCAAGGGGAGAAAATACAAAAGAAACCAAAGCAAATAGGCTATTCAAACAGCACTGCAAGTGTGCTTAGCCATGACCCTGTCCTGCGCTCTCACGGCTAGTCTGAGTTCAGTACTGTACACTCAATCAGTCAAGTATGATTGGCTTTGTGACGCAGGAGAGTAGATTTGAACGCTGGATTAACTGTGGCTTTAAATCTTTGACCTCTTGTGTCACAGGAAATATAGCCACCATAAATCAGATGAGAGAAGAGTTTAAGAGCACGCCGAGCAATTGAAGCAACAGTAACAGAGTTTCTTTTGGGCCACTTTGGAAATATATGGCTCTTTAGCTGCTAAGTGCTCCACCACATTCACCAGCTAATCTCTAACTGTATTTGTCTGCTGTTCGGCTGTAAAGTGGCATGAAAAGATAATACTGAAGGCACGAGTACCTCAAGTTTGTACTTAGGTACAATGCTTAAATGTATTCTGTGCACCTGAGTGCGTGCGTTGATCTGTGCTACATGGCTGTCAGGATGACGTGGCTCCTCCCTGAAATACTCTGAACCTTTCAAGCGCTGCGGCTGTCAGAGACTCTGACCTTTGTGATGGATGCTCGGCTCGGCAGTGCAGCAGCGCTTGACAGCTAAGATGTTGGCATTTCCGCTCCTGCAGAGAGCTGCAGTCAAACCCGTGATAGGGACAAACATCCCCTCACCTGTATTCAACCTCAGCTTATCAGCAACATCATTTTGTTTGATGTTATATCGTTTGAAATATACTTTGGGGATCTTTAAATTCTGGATAATTGTGCCGATATCAGAAATAACATATTGTGTATTCTCATTATTGCTATTCAAAATAGCAGCTTACTGTTAACGTGCTGCTCATAAATGGTTTTGTCAAACAATATGTTGTTTGCATAGTTATTCCAGTAAGATCAGAACTCACTGTAATCAAATGTACTTCACATTTATAGTAGTTGTAATTTGTGTGTCGCTCACTTCCAAGAAATCAAAAATAACCGGCACACCTTCATGTTTCGGATAAGGCGGCTCTCACCTTAAGTCGCTCTGATAACTTTGGGTAAAAATCTGCTGCTATTTATAGTTTGTTTGATTAGACCAAGATTTGTTGAACGAACAGTGACAGCCACTCTGATGAAAGAATGCTGTTCATTACGATTTAAAGAGCTGGTTGATTTAGGGACACACGTGGTTGTAACAGCAAGTGCAGTTTAACACTACAGCAAACACCAGTTGAGCAGCCACAATAGTCAGAAATACAACAAGAGGAGCAACCGGTTTATCTATTTACAGTGCAGCCAAACAAATTCACATCATCTTAATGAAGAAGCCAGTCAATAATAATCGCAACCATTATCTGACTTCATGCTGCACACAGCATGAGTAGTTTTCAACACAACAGTAAGCAGGGCAGAGTAAAGTTGGTGACCTTGCTGAGGAGTTGTAGGTGTGCGGCCTTTATCTAAGAGCTCACTGTGGCTGCAGCTGACTCTTCCATTACTCTCTACAGCATTTACAACTGATCAGCTGTTAAAAAATGCTTATAAAAAGCAATGCCTAAAAATAACCATAAATTACCATTAATGTAGCTATAGTCAACTACAAGTGGATATTACATTGCAAATTAAGAAATTATACACATTGTCAGTGAACATTTTAGTGACCTGACAGATACATCCATTAACAATATCTACACTTTCTGTTACTAGAAATGTAAATGTTTCCTTCAAATCATATTTGCTATTGCAGATTAGTTGTATAGACACATAATTTCTAGGAGACAGGGTTGGTTTACAGATATTGCAGATGTGTGTAAATCATTTAAAACTTCAAGCTGTCTGAATCTGTACATCTTTGTCACAAAAGCTCAAAAAGACATTTAAAAAATGTAAGTGAATCAGTGGGTAATCAAAGTGGAAAAAATGTGTCACCGGTAACAGAATGACCACAAGAGATGAGCCCTCGATACAGCCCAGACCTGCAACCAATCAAAAGCAGCGGACTTCAGAAGATTCAAATATAGATTATATGTAATTTTAGCCCAAACGTCCTCTTTTCTCAGCTGTATTCTGCCTTCAGCCTCAGACATCTGCAGCCTGTGGTTTTACAGTCAAAGCAGATGACTGCAGAGAGCTATTGATCACTCTGATTGTTAGCATTCAGATTATATTGATGCGACGCTTTGTTGGTCACATGACCTGCACCGATTGTTCTGTACAGAAACCCCCACCATCCCCCCACCCCCACTCCTGTCACTTAAAGAAAAGAAAGACAGACGAGGAGACATTTGGATCAAAGAACGTCTCGCTCTCCTGTGACAC
Organism: Lateolabrax maculatus; assembly: GCA_031216445.1. Classification (NCBI taxonomy): domain Eukaryota; kingdom Metazoa; phylum Chordata; class Actinopteri; order Acropomatiformes; family Lateolabracidae; genus Lateolabrax; species Lateolabrax maculatus. The sequence goes on from CM062216.1 coordinate 6,649,946, forward strand.
TGGCAGCAGTTCAGAACCTCAATTTACAAACTGAATGGATTTCCTATTTCAGAGAGGTTTGAAAGGTCTGAAAGGTCCCGTGGGTGTTTAGTATAAAGATTAATGAGGCGGAAATATGACAAATACAATGCAGATATTTGACAGACTTCAGGGTGTTTGAGACGAGAGCTGTAGACAGGATGTTTGATAATTATTGTCTGAGGCGTCACGATAAGAAAAATAATTGAATTTACAGCTGCACTACAGTAGAGGTTTGGCTGAAAGAAAATTATTAAAAGTTCCCAAGGCCCGAGGTGATGCAACTCTAATTTATGAGAAAGGTAGGAAGCAAATCCTCACAAATATTTGGCAGTTTGGCTTGAAAAGTGACTGAAATTATTAATTGATTATCAAAATAGCTGCAGAGTATTTTGTTTGATTGTTTCAGCATTTGTCACATTATCTACATATATATACCTGCAAGGCAGGGCAAGTTTATTTATATAGCAATAAAGCCTGTATCCATCACACTCTATCTCATTCTTTCTTTCATTCAATCTTTTTATTTATTTTTTCCACCTTATCCAAGCTTGTTTTGAATTTTCTGCATTTCCCCTTTTTCTGCATTTTATATGTAAATTGAAAAGCATGAAAATAGATGGATGCAAACACACCTTATGGCTGATTTGGCAGCTTTGTCAAGTGTAAATGTGGATATATTAAGTTAATTTATTTCCATAAAAGCTGTGAAAAAGTTTCACACGTGTCTTTGTCTTCCCAGCCATGTGCAAATCACTGTCACCCCTTCAGAGGTAGGTGGCAAAGAACGGTTGTTTGGTGAAAAACGCCAAAAGAAAATGAACTTCTGCCCCTTAGCAGTTTAGTTACAACAGTATCAGATAGCAGTAACAGCTAGGTAGGTAACAACTATCCAAAACTAACACAAACATGTCATTCACGCTGCTCTCTCACCCATACTGATCATTCAGCAGGCAAACTGATCAGGGATCTACAACAGCTTGGTTTTCCTTGTGCGTGATTGTGTGTCACTTTAAAGGAACAAGGAGAAAGATGGCTAATTTCAGTGTAATCTCTGTATAGATTTAGTTGCCATTATCGCAGCAAACAGACCCTGTAGAGGCTACTTCCACAGAGTGCTATGCAATACACCTTTCAAACATCTGCTTAGAATGACTCTTAAGCCTCCTCCTGAAATGATTTGAATCTCAAATACTTCTTGGATGCATTTACACTTTGCTTTTGTGATATCTGATTGCTATCCAAAGTGTGATTAAATGTAAACGTGGTCACTTATTCCCTTTTTTGTGCTTCTTTTGTTGTCTATTTGCAAATTCTGTCAGTGCTCTTTATAGGCCTACTTTAATGGTTATTTCCTCTGTTATGAATATGAAGGGGCAAAACAAAAAATGCATTATTATAAAGGTTTACCTTCATACATGAATACAAACAATAAAATTGTTGAGGTAAACAACCCTGACAGGTAAAGAGAAAAAGAAGGACATGGTTCTGTGTGGCTCTGAAAGGCGGGATGACGCACAGCAGCTGATCAAGGGTAGGGAGATTGTTTTTTAAACCATTAATGCAAAGAACATTACAAATAACATGCCATATCTGGTCAATAACTGGTATTTCATTAAAGTACAATATCAGCCCAGTGTGCTGGGAAGGCCATATATGGATGTAATCCTGGTTATAATGAAACAGTTGATCAGAGGCTTCATGAGGCGCTGGCTGAGGCTCGACATAAGCTGCCGTTGATGTTTTATGGTATCACCAAGGACTAAGAAAGTGTTCATTGCGTATTTTTTCTTTTTCTCTTTGTAACATTTTCAAACGAGACAAAAAGAAAAAAATAAACTTGTGTTTTACCACGTGTCATGTGTTGTCGTTTATTTGGTTCTGTTTGATTTATGGCGCTGATCTCTGGGTTTTTTCTTTTCTCTGGTTTCCATGGTGATCCGTTGCCAAATTTAATGTCAAATGTTGGTTATCACAAGGAATTGGAGATATTGAAAAATGATTAATGTGGAAGAGTGCTGAACTACTCTGGTCTCATAAAAAGACATGCAGTACATTTGTTAATTTCTCTTGTTTTGCTGTTTCAGGTTGTTACTTGTAGTTCTGTTAAATTGAAGACAGAGAGACTGAATGTTATTTTATAGACTGCAGCTGTTGTCATTGAGCTGACAATAACCTTTCAGTCATTTTGTTTGATGAACTCTATCAGTGAGCTCAGGGCACATCTGGGGATTTTCAGTGTTGATTTTCTGAAAGCAACATAAGACTTTTTTAGAAAAAAGACAATATGACTTTCTTCTGAAATGGTGCTCATCATGTTTTTATTGTGATATGACATTTACTAGTCTATGGTACATCTGTGTAGTTAATGGAGAGTGAAATGAAATGACAAGCCTCTATATGCCTTAATGGTGTGCCATCACTGTACATTTCAAATATAATGCCACTATATGTTTCATGGATTTTTCCCTACATCAGTTTTAATGTTCGCCCTGGAAATGTTTTGGGGAAATGATCCATCTCTACTACCAGTGAAAAAATGTAAACATTTAGGTCAACATTTTTGGGAAAGTTTTTACACTGTTAGTGTTGGTGGATTTTGTTAACGCTGGATCTTGGTGCTGGCTTTAGTTTAATATTTACCATACATCTACTTCTTGATTAAGCTGATTTTCCACAAAACTATTCCTTTAATTGGAAGAATATACAGTTTCCCAATTATTTTAGTTGTTAATTCCAAGATTTTCTATGTAACCTAATGCTAATGCTTCTTCTCGATTTGTATGGCGGTTGGCAAATAACATTATGGTGCATTACCGCCGGCAACTGGAATCAAGTGTGGATTGGGAAATGGTTTGTTTAGCAGCTATAAAGTTGAGCTTGTTCATCGTCTTAGTTTTTTTTTTCTTAATTAGCACTAAACACAAAGTACAGCTGAGACTGATGGGAATGTCATCGTTTTGTGGGTAAAGTCAGTAGGATTCATCCTCTGGGGGACATGAATGTACAAAATTTCCTGACAACCCATCCAATACTGGTTGACAAACGACAGACCTACATTGGCTAATATTAACCTGAATAAAGGCTCATTCTTTTGTTTCCTTTTCAATTCTCCATGAGAGTGACTGTGTGAATGTGTGGGTGAGTGTACCAGCTGTTATTTAGAAGATGTTTACCAAGCAGGAGTCTCCTGAGACCACACAGAGTCTCACCTCCACTACCTGTGTGTTCCCAGTTCATGTCAACCAGAGTCCTTTTGGGTTGATAATGAAATGTCAGTTATCAGCATCACACGTGTGGGAACACACTCTGTTTAATTTACCTGCTGTGATGGGAATAAATATACCGTAGCTGCTGTGGTCAAATCAATCTACCTGCAAACATCCATCTTCACCCGGTTCAATTATTTCCTCGAATTTGTCATCTCAAATCCACCTCTATCCCATCTGCTTTTCATTATTTTATCTGCATCCTGTGTTTCTCTTTTTGTCTCTGCCACTGCTGCCTCTGGGTGTTATCTTTACCTGCTTCCTGTGTTTTTCATTTTCAAACATGTTGACCAGCATTGGGCTTCACACTATGTTATGATTGAGTTTCAATGTACAAAGAACCAATCTAACTAAATTATTTTATTTAAAATACCACAAAAAGCTGAACTTATATAAACTTGAAAACTCTGTTTCCTCAGAATACCATGTTTTAATGCTTATTACTACGCTGACAAATCACTGAATCTGTGTTTTGTTCCCCTAATGAGCACTATTTCACATATTTGCCACTTCACCAGCACTGCCATACATCTGAAATATATAATATTAAAATATTTATATTAAAATCCAACTGTAGACATACACAATGTTGTGATGCTCTGTTAAACTTACTGCATGATGCATTTAATAGAAATGTTTTTATTTTGTGTGCTATGTTTTACTAATTTTGCGTTTTACTAATTTAGATTCAGAGCCAAAGCAATTGTGAAATACTGTAACTCTGAGCAAAAGAAATCTTAAAACAATCCTGTAATTATTAATACCCTGTTTAAGTTTCTATTGACTTTATCCACTGAATTTTGGTTTTTCAGTAGTAGTAGATGCAACTGTCCCTTCTGGTTTGTGTGTGTTTTTAGCAGATTTTAAATATAGTTGACAATTAAGGAAATCTTCCACATATTTTAAATGTCAACATGTAGTGCAAGTGTATCATTTCAATGTAATTTGTAATAGGCTACTACAAAGGACCAAAATGTCCCTTAAAATAACATATCTGCAAAATGAATTAGCGTGACACAGACACCTCAAATCTTTTATCAGAACACAGTCAACATGTCATTGTGAGAATATGCAGTTTTTCTTGTAGAGAAATAAACCTGCTCTCGACGTCAGCAGCACTTAGGCATTGGAAGTAAGCTTATTGTGGTAGTAAAAATCTCAATACTTAGTCATGTCCTTGGAAATCAATTTTATTTCAGTCTCTTCAAATATGGAACAAATGTGGAAAATGTCAACTATTCAGTCAGATAACTAATTGATTTTTTTCCCTTCCCACAGGGCAGATGGGTGGGAGCTGAGGAGGCAGAAGGACAAAGCGACAGAAAGAGCACATCCATTGGTGTAGTCTTGCTCCCCGGGCTGGAGATGACGGATGAGATGTGGGAGAACGGCAGCTTCGCCAGCCCCTCGCCCGGACTCCCCCTGTTTCTGCTCATGTTCAACGACAGCAATCTGAACGAGACGCTGTGTAACTGCACCAACTCCACCGTCCCAGATGTCTCCTCTGGCCCCAGCGTGGCGGGCGTCCTCATCCCACTCATATACATAATCGTTTGTATCATCGGCCTGGGTGGAAACACTCTGGTGATTCACATCCTGCTGCACTACTCGAAGATCGAGTCGGTGACCAACATCTACATCCTCAACCTAGCCATCGCCGATGAGCTCTTCATGCTCGGCCTGCCTTTCCTTGCGGTTCAGAACACCCTCCAGTTGTGGCCGTTTGGCTCCTTCATGTGCCGTCTGGTCATGACCGTCGACTCCATCAACCAGTTCACCAGCATCTTCTGTCTGACCGTGATGAGCATCGATCGCTACCTCGCTGTAGTCCATCCCATTCGCTCTTCAAAGTGGCGGCGCCCTCAGGTGGCCAAAGTGGTGAACGGCACCGTCTGGGCTCTGTCGTTTCTTGTCGTTCTGCCTGTGGTGATCTTTGCCAACATCCAGAAGGCAGGCGGTACCTGTAACATCGCCTGGCCACAGCCAGCTAACATCTGGCGGGCGGCTTTCATCATTTACACCTCCACAGTTGGATTCTTCTGCCCTCTCCTCATCATCTGCCTCTGCTACCTGCTCATTGTCTTCAAGATCCGCAGCTCGGGTAAAAAGGTCCACGCCACCTCAACCAAGCGAAGGAAGTCGGAGAGAAAAGTGACGCGCATGGTTGTGATCGTTGTTGCCGTGTTCGTCTTCTGCTGGCTGCCTTTCTACGCCCTCAACATCATCAACCTGCTGGTGTCCCTGCCCTCAGAGTACCAGGGTCTTTACTATTTCGTCGTAGTGCTCGGCTACGCCAACAGCTGCGCCAACCCCATCGTCTACGGCTTCTTGTCGGACAACTTCAAGAGGGGTTTCCGGAAAGCCCTCTGCCGCTCCACGAGGAAGGTGGAGAACCACGAGCCCATGGAGCGCCAGCAGCAGCAGGAGGAGGGGAGGATGGCGCTCATGCCCAGGGAGAGCCTGAGACGGGTAGTCAGGGACGAAGAGGACGATGACGAGGAAGACGTCTCAGAAATGACTGAGATCTACAGAATCGCCCAAAATGGCAACAGCAGCTTCCAGCCGCAGAGCTCGCAGCCGCTGATCTCAGAGAAAGGAGCTACTCCGGGAGCAACAGAGGCGTCGTCCCCGGACAAAAAGGATAAACCTGGGGACGTGAAAGAGAAAAATCCAGTCAACGGGTCCACACTGACTGTACCATTGCTGCTCAATGGAACCAAAAATGGGACCATTAAAACTCTGCCAGAGGAAAACCTGGAACAGAGCACCTCATTGGAGATAAGTTACTTATAGTGTAAAATATGGACTGTATGTTACTGTGAAGTGAACTCAGTATTACAACACAGGGCAGCTTGCATCTAATCCACAGCATTGAGCTGCTTGTAATTAAACAAAACGCCCTTTAAAAAAATACATAAAGACCACTCGGACGGGCCTTAGAATTAATATTTTGGATCAATGGACTCAAAGTTTCTTTAGCATTTAGCACAGTTTTAACATACAGAATGTATTACTGTTTATATATTGTGTACACATGCATGGTTGAATGTACAAAGGTGTGCCTTTATTAACTTTTATCACATGTATCTTGTTGATCGTTGGCAATCATTTGCTCAAATTTACCTACATTTAAGCTTAAATCAACATTTACGCATTATCTGAAAGACTACATTGATAACATTTCTATTATTTTATTATAGATTTTCATTATGTTTATCTACTACTTGCCAGTTATGTTTTAAGGGAAATGGAATTGCTGCCACAATTATGTTTGTAAAATTGTAGGGAGGTGGTTGGGGTGGATCGTGGGTGTACAAAACATAAGACACGGTTCACATCCTGAATCCCATGTGTGGTTCGATTCAGGCAACAAAAGCACTTTGGTTAAGGTAAGTGAAACATCATAGTTTCAGTTAAATGTTAATAAACGTAAAAATGTAAACCAAGACCACCACCTTTCCCTAACAACAGGAATCATGCCTCAACTTTTTCACAGTCTTATCCTAAACCTCCCTTACTTTTTTCTTAGAGGTTTGTTCCAAGTCAGACTCGCCAAACTCTCTGAACTGGACAAACTTAATGAACCGGCTGCCTGTTGTGCTTCAGAAATCAGAAAACAGATTTTTGCAGAGTCAGTATAAAGCTATCAGAGGACACAAAACATGTAGAAAATCTTACAGCGCTGTTCTGTTACAGTCAAAGACTGACGAATTAGGGATTAGTTAGACGCTAAACAAATGTCTTGTAAAAGTGAAGCAGTACTTGACCAATATGAGAGGCGTTCAGGGGACGAGACAGTCACAGAGATATCAAATGAGAGAATATTGCAGCCTACAGTAGGTGATGTTACACTGTCAAGTGTTATAACAGAGGATGACACTGGACAGAAACATGCTGGAGACCCTCCAGCTGTCGGAGTGAGACAGTAAATTCTGACTTGTAGATTACTGTGCCACAATATGCCAGTTAACTAATAAAGAAAAACCCATCAGTAAATCGTCAAGCCATGATGACGATATGGAACATAAATCGAATAATAATTTTGATTAAGTTTATCTTTGGTATGCGTTTTATTGTAGTTCATTTTTGTATGTTATTTAAACTCAATTAGTGATTAAAGGATTAATTATGATTTCAGAAAAATCAAAGTAGCTTATAAATGGCACAAATTCTCATCATTCATACATTCCGGGTATGACTGAATCAGTTTGGTTGAAAGCCAAATGTTTCCTCATAATGTTGATGCAAAATGTAATTCTGGCAGTATAATTACATTTCCTTCACAACATGTTTGCTATTGCAGATTAGTTGTATATAAACAAAACAAACATTGTATGTAAATATTGAGTGTTCTCTGAAATTAATCGAAGCTGTAGTTAGAAATCGTGACTGTGGTTTGCCTCTTACATGATATCTGGAAAAATGCACTATAGATGAAGGCATAAAGTTGTGTGTGGTGACCTTGCACGCTGGACAGAAGCTCAGAATTCATAACTGCATCTTGTTGCACATTTGAAGAAATTGAATAATAAATTATCCTGTGCTGCCTGCAGATCAAGATGGGTAGGAAAACACACAGGGAATGGAAACAATATTCCTCTAATCGTTTCTGTTGATTATGAACAAATAAACACATAATTTCCTGTGTGGTAATATAATTGTGTGTCAGTACAACGTAGATTAAAACATTTAATTCTTACGAGTCTTATGTTGAGTTCTTTGTTACATCCTGTACAACTACGACACTGACAAAAATGAAAAGTTAATAATTGACCATTTTGTTATCAGAAAAGACTTTTAGGTGGTTTACTTAACATCAGGTAAAACAAACTTGGACTATAAATTACAGTGTTCATATCACAATGGCTTTGATTGTGGTGTGAAAATACAATACAGTATAGTGTTTATTGTTAGATTGAAACTGACCCACATTGCTGATATGGTACCATAGAGTACATTGTTTTACTTTATCAGACTTACTTAAGGACTCCACAACATCTATATACAGCATACAGTTAAACTACAGCTGCCCCCCACGATGAACAAATCAATTTGCCCCATTTAAAAACTGATTGTATTTTCATAATTTCCAGTTCTCGAGCCTCGTGTCTCTTGTGTCTCACTTTTCTGTCTCTTTTGTAATGTTTTTATACGTATGTCAGAAGTCTGAGCATCTTGTTCCATTCCTGTCTTGAACCTGGGACACATGCAAGCTGTGTCTTTGCGACAGGAGATAATATCCTCTTGTGCTGATTTTTAATGTGCAGCTAAATAAAAGAAATGCAGTCGAACGTGCGGCCCGCGCATGAGCATTGCGAGAGGACGTGGGACTCGCAAACGTAGCCGCAACTTCTGACAGTTATTTGCGAAAAAAGGAAAGTGACGTTTTGAGACGTTTTAATGTCAAAATATTATCACCTACAACAAGTGACAAGTAACAAGTGAAACCACTAACAATGGCCTCAGTTTCACACTATCAATCTTCCATGCTCCATACTGCCCACACTGCTGACGGTTGACTGCTGCATGTATTTGTTGGGGAACGTGACGTTTCCTTTGTAGCTTTTGGGTAGGAGCGTCCCATGGTACCTTATAGATCTTTCACTGACTAGAGGACAGACTTTCTGGATAAACACTATAAAATGGGACCAGGATCAACAGAAAGTGTAATAAAGTGACTGTACATGTAATTTACTTACTTGCAAGGTAAAACAAAGTTTAAAAAAAGATCCTAAACCACAGCGAATAAGGCAACAACTCGCCATCATTCATCAGAAGCTCACCTCACTGCCGTTCATTCATGAGCGCTAACACTCCACTCCCTCCGACAGCAGCCACGTTATATTTAGCTGGCTGTAAATACAGTCAGTCGATGCTTCGATGCCCGGTGTTGCTGTGTTGCTGCTCCTCTCGGCTGGTCTTCAGCCCGCACGCCCACGCACAGCCTTCTGCAAAGATCCTCTGAGGAGCATAAAACCATCATTAAAGGCACATTAAAAAGGGATTTGCCTGGCTGATACTTTATTTGCCAGGCCCCTGGGGCGTGCAGTTTGATGAGAGCGGAGATTTGTTCAGGGCCAGGAGAGCTGCGAAAGGCCTGGGTGCGTTCGCTTCCCTCCGTGTCAGTAAGCTGTTTACTAGTGTTAGTGTATGTGCATGTTCAGCAGTAACTATTGTTGGTTTGAGCTGCCTGCCTGTGTGATCCCCTCAGTGATAACCCACCTGTGCTTACTGTACTCGGAGAGGTGATAGTCAGTTGATGGGTCTGCTGTGGTGGCTTCGCTATGACTCAGTGTGTGCCTACAGGCTCTCACCCACATGCAATATGGACAAGACTCAAGTTAACTCTAATAGCCTATTATTCACTTTTTTTGGCAGGAGCAACTATGGAAACCCTGTGCAAACACTCTCGTCAGCTCACACAACACGGTCCACACATGATCCTCATGAACATTAGTGCTTCCCTTTTGGATCGGATTAAATATCTCAGTCAAACCAGCTTATTTTGTTGCACATTTAGCACATTCGAATGACCATGCATACAGAATGTGTTTCTTTCTACAGTGTTATCAAGACTTGTCAAATAATATCCCTCTGGTGATGCTGACTGAGTGGGAGTCTTAATTACTTTGTGTTTTCAGAAATCGACCGCCAGTTTAGCTGAAGAGTTGGTGTTGATTTAAGTGCAGGAACAGTTTCCCAAAGGGACATAAACCCCATCAAAGGAGATTATGCTGTAACACATGTTTTACATCTCTTCTCATCAAATTGTTTGGGATAAATCAAACCATCAGAGCAAAATGTTAAACATAATACTGCTGGCTGCAGGTTGGTGTAGATTTTGTATATTAAATACACTGGATTGTTTTTTGTTCTGTTTTTGTTCTAATTGTGCTGCTGCAGGTTCAATATTTTGGGCCATAATGACAAATCTGTCATTTAATATATCAGTTTTAGAAATATGAAGAAATAAAAGATGTGTTTTAGTGAAACTGTTGACCTTTGTCCTGATTATCCTCAGTATCGCAGGTAAACAATCCACAGTATTCAAATCCTTAAAGCAATAGTTCGACATTTCGGGAAATACGCTTGTCCACTTTCTTACTGAGACTTAGCTGAGAAGATCGATGCCACTCATCGTGTATTTACGGACAATATGAAGCAACAGCTAGCAGCCAGTTTGCACAGCTTAGCATAAAGACTTGAAACAGCTCGCCTGGTTCTGTTCAAACGTGACAAAATCCACATGCCAACACCTCTAAAGCTCACTGATTAACATGTTATATATCTTCTTTGTTTAATCCACACATAACATATCATTAACATATCACACATGTCATTTCTACAATTATGTTGTTTTTTTTCTTTTTTTACCAAAACCAAACGAATTACGTGTTAATTTGTGAGCTTGAACTAAAAAATAAACAAACCATGTGAATGAGTAGCACTCTCTCACGTGATGGAAGTAGCAGGTGGGCGAGTGGGTGGATCCCTCTGATTGAACACGTGTTAGCATGTTTCTCCTCACCCCTAATTAACTCTCAGAGATACATGGTACAGAAACAGAGAGCCACCTGTGAAGCGGAACAACGCAGGGAGGGCCACACAGCAACCAGTTAAAGGACCAGTGCGTAGGATTTAGGGGGATCTATTGGCAGAAATGGAAGATAATATTCGTAATTATGTTTTCATTAATGTGCAATCACCTTAAACGAAGAATCTCTGTGTTTTTGTTGGCTTAGAATGAACCTTTCATATCTTCCATGTTGCACCGCCACGTTTTTACAGTCGCCCCGAATGGACAAACGCGACCACAATGCTGGACAAGAAACAATAGTATTCACTGTCTTACATGTAAGCTATGACCGATAGTTTTATCTGCAAGCTCACCGCTAGATGCCACTAAATCCTACATACTGGTCCTTTAAGTAAGCAAGGAATTTACTAAGGATATTTCAACATATGCAAAGGGTCTTCATGAAATTAAAATGGTTGAGAAAGTCTGCCATTACGTTTTCCCCGACTTTTAATTTGACGTGTGTCGAGTGTATAGGGCTGAAGGAACAGCCACCAACGCACAAGTCTCAAGCAAGCAATGATGGTGCAACATACCCTTCAAAAAACCCTAATCAAAGCCAGTGTCTCCTTCTCAACCGCTGAATAACTTAGCTTAGCAGACAGGATGTTCAGTTCCCCCCTCCCCCTGTATCTTAAAAGTTTTCTCAAAATCAGGAGCTGCAAAGACAGGAGCAGAACAGATCAGCTTGACAGAGGGGAGACCAGACAACAGGTGTGTTAACCCTAAGCCTGCACAGGACCAACTTCACCCCGGCCTGCAACCCTGCAAAGGTAGGTCACTGTCACTGTAGCAGACTCACACTTTGGAACGTTGACGGTCCAGTTGTTGTTGCATTTTACTGGATAATTGTAGGCGTTTTGGGCCACGTAAATTATGCAAACAAAAATCACTTAAAAAGAGAAAAGAGCTTCCGAGCTGGAGGTGGTGGAAACTCAGGAAAGATAAACCACGAGTGTTTGTGTGAGTGACTCATACAAAAATACGATTAAGGATCTTTTATTAACACTGATAAGAGCTACACGTTTCACAGCCTTGACTTCAATAGTAATCAGAGCAAACGTCATTAAAAACACAGTGATGAAAACATGCTGCTGTTATGAGGGGTTATCTTGCTAATTTAGCTCCAAAAAGACGTACATGTAAGGCTGAAGGGAATGTCATTAGTTTTGCAGACAAGCATATTAGATGAATTTAATTTTGACCTGACGACGACCCTACAGGACATTTTTAGAGAAGTTATAATAATCCTTTGGGGAACATGAATGTTTGTAGCAAATTTCATGGCAATCCCTCCAAACGTTGATTAGCTGTTTCAGTCTGGACCAAAGTGGAAGTGGCTTGAAAATATTCTCACAAAAACAAAATACACTCGTAAGTACCACTACTTCACAATTGTACTACAGTAGTCTTCCTGTGCACATTTAAGTCAGTGTGAGGATGTTAAAAACCTTCTATCTAACCTTCAGAAATAATCAGTCACATGGAGATACATAATGAATATGACTTATTCAGACACTGTGTTTACCATCTGCTGCCAGCGCGCTCCAACTCTCCCTGAAGGACGACAGTGTTTGATATGACTCACGGCCCAGCTGTCAGGTGATGATGCAACATGGAGAACATGTGAGATGGCAGGACTCTCTGGCGTTTTGCCGTTTGATATCTCGCAGAGACTAGAGCCGTTACATACTTATAAGATCAGCTGTTTGCGTCGAGGAATGCACACGTTGAAAAGACCAGATGTGCAAAGGTGGCTTCCCCATCCATCACCTGACTGAGTGAATCACATGTAGAATATCTGCACTGTCGGTAACTGACATCCATCACACAGACAGGCATCTCTGTGTATATTAATCAGATTTCCTGACCTTTGAAGGGTGTGAATAACAGCTTAATGAGATCCAGAGATTAGTTTACTCGAGGTGTGACGGCAGAGAAGATCAGTGTTTGTCCCATCGAGCTCAAATGAGGTGCCCAGTTATCCTTCTGGAAATGTAGGAGGATCCCTCACACAGAGATGTGTTTCTGATTTACACTGCCTAATTACCTGCATAACGTAGCGTTAAGACTGATAATGAATGAAGCTTGATTTATGTTTTTTATCCCCTGACTTCATATGTAAATGTGTAAAACAAGTGGAAGTGAAAAGAAAGGAGAAGATGCAAACATCCAGTGGTGCCCTGTATAAAAGAATTGTGGTGCAAAAGTGATGCATGATGGTGAAACAGCTCCAAAACCTGGTTCAGATTAAAAAATGTGTGTTATGATTCAGATTTAAATTTAAAGATTTAAAGTATAACTATTAAATACTTCTAATTTTCTAGCATGTTGTGCACCCTAGAGGGCACTTTGTCATGTTTTGTCCACTGAAAGGGATTCAAAGATCATTATGGTCATTTCTAGTGTCTGTAGCTAAGCTTAATCACAGTTTGTACACCAATTGTAAAGGAATTATAGGAAGAATAATGCTGTGTTAGTTGTATGTGAGTTTTAACAATGTGTAGCGGCATCACTTATTTGTGATGTTTTTGTCAACAGGAAATTATTTAATCATAATTATATACGACAGCGTGTATAATTATCGTTGATATAAACACGTAAAACTCATTATTAGTCTAATTACTAAAAATAACAACAATAACATCCGTTTATATAAAACTTTATTACTTGAGTGTTTTAATAACAGTTTGCTGCCTCGATATTGTTGTGGAATCGTGAGTGTTTTCCGCCCTCCAGTGGCCACAGGGAGGAATTACACCAAGGCGCAATGTCAAGGTAGACATGATGACACCGTTCCACTTCCGTTCAATCCAAAATAAAACAACAATCAGAAACGAACTAGCATCAAACTCAGCTTTATTGGCTATGAATGCGTACACATAGAAGGAATTTGACTCTCAACGTACATACACAGAAATAAACAAATAAACAAAACAAAATGTATCATACTCATCACATCATGACAACATTAACCAAAGAAAAATAATTTGTTTGTATTGTTTGGCTTTAATTCTTCGACTTTGACTAAAGCAAATCAATACTATATCATACATTTGATATTATGACTTGCTAAATCACATGTTCATAAATTCAAGTTAATAAACCATCTTTTTTAATATTTGAAAATAACATCAAACAATACAATACAACAATCCTGTATTTTAAAAATAGGAAAGCTACTAAAACCACGGAACTGTGTACCTTCAGCATTACGACAGCTCCACTTGCAATACGGCAGGAACCTCTTTCCGCTTTACGGCAGCTCGCCACTTCCTTTCACACCGGCGCTCCGTCCGGGATTTGCTCCGTTAGAGGACCAGCTGGATTAAAAGGCCCGACAGGGAGTCACATCGTTCACGGTAAGACTTCAGTGAAATCCGGGCAGACGTATGAAAGACGCGTGTTTCCAGTCGCGTTTGAGGGAGAATCGTCGCGGGTCTCGTGTCCGTGAAAGTAGCCCGCCGCCCTGTTAGCTTAGCATTGCTAACGCGGCCACCTGGCAAGATGACGAGCGTCGGCCGCCGCCAGCTAACAGGCCGTCAGAAACCAGAGCCGCGGCCCGGGAGAGGGTCCGGGAGAGGCTGTAGTTCTCCTTCTTCAGTGTAACACGATACATTGGTTCCTGTAAATCGGTTTTGGGGCTCAGTCGATGATCTTCAGCTGTTAGAATGCAAAGAGCAGCTAGCACGAGGCTAACACGTTAGCCAGTGGTGCCAGATGTGGGCCGGTGCAGCTGCTTCATGAGGGGCCTGCAAACATTGAACCGATGTAACAATGTGCCTGTAGCAGCTAGAGAAGGACACAGGTGATGACTGTGTGAGCTCATAAATGAATATATTGATCAGTTAGTTCCGTTTGATCATGAAAGAGATGAAAAAGCTCCTGAGTAAGAATTAAAACAAATGCTTTTCTTACTTTTATTAAGATTTGATCCATACACTTATTGTCACTGCCAGCAGCTCCTACACTCCCTTACTGTTAGGGTTCAATAAAGGGGAATTGGGCATCAAATTGAACAAAGATGCTCTTATTTCTATGAAAACTCATTTGGTCAAATCTCCGGCCATCTTTTAAAGTGTTCTGCTCTTACTCACTGTGGATAATAGTTGAAAGTGGTGTGAGCCGGTGCTTAAAAGATTAGAAATTTAGAACATTAATCGACAAACCTTTTATTGAGTGGTTAAGTCACTTATCAATAAAAATACAGGCATTTTCTCTCTCCAGATGGCAGCCTCTCAGATGTGGATTTTCTGTTTTATTCCTGCTGTCGCTATTTGCTCAGGTCCCTGTGGAGTTGTACCAGCTTGTTGTTGGACGGTCAGGGGTCAATGATGACTAGCCCACTGCGCAAGCTGATCAGTGCCTATTTAATTTTGTGCATTGCTGGAGAAATCAGTGCTGCTCTTTGGCTGAGACCCTGTGTGGATAGACACAACCCCTTTAGGTTAAGCCCGTACATGGGTTGTCTGGACATGCTTTAAAGGTTACAGAAGTCTGTCTTTTTCTCTCTGACTTCAGGTCATGGCCAAGTTCAACGCCCCTGTGATCCAGGACAACCCATCTGGGTGGGGTCCATGTGCAGTCCCAGAGAAGTTTAAAGACATGCCCTACCAGCCTTTCAGCAAAGGAGACCGTCTGGGAAAGGTTTGTATTCTCTCATTACATGGTTATAAAGGAATCTACCAAAAGAACCAAGTTGTCTTCAGTTTGTCTGCCCCAGTTTTCCTTACTGCTGTGTGTTTTCTCCATCAGGTGGCTGACTGGACTGGAGCGACTTACCAAGACAAGAGATACACAAGTGAGTGAGACAGCTGTTCACCCAGATGTGCTTCAAATGTCTGTGTAGTAGTACAGTTGATATTGCAGATTGACTGAAAGGTCTGGACACCTCAGGCAAAGTAAAACTCATTTATTGACATTTGATTCATTCATTTTGTCTTCAGATAAGTATTCCTCTCAGTTCGGAGGCGGCAGTCAGTACGCCTACTTTCATGAGGAGGATGAGACGAGCTTCCAGCTGGTGGACACTGCCAAGACGCAGAAGACGGCGTACCAGAGGAACCGCATGAGGTTTGCTCAGGTACAAACAGACAAAGGACACAGAAACCTTGAATGTCACCCTCTACCTTTTAATTTGTCAGATTGCATAATAGTTTAACTGGTCCCATAACACAATGGTGTTTGTCTCAACAGAGGAATCTGCGCAGGGACAAGGACCGCAGGAACCTGACTCAGTTCAACATGCAAACGCTCCCCAAGAGCGCCAAGCAAAAGGAGAGGTGAGACACTGTCAGGAAATGTCGTATTTCATACGATTCTATGTCAAGCGTTTTCGTCCTTTGTGCGCCACAGAAGCACAAGATCACATCTGCACACTCCGTCATGTTGTCAAGACTTCAGTTTGACCTCAAGTTTTTGTCTTTTCAGGGATCGTATGCGACTGCAGAAGAAGTTCCAAAAGCAGTTCGGTGTCCGTCAAAAGTGGGACCAGAAATCCCAGGTATCGCTCAATTTTCTTGATTACTGGATTTCAGATTTTCTTGTGGCAGCTTCTCACATGCTTTTTTTTATTTTTTTGATACATGATGGAAAGATTAAAATCTTTTTATTTATTCATTCTTTTTTTTTTTTTTTAGATGATTAAGTGATACACAAGACAAACATGAATCCCTAGTATGAGGATATGGAGTTTTAATTTTAAGATATGGATAAAACATCCAAAGTATGTAGTTTTGTAAGTGTATACATGTAGCGGGATGTGAAGTCGATTCTTCTATTCAGAGTTTTTGATAAAATTGATGTTAACATTTATTCAACCCTTCTCCCCCACCCCCTCCCGCCCCCGCCCCCGCCACTTTCAACGCACGCCCCACGCTCGCCCGCATGCACACCCCACGCCCCATGTACATGTACTCTTAGGCCCAGCTGAAGCCCAGAGATTCCTCGGTGGAGGTTAGGAGCGACTGGGAGGTGAAGGAGGAGATGGACTTCCCCAGGCTGATGAAGATGCGCTACATGGAGGTGGCTGACCCTGCTGACATGTAAGTGTAACCCACTTGCTGTTTGTAATCAGTCATTAAACTTGTTACAGGGGGAAATACAGATCGGGATGAACTTTTCTCTCCTGTTTCCTCCAGTGAGTGCTGTGGTGCGTTGGAGTACTATGATAAGGCCTTTGACCGGATCACTACCCGCAATGAAAAGCAGCTCAAAAGCATCAAGAGGATCTTCCACACTGTCACTACCACTGACGATCCCGTCATCCGCAAGGTACGCAGTTATTTACACAATGAGCAACGTAAACTCTCCAATCAGAAGCTTGTTGATTTGAACTTTTCTATACTATAACAGAGTTTTCTTTGCTCTCTTTCCAGCTGGCTAAGACTCAAGGCAATGTGTTTGCCACTGATGCCATCTTGGCCACCCTGATGTGCTGCACACGCTCAGTCAACTCCTGGGACATCATTGTGCAGAGAGTGGGCAACAAGCTGTTCTTTGACAAGAGAGACAACTCTGACTTTGGTGAGGCTTTGAGAGATCTATTGACACCAGGGGCTGGTTTCTCTGGATTTTTAGTCTGTAGTGTCACACCAGTCTTATTTTGCCTCCCTGTTGTGTTGCTTTAACCCTGAAGCTGTAACAGCTGTGTCTGCTCCTCTCAGATTTGCTAACCGTGAGCGAGACAGCCAACGAGCCACCGCAGGACGAGGGCAACTCCTTCAACTCTCCTCGTAACCTGGCGATGGAGGCCACTTACATCAACCACAACTTCAGCCAGCAGTGTTTACGCATTGTAAGAACACACACAACCCCTACACCTTCCACCCCTAGCCAGGCTAGCTGTTTCCCTCTGTTTCCAGTCTTTGTGCTAAGCTAAGCTAACCAGCTGCTGGCAGTCGCTTCATATTTAGCGGACAGACATGAGAGTGGTGTTTTCTCACAGGCTTTAACCTTTGCCTCCTGTAATACATGGTTTGTCTGTAAAAGCAAGTTACACCTTTTCCTTTGAGGGCTCTTAGACACAAAGCGACCCCTAAAACTTCCTAAATTGTGTTTATTTTTTGAAGATGTGTCATGTTTTTGTTTATTTTTATTCAGGGTGGAGAGCGGTACAAGTTCCCTAATTCCAACCCATTTGTGGAGGAGGACATGGACAAGAGTGAGGTGGCATCTGTAGCCTACAGGTGAGACACTGACCCCTGCTGGTTAGTTACCTAATAGTAATGTCCAGTAACTTAAATCAGATTTGTAAGCCTGTACAAAGTGTGTGTTCCTTGTGTGTGGAAAATTAGAGGTTTTATCCTATGAGATGAGGCTGTTGTAACAATAATGAAACCCTGCTCTGCATACATCGGACATAAGAACTGCTTCCTCTCAGGCTGATGGCTAGTTTTTGTTCTCAAGGTACCGTCACTGGAAGCTCGGGGAAGACATCGATCTGATTGTCCGCTGCGAGCACGACGGAGTGATGACCGGCGCCAACGGAGAAGTGTCCTTCATCAACGTCAAGACCCTCAACGAATGGGACTCCAGGGTAAGAGGAGGGGCGAGGAGGAAACTGGTTTGGTTGGAAGAGTTTCTAATGTTGAGCTACCTTTCCCAATATTATCAGGCCTGGAAAAACACCATCTTACTTGTTTAATTTAAAACAAGTAAAAAACTTCAGAATGGATCCTTTTGTTAAGTTTATTCATATTCAGCTTTTGTAGTAAGTGGGCTAATCCTCTACAGACCCCTTGACCTCTCATGTCAGTTAATTTGTTACTGTTAAATAAAAATGTTATTTTGTCTCATCATCAGCATTGTAACGGGGTGGACTGGCGTCAAAAGCTGGACTCTCAGAGAGGAGCCGTCCTGGCCACTGAGCTGAAGAATAACAGCTACAAACTGGCCCGCTGGACCTGCTGCGCCATGCTGGCTGGATCAGAGTACCTCAAACTGGGGTGAGCAACACACACCAGAGTCTTTCATTCTGCCTATTGTGCGCAAAGATTCAGTTACCTTGACAGAGACAATAAGAACAGCGTGTTGAAGCGTGGACATGACTAGTCATTGCGTCGCCGTGTGTCCCTCAGGTATGTGTCCCGGTACCACGTAAAGGACTCTGCTCGTCACGTGATCCTGGGCACCCAGCAGTTCAAACCCAACGAGTTCGCCAGCCAGATCAACCTGAGCATGGAGAACGCCTGGGGAATCCTCCGCTGTGTCATTGACATCTGCCGCAAGCTGGACGAGGGCAAGTACCTCATCCTCAAGGACCCCAACAAGGTGAGCCGTCAGTTTCTATCCACACTTTGTGCTGCAAGGATTCTCAAAAACTCTGTTCCCAAAGTGGAGGCAGTTATCGATAATGTGTGTTTTTGTTTTTCTTTGGTAAACAGCAAGTGATTCGGGTGTACAGCCTGCCTGATGGGACCTTCAGCTCTGATGAAGAGGAGGAGGAAGAAGAGGAGGAAGAGGATGAGGAGGAAGAAGGTGAGATTCAGTTCTTACTGCTGCCTTTCCACCGCATGTTAAGTTTAATGTAATGTACATTATAACAGATGTTAAGTGAATAATATTTTGGTACCACTGAACACTATGTTGTTGTTTTAAAGATTGCCAACACATCGACTGCCTAAAAGTATTATTCACTTCAGAGCTGGGAGATGTATCAAATAATTCAAATTTTGCGAAAAATGCACAAAAGTTTATTTTCAGTCTGAATGAACTCATGTAAAAAGTAATTATCTGATAAGTTAACCTGTTTCCATAGTAATCCTGTTTTGTTTACTCTTTTCTCCTCTTCTCATTCTAGATGAAGAGAACTGAAGTGTGGCAATCGCTCCAGTGTCCAAAGCAAGCCTTATCCATACGTAACAATATCCAATTTAACTCCTTTTGACATTCAATAAAGACAACACATTGGTCAACTGAGTTTATTAGTGTTTTCTGCTCTTGTGCGTTGAGTTTTTTTCTCGGCAGAACTCCACAAACAACAACAAAAAGGCATTTTAATAGTTTTTGTGATACAGTTTACACATTAGCAGCTGCTGACAAACACAGAGCCAGTGGATTTAGGGGGTTTCATCTTTACAGGAATAAGAAGATGTGGACATCTTTATGGTCGGCATTGCCGCTCTGCTTATTCCCAGATGAAGTTCAGAGACAAATCACCAAGTCTCTCCTCAAGCAGTCGATCAACTCTTTCACTCTGAGCGGCAGTGAAGGTGTTCTTCCAGTCACCGATCTCACCTGTAATGAAAAGCCAAAAGCTAGACCTGAGATCTGTTCACATGTTTCTGCTCAGGTGCTGCAGTTACGTTACTTTACCTTTGCGCATGTAGTCTCCCGTCACCCCCTGTGGTGGCAGAAACTCGTAGTTGGCTTTTGAGTCTTTCTTCATATTCTTGAATGTAGATTTTTCTACAACTTGCTCGATGGCTGCTTCACTCAGGTTTTTCCCTAAGAAAGTGCAGATCTTAGTTACCGCTGCCCTCAGATCCTAAAAGAGAAGCCAAGTAGAGAACATGTTTAAATACTGACACATGAAGATGGCCTCTTTTTTAATTCATAGCATTAAATTCATTTTAAATGTGTCCCTTCCCTTCCCCACGCCATTTTGCAGTCCAAGCTATGTGGAAGAACTGCAGGGAAAAGCCACATCTTACCAAAATCATGTCCTCATAGGTCAGGAAGAGGATGTTGTACTGGTCTCTCTTTAAATGCCACTCCCTGGTGTGGTCAAACCAGGATGATGCTCCAACTGTAAAATGGTATAATATATCCCTTAATTTCAAATGGTTTAACAGTGGTGAATATTTATCCCAATTGCTTGCAAATACAACCAACATGGTATAAGAAAAGCTGACGTAAAGTTTCTGCAGAGCTGTGAAATCTACTGGTCTGAATCAGATGGTCATCATTTAAAATTCTAGTCATCATCATCCAAACTCTGATACCTCACCGTTGCCCTTTAAATACTCTTCAAAAAAGTGCTCAAAGCTCTTGGGAGTCTCCAGGAGGTTGCAGGAACGACTGAAGTGGTAATAAGAGACGATGTTGTCCTTTGGATTTCGCATCACATAGATGATCTGACATAAAAACAAAAAACAATCAGCCCAGAGTTAAAACCAATACATACTATTCTTTCAATGCCAAACGCCATTCAAACAACTCATGATTTGATGATGAAGCTTAATTTGTAATACATAATAAATATGGAAGTCCATTCCTGCCAGGAACAAAAATGAATTGCTAAGTCACAAATCTGGATCTGTCTAAGTAAAAAAATATGATGCAAACATAATTATTGTGGGCATTTTGTGAGACTTCATAGACCAAACGATTAATCCATTAATTTATCCATTTAGAACCCTTCTAATTGTGACATACCACAATATGTGTGTGTGTATATATATATGCACATTCCGATTTATAATTCATATCTTCCTCAATATATTTTTCACATTTATTTTAATCTGGCAGGATTGGCCTTCCATAAAATACTGACCTTTGCCTTCTTGTCCTTCAGTCCTGGAGGTATGAGAGCCGGGGTGAGGTGAGAGGCAAAGAGCCGTGGAGAGGGTCGAAGGGAGTAATCATCTCGACCCTCCCTGTACTCCAGCCACGGCATCTGCTCCAAGTTGTTTGGATATTCATTCAGACCTCCGCCCAACTCACAGATGGAGATGATGATCTGTTGAGTCCACACAGTGCCTGTGGGGCAACATGTGTCAAGTTAAAAGACGTCCTACTTGATCAGTAAATCTGTTCCCAGAAATGGACAAAACTGTAAATGCAAATGATGTGATACAGAAGAGTTTGTCTCACTGACCCGACTTTGGATAAGTGACAAGGATTATGTCACTATCTCGAAGTTCAAAGCTCTGCAGTGAATCGATGTGCTCTGCAGTTGTGAGGCCGATTACAAAGTTGTAGTTTTTGTACCTGCAGAGATAGTCTGTGATCTGCTCCATGTTACTTCTCAATCACACAGAAAAATGAGAGAAATGTCTGCGTATGGGACCACAGAAGAGCAGAAAAACAACCTCTCAGCTCACAGGTACAGTAGCTGGACTTTGATCTGTGCATGTTATTTGTTCTTGGCTTCTTCATGTATAGGCCTATATGTGAAAATATATCTGAAATACTGACACTGCCGCCAACAGGAAGCTTGAAATATAACACAGTGTTGGTGTTTTAATGTTTAAAAACCCTCTGGAGTCTGTAACATGCGGTAACTATATTTATACATCATGTTGAGACAAGCTGAGAAAACTAATTTAAAGTGCTGATGCATGTTTTCACACAGTATTTCATTTATATTATATTCATATATATATAGATATATAAATTAAAATTTGTAAAACTGAATTATGAATATTCTAAGGATTTACAGGCATACATCGGCTTTCAGTGAAAGAAGCACAATTTGTGATAAAATCACTTTACATGTAAGCAGACTGTATTATCATTTTCAATATGATTTATCCTATACGGTTATCATCTCTAAACATATCATGTCTTAATCCAGGGAATCACCCATTTTTACATGCATCCTCTTCTGACTGTGAGGACCAGATCTTTATGTTTATCCATGTTTATTTAACATATGATGTATATTGTTTTATGAGACAGTAAATGAAACCATTAATGATATATAAAATAATATTATTGAACATATGATATTACACAATTAATGCATTATGTATGGACACTAACTTTATACTGGTAAAATGTATATACATTCAGTCAAGGAAAAAAACACACTGCATGTATGTATAATAGTTAAAATGTGAATAAATCAGTTTGCTATCAGAAATAAACATCATTTAAGTCTATCTTTGATGATCAGTGTAGCTAAAATAGCTATTAACAAGATTTAATTTTCATACATGGTTTATTCCTGAGTTAGCAAAACCTCACACTGTGAGAGTTGCCACAAATGCAGCACTGTCTGCTCCCTGACTGTTATTATACTACACAAAAATAATTCTATTTAATTGTAAACCACTTCATCAGACGTAAAAAAAGAGATTCGCCTCTTGGTTTAAAAGTCATCTCCATGATAGCTGGTTGTTTGTTGACAGTTAATCACTCTCTGTAATTACTGTCAAATGTCGTTGGATGATGAACCTTGCATGACAAACTTTAATATGTGCAATTCACTCACATTATTTTAATATTAAATGATACTTAAAACAGTGTGGAGGGGCAATGTGATGAACTTTACAGTATAAATGGAAAAGTGAAACCTTTCATCTGATACCTGAATTACATTTCGACAATGTCACAAACGTTTCACATAGTGAATAATGGTTTAGTGTGGTGAAAATGTAATTGTAAAATGCTGTGGCGGACCTTGCATTTCACACCTAGGCCTTCAGTAGTGCTCATCTGAATTAATCCAGCTCTCAATAACTACTTTATGACTATTTATACACCAAGTAGATCCGACTGTGCAATCTGATTGGTCAATAAGACGTTTAGCGCATTATCAAATGAGCTTCCTGCGTCGGAAGTTAGTAACGAAGGACAAAACAAGATCCTCCATGAATTTTATGGAGCTGTGAGGAACAGCCAGAGCCAGCGTTACTCAATCAGCAGCTACGTCAGATTGAGAGCCACGATTAACCAAAGTTCTTTGCCTTCCAGTTCTTTTCCGTTGGTTTCCTTGAGGTTTGAAATAGCTAATAATTATCTGATTTACTTTTGTCTAATATTCCCTAAAAAATTCACATTGTGTTAACCATGATTCCATACATTTCCATTGTATAACCAGAACTCCAAGCACATGATCTCAGAAGCCTGTGTTTAGATATTACTTGGCTGCAAATGCCAGGTTTTGTACCATGGGACTAGTGTTCCATGTGATCCAGTCTCTGGGGCCCCTTGTGGTTAAAATTGAGACCAATATGTTCATAAATTCTTCATTGCATTGCTTTCTTAAAAGCCATCCTTAACTTGAACATTAGTTTTGTTTATTGTTCCTTCACTTGGATGTTTGAGCTTCACTTCCCAGAATGATTTATGTGAAGAGTTTGACCCCACAAGGCTGCTTTCACTTTCATCAGCTGAAGTAGGAAACTTCCTCTTTCTTATCTTTAAAGCACGTACGTACAAGCTTAATTTTTTTAACACCAAAACTACTTTTGAAGCCAATCATGGTCCAATATGGAAACAAATGTGATGTAAAAACTTCTGTACACAAACACTGAGAATGGACACTGAAGTGAAGGAGACATCTTCTGTCCAGTAGTCAAAATGTAGAAATGAACAATATGTATTCATGGATTTGAGATTTTTCTAACTAATTCATTTTTAATAGTTTGTAACAGATAATCTTCCAAATACAGCTGCAAAAATCAGAAGAAAAAAAAGCAAAAGGAAAAAAAATAGATGAGTAGGGTTAAAAAAATGTTTCATTCTGTGCATCAATTTGTTAATTACTCTGGTGATGCCAGGCTAGTTCTCCTTAAGAAGCTGACCAAGCATCTTCCACCACACTCCAGTCTGTTTTTTCCTCCTGCTCCTGTCATCCCAGATCTTTTCATTCCTTCCAACATGTCCTCTCTCTGTGACTTATATCTCCTGTAACTAACCAGCACATCTCTACAGTTTCTGCCACCTGGCAAAGGTCACATAAACCGGTTTGATGCTTCCCTATAATGTGTAGTGTACTGTTCAGATTACTGAGCCTTATCCTTAATTTAGTAATGACTGTCTCCTGGTCTCTATTTCCTCCCCTACTTCTCACAATACCAAATCTATTTTGAATTGAATGTAAATATCTTCCTCTCGTCTCCTGATCCCAGTGCTGCTGCCACTCCCTGGATTAAATAAAGTCTGTCTCTCCATCATTTGTCTATACTTGATATAAGCGTCCCAGCAGCTGTCTCTGGGCCTATGGGACTATGTAAGACTGGCAGGTTATGAACACCAAGACCCAACTAATAATATTGAATATGCAGCACCTACCAGATATTAATAATGACAAAGCTGACTGAACAGGTAGACCTAAATAGGACTAAGGTGCGTCGTACAAATCAATGACAACTAAAATTAATGTTTTTGTTTCCTAAGGCTTGTATTAGAGGCTGCAGTGAGAGATCCACTTATACATCTGGAGACTAACACATCAGAAACCTACTACATTATACTCTTGTTTTCACTTTCCTGCACAGTTAAATATAAAATAAATCTTTAAAAAGAAGAAAAGAAAACCTTTCTATTTCTCCACTCATCTGTACTGCATCAGTCTTACTGTGTCAACTTCCGGAGGTAAAAAGAAACCTGTTGCTATTGAAACTAGTTGTAGGTTATTAGTATGTTTTAACCAATAGCTGTTTCAACATCACACCCATTTCCAGTAAGAGGTGGAACTTCATAAAAAAAAAAAAAAAAAACCCTGGCCCTTCCAGTAGTTCTGCATTTAGCAGCAGAACTCTAGAAGTACATTTACTTAAGTACTGTGCCCACGTGTAATCTTGAAGTACTTGTACTTCAAGATTAATATTTCCAATTTATGCTACTTCATACTTCTACTCCACTATTTCAGAGGGAAATATTAATTTAGTTACAAATTAAGTCAGGTTAATACAAAATATAATCAACAAATAAATAATGATGTATTATGTACATACATACGTACATTTTAAAACATCAACAAATATAATTCAACAAAATATAAATTTCTCACTAGCACATTCTGCCTAATCAGTACTTTTACTTTTTGGACTGTTTATTGTGATGCTAATATTTTGTACTTTTACTTCAGTAACATTTTGAATGCAGGACTTTACTTGTATTTCTACACTGTAGTATTGCCGTTTCTGCTGTAGTAAAATATCTGAGCACTTCTTCCACCACTGCAGAGCTCTGCAGACAACAACCAGAGAGCAGGAGCAGAGCAGCAGACTGGATTCAGGACCACTTCTCCCAGTGAGTCCAGTAAAAACACCAGTCAACGTTTTCCAGCTGCTGAGATCAGAGATGTTCTGTATGAGGAAAACAGGATCCTGTATTTCTAAACTGTCAACTACAGAACAACTTACATTCTTCATGTCTTTGCTCTTCTTTGTTCAGCGTCTGTGTCGAGGTCAGTGTTCTCTACAGGTCAGGAGGCTCCAGTGACACTTCATTAGAGGCAGACAGACTAAATCACAGAGACAGTATAACTGTTAGTAGACTTACTAGAGAATACATTAAGCTATTCTCGATTTAAAAGCATTTCTTAAGATAAAGCATTACTGATCCCCAGAGGTCAAATTCAGGTGTTGCAGCACCAAAAGGACACAAATAAGTACAGAAAAAAGTTAGAAATAGCCTTAATAAATTAATAGATTCAATAGGAATAGAAATAACTATTCAAGAGCAATTAAAGTCATAATCACAGGACAAGCAATGTACAGTTCCCATGACCAGTGTTGCACTAAAAACTACTGTAATAGTGCAGTACTGCATTGGTCTGTATTAATATAAAAATATAATATAATATATATAGTATATATTATTATAAAACAGTACACCATATACATATATGTAACAACTTTTATTTATTTGTGCAAAAAAAGTGCAGATTTACAGCCAATTAATGCAGATCATACAGATTGTACAGAATGTATTTTACATAATATTTTGCTCTGATGATATTTTTAAATGACAGTTACAGTAAATACAGAATTAATTTTATTTGTCAGTTATATTTATTATCAGGTATCAAACATTGATTTGATCAGGGCATGAGAATTGCAGCTAATAAAAAAATCCTGAAATCTACATTTTTATGATGCAAGTTGAATTTTCATACATGGTTCAATCACATTAAATGGATTTCAAATGTGATCATAGTGTCAGATAAAGGCACACAGTAATCTCTGCTCACTTAGCACTACTGTATCACACAAACTTTGCTTTTGTTTTTTCATCCACTTCATTCCCTTTCTGTTTCTCTGTGTTTCTTCATCTCTGGATAAAATGGCGTCTCCATGATAGCTTTGTTTTTCTCTGATGTCAGCAGACCTTTTCTCAGGGAGTCATGGATCTTCTGCCAAGAGTCCATCTCTGAGCTCCAAAGTGCAGCTCTGGCTCTCATGAACTGTGACACTTCGGTCTCGCTGCCTTTGGCCAGACTGATGCTGTCTTTACAGATGAAGAAGATATCCATACCAACAAAAAGAGCATTGAATGCGATGAGACCGGCCCTGGCCGACTTGGAGAGGGCAAGAGGCCCTTTGACTGCTGCCTGTCCGATATCTGGGATATCTGAGGCCACCCTGGGCACGTTACGTAAGGCTTTACCTTCCTGGGCCACCAGGGCGGAGGCAGCATCAATCACAGAATCAATGCCTTTTCCAACACCACCAGCTTTACAAAGCACCTTGACTACTCCCACAACTACATCTATCTGGCTTGTTTCCCTTTTGGCGACCTCCTCCAGACAATCCTGGAGAATCTGCACATCCTCCATGAAGCTCTGGAAGACTTCACCAGCTTTCTTTTGTTGCGTACGGTTTACTCCAATCTCTGTGGCGGTGGTGACTGCACTGTTGACTCCGCTGGTAATTCCCAGCCCTGCCCCGGTTATCGTCAGGGCTAGAGACGCTCCAGCTGTGACAGGAATTAATGCCAAACCAACGATGGAAAGAACACCCCCAACTGCCCCCACTGAGCTGCCTGCCACACTGGAGATCTTTGCCCCCTTATTCATGCTGTCTAGCTGAACAGCAGTCTCTTCCAGCTCTTTCAGAAACTGCAGCATCCTGGGCAGACGGTTGCTAAACTCATCCATGAAGCCAGAACATGAAACTTCCTGGAACAAGAACACCATCCGAAAGTTCTGGTCCATCCTGATGAGGAGGAAAGAGGAAATTATATTATTTCAGAGGATTCAGTCCACATAAAAAAATCAATTTATTATATTTGGCTTATAGGCTGTATATTGTGATTTAAATTAGCTTTTGTAGACTCTGGGAAAGTTTTACAAATTTAAAACCTTTATTCCAAAATTTATATAATTGACATAGTTTGCAGTTTAAGGTGTCCGGTCAAAAGTTTTAGACGTCTCTCTTATCATGGTGGTTTATGGGAACAGTGCTTTTTCGGGAGAAGGAGATTTCTTGTTGCAATATTACAGGTGATTTTACAATTTCTTACTTTGAGAGCGTACCCACAGCGAGGTACAGATCAGTTTGAATCCATCACTCTTCTACAGCACACCATGCTTTATTCACAGATTTTCACCCCAATCTTGCTGTTTCCAGTTTCATGTCCCATGACCAAGATGGCGGCGCGAGCAGATCACGAGTCCCAGCGTCTCCCCAGTTTTCGCAATTTTGTAGTATATTTACTGCTCATTTCGGGTCTGTTTGTTCAAAACAGTAGTGGTTTCACATCATACACCCGACTGGAGCTTTTGGACATTGGACTACATTTTTCGGACACTTTTATCACCGATCTGCTACTCATCCCTGAGATCTCCAGAACACCGGAGGCTTCGCACTCTACCCAGCCGGGCGGAAGTGAACGAAGATGTGAATAAACACCTCCCACTGCAACTGGATTTTGGATTTTCTGACTAACAGACCACAACATGTTAGGTCAGGCCACACCTGATCCACCACTGTCTCACTCAGCACTGGTGTGCCACAGGGCTGTGTGCTCAGCCCATTCCTCTACTCCCTCTTCACCTACAACTGCAGACCTGTGCATGGATCCCACTCCATCATCAAGTTCGCAGACGACACCACGGTGATTGGTCTCATCAGCAACAACGTTGAGACAGCCTACAGGGAAGAGGTACAGCACCTGGCCACATGGTGTGCCGAAAATAACCTGCTCCTAAACACCAGCAAAACCAAGGAGCTCATCGTGGACTTCAGGAAGGAGAATAGAAGCATGCATGTGCCCATCCACATCAATGGGGTGGACGTTGAGCGTGTCTTCAGCTTCAAGTTCCTGGGGACCCACATCTCGGAAGACCTGTCCTGGACCACCAACACCTCCAGCCTTGTCAAGAAAGCTCAGCAGCACCTCTTCTTCCTGAGGACACTGAAGAAAAACCGTCTGTCTTCAGCCATCCTGGTGAACTTTTACTGCTGCGTGATCGAGAGAATCCTAACCAACTGTGTCACAGTCTGGTATGGGAGCTGCTCTGTTGCGGAGCGCAAGGGACTGCAGTGGGTGGTGAAAACGGCCCAACGCATCACAGGAACTCCACTTCCAGCCATTGAGGAAGTCCAGAGAAAACGCTGTCTGCGTCGAGCTTGCAGCATTCTCAAGGACGCCTCCCACCCTGCACACAGACTGTTCTCCCTCCTGCCCTCAGGCAGACGCTTCAGGTGCTTCCGGACAAGGACCAGCAGACTGAGGAACAGTTTTCTTCCCCAGAGCTGTGTCCTTATTGAACTCTGCCCCCGGCTGACGAACCCCCCCACTCTCCAACCACCACCACCCACAAACCCCGCAACTCGTCAACTCGTCATCTCCCCCCACTGACCAAAGACTGTACACCATCACCACTGCACTACTGTTTGCACTAAAAACTATGTACTGAACATTGCACTAGTCTAGTAACGTTAGGCAGCTACTGTTTACTATTATGCACTATTTAACGTTCACTCAATCTGTATTACCTAACTTATCATATGCCCATTTGCCTTTTGTAAATTATGTTTATAGTTCCTGCTTATAGTCTACCTACATTTAATGCACAAATCAACCTGTACAATATGTACATATTACCTCAATCAATCAATCTGTATATTCCACACTTATATATTACAGTTCCACTTGGAGCGTTAACTTATTATCTGTAAAATACTTATTTATTATCTGTATATTGGTAATTACAACTATTGGACTTCTGGTTGGATGCTAAACTGCATTTCGTTGCTCTGTACTTGTACATGTGTAATGACAATAAAGTTGAATATAATCTAATCTAATCTAAAATTATCAATATATCACCATAGATACCATGTATGCAAGACTTGACAGTAATTTTCTTCTTCAAACATACTATTTACAAAATCTCCTTATCCTTAGTTCATACCAATACCAAAGTATCTTTTAGAAAACATTTAATAAAATTTATTTTTAGTATGTGTAAATGTTTTACATCTTATCCCAACAACAGAGGTTGAGTATCAATTTTTCAATACAAGTTAATAAATTCTGTATCCTTTCAACCCAAATATCCAGATTGCTTTTTCCAAATACAGTGTATTTAAATTCCTATCACTTAATATTTACCAATAACCCCAATAATGTCAAAGTCCATCCATGTTTGAGCTCAGTACATTCATCTAAGATCTACACTCACAGTTGTTGTTGTAACTGTGAACAGAAAAAGCTTCAAGTCTAATTCCTCATTAAACTCTTGGCTAAAGTGTCCAGTTTAGAAATCCAGAAAGCCTCTTTTAAGAAACTTCTCAGCATCTCCCCCTCTCTTTGACAAGCATACCTTTGTTTTGCATCCTATAGTACTTTTATGTGCTGCTCTTTTCACATTGTGGAGGATTTTATATAAGCCTACCTTGTCTTCCTTTTCCCGGTTACACATATGTATTGTGCAAAAAAAAACAAACAACAAAAACAGCCAACAATAATCTATTATTATTATTATAGGGACTATTTTTATATTATAACATATAATATTTGGCCCAAACAAATTATAAATGTGTCATACTTACCTGATTTCATCAAGCTGATTAATGTGACAAAGCATTCTTTGTATGTCGTCTTCAGACAAATCCACATCGAGGTCTATTTCAGTTTTCATAGTCGTGTTCTGGCAAAACTCATTGAAAGAGCTGTGATAGAAACAGTTACATTTAATTTCTACAACTGATGTTTATTTTTCTAAATCTACAAATTAGTTTTAAGAAATGTCAGCTTACCTTTTCTCTAACTTCTCACAGATTTTATGGGTGGTCTGAATGTATTTGTCCAGCTGATATGACAGCACTTCTGCATTCTGAAGTTTGGGGAGGAAGAAGACACTTGCATCTCTTTTAAACTCCAGGAGGAGAGGACAGATCAGCCGTGCAGCAGTGATGACATCCTGAACCTGTCCAGGGCTGATCCCTTTGGGCAGATGTAACACCTGGTTCTCCTCCATGAACACATGAAGTGAGGTGACCGCCAGCTTCTCCACTGCATCCAGGAAGCAGTCGAGCTTCTCCAGGCCTCCCAGAATGACCTTCACCACAGCGGCCAGCTCCTGCTGCAGCTCTGCACGCCTGCTGTCTGCAGATTTTTTGGTCACCTTGCTCTTCATATACTCACATATTGCCTTAATATTGCTCTTTACCTTTGTAAAATGTTTTAAGTTCAGGTCAATGTTGTCAGCTCTGTCTTTGATGTCCACTATAATGATCATCTCTATCTCCATACTGAGCATCCATTTACAGAACATCTCACAGAATCCTCTCACTGTGTCAATGTAGGTGAGGGTATCTGTGGTGTAGCAGCACAAGGCCTCCTGTAGTTCCTTTCTGTAATACAAAAAAACATTGGCTGAAGATTAATCGTTGTCAGTCGCTGTCATGTTATGACCTGTTGAAACACAAAAATGATCCACTGAACTGGTATTGTGGAGTAAATTAAATTAGTTAAAAACGGAAAAATCCATGCATACAACAAACAGGTCAAATACAACAAAGAATTAACAGATGTTGGATGAAGGTGGACATTGTGATTGATTAACTAGTGCAGTGTCCGTTCAGTGCGTGACCGGTCCAAGTGGGTGACTTGGCTATTCTCACTCTCCTCTTCGCTCCACAGGGGCCAGATATATAAACAAATCATACAAAACCCATGCGTAGCGGACACACAGTTTTATCTGACATTGCTGCGGGTGAAATGATGAAGTGGACATGAAATATAAGATGAGAGACAATAATATATTATAGTAAA
The DNA here is from genome assembly GCA_031216445.1 of Lateolabrax maculatus. NCBI lineage: Eukaryota > Metazoa > Chordata > Actinopteri > Acropomatiformes > Lateolabracidae > Lateolabrax > Lateolabrax maculatus. Next base: position 6,681,710 of record CM062216.1, read on the forward strand.
ACATTTTTTTTTGTCATTATTCATTATTCATTATTCATTCACTCAGTCATTACTCATTTATTTTTTTATTTACAGTGGAGCCATTATTTCCCTCTTAATGCTTCATTTTATTGAATCGTGAAGCACTTTGTAAAGTCTGTTTCAATATGAGCACTATAAATCAACCATTGATCATCCTTCTAACCTTTAACATAATGACTGAAACATCACGATGATGGTTTACAGGTAGGCCTACATGTGATGAATTAGTGGTATGGCGGTTATAAATAGTCAAATAGTGATGGTGGCGCCTAATGACAGCTGTTGTGGTTAGATTGCACTAATGAGGGGTGCTGTGGTGAAGGACTGAGGTTATAAAACAGGAGCAGGCCTACATGTGGTGTTAGAAATCTGACGTAAAGAATGCATATGCACATTTTTGTCTGCCCAGTTTGTGAATCTTCAGAGTTTTATACATCTGGCCCCAGGCCTGTAGTGAGCTGACCAGTGGTTTCACACACTTTTCATTCCCATCAAAATATGGCATTGCTTTTAGCTGTTTTAGCTGTTTGAGCTGTTAGTGCTATTTGATGTAGAATAGTAGTTGCTGAGGAGGGTGATGCTTCTACTTATTATTAAAGATTTTATTTGTTTATTTTTCTTCAATTTTTAATTAAGGGAATTGTTTGGATTTGTTCAATGTTGAGCTGTCCATGATGCTGAAAGTAAAAATAATGCATTTAAGTTCAGGTCTGAAAATATACCATTATTGGTGCAATCCTGGCAATGAATCCTGGTGTTTTTTTTCTCTTTATATTAGCTCTTGAAACAGCTGCCCAGATGTTTATGGCCTTCATTGAACAGTAGTTATCTCAAGACATTTTTCACATAGAGCAGATCTAGACCGTACTCTTTGAAGTACGAGACGCAACAATTCGCACCATGGGCAAGCACTTGGCTACAGTGGCAAAGAAAAACTCCCCTTTATCATGTAGAAACCTCGACTGAGTTGGGTTGAAAGGGAATGAGAGAGGAGGGCCACTATTAAACATATTAGTGATGGGCACAGAAACATCTTGCAGAACGAGAGAGAAAACCACATTTCAACCAGCACAAAACAGCAAACATCAGGGGTTATGAGGTGAAGTAGATTTCAAGAATAATACACAGAAAAACAAAATCTTTACAAGCTGAAAGACCTTTCAGTAAATAAATGTGATAATAATAATAAAAATATAATAATAACTTCTTCCTATCTAATCTGGTGATGCTTATATTTTAGGCTTTGCTGTGAATAAACTCTACCTTTTACCTTTTCCCCGACATCTGTTTGTCTCCACTTGGCACACTGTCTACAAATCCTTGTGGTTTCAGCTATTAAACTGCACTGGGTGAGGAACTTTTTATGGCAAATCTTCATTACGTGCAATTCACTTGGATCAGTTTGGTTTTATCTTCACCTCTAACCACACCTACTTCTGTCTAATGTATTCAAGGAATGGCAGATTTTTTTTTTCTAAGATGTTGCAGCCCTGTCTCCTAGAAATTACATTTATATACAACTAATTTGCAACAGCAAATAGCCTACGTTTCGATGGAATTACGTTTTCTATTAACATAATGAGGAAATGTTGTTGACTAAGGTACCTGGCAAAAATGTTGATATTGCACATATCATTAAAATAACAGATTGATGATAGCAGGTTCTGGTCTGTCTGGTCTGCAAGTCAGCAGTGACTTGAGACAAGATGTTTTATTAACATATAACTGAAATCACAATCTTTCTTTAACCTTAACAAAAGTGCTTGTGTTGCCTAAACCCAGAGCCATAGAAAGAGAGAGTTGCGAACTCCGTTGTAATTGGGGAATGCGGAAGTAACTGTGTAGTTCCAGCAGCATTGGAGCCATGGATGTATAAGGGTTGCAGCCCATTCATTTCCAATGTTACCCAAGCACGACTGCTGGTAAGTCGATGAAATTCCTGCATTTATTGACATTTTAAGGCATTAGCAGAGCTCTTGTGAATCTAGTCAATAATGGTATTTTATGTAGCCACCTTTAGTAAATGCTGATCGTCAGATAATAGCTCGTTAGACTCTAAATGCTGTTAGACAACAATAGAAACGCTTCACTAGCTACTATAACCAGTTGTCAGTTGACCTACATTTACCTCAAATTAATTGCAGTTATTGGTGTTCGTTGGCATATAAAGTTTGTCTTTGTGTATTAGATTTATTGTTAAAGTTAGCAACACATTTGGACCGACATTTGATTACCATGAATAGTAGCTAGACAAACTAGATAACATGGCTGGCTTATATCTTGCGAGGTTGTCAGGTTTATTGCCAAGTAAGTTTTCACATACAAGGAATTTGCTGTGGTGTATTGGTGCGTAACAAGTACAGACAAGTAATGCAAGGTGCAAAATTCAGCAGTTAACATTACACTCATCGTTTGTTATGCAGTGCATCAATGACCTGTGTTAAAGAGGTCAGCAGAATAAATGTGGATGATCACAGCAAAAACAAAGTATAACTGCAGGTAGTCCATTTTATTAAAGTGAAAGTCAATTTTATTTGTATAGTGCCAAATAAGAGTAAGTCTATAGACCATACTCTTTAAAATATTATTTACAGAGATTAGTTATATCTCTAACACCCAAAACTTAATCCCAGTGCCACTTAATTAGTTGAAGATGTTTGAAGATACAGATAGACACAGTGAGAATTCCAGTAAAATATATGATATTGCATTTTAGTGTGTTATAATATGAAATTACTCACAAAATAATTTAATCATCACTTAATCTAGCTAGCATACATTTAATACTAAAACATCAAGTTTCCCACAGAACTTCTGAAACTGTGATGGGTGAACTCTAAACCCTCTAAAATATTAAAATCAAATCAAGTTTTATTGTCACATACACAAAGCTAACTAGATAAATCCATTAGATAAATCCAATATAATAAAGGTGAATCAAACAATAGAATAGGAACAGAATCTAGTAGTTAGATAAAATAAAATTATGAAGTGCAGGAGCTGAATATTTCAACCACTTTTATTTTGTGTGTTTGTGTGTGTGTGTGTGTGTGTGTGTGTGTGTGTCTATGTATGTGTGTGTGTGTGTGTGTGTGTGTGTCCAGTCTCAGGTTTGTGAGCGACAGTTGTGACAGCAAGGCTGGGATCTAGCACTACTACCCATGGGAGTCGAAGGGGGACAGGGGGACAGACTGGACCTTTACCCTGTCCTTGGACATATTATATAATAAAATGTTTTGATGAAGACAGTCGGTTGCCTTTTATATTTTGTGCTATTCAATATGAATGCATACATACTGTAAATGTATTAATTTACAGTAAATGCATTAATGTATTTCTTAACTGTTCCCTATGTTATGGGAACAGTTCCCCTTCCCTCCAAAATTAAACACAGAAGAACTGATTAATTCTGTCTGTCTACCACTCCCTAGAAATGCTATTATATACATTGAATACAAGTGTTGTCAATATAGTAATCCTGTTGTATTGCCATTATGTCAACAGGCTAATGTAAAGTAAAACAATACTCCTCATTAGCTGGCATAGTAGCATAGTATCGTAGCCATTTCTAGGTCTGCTTTAAGATATGCTGCCTTGTGGTATAAAGTGAGTAATTAATGCAAAATTTAAGTAAATAATACTAAAGTAGTAGACATATAATGATGGAACACAACAGTTATCAATGGACATTATACGTTAATTTTGAACAAAAATTGCTGTAAATATATTCAGTGCCCCTGTCTCCCGCCAAAAACCATTCAAACCGGTTGACAGTGCGGATGAGTTTGGAACTAATGACAACTGCATGAACCACGTGATCACAGGGCGGCGACATCAAAGAGTGTCATAACTATTGCACTGTACATTACTGTATAGGGAAGCTCACCTCAGAGGACACTTTCCTCATATTTGAACTGATATAAAAACTTAAATTCAGTGATTAAAACAATAATGTTAGGATTCTGAAATGCAAATGCAAAACTCCAGGCACAATCACACTGACCGCATCATGATCGGTCATGACCGCACATTTAATGTCAGTGTTCTGGCTCCATAGTTATTTAGAGAATGCCAGGATGATAACTGACAAAAGAAAACATCAATCAAAATGTACTTCCCACCTAAATACTACTGTAGCCTATTTTGTAACAGCTATCAAAACATAAGAGAAAGATGCACAGTATTAACGCCAAGAACACATATACTGTTGGCAAACACTTAAAAATCAGTACCTGATAATAAAAATGAATTCTTGTTTTTGTTTTCCAAACCCTTGTGCATAAAGAAGCAGCAGCGAGCTATCCACATACAGCAGCCCTAATACACAACTGTAAACTAAAGTTCTTAACGCAAAGCCCTATGCAAAACTTGTTAAATTATATTATTGTTTTACTGTCATTTTCACATTCTTGCGTAGTTAAATGCAAACGAAATGTAAAAAACCTTTAATTTACCATGCCAGTATTCCACTCATCAGTAGTCTACTGTACCATGAATTTTATGTGTCAAATCCTGGAGGGACCCTGTAAGTGATCCGGACACATGACCATGAAGCCAGGTCCATTTCTGGAAGATCTGGTGTGCAATAAGCGTGTTTGCACAGGGCACTGATATTTTCACTATAATATTTGGTAACACTGTATAATTTACAGAGTAGTAAATGTTTTTGTTGGCTACGAATCATCTACCGGTTTCTACTGGTATTTAAATGTAGGTGGGCATACAGTGGAAGAAAATGTAACACTATAGGGAACATGGGAGTAACAATTAGGCATTTTAGAGGAAAGGATAAATAAATGACAGGCCTACTATATAAGTATTTTCGTATAGTGGGTACCTACAGGGTACAGCACTGGGAAACAAAAGTGATGTTAAAAACGAGAAATACGAAAAAATAAAATTAATGTTTTTGTTTTCCTAAGGCTTGTATTAGAAGGTGCAGTGAGAGATCCACTTATACACATCTGGAAACGAACACATCAGAAACCTACTACATTGTATTCTTGTTTTACTTTTGTTTTCACTTCCTTGCACAGTTAAATACAAAAAAAATCTTTTAAAAATAGAAGAAAAAAGACAACTTTAACTTACCTTTCCATTTCTCCACTCATCTGTACTGCATCAGTCTTACTGTGTCAACTTCTGGAGGTAAAAAGAAACCTGTTGCTATTGAAACCAAGTGTAACTTATTAGTATGTTTTAACCAATAGCTGTTTCAACACCACACCCATTTCCAGTAAGAGGTGGAACTTCATAAAAAAACCATCCTGGCCCTGTGAGCAGTGGACTTCCAATAGTTCTGCATTTAGCAGCAGAGCTCTAGTGGTGGAAAGTAACTTAGTACATTTACTTAAGTACAATCTTGACATACTTGTACATAGCTTTAATATTTCCACTTTATGCTACTTCATACTTCTCCTCCACTATTTCAGAGGGAAATATTAGTTTTGTTACAAATGAATTCAGATTAATACAAAATATAATCAAAAAATAAATTATGATGTATTATGTACATACATATGTACATATTAATACATCAACAAATATAATTCAACAAAATATAGATTATTATCACAAGCACATTCTGCCTAATGAGCACTTATATTTTTTTGATTGTTTATTGTGATGCTAATATTTTGTTACTTTTACTTCAGTAACATTTTAAATGCAGGACCTTACTTGTATTTCTACACTGTAGTATTGCTGTTTCTGCTGTAGTAAAATATCTGAGCACTTCTTCCACCACTGCAGAGCTCTGCAGACAACAACCAGAGAGCAGGAGCAGAGCAGCAGACTGGATTCAGGACCACTTCTCCCAGTGAGTCCAGTAAAAACACCAGTCAATGTTTTCCAGCTGCTGAGATCAGAGATGTTCTGTATGAGGAAAACAGGATCCTGTATTTCTAAACTGTCAACTACAGAACAACTTACATTCTTCATGTCTTTGCTCTTCTTTGTTCAGCGTCTGTGTTGAGGTCAGTGTTCTCTACAGGTCAGGAGGCTCCAGTGACACTTCATTAGAGGCAGACAGACTAAATCACAGAGACAGAATAATCTTAATACATTAGGATATTGTCGATTTAAACACATTTCTTAAGATAAGGCTTTACTGATCCCCAGAGGTCAAATTCAGGTGTTGCAGCACCAAAAAGACTTAAATAAGTACAGAAAAAAGTTAGAAATAGCCTAAATAAATTAATAGATTCAATAGGAATAGAAATAACTATTCAAGAGCAAAATATAATATTATGAAACAGTATACCACATACGTATATATAACAAGTTTTATTTATTTGTGCAAGAAAAATGTGCAGATTTACATACAATTAATGCAGATCATACAGCTTGTACAAAATGTATTTTACATAATATTTTGCTCTGATGATATTTTTAAATGACAGTTACAGCAAATCCAGAATTAATTTCATTTTTCAGTTACATTCATTATCAGGTATAAAACATTGATTCAATAAAATGTTCATGGCACGAGAATTACAGTTAATTAAAAATTCCTGTAATATACATTTTTATGAATTACGAGTTGAATTTTCATACATGGTTCGATCACATTAAATGGATTTCAAATGTGATCATAGTGTCAGATAAAGGCGCACAGTAATCTCTGCTCACTGAGCACTACTGTATCACACAAAACTTTGCTTTTGCTTTTCTATCTCTGTTTCTCTTTGTTTCTTCATCTCCATCTTCATCTCTGGATAAAATGGTGTCTCTCCTGTCAGCTCCTGCTGCAGCTCTTCACGCCTGCTGTCTGCAGTCACCTGGGTCACCTTGCTCTTCATATATTCCAAAAAGGCCGTACCTTTGTCCTCTGACTGGGTAAAATGGCCGATGCTTAGGTCAATTTTGTCGGCCCGGTCTTTGATGTCCATTATCATTTCCAACTCTGTCTCCTTCCCAAGCATCCACTTAGAGTTCTTCTCACAGAATTCTTTCACTGTGTTCATGTAGGTGAGGGTGTCTGTGGTGTAGCTGCACAGGGCCTCCTGTAGTTCCTTTCTGTAAGACAAATGATAATCCAGTTTGTGAGATTTCAAAACAAATTCACGCAATCCACTGAACTGCTGTTGTGGAGTTAGTCTCACATTGTAAGACCTAATGCATCTCAACCCAAGGTTTGTTATGTAGGAGAAATATTTGGCAGCAACAGTTACATTTCATTAAAATACAGCAGCATTAGTAAAGCAGTTTAATACAGCAGATTACTGCTGCTTTAAGAAAATGAACCTGCGTCTCAGGCTTTTTCTATATGTTTCCTGTAATATCTTGTATGGTCTGCAGTAGTATTTAGTATAATATCCATTCAGATGAGTGTCAGGGTTGATCTGCTGTGGCAGGAAGTATGATCACGACCACAAAGAGACACAGTAAGACACTGAACGGCTACTACGTGACTAAACGACTGCAAAGACATGCAGAGAAACACGACAGCTGCAGCAGTTCATGATCATACTAACTGACTGACTCAAATAAGTTTGGCCTGATCTATAGAGACTCCAGGTTTCCTGCAGCTCACCTGATGTGACGTTCACTAGTCCACATACTGTATGGACTGTGTTTGGGCCAAATGGCTACAAAAAATGTATCCTTGTTTGATAAGAAAGAGTCACATTGTTGGGTCAACAACATGTACAGTTTGTGCCAAAGGCCTGGGTCCATTTGACACATCTGGTCCAGATTTTGCGTTTGCTTTTGGTTGATTCCAAACCAGACCTGATCATTTTTGCTGTCTGGTTAAATTCCCCAAGGCAAGTATTTTAAGTATAGACATAAATGCTGTATTTAGGATAAATGGACTAAAATCTGAGGGGTTGTGAAATGATGGAAAAAATACTTGTTGTGTTATGTTCCTCTAATCCAGGGGTGCTCACACTTTTTCAGCATGTGAGCTACTTATAAAATGACCAAGTCAAAATGATCTACCCACTACAAAAATGCAAAACATATATTTATTTATAAATATATTGAGGATTCTTTATATCTACAATGTATGTTGATGTACATGCATAACCGCATGAGCCAATATTGCACAACACAACACAATTAACTATGTACATTTTTTGTCATTACCGGAGTTTACTCTAATGACTTGCACTGAATTAAATCAGCCAGGGATGCATAGTCCGGACAGTAGCTGCTGACGGCCAGCCTCAAGCACACTTCCAAATGTTCATCAGTCATGGTGGAATGGTACTTGGACTTAATGATCTTCATGTGGGAAAAGGCTGACTCACATAAATAAGTGGAGCCGAATAATGCAGTCAAAGAGGCAGCACATTTCCTCATGTTGGGGTACTTTACTTCTGTGAGTAAGTTCCAGAACTGTCCATGATCTCTGGACTTCAGCTCAATGTCGGCTTGTAGTGTCAAAATCTCATCTTCCACTCCAGAAGAGTTCAGGTGAAATAGTGTTGCAATTTTTGATGCGAGTGAATCGACCTCAGCATCTTCCCGAAAAGGATAGCACATGAAGGTAGCGACTGGCTCGAGCAAAGAAAAGTCTTGAAAGCGTTTGTCAAACTCTGACAGACAATTGTCAATCTGCTCTGTGTAGCGTGCACTGTCAAGTTGCAAACAGGCCTTCCCTTGCATCTCCAGCTCTGACGCCAGGTTCTGGAAGTTTGCCAAATCATGGCGCTGCAGCTTTGAGGAGAGATGTTGCATCTTTCGTTTGAAAGCATTAACTGAGCTGATCATATTGATCACTGTTTTGTCTTTTCCTTGCAGCTCTAGATTAAGGTCATTCAACATGTTTGTCAGATCGGTTAAAAATGCCAAGTCTAACAGCCACTGACCGTCATTAAGTTGCGTGTATTCTGCTTGTCCAGCTACACGGAAAAACTCCTTAATCTCCGGACAGAGCTCTCGAAATCTTTGCAGGAATTTCCCTTGACTAAGCCATCTCACGTCAGTGTGTAGCAACAACTCAGAGTGGTCGCAGTCAGCCTTCTCCAGATGTGCACAAAATAACCGTCTTTGAAGAGATCTGGCGCGAATAGAACAGGCGATCTTCGTTGCAACATTCATGATCTCTTTCATGTTGAGCATTTTAGCGCATAAAGCTTGTTGGTGGATTATGCAATGGTAATTTAGGAAGTCCGGGAAAGCATCGTCCTGCCTGCACTTGGCAATAAATCCATTCAAGCGGCCAACCATTGCGGGTGCTCCATCCATGGTGATAGACACCAATTTGTACACTGGGAGCTGGGTTTTCTCTATAAAGTTTTTGAACGACTGAAATATGTCCTCTCCTCGCGTCTGTTCTTTCATGGGCAGGACTGTTAATAGCTCTTCTTTTGTAGTGATATCACTAAACACCATACGAATGAAAATGCACATCTGGGCTGTGTCACTCACGTCCGTAGATTCGTCCAACTGTAGTGAGAAACACTGGCAATCTCCGATGTCCTTCCAAAGTTGCTGGGTTAAATCCTCCGCCATGGCTTCACAGCGCCGTGTAACTGTACTTCTTGACAGCTGGAGAGCTTTGATCGAAGATGATATTTCTGCCTTATTTTTAAAGTCTCGGAACAATGAGTCAGCTGCTTCAACGAATGCCTCTTTTACCATCTCTCTGTCTTGAAAGGACTTCTTGTTTTTAACGATGATGTGACTCACCCGGAACGATGCTTCGGTGGCGGCTTTCGCTTTTGAGGTTTGTTGTGTGAAAAATGACTGCTGTCCGGACAACTGGGATTTTAGTTCCTTCACCTTTATCTTTCTCAGCTCGCTTTTCGGCGGGAAGTCGGTGTCGTATTTTCCATGAACAGTCCGAAAATGCCGCTCCACATTTCCCTTCTTTGGTATTGCGATGGTAGACTGGCAGATGAGGCAAACGCACTTTGAAAATGTCATCGTGAAAAAAAAGTCCTCTTCCCATTCCGTATGAAAGTGATACGTTTTTGTCTTCTTACTTGGTCCATTTCCCCCACTCATTTTTATACCCTTTCTTAGGTTTAAGAGAAAAAACCGAGGGCTAAAAACTGGAGTTAACTCGCTGACTAGCTTGTTAGCATGCGCAGCGACCTAAGTGTCAGAAAAATTCAGTTGTCATCTGACTGGCTGCCCTATATATCAATCAAGTGACGGGATGGATGATAGGCTGGCATCTATTTTTTTTAATGTCATGCGATCTATCAATACTACCTTTGTGATCAACTGGTAGATCGCGATCGACGTATTGAGCACCCCTGCTCTAATCTTTGCGGTTTCATGGCAAAAAAAAAAGCTGTGTTCTTTAAATTAAACAAGTCATGATTCATAGACAAGTTCAGCCAGTGGCACTGCTTTGTTTTGGGGGGTCACAAGCCAAAAAGGTTTGCAACCGCTGCTGTACATAGTTCAGCCAGGGTGTATCGCTGTTTGTATTTCTCGTTGCATTTACAGAGGTTGGCCAGCAGGGGGTGCCACAGCACACATAGTTTCAGTGACAAAACTGATGGAAGCTTTCAAACAAGGTTTCAGAAAACTTCACTTTCACCACCATTGGGCAATACTGTACATATTCTTTCGGAACAATAGTTTTCGGTACGATATATTTTAAACTGTGGAATGATTCTACTGTGATGATGATTACAGTGATTGACTGAGGTGCCCTTTCCTCTACTTGTTGCCTTTGTTTTGTTTTAAGATGCAACCTTCATTTCTACATGTGCCAAATGCTAAAAAACAAACAAATCTCAGAAGGATCAGGTATGTCAGTGAGCTCTGAGCGTTAAAACACACTCAAATGTCGGATTTATTTAACTTATCTTCATAACAAGTTGTGTTAATCGTTTCAGACATTCAGAGATGTGTCCACTCATTGATAAATACTGCTGTTAGGCTACTATAGGCTTTTCTTTAATGACGCATGGTTTAGTTTTCCAGACTCCACATCAGCAGCTTCATCAGGCTACTCCCACTTTTGTACTTCACTCGGCAGTCTGCACAGTTTGCTTTATTCAGCAGCGATGTGTGGCAGCGATGATCAAGTGTTTAAAAAGGACAGGCAGCCAGCAAACCTTCACCTGTTCAAAGCATATATCCCAGTGCTGCCTTCAAATGTGCAGTCTGGGTTGATTGATGATACATTTTGGTACAGATTAAACAAAATTAAACAAAAGGATCAAACAAATAAGGTGCAGCTAATAGTTAACTAGTGAGCTTTAAAGGAAGGTGCTTGTAGCCAGATTTGTCTCACTTTCCACCAGCAATCAAATTAGAGTATTTCCCAAAAATGTTTAATCTATCCTGTTCCCTAAAGTATCCTATCCTAGTTGTGCTTGTTATCATGACAACCTTAAGCTTTTATTTTGAAAATCTGTAAATGGCTTCTCATCAAATTCTCAGCATTGCTGTGCCCCATTTTAACCTTAAATTAGGTCTAATAAAAATGGCTTTGAGGTGACTTGATGCAAAAAGAAATAAAGATAATTATATATAGTTTAATGATACATAAACAGAAAGTGAAAGGTAAAAGTGCCTTCTGGACATTGATGTGACTTTTAGCAGAAGTCTTGTATAACAGCACCATCCAGTGGTGTAGGCCTTTGAATCTAAATATATATCTTTTGTTCTCTTTGTAAAATTAAACAGTAATGAATGAAATAGTCAATAATCAAACCCAGGACCTTTGGACTCCAAGGTAGATAATAAGCAAATAATAGAATGAACAATAATTAAATAAATAATAAAGAGATAATAAAGAATTGAATGTAAGTAAATGATAAAAATTAAGTAGAAGATATACAAACTAATATTAAGGAAGAAGGTGTGGATGGAAGGACAGGTAGTAGATAATGATAGTGAAGATATTAATCCCTGATCATATTGCAAATAAAGGGTGTATTGAAACTCGTGGCATCAGAACACATTTTTGTCTGGAACGAACATATTGTGACGAGGAACACATAGAAAATTGGCAAACTGAACAAAAAATTAACCAAAAATTGTGGCAAATCACAAAAATTATAAATTTCGGCTCAAACAAAAGAGGAGTTTCCTGCAGTATCGTGGGAGAAAGTGATACGAAGCCTGTGGGTGCTGCGCACGTTAGCAATAATATTGGAAAATCTGTGTAATTGTCCTACTAGTGCAGCTACTTTTGCGTCCTTTTTGGGGATTCCTGAGAATTTAACTTTAGTAGGAAGAAATAGGGGGGCCGTAGATCCACGGTTGGAGATAAGGGTTATTCCCAGCTAAAATGGTAAAAGGGAAAGGGTTACTGACACCAGTAGAGCTAGTAGTGAGACACCCAGATTATGTCAAACAAATTAAACATTGCATGAAAAAGTGGCACAAACGAACAAGAGGCAGACTGCAGTGGCCTGAGAAGGGACCTTTGACACAGCTTGCTGTAAAGAAGTGGAAGCTAACATCAAGCACTATAAGGCAAAAGACACAAGCAACAGCAGAGAAGGAAAGAGAGCCAGAGAACGAGAAGTGCTCAGCTGGTTCAAAGAGACGGTAAGACAACACGTGTTGGATGTTAAGCAGATGCTTTAATCAATGAGAAGGGAGAGGAAACGGAGGAGCAGGTCAACTGCTCCAACGGAGCTGGCGCCCTCCCCCATACTCATCCCACGTGACTCCAACACAGACAGGACAGTATCCACTGCTGGGAGCAGAGGCCAGAGCAGAAGATGAATTAACAGGAAAATTCACCATTATTTTCACAAGGAAACCAACTGAAGAGAAAATATCAAATAGAGATGAGGTTGAAAGTCAAGTCAAGTCAAGTCAATTTTATTTGTATAGCGCCAAATCATAACAAAAGTTATCTCAAGACACTTTTCACATAGAGTAGGTCTAGACCATACTCTTTCAAATGTTATTTACAGAGACCCAACAGTTCCCACCATGAGCAAGCACTTGGCGACAGTGGCGAGGAAAAACTCCCTTTTAACAGGTAGAAACCTCGAGCAGAACCAGGCTCTGGGTGGGCGGCCATCTGCATCGACCCAGTTGGGTTGAAAGGGGAGGAGGGAGGGGAGAGGGGAGACAGAACAGGAGGAGAGACAACAAATCAGACTAATAATAATAACAACTGCAGCAGTGAGTGTGGAGCAGGAATCACAATCACAGATCCAGAATCTACAGCTCCAGGGGCGGAAATACCTGCAGAAAGTGAGAAGGCAAAAAAGCACAGAAAGCACAAGGACTACCAGGAAGAAGTGGAGTTGGTAACTGTGATGGAAATCTTAGAGCTGGTTCACTCTAACAAGAAGTTTCAGGAGACCGGGATGTCTTACACAGGAATATTTATTGAAGCTCGATCGAGGAGAAAAGGGAAACACCACGTGTGAATCACAGCGTACTGCTACCCAAATCTGAAGATGGTGTCCTGAAGCTCAGTATTTAACCTCCCCAGAACTGATAAGTTCTGCTATATCCAAATAAGGTTATTCCTAACTCAGTCTGTCATGTGTGATGACTCTATTGGATATCAGATCCAAATAAGGAAAGACGTCAACCATTGCTGTCCTAGCAAAAGCATCGCCTCTCTACAGTCTCTCTTATCCAGCGTCAACAACCAGGCGCCAGCCTGTTGTGTCTAACCCTGAAAACAGAAGATATATAGCACACCTTGGTCTACCAGATGCTAGAACCAACTCGGCCTTGTCTGGCACACAGAATGAGACAGGCGAACAGAGACAGACAGTTGACCTGACCTGTGAAGCACTGTCTTAAGTAACCTTTAACCTACAAGAGGGAAGTTTAACATACAAGAAGGAAAATTCCTTCACAGTAACCTGTATTAGTGGGATAGGAATGCGTACAGATAGAGAGGGAGAGGAGGAGAGAGAAGCTCAGTGCATCATGGGAAATCCCCCGGCAGTCTAAGCCTATAACAGCATAACTAAGGGATGTTCAGGACTCACATGAGCCAGCCCTAACTATAAGCTTTATCAAAAAGGAACATTTTTAGCATACTCTTGAACGAAGAGAGGGTGTCTGCCTCTCGAACCCAAATTGTGAGCTGGTTCCACAGAAGATGTGCTTGATAACTAAAGGCTCTGGCTCCCATTCTACTTTTAGAGACTTTATGTACCACAAGTAACCCTGCATTCTGTGAGCGTAGTGCTCTAGTGGGGTAATGCGGTACTATCAGCTCTTTAAGATACGATGGTGTCTGACCAATAAGAGCTTTGTAAGTGAGGAGGAGGATTTTCAATTCTATTCTAGATTTTACAGGGAGCCAGTGCAGAGAAGTTAATATTGGAGAAATATGTTCTCTTTTGCTAGTTCCTGTCAGTACACGTGCAGCCGTATTCTGGATCAGCTGGAGAGTCTTTAGAGACTTATCGGGGCAGCTCGATAATAAGGAATTACAATAATCTAACTTAGAAGTAACAGATGCATGGACTAGTTTTTCTGCATCTTTTTGAGATGGGAAACGCCTGATTTTAATAATATTATGTAAGTGGAAGATGGCAGTCCTTGAAGTCTGTTTTATATGGGTATTAAAGGACATGTCCTGATCAAAGGTTACTCCTAGATTCCTTACAGCGATGCTAGAGGCAGGGGCAATGGCATCTAGAGTAACTATATCTATAGATAGTGTGTCTCGCAGGTGTTTAGGACCCAGAACAATAACTTCCGTTTTGTCTGAGTTTAACAGCAGAAAATTGCAGGTCATCCAGTCTTGTATGTCCATGATACATGTCTGAAGTTTGGCTAACTTATCGGTTTCATCTGGCTTTATCGATAAGTATAATTGAGTATCATCTGCATAGCAATGAAAGTTTATGGAGGGTTTCCTAATAATATTGCCTAAAGGAAGCATATACAAGGTGAATAAAAGTGGTCCAAGCACCAAACCTTGTGGAACTCCGTGACTAACTTCCGTGTGCACGGAGGATTCATCATTTACATGGACAAACTGAAATCTATCTGATAAATACAACTGAAACCAGCTTAGTGCGGGTCCTTTGACGCCAATCAAATGCTCCAGTCTCTGTAATAGGATACAATGGTCAATGGTATCGAAAGCGGCACTAAGATCTAACAGAACAAGTACAGAGACAAATCCTTTGTCTGACGCAATCAAAAGATCATTTGTCACTTTCACCAGTGCTGTCTCTGTGCTATGATGCTCCTTAATCCTGACTGAAAATCCTCAAATAAACTATTGCTGTTTAGAAAGTCACATAACGGATTAATGACGACTTTCTCAAAGATTTTGGAAAGAAAGGGAAGGTTAGATATAGGTCTATAATTGGCTTAAACCCCTGGATCAAGCATAGGCTTTTTAAGAAGAGGTTTAAGTCACAGTTAAAATGAAAATTACATTTTCTAATAGTTTGAAAATAAACAGCATTTAATCTTTAATTTTCAAGGACTTAACCTGCTGTACAGTGGACAATATTCAAATGCAATAAGCGAAACAGCCCCCCAGTCTATTGCATATACATTTACATGTCACAACGCTCTCTTGGTGACAACATGAAAATGAAAATGCAATCTGTCAGTCAACTCATCAAGCAGTAAGGACGTCAATTATTCTCTGCAGGCGGGACACTATCGGCTACCTACCTGTGTATCGAGGGGTGTGTGGACATAAGGGAAAGCAGACAGCGGACACTCGACCTGGGGCACCGACCACACCGACCTCCCTCTGGTTCTCTGGCAGAGCAGCTGAAAACAGCCCGGATCAGTGGGGCTTGCTTGAGGCTGTTTAGGAGCTGGAGAGGCAGTCCTTGCGTATGAGAGGGGAGCGGCGTGAGTCTAATTTCACACAGAGATGGGCACAAATACATAAAAAAGTATCTTGTTACAAGTTACAAAGACTTGCTCATCAAATTTATTAAAATAAAATAGAAAAAATACTGGTATGAAAAATGTGTTTAATTAAGTAATTTGTCATTTGAAAATGCAAAATGTTGGTATGAAATGGTAAAGTACGTTTTTTATACTAACTGCTCAAATAATATAGTATGACAATTATATATGGAGTATAGAATTAATATGGATTCTAGACACAGTTTAAGTGTACAGTCATGCTAGCTGCTTTGTGAGGCTGTACTTGGCTACAGCAGTTGGGTTAGTTAAATTCCAACATCAGCATGCCAACTGTCATGATCTGTCTGTCACTCCTGGACTCTTGCTCTGTTCCCTTCACCTGCCATTCCCTTACCTTCCACCAGATGCCCTCGGACTTTCCTTCCTTCCCCATCACCTGATTGCCCCACCCATCTACACACCTGTCTCCACTCTCCTCTCAGCCACTCCCTCCTCGTCAGCTTCACTCCGTTCACCTGTCTCTACTCAGCAATTAGCTGAGTATATATACTAGTTCATTTCCCTGGTCAGTTGTCAGATCCTTTTGTTTGTTTGTTTGCTTGTTCGGTGGTGTTTGTCTTGTTCCCCGTTTTTGTGTCGGTTCCAGCCACCCTTCTATGGATTTTTCACCTGCCCGGTTATTGGATTTATCTGTTTGCCTGGTTTCCCATTTTTTGTTACCTGCCTGCTCTGGACTCTGCATCTAAAATAAACTCCAATCAGCAAACCTGCCGGTCTCCTCTCCTCTCTGCGCTTGGGTCCTGTATTTGCCAAACCGCTACCGCGCTGTGACAGTAGGATCTGACCAAAATGGACCCAGCAGAGGAGTACTCGTTTGAGGAGGATCTGCAGGAGCTGACGTACCGACTCATCTGTATCGTTGGTGAGTGTAAGGGAGTACCTGACAGAGCATATGCAGAGGAAGCCCTACGGTTAGCACGCTGGGAGGTCTCCCAGAAGCCATGGCTGAGGGATTTTCTGCCGGGCTGCATAAAGAGCTTTCTGGGGACCCCGGGTTGCCGGCCCGTGCCTCGGTCGGCTTCTCCGTCCAGATCCCGGTCCACCTTTCAGCCTGCACCCTGGTCTGTTCCCGTGCCTGCTCCCCAGTCTGCGTCTCTGTCGGCCCCCCAGTCCATTAGGCTCAGGTTTCTGGGTTTGCAGCCCACCGGTCCTGAGCCGGTTTCAGCCCCTAACCCATTTTGGGGTACCCATCTGGCCCTCGGAGGTCCTCGAAGCCACCAGACTCGCAGGCTTCGGGGAGGGAAACCCAGAGGTCGTTCGGCCAAATCCCCCGAGCCCCCAGAGCCCCCAGCGGCCAAATCCCCCGAGCCCCCAGAGCCCCCAGCGGCCAAATCCCCCGAGCCCCCAGAGCCCCCAGCGGCCAAATCCCCCGAGCCCCCAGAGCTCCCAGAGCCCCCAGCGGCCAAATCCCCCGAGCCCCCAGAGCTCCCAGAGCCCCCAGCGGCCAAATCCCCCGAGCCCCCAGAGCTCCCAGAGCCCCCAGCGGCTGACTTCCCCGAGCGGGTCCTCCGTCTTCGTCGGCCTCCTGGTCGGCCTCCTGGTCGGCCTCCTGAGGGGGTCCTCCGTCTTCGTCGGCCTCCTGGTCGGCCTCCTGGTCGGCCTCCTGAGGGGGTCCTCCGTCTTCGTCGGCTTCCTGGTCGGCCTCCTGGTCGGCCTCCTGAGGGGGTCCTCCGTCTTCGTCGGCCTCCTGGTCGGCCTGCAGCGCTCCCCGGACCCCCGGACCCAGGCCGTCCGCCTGAGGCTCCTGTCCGCCCCCTGCTCCCTGCAACTGCCCTTCACTCCGTTCACCTGTCTCTACTCAGCAATTAGCTGAGTATATATACTAGTTCATTTCCCTGGTCAGTTGTCAGATCCTTTTGTTTGTTTGCTTGTTCGGTGGTGTGTGTCTTGTTCCCCGTTCTTGTGTCGGTTCCAGCCACCCTTCTATGGATTATTCACCTGCCCGGTTATTGGATTTATCTGTTTGCCTGGTTTCCCATTTTTTGTTACCTGCCTGCTCTGGACTCTGCATCTAAAATAAACTCCAATCAGCAAACCTGCCGGTCTCCTCTCCTCTCTGCGCTTGGGTCCTGTATTTGCCAAACCGCTACCGCGCCGTGACAGCCAACATACAACAGTAACATGCTGATGTTAAGCAGGTGTAATGTTTACCATGTTCACCTATAGTTTAGTATGTCAGCATGCTAGTATTTGCTAAACATAAAGTCCAGCTTAATCTGAAGGGAATGTCATTAGTATTATAAGTACGATTTGATCGAAGTATTGGACAAAGCTCCCAACCATTTTTAGTGTGAGTGGAAATTGTTTGCATGTGTGTTCGATCTGTAAATATTAGCTCCTATTATTGCTTAACTCACAGTTGTGTGTTTGTCACAAAATGTGTATGTGTTTGTGTGTGTGTGTGTGTGCAAATTTGTGCAAAGTCATTCCATTGGCTGTGATGATGCATTCTATGTGACTCGTGTGCTTTGATCTAGATTCCATGTGACATCATACAATACTGGCTATATAAGTGCTGGTACCTAAAAAATCAACATTCCAGTTTTCACTCTTGACAAGTGACTTCCAGACCACGCTCAGAAAGTGAGGATTTACACATTACTGCACAATTTTCAGCAAGTTTCAAACAAACCAACAAGCAAAGCGAAAAGAAAGAATGGCTTCCGAATACAATATGGACAACACCGATATGGACAACAGCAATATGGACAACACCGATATGGACAACAGCAATATGGACAACACCGATATGGACAATACCAATACGGATAACACCAATATGGATAACACCAATATGAACAACGCAGTCCTTATACCACCAGAGGCTCTTTTGCCCATAGTGAACAAATATTTTGACAGAGTGTCTTCAGCACACTGGAGCATGTTAGCTGCCGGGACTTTGGAATCAGCTACAGAAGCTACACTGGCTGACATGTTAATCGAAATCATACAGACATACTCTACAGCCATCCTGAGAATTGTACTACCAATCTTTAAGAAGCGCATGCTCACGAGTGCATCTCAGGCTGATCTGACTACAGTTTTGGAGAACTTTACCACTCCCCTCGGAAACTCCCTCCCCGATAGCTTTGCTGTCGCTCTGCACGTCCCACAGGACAAATGTGAGAGTGCAGAAAAGCTGACTGCACTAGTTGAAAGGGAAATTTCCCAGAAGGTAACCTCTGTTGTGTCTGTGGCCATCAACAGCACAGTTTGGCCAGAAGAGCCCGCTGTTTTTGTCACTGGCGCCATGTCCAATATAACATCACTTCATCAAATGGTGATTCATGCTACCCAATGTCTGAAAAGACATTTAGGTAAGCTTAACTCCCAGTGCCTGGCACTGTGTTGGCGGCCAAAAAATGAAGAACCCCTCCACCACACAAGCTCTGAAGCGACAGTACAGATCCTGGAAACAGAAGAACCAGAGAAATGTCAATCGCCTCAGAGCTTAAAATCTGCGATCTCTGTCCCCTCAGCAACTAAAGCTGTGAGTGACATTCTCGCCAAATGGAGCAGTGAGACACCAGACACAGAAGAAGAGGCTGACAATGCCCTCCTGCCTCTCAGCACCTCTCCGGATGTTCATGATGCAGCGTCTGAAATTATCAGCGCTGTAGTTGATGACTTGCAATATCCTGACACTGGAGATGTAGCTAGATGCAGTGAGAAAAGTAGACCTCATTTTAATATGGGGTTCGTACAAAATAAGGTGAGAGACTTTTTTGCCTCACAGGCCGCACCTGCTGACAATACCGCAAATGAAGACCAAAAAGTTTGCAAACAAGGCTTTCTCAAGTTTGCCCAACAACAATTCGACAAAGTTATGCTAGAGCTGAAGACTTCGTTTGAGACAAAAGACGCTAATTTCCTTGTGAGTCTCAAACAGGATTCAGAGTCTCAGCGCAAACTTATTGAAGATGATGACTCTGATGACGCTACTGAAGACATCTTACCAGGAGCGGATCCAGAGCCTCCCAGACCCAAGTCTGAGAGTTGCAGTCGGACCAGCAAGACGACAATGATCAGTGTGAGAATGCAGCAGTCTTCTCCACTAGATTTTGAAAGCATCAAAGACAAAGTTGACAGCTTGTTTCACAAATTAAACCTGCCAGAGAAACCTGCAGCAGATGCAAGCAAAACACTGGATACCAGCACGTACAGGGTCCAGATCAAAAAGTTTTCAATGGAGCTGACTGATAAAATGTACAGTCATCTGATGACTGGACAGACTTACCAGATTCCCATGGCTCCATTGGGAAGAAGTCTCTCTGAATCTGTCATTTCTCAGTTCAGCGGGAAGGTGGTAGCCAGTCAGTTCCACTTTTCTCCTGAGGTTCTGTATGTCATGACAGAGGATGCAGTGGGAAAGTTTCTGCAACAGGTACTACTCTGGTTGGAGAAAGAATCATCAAATCAAACAATTCAAAGTGACAAAGTGTCTGGTGCACTAAATGACATCACAGACCTACTAACAACAATGCTGACCACAATAGAAGAAAACGTCAACGAGCCGGAGTCCATTGAAGCCAGCGACAGGCAGAGTACAACAGCCTGTTGTTCACGTTCGGGCTCACCTGCTGAAGACCCTGCACAATCCACAGGAGTCATATCTCCTAAAGTAACCTCTGAGCCTGCACCAGTCTTCCCATGCTCTGAAAAGTCAGGGGAGGGACATGTAGCAGTGTCTAATGATACTTTATCTCCAGCAACAAAGAAGATAGCCAACAACTTCATCACTGCTCTAGTCATGAGGCTCTTTACGAAAGCCCCTCGGAAAGCCAGAAGATCAGTACAGATGGCAGACATCAACACCATCATAGAGCGTCTGGCAGAAAAGGTGTTGGGGGAGATCATCATGACTAGCTCTGCTGAGAAAAACCTGAAAAAAATTAACAAGGCAGTGATTAAAGACCTTGGCCAGGAGTTTGGCTCTCTGAAAAAGACACTGGAGGCAGCAATGGCATCAAACGATACATCTTTTGATGATGCTGTTGTAAAGTATCTCAGAGTCCACGTCCTCAGCCCACCCCCAAAGTCTGCAGTGTCCAGGTTCTTTTCCGCAGTGGGAAAGACATTAAGCACCACCTTTCAGTGGAGAAACGTGAACACCTACAATCTCCCCCTTTTTTACGTCTTTTAACATCTTGTAACATACTGCATTCATCTTGAAGGAAACAATTCAATGGGTTTACATATCGCCACCCCCTCCATCTCACCTGACTTGTAGTAAGTCAGATGGGTGGAGGAAGACTTCTCTCCTTCAAGATGAATGCCATTAATTGACCTTCCTCACAGCGGGCATTTTAACCTAAAATAGCAGTCGATGTGTTCTATTTAGGTGTGTCAATACACCACATCTACATGGAATGCAGTCACACTGCAATGTCTGCTGTGAGGACCATTCAGGCAGCACGGGAGCTCAGTGGTTAACACTGTTCTCACAGCAACGATCAAGGCTGGATTTCCTGCCTTGATCTTTGCTGTGTGGTGTTTCTACACTCTTGTGTTGCCGTGGGTTTTTCCCCGGGTACTCCGGTTTCCTCCCACATTTCAAATCAGAACATCGAACAAAAAAATCTAAAAATTGAAAATCAAAATGTCAAAATCAAAACAAAGAAAAATTAGAAAATAAACAAAACTCAATCAGGAATTAAGTTTGGTCGTGTTTTCCCTTTTCTGACAGATGTTGACGAAGTTAGAAATAATGAATTCAGATTGATTTCAGCTCAATACAACTAAATTAGCTTCACATTACAAGATTTATATTTTGTCTGATGGAATTAATCAGAAGAAATTAAATGCATTTGCAACCTTACAGCACTGAACACTGAGAGAAACAGTTCAGTAGGTCTTCAGTATCTGTGCCTTAAAAGTAGCCTAATCCTTTACTGTTGTTCTGGGAGGCTATCATTATGTAGAGATTTCACAGACTGCTAGTACTATTCTCTATCAGGGTATATCAAGTGAAATAAAAATACATATTGTGATACAGTAAAGTTTCTGGAAAAGTATTGAGAAATTGTTTATTGAGAAAATAACAGCAGAATATGGAAGTCTGTAAGGGACTATATCAAAATCATAATGTAAATTTGAAAATATAATTCCAAATAGCTAAATCATTTTCCAGGTGTTATTTGAGTAAAAATTAAATTGCAATAATACAATTGCATTTTCATTTTCACATATTTGTATGTGTGTTCTATGACCATATGAAAATGGAAAAGCCGTTGGACGTTTCATTTTCAATGGACAATTTATAAATGTATTTCAAATTTGGAAATAAAAATTCAATATAAACAATGTTACCTGATTTTTCCATTAATGCAAGCAATATTTAAGTCAATTCAAGTCAAGTCAATTTTATTTGTATAGCGCCAAATCATAACAAAAGTTATCACAAGACGCTTTCACATAGAGTAGGTCTAGACCATACTTTTTAATACTATTATTTACAGAGACCCAACAGTTCCCACCATGAGCAAGCACTTGGCGACAGTGGCGAGGAAAAACTCCCTTTTAACAGGTAGAAACCTTGAGCAGAACCAGGCTCTGGGTGGGCGGCCATCTGCATCAACCGAGTTGGGTGGAAAGGGGAGGAGGGAGGGGGAGAGGGGAGACAGAGCAGGAGCACAGACAACAAATCAGACTAATAATAATAACAACTGCAGCAGTGAATGTGGAGCAGGAACATGGGGGCAGTAGACAGTCGGCAAACACAGATCCAGAATCTACAGCTCCAGAGGTGGAAATACCTGCAGAAAGTGAGAAGGCGAAAAAGCACAGAAAGCACAGGAACTACCGGGAAGAAGTGCAGTTAGTAACGTGTATTAGTGGGACAGGAATGCGTACAGATAGAGAGGGAGAGGAGGAGAGAGAAGCTCAGTGCGTCATAGGAAGTCCCCCGGCAGTCTTAAGCCTATAACAACATAACTAAGGGATGGTTCAGGACTCACCTGAGCCAGCCCTAACTATAAGCTTTATCAAAAAGGAACGTTTTTAGCATACTCTTAAACGAAGAGAGGGTGTCTGCCTCCCAAACCCAAATTGGGAGCTGATTCCACAGAAGAGGAGCTTCATAACTAAAGGCTCTGGCTCCCATTCCACTTTTAGAGACTTTAGATACCACAAGTAACCCTGCATTCTGTGAGCGTAGTGCTCTAGTGGGGTAATAGGGTACTATCAGCTCTTTAAGATATGATGGTGCCTGACCAATAAGAGCTTTGTAAGTGAGGAGGACGACTTTAAATTCTATTCTAGATTTTACAGGGAGCCAGTGCAGAGAAGCTAATATCGGAGAAATATGTACTCTTTTGCTAGTTCCTGTCAGTACATGTGCAGCCGCATTCTGGATCAGCTGGAGAGTCTTTAGAGACTTATTGGGGCAGCCTGATAATAAGGAATTACAATAATCCAACCTAGAAGTAACAAATGCATGAACTAGTTTTTCTGCATCTTTTTGAGACAGGATATGCCTGATTTTTATAATGTTACGTAGTGGAAGAAGGCAGTCCTTGAAGTCTGTTTTATATGGACATTAAAGGACATGTCCTGATCAAAGATTACTCCTAGACTCCTTACAGCGGTGCTAGAGGCCAGGACAATGCCATCTAGAGTAACTATATCTATACATAGTGCGTCTCGCAGGTAATTGAGTATCATCTGCATAGCAGTGAAGGTTTATGGAGTGTTTCCTAAAAATATATTGCCTAAAGGAAGCATATACAAGGTAAATAAAAGTGGTCCGAGCACTGAACCTTGTGGAACTCTGTGACTAACTTCCATGTGCACGGAGGATTCATCATTTACATGGACAAACTGAAATCTATCTGATAAATACGACTGAAACCAGCTTAGTGCGGGTCCTTTGACGCCAGTCAAATGCTCCAGTCTCTGTAATAGGATACAATGGTCAATGGTATCGAAAGCGGCACTGAGATCTAACAGAACAAGTACAGAGACAAATCCTTTATCTGACGCAATCAAAAGGTCGTTTGTCACTTTCACCAGTGCTGTCTCTGTGCAATGATATTCCCTAAATCCTTACTGAAAATCCTCAAATAAACTATTGCTGTTTAGAAAGTCACAAAACTGATTAACGACCACTTTCTCAAAGATTTTGGAGAGAAAGGGAAGGTTAGATATAGGTCTATAACTGGCTAAAACCCCTGGATCAAGCGTAGGCTTTTTAAGAAGAGGTTTAATTACAGCTGCTTTGAAGGACTGTGGTACATAGCCTGTTAATAAAGACAGATTGATCATGTCTAGTAAAGGAGTGCTAACTAAGGGTAAAACTTCTTTAAGCAGCCTGGTTGGGATGGGGTCTAAGAGGCAGGTTGTTGGTTTAGAACAAAAAAATCATTGAAGTTAGTTGGTAAAGGTCAATTGGAGAAAAACAGTCTAAATATAAATCTGGTTCTACAGCTGCTTCTGAGGTTCCTGAGGTTCCTGTACTCGAAGATGTATCTGAACTGGCTGAGAGCACAAGATGATTAATTTTTTCTCTAATAGTTAGAATTTTATCATCAAAGAAGCTCATGAAGTTATTACTACTGAGCGCTCTGGGAATACATGGCTCAACAGAGCTCTGACTCTGTGTCAGCCTGGCTACAGTGCTGAAAAGAAACCTAGGGTTGTTCTTATGTTCCTCTATTAGTGAGGAGTAATAGGCTCCTCTGGCATTACAGAGGGCCTTCCTGTATGTTCTAAGACTATCTTGCCAAACTAAATGAGTTTCCTCCAGTTTGGTGGAACGCCATTTCCTTTCTAATTTTTGCGATGTTTCTTTTAATTTGCGGGTTAAGGAGTTATACCATGGAGCTAACCTCTTTTGTTTTATTATCTTCTTTTTGATAGGGGCAATAGAATCAAGAGTCGTTCGCAGCGAGCCTGCAGCACTATCAACCAGATGAGTGTGTGTTCCACCGGAACAGTCTACAGTGAAGAAAGCAAATGTTCCAGCAAGAGATACTGTAAGACTGAGAGCACACTGGCAGATGAAGAGAAAGACAAAAGAGACTCACATATGTGCAACCTGCAGTATACTGGATCAAATGACCAGCTGACTCAGAACTTGCACACCAATGGAGTGTGTGAAAAGCCTGGATACAGAACTACAACTGCCGCTGCACTGCACTCTGATGTATGACGAGACTCAGCAACACACTGACTACAAAGAATGCTGGACAGAGTTGATTACTGGCAAAATATTCTCTGTAATATGTCAATACCTGTATGTTATACCACAAGGAGTAGCAGCAGCTGTTGTTCTAACACCATAACTATGCCACTGGTTTCAAGTCACCAACTCCGTCCCACATGTCATACTCATGATAGCTGATGGACAAGAATCACGTGACCTGGGACCAATGGTGAAGGCAGCACTACAAGTGACTGTATGGAAACCAACTCAAAACAAGCATGTGCAGTCATCCTCCGATGGACAATATCTGAAAATATTTCTGCGAGCATATGACGAAGGAACTAGAGTCCATGTTCTACTAAGTCAAAGATTCCCTACTCAACTGCCACTCTCAGAAGAACATAGTGTGCTACTACGTCAGACACAACATGAATTTTGGTCGCAACATAAAACAGATGTAGGGCTAGTTAGGTCAGCACAGCCAGTTCACATCAAAGTAAAAGAGGGCATTGTGTAGCCATACAAAAAAACAATATCCATTAAAACCACACCAAATAGCAGGTATAAGATCCACCATCAAGGGCTTGGTAGCAGCAGGTGTATTAAAACCAACAAAAAGTCTATGTGATACACCAACTTTTCCAATCAAAAAAACTAAACTCTAGTGATTATCGATTGGTGCATGATTTGCGCGCCATTAATTCCATTGTTCATGCAGAAATACCTGTGGTCCCAGACGCACATACTTTGCTTTCTAACATCCCACACACTGCCTGCTGATACACAGTCATTGATCTATGCTCAGCATTTTTTAGTGTGCCATTACACCCAAATTCACAATATTTGTTTGCTGATACGTATCAAGGACAGCTGTATACGTACACACGTCTCACGCAAGGCTATGTTAGCTAACGACCTACAACACTTAGATGTGTTTAGTACAGTACTACAATACCTAAACCTCAAACGGTGGGACACATGTTGTCATTTCTCAGGATGGCTGGTTTCAGTCGACCGTGGATCTGCGATTATGCAATCAAAACAGCCCCACTACGCGGCTTGGTCCGAGCTGCAGGGCAAACAAATGGCTCAGCTGAACTACAAAGGACCGCAGAAGCTGAAGGATTTCAATCCCTAAAACAGGACATGCAAATGGCACCTGCACTTGGTAACCCTAATTATGCTAATGTGTTTAACTTATATGTTGCAGAAAAAGCAGGATATGCATGTGCAGTTTTGATGCAGGACACTCCCACAGGTAAGCAGCCAATAGCATATTACAGCACCAAATTGGATAACATTGAAACAGGTCTTCCTCCCTGTTAACAAGGGCTGACAGCAGCTGCTTTTGCCCTCCAAAAAGCATTGGCTATTACAATGGGGCATCCAACCATTTTGTACACATCCCATCAACTGCATGCATGGTTTGTGTTAACACAAGCTCGCAGGACAGGCTATGAGGTAATCCTCTCTGCCCCAGAGTTCACAATACAACGATGCACTACAATTAATCCTGCCACACGAATGGTGACGCCTCTAGAAGGAACACCGCATGATTGTCTCCAGTCAACAGATGTGTTCCTGAGGCCACGTAAAGAATCATATAACCAGCCAATACCAGCACAACTTACCTTTTTTGTAGACGGTTCCTGTTTTAGGGATGCTGCAGGAAACCATGCTGGTTATGCCATCATACAATTGCATCCTGATGACTCCTTTACTGAAGTAGAGACCATGAAACTTGCTCAGCCTTGTTCAGTGCAGCTTGCAGAAATCAAGGCTCTGACTGCAGCATGTCGCCTGGCAGCAAGTAAGACTTTAAACGTTTATACAGACTCACGATATGCATATGCAGTCTGTCATGTTCATGGCGTTCAAGGGTTTCTGAGAGCAGATGGTTCCCCAGTAACTCATCGAGAAGCCATCTCAGCTTTACTAGAAGCCATACACCATCCAAAAGCGTTAGCCATTAAATGCGCAGCTCATCAAAAAACCTAAACTAATTCCCTG
This sequence comes from Lateolabrax maculatus, assembly GCA_031216445.1. Classification (NCBI taxonomy): domain Eukaryota; kingdom Metazoa; phylum Chordata; class Actinopteri; order Acropomatiformes; family Lateolabracidae; genus Lateolabrax; species Lateolabrax maculatus. Next base: position 6,708,684 of record CM062216.1, read on the forward strand.
ATAGCTAAAGGCAACAACTTGGCAGATGAAGCTGCAAAATGCGTAGTTACACCCACCTGTATAGGACCACTGCTAATAGCTGAAGATTATGAACCACTAACAAACTTAGCATCTCTAATGGCAGCACAACATCAGGCAGGTTCATATGCACATTCTGTATGGCTAAAAAGGGGGGCAATTAGAATCAGTGAAGAAGGTCCATCACATATGGTGAAGTGCACATGGACATTTTGTCCTCCCAATATCCCTGATACAGGTTGCTATATGCAGTGCACATGGCCAGGACCATTGCGCAAGGGGGGGAGGTGTTGAGACGACTTCAAAAAGTTTGGTGGTTGCCATTTTACAGATTGCAATTGAGTGTGAAGTGTGTGCACATCATAACATAAGGAAAGCATTTTCAGCACCAATTGCACATATTCCACCACCAGAAGGTCCTTTTCGACATCTAATGTTGGACTATATAGATATGACAGAGCGAATAAGAGGATTCAGATACATTTTATTGGTGGTTGACAGATTGTAGATCCGTGGCTAAATTTTCATGTAAAGAAGTTTTTTCAGGATTTGGAATATCAGAGACCATCAGCTCCAATAATGGACCTGCATTTGTAGCTGAGACAATAAAAATAGCCCTAAAAATGCTACAAATAAAGCAGAAGTTTGCAGGCAGTATGAAGGGCCACCGCTTGAGCAATGCTAAAGAGAACTAACATACTACCTGCGACACCTAACACAAATTCACAAAGCTGTGCTCCAACAGGTAAAAGCTGTGTCTGAGGACAGAGACGCTGACATTCCAGAGCAGCTAAGGAGAGTTGAACCTGGAGACTGGGTCTACGTGAAGGTGTTCTAACGAAAGTGGGACCAACCAAGGAGAGAAGGACCGTTTAAAGTTATCCTAGCTACCCCAACTGCGCTGAAAGTAGAGGGTAAGAAATTTTGGTTCCATTTAAACCATTGCTTCAGAGCGAGGGATCCAAGTGAGATAGCAAGGGCACAACACGATCCAGACGGCAAAGCCTCCCAACTGGAGGATAGACAGCTTCAAGATCCGAGGAGAAAGACAATCACAGAGACTGGCTGAGAGGAGGAGGTGTGAAAGTAGAAGTTCAACAAGTAGTGGCTTATTGCCAAAGCAGTACAGGTGGAGAAGATGAAGGCACTCCAGATCCAACACCAGAGACAGGAGAAGGAACGTCATCAGAGACAGTTCCACCAGAATGTGACCCATTTAGCTATTATAATTAGAAACAGAAAGGTGGGAGAGGTCAACAGATGAATCAATGGAAGGCCCTGGCCATATTGGCTTTAGGAATAGGCCTAGTACTCACCATTATAAATAGTTTGACAACAGGAAATAGACCGAGAGCAAATGATAGAATGTGCTCTGGCCACAGGCTCAGTGGCAGCTGCAAAAGGAAAGATACCAGTAAATAAAGTAATTACACTCACATATGTAAGGTCAACTCAAAACAATCAAACATTGACATTAGGACACGCATGCGGTTCACAGACAATGCCTAAAAGCAGGGACAGTGACGGTAGTGGTACAATGTTCACGAAATCAATGCAAAGAGATAAACCTACATCAAACCATGACTGCTGAAGAAGCAACTAAATTGCCCCAAATTTATGTAAAAAATTGTTGAGTAATCTAAAAACCCTGAGAGAGGAACACGTAGCAAGCTCAAACTGGAGCACTAAAAATCAAGCTCTCTCTAAGGTTTGGGAGTGGTTGAATAATCTGTCATGCCACAAAATCCTACAGGTGATTGGAATGCTCCTGGGAGGATTCTCACTGTTAGTGGCAATTGTCATATGTTGCATACTTCCAATAACCTCAGCAATGATAAAGAAAGTGACAAAATATCTTCCAGGACAATTCCTGCTTCAAATCCAAAACGACATAAATCTGGAGGTAACAATAAGAAAAGATGACAAGGAACCATTGTATGGAAGCATGAAAATAAATACCTAATTAATGTGATGAAACGCAAGAGGTAAACCTAAATCACAGATGTCACATGAGTATCATAAAGATTTACAAATAATATTGGATGTGTTCCCTTTTGGCCCAATACCTATAGCACAATCAGAAACTACAGTATTTAAACTCTTCTGTGCACTCCAGGGGTTTTCCATTCTTAAGTTTTTTTTTTTACTGGAAACATGGATACAGCAGTCCAAGCATCTACATCAGGACTGCCGCAAGCTCGGCGAGGGGCTGTAAACCGATCAATGATAATGTGACTTTAGAGTCACAAAGGGTGTGGTGTAATTTTTCATTAAAACATGTGATGTGCTGAAGAAGATAAAATGCAAATGCAAAACTTTCCTTTCCTTTAACCTAAAGCTCTCAGGCTGTACCTCCACACCCGTCAGTGTCAGTCCTGCTACTGTGTCCTTGAGCCTCTCTCCAGTGAGAAGGGCCTCAGTTAAATGCCAAAAATGATTAAGCTTCCTGTAGGTTTTTACAACCCTTCATTTCTTTCATTTAGGCAGCCTGTTAAGTTTTTATGATGTGTGTTAATTAAGAAGTACAATAATCAGAAGTAGATGTTAATCAATCAAAAAATAATCAATAAAAACATGAACCTGCATGAACATATTTGATGTGATTTTCACTGCACTTGCATGAACATATTTTGTGATCCTCACTGACCCAGCCATGAACCCAATTGCACCTGCAGGAGTGAACCGGTTTGAACCAGTATGAACCAGCCCCAGGCTGGTGGTGGCACATGCAAAAAGAACTGATATAATGGTGAAAAAATGATGGGTTAATACACGGTTTTGAAGCTAAAAATAGGCGGGGACAAGTGTGGTCTCAAGACTATGAAGGTAGAGGCACAGGCCAACATAGGTCAGAGCTATCTTCAAGTGTAACTTGTGTGCACTCTGAACATCTCTCCTTTAATGTCGACATTAAAGTTTTGTTGCCCAGAACTCTGACTCCTGTTGAAGATAATTGGACTCAAATGAGAAGTTTTTCTTGAACAATTGAACACTGATAAAACTTAAAATCTTGGCCCAGTGAGGCGGCCTCTGTGCTGTTTCCATGCCAACAGGACATCCAGAATAACTATTTTCTCCCATCTGATCTCAGATCAGACTCCAGAGACAACAAATGAAAACAATGCAATGAACAGTCAGAAAACCCTAATGAGCAGGGACCTTATTGTGTATCTAAGGGAGGGAATGGCTGCTGTAAACTGAAAGGGAAGGAATAAAAAAGAATTAAGTGAGGAAAGAAAGAAAGAAAGGATGAGCAAAAAGAAAAAAATGAAAGTAACAAAGAAAGGAAGAAATTAAAGAAAAAAAGAAAATATGGGTAATATGAAGACAGTAAAGACAGAAGAAGAAAAAGACATAAAATAGAAATAATCCAATTAGGAAGAAAGAAAGAAAGACAGGAAGGAAGGAAGGGATAAGGAAAGAAAGTATGACAAAGTAAAGGATGAGGGAAACAGACAAAGTAAGCAGTTTGATTTAGATGTTATCACTGATCTCGTCTTGAGCTTGATTTCCTGTTAGAAGAATAAAACAGAAATAAAGTGAACACACAGACACACACACACACACACAGTGGGCTTTGTTTGGTGGACTCGGAGGAGATGTTGTTACTGTGTGTGAGGCCGACATTAAAGAAGGGTTGTGTGATCGTTTCCTGTCCGGGTCTGTGTTTGTGTGGAGGAGCAGGAGAGACGGCTACAGACGCTTCACCTCCGCAGGTAACACAGTCATTTATCAAGACGGCTGTTCAACAAGCAGACACAGGCTCAACCAGCGTACTGTGGTGTGTAAAACATGTCGAGAGACTGCGGTCAAAGCAGGGGAGAATATCACGTTTCTGCCTGTGTCTGCTTGTTGAACAGCAGTTTTGATGAATGACTCTGTTACCTGCGAAGGTTTTATTAAAGTTACAGAGACGAGCGAAGTTGTTGTTAACTCAAACCTCGTCTTTACTTCACCTGCTGCACTGTCTCTCCATCATTTGTCTATACTTGATATAAGCGTCCCAGCAGCTGTCTCTGGGCCTATGGGACTATGTAAGACTGGCAGGTTATGAACACCAAGACCCAACTAATAATATTGAATACGCAGCACAACACATCAATCAAAAGTCAAACCACACAACACAAGGCTTTGTTACTAAATTCATCATCAGACATTAATAATGACACAGCTGACTGAACAGGTAGACCTAAATAGGAGAAAGGTGCATCATACAAATCAATGACAACGAAAAACTAAAATTAATGTTTTTGTTTTCCTAAGGCTTGTATTAGAGGCTGCAGTGAGAGATCCACTTATACATCTGGAGACTAACACATCAGAAACCTACTACATTGTATTCTTGTTTTACTTTTGTTTTCACTTTCCTGCAAAGTTAAATGCAAAAGAAATCTTTAAAAAGAAGAAGAAAAAAAAAAACTTTCCATTTCTCCACTCATCTGTACTGCATCAGTCTTACTGTGTCAACTTCTGGAGGTAAAAAGAAACCTGTTGCTATTGAAACCAAGTGTAGCTTATTATATATATATATATATATATATATATATATATATATATATATACTTATAGTGTGTTTTTACCAATAGCTGTTTCAACATCACACCCATTTCCAGTAAGAGGTGGAACTTCATAAAAAAAAAAAAAAACATCCTGGCCCTGTGAGCAGTGGACTTCCAATAGTTCTGCATTTAGCAGCAGAGCTCTAGTGGTGGAAAGTAACTAAGTACATTTACTTAAGTACAATCTTGAGGTACTTGTACATAGCTTTAACATTTCCACTTTATGCTACTTCATAATTCTCCTCCACTATTTCAGAGGGAAATATTAGTTTTGTTACAAATGAATTCAGATTAATACAAAATATAATCAAAAAATAAATTATGATGTATTATGTACATACGTATGTACATATTAATACATCAACAAATATAATTCAACAAAATATACATTATTTTCACAGGCACATTCTGCCTAATGAGTACTTTTACTTTTTGGACTGTTTATTGTGATGCTAATATTTTGTTACTTTTACTTCAGTAACATTTTGAATGCAGGACCTTACTTGTATTTCTACACTGTAGTATTGCTGTTTCTGCTGTAGTAAAATATCTGAGCACTTCTTCCACCACTGCAGAGCTCTGCAGACAACAACCAGACAGCAGGAGCAGAGCAGCAGACTGGATTCAGGACCACTTCTCCCAGTGAGTCCAGTAAAAACACCAGTCAATGTTTTCCAGCTGCTGAGATCAGAGATGTTCTGTATGAGGAAAACACGATCCTGTATTTCTAAACTGTCAACTACAGAACAACTTACATTCTTCATGTCTTTGCTCTTCTTTGTTCAGCGTCTGTGTCGAGGTCAGTGTTCTCTACAGGTCAGGAGGCTCCAGTGACACTTCATTAGAGACAGACAGACTAAATCAAATAGGCAGTATAACTGTTAGTAGACTTACTAGAGAATACATTAAGATATTCTCGATTTAAACGCATTTCTTAAGATAAAGCATTACTGATCCCCAGAGGTCAAATTCAGGTGTTGCAGCACCAAAAGGACATAAATAAGTGCAGAAAAAAAATTAATAGATTCAATAGGAATAGAAAGAACTATTCAAGAGCAATTAAAGTCATAATCACAGGACAAGCAATGTACAGTTCCCATGACCAGTGTTGCACTAAAAACTACTATAATAGTGCAGTACTGCATTTGTCTGTAGAAATATAATTGTAATGGGTGGTGTACAAACACAAATGCACCACACAGGACCCAAGGAACAGTACGTGAAGACTTTTAATGTTAAGTTCAGCAGGTACATATAAATGCACACAAAATGGACGCCGGACAAGCTGTGGCTTGCAGCAGAGTCTCTCAACCCAGTCTCCAGCTGAGCCGTAGAAACAGCAGACAGAATAAATCCGAAACCAGGACAGAAGGCAGGTGCGTTTACCGGGAGTCAGGAAAAACTGGAAGGTCAAATCAGTCCAGGGATAAGCACTGGAAAGTCTGGCCTGACAGCAAAGAACAATCTGGCAATAAGTGTGAGAAAGGCAGGAGTATAAGTAGTGGCTTGATTAGTGATTGCCAGCAGGTGAGTGGCCAGGTGAAAGGAGTGAGGATGATGAGGAGGGAGTGGCTGAACTGTTACAATAATAGAATATATATAGTATATAATATTATAAAACAGTATACCGTATACATACATATAAAAACCTTTATTTATTTGTGCAAGAAAAATGTGCAGATTGAATTGTACATACAATTAATGCAGATCATACAGCTTGTACAGAATGTATTTTACAAAATATTTTGCTCTGATTATATTTTTATACGACAGTTAAATCCAGAATTAATTTTATTTTTCAGTTAAATTTATTATCAGGTATAAAACATTGATTCAATAAAATGTTTATGGCATGAGAATTGCAGCTAATAAAAAATTCCTGAAATCTACATTTTTATGATGCAAGTTGAAATTTCATACATGGTTCAATCACATTAAATGGAGCACTGAGCACTACTGTATAACACAAGACTTTGCTTTTGCTTTTTCATCCACTTCATTCCCTTTCTGTTTCTCTGTGTTTCTTCATCTCTGGATAAAATGGCGTCTCCATAGCTTTGTTTTTCTCTGATGTCAGCAGACCTTTTCTCAGGGAGTCATGGATCTTCTGCCAAGAGTCCATCTCTGAGCTCCAAAGTGCAGCTCTGGCTCTGATGAACTGTGACAATTCGGTCTCGCTGCCTTTGGCCAGACTGATGCTGTCTTTACAGATGAAGAAGATATCCATGCCAAGGAAAAGAGCATTGGCTGCGATGAAACCGGCCCTGGCCGACTTGGAGAAGGCAAGAGACCCTTTGGCTGCTGCCTGTCCGATATCTGGGATATCTGAGGCCAATCTGGGCACGTTACATAAGGCTTTACCTTCCTGGGCCACCACCTTGCCAGCACTTGCAATCAGCTCTTCACTTTTTAACATCTTAACAGCGGAGACAGCATCAACCAGAGAATCAATGCCTTTTCCAACAGCATCAACTTTATGGAGCCCCTTGCCTACTCCCAGAAGTACATCTATCGTACTTGCTTCTATTTTGGTGACTGGTTGGCTGGTGACCTCGTCCAGACAACCCTGGAGAATCTGCACATCCTCCATGAAGCTCTGGAAGACTTCACCAGCTTTCTTTTGTTGCGTACGGTTTACTCCAATCTCTGTGGCGGTGGTGACTGCACTGTTGACTCCGCTAGTAACTCCCAGCCCTACCCCGGTCATCGTCAGGGCTAGAGACACTCCAGCTGTGAAAGGAATTAATGCCAAACCAATGATGGAAAGAACACCCCCAACTGCCCCCACTGAGCTGCCTGCTACACTGGAGATCTTTGCCCCCTTATTCATGCTGTCTAGCTGAACAGCAGTCTCTTCCAGGTCTTTTAGAAACTGCAGCATCCTGGGCTGACGGTTGTTGAACTCATCCATGAAGCCAGAACATGAAACTTCCTGGAACAAGAACACCATCCGGAAGTTCTGGTCCATCCTGATGAGGAGGAAAGAGGAAATTAAAGCTAAAAAAAATCAATTTATTATATTTGGCCTATAGGCTGTATATTGTGATTTAAATTAGCTTTTGTTGACTCTGGGAAAGTTTTACAAATATAAAACCTTCATTCCAAAATTCATATAATTGACATAGTTTGCAGTTCAAGGTGTCCGGTCAAAAGTTTTAGACGTTTCTCTTATCATGGTGGTTTATGGGGACAGTGCTTTCTCGGGAGAAGGGGATTTCTTGTTGCAATACTGCAAGTGATTTTACAATTTCTCAAAAAGTTTGAATCCATCAAAATTAAGACACATCGCACCACTCTTCTACAGTACATCATGCTTTATTCACAGATTTTCACCCCAATCTTGCTGTTTCCAGTTTCATGTCCCATGATCAATATATCACCATAGATACCATGTATGCAAGACTTGACAGTAATTTTCTTCTTCAAACATAGTATTTACAAAATCTCCTTATCCTTAGTTCATACCAATACCAAAGTATCTTTTAGAAAACATTTAATAAAATGTATTTTAGTATGTGTAAATGTTTTACATCAGATCCCAACAACAGAGGTAGAGTATCAATTTTTCAATACAAGTTAATAAATTCTGTATCCTTTCAACCCAAATATCCAGATTGCTTTTTCCAAATACAGTGTATTTAAATTCCTATCACTTAATATTTACCAATAACCCCAGTAATGTCAAAGTCCATCCATGTTTGAGCTCAGTACATTCATCTAAGATCTACACTCACAGTTGTTCCTGTAACTGTGAACAGAAACAGCTTCAAGTCTAATTCCTCATTAAACTCTTGGCTAAAGTGTTCAGTTTAGAAATCCAGAAAGCCTCTTTTAAGAAACTTCTCAGCATCTCCCCCTCTCTTTGACAAGCATACCTTTGTTTTGCATCCTATAGTACTTTTATGTGCTGCTCTTTTCACATTGTGGAGGATTTTATATAAGCCTCCCTTGTCTTCCTTTTCCCGGTTACACATATGCATTGCGCAAACAAACAAACAACAAAAACAGTCAACAATAATATATTATTATTATTATAGGGACTATTTTTATATTATAACATATAATATTTGGCCCAAACAAATTATAAATGTGTCATACTTACCTGATTTCATCAAGCTGTTTAATGTGACAAAGCATTCTTTGTATGTCGTCTTCAGACAAATCCACATCGAGGTCTATTTCAGTTTTCATAGTCGTGTTCTGGCAAAACTCATTGAAAGAGCTGTGATAGAAACAGTTACATTTAATTTCTACAACTGATGTTTATTTTTCTAAATCTACAAATTAGTTTTAAGAAATGTCAGCTTACCTTTTCTCTAACTGCTCACAGATTGTCTGGGTGATCTGAATGTATTTGTCCAGCTGATATGACAGCACTTCTGCATTCTGAAGTTTGGGGAGGAAGAAGACACTTGCATCTCTTTTAAACTCCAGGAGGAGAGGACAGATCAGCCGTGCAGCAGTGATGACAACCTGAACCTGTTCAGGGCTGATCCCTTTGGGCAGATGTAATGCCCGGTTCTCCTCCATGAACACATGAAGTGAGGTGACCGCCAGCTTCTCCACTGCATCCAGGAAGCAGTCGAGCTTCTCCAGGCCTCCCAGAATGACCTTCAGCACAGCGGCCAGCTCCTGCTCCAGCTCTGCACGCCTGCTGTCTGCAGTCACCTGGGTCACCTTGCTCTTCATATATTGCAAAAAGGCCTTACCTTTGTGCTCTGACTGTTTAACATGGCCGATGTTCAGGTCGATTTTGTCAGCTCTGTCTTTGATGTCATTCATCATCGCCACCTCTGACTCCTTCCCAAGCTTCCATTTACAGAACATCTCACAGAATCCTCTCACTGTGTTCATGTAGGTGAGGGTATCTGTGGTGTAGCGGCACAAGGCCTCCTGTAGTTCCTTTCTGTAATACAAAAAAACATTGGCTGAAGATTAATCTTTGTCAGTCGCTGTCATGTTTTGACATGTTGAAACACATAAAAATGATCCATTGAACTGGTATTGTGGAGTGAGGTGTTTGAGCTGAAAGATGTCTCTGCCATGTGTGTCCAATGTTTAGGTACATGTGTGTCTAATGTTTAGGTAGGGCTATGTCCAAGGTCTGGCGCCATCCTGGAGGGATGTCCCTTGGGGGTCGTTTTCCTATGTTATGTTCCACCTTCCCTGGTGGCAAAATAGCCATATATCGTTATGAAGTTGGCTCTGAGCCTATGCTGACACCATACATTAGCTATACCATGAGGCTTTAAAAGGTGTAGGTTGAGTGGAAAACGGGGGAGATTCACATTGGCTTTGGATCTTCTCACAGGCAATCCATGGTGCTTGTTTTGATGCTGTACTTTTTGTAATAAACCTTTTTATACAACTAAGTTGGTGTCAGCGGAGATTCCTTCATCATCATCACATCATCGCTACAGAAGATACAACAGGAGTAAATTAAATTAGTTAAAACCGGAAAAATCCATGCATATATCCAACAAGGAATTAACAGATGTTGGATGAAGGTGGACATTGTGATTGATTAACTAGTGCAGTGTCCGTTCAGTGCGTGACCGGTCCAAGTGGGTGACTTGGCTATTCTCACTCTCCTCTTCGCTCCACAGGGGCCAGATATATAAACAATGCATACAAAACCCATGCGTAGCGGACACACGGTTTTATCTGACATTGCTGCAGGTGAAATGATGAAGTGGACATGAAATATAAGATGATAGAGATGTAACCTTATAGTAGAACATTTTTTTTTGTCATTATTCATTATTCATTCTTCATTCAGTCAGTCATTACTCATTTTTATTTTATTTTTTTATTTACAGTGGAGCCATTATTTCCCTCTTAATGCTTCATTTTATCCTGAATCGTGAAGCACTTTGTAAAGTCTGTTTCAATGTGAGCACTATATATCAACCATTGATCATCCTTCTAACCTTCAACAAAACGACTGAAACATCACGATGATGGTTTACAGGTAGGCCTACATGTGATGAATTAGTGGTATGGCATTTATAAATAGTCAAATAGTGATGGTGGCGCCTAATGACAGCTGTTGTGGTTAGATTGCACTAATGAGGGGTGCTGTGGTGAAGGACTGAGGTCATAAAACAGGAGCAGGCCTACATGCGGCGTTAGAAATCTGATGTAAAGAATGCGTATGCACATTTTTGTCTGCCCAGTTTGTGAATCTGCAGAGTTTTATACATCTGGCCCCAGGCCTGTAGTGAGCTGACCAGTGATTTCACACACTTTTCATTCCCATCAAAATATGGCATTGCTTTTTAGTTTTTAATTTAATTTGAGCTGTTAGTGCTATTTGATGTAGAATAGTAGTTGCTGAGGACGGTGATGCTTCTACTTATTCTTATAGATTTTATTTATTTATTTTTCTTCAGTTTTTAATTAAGGGAATTGTTTGGATTTGTTCAATGTTGAGCTGTCCATGATGCTGAAAGTAAAACTAATGCATTTAAGTTCAGGTCTGAAAATATACCATTATTGATGCAATCCTGGCAATGAATCCTGGTGTTTTTTTTCTCTTTATATTAGCTCTTGAAACAGCTGCCCAGATGTTTATGGCCTTCACTGAACAGAAGTTATCTCAAGACATTTTTCACATAGAGCAGATCTAGACCGTACTCTTTGAAATATTATTTAGAGAGACGCAACAATTCCCACCATGGGCAAGCACTTGGCTACAGTGGCAAAGAAAAACTCCCTTTTAACATGTAGAAACCTCGACTGAGTTGGGTTGAAAGGGAATGAGAGAGGGGGGCCACTATTTAACATATTAGTGATGGGCACAGAAACATCTTGCAGAACGAGAGAGAAAACCACATTTCAACCAGCACAAAACAGCAAACATCAGGGGTTATGAGGTGAAGTAGATTTCAAGAATAATACACAGAAAAACAAAATCTTTACAAGCTGAAAGACCTTTCAGTAAATAAAGGTGATAATAATAATAAAAATATAATAACTTCTTCCTATCTAAGCTGGTGCTGCTCATATTTTAGGCTTTGCTGTGAATAAACTCTGTAGTTTGGGCAGTAGTAGCATAAATATTCTTTACCTTTTCCCCGACATCTGTTTGTCTCCACTTGGCACACTGTCTACAAATCCTTGTGGTTTCAGCTATTAAACTGCACTGGGTGAGGAACTTTTTATGGCAAATCTTCATTATGTGCAATTCACTTGGATCAGTTTGGTTTTATCTTCACCTCTAACCACACCTACTTCTGTCTAATGTATTCATGGAATGGCAGATTTTTTTTTCTAAGATGTTGCAGCCCTGTCTCCTAGAAATTACATTTATATACAACTAATTTGCAACAGCATATAGCCTACGTTTCGATGGAATTACGTTTTCTATTAACATAATGAGGAAATGTTGTTAACTAAGGTACCTGGCAAAAATGTTGATATTGTACATATCATTAAAATAACAGATTGATGATAGCAGGTTCTGGTCTGTCTGGTCTACAAGTCAGCAGTGACTTGAGACAAGATGTTTTATTAACATATAACTGAAATCACAATCTTTCTTTAACATTAACAAAAGTGCTTGTGTTGCCTAAACCCAGAGCCATAGAAAGAGAGAGTTGCGACACTCCCATAGACCTCCGTCAGTAATGTGAGTTGACCAATAGTTCCAAACACTGTGTAGTTCCAGCAGCATTGGAGCCATGGATGTATAAGGGTTGGAGCCCATTCATTTCCAATGTTACCCAAGCGCGACCGCTGGTAAGTTGATGAAATTCCTGCATTTATTGACATTTTAAGGCATTAGCAGAGCTCTTGTGAATCTAGTCAATAATGGTATTTTATGTAGCCACCTTTAGTAAATGCTGATCGTCAGATAATAGCTCGTTAGACTCTAAATGCTGTTAGACAACAATAGAAACGCTTCACCAGCTACTATAACCAGTTGTCAGTTGACCTACATTTACCTCAAATTAATTGCAGTTATTGGTGTTTGTTGACATATAAAGTTTATCTTTGTGTATTAGATTAATTGTTAAAGTTAGCAACACATTTCGACCGACATCTGATTACCATGAATAGTAGCTAGATAAACTAGATAACATGGCTGGCTTATATCTTGCGAGGTTGTGACTTGGTTCGGAATCAGGTTTATTGCCAAGTAAGTTTTCACATACAAGGAATTTGCTGTGGTGTATTGGTGCGTAACAAGTACAGACAAGTAATGCAAGGTGCAAAATTCAGCAGTTAACATCACACACATTGTTTGTTATGCAGTGCATCAATGACCTGTGTTAAAGAGGTCAGCAGAATAAATGTGGATGATCACAGCAAAAACAAAGTATAACTGCAGGTAGTCCATTTTATTAAAGTGAAAGTCAATTTTATTTGTATAGTGCCAAATAAGAGTAAGTCTATAGACCATACTCTTTAAAATATTTTTTACAGAGATTAGTTATATCTCTAACACCCAAAACTTAATCCCAGTGCCACTTAATTAGTTGAAGATGTTTGAAGATACAGATAGACACTTACACAATTTCTCTTTATATAATTCCAGTAAAATATATGATATTGCATTTTAGTGTGTTATATGAAATTACTCACAAAATAATTTAATCATCACTTAATCTAGCTAGCATAAATGTAATACTAAAACATCAAGTTTCCCACAGAACTTCTGAAACTGTGATGGGTGAACTCTAAACCCTCTAAAATATTAAAATCAAATCAAGTTTTATTGTCACATACACAAAGCTAACTAGATAAATCCATTAGATAAATCCAATATAATAAAGGTGAATCAAACAATAGAATAGGAACAGAATCTAGTAGTTAGATAAAATAAAATTATGAAGTGCAGGAGCTGAATATTTCAACCACTTTTATTTTGTGTGTTTGTGTTTGTGTGTGTGTGTGTGTGTGTGTGTGTGTGTGTGTGTGTGTGTGTGTGTCTATGTATGTGTGTGTGTGTGTGTGTGTGTGTCCAGTCTCAGGTTTGTGAGCGACACTTGTGACAGCAAGGCTGGGATCTAGCACTACTACCCATGGGAGTCGAAGGGGGACAGGGGGACAGACTGGACCTTTACCCTGTCCTTGGACATATTATATAATAAAATGTTTTGATGAAGACAGTCGGTTGCCTTTTATATTTTGTGCTATTCAATATGAATGCATACATACTGTAAATGTATTAATTTACAGTAAATGCATTAATGTATTTCTTAACTGTTCCCTATGTTATGGGAACAGTTCCCCTTCCCTCCAAAATTAAACACAGAAGAAGTGATTAATTCTGTCTGTCTACCACTCCCTAGAAATGCTATTATATACATTGAATACAAGTGTTGTCAATATAGTAATCCTGTTGTATTGCCATTATGTCAACAGGCTAATGTAAAGTAAAACAATACTCCTCATTAGCTGGCATAGTAGCATAGTATCGTAGGCATTTCTAGGTCTGCTTTAAGATATGCTGCCTTGTGGTTTAAAGTGAGTAATTAATGCAAAATTTAAGTAAATAATACTAAAGTAGTAGACATATAATGATGGAACACAACAGTTATCAATGGACATTATACGTTAATTTTGAACAAAAATTGCTGTAAATATATTCAGTGCCCCTGTCTCCCGCCAAAAACCATTCAAACCAGTTGACATTGCGGATGAGTTTGGAACTAATGACAACTGCATGAACCACGTGATCACAGGGCGGCGACATCAAAGAGTGTCATAACTATTGCACTGTACATTACTGTATAGGGAAGCTCACCTCAGAGGACACTTTCCTCATATTTGAACTGTCGTAAAAACTTAAATTCAGTGATTAAAACAATAATGTTAGGATTCTGAAATGCAAATGCAAAACTCCAGGCACAATCACACTGACCGCATCATGATCGGTCATGACCGCACATTTAATGTCAGTGTTCTGGCTCCATAGTTATTTAGAGAATGCCAGGATGATAACTGACAAAAGAAAACATCAATCAAAATGTACTTCCCACCTAAATACTACTGTAGCCTATTTTGTAACAGCTATCAAAACATAAGAGAAAGGTGCACAGTATTAACGCCAAGAACACATATACTGTTGGCAAACACTTAAAAATCAGTACCTGATAATAAAAATTAATTCTTGTTTTTGTTTTCCAAACCCTTGTGCATAAAGAAGCAGCAGCGAGCTATCCACATACAGCAGCCCTAATACACAACTGTAAACTAAAGTTCTTAACGCAAAGCCCTATGCAAAACTTGTTAAATTGTATTCTTGTTTTACTGTCATTTTCACATTCTTGCGTAGTTAAATGCAAACGAAATGTAAAAAACCTTTAATTTACCATGCCAGTATTCCACTCATCAGTAGTCTACTGTACCATGAATTTTATGTGTCAAATCCTGGAGGGACCCTGTAAGTGATCCGGACACATGACCATGAAGCCAGGTCCATTTCTGGAAGATCTGGTGCGCAATAAGCGTGTTTGCACAGGGCACTGATATTTTCACTATAATATTTGGTAACACTGTATAATTTACAGAGTAGTAAATGTTTTTGTTGGCTACGAATCATCTACCGGTTTCTACTGGTATTTAAATGTAGGTGGGCATACAGTGGAAGAAAATGTAACACTATAGGGAACATGGGAGTAACAATTAGGCATTTTAGAGGAAAGGATAAATAAATGACAGGCCTACTATATAAGTATTTTGGTATAGTGGGTACCTACAGGGTACAGCACTGGGAAACAAAAGTGATGTTAAAAACGAGAAATACGAAAAAATAAAATTAATGTTTTTGTTTTCCTAAGGCTTGTATTAGAAGGTGCAGTGAGAGATCCACTTATACACATCTGGAAACGAACACATCAGAAACCTGCTACATTGTATTCTTGTTTTACTTTTGTTTTCACTTCCTTGCACAGTTAAATACAAAAAAAATCTTTTAAAAATAGAAGAAAAAAGACAACTTTAACTTACCTTTCCATTTCTCCACTCATCTGTACTGCATCAGTCTTACTGTGTCAACTTCTGGAGGTAAAAAGAAACCTGTTGCTATTGAAACCAAGTGTAACTTATTAGTATGTTTTAACCAATAGCTGTTTCAACACCACACCCATTTCCAGTAAGAGGTAGAACTTAATTAAAAAAAAAACATCCTGGCCCTGTGAGCAGTGGACTTCCAATAGTTCTGCATTTAGCAGCAGAGCTCTAGTGGTGGAAAGTAACTTAGTACATTTACTTAAGTACAATCTTGACATACTTGTACATAGCTTTAATATTTCCACTTTATGCTACTTCATACTTCTCCTCCACTATTTCAGAGGGAAATATTAGTTTTGTTACAAATGAATTCAGATTAATACAAAATATAATCAAAAAATAAATTATGATGTATTATGTACATACATATGTACATATTAATACATCAACAAATATAATTCAACAAAATATAGATTATTATCACAAGCACATTCTGCCTAATGAGCACTTATATTTTTTTGATTGTTTATTGTGATGCTAATATTTTGTTACTTTTACTTCAGTAACATTTTAAATGCAGGACCTTACTTGTATTTCTACACTGTAGTATTGCTGTTTCTGCTGTAGTAAAATATCTGAGCACTTCTTCCACCACTGCAGAGCTCTGCAGACAACAACCAGAGAGCAGGAGCAGAGCAGCAGACTGGATTCAGGACCACTTCTCCCAGTGAGTCCAGTAAAAACACCAGTCAATGTTTTCCAGCTGCTGAGATCAGAGATGTTCTGTATGAGGAAAACAGGATCCTGTATTTCTAAACTGTCAACTACAGAACAACTTACATTCTTCATGTCTTTGCTCTTCTTTGTTCAGCGTCTGTGTTGAGGTCAGTGTTCTCTACAGGTCAGGAGGATCCAGTGACACTTCATTAGAGACAGACAGACTAAATCAAAGAGGCAGAATAATCTTAATACATTAGGATATTGTCGATTTAAACACATTTCTTAAGATAAGGCTTTACTGATCCCCAGAGGTCAAATTCAGGTGTTGCAGCACCAAAAAGACTTAAATAAGTACAGAAAAAAGTTATAGCCTAAATAAATTAATAGATTCAATAGGAATAGAAATAACTATTCAAGAGCAAAATATAATATTATGAAACAGTATACCACATACATATATATAACAAGTTTTATTTATTTGTGCAAGAAAAATGTGCAGATTTACATACAATTAATGCAGATCATACAGCTTGTACAAAATGTATTTTACATAATATTTTGCTCTGATGATATTTTTAAATGACAGTTACAGCAAATCCAGAATTAATTTCATTTTTCAGTTACATTTATTATCAGGTATAAAACATTGATTCAATAAAATGTTCATGGCACGAGAATTACAGTTAATTAAAAATTCCTGTAATATACATTTTTATGAATTACGAGTTGAATTTTCATACAAGGTTCAATCACATTAAATGGATTTCAAATGTGATCATAGTGTCAGATAAAGGCGCACAGTAATCTCTGCTCACTGAGCACTACTGTATCACACAAAACTTTGCTTTTGCTTTTCTATCTCTGTTTCTCTTTGTTTCTTCATCTCCATCTTCATCTCTGGATAAAATGGTGTCTCTCCTGTCAGGTCCTGCTGCAGCTCTTCACGCCTGCTGTCTGCAGTCACCTGGGTCACCTTGCTCTTCATATATTCCAAAAAGGCCGTACCTTTGTGCTCTGACTGGGTAAAATGGCCGATGCTTAGGTCAATTTTGTCGGCCCGGTCTTTGATGTCCATTATCATTTCCAACTCTGTCTCCTTCCCAAGCATCCACTTAGAGTTCTTCTCACAGAATTCTTTCACTGTGTTCATGTAGGTGAGGGTGTCTGTGGTGTAGCTGCACAGGGCCTCCTGTAGTTCCTTTCTGTAAGACAAATGATAATCCAGTTTGTGAGATTTCAAAACAAATTCACGCAATCCACTGAACTGCTGTTGTGGAGTTAGTCTCACATTGTAAGACCTAATGCATCTCAACCCAAGGTTTGTAATGTAGGAGAAATATTTGGCAGCAACAGTTACATTTCATTAAAATACAGCAGCATTAGTAAAGCAGTTTAATACAGCAGATTACTGCTGCTTTAAGAAAATCAACCTGCGTCTCAGGCTTTTTCTATATGTTTCCTGTAATATCTTGTATGGTCTGCAGTAGTATTTAGTATAATATCCGTTCAGATGAGTGTCAGGGTTGATCTGCTGTGGCAGGAAGTATGATCACGACCACAAAGAGACACAGTAAGACACTGAACGGCTACTACGTGACTAAACGACTGCAAAGACATGCAGAGAAACACGACAGCTGCAGCAGTTCATGATCATACTAACTGACTGACTCAAATAAGTTTGGCCTGATCTATAGTGACTCCAGGTTTCCTGCAGCTCACCTGATGTGACGTTCACTAGTCCACATACTGTATGGACTGTGTTTGGGCCAAATGGCTACAAAAAATGTATCCTTGTTTGATAAGAAAGAGTCGCATTGTTGGGTCAACAACATGTACAGTTTGTGCCAAAGGCCTAGGTCCATTTGACACATCTGGTCCAGATTTTGCGTTTGCTTTTGGTTGATTCCAAACCAGACCTGATCATTTTTGCTGTCTGGTTAAATTCCCCAAGGCAAGTATTTTATGTATAGACATAAATGCTGTATTTAGGATAAATGGACTGAAATCTGAGGGGTTGTGAAATGATGGAAAAAATACTTGTTGTGTTATGTTCCTCTAATCTTTGTGGTTTCATGGCTAAAAAAAAGCTGTGTTCTTTAAATTAAACAAGTCATGATTCATAGACAAGTTCAGCAAGTGGCACTGCTTTGTTTTGGGGGGTCACAAGCCAAAAAGGTTTGCAACCGCTGCTGTACATAGTTCAGCCAGGGTGTAGCGCTGTTTGTATTTCTTGTTGCATTTACATAGGTTGGGCAGCAGGGGGTGCCACAGCACACATAGTTTCAGTGACAAAACTGATGGAAGCTTTCAAACAAGGTTTCAGAAAACTTCACTTTCACCACCATTGGGCAATACTGTACATATTCTTTAGGAACAATAGTTTTCAGTACGATACATTTTAAACTGTGGAATGATTCTACTGTGATGATGATTACAGTGATTGACTGAGGTGCCCTTTCCTCTACTTGTTGCCTTTGTTTTGTTTTAAGATACAACCTTCATTTCTACATGTACCAAATGCTAAAAAACAAACAAATCTCAGAAGGATCAGGTATGTCAGTGAGCTCTGAGCGTTAAAACACACTCAAATGTCGGATTTATTTAACTTATCTTCATAACAAGTTGTGTTAATCGTTTCAGACATTCAGAGATGTGTCCACTCATTGATAAATACTGCTGTTAGGCTACTATAGGCTTTTCTTTAATGACGCATGGTTTAGTTTTCCAGACTCCGCATCAGCAGCTTCAAAATGGCTTTGATGTGACTTGATGCAAAAAGAAATAAAGATAATTATATATAGTTTAATGATACATAAACAGAAAGTGAAAGGTAAAAGTGCCTTCTGGACATTGATGTGACTTTTAGCAGAAGTCTTGTATAACAGCACCATCCAGTGGTGTAGGCCTTTGAATCTAAATATATATCTTTTGTTCTCTTTGTAAAATTAAACAGTAATGAATGAAATAGTCAATAATCAAACCCAGGACCTTTGGACTACAAGGTAGATAATAAGCAAATAATAGAATGAACAATAATTAAATAAATAATAAAGAGATAATAAAGAATTGAATGTAAGTAAATGATAAAAATTAAGTAGAAGATATACAAACTAATATTAAGGAAGAAGGTGTGGATGGAAGGACAGGTAGTAGATAATGATAGTGAAGATATTAATCCCTGATCATATTGCAAATAAAGGGTGTATTGAAACTCGTGGCATCAGAACACATTTTTGTCTGGAACGAACATATTGTGACGAAGAACGCATAGAAAATTGGCAAACTGAACAAAAAATTAACCAAAGATTGTGGCAAATCACAAAAATTATAAATTCGGCTCAAACAAAAGAGGAGTTTCCTGCAGTATCGTGGGAGAAAGTGATACGAAGCCTGTGGGTGCTGCGCACGTTAGCAATAATATTGGAAAATCTGTGTAATTGTCCTACTAGTGCAGCTACTTTTGCATCCTTTTTGGGGATTCCTGAGAATTTAACTTTAGTAGGAAGAAATAGGGGGGCCGTAGATCCACGGTTGGAGATAAGGGTTATTCCCAGCTAAAATGGTAAAAGGGGAAGGGTTACTGACACCAGTAGAGCTAGTAGTGAGACACCCAGATTATGTCAAACAAAATAAACATTGCATGAAAAAGTGGCACAAACGAACAAGAGGCAGACTGCAGTGGCCTGAGAAGGGACCTTTGACACAGCTTCCTGTAAAGAAGTGGAAGCTAACATCAAGCACTATAAGGCAAAAGACACAAGCAACAGCAGAGAAGGAAAGAGAGCCAGAGAACGAGAAGTGCTCAGCTGGTTCAAAGAGACGGTAAGACAACACGTGTTGGATGTTAAGCAGATGCTTTAATCAATGAGAAGGGAGAGGAAACGGAGGAGCAGGTCAACTGCTCCAACGGAGCTGGCGCCCTCCCCCATACTCATCCCACGTGACTCCAACATAGACAGGACAGTATCCACTGCTGGGAGCAGAAGCCAGAGCAGAAGATGAATTAACAGGAAAATTCACCATTATTTTCACAAGGAAACCAACTGAAGAGAAAATATCAAATAGAGATGAAGTTGAAAGTCAAGTCAAGTCAAGTCAATTTTATTTGTATAGCGCCAAATCATAACAAAAGTTATCTCAAGACACTTTTCACATAGAGTAGGGCTAGACCATACTCTTTAAAATATTATTTACAGAGACCCAACAGTTCCCACCATGAGCAAGCACTTGGCGACAGTAGCGAGGAAAAACTCCCTTTTAACAGGTAGAAACCTCGAGCAGAACCAGGCTCTGGGTGGGCGGCCATCTGCATCGACCCAGTTGGGTTGAAAGGGGAGGAGGGAGGGGAGAGGGGAGACAGAGCAGGAGGAGAGACAACAAATCAGACTAATAATAATAACAACTGCAGCAGTGAGTGTGGAGCAGGAATCACAATCACAGATCCAGAATCTACAGCTCCAGGGGCGGAAATACCTGCAGAAAGTGAGAAGGCAAAAAAGCACAGAAAGCACAAGGACTACCAGGAAGAAGTGGAGTTGGTAACTGTGATGGAAATCTTAGAGCTGGTTCACTCTAACAAGAAGTTTCAGGGGACTGGGATGTCTTACACAGGAATATTTATTGAAGCTCGATCGAGGAGAAAAGGGAAACACCACGTGTGAATCACAGCGTACTGCTACCCAAATCTGAAGATGGTGTCCTGAAGCTCAGTATTTAACCTCCCCAGAACTGATAAGTTCTGCTATATCCAAATAAGGTTATTCCTAACTCAGTCTGTCATGTGTGATGACTCTATTGGATATCAGATCCAAATAAGAAAAGACGTCAACCATTGCTGTCCTAGCAACAGCATCGCCTCTCTACAGTCTCTCTTATCCAGCGTCAACAACCAGGCGCCAGCCTGTTGTGTCTAACCCTGAAAACAGAAGATATATAGCACATCTTGGTCTACCAGATGCTAGAACCAACTCGGCCTTGTCTGGCACACAGAATGAGACAGGCGAACAGAGACAGACAGTTGACCTAACCTGTGAAGCACTGTCTTAAGTAACCTTTAACCTACAAGAGGGAAGTTTAACATACAAGAAGGAAAATTCCTTCACAGTAACCTGTATTAGTGGGATAGGAATGCGTACAGATAGAGAGGGAGAGGAGGAGAGAGAAGCTCAGTGCATCATGGGAAATCCCCCGGCATTCTAAGCCTATAACAGCATAACTAAGGGATGTTCAGGACTCACATGAGCCAGCCCTAACTATAAGCTTTATCAAAAAGGAACATTTTTAGCATACTCTTAAACGAAGAGAGGGTGTCTGCCTCCCGAACCCAAATTGTGAGCTGGTTCCACAGAAGATGTGCTTGATAACTAAAGGCTCTGGCTCCCATTCTACTTTTAGAGACTTTAGATACCACAAGTAACCCTGCATTCTGTGAGCGTAGTGCTCTAGTGGGGTAATGCGGTACTATCAGCTCTTTAAGATACAATGGTGTCTGACCAATAAGAGCTTTGTAAGTGAGGAGGAGGATTTTCAATTCTATTCTAGATTTTACAGGGAGCCAGTGCAGAGAAGTTAATATTGGAGAAATATGTTCTCTTTTGCTAGTTCCTGTCAGTACACGTGCAGCCGTATTCTGGATCAGCTGGAGAGTCTTTAGAGACTTATCGGGGCAGCTCGATAATAAGGAATTACAATAATCTAACTTAGAAGTAACAGATGCATGGAATAGTTTTTCTGCATCTTTTTGAGATGGGAAACACCTGATTTTAATAATATTATGTAAGTGGAAGATGGCAGTCCTTGAAGTCTGTTTTATATGGGTATTAAAGGACATGTCCTGATCAAAGGTTACTCCTAGATTCCTTACAGCGGTGCTAGAGGCAGGGGCAATGGCATCTAGAGTAACTATATCTATAGATAGTGTGTCTCGCAGGTGTTTAGGACCCAGAACAATAACTTCCGTTTTGTCTGAGTTTAACAGCAGAAAATTGCAGGTCATCCAGTGTAGTATGTCCATGATACATGTCTGAAGTTTGGCTAACTTATCGGTTTCATCTGGCTTTATCGATAAGTATAATTGAGTATCATCTGCATAGCAATGAAAGTTTATGGAGGGTTTCCTAATAATATTGCCTAAAGGAAGCATATACAAGGTGAATAAAAGTGGTCCGAGCACTGAACCTTGTGGAACTCCGTGACTAACTTCTGTGTGCACGGAGGATTCATCATTTACATGGACAAACTGAAATCTATCTGATAAATACAACTGAAACCAGCTTAGTGCGGGTCCTTTGACGCCAATCAAATGCTCCAGTCTCTGTAATAGGATACAATGGTCAATGGTATCGAAAGCGGCACTAAGATCTAACAGAACAAGTACAGAGACAAATCCTTTGTCTGACGCAATCAAAAGATCATTTGTCACTTTCACCAGTGCTGTCTCTGTGCTATGATGCTCCTTAATCCTGACTGAAAATCCTCAAATAAACTATTGCTGTTTAGAAAGTCACATAACGGATTAATGACGACTTTTTCAAAGATTTTGGAAAGAAAGGGAAGGTTAGATATAGGTCTATAATTGGCTTAAACCCCTGGATCAAGCGGGAGGTTTAAGTCACAGTTAAAATGAAAATTACATTTTCTAATAATTTGAAAATAAACAGCATTTAATCTTTAATTTTCAAGGACTTAACCTGCTGTACAGTGGACAATATTCAAATGCAATAAGCGAAACAGCCCCCCAGTCTATTGCATATACATTTACATGTCACAACGCTCTCTTGGTGACAACATGAAAATGAAAATGCAATCTGTCAGTCAACTCATCAAGCAGTAAGGACATCAATGATTCTCTGCAGGCGGGACACTATCGGCTACCTACCTGTGTATCGAGGGGTGTGTGGACATAAGGGAAAGCAGACAGCGGGCACTCGACCTGGGGTACGGACCACACCGACCTCCCTCTGGTTCTCTGGCAGAGCAGCTGAAAACAGCCCGGATCAGTGGGGCTTGCTTGAGGCTGTTTAGGAGCTGGAGAGGCAGTCCTTGCGTATGAGAGGGGAGCGGCGTAAGTCTAATTTCACACAGAGATGGGCACAAATACATAAAAAAGTATCTTGTTACAAGTTACAAAGACTTGCTCATCAAATTTATTAAAATAAAATAGAAAAAATACTGGTATGAAAAATGTGTTTAATTAAGTAATTTGTCATTTGAAAATGCAAAATGTTGGTATGAAATGGTAAAGTACGTTTTTTATACTAACTGCTCAAATAATATAGTATGACAATTATATATGGAGTATAGAATTAATATGGATTCTAGACACAGTTTAAGTGTACAGTCATGCTAGCTGCTTTGTGAGGCTGTACTTGGCTACAGCAGTTGGGTTAGTTAAATTCCAACATCAGCATGCCAACATACAACAGTAATGTTTACCATGTTCACCTATAGTTTAGTATGTCAGCATGCTAGTATTTGCTAAACATAAAGTCCAGCTTAATCTGAAGGGAATGTCATTAGTATTATAAGTAGGATTTGATCGAAGTATTGGACAAAGCTCCCAACCATTTTTAGTGTGAGTGGAAATTGTTTGCATGTGTGTTCGATCTGTAAATATTAGCTCCTATTATTGCTTAACTCACAGTTGTGTGTTTGTCACAAAATGTGTATGTGTTTGTGTGTCTATGTGTGTGTGTGTGTGTGTGCAAATTTGTGCAAAGTCATTCCATTGGCTGTGATGATGCATTCTATGTGACTCGTGTGCTTTGATCTAGATTCCATGTGACATCATACAATACTGGCTATATAAGTGCTGGTACGTAAAAAATCAACATTCCAGTTTTCACTCTTGACAAGTGACTTCCAGACCACGCTCAGAAAGTGAGGATTTACACATTACTGCACAATTTTCAGCAAGTTTCAAACAAACCAACAAGCAAAGCGAAAAGAAAGAATGGCTTCCGAATACAATATGGACAACACCGATATGGACAACAGCAATATGGACAATACCGATATGGACAATACCAATACGGATAACATCGATATGAACAATACCAATACGGATAACACCAATATGGATAACACCAATATGGACACCGCAGTCCTTATACCACCAGAGGCTCTTTTGCCCATAGTGAACAAATATTTTGACAGAGTGTCTTCAGCACACTGGAGCATGTTAGCTGCCGGGACTTTGGAATCAGCTACAGAAGCTACACTGGCTGACATGTTAATCGAAATCATACAGACATACTCTACAGCCATCCTGAGAATTGTACTACCAATCTTTAAGAAGCGCATGCTCACGAGTGCATCTCAGGCTGATCTGACTACAGTTTTGGAGAACTTTACCACTCCCCTCGGAAACTCCCTCCCCGATATCTTTGCTGTCGCTCTGCACGTCCCACAGGACAAATGTGAGAGTGCAGAAAAGCTGACTGCACTAGTTGAAAGGGAAATTTCCCAGAAGGTAACCTCTGTTGTGTCTGTGGCCATCAACAGCACAGTTTGGCCAGAAGAGCCCGCTGTTTTTGTCACTGGCGCCATGTCCAATATAACATCACTTCATCAAATGGTGATTCATGCTACCCAATGTCTGAAAAGACATTTAGGTAAGCTTAACTCCCAGTGCCTGGCACTGTGTTGGCGGCCAAAAAATGAAGAACCCCTCCACCACACAAGCTCTGAAGCGACAGTACAGATCCTGGAAACAGAAGAACCAGAGAAATGTCAATCGCCTCAGAGCTTAAAATCTGCGATCTCTGTCCCCTCAGCAACTAAAGCTGTGAGTGACATTCTCGCCAAATGGAGCAGTGAGACACCAGACACAGAAGAAGAGGCTGACAATGCCCTCCTGCCTCTCAGCACCTCTCCGGATGTTCATGACGCAGCGTCTGAAATTATCAGCGCTGTAGTTGATGACTTGCAATATCCTGACACTGGAGATGTAGCTAGATGCAGTGAGAAAAGTAGACCTCATTTTAATATGGGGTTCGTACAAAATAAGGTGAGAGACTTTTTTGCCTCACAGGCCGCACCTGCTGACAATACCGCAAATGAAGACCAAAAAGTTTGCAAACAAGGCTTTCTCAAGTTTGCCCAACAACAATTCGACAAAGTTATGCTAGAGCTGAAGACTTCGTTTGAGACAAAAGACGCTAATTTCCTTGTGAGTCTCAAACAGGATTCAGAGTCTCAGCGCAAACTTATTGAAGATGATGACTCTGATGACGCTACTGAAGACATCTTACCAGGAGCGGATCCAGAGTCTCCCAGACCCAAGTCTGAGAGTTGCAGTCGGACCAGCAAGACGACAATGATCAGTGTGAGAATGCAGCAGTCTTCTCCACTAGATTTTGAAAGCATCAAAGACAAAGTTGACAGCTTGTTTCACAAAGTAAACCTGCCAGAGAAACCTGCAGCAGATGCAAGCAAAACACTGGATACCAGCACGTACAGGGTCCAGATCAAAAAGTTTTCAATGGAGCTGACTGATAAAATGTACAGTCATCTGATGACTGGACAGACTTACCAGATTCCCATGGCTCCATTGGGAAGAAGTCTCTCTGAATCTGTCATTTCTCAGTTCAGCGGGAAGGTGGTAGCCAGTCAGTTCCACTTTTCTCCTGAGGTTCTGTATGTCATGACAGAGGATGCTGTGGGAAAGTTTCTGCAACAGGTACTACTCTGGTTGGAGAAAGAATCATCAAATCAAACAATTCAAAGTGACAAAGTGTCTGGTGCACTAAATGACATCACAGACCTACTAACAACAATGCTGACCACAATAGAAGAAAACGTCAACGAGCCGGAGTCCATTGAAGCCAGCGACAGGCAGAGTACAACAGCCTGTTGTTCACGTTCGGGCTCACCTGCTGAAGACCCTGCACAATCCACAGGAGTCATATCTCCTAAAGTAACCTCTGAGCCTGCACCAGTCTCCCCATGCTCTGAAAAGTCAGGGGAGGGACACGTAGCAGTGTCTAATGATACTTTATCTCCAGCAACAAAGAAGATAGCCAACAACTTCATCACTGCTCTGGTCATGAGGCTCTTTACGAAAGCCCCTCGGAAAGCCAGAAGATCAGTACAGATGGCAGACATCAACACCATCATAGAGCGTCTGGCAGAAAAGGTGTTGGGGGAGATCATCATGACTAGCTCTGCTGAGAAAAACCTGAAAAAAATTAACAAGGCAGTGATTAAAGACCTTGGCCAGGAGTTTGGCTCTCTGAAAAAGACACTGGAGGCAGCAATGGCATCAAACGATACATCTTTTGATGATGCTGTTGTAAAGTATCTCAGAGTCCACGTCCTCAGCCCACCCCCAAAGTCCGCAGTGTCCAGGTTCTTTTCCGCAGTGGGAAAGACATTAAGCACGACCTTTCAGTGGAGAAACGTGAACACCTACAATCTCCCCCTTTTTTACGTCTTTTAACATCTTGTAACATACTGCATTCATCTTGAAGGAAACAATTCAATGGGTTTACAAATCGCCACCCCCTCCATCTCACCTGACTTGTAGTAAGTCAGATGGGTGGAGGAAGACTTCTCTCCTTCAAGATGAATGCCATTAATTGACCTTCCTCACAGCGGGCATTTTAACCTATAATAGCAGTCGATGTGTTCTATTTAGGTGTGTCAATACACCACATCTACATGGAATGCAGTCACACTGCAATGTCTGCTGTGAGGACCATTCAGGCAGCACGGGAGCTCAGTGGTTAACACTGTTCTCACAGCAACGATCAAGGCTGGATTTCCTGCCTTGATCTTTGCTGTGTGGTGTTTCTACACTCTTGTGTTGCCGTGGGTTTTTCCCCGGGTACTCCGGTTTCCTCCCACATTTCAAATCAGAACATCGAACAAAAAAAAATGAATTTGATTGAAAATCAAAATGTCAAAATCAAAACAAAAAAAAATTAGAAAATAAACAAAACTCAATCAGGAATTAAGTTTGGTCATGTTTTCCCTTTTCTGACAGATGTTGACGAAGTTAGAAATAATGAATTCAGATTGATTTCAGCTCAATACAACTAAATTAGCTTCACATTACAAGATTTATATTTTGTCTGATGGAATTAATCAGAAGAAATTAAATGCATTTGCAACCTTACAGCACTGAACACTGAGAGAAACAGTTCAGTAGGTCTTCAGTATCTGTGCCTTAAAAGTAGCCTAATCCTTTACTGTTTATCTGGGAGGCTATCATTATGTAGAGATTTCACAGACTGCTAGTACTATTCTCTATCAGGGTATATCAAGTGAAATAAAAATACATATTGTGATACAGTAAAGTTTCTGGAAAAGTATTGAGAAATTGTTTATTGAGAAAATAACAGCAGAATATGGAAGTCTGTAAGGGACTATATCAAAATCATAATGTAAATGTGAAAATATAATTCCAAATAGCTAAATCATTTTCCAGGTGTTATTTGAGTAAAAATGAAATTGCAATAATACAATTGCATTTTCATTTTCACATATTTGTATGTGTGTTCTATGACCATATGAAAATGGAAAAGCCGTTGGACGTTTCATTTTCAATGGACAATTTATAAATGTATTTCAAATTTGGAAATAAAAATTCAATATAAACAATGTTACCTGATTTTTCCATTAATGCAAGCATTATTTAAGTCAAGTCAAGTCAATTTTATTTGTATAGCGCCAAATCATAACAAAAGTTATCATAAGACGCTTTTCACATAGAGTAGGTCTAGACCATACTTTTTAATACTATTATTTACAGAGACCCAACAGTTCCCACCATGAGCAAGCACTTGGCGACAGTGGCGAGGAAAAACTCCCTTTTAACAGGTAGAAACCTTGAGCAGAACCAGGCTCTGGGTGGGCGGCCATCTGCATCAACCGAGTTGGGTGGAAAGGGGAGGAGGGAGGGGGAGAGGGGAGACAGAGCAGGAGCACAGACAACAAATCAGACTAATAATAATAACAACTGCAGCAGTGAATGCGGAGCAGGAACATGGGGGCAGTAGACAGTCGGCAAACACAGATCCAGAATCTACAGCTCCAGAGGTGGAAATACCTGCAGAAAGTGAGAAGGCGAAAAAGCACAGAAAGCACAGGAACTACCGGGAAGAAGTGCAGTTAGTAACGTGTATTAGTGGGATAGGAATGCGTACAGATAGAGAGGGAGAGGAGGAGAGAGAAGCTCAGTGCGTCATAGGAAGTCCCCCGGCAGTCTTAAGCCTATAACAGCATAACTAAGGGATGGTTCAGGACTCACCTGAGCCAGCCCTAACTATAAGTGAGGTATCTGAGCTGAGAGATGTCTCTGCCATGTGTGTCCAAAGTTTAGGCACATGTGTGTTTAATGTTTAGGTAGGCCTATGTCAAAGGTCTGGCGCCATCCTGGATGGAGGTCACTTGGGGGTTGTTTTTCTAAAGTTCCAAAGAGAGGAGATTAGTTTTAATATGAACCATATGTTCATACCTTCCCTTTTTGTAAAAATAGCCATATATGGTTATGAGGTTGGCTCTGAGCCTATCTTGTTACCACACATTAGCTATACCATGAGGCTTTAAAAGGTGTAGTTTGGGTGGAAAACGGGAGAGATTCACATTGGCTTCGGATCCTCTCACAGGCAATCCATGGTGCTTGTTTTGACGCTGTACTTTTTGTAATAAACCTTTTTATACAAATAAGTCGGTGTCAGCGGAGATTTCTTCATCATCATCACATCATCGCTACAGAAGATACAACATAAGCTTTATCAAAAAGGAACGTTTTTAGCATACTCTTAAACGAAGAGAGGGTGTCTGCCTCCCAAACCCAAATTGGGAGCTGATTCCACAGAAGAGGAGCTTCATAACTAAAGGCTCTGGCTCCCATTCCACTTTTAGAGACTTTAGATACCACAAGTAACCCTGCATTCTGTGAGCGTAGTGCTCTAGTGGGGTAATACGGTACTATCAGCTCTTTAAGATATGATGGTGCCTGACCAATAAGAGCTTTGTAAGTGAGGAGGACGACTTTAAATTCTATTCTAGATTTTACAGGGAGCCAGTGCAGAGAAGCTAATATCGGAGAAATATGTACTCTTTTGCTAGTTCCTGTCAGTACATGTGCAGCCGCATTCTGGATCAGCTGGAGAGTCTTTAGAGACTTATTGGGGCAGCCTGATTATAAGGAATTACAATAATCCAACCTAGAAGTAACAAATGCATGAACTAGTTTTTCTGCATCTTTTTGAGACAGGATATGCCTGATTTTTATAATGTTACGTAGTGGAAGAAGGCAGTCCTTGAAGTCTGTTTTATATGGACATTAAAGGACATGTCCTGATCAAAGATTACTCCTAGACTCCTTACAGCTGTGCTAGAGGCCAGGACAATGCCATCTAGAGTAACTATATCTATACATAGTGCATCTCGCAGGTAATTGAGTATCATCTGCATAGCAGTGAAGGTTTATGGAGTGTTTCCTAAAAATATTGCCTAAAGGAAGCATATAAAAGTTAAATAAAAGTGGTCCGAGCACTGAACCTTGTGGAACTCTGTGACTAACTTCCATGTGCACGGAGGATTCATCATTTACATGGACAAACTGAAATCTATCTGATAAATACGACTGAAACCAGCTTAGTGCGGGTCCTTTGACGCCAATCAAATGCTCCAGTCTCTGTAATAGGATACAATGGTCAATGGTATCGAAAGCGGCACTGAGATCTAACAGAACAAGTACAGAGACAAATCCTTTATCTGACGCAATCAAAAGGTCGTTTGTCACTTTCACCAGTGCTGTCTCTGTGCAATGATATTCCCTAAATCCTTACTGAAAATCCTCAAATAAACTATTGCTGTTTAGAAAGTCACAAAACTGATTAACGACCACTTTCTCAAAGATTTTGGAGAGAAAGGGAAGGTTAGATATAGGTCTATAACTGGCTAAAACCCCTGGATCAAGCGTAGGCTTTTTAAGAAGAGGTTTAATTACAGCTGCTTTGAAGGACTGTGGTACATAGCCTGTTAATAAAGACAGATTGATCATGTCTAGTAAAGGAGTGCTAACTAAGGGTAAAACTTCTTTAAGCAGCCTGGTTGGGATGGGGTCTAAGAGGCAGGTTGTTGGTTTAGAACGAAAAAATCATTGAAGTTAGTTGGTAAAGGTCAATTGGAGAAAAACAGTCTAAATATAAATCTGGTTCTACAGCTGCTTCTGAGGTTCCTGAGGTTCCTGTACTCGAAGATGTATCTGAACTGGCTGAGAGCACAAGATGATTAATTTTTTCTCTAATAGTTAGAATTTTATCATCAAAGAAGCTCATGAAGTTATTACTACTGAGCGCTCTGGGAATACATTGCTCAACAGAGCTCTGACTCTGTGTCAGCCTGGCTACAGTGCTGAAAAGAAACTACCAGGAAGAAGTGGAGTTGGTAACTGTGATGGAAATCTTAGAGCTGGTTCACTCTAACAAGAAGTTTCAGGGGACTGGGATGTCTTACACAGGAATATTTATTGAAGCTCGATCGAGGAGAAAAGGGAAACACCACGTGTGAATCACAGCGTACTGCTACCCAAATCTGAAGATGGTGTCCTGAAGCTCAGTATTTAACCTCCCCAGAACTGATAAGTTCTGCTATATCCAAATAAGGTTATTCCTAACTCAGTCTGTCATGTGTGATGACTCTATTGGATATCAGATCCAAATAAGAAAAGACGTCAACCATTGCTGTCCTAGCAACAGCATCACCTCTCTACAGACTCTCTTATCCAGCGTCAACAACCAGGCGCCAGCCTGTTGTGTCTAACCCTGAAAACAGAAGACATATAGCACATCTTGGTCTACCAGATGCTAGAACCAACTCGGCCTTGTCTGGCACACAGAATGAGACAGGCGAACAGAGACAGACAGTTGACCTGACCTGTGAAGCACTGTCTTAAGTAACCTTTAACCTACAAGAGGGAAGTTTAACATACAAGAAGGAAAATTCCTTCACAGTAACCTGTATTAGTGGGATAGGAATGCGTACAGATAGAGAGGGAGAGGAGGAGAGAGAAGCTCAGTGCATCATGGGAAATCCCCCGGCATTCTAAGCCTATAACAGCATAACTAAGGGATGTTCAGGACTCACATGAGCCAGCCCTAACTATAAGCTTTATCAAAAAGGAACATTTTTAGCATACTCTTAAACGAAGAGAGGGTGTCTGCCTCTCGAACCCAAATTGTGAGCTGGTTCCACAGAAGATGTGCTTGATAACTAAAGGCTCTGGCTCCCATTCTACTTTTAGAGACTTTAGGTACCACAAGTAACCCTGCATTCTGTGAGCGTAGTGCTCTAGTGGGGTAATGCGGTACTATCAGCTCTTTAAGATACGATGGTGTCTGACCAATAAGAGCTTTGTAAGTGAGGAGGAGGATTTTCAATTCTATTCTAGATTTTACAGGGAGCCAGTGCAGAGAAGTTAATATTGGAGAAATATGTTCTCTTTTGCTAGTTCCTGTCAGTACACGTGCAGCTGCATTCTGGATCAGCTGGAGAGTCTTTAGAGACTTATCGGGGCAGCTCGATAAGAAGGAATTACAATAATATAACTTAGAAATAACAGATGCATGGACTAGTTTTTCTGCATCATTTTGAGATGGGAAACGCCTGATTTTAATAATATTATGTAAGTGGAAGATGGCAGTCCTTGAAGTCTGTTTTATATGGGTATTAAAGGACATGTCCTGATCAAAGGTTACTCCTAGATTCCTTACAGCGGTGCTAGAGGCAGGGGCAATGGCATGTAGAGTAACTATATCTATAGGTAGTGTGTCTCGCAGGTGTTTAGGACCCAGAACAATAACTTCTGTTTTGTCTGAGTTTAACAGCAGAAAATTGCAGGTCATCCAGTCTTGTATGTCCATGATACATGTCTGAAGTTTGGCTAACTTATCGGTTTCATCTGGCTTTATCGATAAGTATAATTGAGTATCATCTGCATAGCAATGAAAGTTTATGGAGGGTTTCCTAATAATATTGCCTAAAGGAAGCATATACAAGGTGAATAAAAGTGGTCCGAGCACTGAACCTTGTGGAACTCCGTGACTAACTTCCGTGTGCACGGAGGATTCATCATTTACATGGACAAACTGAAATCTATCTGATAAATACAACTGAAACCAGCTTAGTGCGGGTCCTTTGACGCCAATCAAATGCAGTCTCTGTAATAGGATACAATGGTCAATGGTATCGAAAGCGGCACTAAGATCTAACAGAACAAGTACAGAGACAAATCCTTTGTCTGACGCAATCAAAAGATCATTTGTCACTTTCACCAGTGCTGTCTCTGTGCTATGATGCTCCTTAATCCTGACTGAAAATCCTCAAATAAACTATTGCTGTTTAGAAAGTCACATAACGGATTAATGACGACTTTCTCAAAGATTTTGGAAAGAAAGAGAAGGTTAGATATAGGTCTATAATTGGCTTAAACCCCTGGATCAAGCGTAGGCTTTTTAAGAAGAGGTTTAAGTCACAGTTAAAATGAAAATTACATTTTCTAATAATTTGAAAATAAACAGCATTTAATCTTTAATTTTCAAGGACTTAACCTGCTGTACAGTGGACAATATTCAAATGCAATAAGCGAAACAGCCCCCCAGTCTATTGCATATACATTTACATGTCACAATGCTCTCTTGGTGACAACATGAAAATGAAAATGCAATCTGTCAGTCAACTCATCAAGCAGTAAGGACGTCAATTATTCTCTGCAGGCGGGACACTATCGGTTACCTACCTGTGTATCGAGGGGTGTGTGGACATAAGGGAAAGCAGACAGCGGGCACTCGACCTGGGGTACGGACCACACCGACTTCCCTCTGGTTCTCTGGCAGAGCAGCTGAAAACAGCCCGGATCAGTGGGGCTTGCTTAAGGCTGTTTAGGAGCTGGAGAGGCAGTCCTTGCGTATGAGAGGGGAGCGGCGTGAGTCTAATTTCACACAGAGATGGGCACAAATACATAAAAAAGTATCTTGTTACAAGTTACAAAGACTTGCTCATCAAATTTATTAAAATAAAATAGAAAAAATACTGGTATGAAAAATGTGTTTAATTAAGTAATTTGTCATTTGAAAATGCAAAATGTCGGTATGAAATGGTAAAGTACGTTTTTTATACTAACTGCTCAAATAATATAGTATGACAATTATATATGGAGTATAGAATTAATATGGATTCTAGACACAGTTTAAGTGTACAGTCATGCTAGCTGCTTTGTGAGGCTGTACTTGGCTACAGCAGTTGGGTTAGTTAAATTCCAACATCAGCATGCCAACATACAACAGTAATGTTTACCATGTTCACCTATAGTTTAGTATGTCAGCATGCTAGTATTTGCTAAACATAAAGTCCAGCTTAATCTGAAGGGAATGTCATTAGTATTATAAGTAGGATTTGATCGAAGTATTGGACAAAGCTCCCAACCATTTTTAGTGTGAGTGGAAATTGTTTGCATGTGTGTTCGATCTGTAAATATTAGCTCCTATTATTGCTTAACTCACAGTTGTGTGTTTGTCACAAAATGTGTATGTGTTTGTGTGTCTGTGTGTGTGTGTGTGTGTGTGTGTGTGTGTGCAAATTTGTGCAAAGTCATTCCATTGGCTGTGATGATGCATTCTATGTGACTCGTGTGCTTTGATCTAGATTCCATGTGACATCATACAATACTGGCTATATAAGTGCTGGTACGTAAAAAATCAACATTCCAGTTTTCACTCTTGACAAGTGACTTCCAGACCACGCTCAGAAAGTGAGGATTTACACATTACTGCACAATTTTCAGCAAGTTTCAAACAAACCAACAAGCAAAGCGAAAAGAAAGAATGGCTTCCGAATACAATATGGACAACACCGATATGGACAACAGCAATATGGACAACACCGATATGGACAACAGCAATATGGACAATACCGATATGGACAATACCAATACGGATAACATCGATATGAACAATACCAATACGGATAACACCAATATGGATAACACCAATATGGACAACGCAGTCCTTATACCACCAGAGGCTCTTTTGCCCATAGTGAACAAATATTTTGACAGAGTGTCTTCAGCACACTGGAGCATGTTAGCTGCCGGAACTTTGGAATCAGCTACAGAAGCTACACTGGCTGACATGTTAATCGAAATCATACAGACATACTCTACAGCCATCCTGAGAATTGTACTACCAATCTTTAAGAAGCGCATGCTCACGAGTGCATCTCAGGCTGATCTGACTACAGTTTTGGAGAACTTTACCACTCCCCTCGGAAACTCCCTCCCCGATAGCTTTGCTGTCGCTCTGCACGTCCCACAGGACAAATGTGAGAGTGCAGAAAAGCTGACTGCACTAGTTGAAAGGGAAATTTCCCAGAAGGTAACCTCTGTTGTGTCTGTGGCCATCAACAGCACAGTTTGGCCAGAAGAGCCCGCTGTTTTTGTCACTGGCGCCATGTCCAATATAACATCACTTCATCAAATGGTGATTCATGCTACCCAATGTCTGAAAAGACATTTAGGTAAGCTTAACTCCCAGTGCCTGGCACTGTGTTGGCGGCCAAAAAATGAAGAACCCCTCCACCACACAAGCTCTGAAGCGACAGTACAGATCCTGGAAACAGAAGAACCAGAGAAATGTCAATCGCCTCAGAGCTTAAAATCTGCGATCTCTGTCCCCTCAGCAACTAAAGCTGTGAGTGACATTCTCGCCAAATGGAGCAGTGAGACACCAGACACAGAAGAAGAGGCTGACAATGCCCTCCTGCCTCTCAGCACCTCTCCGGATGTTCATGACGCAGCGTCTGAAATTATCAGCGCTGTAGTTGATGACTTGCAATATCCTGACACTGGAGATGTAGCTAGATGCAGTGAGAAAAGTAGACCTCATTTTAATATGGGGTTCGTACAAAATAAGGTGAGAGACTTTTTTGCCTCACAGGCCGCACCTGCTGACAATACCGCAAATGAAGACCAAAAAGTTTGCAAACAAGGCTTTCTCAAGTTTGCCCAACAACAATTCGACAAAGTTATGCTAGAGCTGAAGACTTCGTTTGAGACAAAAGACGCTAATTTCCTTGTGAGTCTCAAACAGGATTCAGAGTCTCAGCGCAAACTTATTGAAGATGATGACTCTGATGACGCTACTGAAGACATCTTACCAGGAGCGGATCCAGAGTCTCCCAGACCCAAGTCTGAGAGTTGCAGTCGGACCAGCAAGGCGACAATGATCAGTGTGAGAATGCAGCAGTCTTCTCCACTAGATTTTGAAAGCATCAAAGACAAAGTTGACAGCTTGTTTCACAAAGTAAACCTGCCAGAGAAACCTGCAGCAGATGCAAGCAAAACACTGGATACCAGCACGTACAGGGTCCAGATCAAAAAGTTTTCAATGGAGCTGACTGATAAAATGTACAGTCATCTGATGACTGGACAGACTTACCAGATTCCCATGGCTCCATTGGGAAGAAGTCTCTCTGAATCTGTCATTTCTCAGTTCAGCGGGAAGGTGGTAGCCAGTCAGTTCCACTTTTCTCCTGAGGTTCTGTATGTCATGACAGAGGATGCTGTGGGAAAGTTTCTGCAACAGGTACTACTCTGGTTGGAGAAAGAATCATCAAATCAAACAATTCAAAGTGACAAAGTGTCTGGTGCACTAAATGACATCACAGACCTACTAACAACAATGCTGACCACAATAGAAGAAAACGTCAACGAGCCGGAGTCCATTGAAGCCAGCGACAGGCAGAGTACAACAGCCTGTTGTTCACGTTCGGGCTCACCTGCTGAAGACCCTGCACAATCCACAGGAGTCATATCTCCTAAAGTAACCTCTGAGCCTGCACCAGTCTCCCCATGCTCTGAAAAGTCAGGGGAGGGACACGTAGCAGTGTCTAATGATACTTTATCTCCAGCAACAAAGAAGATAGCCAACAACTTCATCACTGCTCTGGTCATGAGGCTCTTTACGAAAGCCCCTCGGAAAGCCAGAAGATCAGTACAGATGGCAGACATCAACACCATCATAGAGCGTCTGGCAGAAAAGGTGTTGGGGGAGATCATCATGACTAGCTCTGCTGAGAAAAACCTGAAAAAAATTAACAAGGCAGTGATTAAAGACCTTGGCCAGGAGTTTGGCTCTCTGAAAAAGACACTGGAGGCAGCAATGGCATCAAACGATACATCTTTTGATGATGCTGTTGTAAAGTATCTCAGAGTCCACGTCCTCAGCCCACCCCCAAAGTCTGCAGTGTCCAGGTTCTTTTCCGCAGTGGGAAAGACATTAAGCACGACCTTTCAGTGGAGAAACGTGAACACCTACAATCTCCCCCTTTTTTACGTCTTTTAACATCTTGTAACATACTGCATTCATCTTGAAGGAAACAATTCAATGGGTTTACAAATCGCCACCCCCTCCATCTCACCTGACTTGTAGTAAGTCAGATGGGTGGAGGAAGACTTCTCTCCTTCAAGATGAATGCCATTAATTGACCTTCCTCACAGCGGGCATTTTAACCTATAATAGCAGTCGATGTGTTCTATTTAGGTGTGTCAATACACCACATCTACATGGAATGCAGTCACACTGCAATGTCTGCTGTGAGGACCATTCAGGCAGCACGGGAGCTCAGTGGTTAACACTGTTCTCACAGCAACGATCAAGGCTGGATTTCCTGCCTTGATCTTTGCTGTGTGGTGTTTCTACACTCTTGTGTTGCCGTGGGTTTTTCCCCGGGTACTCCGGTTTCCTCCCACATTTCAAATCAGAACATCGAACAAAAAAAAATGAATTTGATTGAAAATCAAAATGTCAAAATCAAAACAAAAAAAAATTAGAAAATAAACAAAACTCAATCAGGAATTAAGTTTGGTCATGTTTTCCCTTTTCTGACAGATGTTGACGAAGTTAGAAATAATGAATTCAGATTGATTTCAGCTCAATACAACTAAATTAGCTTCACATTACAAGATTTATATTTTGTCTGATGGAATTAATCAGAAGAAATTAAATGCATTTGCAACCTTACAGCACTGAACACTGAGAGAAACAGTTCAGTAGGTCTTCAGTATCTGTGCCTTAAAAGTAGCCTAATCCTTTACTGTTTATCTGGGAGGCTATCATTATGTAGAGATTTCACAGACTGCTAGTACTATTCTCTATCAGGGTATATCAAGTGAAATAAAAATACATATTGTGATACAGTAAAGTTTCTGGAAAAGTATTGAGAAATTGTTTATTGAGAAAATAACAGCAGAATATGGAAGTCTGTAAGGGACTATATCAAAATCATAATGTAAATGTGAAAATATAATTCCAAATAGCTAAATCATTTTCCAGGTGTTATTTGAGTAAAAATGAAATTGCAATAATACAATTGCATTTTCATTTTCACATATTTGTATGTGTGTTCTATGACCATATGAAAATGGAAAAGCCGTTGGACGTTTCATTTTCAATGGACAATTTATAAATGTATTTCAAATTTGGAAATAAAAATTCAATATAAACAATGTTACCTGATTTTTCCATTAATGCAAGCATTATTTAAGTCAAGTCAAGTCAATTTTATTTGTATAGCGCCAAATCATAACAAAAGTTATCACAAGACGCTTTTCACATAGAGTAGGTCTAGACCATACTTTTTAATACTATTATTTACAGAGACCCAACAGTTCCCACCATGAGCAAGCACTTGGCGACGGTGGCGAGGAAAAACTCCCTTTTAACAGGTAGAAACCTTGAGCAGAACCAGGCTCTGGGTGGGCGGCCATCTGCATCAACCGAGTTGGGTGGAAAGGGGAGGAGGGAGGGGGAGAGGGGAGACAGAGCAGGAGCACAGACAACAAATCAGACTAATAATAATAACAACTGCAGCAGTGAATGCGGAGCAGGAACATGGGGGCAGTAGACAGTCGGCAAACACAGATCCAGAATCTACAGCTCCAGAGGTGGAAATACCTGCAGAAAGTGAGAAGGCGAAAAAGCACAGAAAGCACAGGAACTACCGGGAAGAAGTGCAGTTAGTAACGTGTATTAGTGGGATAGGAATGCGTACAGATAGAGAGGGAGAGGAGGAGAGAGAAGCTCAGTGCGTCATAGGAAGTCCCCCGGCAGTCTTAAGCCTATAACAGCATAACTAAGGGATGGTTCAGGACTCACCTGAGCCAGCGCTAACTATAAGTGAGGTATCTGAGCTGAGAGATGTCTCTGCCATGTGTGTCCAAAGTTTAGGCACATGTGTGTTTAATGTTTAGGTAGGCCTATGTCAAAGGTCTGGCGCCATCCTGGATGGAGGTCACTTGGGGGTTGTTTTTCTAAAGTTCCAAAGAGAGGAGATTAGTTTTAATATGAACCATATGTTCATACCTTCCCTTTTTGTAAAAATAGCCATATATGGTTATGAGGTTGGCTCTGAGCCTATCTTGTTACCACACATTAGCTATACCATGAGGCTTTAAAAGGTGTAGTTTGGGTGGAAAACGGGAGAGATTCACATTGGCTTCGGATCCTCTCACAGGCAATCCATGGTGCTTGTTTTGACGCTGTACTTTTTGTAATAAACCTTTTTATACAAATAAGTCGGTGTCAGCGGAGATTTCTTCATCATCATCACATCATCGCTACAGAAGATACAACATAAGCTTTATCAAAAAGGAACGTTTTTAGCATACTCTTAAACGAAGAGAGGGTGTCTGCCTCCCAAACCCAAATTGGGAGCTGATTCCACAGAAGAGGAGCTTCATAACTAAAGGCTCTGGCTCCCATTCCACTTTTAGAGACTTTAGATACCACAAGTAACCCTGCATTCTGTGAGCGTAGTGCTCTAGTGGGGTAATACGGTACTATCAGCTCTTTAAGATATGATGGTGCCTGACCAATAAGAGCTTTGTAAGTGAGGAGGACGACTTTAAATTCTATTCTAGATTTTACAGGGAGCCAGTGCAGAGAAGCTAATATCGGAGAAATATGTACTCTTTTGCTAGTTCCTGTCAGTACATGTGCAGCCGCATTCTGGATCAGCTGGAGAGTCTTTAGAGACTTATTGGGGCAGCCTGATTATAAGGAATTACAATAATCCAACCTAGAAGTAACAAATGCATGAACTAGTTTTTCTGCATCTTTTTGAGACAGGATATGCCTGATTTTTATAATGTTACGTAGTGGAAGAAGGCAGTCCTTGAAGTCTGTTTTATATGGACATTAAAGGACATGTCCTGATCAAAGATTACTCCTAGACTCCTTACAGCTGTGCTAGAGGCCAGGACAATGCCATCTAGAGTAACTATATCTATACATAGTGCATCTCGCAGGTAATTGAGTATCATCTGCATAGCAGTGAAGGTTTATGGAGTGTTTCCTAAAAATATTGCCTAAAGGAAGCATATAAAAGTTAAATAAAAGTGGTCCGAGCACTGAACCTTGTGGAACTCTGTGACTAACTTCCATGTGCACGGAGGATTCATCATTTACATGGACAAACTGAAATCTATCTGATAAATACGACTGAAACCAGCTTAGTGCGGGTCCTTTGACGCCAATCAAATGCTCCAGTCTCTGTAATAGGATACAATGGTCAATGGTATCGAAAGCGGCACTGAGATCTAACAGAACAAGTACAGAGACAAATCCTTTATCTGACGCAATCAAAAGGTCGTTTGTCACTTTCACCAGTGCTGTCTCTGTGCAATGATATTCCCTAAATCCTTACTGAAAATCCTCAAATAAACTATTGCTGTTTAGAAAGTCACAAAACTGATTAACGACCACTTTCTCAAAGATTTTGGAGAGAAAGGGAAGGTTAGATATAGGTCTATAACTGGCTAAAACCCCTGGATCAAGCGTAGGCTTTTTAAGAAGAGGTTTAATTACAGCTGCTTTGAAGGACTGTGGTACATAGCCTGTTAATAAAGACAGATTGATCATGTCTAGTAAAGGAGTGCTAACTAAGGGTAAAACTTCTTTAAGCAGCCTGGTTGGGATGGGGTCTAAGAGGCAGGTTGTTGGTTTAGAACGAAAAAATCATTGAAGTTAGTTGGTAAAGGTCAATTGGAGAAAAACAGTCTAAATATAAATCTGGTTCTACAGATGCTTCTGAGGTTCCTGAGGTTCCTGTACTCGAAGATGTATCTGAACTGGCTGAGAGCACAAGATGATTAATTTTTTCTCTAATAGTTAGAATTTTATCATCAAAGAAGCTCATGAAATTATTACTACTGAGCGCTCTGGGAATACATTGCTCAACAGAGCTCTGACTCTGTGTCAGCCTGGCTACAGTGCTGAAAAGAAACCTAGGGTTGTTCTTATGTTCCTCTATTAGTGAGGAGTAATAGGCTCCTCTGGCATTACAGAGGGCCTTCCTGTATGTTCTAAGACTATCTTGCCAAACTAAATGAGTTTCCTCCAGTTTGGTGGAACGCCATTTCCTTTCTAATTTTTGCGATGTTTCTTTTAATTTGCGGGTTAAGGAGTTATACCATGGAGCTAACCTCTTTTGTTTTATTATCTTCTTTTTGATAGGGGCAATAGAATCAAGAGTCGTTCGCAGTGAGCCTGCAGCACTATCAACCAGATGAGTGTGTGTTCCACCGGAACAGTCTACAGTGAAGAAAGCAAATGTTCCAGCAAGAGATACTGTAAGACTGAGAGCACACTGGCAGATGAAGAGAAAGACAAAAGAGACTCACATATGTGCAACCTGCAGTATACTGGATCCAATGACCAGCTGATTCAGAACTTGCACACCAATGGAGTGTGTGAAAAGCCTGGATACAGAACTACAACTGCCGCTGCACTGCACTCTGATGTATGACGAGACTCAGCAACACACTGACTACAAAGAATGCTGGACAGAGTTGATTACTGGCAAAATATTCTCTGTAATATGTCAGTACCTGTATGTTATACCACAAGGAGTAGCAGCAGCTGTTGTTCTAACACCATAACTATGCCACTGGTTTCAAATCACCAACTCCGTCCCACATGTCATACTCATGATAGCTGATGGAAAAGAATCACGTGACCTGGGACCAATGGTGAAGGCAGCACTACAAGTGACTGT
The DNA here is from genome assembly GCA_031216445.1 of Lateolabrax maculatus. Lineage (NCBI taxonomy): Eukaryota > Metazoa > Chordata > Actinopteri > Acropomatiformes > Lateolabracidae > Lateolabrax > Lateolabrax maculatus. Next base: position 6,750,002 of record CM062216.1, read on the forward strand.
ATGGAAACCAACTCAAAACAAGCATGTGCAGTCATCCTCCGATGGACAATATCTGAAAATATTTCTGCGAGCATATGACGAAGGAACTAGAGTCCAAGTTCTACTAAGTCAAAGATTCCCTACTCAACTGCCACTCTCAGAAGAACATAGTGTGCTACTACGTCAGACACAACATGAATTATGGTCGCAACATAAAACAGATGTAGGGCTAGTTAGGTCAGCACAGCCAGTTCACATCAAAGTAAAAGAGGGCATTGTGTAGCCATACAAAAAAACAATATCCATTAAAACCACACCAAATAGCAGGTATAAGATCCACCATCAAGGGCTTGGTAGCAGCAGGTGTATTAAAACCAACAAAAAGTCTATGTGATACACCAACTTTTCCAATCAAAAAAACTAAACTCTAGTGATTATCGATTGGTGCATGATTTGCGCGCCATTAATTCCATTGTTCATGCAGAAATACCTGTGGTCCCAGACGCACATACTTTGCTTTCTAACATCCCACACACTGCCTGCTGATACACAGTCATTGATCTATGCTCAGCATTTTTTAGTGTGCCATTACACCCAAATTCACAATATTTGTTTGCTGATACATATCAAGGACAGCTGTATACGTACACACGTCTCACGCAAGGCTATGTTAGCTAACGACCTACAACACTTAGATGTGTTTAGTACAGTACTACAATACCTAAACCTCAAACGGTGGGACACATGTTGTCATTTCTCAGGATGGCTGGTTTCAGTCGACCGTGGATCTGCGATTATGCAATCAAAACAGCCCCACTACGCGGCTTGGTCCGAGCTGCAGGGCAAACAAATGGCTCAGCTGAACTACAAAGGACCGCAGAAGCTGAAGGATTTCAATCCCTAAAACAGGACATGCAAATGGAACCTGCACTTGGTAACCCTAATTATGCTAATGTGTTTAACTTATATGTTGCAGAAAAAGCAGGATATGCATGTGCAGTTTTGATGCAGGACACTCCCACAGGTAAGCAGCCAATAGCATATTACAGCACCAAATTGGACAACATTGAAACAGGTCTTCCTCCCTGTTAACAAGGGCTGACAGCAGCTGCTTTTGCCCTCCAAAAAGCATTGGCTATTACAATGGGGCATCCAACCATTTTGTACACATCCCATCAACTGCATGCATGGTTTGTGTTAACACAAGCTCGCAGGACAGGCTATGAGGTAATCCTCTCTGCCCCAGAGTTCACAATACAACGATGCACTACAATTAATCCTGCCACACGAATGGTGACGCCTCTAGAAGGAACACCGCATGATTGTCTCCAGTCAACAGATGTGTTCCTGAGGCCACGTAAAGAATCATATAACCAGCCAATACCAGCACAACTTACCTTTTTTGTAGACGGTTCCTGTTTTAGGGATGCTGCAGGAAACCATGCTGGTTATGCCATCATACAATTGCATCCTGATGACTCCTTTACTGAAGTAGAGACCATGAAACTTGCTCAGCCTTGTTCAGTGCAGCTTGCAGAAATCAAGGCTCGGACTGCAGCATGTCGCCTGGCAGCAAGTAAGACTTTAAACGTTTATACAGACTCACGATATGCATATGCAGTCTGTCATGTTCATGGCGTTCAAGGGTTTCTGAGAGCAGATGGTTCCCCAGTAACTCATCGAGAAGCCATCTCAGCTTTACTAGAAGCCATACACCATCCAAAAGCGTTAGCCATTAAATGCGCAGCTCATCAAAAAACCTAATCTAATTCCCTGATAGCTAAAGGCAACAACTTGGCAGATGAAGCTGCAAAATGCGTAGTTACACCCACCTGTATAGGACCACTGCTAATAGCTGAAGATTATGAACCACTAACAAACTTAGCATCTCTAATGGCAGCACAACATCAGGCAGGTTCATATGCACATTCTGTATGGCTAAAAAGGGGGTGAAGAAGGTCCATCACATATGGTGAAGTGCACATGGACATTTTGTCCTCCCAATATCCCTGATACAGGTTGCTATATGCAGTGCACATGGCCAGGACCATTGCGCAAGGGGGGGAGGTGTTGAGACGACTTCAAAAAGTTTGGTGGTTGCCATTTTACAGATTGCAATTGAGTGTGAAGTGTGTGCACATCATAACATAAGGAAAGCATTTTCAGCACCAATTGCACATATTCCACCACCAGAAGGTCCTTTTCGACATCTAATGTTGGACTATATAGATATGACAGAGCGAATAAGAGGATTCAGATACATTTTATTGGTGGTTGACAGATTGTAGATCCGTGGCTAAATTTTCATGTAAAGAAGTTTTTTCAGGATTTGGAATATCAGAGACCATCAGCTCCAATAATGGACCTGCATTTGTAGCTGATACAATAAAAATAGCCCTAAAAAAGCTACAAATAAAGCAGAAGTTTGGAAGTGTGTATCACCCACAGTCACAGGGAGCAGTGGAAAGGGCAAATGGCACTCTAAAAGCAAAACTTGCAAAAATTATAGCAGATAGTATAAAATCAATTGGGTAGATGCATTGCCGCTTGCTTTGATGTCTATGCGAACACTAACACTAAATTAACCGACCAACACATCTAACACCACACAAGGCACTTACAGGGAGACCAATGCTGGTTCCCTTTTGTAGGGGGCCGTATGAAGGGCCACCGCTTGAGCAATGCTAAAGAGAACTAACATACTACCTGCGACACCTAACACAAATTCACAAAGCTGTGCTCCAACAGGTAAAAGCTGTGTCTGAGGACAGAGACGCTGACATTCCAGAGCAGCTAAGGAGAGTTGAACCTGGAGACTGGGTCTACGTGAAGGTGTTCTAACGAAAGTGGGACCAACCAAGGAGAGAAGGACCGTTTAAAGTTATCCTAGCTACCCCAACTGCGCTGAAAGTAGAGGGTAAGAAATTTTGGTTCCATTTAAACCATTGCTTCAGAGCGAGGGATCCAGGTGAGATAGCAAGGGCACAACACACACGCATGCGGTTCACAGACAATGCCTAAAAGAAGGGACAGTGACGGTAGTGGTACAATGTTCACGAAATCAATGCAAAGAGATAAACCTACATCAAACCATGACTGCTGAAGAAGCAACTAAATTGCCCCAAATTTATGTAAAAAATTGTTGAGTAATCTAAAAACCCTGAGAGAGGAACACGTAGCAAGCTCAAACTGGAGCACTAAAAATCAAGCTCTCTCTAAGGTTTGGGAGTGGTTGAATAATCTGTCATGCCACAAAATCCTACAGGTGATTGGAATGCTCCTGGGAGGATTCTCACTGTTAGTGGCAATTGTCATGTGTTGCATACTTCCAATAACCTCAGCAATGATAAAGAAAGTGACAAAATATCTTCCAGGACAATTCCTGCTTCAAATCCAAAACGACATAAATCTGGAGGTAACAATAAGAAAAGATGACAAGGAACCATTGTATGGAAGCATGAAAATAAATACCTAATTAAAGTGATGAAACGCAAGAGGTAAACCTAAATCACAGATGTCACATGAGTATCATAAAGATTTACAAATAATATTGGATGTGTTCCCTTTTGGCCCAATACTTATAGCACAATCAGAAACTACAGTATTTAAACTCTTCTGTGCACTCCAGGGGTTTTCCATTCTTAAGTTTTTTTTTTTACTGGAAACATGGATACAGCAGTCCAAGCATCTACATCAGGACTGCCGCAAGCTCGACGAGGGGCTGTAAACCGAACAATGATAATGTGACTTTAGAGTCACAAAGGGTGTGGTGTAATTTTTCATTAAAACATGTGATGTGCTGAAAAAGATAAAATGCAAATGCAAAACTTTCCTTTCCTTTAACCTAAAGCTCTCAGGCTGTACCTCCACACCCGTCAGTGTCAGTCCTGCTACTGTGTCCTTGAGCCTCTCTCCAGTGAGAAGGGCCTCAGTTAAATGCCAAAAATGATTAAGCTTCCTGTAGGTTTTTACAACCCTTCATTTCTTTCATTTAGGCAACCTGTTAAGTTTTTATGATGTGTGTTAATTAAGAAGTACAATAATGAGAAGTAAATGTTAATCAATCAAAAAATAATCAATAAAAACATGAACCTGCATGAACATATTTGATGTGATTTTCACTGAACTTGCATGAACATATTTTGTGATCCTCACTGACCCAGCCATGAACCCAATTGCACCTGCAGGAGTGAACCGGTTTGAACCAGTATGAACCAGCCACAGGCTGGTGGTGGCACATGCAAAAAGAACTGATATAATGGTGAAAAAATGATGGGTTAATACATGGTTTTGAAGCAAAAAATAGGCGGGGACAAGTGTGGTCTCAAGAGTATGAAGGTAGAGGCACAGGCCAACATAGGTCAGAGCTATCTTCAAGTGTAACTTGTGTGCACTCTGAACATCTCTCCTTTAACGTCGACATTAAAGTTTTGTTGCCCAGAACTCTGACTCCTGTTGAAGATTTTTGGACTCAAATGAGAAGTTTTTCTTGAACAATTGAACACTGATAAAACTTAAAATCTGGGCCCAGTGAGGCGGCCTCTGTGCTGTTTCCATGCCAACAGGACATCCAGAATAACTATTTTCTCCCATCTGATCTCAGATCAGACTCCAGAGACAACAAATGAAAACAATGCAATGAACAGTCAGAAAACCCTAATGAGCAGGGACCTTATTGTGTATCTAAGGGAGGGAATGGCTGCTGTAAACTGAAAGGGAAGGAATAAAAAAGAATTAAGTGAGGAAAGAAAGAAAGAAAGGATGAGCAAAAAGAAAAAATGAAAGTAACAAAGAAAGGAAGAAATTAAAGAAAAAAAGAAAATATGGGTAATATGAAGACAGTAAAGACAGAAGAAGAAAAAGACATAAAATAGAAATAATCCAATTAGGAAGAAAGAAAGAAAGACAGGAAGGAAGGAAGGGATAAGGAAAGAAAGTATGACAAAGTAAAGGATGAGGGAAACAGACAAAGTAAGCAGTTTGATTTAGATGTTATCACTGATCTCGTCTTGAGCTTGATTTCCTGTTAGAAGAATAAAACAGAAATAAAGTGAACACACAGACACACACACACACACACACACAGTGGGCTTTGTTTGGTGGACTCGGAGGAGATGTTGTTACTGTGTGTGAGGCCGACATTAAAGAAGGGTTGTGTGATCGTTTCCTGTCCGGGTCTGTGTTTGTGTGGAGGAGCAGGAGAGACGGCTACAGACGCTTCACCTCCGCAGGTAACACAGTCATTTATCAAGACGGCTGTTCAACAAGCAGACACAGGCTCAACCAGCGTACTGTGGTGTGTAAAACATGTCGAGAGACTGCGGTCAAAGCAGGGGAGAATATCACGTTTCTGCCTGTTTCTGCTTGTTGAACAGCAGTTTTGATGAATGACTCTGTTACCTGCGAAGGTTTTATTAAAGTTACAGAGACAAGCGAAGTTGTTGTTAACTCAAACCTCATCTTTACTTCACCTGCTGCACTGTCTCTCCATCATTTGTCTATACTTGATATAAGCGTCCCAGCAGCTGTCTCTGGGCCTATGGGACTATGTAAGACTGGCAGGTTATGAACACCAAGAACCAACTAATAATATTGAATACGCAGCACAACACATCAATCAAAAGTCAAACCACACAACACAAGGCTTTGTTACTAAATTCATCATCAGACATTAATAATGACACAGCTGACTGAACAGGTAGACTTAAATAGGAGAAAGGTGCGTCGTACAAATCAATGACAACGAAAAACTAAAATTAATGTTTTTGTTTTCCTAAGGCTTGTATTAGAGGCTGCAGTGAGAGATCCACTTATACATCTGGAGACTAACACATCAGAAACCTACTACATTGTATTCTTGTTTTACTTTTGTTTTCACTTTCCTGCACAGTTAAATGCAAAAGAAATCTTTAAAAAGAAGAAGAAAAAAAAAACTTTCCATTTCTCCACTCATCTGTACTGCGTCAGTCTTACTGTGTCAACTTCTGGAGGTAAAAAGAAACCTGTTGCTATTGAAACCAAGTGTAGCTTATTATATATATATATATATACTTATAGTGTGTTTTTACCAATAGCTGTTTCAACATCACACCCATTTCCAGTAAGAGGTGGAACTTCATAAAAAATAAAAAAAAAACACCCTGGCCCTGTGAGCAGTGGACTTCCAATAGTTCAGCATTTAGCAGCAGAGCTCTAGTGGTGGAAAGTAACTAAGTACATTTACTTAAGTACAATCTTGAGGTACTTGTACATAGCTTTAATATTTCCACTTTATGCTACTTCATAATTCTCCTCCACTATTTACTTTTTGGACTGTTTATTGTGATGCTAATATTTTGTTACTTTTACTTCAGTAACATTTTGAATGCAGGACTTTACTTGTATTTCTACACTGTAGTATTGCTGTTTCTGCTGTAGTAAAATATCTGAGCACTTCTTCCACCACTGCAGAGCTCTGCAGACAACAACCAGAGAGCAGGAGCAGAGCAGCAGACTGGATTCAGGACCACTTCTCCCAGTGAGTCCAGTAAAAACACCAGTCAATGTTTTACAGCTGCTGAGATCAGAGATGTTCTGTATGAGGAAAACAGGATCCTGTATTTCTAAACTGTCAACTACAGAACAACTTACATTCTTCATGTCTTTGCTCTTCTTTGTTCAGCGTCTGTGTCGAGGTCAGTGTTCTCTACAGGTCAGGAGGCTCCAGTGACACTTCATTAGAGACAGACAGACTAAATCACAGAGATAGTCTCAATTTAAACACATTTCTTAAGATAAGGCTTTACTGATCCCCAGAGGTCAAATGCATGTGTTGCAGCACCAAAAGGACATAAATAAAGAAATAGCCTAAATAAATGAATAGATTTAATAGGAATAGAAATAATTATTCAAGAGCAATTAAAGTCATAATCACAGGACAAGCAATGTACACTTCCCATGACCAGTGTTGCACTAAAAACTACTGTAATAGTGCAGTACTGCATTTGTCTGTATTAATATAAAAATATAATATAAAATGTATAGTATATAATATTATAAAACAGTATAATGTATACATATAACAACTTTTATTTGTTTGTGCAAAAAAATGTGCAAAGTTACATACAATTAATGCAGATCATACAGATTGTACAAAATGTATTTTACATAATATTTTGCTCTGATGATGTTTTTAAATGACAGTTACAGCAAATCCAGAATTAATTTTATTTTTTAGTTACATTTATTATCAGGTATAAAGCATTGATTCAATAAAATGTTCATGGCACGAGAATTGCAGTTAATTAAAAATTCCAGTAATCTACATTTTTATGAATTAAGAGTTGAATTTTCATACATATACACATCAAATGTGATCATAGTGTCAGATAAAGGCACACAGTAATCTCTGCTCACTGAGCACTACTGTATCACACAAGACTTTGCTTTTGCTTTTTCATCGACTTCATCAGATGGAGTTTCCATCTCTGTTCTTTGTTTCCTCATCTCCATCTTCATCTCTGGAAAAAATGGCGTCTCCACGATAGCTTCGTTTTTCTCTGATGTCAGCAGACCTTTGCTCAGGGAGTCATGGATCTTCTGCCAAGAGTCCATCTCTGAGCTCCAAAGTGCAGCTCTGGCTCTGATGAACTGTGACAATTCGGTCTCGCTGCCTTTGGCCAGACTGATGCTGTCTTTACAGATGAAGAAGATATCCATGCCAAGGAAAAGAGCATTGGCTGCGATGAGACCGGCCCTGGCCGACTTGGAGAGGGCAAGAGGCCCTTTGACTGCTGCCTGTCCGATATCTGGGATATCTGAGGCCACCCTGGGCACGTTACGTAAGGCTTTACCTTCCTGGGCCACCACCTTGCCAGCACTTGCAATCAGCTCTTCACTTTTTAACATCTTAACAGCGGAGGCAGCATCAACAAGTGCATCAATACTGTTTCCAATAGCACCAGCTTTACAAAGCACCTTGCCTACTCCCACAACTACATCTATCTGGCTTGTTTCCCTTCTGGTGACCTCCTCCAGACAATCCTGGAGAATCTGCACATCCTCCATGAAGCTCTGGAAGACTTCACCAGCTTTCTTTTGTTGCGTACGGTTTACTCCAATCTCTGTGGCGGTGGTGACTGCACTGTTCACTCCGCTGGTAATTCCCAGCCCTACCCCGGTCATCGTCAGGGCTAGAGACACTCCAGCTGTGAAAGGAATTAATGCCAAACCAATGATGGAAAGAACACCCCCAACTGCCCCCACTGAGCTGCCTGCCACACTGGAGATCTTTGCCCCCTTATTCATCCTGTCTAGCTGAACAGCAGTCTCTTCCAGATCTTTCAGAAACTGCAGCATCCTGGGCTGACGGTTGTTGAACTCATCCATGAAGCCAGAACATGATTCCCCCTGAAACAAGAACACCATCCGGAAGTTCTGGTTCATCCTGATGAAAAGGAAATTTAGAGAAAGAATAAATAAGATGACACATCTCAGAGTTAGGGACACATTAGGAGCAAAAGAATCAACATAAAACCGATATAAGTGGCTACACTATTTTGTCCTGCTGGACAGGACCCAGGCTGACTCCAATTTAAACAAGACTAAGAGAGACATTTGCAAATAAGCACTAAACACACATGGGAGTGCCATTAGTCATGCAGGTATTTGCTCATAAACCAAAGTATTGGGAAAATTTATATTTTGACCTGAATGTGGTGCGAGAGGAAAAGTCAGGGGATCACCAAAGTAAGTAATTAGGATTCATCCTTTTGGAGCAATGGATACCTATATCAAATTTCATGAAAATCCACCAAATAGTTGTTGAGATATTCTGACAGCCATCAATGCTATCCATAGAGCCGTGCTGCTGGCAGCGTAGGAACGTAAACAAGTCAGCATGTAATGTCAAAACAGTCTTTTGACATTACATTACTTAAACTCATACCATGTGTGTTGACTTTTTTTGGTGGGGGGCAAAAAAACATACATTGCTTACCTAATTTCATCAAGCTGATTAATGTGACAAAGCATCCTTTGTACATCATCTTCAGACAAATCCCCATCGAGGTCGACCACAGTCTTCATGCTCATCTCTGGGCAAAACTCACTGAAGGAGCTGTGACAGACACAGTTACACTTACTTCCTAAAATAGATGTTGTTTATTCTGCAATGTGTGCATTTTACTACTAAAAAATGTCAGTTTACCTTTTCTCTAACTTCTCACAGATTGTCTGGGTGGTCTGAATATATTTGTCCAGCTGATATGACAGCACTTCTGCATTCTGAAGTTTGGGGAGGAAGAAGACACTTGCATCTCTTTTAAACTCCAGGAGGAGAGGACAGATCAGCCGTGCAGCAGTGATGACAACCTGAACCTGTTCAGGGCTGATCCCTTTGGGCAGATGTAACACCCGGTTCTCCTCCATGAACACATGAAGTGAGGTGACCGCCAGCTTCTCCACTGCATCCAGGAAGTAGTCGAGCTTCTCCAGGCCTCCCAGAGTGTCCTTCACCACAGCGGCCAGCTCCTGCTGCAGCTCTTCACGCCTGCTGTCTGCAGTCACCTGGGTCACCTTGCTCTTCATATATTCCAAAAAGGCCGTACCTTTGTCCTCTGACTGGGTAAAATGGCCGATGCTTAGGTCAATTTTGTCAGCCCGGTCTTTGATGTCCATTATCATTTCCAACTCTGTCTCCCTCCCAAGCATCCACTTAGAGTTCTTCTCACAGAATTCTTTCACTGTGTTCATGTAGGTGAGGGTGTCTGTGGTGTAGCTGCACAGGGCCTCCTGTAGTTCCTTTCTGTAAGACAAATGATAATCCAGTTTGTGAGATTTCAAAACAAATTCACGCAATCCACTGAACTGTTGTTGTGGAGTTAGTCTCACATTGTAAGACCTAATGCATCTCAACCCAAGGTTTGTTATGTAGGAGAAATATCTGGCAGCAACAGTTACATTTCATTAAAATACAGCAGCATTAGTAAAGCAGTTTAATACAGCAGATTACTGCTGCTTTAAGAAAATGAACCTGCGTCTCAGGCTTTTTCTATATGTTTCCTGTAATATCTTGTATGGTCTGCAGTAGTATTTAGTATAATATCCATTCAGATAAGTGTCAGGGTTGATCTGCTGTGGCAGGAAGTATGATCACGACCACAAAGAGACACAGTAAAAGACACTGAACGGCTACAGCGAGACTAAATGACTGCAAAGACATGCAGAAAAACACGACAGCTGCAGCAGTTCATGATCATACTAACTGACTGACGTTCACTAATCCACATACTGTATGGACTGTGTTTGGGCCAAATGGCTACAAAAAATGTATCCTTGTTTGATAAGAAATTGTCCCATTGTTGGTGTGGATACAGAAACTGGGTCAACAACATGTACAGTTTGTGCCACAGGCCTGGGTCCATTTGACACATGTGGTCCAGATTTTGCGTTTGCTTTTGGTTGATTCCAAACCAGACCTGATCATTTTTGCTGTCTGGTTAAATTCCCCAAGGCAAGTATTTTATGTATAGACATAAATGCTGTATTTAGGATAAATGGACTGAAATCTGAGGGGTTGTGAAATGATACTTGTTGTGTTATGTTCCTCTAATCTTTGCGGTTTCATGGCTAAAAAAAAGCTGTGTTCTTTAAATTAAACAAGTCATGATTCATAGACAAGTTCAGCCAGTGGCACTGCTTTGTTTTGGGGGGTCACAAGCCAAAAAGGTTTGCAACCGCTGCTGTACATAGTTCAGCCAGGGTGTAGCGCTGTTTGTATTTCTCGTTGCATTTACAGAGGTTGGCCAGCAGGGGGCGCCACAGCACACATAGTTTCAGTGACAAAACTGTTGGAAGCTTTCAAACAAGGTTTCAGAAAACTTCACTTTCACCACCATTGGGCAATACTGTACATATTCTTTAGGAACAATAGTTTTCAGTACGATACATTTTAAACTGTGGAATGATTCTACTGTGATGATGATTACAGTGATTGACTGAGGTGCCCTTTCCTCTACTTGTTGCCTTTGTTTTGTTTTAAGATGCAACCTTCATTTCTACATGTACCAAATGCTAAAAAACAAACAAATCTCAGAAGGATCAGGTATGTCAGTGAGCTCTGAGCGTTAAAACACACTCAAATGTCGGATTTATTTAACTTATCTTCATAACAAGTTGTGTTAATCGTTTCAGACATTCAGAGATGTGTCCACTCATTGATAAATACTGCTGTTAGGCTACTATAGGCTTTTCTTTCATTTCCTGTACAACAGCAGCGTCAAAAATAGTCAAACTATTTACCTTGCCGTAGACATGTTTCTCCTCTCGGTGTGCCGTCTTCAGTTCCCTACTGTGGCCTCAACTTGTTACCTGCGCGGTTGAAATAAAAAAGAAATCAAGACTGGAAATCCGCTGCTTTGCCGTGCAGCAGATCAGCACCTCATTTGTGGACTGAATCCTCTGAAATAACCAAATCGCCACTCGCTGAGCGATCCTGTGGACGAGACTTCGGTAGGTAACTTATGGTTTCGTTTTCCAGACTTCACATCAGCAGCTTCATCAGGCTACTCCCACTTGTGTACTTGGCTCCTCCAGGCTCGGCCGTCTGCTTCATTCAGCAGGCTGAAACTGTGTGTTCACCTGTTCAAAGCTGATATCCCGGTGCTGCCTTCAAACATGTTGCCTGGGTTGATTGATTATACATTTTGGTACAGATTAAACAAGATCAAACAAATAAGGTGCAGCTAATAGTTAACTAGTGAGCTTTAAAGGAAGGTGCTTGTAGCCAGATGTGTCTCACTTTCCACCAGCAGTCAAATTAGAGTATTTCCTAAAAATGTTTAATCTATCCTGTTCCCTAAAGTATCCTATGTTAGTTTAGTTGTGCCTGTTATCGTGACAACCTTAAGCTTTTATTTTGAAAATCTGTAAATGGCATTGCTGTGCCCCATTTTAACCTTAAAAGAGGTCTTATAAAAATGGCTTGGAGGTGACTTGATGCAAAAAGAAATAAAGATAATAATACAGTTTAATGATACAGAAACAGAAAGTGAAAGGTACATTGATGTGACTTTTAGCAGAAGTCTTGTGTAACAGCACCACCCAGTGGTGTAGGCCTTTGAATCTAAATGTATCTCTTTTGTTCTCTTTGTAAAATTAAACAATAATGAATGAAATAGTCAATAATCAAACCCTGGACCTTCTTGCTGTGAGGCAAGTGCTAGCCACTGAGCCACCTGTACCATGACTGCACATGTCAGGGGTCATATTAAAACATCACATACAGCACACACACACATGAACAGTGGTGTGTATACAAGCATAGGTGGTGAGGCGGCCTCTGTGCTGTTTCCATGCCAACAGGACATCCAGAATAACTATTTTCTCCCATCTGATCTCAGATCAGACTCCAGAGACAACAAATGAAAACAATGCAATGAACAGTCAGAAAAACCTCATGAGGAGAGACCTTATTGTGTGTCTGAGGGAGGGAATGGCTGCTGTAAACTGAAAGGGAAGGAATAAAAAAGAATTAAGCAAGGAAAGAAAGAAAGAAAGGATGAGCAAAAAGAAAAAAATGAAAGTAACAAAGAAAGGAAGAAATTAAAGAAAAAAAGAAAATATGGGTAATATGAAGAGAGAGATGTTATCACTGATCTCGTCTTGAGCTTGATTTCCTGTTAGAAGAAGAATAAAACAGAAATAAAGTGAACACACACACACACACACACACACACACACACACACACACACACACACACACACACAGATTCAGTAGCTACTTGTGATTGTTTTTCCCCGAGGGGCAAATGGACACTCAATCTGCTCAGCACACTGTCTGTACAGCACAGCGCCTGTAACAACTCTTCACTGATACTTTCACAAAGCTCAGACTGAAACCAACATGCTGACTCCAATCACGAGCTCAGCTGATCTCCATGTGGCCAAACAACATTCCCTAAAGCGAAAGTGTGTGGCTGTGGAAAGAAGAAAGAACCCATTCTTTCTCTGACTAATACAGAGTTGAAGTCATAGGCAACAGTGGTGGAGGAATGCATTAACATGCATTGTAATGTTGCAGCTAGTTGAGGTGGAGCTCATATTACACAACTACTTTGTACAATGCTGGATAGTTTCATGTGTATCAATGTATCATAGTTTAGGGGTTGATCATGTGTGGTGTGTATTATTCCAGCACAGGAGCCCTGGTTGCACTGGATTTAATGGGAATTAACAATATGGGTACATGAGATAGAAGATGGGGGTTAAGTAGGGGCCCAACAGCACATTTTTTCCACAGGGCCTTGAAAAGGTTTTTTCTGGCCATGAGCAGCATAGATGGTGCTGGAGCAGGGCAGTGTGAGTGTGTTTGTGTGCGTGTGTGTGTGCGTGTGTGTGTGTGTGTGTGTGTGTGCGCGGCCATGTCAAAACGCTCAGTCAGCTGCACTCAGCTCAGTGCAGACACTCAGGGATCAGGGTGGAAACGCTGCTGACATGGCAGTGTCCTCACACACGCAAGACAGCTGCAAAACATTGGCAGAACACACAGCAGGACACAGAGTAACATGGTAGAACACACAGCAGTAGAACAGAACAGCAGAACCTGCAGAACACCCCCATGTATTTATTTAGATACTGAAACAGGGTCTTGAGAGAAGGAACGATTGCAGCAACTAATAACCCTTTCGATCTATATTTGGGCATGTCTATAATGTTTTGTGATAGGCTCTTGTGAAAAAAACCCTTCACCCTTTAAAATCCAAATATCTCCCCGGCGTGTTATCCACATGTTTAAGTTTCATATGATCTTTCAGTCAGCGATTTGAGCTATGAGTTTATTAGGTACACCTAGCTAACACCAATGCAGTCTAATACAATAGTGCTTCAAAAAAATCTATAATGAATGTTATAATGTTCAGCTTTTATTGAAACTGTTTTGGAGACGTGTTGATTCAGCTGTATGATCATTTTGGAGGCTACAGTTTGTGGTTGAGCTATTTCTATTATTTTGACCACCCCAATGACATCAGGGCAGGTGGGATAAATAGACAGCAAAACCTTTTTAAATTCAAACCCAGCCCCTTCCAATGACAACTATATTATCAGGAGGCTGGTATTTTCAGCAAATTGTGGCTGGTTACAGATATATTAGTGTACATGTTGGCAAATACAAAAATTGCAGTACACACTGCACATGTTTTATAGACTTACAGTTTTTTACAATTGGTAACATCCTTTTGTCCAATCTGTAGTCACATTTTCAAAACTCTAAACACAATTAGTACAACATCTGTCTATTGTGGACCATACCATTAACACATTTCATGTGGTTTTCACACAGTATGCAGTCAATTAACTGGTTTCTAAAATGCTTACATTTTATTTACATGCAAGCTTACAAAAATACCAAAATTATGGATCTTTCTTATTTGCAAATGCTTATCCATATTCTATTTTTGACTGTACATTCTTTAAAGTAAAGTTGACTCCTTCATTCATTGTTTTATAATGTTTTTACCCTGACAGTAACGATATACTGAGTAATTCTTTCATGGAAATGGTCCAACTCAAAGATAATGAGGTGCACCAAACCCTGTTGGTTGCCAGCTTATAAACCCAAAACCTATATATTATGAATTAAATATTAAAACATCAGATCCAACCCCTTCTACCTACTCACTGCACAAGCTAATCTGCTTTCCTGGAGGGAGGAAATGTTTTAACCCTGTAGACCAGAGGGCCCATGGGTGCATCCTCACCCAGAGACTCGCTCTAATCAGGTTCAATTACTGTGGATAAAAAAACGTTCAAAGTGCGACCACCTTTCAGAGAGCTTCTGCTTTTTTTTCCCTTCCCTCTCTCTTCTTTCACTCCAGAGGACAATTTACTGGAAGCACTCCCCGAGCCAATGCTCGAGGGGCGCGCTAACAAGGCCTCGATTAGGGCTGGATTTGCAGCTTTCTGAGTTAATGTCAGATTGGCATAAAGAGTCCACGTGGGACCAGCATGGTTGCAGGCCTGGGATAATTGTTTAATGAAAGCGAAGGGTGTCCCAAATCCTGGCAGAGGGGGAGAATCCGAGAGGTCTTTAGTCAGAGCTCAAGGTCCCTCTTCAGGGAAAAGTGTTCTGCAAGAACAGTTCTGCTTCAACAAGAGTTTATTTTAGAATTAATACTGGTTTCATAATGTGGTTGTTTAGGAACAGTCTTTATGAAAGGGGGCAAACCCTGACCTGGAAACCTCAGTGACACACTGTACTGACCTTTGGATCTATAAACTTACTGGTTCAGCACAGAGTGTGAGTTCAGTGTGAGCATGTAGAAATGTGTGAAGGAAGGAATGGAGAGACTGGTTGAGGTTTTTCAATTTTATTTTTACTTGACACTCTTTGCGTCAAACATTTTAGTCTCATGCATTCTTCGGCATGCGGCTACTCAGCGGCTCAGAGATGATAAATGCTGAACTCAGAGCAGCAGAAATCAGCCTGTCCGAACATGTCCCCGACCGGATCATCTGAGTATCTGACATGTGGCCCTGAGGCCTGAGAGAAACGTGATGATGACGTTTTTCACAAGGAGACGTCCAACCTGCACCGGCACTCTCTCTGACGTTGTTGGTTACATGAGCAGCTGAGCAACATTTTTCCTCCCCATCATCAGAAGCTGTTGGGTCTCGACCCAAAAAACAAAGGTTAGCCCGCTCACGATGCGCTGACGCTTGCGCAAATGGTGAACTCTGACATCAAAATGACAATTTTTAGATTTAGATTATTCTTTATTTCAGAAGAACAAGACACAACAGACATGATATATATATATATATATATATATATATATATATATATATATATATATATATATATGCATTTTTTTAACGTGAGAGCCGCTATTGTCCCCCTCTTTGAAGGCACTGAGCTTTCTACCTGCTCACAAAGGTAAATGAAAGAGGAAATGTTGAGCTCAGTAACTTAAAATTCAATGACATCTTGAGCCATTTGGGACATTTCTGTTTAGCTCTATTCACATTTATATATATTTATACTTTATACTTATACTCCACTACAGTTTTCAGATTCAGCTACAGGGGGAAAAAGCTGTTGAAACATTGATGCATCAGTATTAACAATCTAATAATATGTAAATAATTTCAGTCACAGGTGACATTATGCTGCAGGAGTACTTTTACTCAATTAGGAATTTGAATGCAGGACTTTGTAATGAAGTATTTTTACATTGTTGTACTGGTACTTTTTTCTTTAAGTAAAGGATCTGAGTTCTTCTTTCACCACTGTCAGTTTTACACACACAAAAAGTGTATCACTTCAACAGTTTATTGCATTTATTTGTTTTAATGTGTTACCAACTGACTCAAGGCTGGCAACAAAAAGAGGCCACACACAGATATATCACTCAAAAAGTAATTTATTACCGTATTTTCAGCTCCCTTTAAATAACGTATGGCTAAATAAAAAGGCTGGAGGAAAACACACCAACCCATAAGCCTTTGATTAGGGTTTTGGAGTGAGTGGAGAAATGTTAGGGGGTTATGATCGGTGTACACCACTAAAGGTCTTACTCTACCTCCCACATAAACCTCAAAGTGTCTCAATGCCCAGATGCGTTCCAGTGCCTCCTTTTCAGTGATAGAGTAGTTCAGTTGGTGGGAGTTGAACTTTTTAGAAAAGAAACTCACCGGGCAGTCAATGCCACTTTCATTAGCCTGCATGAGTACAGCACCAGCTCCCACCTTACGAGCATCCACGTACAGTGAGAAAGGCTGGTCCATCTGGGGGGCTGCCAGGACAGGGGCAGAACACAACTACGACTTGACAGACTCAAAACCTTCTTGACAGGCGAGAGACCAGTCAAACTTAACCTTCGAGCTAAGAGGAGAAGTGAGTGGAGCAGCCACTGTGGAAAAACTAAACCCCCAATAGTACCCCACCGTACCCAAAAAACTTAATAGATCATGCAAATGGTTTCAGACAGCAGCTGTAGCAGGCAAATTAAATGGTGAGAGAAAACTTACAGGCAGTTCAAAATAAAATGAAAAGTAGCCATTTGTTACCAACTGGCTTAAGGCTGGCAATTCAAAGGGAGGCCACACACATATATCACTCCAAAAGTAATTTATTTAACTCAAACTAATAAACATATTAATAAACTAGTGGGGTGTGTAAGTATGAGAGACATCAGTCGTGTTAGAAGTGTGTGGATGAGTGAAAGTATGGTGTAATGCGTGTTGGCTGGTGCAGCAAGCAAAACAAAGGAAGAAGGAGGAGGAGGATGCCGTAGGCCCGGCTGAGAGAGAGAGAGAGAGACTCCCAGAAGGGCAGTCCTTTATGCCTTCTTGCAAGCCCCACCCAGATGGACAGGTAGGAGCAGGTGACCCTCTTAACTCCACCCACCAGCCAACTCCCAGCATTCAAACAAGCAGCAGAGCAAGGCACACAGGCAGGCATGGGTGAGATGGGTCACAAATGTTATTTGTTTACTTCCATATTACAAGACATTTACAAGATCTACTCCACTTTAAATAACAATTTGTATCATCATTCTCCCTCTTTGAAACATCTAGAATCTATGAATATGCAAATATTGTTTCTAAAGTTGCTGGACACAAGCTTTTCCTTCTTCACTGTTTAGTCCATTTTAGAGCTAGACCGTTAAATCTGCCAGGGGGATATAGGCCATAGGCCATCTATTAGTTTATGGCATATATCTTGATATCAGGGTACATGTCAGCTGTTAGGTAACAAGAAATTGTAATCCAGAAATGCCATACTAGCTTTAAGGTCATTTAGAGTGGCATAGTGTAACAGTGTCACCGTTGCATAATTTGTCCACCTGAGAGCACTGACAACTTAATTCTTCATGTTTTCTGCTGCTGCCGATTCAAAACACAGAACATTGACGTTGCCAGGTGGCAGTTGCGGCAACAACCAGTCACTGTCTGAAAGCACCTTAAGGAAGATTGTTTATTTATGTGAAAAAAAAAAAAAAACTATTGGCCAATATATCATTATTGGATTTTTAAATGATCAGCATCGGCCTCAAAAATCCAGCATCGGTCAGGCTATTGTCCATTCTTGTATGTGCACTCGAGCCTTCAAGTTTCCACATCACACTTCTGTAAGCTGCATGCTGGACCATATCTGACTCCTAGTCACTATTTTTGATGTCATAACATCATGCGCATACGTGCATGTCTAAACTCAGATTTAAGGTTTGAAACTTCAGCAGATGAGTCAAACCCTGCACAAACATACATAAGAAACACTTTTTAATCAAGCAGCACTAAATATATATAATCCCTTGGTACTTGCCTACATGGCCAAACCAAACTCAAAGTGCTGTTTCTTAACTGCTCTGGGGAGACATCACAACATGAGTGAACTGTGTCACAAACCATGTGTAGCCAAGTCAATTTTATTTTTATCACCCAATATCACAACTCACAAATATGCTTTAGATCCCCTATGTAGATAGGGAAAAACTCCCCCCAAAAAAGCTTTTATGGGGAAAAAAATTGAAGAAACCCCAGGAAGAGAAACAGAGAAGGGATCCCTCTGGCAGGACGGACAGACATGCAATAGATGTTGTGTGTACAGAACAGACAAACATAGTAAAATTACAGTTTTGTTAATCTGCATGACAACATTATAGATAAATTGGAAACATATGAAACTTCAGGTGTCGCCGGACAGATAGGACCTGAGCCACATGGCCTCCTCTCCACCATGGATACCTGGACGAATGGACGAGACCTGAAGATCCAGATCCAAAACAACTGGAATTGAGGAACCAACAGCCAGGGGTGAGAGAGGGGTCCCAGGACAGAGCCCCAACCTATGTGGGGTGCTTGTGGGACACAAACATACACCCAAGATGTTACAGTTAGGGGGGAATTAAACAAGAGATTAAAATGCCACTGTAAAGTCATTTTAAGATGGGCAGAAAGGTTGATTCTCTTTGGATTTTGATATTATATTAGTTGTGATAAAGACGTTTGAACAGCAGGGGGCGACAAACTCCACAGAGGGCGAGCAGAGCCAGAGGGAGCTGTCCTTTCAGCACCACACATCACACATCCTCTCTGTGTTAATACTGCACACTGATTACATGGGAGTCGGTCTTTTTTTTTAAAAAAGAAAGAAAACAAAAGAATATGCAGATTTCTACGTTGAGTTCTGAAATTCAAACCCCCAACATGACCAGACCCAGACTCCAGCCTCATCCTGTCATTCACGGTGAACCATCTAATCAGAGGTTGAAACCGTATCTGCCTCTAGAGCTGCGAGCTGCAGCCTAAACATCCCAGTTATTAATGACAGAAAGAGAGGTGGAGCCGCAAGTCGGACATTTAGCGAGATTACTTCAGGGAAGAGTGCATGAGAGAGTGCTGCAACAATTGGATCGGACAATAATAAGACCTAAACGCATGCATCTCCAGCCTGTGTGCACAAATGCAATTCAGTAATCCTCCATCTACCTTTCCAAAGAGAGAGAGAGAGAGAGAGAGAGAGAGAGAGGGAGAGAGAGTCCACCATCGCAACACCCCCTCCTTCCGCCCCCTCCACTCACAGAAACGGAATTAAAAAATCTTTAATATCTTTCCAGCAACGAGCCTCCATTGCTGCAGCACGGAGCACACACACACACACACAAACACACACACTCAGACACACGTCCACAGACACACACGCACGCATGCATACACCGTGGGCCTCTTAACGCGTCGCCAGAAAGAAAGGAGAAAAAGAAGAAAAAAAAAACTAGCCTGCAGAATTAAGAGCAGCTTCTTTACGCTCATCATCCTACAGAGAGAGAGGCTGGCTGTACTGAATGCACAGCGCCGCTGACATCGTGACAACCCCAGCTCTGTCTGTGGATCTGTGCAAGTCGCGCTCCTGATTGTGTAATTTTCTCTCTCTCTCTCTCTCTCTCTCTCTCTCTCTCTCTCTCTCTTCTTCCTGCGAGCGGCCAAACCTGCATCCGAGGAGAGCGCAAGGAGAGAAAGAGGAAGAAGAAGAGGAGGAGGAGGGGAAAACAGGGGGGGGATTGCAACATTCATCAGAATTTATTTTTCTTCCTGTTACATGGCGCAAGGGCTGTACAAACGGGACCGTCCTGGGTGTGATACTGCCACGGTGAATTTGGATATTCAAGCAGCAGCAGCGGCGGCGGCGGCGGCGGCGGCAGCATCCTCCATCCACGGAAGAAGCATCCTCGGCTGCGGCGGCGCACACACCGGCTCCTCGTCCTCCTCCTGCCGGCTCTATGTCGAGTGATGGTCGGCTTGCCTCGCCGGATGCTCCCCGCTCTCTCCGGATCGTCGACGACGGAACCTCCTCTGACCGCAGACCCCCATTTTCGGCGGAAACCTTCTCAGAGCTATAGGGCTACATATGGAAACTGGGGATCAAAATTTTAGGAAAAAGGAAAATCTACGCGGTTAATTTGATTTTTTTTTTTTTTTTTTTTTTTTTTTTTTAGGTTTTTATCGGTTCCTTTCTGTTTTTTTGTGTGTGTTTTTTTAAAGCCTGCTAATTAATTCATTTATTTGTTGAGCCTCGGTTTCCTCATTCCACCGTGTGTTGGGTTGATTTGTGGGAAGCCAGCGTGATTTTTTTTTTCTTTTAACCCCACAATATCTAAAACACCCCGAGACTTGCTTTCATTTCCTCTCGACCGGACTTTAATTCGTCCGTTTGTTTACTCTCTTTGGTTTCCACTAATATGACAGATCTCCCTGCTGCCCTTCGTTTCCCTCGCCAGTTTATCATCTCCTTGCTTTTTCCCATTTTGACTCACAGAAACACATTAGAATAATAATATTAGTATTAGTCTTTAGGGTAGCTTTAGTTATAATTCTGAATTCTTCCTAGTGAACGCAATGTTGTAACCTCTGACTAAAGTAACTGTAACTCACTGTAACAGACATATTGAACTGTTGTACTGTAAGCCTGCCATTACTCTAACACCCCCCCCCCCCCCAACCGTCTCTGTGCTCCATCTGAGCTCATGTTAATTCAGCTCTGTGCTCAGCTGTAACCTTTGCAAGTCAAGAAACAGGTCTCTTTTCTTTTTCTCTCTTGCAGGCCTGTAGAGAATAAACCTCCGTTTGGTTTATCTCACTTCACATTTTTTTTTTTTTTTTTCCGGGCTCCTCTCAGCCCCTGCAGGCTTCAGGACAGAATTAATCCTTTATAGCTCAGTGTTATTATTCACATTCAGCTTTTTCCTGCTGCTACATCTGCAGCTGAAGGCCTGCCGAGGTGCTGCCATCCTCTGCATCCCTGATAAAAAAAAATTCTTTCTGGGTATAAAAGTAAGAACAAACAGGGAGGAAGAGGCATCGCTGCTTCTTCCTCTCTCACCCCCCCCCGACCTAAAAAAAAAAAAAAGCCTCCCAACATCCTCAGTTTTTCTCTTGTGTTGGTCCTCACCCAAACGCAACCATAAGGTTCCTACCGCATCCTCCTCCTCCTTCTTCCCTCTCCTTCCGCTCGAGTATATCCCGTTTTTTCGGTTTGGTTTGGTCCCGCAAATTTTCAAATATTTACTTCCTGTACATCAAGAGGAAAGGGGGCCCCCCTTTCATGGAATGCGGAAACATGGGTCTGTTCGACCGCGGAGTCCAGATGCTGCTGACCACGGTGGGAGCCTTCGCGGCCTTCAGCCTCATGACCATCGCGGTCGGCACGGACTACTGGCTGTACTCCCGCGGCGTCTGCAAGACCAAGTCCATGAACGAGAACGAGACCAGCAAGAAGAACGAGGAGGTGATGACCCACTCGGGCCTGTGGAGGACCTGCTGCCTGGAAGGTAAGAGGAGGCGGCGCTCCACTAACTTTCCCCAGCATGCCCTCGTCGGCGGGTCTTGAACGCTGGCACGCTGCCGTGCCATTTGCAGCGTAAGGGGGAACGCGCCCCGACGCACGAGATGCACAGCAGGGTTTGACTGAAATAGGAGATAGGAGATGAGCGACTTTGACTGCATTCATTAGATGTACAAGGTGGCTTTCCGGGGACGTCCCTCCAGATCAACCTCAGGGGTCAGGAGGTCAATAGCAGGACAGAAAAGAGGGGAAATCCCAAGTCTGCTACAAAAACGTGTGTTTCTTGTTCCGAAATTTCTCAGATTTTTGTTTTTTTTTCTTGTGAAATACTGGACTGACACAAGGGAACTGTCCAGAGGTTGCTGTGGTTAAACATTGCTTCATTTTAAAAGATCTCAAGGAAAGAAAAACTTGGATATAGAGTCAAACTTTCCACTTAAATCCAGAAAAATCCAGTTGTTTTAGGGTGTTTGTCATCTGCAGGGCAGGATGAAGCAGGTCTTGTGAGATAAATCTGACGGGTTGCAAGAATGTTCATCTAATATGAGATTAGAAAAATCCTAACTCTGTTTTTTCCCGAGAAGTACTGGATAGTTTTACTTCTTCGTGTCTCTAATGAAAGAATCTGGCAACAAAAAATCACCTTCTGGTTGAAATGACACATGTAACGTGGCGAGGATGCAAAAAAACATTGATATGGACCATCAAGACTAAAACTGTCCTCTGGAATCCAGACTAATATAGTTCTTTTTGGGTGTTCAGTTGCTGCAGGCAGGGTGAAGCAGGTTTCTGGTTGTATCCTGGAACTGTTGCATAAAAGCCTCCCACACCACTCTGGAACAGTTTCTCTAGTCAGACATTAGAGTTTAAATAATGAAATAATAACATATTCAGGAGCTGTTGTTAGTGAGAAGCCTTCATCATATATCATCCTGATATATAAGCAAACCAATACACTGGTCTAACCCTAATCAAGGGAACCTGCAGGGGATCTGTCCAGTTAAAGATGATGTGACACGGGGCCAGCAGTTTGGACAGGGTGTTTATTTTCATAATGAAGCCCCAAAAGTAAAGTCGTGACAGCAGAGATGCAGCCACTTCCTGTCAGCGGGGCCTGACCTGCCTGACAACCTCGATGATGGCGGGGCAGAACGCTGCGCGTCATGTTACCTTTGACCTGGCGTGTGCTCATGAGATGTCAAATAGCTTCACCTCCTGAGCACAGGTTTTTTTCCGAGACGACCTCCGGCGTCTGCCCTGTCAGACGGAGGCGGCGTGCTTCCTGTCATGTTCCAGTGGAGGCATTGGGTGCTGACTTGGAGTGTGGCACTGTAACCTTGTGAGGGCGCAGAGCGTTACAAATCTGCTCATCTCCTAAGCTGTGAGATCCTGAAAGGCTGCGGTGTCTGACTTAATGCTCCTCTGGTTCCTGTGATAAGCAGGCAGACTCTGTGCACCTTCTCCTTAATAATTGGAGTTGAAGTAAAACAGCTATAATCCGTATTTTATCAATTTAATAACAATGCATAAAATTAAGAGAATTATCATCTGAATCTGCTGCTCCCCTCGGCTTTACGGAGCTTTATAGCAAGTTTCAGCTCATAGTTTAGCTGTCCAGCTGTAATTTTACTGTTTCGGTTCACTCCCACTGCTCTCATAGCGTCATTTTCAGCCACAGCAGGCAGCTGTTTTCAGCTAAATAAGCTCTAAAAACCCACAGTTCACTACCTGCTCAGCACCAAACGGCAGGTAGACACAGTCAGCTGGTGAACATTTAGCAGCTAAAAGGACAGATATTTCCCTCAGGAGTTGGTGGAGACCAAAAACAGAGCTAAAAGACAGTGAATATTGGACTTACGATTCATCAGGTGGACACAAACACTGCTCCAAATAAATGATAATGAAATAAGCAACTGCTCGCTAACAAGTTCAACATATCAGCTTAAAAGATGATGATATATCAGTGTTGTGTTTACACCTAGTCTCCGCAGCCCTCAAGTGGCTGAAAAACTGTTATTGCAAGTTTAAGGTTTGATAAGGTTTAGACACATAAAATGACTTGGTTAGGGTTATGGAAAGTTCATAGTTTTGGTTAAAATGACTACCTTATTAAGGTCAGGGGACCTTTCGATGTCATGGTTACCACTTGATTATAGTTAAGGTACGGAGACAGTCCCGGTTAAAAGAGACCAACAGTTACTGTGGGCAGGAAACAGTTAAAACTAACAGTGGTCAGAGTCTGGTGTTGGGAGGACAGTTTCTACCTTTGAGTTGGACGTGGTATCATACCTCCATACTTTTTGATTACTGCAATGTGTCCTTGTCGATAACCGTCCAGTACCAAGACTTGGCTCTGAATGCTTGGTCAGATTCTTAGTCTTGTTTACTGATTCTTTGAGCAATCCTTTGATTTATTCAGGCAAAGCTCTTGAATGGCTCTTTGTGTTTAGACACCGTCAAACACTGATGTATTAGTACCACAAAACTGTAGTTAAATACAGTACTTAGTTACTGTCCAGAACAGCCATTGCCATACATGGAAGCTTGCCACCATCAGTGTGTGTGAATGGCATCAAAGCGCTACCCAAATGCAGGTCATATACCGAGTTGTCAAATGAGAGAAAACGTGTTCCTACCAGGCACACTGAGGTATGAGAAAGCGGTTTTGTTAAGTATGTACTGAAATTCAGATATCTCATTCGCACCTCTGTCAAATGAGTTTTATTTGGGATCAACCAAGACTTCTGATCACAGCATTTACTGAATGTTGATACAGAGCTCCAGTGTATAAACTGTTCCTACAGTGATTCCATCAATGCACATAGGATTAATCACAGCTGGAGTGTATGTGTGACACCGACCGGCCTTTATCCCTGCCAGGCCATTATTTAATAGACAAACAAGTCAAGACCAGATCAAAACATCACACTCTTGGCTCTGTGTGTGTGTATGTTGCTTTTGTACAGCCACAATGAGCCTCTTCCTTTGAATCCAAGATCAAAATGGCAGGAAATAAACCCAGATTTGTCATTCTTGATTCATGAATGATCCCCGGCCCAGAAGAGGCAAGGGAGTGGGAAAAGGGGGCCAGTGAATTTACTTACCGGGGTCAGATTCATTTAAATTCTGATTCAAATGACTTCCTGCTCAGGAAATTGGGTCTTCAAAAGCAAGTACAGTACATTTAATTATAGGTAGTTTGCTCATTTTAAACCAAAAATAGGGGGAAATTGAATAATAGAAAAGTACAGAGCGGATGCAGCTGGAGAGAGGCAGAGATAAGCAGGCTGCAAACCCAGCCTTGTTTCAACATAGATAATCAGGAGGACTGATATCAACTTTAACATTTCAGATGTTAATTAGGCTTCAGTTTGCAGCTCAGCTCAATTGATTCAAAGTGCCAAGATGACTAGTATTCATCTTTTCCCCAGCACGTCTTAAATGAAGTCTTACTGGTGATCAGGCAGCAACTGGGGCTGCAAATGGTTGAAGCAGTGGCTCGGTCCTCATGGCAGCAGAGAACACAGACTGTGTGTTTGGCAGTGCAGGCCCACACATTCTGCTCACAGAGTGGACACAGGTGGGCGACGGTTTGTGTTTGTATAACCAGCTACTGGAAGAGGAGAACCTGTGAAAAAGCAAAATGGGAATACCCACACTGGGTGCTCCAACACCTCGACCTCTGTTCACTCACTGCCTGTCAGAGAAACACCAACAGAGAAAAATAATCTCTCCCTTGGAAGAAAAAAGGATTGTGTATCTGGTACAACAGCGTAGGTTTGGTTTCAGAAGTGGTGGGGGTGGGGAAGGCAAAATGTGTGCGAATATGAAATTTCTTTTGGGTTCACTGGTGAGTGAGCTCAGACACTGAGTTTGGCAAAATGCACGGATTCCCTAAACTACAACGTTTATTATCCTTAGCAAAGAGCATCGTACAAAGTCTGCTCTCCCTTTAGATAGTGTTTCCCTCCTGTTAGAATAATGTTTCCAGTTGTGCCCCCTATGCTGCCGGGTAAGCGCTTAGGTTAAGTTATGGTCGGGGTAGCAGAGATAACTGGTTGGGGTTACGGATAATGTTACATTCAGTTAAGGGAAAATTAGTAACTTGGCTATTGTCGGGTTTGTGTGCTCTCTGCAAGCCGGTATCTGTTCTCGTCGAACACAGTTAGCGACGTTACGACCTCCACTCTCTAACAGCACTCTACAATCTCTGCAGTTCCAACAGACTACAACAGAGCATTTCGTTCTCTCTCTAGCTGATCGCATCATGTCAGTTTCAGTCACGTTCACCCATCTTTTATTAATATCATATCAATAATTTGAGTTTATAAACTTAATAGTTTTGAGCCAGGACCTCCAGTATGTGGATAAAGTAACTTTTAAAAAATAAGCTGCACCAGTTTAAGTAGTCTACATTAAGTATTGGATACTTATCACTATCGGCAGACACTCAATGTTAAAGGACTCAGATTGGGATTGGGGTCAAAAGAAACTTGATTGGAACATTATATGTATACATATAGTGTCTTGGTAATATTACTTTTGTGATTGCCATTTATGAATTCCAGCAAATGCAATAGTTATAAAGATCCATTAAAGGTAAAATGGTGCAGTTTTGGATGTATTACTCTGCTTCTCCGGGGAGGGATCGCTTCATCTGATGATTTGAGCTTGTGAGAAGACAGTTTTTAAAAGTTTTATAACTATTTAGCACATTACTGCCCAGTTATATCATTTCAAGAGCTGCAACAATTACTCAAATAATTGATTAGTCGATCAACAAAAAAAACTAACAGGCAACTGTTTTGATCATTGATTAAAGTCTTTTTTAAAGGAAATAATCTAGCTGGTTCCAGCTCCTCCAGTAGGAGGATTGGACAGACTAAACTAATATTTGAAGTTGTTTGGAATTGTGATGGACAGATGCACTATTTTATAACATTTTATAAATGAATTGATTAATCTATTGAAAAAAATGTCAGAAGATTAATCAATAAAGAAAAGAATCATTAGTTTAAACTCTAGATCCTTCGTTGCTGTTTTCATAGTCCTGAAGATTGATACCAATACAATGTTAAAATTTATTTAGTTAAACATTTAATTTGCTCACTTTTTCAGGAGCTTCCCTTCAGAAGTTTAAATGTCAGTTGGATGTTCATTTTTATTTGTTCTGTGTTGGTTTCCCTCCAGATTTTGCTCCTAGGATCAGTTTTGTAAACTGGTTTGGTTGAAGATAGATTGAATAAGACACAGTGAACTGTTTGACTCCACGCTTTCAGCTGTTTGATTTCATCCCCTGCCAAAATCCGGCAGCTCTGACTATTTAGATTTTTGGAAGTAAAATATGCACCTATCGGTCCTCTGCTGTTGATGTTGTGAAGTCTTTTGGAGGTGTGCAGTTCAACCTTACAGTCCTGAAACAGCATTAAAAGTCCAGTGACTGTGGTTTCACAGACACGGTGTGGGTGCAGAGAGAGGCATGGCCGGCTCACGCAGTAAACATGTGTGTTGCTGATGAATCGGGCCCTGGAGGCCAGCCGGTCCTCCGTCCTATCTGGGACGTCTTTAAGAGCAGCCACTGCCCCCCCCCCCCCTCCCCCCACCCGACTGTGCTCTCAACCAGGTGTAGCGCTCTGCGTTTGCTGCTAATCTGAAGCATTCATCTTCATTACAGCGCCGCCCTCAGGCTCCACGGTGGCGAGGAGGAGAGAGACAGAGTCAGGGAGGAGGTGTGGGAGAGAAATGGTGGACCCTGTGATGAAGGAGGGCCACCACGGTGTCTGATGTTTTGTCTTTTATTACCCGTTGTATGAAGCGACATATCTGTTAAGGTTCATAACTCAATGTGCTTTTTCTCTTCCCTCACAAATCGCAATGACCTCAAATACAATATCTGCAATATGCAATTTCCTGCATGTCCACAGTGCACATGATGACTATTTTGCAATAAAGTGCGACTGCAAGATAAATTATGATTAATCATTTCATCTGTAAAATATCTGAAAATTGTGAAAAATGCCCATCAATAAGATACAATTTAGGCGGTGATTTTTAGCTTAATGCTTACATCAGCATGCTCACAATGACAACGCCAGCATGCTGATGTTTCATAAGAATGTTTACCATGTTCACCATCTTAGTTAGTAGCCTGTTAGTTAATATTTGCTTATTAACACTAAAAGCAAAGTAGGCCTACAGCTGAGGCTGATGGGAATTCATTTTGCAGGTATTTGGATATAAACTAAACTTTTGACCCGATGATGGCACTAGACGAATTGTTCAGGTATCATCAGAGCTATTACACAGACATGAATGTCCGTACCAAATCTCTTGGCAATCCATCCGATACTTAGGTGCAAATGTGAGCTTCAAGGTGGTGCTAGAGGAAAAGCCAGAGGATCACAAAAATGTTGAGGATTCATCATCTGGAAACCACGAACATCTGTACCAAATTTTGAGTCAATCCATCTTGTAGGTCTTTCACATGTTCGGACAGATGTTTATGATTCAGGAGACCAAAATCCATTGGTAATTTTGACCTCATGAATGTTTTGCTTATTCCATGTCAAGAAAACACTTATTGGATTCTCTTTTACACGGCAGATTTAAATTTGTGTTGTAGGCAAGTCTTGTTCTTCACCCAAGAGAGATTATTTAGAAAAAAATGTGCGTTTCCATTTTTAGCTAAAATGGCTACCACTTCAGTATGGCCTCCCACAGCTCCTGTCAATCACCACAGATCACAGTTCACACATACTGCCTCATGATTTTATGTATAAGCATGTGGGAGTATCAATGTAGTGTACATTCATGCGTTTGAAAACACATGTGGGAGTAGGTTGTGTGTGCATGTGTGCTTTTGTGTACTTAAACATGTTTGAATGGTGTTTGTGAGTGTATTCTTGTGGTGTGTGTGTGTGTTTGTGTGTGTGTGTGTGTGTGTGTGTGTGTACAGCAGGATGAGAGGCAGGCCTGAGATAAAAGCAGATAGCCGAGCAGAGCGGCAGAGAAGAGCGGGATTAGTCTCATAGTCCAATCAGATAAGGATTACCCAGCTGGAGTATGCCCACCAAGGCTAATGTCCCAGCCCTAAAGTGGCATTACACTGTATTATGACACCGATCCACTGTACATCCAGCTGCATGGGCCGGATTACAGTTCGTCACAAGTGGAGAGCAGCGTGGATGGAAAGTGTATCCAGGGCCTCGCAGCCACTTGTTGGAGCAGAAACTGAGCCTTCTCTCCTCTGTCAGGATGGTATCACTACTCTGGGCCGCCTCTCCCCTCAGCTGATAGCAGCTTGTGTAAAGTGACTGAGCTCTATTGCACTGCACTGTCACTCTGCCCTGCAGCCGGCGATGGATGGGATTCATTTTGCCCTCGCCTGCCTTTCATTGGAGCTCCGCTGAGACTGCAGACAGTCACTGCCGAACGCGACAGTTTTATTGGTCTCCACCTTGCCCTCTCTATTGCCCACTAAGGCCAAATTACAGCCCAGACATTACTGGATTAGGCTGAGGCCAGAGACAGTCTGAGAACAGTGTAAGACTCTGGCCTTCGGTTGTATTGCTGTTGAGGTTGCCATTTGTTATAATTCTTTGGTTACAGCGATGTGCATCAACAGACTCTGGTACCCGGGTATCAGTGTGGAGCTCATTGATTGTGTTCGAGTGCAGCCTCAGGTCTGTTTAGATCTGATACCAGTGCTGTTATGGTGTAGCTCGTTAGACTAATATACTAATACATTTCTGCATTTATGATTTCAACTGTTTTATAATGTTATGTTTCATTATTGTTTAAGTTTGTCTCCAACTGAAGATAATGTGTAGCCCATGTGTACAGTAATGTGTAAACCAGCATTTGAAGCAGATGGCCCAAATATCTTGGGAATAGAAAATACAACGACTTCTTGAATATATTGGGAAGTTCACTAACCAGTAAGCGATTTGGCTCGATTCTGTTTGTTACAGATCATGATCCAAATTCTTAAAAATCACTTTGAATTCCCCAGATCCATTCTCTTAAACAAGAGAGTCGTAACGTAAAAGAGTCAAATAAAAACATTATCCCGTGCCCCTGCTTTAATTGTTCTATTCTCTCTATATATAAGTATATATATATATCAAACTAGACTAAGAGTCTATAGCCATGCTAACAGCTCTGTGCACCTGTACTTAGATACAGCGGTGCTTTGAGCTAAATGCTAAGATGACCACCCTAACATGCTCACAAACACCCAAATGCATCCATCATCAGTATTCACACTGGACATAATGATCATTTTATACCCCCGACTGAACCGCAGGACCCCTTCAAATTAAAAAGAAAACTTTACATCCTGAATCATATGACAGTAGAGGTTTGACAGTAGACATTATGATCCCCTCCTTGTATATTAATGGTCATGTCTTGGTAGCTCCGTTGAAGCGACATTCGTCCGTCCTGACCGAGTCTCTGAGTCGAGATGGACAGTAGACGGGTGTGATGGCACGGTAATTGGTTTAGTGTATGATTAATGGCTCAGATGGCTTTGGTCGATGGGAGAGGGGCTGTAAACTTCGGCGGCAGTGGCACTCTCCCATAAATGCTGTCACCCGCTCACCCCCCCTCCCCCCCCACCCCACCCCATCGCCCACCCCACCCCACACACACACACACACACTAAGACACACACACCGTCTCGAGAAGTAAGAGCCTCAGCTATAAATTTGAAAAAATAAAAATAAAAGAAGCATTAAAGATGGGACATGCGTCAAGGAGGAGCAGCGTTTCTGTTACTACACAATAATTATCCCCTCTGACCCCCGACACATCGTCATCATCACAGCCAGCAGGCCTGAA
The DNA here is from genome assembly GCA_031216445.1 of Lateolabrax maculatus. Taxonomy (NCBI): domain Eukaryota; kingdom Metazoa; phylum Chordata; class Actinopteri; order Acropomatiformes; family Lateolabracidae; genus Lateolabrax; species Lateolabrax maculatus. Next base: position 6,780,642 of record CM062216.1, read on the forward strand.
TGTGTGTGTGTGTGTGTGGGGGGGGGGTGTGTTTTAGGTTCAGGCCTTGATATACACGTGTTATTTTTAGCTGCAGTTGGTCCTGTTGGGTGGGGTCTGTCTTTATCTTACATGACCAAAGAACAAATCAATACAAAACATACCGTGGGCCTGTCTGTGTGTAAGCGTACTGTGTGGCACCGCAACTCACCAGAACATGATAAGTGAGGACTGTCGACTGTCTGCTGGCGCCGGCATTTCAGTGTCGTCTTGCTCTTGTAACCCAACATTTTTCATTTGGAACATGGATTTTGGCACGGGACGGTTTAAAATACATGGTCATAGCCATGGTTTGTCAAATTTTGGCAGAAATATTGTGTATGTTTGGAATATTAAATGTCCATTAGGTAGCAAGCTACAAAAGTTTTAAAGCCACTTTCAAGCTTACAGGCAGGCAATGTTTCATACGTAGTGGGACTCACTTTCCTACCAAGAGCTATGTGAGAGGATCGATACTACTCTCTTTTCTGTGCTGTTGGATACCTTAGCTTAGCATAAAGACTGAAAACCCTCGAAACAAGTCCACCTACCAGAACCTCTAAAGCGCACTAATTAACAACTTATATCAAGTTTGTTTCCAAAACGGAAGTGTAAAAAAACAACAAGCTTTGGTTTTACAGGGGGTTATGTACCTGATTAATCATGGCCGGGACCTGTAACTTCCTGAAGTCTCCGCTGGTTGCCCGTCAACCTCACGGCATTGCTGTCGGTATATACAGCTGACACGATCAGTCAATTTTTTTGTCAAATTAACCAATAAACAAAGTATTTTATCAAGCAAAAAAGCCTAACATTCTCTGATTTCAGCTTCTCATATGTGAAGATTTCTTGTTTTTGATCATAAACCGAATATTTTATAACACAAAACAAGGAATGTGAAAACACCACCATGGCATTCTCCACAATTTTCTGAGATTTCATAAATATATACATTAACTGATTTACTGAGAAAATAATCTGCAGGTCAATCGATAATGTAAACAACCAAAAAATAAACCATATATAAGTTGACCAAGCTTTTGAAGCCACTGCAGTGCTCAGAGGTCAAGAGCAGAAGTAGCGAAAATGTGCGTCGGTATCCGGTGTAATCACACAACCGTCATCTTGTATTTGCTCTGAGTTGCTGTTTATCAAACAAATGTTGTTCCCCTGAAAATGTAAAGTTTCCATGTTAAAGTGGCTTGAATAACCACTCGATTTTCAGTAAGATTGCACTCTGATTACATAAAATTGATCCTCTTACAATGAAAGTGTAATTACCAGCAGGCCAATCTCTGATTCCATCGCAGCAGAGCTCCTCTTCGTTCCACTTCACCGGCCGTATCCTTAAGCTGTGGAAACATCCCAAAGAGACCCTGTAGTAAATGATAATTAACTGCAGATACAATCCATTCATTCTAAGGAGGTGCGATTCACTCCTCTTTTTTTCCTGCAATAGCACCGAGAAAGTACGACAATCCGCCGTTTGATTAATTGGTGGTGTCCGTGGCGCAGTTCATTTGCAATCTATTACACCGTATTTGCTTTGTGTCAGAACGCAGCCCAAACACACTGCATCATCTCAGAGTTGGTGGAAGGAACAGGAGCAGAGTTAGAGTCTGTTTGGTGGCTTTACCCCAGCTGAATGTACGGCTGCCCGCTGATAATGATGCTCATGCTAATAACGATAATAACAGTAATGATTGTGTATTTTTTCAATATCAAGGCTGTGAGAAGCTCGTCCGTGTGTCTTCTAGTGTTTGTCTTTTTAAAAGGGTCAGTTCACCCAAATCACAAAAACACATTTTCTGACCTACTTCTGATTTGGGAATATTTCTTATAGTGGAATTGAATATGACTTTTGATACTTTGAGCATCACTTCCAATGCAGGGAAAGGTGATAATTCAATGTTATTGATTAACAACTTTCATTATATAATGAGCTGAATTGATTAGTAGGCACCAATTTTCAACTATGTTGATCACGATAGTTCATTTGAATCATTTTTGAATTTCAATCAATGGTTCAACACATTTCTGGCACCCAAACATAAAAATCTGCTGCCTCTCTCTGTTTTATATCTCTGTAAATGTAATATCTTTGGGTTTTGGACTGTCACAAGGACTTTGAAGACGTCACTGTGGGCCTTTTTTATTATTATTTTGTGACATTTTATGGAAATCAATTAACCAAGTAATTGAGAGAATAGTTGGCAGAATAAACGATCATGAAAATACTTGACAGTTGCAGCCCTTAAATCATATTGTGATCCTGTGATTACATTTTTTCAAAATACAACTCAGTGTTTCCAAGAAAACTGCCATTCAAAACCAACAAAATCAATGTGAAGTTTTTATGTGATTCTGTGATAGATGTATGTTGAAAATATATTGTTTTTGTTATTAACAAGCCCTACAAGAGCTGAAATAACCTATTAGCTGATCAACAAAAAAAATTATCTGAGGCCAACTATTTTGATTATCAATAATTTAAAACAATTTTGAAGCAAAAACTGCAAAAAATCTGTGGTTCCAGCAGCTCAAATGTGAATATTCTCTGGTTTTGTTTTGTCTTGAAACTGAATATCTTTGGATATTAAAAACGACACCTTGAGCTCTGGCAACTTGCGATGTGCAATTTTTGTGAAAAACAATTGTGAGTTGAAGCCCTATAGTCAAACTCTCAACACATAAAACCAAAATTATCTGCATGACTAGATACAGTACAAGTGTGAAAAGTCTGATTTGAGTGAAGCGACCCATTATGTGATTTCATGCATACCTCAGAAGGTATGCATGAAAGAATAGCTGCTGTGAAACAGTAGCTAAATGGGATCCTAATAAACAAACAAAAAGAGCTGAAGAGAGGCGACAGAGATATTCCCACCTCTGCAAAGTCCTCTTAGCACCTAGTTGCGGAGCTGCTGACAGCAGAGTCTCAGGCCCGGGCCGAGGCAGGGGGGGAGCTGAAGGTTCCTGTAGCTGAGCCGTGGGTCAGCAGCCGGGGCCGGGTGGAGGACGGCTGGAGGTAACGCCAGCAGGGCAGAGTCTGAGCGTGACAGATGGAGAAGTGAGCACAGGGCACATATAGAGGGCAAGGAGGAAGGAAACAGATAGCATGATGTACTTCTACAGTAATGTTACACAGCCGGTCAGAGAGGATGAAGGTGATCTGGGCCAGATGGCTCAGAATAGTACAGGTGTGTCTCTGTATTTGAAGTGTATACACTGTACATGGCTTTATGGTATATTTAGATATCAGATGTCTTCTGTATTTGACATCCAATATGACTGATTTGTTTTCTGTGCAACAATGCAAAGAAACCAGACGGTGTTGTAATTTCAGACGTACAGTTGATCTGATGGGATTGATTTTGAGTCTGCAGTGCCAAGAAATCATAATATTACTTATTATTATTATTACTAGGACTGAAACTAACTTTTATTTTCACTGTTAATTAATCTGCTGATAATTTTCTTTATTAATCGTTTGGTGAATTCTCACATTTGAAAACTTATAATAATCGAATGTCCTTTGCATTTTTGCTATAAAAATGGAGTAAAAACAGAATTAATAGGCCCTTATCATCCATCCAAAAGTTGTTGTTTCTAGCTGCAAGAGGACACTAACCACTATAGAATGCTGTAACTAATAGAAGTCATTAGTTTTGCAGGTTTTTGGTAAAAAATGAAAGTGTTGGACAAATTAACATTGAGACCTGATGATTGTACTAAAGCAAAAGTCAGAGGATAACCAAAGTTATTAGAATTTATCCTGGAGGGACCATAAATGTCTGTACAAAATGTCATGGCAATCCATCCAAAAGGTGTTGAGATATTTCAGTCTGGATTGACCGACAGACCCACATAGCCATCCTCAACAGCAACTGGTTAAACAAGTGTTGCACTACAAAATCTTTTTTCTACATACTATTTTATTTAACATTCACCTAGATATTTGAATGATCGATTTTTTTGACCGACTTTGGGAAACAAAACAATGAAAGTGCACGTTTGGTGCCTTCAGAGACATGTTGCATCCTTTGGCGGCCATGTTGATATCGAAGCCCCAGAAGCACCAAACTGGCCTTTGCGCCTGCCTGTCTGTCTCCGGCGACGTCAGAGCGGCCTATCATTGTGACGCTGCTCAGATGGTCATGTTTACTGCACTCCAGAGTGAGTATTTACTGCAGTCGACAGGGCTGGCAGACCCCACTGTCACAGCAAATGGTGCTGTTGGGAAAACAAACAGTTGTAATGATACTGTATCTGTCAAATGAGACTACTGAAAACCGCTTCAACCCGAAACGTGAGAGTATAAGACGGAGAAAGAGACAAAAGGTCGTTATGTCACAGTGATAAGTTAATTGACAAGGTTAGTCCAAGAGCAGTGGAAGTTTGACATTTGGGTTTAGTTTGTTTTTCGTGTGAACTGCGCGACCAAAAAATATTTATTTTCATTTTAGCAAATGTTGACTGTGACCCAACTCGAATTGATTGAGACGCTGTTTGTTCTATCACTCACATGTCTAGCCGGAGCAGCTTGATCGAGTGAGTTGGTTGCTTAACCTGAAGGATGATGATTTAATAGGCTTCCTACAGGAAATGATGTAAACCTGGTGTCTGGGAAAGGCTGACACTCGATTATTCATGTCTGTGGAGGTACGTACTGTGACTCTAACGCTTAGACAAAGCGCCAGCCAAACTGCTGACGATGCTGCTGATTGTTGCCGGGATAAAAAGACAATGCCGCGCTAATCTGGGGATCAGAGCGAATCAGGGAATTTGTCAAAATGAAGTCGCCGCTGTTATCATCGCTACATCCTGATGTAGGCGAGGATAAGGTGTTGCTAAGTCCAATGAGGAGGATGATGTAATTTCCAGGAGAGCATGCTGCTTCTTTCCTCCCCCTCTCTTCTATCCTGTGTGTGTGTGTGTGTGTGTGTGTGTGTGTGTGTGTGTGTGTGTGTGTGTGTGCATAGGCATGTACGTGAGCGCTCACCTTCATGTGTTTCTGAGAGCAGTAAGGAACAGGATGAATTTTTAATGGGGGAGCAGCGTGGCTTCCCTTTGCTCCCTCAGATCGCTTTCCAGGACAGGGAGTCTCTCATGATCATAGCAGCATGCACACAGGCAGCTCTGGGTGAGAAACAGCCACACACACACACACGCGCGCACGCACACACACACGCACAAACACCTGGAAATGACTGCAGATGACATGCCGATGTGAACTGCACAGTTTTGTTTTTCTCTCGTCTCAGCAGTGCAGATTTGAGTGAGTGTGACATTTTCCCAAGCCCCATAGTTGTGCGTCTGTAATCAGCCTGTATTGTGTGTGTCTTTCATGTGTCATGCCGTGACATCACCATGGCGAGGGCGTACGCTGCGCCGGTCTTAAGGATGACTGCATGAACAAGTTGTGGAAATGAATCTTTTATTTACCCACAGTGTTCTTCATACCACTTGCTCCGGGGGCCACAAAGTCAGAACACAATTACTATTGAAGGCTGCGTGTCTGGAAATTGAAATAAACTGCATATAAGAGCCTACAGGGCTTCCCTTCCCAATCCAAATGCCCGCATTGATCAGCGAACAAAATCTAATCATCTATGCCCTCAATGGCGCCATGCCAATTTGAGTTGAAACAATAAAATAGTGAGAATTAGCAGAGCAGTCTGATTAAATTACATTAAGTGAAATGAGCACAGACTGTGAAATGCAGCTTACATGTTGTGGGCATGTGGAGAGTATGTTCTTCGCCATGATTAAGATGATGTTTCAAAAGAAGGGATTGAACGTGCAGGGCTGGGTGCCATTTCAAATCTTTCAAGATTCTTTATTCTGCTGATTGTAAATACATTTTTCTGTTAAACCTTTTGTTAAAAAAAAAAAAAAAACAGGCCTCTCAAGTGCTTCAGCGTTTAATGTTGTTTTAAAAAAAACAGCCAAGTTCAATGCCTAAATAAAGTATAGTATAAACTTCACAGAATTATCATTTAAATGATTTAAAGAATAATTAACTGACTCAGCATTTAGGGACAACTTTCCGCACTTTACCGTTCTCAATATCCAGTGTTGCACACACAGTTTGGGTGACACTCAAAATTAAAAATAAAGTGTATCTAATAACATTAATGTTCTAGTCCTAGGCTCAATAGTCCTAATATTGAGCATGCTGGCTTAATAGATTAGTTTACTCATAAATGTTATTAGTCACACCTGTATCTTCTGTTGTTTGGAATGCAAAAGGATTAGTAAACAATCAGGTTTAGACATGTAACACAACTCTCCTCATAGGGTTAGAGCTACATTTTGTGTTGTGGAGCTAAAGAGCATTTGTTTTCAGTTGAAGAAATACTCGATTATTGCTAGTAGGAGCCAGAAATACTCCCAAACAAACTCACAGAAACACAAATAGTTTTAGTATTAGAAAGTATTAGCAAACACACACATCCAATACAGAGCAACATGTGCCTCCCTTTGAGAGGAGTATCTGGCTCTTTAGTTGCCGGGTGTTCAGCCACTCGGTCAATTTCATTGACTACATTTATTTTCATTTTTGTCAGACTGTTCACATCATATTCTTTAGAACGTAACTGCATGAAGTCGGACAAACGTCCACGTCGGCCTCCGGGTTCTGCGTCAGGGATATCGGTTAGGGAGGATATCTCCTACTTGGTTGACAAACCGCTCCGAATACCTCACACCGCAAAAGTACCTAATTAAGGCTATTTAAATTGCAAGACTAAAGGACTGGCAACAGGAGTGAAGCTGTCAGAAAACTGTGTTTTATGGATCCTTTCAATAGATTTTTCAGCACAAAAAAGACATAGTAAAAGAATAATTGGTCATTATCATATACTCAGATTGTAGGCTATTATGTAATTGGTGGTAATTGATAGTGATAACTGCCTGTGTAAAATAAGGCAAAAGTAAATACTAACAGTGACCTTGTTTGTCGACACTCTTCATCTAGAAGATTTCCTTTTTTCTTTGTTTACGCCGACTGTCACCGCTGCTGTACATATGCCCTTGAAAGGTCACTTGACAAAATGGGCGTTTGCTGATCACTGTACATATTTCCTTTCTCTCATTAACTATATGGAGTCAGACGAGCTCTGTGTGTGTGATTCTCAAACAGCTAATGTAGGTCATACTCTTCTCCTAACGTCATCTGTCAAGAATGTGCTTGTAGTATGCAGCGAGACAGGCATCGTCACTGCAAACGCTAACCACATACAAGCTTAATTAAAATGATTACCCAATAGAATTAAGTGCCGTCCGCACGGCTTCTCATCTCCTCTAACCAGACCCCCTTCCCTGTTTTATTTGTTTTTTTTTTTCAGAGGCCATAATATTACATTTTCTTAGCAGCTACGTGGGGAATTTAACTGGAGAGAAAGACACAGGGAAGGATGGGAAGAGGAATCAAAGGAGGCAGTGAAGAATTGGCGGGGAGAAAACTGCGTTCAAGACGACGTTTGTCTTATGTGAGGAGGGGAGGGGGGAGCACGGAGGTGAGGGATGGGGGTGGATTGCGAGCACACACATGGACACACACATACCCAGCAGCATTTACATAGATGTAATGAAACAGGGAAATGGATGAATACATGCCTCCATCCATCTAGCCATCTTGCCTGCCCTCCTTCAAACTCCCCCACGTTTTTTCCTCCCTTCCTACTCCCAGCATGCCGCGCTGCTCGCCGCTGCAGCAGGGCAAGAGATGACATGTGGACACTCAGTGAATTGCCAATCGCCACCGAGAGAGAGAGAGAGAGAGAGAGAGGGAGAGAGAGAAAGAGGGAGGGAGAGAGAGACTGAGGGGAGGTGGTTTGACGCATCCAGACTGCAACCATTGGCTTTTTTTTTTTTTTTTTTTTCTACATTAAAGATTAGAAAAAAAGAACTGCAGAGAAGCACTACACTGAATACTGGATGTATCCCCCCACCCCCCAGCCCCCACTCGTCTCACTTTCTCCTCTCTCCAAGTCTCTCCCTCCTCACCCCTTTGCTTCTCTGACCCTCTCTCACGCTACCTCACCCTCTCCCTCCTTCTCTTTCTCCCTCGCATACTTTCAGCTCAGGAGGAGAAATCAATAGCCACAAATTAATCATTCTGCCTTGGGCAGTCCAAAGGAGGGGGGGGTGGGGGGCGCCAGAGAGCGAGGCGTTTAGAGAGCTACAGAAAGGTATTAAGAGCGATTTCTCAAGACGTTAAGAATTTGGGGATTTTGGGACCACACGCACACACATGCCTGCACACACACACACACACTATAAGTGTTGAAACGCTGCAATAGGTGTGTTGAAACTAAAGCATCGAAGCTGTGAACTGGAGTTTGGTGGGTACAAAGAAATACAACTGCAGGAGAGTTGCCACTGTGAAAGTTTAGTTTTTAAACCATAAGTTGTGGTTGCCAACTACTGAAATGTAGCTTTGCTGATGTGATGGCAGGTATGCAGGTCGGTTGGAAATGGGAAATGAACAAATTTCGACTAATGATGCTCACAATCAATTATTTCTTCACGAGCTCTCTTAATGAAAACATGAACACAGTAAAGTGCAGCATGAGTTCCTGTCAGTCATCGGAATTCTATTGGGTCAATGTAGTGCCAAATCACCAAAACTGTCCAATCACTGAGTTTCCTGTCAGTCTGTATGACTTCATGTTTGCTTGTCTTGGTTTGTTTGTAATAAGTCAGTGTGAACACAAACCAGACCAGAACTTAAAAACAACAAACAATGATTATTTTACCCGGTAAAGGGGTGAAGCAACCTAAGTCACTTTCCATATAAGTAGTGGGCAGTAACCCTGCAGCAAAAAAGGTTGAGGGTTCAGATGTATTGTCATTATACAATTCACGATACGCTACACACATATTCATATTACACATACATATTTAAAATTAATATAGGCAATAAAAAAGAGCAAAAGATATCAAAGTTGCACTAAAGGAAGAAATAAGAAGGATAACAGAATTATATTTACAAGGAAGATATACAGTTACCAGTATATATATATATATATATATATACACCAAAAAAATATGTGCAGTATTCTATGCAAGTTATAGTGCAAAAAAGTGAGAATGAGGGTAGTCTTAAGGTAATAGTGTGGTAATGTGCAGTTCTATGTAAAATTCACAGATGCTTGTTGTACTGTCTCATAGTCCTAAACACCTACAGTATTTTCCAAGGAGAAAATATAGCCGACTGAACTTCCAGCGCGTGAGTGCAGTTAAGATATAACATAGCTGGCAGGTGTCCAATAAAAAAGTATATGAGGACATCTCAATCAGCTTGCGGATGTGGTGCTTCATGCTAACATTCTTGCACACACTAGTTGATCTTGAAGTGTGTGTGAGCGGAAAACATTTGTTACTTGTTTTTCTTTTATCTGTAGATTTTCGAAAACTCAAATATCATCAACTTAATAAAAGTTGATCAGGACAAGTTTACTTTTGAACTATTCCAGGGGAGCAATCGCATATTCATCCGCCGTGCTCACACCTACTTTCACAACAAAACTAGTCCTGTTCGTTGGAAACAATATGCTATTTAATATGTATGATTTAATGTCTCAGAGTAAATCTGGGTTCAAACCAAATGACTTTTTGTCTTTTATTTCAGATTATGCGATTATACAGTCATAGATTCTTGCCGTGACTTGGTCGAAACACACTAAATGCTGGTCCCTGATCAATCACAGCATGCCATCTCTCACAACCTGCATGATGTAATCGGGAAGGAGGTGCTAGGGACGACTTCCAGGAACAAAAATTCTCTGTACTCCTATTGGTCTATATTGCAGTACCAGTCGTGGAATTATTCATACTTGGCAAGAGAAAGCGAAAAATATTCTGACACGCTGGACGTCAGCCATCCCAGATGCGGTGTCATTTGTCCTCAACTATGATAAACTACAGGGGATAAAGTGATCAATTGTCGCGTCTGTTGGGTTGGGCCATTATCGGACTGATATCGTGTAGTCTGACCCGGCATTAGTTGACAAATGGGACAATCTACAAGCATATTTCTTCAATACATGATACATGTTGCTGCAGCCTGTGTGATCATGTAACTCAGGCATGTTGACATTAAATAGATCGGGCCTGGTATGTCAGATATGTCCAGTGTACTTCATACAGCACAGATGAGAGACATTGGAGACGATGTGTGGAGTTACGAGGTCAGCGTGTCTTGTCTACGGTGACCTGTAAAAGAAGAATCTCTCAGGCACGGCACGTTGTGGATGCTCAGCAGTCACTATTCATTTTAGTTTTTTCAAAGCACGTCCTTTTTACGACACAGCAGTTGGTATATTTTAAAATAAAGGTTGAGACTTCATAAAATAAAAGTGAATAACTCTGCATTTTAGTGTTCAGATATATTATACTGCCTCAGACAATTCAATTTGTGATCCTGGGCATAAAGCAGCTGTCTCACAGTGCTGGAATTTGTCTCTCCTGCTGATGTGTGATGCCGGGCTGAGTTACAGTATTGCACCTTAGAGAACCTACTGTAATTGGCAGAGATGGGAAAGGTGACTTTGACAGTGTGAGCACGCATTTTCCAATTCCTATCTGTTATCTCTGCTTTTAAAATGAAGCTCGGCTTTGGTGGAAAAGCTCAAATATCCTTCGGATGAGTCCACAAAGTCAGCGGGCCATTTGCTGTCGATGGAGCAGCTCCAGGCTGCACGTTTTGATGACATCAGACTCTTTGGCTTGGAAAGAGAGCGGTTTGCGATCACAAATATTGATCAGCCTGTCTGAAGCCCTAGGAATCATGTGAATTTGTAAACTGAGTAATGTTTCCACTTGAGACACATCCAATAGTATCCAAGACGGCACAAGATTTGTAATGTGGGCATGAGATATTGTGTTTACAGTAAACCAGCATTAGTCACTCTCGCAGGCTTATATCCCCCAAGCTGCCCGAACTCCTGCCATCATATTCATCACTACCCGAACGTAACTGCATTTACCTCACTTCACCTTTATTGGAAATTGCTGCTCTGAGTTTGGCTTTTATGCCTCTCCATGCGTTTGTCTTTGTGCTAAGACTTTGTTATCTCTCCTCAATAAGCTTATCTGCTAAACTGCTCAAGTGTTGCTGAGGTCTGCAGTTTTCAGGAACAAGAAGACGCTGATGGAATTATTTAAACTGAGTGAAACCTCAGTTTAAATCTTAATTTAAGTTTAAATCTTTATTTAAACTGTGGCTGAATGCATCAGACATGACCAGATACATGTCTCACGTTCACACTGCTGAGGTCGCTGGTTTTGGTCAGGACTATATCAAGTTTAGTGTCTTATTTAGGGTCGCACTGGTTGCTTTGCTGAAAATCTTAAATTTTGTCGAGACTTGTTCATTTTTTGGATGATGTAAAGAGCGGCCAACACCGTTTACCGCAGTGATTCCCAATCATGGGCAGTTCTTGTGCCTGGGGTACATGAGCAGTTGCCGGGGGCTGCACGGAAAGATTATAGAACAGCTCAACTGAATTAAAAAAATATATAATATGATTTGAATTTTTATAAACAAATCCACATTTTTAGACAGTTGTGACTTTCAACACCAAGTGTTGCGATCGAGAGTGCATGAAAACTGATGAGGATGATGATGATAGTTAAAATAGTAGCTAAAAGTAATAGATAAACATTTTAAATAATTATAAAATGTAATGGACAAGTTTAACAAGTTTATTGCATATGTGTGTGATATTCTGAGGTTATTTGAGTTAAGGTTTGTCCTGTATGCTGCCAGCCATTGAACGGTGGACAGGAGAGGATGGGTCACTTGGCAGTGGTTTGAAGCGCTGCTGAGGAAACGCCTCGCAAGATTTAAGTGTTCAGAAAGTATGTTCCTCATCTGCCAGTTCTCACTCCACTCAAAACAGCAAGTTCTTTGTCTGCCTGAGGAAAAGCCTCTCTCTATATCACACGCACAGTACATACAGGCACAGTAGTGGTGGGAGTGATCTTTTACACTTCTCAGAAGAGAAAAAAAAAACAGAAAAGGAGATGAGGGCATTGTACCAAATAAAGGAGAGCGAGGGTGTTAAGATTAATATCATATGCTGGGAGGAGAGGGATATCAGGGACCAGGCTAAAGCAAAGAGAGCAGAGACACAAGGAAAACCCTACGGGCTTCCTTATGAGCTCGAGGTAATGAAATCCGACTGAGGAGAAGGCTAACTGAAGGATGAGGCAGCCAGATGAACAAAACCTTTGGAATGTGACCATTATTCGCTCATTGCCGAGAGTAAGATGAGAAGATCGATACCAACAGGGGGAAACAGCTAGACTGGCTCTGTCCAAAGGTAACAAAATCCACTAACCAGCACCTCATACTACATCATCATTGTTGAAGATTTTTAGCCATGAACACAATGTGAGATGTCCGTCTTCTCTGGTTTGGGGAGCATTCACACAGCGCTACTTGGATCCTTTACTTATCTCAAAGTAGTAATACCACAGTGCAAAAATACTATATTACAAGTAAAACTCCTGCATTCCAAATGTACTGAAGTAAAAGTACAGTAAAGTATTATCAGCAAAATGTACGTAAAGTATCAAAAGTAATCATTATGCAGAATAACCCCTTTCAGAGGGTTATATTATTATAATATTATTGGATTAGTATTGATTAAAAAGAAAAGTAATGCTCATCACATAGAGAGTGTCTTGGCTTGAAAAATGACTTAATCAACTGATAATCAGGATATTGCTGATTTTTTTTCTTCTGTCGATTGACTAATCAATAAACTGACTATTTGTAGCTCTACGTATTTTATTTGTTTATCACAACCAAATATATCCAGATATTTTACTTAGGTAAAAGTGGCAGTTGTACAGTGTAGAAATAAGTAAAAGTCCCTCATAGAAAGTGAAATCCATATACAGTACATTATGTCACTGGATAATAATTAGTGATGCATTGATGTGTTTATCACTTTAATGTTGCAGCTGATAAAGATGGGGTTAATTTTAATTACTTTGTATACTGCTGGCTAGCTCATCTATAATAATGCATTTCAATTCATTAGTTGATCTATATTTCTAAATCTGCAAAGTAACTGAAGCTGTCGAATAAATGTAGTGAAGTTAAGAGTACAATGTTTCCCTATGAAATGTAGATATAAAGATACATAAAATGTATCTCAGAATTGCATTTAAGTACATTACATGAGTAAATCTACTACGGTATAGCAAAAGATACCAAAATCAACACAATTAACAAATAACAAATGAGAAATATGTGGACGTAAGAGGTGACATGAAAGGTTCCTGATGCAAACTAAACATTAGGGAGCAAATTTATAGAATAAACTGAATTGTGTTTCTCACAGTGCAAAGTGTATGAAGGGATGTTCGACCACCAGGAGCTGCAGTCATACTAAGCTTTGACACTGCAGTAAACAATGATATGACTGAATAAGGAAACACTCACTGTGTTGAGCAATGCTCATTTGGCCAGTGTTTTGTTCACTGCACTCCTTCCTACTGTGTCTCCACTTGTTGTGACTAACAGATTTGTGTACTTCTTCCACCCCTGAGCCCATAAAAGGACAGAGAGCTCTTTCTCGATCTTTAAAAATCTTGCATAAGACAGTTGATCATGCTGTCATACAATTAATCTCTCCATCTCTAGGGGAGATGGCAGTGAGCGACTGGACCTCTTCTTGAGGATGCGGTGTAACTGAGCCTTTTCCGGATGATGATGACTTATCGGCCCTTGTGTTATTAGCGAGAGATGGAATACAAAACATCCTGTTTTCACTGCAAAAGAAAGACTGACATATGAACATAAGAGTGAATCATAATCACTGTAAATGTAGCCAACTGTAAAAAAGTATCTCTCACTCCCCCTCACAGAGAATATGATTATGGCTCTAATATTCAGGCTGGATGGATGGACTGACACTCGGGTGAGCTGCAGAGCATTTCCAGCTCTCGCCATCTCTTCTAAACACACAAGAGTAGCATCCTGAGCTTTTTTGCCTACTGTATGTATATTTTTATTATTTTAAATAGGTGGGGAGCTGTGTTATCTAACTCTGACGTCATCTAGAGGGACAATATTGACAGCAGCCATCATATTGATACGTCAGGTGGAATGACTTGGCTCTGGATGCTCTGTAGGTATAACCTGATACTCTGTTGGCAGAGGCCTGGCTGAGCATTATGTAGAGCGGGAATGTTCCTGTCTGTACTGTATCACTGCTGTGTATGTTCAGGTTCAGGGATTCAGCTGAAATTCACATGCAGAGCCGCTCAGCTGCACTTTTTGCAAGGTCATGTTTTCAAAGCTGTTAACTTCGAGTCATATATATTCTATAAATCCAACAAAAATGTGAGTGTGATTTGGTGTACAAGAATTATCTATTTTTGTCCATAAATTTCAAGCATTTTGGTTAAAGATGTATTGTTTTTTTATATGGTTAGAAATGATAAAGTATCATTTACAAGGAACAGATGCTAAATTATCACTTTAATTTGATTATAATATGAAGTAGGGATGGGTTCCATTTCAGATCTGTTAAAGTAAATGGTAACATTACAGACATCTGCAAAGAAAAAAACCCTGGAGGAACGGCTTATCTTAAACGCCCCAAAGTGTGGATACACAAAAGTCAAACTGCCAAATGCAATATTTGCAGGAGCATACTCACGACAAGTCCCTTGCTTAATTATTTATCTCTCTTCCATCTTGTTAAAGTAAAAGCTCCACCTCGTCCTGCCGCTGGTGTTACACCTTATCTGTGACCTGTAGTCAGTTGTGGAGGAAGTATTCAGCTCCTTTACTTAAGCAAACGTGCGAATTCAACTCTGTAAAAACACTCTGTTACAAGTAAAAGTCCTGCATTGAAACTGCTCCTTAAGTAAAAGTATGTGAATACAATCAGGAAAAGGTAAGGTACGAATCTGCGAGCTCATGTTTCATTTGCTCTGGCAGATACGTCTGGCCCCTCTCCCATTCAAACTGATTTCTCTGCCAGTTTTTCAGAATAACCAATCACAAATGTGCATCTAGTATGAGGCGGGTTTAATACGATGACTGACAGAGACGAGCGCCGTTCAGGTATCTTTGTAAATATCCAAGATGGCGCTGCCTTGTTCCCCCATACAGCCGCAGTATTAAATGGACTGGATGGTAAATTTTTTCTAAAAGTGCAGTCTAAAACTGCACTTAAACTTGTTGATAAGAAATATGTGTTTTCTGTACTTCTGACAGTACATACCGTCCGACAGGACAGCGTTTCGTCCCTCTGATTGGTTGTCTCCGTCCGTCGATAACAAAAAATAATGGAGAGGTTCCAGACTAATACGCATTTTCAAATTAGTCTGGCAATGTCAGGCTAGTATCAGACTGCAAATAATGATTATCTTAATTATGGAATAATCTGCTGATTATTTTTTGCAATAATGCCGTCACGATTGCCCAGAGTGACACCTTCACGATGCTTTGTTTTGTCCAACCAACAGTCCATACCTTTAAAATGATTAAAAATACATTAAAATTATTTTAGAAATTCAAACGAAAAGCAAATCTTCACATTTGTGAAGCTGGAACCATTTCAGCTGCACATTTTCATATATTGTTTGTGCAAAAAATCTTAATCTCTAAAGTAACAAAAGCTGCCGGATAAATGCTGTGAAGTAAAAAGTACTATACTTCCCTCTTAAATGTAGTGAAGTAGAGGTAGAAAGGGACATTTTGTGCTTCAGTCCACCATTGCCTGTAGCTTTATCGAGCGAAATTATATCCATCATATTAGAGGTAGACAATGATGAGAGTTACGTAATAAAAGCAATGTTTGTGATCTAACCTTAATAAGGTGTTTTGCAGTACAGATCCGCAGTACTTTTTTGTATTACTGTGAGCGTTACATGATCACGTAAAAACACTACAACACACAGAACAACGGAGAGAAAGAGAGATTTTCTTTATAAATGGTTTACAGCTAAAGGGAAAACTTGTGTGCATAGGTTTTCATGCCAGTGTGATGTGAGCTGATGAAGGGAAGAGTAGGCGGGTGGCTGAATACGCAGCATATTTGGGCAGAGTGTGTGTGTGTGTGTGTGTGTGTGTGTGTGTGTGTGTGTGTGTGTTGCTGAGAGCAGCGCTGAAGTGCATTTAACAGTTCTGGGAGGGCGATCAGGACCCCCAGTGCCCTGCAAACAGTAGAGTGAGTCAGGCCTGTCGTTCCAACAGTTAAGGGATTACACAACGTGGTAATATACACTAACATACAGGGCAAAGACTTCACACATACACACTCTTAATCTACTTTATAAGACTATCCATATTTTGAAATATCATTCATACATGTAACAAAACAAAAAGTGTTGCACCAATCTGCTAAAGTTAAAGTGAAAGGGGTGTAACTTACAACATTGGTTATATATTGTTATTACCCTTTACACCAACTGATAATATAACATGATTAATCCTATTTTTAACCCATTTAGAGCATTTAAGCAGATATATTTTAGCTGCTGAGCTTTCTGTGGTTTTTGTAAGAATAAATCAACTAGATTTTTATTATAACGTCATGCATACAACATCAAGAAAATCCAACAAGAAAACCATACATAAATATGGATAAATATGAACAAAATAATCCATCTCGCCTTCCTTTTCAGGCTTTTGAGAAAAAGTTAGCATTTAGGTTTAGGTTTTTCAACTGTTGAGCATAAAAAAAACACACAATTTCAGGATGTCACCTTGGATTTGAGATTGAGAAAATAATTAGCAGATTGATTAATAATAGTCATTAGTTGTAGCACTAATATACTGTTTGTGTGTGTGTGTGTGTGTTTATTTACATTGTCCAGAACAGCTTTGTTATAAAGCTCCATCAGAATGTACATCTATATTAACTAGCTGTTTTAAAAAAGAAAAAAACATTGAATTACACTAATATCAACAATCACAGATAGACAGTAAATCTCCCCCCCCTTCTGCTGTATTCTTGCAGCCCTCACTATCGTTCCTCCTCTCTGTGTCTCAGCGTGTGTGGCTCATACAGTAATCGTTATAATCCAGTGAAACAGCTGCATCGACTGCCTTTGATTTGTGATCTTTTATAGTCGCCCATAAAAGTAACCCCCCCCCCCACCCCCACCCCTTAGATCTGTCCTCAAGTGTTCCCACTGTTATTAATGGCAGTTGGGAATCCAGTTGATTTAAATAAGAGTGCGGCACGCTCATAAGATCAATGTGCAGCTGTTTTAAGAGGGAATTTATGACGGCCAGCCACTGTCCTGCAGTGCTCACTGTGCAGATTTTGCGCTGATACCGTGAGCTCCCTTCCAGGACGCGTGATGTAAATCATAGGCAAAGGCCGGCAGTGGGGTCAGATCATTTAGGGTTTCATCACAGCGAATGAGCATCAGCTACAACTTCATCATCACCGCAATCCACTACCCCGCTGCCGCTGCCAGTTTATTAACGTGAGACTGAATTGAGTGTGATGTTTTCCAGGCTGTGGATGTAAACCCGAGGTGAGAAAGTTTAAAGGACGCTTTGTTCTCCTGCTCAGATGCAGAGCACAGCTGTGAGCTTCGCTGCTTACACAGACACACACACACAAGGAGCATTACATCACCCCTCGCTTCTATGCAACACTAAGACACCCTGCACTAAAAGGCATTTTGGGTAATCGGATTGCAATCGGATAGGGCTCGACCACATGAAAGTACAGGTGTAAATGCACCTAAGACGCACTGAGGACGGACCGTGATCCAATAAGTTTGACAACAAGATGAAGGCTATCTGATTAGCTAACCCTAAGTGATGAAAGGGAGGAAGCTGGAGTTAGAAATAGACGGGGAAAGATATCGTTTGCTGTTTTGTTTGTGAGCAGGATAAAGGGTTTGTTCAGACGGAGGCCTGAACTTGAAATACACTCACAACAACCTTCTGAGAGTTTTTCCTTGCATGCTACATCCTGCACCGGGGATGCATGTAAACATTTATTTATTTATAACATCTCCTGTAGTCAGTGTCCTTATGTGCTCTCACTGTTCCGCCTCACAGCAAACAAACTCGCATCTCCACATCTAATTTGTTGGCGCTGAGGCCTGAATAGTTTGACGCCGGGTTTGAGCAACAGAATACTCAACTCAGGCTACAGACATACGTTAGATGATTGGATTTGGATTGAATTTCATACAGTGGTCGACACAACTGTTGAAAATGTGTAAGTGTAGCTGCAGAGTGAAAGTTGAGATGTGTATCTATCGATCAGCTGATAAACACAGATCAGAAAACTGTCTGAAGGGGGTTAAGGTGGCCGCCGCAGGCCGTTGTTGCGTGTAGAGCTGGAACACTTGGTCAGTTAACTGAGTTGAGAACTATTTTGACAACTTTGGTAAAAAGTTCAAATTAAAGCACAAATGTTCTCAAATGGGAATATTTTCTTATTTTCTTTGTCTTCCATTATTGTAAAATGAAGATTTTAAACTGTCGATTGAACAAAAGAGGCAATTTGAAATTGAAACTTGCGCTTTGGGAAATTGTGAGTGGCATTTATTACAACTTTCTGACACTTTATAGATCACCTTCACATCATCCCTCCGATGTCCAAATGAACAAATTATTTAAAGAGAAAAAAGAAAACTGTACAAGGTCAAATGTTTTGCATTGAACCACCTTCAACACATCATGTATTTAATTTGGAAGAATACAGATTTGTGAGGATCATTAGCAGGTATGTTTTATCCTTTGAACATGGTGTTTCTCAGGCTGTAAGCATGTTGCTGTGGACTCTTTTGAGCTCTTAAGGCCATTAATTCAGGTCTGACGGATTAGGTGGAGGTCTGTTGGAGTGCGGCGCTGTGCTGCATGCAGGACTCAGCTCAGTCCTGCCGAGAGGACGCTTTAGGTCCTACAGCGGCGTGGAGAGTACACCTGATGGTTAGTTTAGCCATCAGGTCTTACCGCTCCTGCCCAACCAAATAGATACTTCACAAAGCATTACTCCAGCTCGCTCTCTTTTTCCTCACCGTGGCAACTGTACTTGGCCCTCACAGGCCCCTTTACACCGTCTAAGATGAAAGATGACAATGAAAATCTTGAAACTTTGGACCAAATCCCCACAATGTGACTGCCGGCAGGACCCACATCTACAAACCAACCAATCAAAATACAGCATTAAAATGAAGCAGAATACACTGGCTTTTTTTGAAAAAGTTTAAACCCCTCTCCTTCTCCACCTCCTCCTCTTTTGAGGCTTGGCGACGTATAGAAGTGTCAGCAAAGATTGTTTCTTGCTTATTGTATCAAACTAAATAGCGACGTAGAAAGAGGACGCAAGCTGATGAGGGGCCTCTGTTCTCATATACTGTCACATGATATCATATATCTCACATGCCTCAAACTGATTTCATACAGTTTGACACAGACTGCAGCCAATATTGTATTGGACCCATCCTGCACAGTGTGACACTGAACCGCCTCAAATCCATCTAAAGTAGGAAATAAGGGAGGTGCAGCTCAAAATACGACTTAAGGGCATCTGATAGGAACCGTTCGGGCACTCTACTTTGATTTTGAAGCAACAAAGGCGGGAGCGCCTCCATTTTGTGTGTTTAGATGTTGTCGTGACAGACAGTAGTTTGATTGGCTGATGTGAAGATCTAATGTGATGACACAACAGACAGTAGCGGGACAACAGACCAGGCCGAGAAGACAAGTTGTTTTAATCTCTCTGCAGTCCCATTATAATTTGTGATTTTTTGGTTTACATCACCATTACATGAGTCAGTGTGGACTACTCTGCCTTACCATCCTAATTTGTATTCTGACGCTGAATTTTCATCATTTTTACACCCGGTTTGTCAGAGAGGAAGCAGCACTGAATGTTATGGCTCAGTGCTGCTGTGAACAAACCAACATTTCAGAAGTTTACATATTTAACCAGCTATTTTCCATTTCTCAGTGTTTCCTCAGCTCTTACTCACCTCTAGCTGATCGTCTAAGACGGGCAATTTTCCTAGTCAAGACTTAAACTGGAGTCAATTCCTCTTTGACTCATTTTACTCCGCCTGCAGCAAAACTGCACCAATCTCGCTGCATTTGCATTGTTGTATTGACTGTGCATGTGTTCGTGCTCCTCGGTTGATTTAGAGGTAAAAATTACAATGTCGCTCTGGAGGGTGGAAGCCATACACCATGGATGGAGTATGAAATTCATTCTAACTCCATTGTGTCCGTGATTCTGAGCACATGTCAAACAGCTGTTTTTAAATGGGGTCGTACTTGTTTCTAAATTCTCAGAGTGCAGGATGACAAATAGATGCAAACCTGTTTCCCCCCGCGGAGCTGAATACATGATTGTGGTTGGCGTTGGAGAGGTTTTGCTTTTGCATCTGCTGTTATTAGCGCAAGGTGTTTACTTGGCCTGCGTTCTGGGAATGCCTCTCTCTGTGGGTGCTGCCGAGGGACTCTTCTGAGAAACTGGACAGCTCTCGCTCCGTCTGACCAGAAGGCTGTGACGCACTCCGCTGTGACACCGGTGACTCACTGGTTCCCTGTTCCTGGATCTGTGAAATCTCATCCTACCCTCCTGCCCCGCTCTGTGACCTCGCATGTCCCAGTGTGTCCACACGTCTCGACTGAGACACTCAGATGGGCCACGGGCGGGAGAGATCCCTCCCACTCCCTCTGACATCTCCTGAGCTGAGGGTGACGCGGCTCGTCTTCTCTTTGTTTATAATATACTGACACCTTGCAGAGAAGCACAGAGGGGGCGTATTGTAAAGAATCAAAAGCAAGAAGGGAGAAAGAGAACAGGGGCTGAAAAACAGAGCATACATCTACTTAGATATATCTCTTTTCCACTATGGAAACTCAACTGTCTGTAACCTGAACTTGTAAGAACCCATAAGGTCTTGGTTTCCGGGTTCTGACTATCAACGTTCAAAGGTGATAATATGTATGTGTTGTTCAGTTGACGAGCGCAGTTCAGTTGTGGGACAGACAACAGTGGAAAACGGACGGAACTATTATTTTTATGCATCGTATTAGTAGGAGGTCGACAGATTAAAGCAAAGGCAACATGTCCTCCAAATCAAACAACAAAATATAGTGTTTGCTCATGCCCTCTAGAAAGACACATAGAAGTGTTTTCTGCTCTGACGCCCCCGCCTGTAGGACGACATCATTTGTCTGTGCCTTCCTTCCTTTCAGTAAGTTGGATTAAAATAAAAACTTAGTTAAGGTTAGGGGAGCTTCGTCGTCATGGTGACAAATAAAAAACGTTGTTGAACGTAAAGTTGAGCGACAACTGTAGTCATACAAAAGAGGAAACAAACAGCTGTCTCTCGTGTTAAGGTCTGATGTTTTGGTGACCCATCCATCCACCACGACCTCCTCCCTACGCGGACATCGTCGCTCGATAACACGGTCACCTGACTAACTCCTTTGCTCCCGTCACAATTACTACGGCTGCTGTCGTTTTGAGGCACTCGCTGAAACAATGGATGGATTGAATATATAACAAGGCAACAGGAATATTCTGAATCCAACTATTACTTTGAACTATCAAAACAAACTTCTTTGCATTGCTTATCTGAACACATGTCTCGCAAAGGCCTAAAAACTGGGGATTTTAAATAAAGAGATGCTTGAAGAGAGGAGTCGAGAAGGCAGCGGGGTGAAGCGAGTATGACGGAGAGGGTCTGGCCTCCCTGCAGGTTTGCCGCTCCCTTTGGTAGTGGAACACAGGTGATCTCCTCCTCCCTTCCTGTTTCGTCTCGTTCACCCCATCATCTCAGGAGTAAACACGGTGCGGCTGCTCTCGGCTCGCAGACAGACGCAGATGTGGCGCGTTTCACGTCAGAAGCGGCAGACACTGCGGCGTTCGGGGCAGAGAGGAGCGGCTTTGTTGGGAAAAGCGCTCAGAGCCGAGCCGGGGGAGGTCAAATGACTGTCTAACATCTGTCAGTCATCCTCCAACGAGCCGAAACCTGACGGCACCTCGCTGCCTCCATTAGTCTGCCTCCCACATCACCTACAGCTACAGCTGCTGTGCTACATACCTGCCAACGTCTCCACAGCCTGCGAGACGCGTCTTTATTTGCAAAGCTGCTAATGTTCTATTCGTCTTGCTCCCTGGTTTTCTTTTAGTGAAGACATGGTGAAATAAAAACACTTCAAGGCCTCCCAAAACGTATTTTCTCAATCAGCGTCCTGCTATGAGGGGTGGGATCCAACATGGACACGTGATTTCTGCCAAAGTTAGAATGGTTTTGGATATTTCACAAGAGAGATTTATGTTATATACTCTGATTACATTATAGAAAAATACTTAAGATTCAAAGTCAAGTTCTCAGGTGCTTTAAACCGTGCCCCTGCTTTAATTCTTCGGCACTCGTGGTACATGATTTTGAAAGCCTTTTTGATTATTCATATGTCTAAATCCTTCTCTCTTTCTCTTCCTGTAAAACGTTGAAGTATTTGATGACTCATCCTTCACTCGGGGGCGTATACATAAATTATGTCCAACCAAATGTGATTTGGAGAAACCAGCTAACCTCTCTCATCATATAAGGAGCCCAGTTGAAGCCAGAACTTCCAGGTTCTGATCCGGAAAGCCAGATAATCACATTCAAAATCACACTGACATTTGCACCAACGCTAATAACTAAAAATCCATCGGCGGTACAAAGGATTTCTCAACAGTGTGTCTTAACATGGGTGAGGGAGGTGTGAGTGGAGGCAAACAGGCCTTCATGGAGGGCTGTATTCAGGTCTGAACTGCTGCGGCTCTCCAGACCGGCTCCCTAATACACGTCCATTTTCAAATCCCTGAACGATGTGATCAGGTGCCTGAAATTATGCCCTGTCCACACACTCCGTTCCTCTTATATGAAATACGTCACATTACTTAAGCTAACTGTCATTTCGCTGTGTCTTTAAGTCTTCACACCACAGCGCTGACATGAAAAAAGCATGTTTTCACAGCCACAGTGTAGCCACAGCTACATCTGTGTTGTGTGTGTGTGTGTGTGTGTGTGTGTGTGTGTATGATGGGAGAGGGAGAGACGGTGCGTATGGGCCTCCCTGTCTTAGCGGGGTCATTACCAAGATGAATATAGTGATTATAAGGATGAATAAGGTGTGATTATGAAGATGAATAAGGCGATTAGGGCTCTCGTCACTGCTGCTGGGGCGGCTGTTCATTAGGAGGGAGAAGATGTCAGCGTGTAACATGCGTGAACCCATTACCTTTCCATCCACAGGGGATTTGTATGCACATACCTATACATGCATGCGCATGAGAATGCTGCGGCGCTGTAGCATCAGACCAGAGGAGACCATTTGTGTTCATTTGCGCGGTTAAATGACCCATGGATGCAATATATCTCTTTCCACTGGCCGTTCGGTGCTATAAACCCACTTATGTGTTTGACCCGAAAGGACGCGGGCACACCTGACTGCGTTTGCAGGCTGCCGCGCTGGTACTGTAGCAGCAGCTGACTAATGCTGCATGCTGTGTCACCGAAGCCGCTGTGTGTCCAGGGGTGAAAGACACCTCGCCGGCTCCGTCCATGTCACCCTCCCCTAACAGGGGCCCGGATAGCTATATCCATGGCAACCGAAGCGAACGGTGTCGATGTCCACATGGCAACGGCTGCCATAGGGAGGAGGAGGATGTGGGGGAGTGGAGGGGGGGGGGGGGGGGGGGGGGGGGGGTTTCTTCAGGCTGACGCACTCGGTGGCTGCCTGGAAAGTTTTTGAGAATGCCAGCGCCCACTGGCAAATCAGAAGTGGGCTTGAATCTCTCTCTCTCTCTCTCTCTCTCTCTCTCTAACTCTTTGAAACGACACCTCCCACTCAGTCAAGAGTCCTCCTGACCCCCAGCACCCCCCCCCCACCTCCCCCCGCCGCCCTCACTCCAGCCTCCCCATCCCATCATGCACCTCCTCCGTGTTTGTGTCTCATCAAACCTTTGTCTCTGTCTGCAGCGCTGTCGCGGCTGTGATTGTGTTCGATTACTGTTTGAGGGGTTTCATGTGTGGGCAGGCTCGACCAGGATGTCTATCTTCTTGGTCACCCAGAAAGGACTTGTCCAGATCCTGCAGATATGTACAATGCGATGGTAGCCAATGTGAATACAATGCGGAGAGAAAGGACTTTTATTAATGCATCCTGAGTATGATAGGGTGTGCAGATCTGACACAGATCTGGGTAGCATGAGGAGCTCCCTGTGGCGGTGGCAGTACCAGTAATCTCACAAGTGCAATAGCAGCACATTTGAAATGATTTGGAGGAGCAGCTAAAGGGTTATGACAACTCAGTGCTTCCAGTTATTTCAGATAATTTGTCAGTAATCTCTGCCGGGTTGAATTTAGTTTTTGTGGGGAAAAAATGTTTTTCTTGAATTAATTCCCCATGAATTGTAGTCCAGTCTTTGTTTATTATTATTTATATAACATAAAGTTATAAAAAGTTCAGTGTGCTTTGGCTTGCATGGCAAAAGGTTAGAGTGTAGAGGTCAGGTTTGTGGATGGACATGCAAAATTCAATATATCCACTAAACACTTAACACAAAACTCCATATATACAGTGTAGGGTTTTTTTTTTACATTCACTTTGGGATATAGTAAATATAGTAAATATAGTATTTATATACATATCATCAGAAAGAGTCCTTCTTCAACTTGCATGATGCTAACCTCACAGGTTGACCACTCGCAGTTCTGCAACTCCTTATATCGCACAACTATAAAGGCAGGGTTATGCTCAAAGGAAGTAGTTCATATGACGTATTCTTCAACCATGTCAGAAGGCAATTGTGTTTGTAGTTGTTCCGAACGGCCTCACACGAAGGTGGGGTGAAAAAGCTGACTGTCATAAAGAGGGGGGAGTGTAACATTTTCAGACAATCTTTCCTCAAAGCCATTCATAGAGGTACACTAAGTTGTAAACATGAAAAGTGACTCAAAGGGGATGATTCACGGGGACTGGACCTCGCTTGGGCTGGACAGGATAAGTTTTAGGACAAGCTATGACATTATCAATTATCTCAGAGAGTGACGCACTACAAGTTGATACAATTAGGCAAGGAAATTATGTAATATGTTGTGCGTCAGTCTCCTCTGTTGAACCTACCTGTAGTTCCTGGCTTTGTTGTGTGGTCATTTATCTCACATAGCTACAGAGATAGTGGAGTTGTGGGGGTGGGCCAGCAAAATGAAGATTGAATGAGAGTCATAAGCGGCGCCAGGCCATCATGCTTGGGGGGGCTATAAAATTCAGTGGTCGAACATAACGGTTTTTGGGGAGGGGGGGATGGGGGCATGACAGCAACAGCTCAGCCCATCAGTACACGCTTCTTCAGGAAGTGTTGTTGTCTGAATGGTGCAGAGCGGTACGACGTGTACACACAGCATCAGACCTGCTGTTGTTAAATTGAACAGTTAATTAGTACGGTGGCAATAGAAATAATGAATGAAACATATTTCTATTGTGTCTCATGTTGTAATTTATCACATTGTATCACCATATGTGAGCAGTGTTTGCACTGTGATGCATTTCCAAAATAATACATGAAACACTGTAAAAAACAAAACCTGTGTAAACAGGCAGAATATCAAGTTATTACCAACCTGTCTGATGTGTGTAGGGGTGTGTGTGGTTAGTTTGTAGCTGCCTTGTGTATTTGCACATGATTTGCCCATTTGTTGCAAGTGTTAAGTTTGCTCTTGTTGATAAAATCACAAGATTGGCGACAAAGTGGCGTTGCAGCAGAATCAGACGTGGTTCTGAGATGTCTACTCCCAGCACATCGTCTAAAACCCAATTTCCACTCTCTTTGCACCTTGGTTGTTGCACTGCCACAAAAACAGGCAAAATTATGTTTACACTCCTATCGCAAACTTTTCATGACATGGTTTCAGATGGGTTTTGATAGCAAATTTATTTATTTAAATTTAGACATACACCTGTGAACGTGGACATGGACAGCATCGGGGAGAGAGAGAGAGAAAGGGCTTTAACTACCTCTTACTAATAGCCTACTGATTAATGAAAAATCTCACCTTGTAGTGAGAAATTTAAAGATACTTTTAGCCTCTTAATAGCGCCACCTAAAGTCAGGGTCAAGGAGGGAGAAATGAGTACAAACAGAGCGTCCTCAGCAGCAGGCCAGAAAACTGTCTTCCCACTCGGAGAAAGATGGCAAGAGAGAAAATTAGGGTTTTCTTTTTTCTGTTCCTGTCAAACAAGCAGGAGCCAGGGGTCGTGCTGGTGGTATCAACAGCATTAGAAAAACCTTCTCAGCTGCATCATAGACCTCTTTTAACCAGTCAACACCTAAACCTTGGAACGCTTCCACATTAAGCAGAGCGCTGCCTCAGCTGGAGCAGAGCCAAAACCCTGCACCTACAGTATATGTGAACATCGGCTCGGGGAAAGCTTCTTTTTAAAAACATGAATAAAGAGCGAACACGGTGACATCACCGGCCCAGGAATAGCTTCTCCTCGTGGTTATGTGTTTGTGCCAATGGGGCCTGAAAATGGGCTCGATGCTGACCAGATAAACCCCGGGTCCCTCGGGAGCAGACCCGGAGCCTCGCTGTGGTGGGCGACTATAAATCTACATCCCCCCCCCCCCCCCCCCCTTTCTCTTTGCCACAACAACCCCCTTCTCTCCACTGCACTCCACTCCTGAGTGCTTCTCTGTCTCTCCAGGCTCTGCGGTAATGAAGTGCTTTATGGCTGCAGAGGACAGGAGGGGACGCAGGGGGCAGGGGGTTAGCCCATAGCTCATTCCAACTATAGGGGGGCACAGTGGCCAGTGGTGACTGGGCTGATTGAGTAAGTCTGGACGAACCGCCCACCCGCCCCTCAAACACACACTCACACGCATCGCCCGACCCCAGCACAAGGGTCCGATGGGGGGGTTTGGTGATGGCTCAATCCCAGCAGGAGATCTCAGATAACCTGCTCCCTCTTTTAATGACGGCTCTACAAATGATCCCCACTTGATTTACACTGTTCAGTCAGGCTGAGCGGGTTACAGTTACCATCTGGATTTCAGCACAATCCAAAACCTTGATCTTGACAACGGTTTAAAGTTCGGAGGGTTTCATTTTTCATCTGTTGTGTTAAATTAACTGAAGCCTTTTGAGCCTGTAACAGTGATTAAAGGCTACACAAAAACGCTTGACTCATGGCCCTTAAAGTCAGGAAAAACATTTTTTCACCTTGTTTGTTAATTCCCAGCATCATAATGTTTCTCTTTAGACAATTAAAGGCCAAATATGAACAAAACCTTTGCCTTCTTTGATTTTGGTATCAAAACCTGACTGTGTTTCCTTCCTGCTGAGCTGGATTTTATTTTTTGCTCTCAGTGGTTTGCCATTGGTAATACTGTCAGTCAGTGCACCCTGACTGAAATATCTCATCAACTATTGCTTTGAGATTTTGCTGAGACATTCATGGTCCTCAGAGGATGAATCCGTCTGACTTTTGTGATCCTGTGACTTTTCCGGTAGCACAGCTGCCAGTTTAATGTTTGTGGTTTTGAGTAAAATGTCTCCACAGTCACTGTATGGATTGCCAGGAAATTTAGTTCGGGCATTCATGTTCTCCCGACTTTTCAACTAGCGCCATCCTCAGGTCAAAGTCCCATCACTGCATGAGGCTCAGCTGTACTTTGTGTTTAGTTCTGATCAGCAAATTCTAGCATCATAACATGTTAAACTACAAATGTAAACATGGTAATTATTATACCTGCTAGACTTCCCTGTGTTAATATAATGTTAGTATGCTGATTTAGTTCAAAAGACAGCTGTGCAGCCTCGCAGAGACACTTTTCGGTGCCAGGCCCTCAAATCCTGCAGCGGGATCCTTGTGGCTGTAATTTAATAGTTAACAAAACATTTGGAGTCTTTAAAGCACTTTTAAATGTCCCTCTGCATCCAGTTTCAGTCGGGTAAATGTGAAACTGCAAAAGCAAGACACAGTTTTCATGTGACTTTAAACACAGAGCCCTTCAGCAGTCCAAAGTGTTGCTCGGTGAATACAGGTGTTTCTCTTTGAGTGATAAGTGTTCTGACCCGCTACACACCTGAGCCTCCGGTAACAGTGGTCCCCCCTGCCAAGCCTCTTAATGGCCAAACAACTCTCTCAGCGCCTCGGCCCCGCGCTCACCCTCAAGTGGGGAGGTCTCCGAAATGAAAATGCCATTATAAAACATTTACCAGCCTGCTGAGTTTACATGTCTTACAAGAAAAGGACCGTTTGGAGCGGTTAAGTGTCACATAAATCTTTCAGCACGCTAATTGAAGTGGTTCCCCCAATAGGCCACTCTCCACAGCTGCTATTACAAATCGCACAACTGCGGATGGGACGGCCAGCTGCAAACCAAATCTTACACCCACTTGATAATGTTGTTAAGACACACACATGGTGCTCTGTGGATTGCTGCTGCTGCCAGTTTGCTCAGGCAGCTCCACTGGGAGCGTGCAATGCAGTCGTATGTAAACACAAGTCATCTTTCAGTGAAATGTGCTCCGAGACGCGGCACAAGCGCGTCCTCCCCTCCCCCCTCCCGTCTCCTCTCCTGGAAATGCAACTTATTTAAAGCTTATTTAAGCAGGCAAGTTGAAGAGGAACATATTGTTATTTCCAGCAGCAGCCTGGGGGAGTAGTTGCAGGAGGCGGCGGGGTTACACCTACAGTATGCACCGGCTCACATCTGAAAGCTGGCGTGCTACAGCTAGCTGCCGAGCATCTCTCAAAGCCTCCGAGGATTACGTGCTTTGAGCTCCATGCTACCGCGCTAGTTAACAGAGATCACCTTCCAGCCGATTTTGGAACGAGCCCAGTTCTAATCTCCAGTCAGCCACTGAAAGAGGAGCTTTACGTCGTATATCAGAGCATCAAGTTCAAAACTGTGCAGGTCCGTTAAACTCTGGAGGGCTTTTTCATGGCTCAGCAATTACCGAGGCCTAAACTGTGACACTCAAACTTGATGTATTCCACCTCCCACTCCATCTTCCCTCTCTGTCCTTCAAAACCTCTCTGTTCCCTGCCCTTCCTATATTTATCTCTCCTCCTCCTTCCCGTTGCATTGTCTCTCCCTGCTCTTCTTTTCTTCGTCCCTCCCTCTCTTGTCCTATTTGCCACAGAACCTGTTGATGAAAATCGAAATGTGTTTTTTGATGATGGGCCAGAGCTGAGACGATGGGAGAGAGGGGTGGACACACACACGCACACACTCAGTTGGTACATTGGATTGTGTCCACCAAGTATTAGTGGGTTTTTCATGCAGGTTCCCACACTCGCCCACTAAATTTTTTTTTTTCTGCGTTGAAACTCACTAAGTGTGTTTGCATCCACCTGTTTTTATGCACATTTACAAGGTGTGCATAAAAAACCTGAGAGGAAACACACACCAAAAAAAAAAAAAAAAGACAAAAAAAGTTTTTACACTTGGATGGGGTGCAAAGTTGGTGCATCAGTAAAAACAATATGAAATACAATGGAAACAAATCAAATAAATCATGACGTACATGAAGCATGTGACTCAGACCTGTGTGGAGCTATGAGGAGAGAAATGTCATATTTCCATAACGTTTTCCAAATCGTTTTCCAATTTTTGAGGTTTGACTGGAGCTCTTTTGATGACATCATCTCATTGCACCCTCTTCTTTTGGTTAAATGACTTTCTTAGCGCCACAAACTGTCGCAATGTGTCAAACTGCAAATTTTTCGCATTAAAAGTAGTGGAAGGATACTCACATTATTTCTCAATTTCTTTTACGGAATTTCCAAATGTGCGCCACATTTGGATGGAAACCTGACAAATGACACTGAGGCAATCATAACAAACATTTTCCTCATCTAAATACATCCATCGTGAGCTGAGGGTCTGAACAGACAGCGGCGGTCGCCAGCCCGCAGGTACCCCCGACACAAATACTGTACGCAGGTGGGAGAGCAGATCGAGGACGCTTTGATAGCTCTTTTTTTTTCCAGGTGACACTCTCTCCAGTGTCTGAGTGGTCATCACCGGGGGGTCCCTCTCTCTCCGCTGCATGTGGGCCGTTCACACAGCAATAACGGCGCCCCGCTGTGCCCATCATTCCCCGCTGCCAAAAAACCTCCTCTGCAGCACCTGGCACCATGGTAACCAACACCTGTTCACCTAATTAGAGGGACACTGGAGGGAGAGGAGATGAAGAAGTTAATGAAACGCTAATCTGGCCCAATCAAACGCCCAGGCATCTGCCTCCTCGCTGCAGCAGCAGGTCGCCTTAATAGCCGCCTTATGCACGCCTCCCCCGCCACGCCACCTTGAGTGACCTCATCAATGCCAAAACTCCACTGAGAGGGCTGCGAATAGGGGCGAGCAGACAGGAGGAAGTGGGAGGGGGAGGAGAGGGAGGCCGGCACGCTGCTTCCTGGACGGACAGAGTAGCTGGACGGCGAGGTGTCAGCCAAATGAACGAGCATTAAGAGATGAGGTTCCCCCCCGTGCCCAGCAGTTGGAGCGGCTCCAGGTCGCACCAGCTGCGCCACTCTTGTTTACAAGCCGCCACCTGCTGCCGGAGAGGCCTGGTGCTCAGGTCTGCTTTCTGAAGAGCATCTTCTGGTCTGTGTGAGAGGCACGAGCAGGCACCAGAGTAAAGAGTCCACTGATATGAACTGATTTTGACACTATCTGTGCTGACAATTAAAGAAACGTGTTTTGTGAGGTACTGAAATACAGGAGTTTGCCAATTGGCTGCTTGTCTTGTTGGCGTCTTGTTGTATGAACTCTACTGAAGTCTGTTTCTGTGTTTCCCGACAGGAAACTTCAAAGGGATGTGTAAACAGATAGACCACTTTCCTGAGGAAACAGATTACGAAGCGGACCCATCTGAGTACTTCTTACGTGAGTATCTTGTCTCCTTATTTTCACACAGAGAAATCCTGCTCTCACATTGGATCGATGGCCCTTTTGGCTGTTTGTCTTAGAAGTGACCACGATGAAAAATTACACCAGGCTTTTCTCCCCATGTTCTCTTGACATTTCCTCCGAATGTCTTTAAAATGTGTCCCACTTTTTGCTCCGTCTCAGACTGGAGTGCGGTGCCAGTAACTGCTCTTGGCCCGCGTGTCACTGCCGTCTCTGCCTGCTTTTAGCACGAGGCTGGCCAGGCTGAGCCCTGCCAAGCAGCTCGTCTGTTTTTACTGCTTGGCTGTGTGTAACACAACGTGCAGTGTTACAGTCGGCTGTGTACCCTGTAAACACAGCCCATTGATTTCTGCTCTCTTTTCCTTTGTGCAAGCAAGACTGAGATGCTTGTCGAACTCATTTGCCTGCTAATCCCAAAAATCACAACAATGACTCGGAGCTTGTGATGTACTGTTAGTATCGTTAGCTCAATACTGTCTTCTGATTGGCCAATTAATGACTTTGACTTTTCATGAATGGATGTTCACTTGTTGATGTTGCTATGGCTACCGTTCCTATGGTCACTGTCGCAGTGTAGCAACAGACGGAAATTAAAAATGTTTCTATGGTTACAGCTCTGCTCCTCTGTTGTGTAACTTACAGTAACACAGAAACAGAATACAGAAAAGAACCAGTTATACGTACTCTCCTTGCCATAACAGCTTTTTATCTAAATCAGTAAATCTGCTTTTACTTTAGCAGATTTTAATTTAGTTTTAATTTTGGAAGGACCATCACTGAAATGTAGCATTTTTGTTGCTCTGGTCCAGTCGGGATGATTTTCTTTTCCAAATTGGATGTCTTCTTTGTTGTAAGGCAATCTGTTAAGACAACTTTTTTGGAGAGCGTCACTGCATTGGAAAACCATTGGTCGGTGGATCATATCCATATTGAAAAGTTGGACATATTGATATTACTTTTGCTTGAATTAGGATATTATATTATAAATTATACTAGTCATTGGTCTACGACTGCTGATAGTGATATAACAAATTGTACATTATAATCAATGTTGGGCAGTAAATTGATCACAGGAGAGCTGCTGTGGTCAGTCGCCAGGGCTAATGTTAAGATAAAGATATGCTTTTGATGTCATTGAACATCATTAAACCACAATGTCTCCTTCTCTGTTTCTACATGTGTTAAATACACAATATGTGACATGTTGGTGTGGAGGCGGAGGAGTGAAAGAGTAGCGCAGATAAAAAAAAAATACTCCACCGATTTAGCATTGCTCAGCTACAACATTGTCCGAAATCCATGCAGCGGAACCAGAGACTTTTTTATTCCACGCATTCTCCTTCCTTGGCACCTACATCACCCACAATGCAACTGAACAGTTCACTCTCGGATTCTTGTTTGTTATGCTAGTAGTAGCGTCAGATTTTTTTCATTTTCAAACTTGTAGTCTTCAGACCCGGCCGGCGCTGACTCAAGTGACATCACTTGAGGCAATTTATCAGACTTCACACAGTCCCTTCTGGAGACACAAAAGTTTCGGTCACACATGCAGTACCACTTCCCAACACCTGTAAACAGACTTTGATGTGTAAAATTGGTGGAGTTCCCGTTTTACTCCCCGTTGAGTGATTAATAAAGTAATTTAATTCCTCTTTCAATACGTACAAAATTGTGAAATGTATTCAGTTTTTTCCAAATAACTTGTGTATGTATGTATGTATTTATTTCTTTGGTATATTTGATAATATGCCACATTAGTTGCTGTCATACCACATAAACACAACAGTGTCCCGAGTCCCTGTTGACCCCTGATGTGGTACACCCCCCTTCCTCCCCCATCCTCCCCCTCCTCCTCCTCCTCCTCCTCCCCCGCCTGCAGTCGTTTGAAACTAGGAGTCAGAAAGTGTCCGTCTCCTCATCTCCATCAGCGGCGACAGTAATTGAGGCCTCTCAGAGCGCTGAGCAGTGCGTGCCAGTGCTGGAGATTAAGCCCAGCCAATTAGGCTGTGTTTGACTTTGCGCTCTGAGCGGTTGTTCCCGTCCATATGTGCCAGAGAGAACGGTTATGATAACAGCTCTGGTAATGATTCTAACAATGCCAGAGCCTTGGCGAAGGCAGATCCGTCTTGCGGAGAGGCGTCTCTCAGGCCTGGGATGACAGGGTCGCGGGGTAGAGGCCGCGCTCTGGCCCTCGGACCGACGACGCTCCACCGTGCGAGTGTGCGTTAACCTCTTCCCCGGCTGTGATTGGAGGAGAAGGCCGCAGTGCTCCCAGTGGCTTGCCAATTAGGACACTCACATCCATAAATATTTCAGCCTCCTTCTTATATAGGTCAGGCCTCTCTCGATCGCTGTCTCTCACACTCTGCCTCCCTTCACCCTCGCACCCGTAATATTTCATGTCAGGAGTTGTACAGTACCTATTGTCATGTCTCTGGCTTGAAAGAGGGCCCTGATGATTCAGAGCATTAAGCTGTTTCCCGGGTGCATGAAGAGGTCACAGAAGATACGGCGTCTTGGTGAATGTCTCCGTATTAAACCCCAGTGATGTATTTTTATATCTGCCCATTTCCATTTCATGGACACACACCTGGTATTTCCATAATGAGGAGTTTCACGGCGCCCCTGGGTGGCCAAACACAGGGAAAAGCTGCCTCTGCTCTCACATGCCGGAGCGGGAGAGGGGGAGATAGTTATGCAACAGAAATGATGTCACTTCAGGTGAAGGCCCAGCGGAAGCGACATCACCGGGGAGCTCGCCGGTTCAAAATCGTGGGGACACGCCGGTGATGTCATCAAACAGCGTAGCGAGTTGGAGGGAGATAGTTGGTGCTGTGGTTGCCGAGCAGAAAACGGACAAATCCGAGTATATTCTGTTAAACATGCACCCCCCACTTTAACATATACAGAGACACACACACACACACACACACACACACACACAGATCTGCTGTCCTTATGCTGACACACACACACCCAAATACATACAAACATATCAGTAGCTTCTGTGTGTGTGTGTGTGTCTGTTCCGTGAGTCCTCAGCTCTCCCAATAGCAAGGCAGTTTGCACATCCACACGGGGTTATATAAGACAGCTGAGGCACACTAAAGCGCCAGTGGGTTTTTAGATCATGCCGTGTCGGAGCTCCCATCATCCACTGCACTACTGCGCGCTAAGCAGCTGAGAGAGAAGAAAGAGGGGAAGAAAACGCCCAGTTATGCAAGCTACTAATACAAAACTGAAAGACATCAATTCACTGTAATATAGAGAGGAAGACGATGTGAGGGGAGGAGGGATGTGTGTGTCTGACTGGTGTAGGAAATGAGCTGTTAGTCAGAAGGGGCTCTTTTTTTGCTCATGAAATTACTTTTTAGTGTATTTTGCTTCTTTTTGGATATCAAATGTTTTGAACTGTAGAATAATACATCATCATTGTCGCCATGATCAGTCTGCTGAAAAATAATCAACAGCTATTTTGGTATCTATTAATCGTTCAAGTTATTTAGACAAAACAAGCAATTTGATGAATTCACCTTGTGATTGTTTTTTTGTAAGATTTTATAGACCAAACAATTAATCAAGAAAATAATCCATAATCTAATACAGAATTGGCGGAGAAAATAATGGGAATCCCTACGTGCTGCAACTAATGATTATTTTCATTATAGATTGATCTGCCCATTATTTTCTCAATTAATGGATTGAATGTTTAGTCTATGAAATGTCCAAAGTGTTGTCTTTAAATGTCTTGTTTTGTTCAATCCAAATCCCAAATAAATTCATTTTAAGATGAAATAAAAGAGAGAAAAGCAGAAAATCATCAGAGAATCGTCACATTTAAAGGAGACAGGAACTGGAGAATATTTGGCATGTTTTCACAATTTTTGCCTGAAAAATGACTGCAGTCATTAATTGATTAATATAATCGATCTACTAATTGATGTATTTTAGTGTTCTAAAATAAAAACGGACCGGCAGCAGGTCTTACAGAGTCCGAAGGTGCTATTTTCTGTCCTCTAACTCCAACCACTCCATCTTCCATCATTTCACTGCTGAGTCATTAAATGCTACTTGATGTTTTAGGGTTTTTATCAAAGCATTTTTTTCTTACTTGTGGTCACAACATTGTTTATTGCTTCAGGCTGCATTTTTCTTGTTTTCAGTATAAAAACCCCTTTGTTTTCATCACCCAGCAGCCGTCTGGAAAGAATCCCCAAATCATGCAGTGTGTCCCAGTTCTATAATATAGACTAGTACTTTAAAGAGCACACTATAATGTTGGTAGTGCACTGTTTAACAGTAAATAACTATTTTGAACAGGAAATTATGCAAGATGGGTCAATCAGTGTGCGACTGCCGAATGCCATTGTTTATTTAAAGCAACTATAATCAATATTTTCATATTAACAATGTCTACTTGTATGAGCAAAAGGTCACCCGTGGTGACAAACCCACAGAGAACTATCACTTGACTCTGCAGCTCCCCTCAACTCTACTGAGTGACTTTCTTATTTATTTTGTCCAATATCACAAATCACAAATTTATGCCTCTAAAGAGGCTTTACAATCTGTACAGGGTACAACAACCTCTATCCCTTGACCCTCGGTTTGGATTATGAAGAATAACCAAACATTCAACTACATTTTGTTTGTAATTTTCCTGTATGAGTGTACTGTATACTCAAACACCATCATCAGAATAAGCATATAATATGGAATTAGGGCACAGCAGTGGGCTCCCACGAGTCATTTACTGTGGCCCACAGGCAAGTAGTTTCAGCATGTGAACAAGTCAGAAGTCAATGAAAAAAAAATAGAAAAAGTTGAAATGCAAAAAAACAGCAGTATCATTGCCATTTTTTTAAACCCTCAATTAACTTTCTTATGAACTTTCCCGGGTGTTTTTTCCCCGAGCCAGCGTTGATCTCTGCCTCTAGTGTTTGCATGCATTCATCTGAGAGTATCCGCTGACATTGATGACAGAAGGGCAGGCATGTCACAGCCTGTGTCACCCTGGGGCCTCGCGGCAGACTGGACGCTGGCCTGAACTGGCTTCGGCGTAGCCCGATAAAATCAATGGGTCTGGGGCAGCACACGCAGGGGCTTGTAGGGCAGAGCAGGGGGTGGTAACAACACTGGCTTGTCGAGTCTGTAGTACCAGTTGTGTAAAACAGTGTGTTCGTGTGTGTGTGTGTGTGTGTGTGTGTGTGTGTGTGTGTTGAGAGGAGGGGCAGGGCCTCACCAAAGGGCTTTGCAGTGATCACATGAGCTGAGATGGGGTTGTCAGAAGGGTAGATGATGCGTTCATACTAGTCGAAAAAGTTAACATCCAGCTTGTGCCCCTGTGTTTGCTTTAGCAGGTGTCCCAGTCGGTCGCGACGACATTGACTGTCCTGTACTTCTAGCCGTATCCAAGGCAACAAATAAGGAACCCATCGACTGATACATAAAACACACAGCACACAGACATGGGCCAATAAATTAAAAGCCAATCATTTTTGTCCTGGTTGACCGAGTGAGTGCGAGCACTCTAACTTTATATCTTATTAACGGGGAATATAGAGACAGCGCAGCTTGTAAAACACAGAGGTGAGAGAGTGTGTCCTCATATTAAAAGCAGATTAGAAAATACGGGACGAGCCGCAGTGTTCGGCTGTCACTGGGGCATCATCAAAAGACGGCTGCACCCTCTCAGATCAGTTTTATAAACACACATTTATTCATCAGCTATGAGCTGTAACAGCCTGAAAATTCCCACCACTGTGAGAGAAAATGGTAAATTATACACTCATGTCCTTTTTATCTCTACAGCGGTGGAGTCAGGTTTGACAGTTTGTGGGCTTTTTGTGCAATACATATCAAAACAAGAAGGGTTTTGGTGTTGCAAGACAGAGGGAAAGTGGATCCACATGCAATCAAAAGCAAAAGCACACTGACACCATATTTCAGGGGAAACTCAAAAAAGATTTTGTGTTTTGATTCACACTTTGGTTTATCTGCACTGTAGAAGATGATTCAAATACTATATTGCAATTCAATCTGGGGTGGCTGTTTTTAGTGTCTCTCAGGTAACTGTGTTGTGACGGGGGGGGGGGGGGGGGGTCTTTAACTTGTGAAAACATATTGTTTGGTAATTATTGGGTTTTGTTTTGTAAAAGTGGATTCAAGGGGACAAATATGACTTCAACTTTGTAACAAATGACTTAATCACATCAGACATATCATTATCAGGATGTAGAAATTATCACAGTGTTAATTTTGTCCACATCAAACCCTCACAGTATTTTGTATTCTTATTGAGTCTAGTTTGATGTAAGCAGACACATCGATTTAATGTGAAAAATGACTCATGAATAAATATTTATCAGTTGGCCTTAATCGTGCAGCACCCTTATATTGCTGTAACCAAAGGTACATTTACCCAAGTACTGTACAACTTTGAGGTACGTGTACTTTACTTTACTCCATTTTACTTTTACCTTTCTTCTCCACTACATTTCACAGGAAAATATTGTAGTTTTTCCTTCACTACATTGATTTGATAACTTAATTTCCAGATTCAGATATTTATATATATATATATATATATATATATATATATATATATATATATATATATATATATATATATACATATACATACATACACATTAATTCATCAATAGTTATAATCCAATTATATAATAAACACTATTCTGAAATAGGCCATTCTGCATAATGGGTACTTATACTCGTATATGAGTACTATATTTTGATGTTAATACTTTTGTACTTTTACTTATTGTAAACATTTAAATGCCGGACTTTTACTTGTAACACAGTATTTCTACACTCTAGTATTATTACTTTTACGGAAGTAAAAGATGTGAGTGCTTCTTCCACCACTGGCTCTGTGTGGCGTTCACTTCCCCGCTGATGTGTGATGTTGGCCACGCTAAGCTCTGTCGCTGTCACGCCGACGTTCAGCTGATCTGTGGGGACATCAGCAGTGGAGTGGAGGGTAATTACAGTAATTGAAATGTGTTCTGTGGAGGGAACTTTAATTGTCTGAGCGGGCCTGTCATGTGAAGTGATTTCAGTGTGAGGGAGCTCTTTTACTGTGTTCCACTGACCCATCTGTGTGTGTGTGTGTGTGGGTGTGTGTGGGTGTGTGTGTGTGTGTGTGTGTGCGTGTGATGTTATGTTAATATGACAGAGCAGTATTCAGTAGAAAGACTACTGGCCTCTAATGATAGCTGTGTGTATGTGCGGGGCGGTGGTCAAAGGAGTATTCAGACCCTTACATCAAAGTACTAATACCACACTGTGAAAATACTCCACTACAAGTAAAGTTCTTGCACCTTACTTAAGTAAAAGTATGTAAGTATTATCAGCTAAATGTGCTTCTGCAGTGAAATGCTCCCTGTCAGTGTTTTACTATTATATATGATGATTTTGGATTAATAAAACTGCTGCATAAATTTGTATTTGTATGCATTGTACTGCTGTAGATGTTGTGCTAATTTTAACTATTTTATATACAGTTGGGTAGTTTATTTTACAGCATTGCATCATGGTCTATAAGATCATCATGTGTTTGTAGCGTCGCTGTCCTAAAACGTTTTCATGAGCTCCGAAAAACAGCCTGTTTCCAGCTTTGTGACGATGCATTTTCCTGCTGATCCAAGAGGGTTTTTAAATAGTTTATTACTTTAAGAAGCAGGAAGTAAGAATTTATGAAATAGAAACATTCACATTCAGAAACACTAATTTAGTAACTAAAGCTGTCAGACAAATGTAGTGAAGTAGTGGAGTAGAAGTAGAAAGTTGCATAAAATCTCTCAGAATCAGGTCTTAAACAGTCCTTCTTGTTAAATACAGAGACTGAAACAGAGATATTTATCATTTTTGATGAGTAAGTTTGAATCATATTTCTCTTTTCTCTCTGATACGTGTTTGTTTGAGGGTGCCCTGTAGCTTTTCCAAGTATTAAACAGTACTCACATTGACATATGTCACACAGAGATCCTCCCTTAAAGCAATTTCAGTGTAAGTAACAGGGGACAAAATCCACAGCCCTCATCCCTTCAGCACCAGGTCAAAATATGTGTCTCTTATGTGCCTCCCAACGTCTCTTATTAGCTTCAAATATAGATGTATGGCACATTTTCTTTTTTAGTATAACTAGGACTATTTGAAAATGAATTTAATTTATTTGAAGTGAATAGTTGCAGCTAAGATTTATAATAGATTATATGTATATGTATTTCCTAGAGGTCAAAGGTAAATGCCAAGAATGTGAATCGTTCACTTAAGCATCATAACCAATAAATAACAGAGGCAACTCTTTAGAAATAACTTTAATAATTTCCCATTAATGGGACCAAAAATGATGCTCAAACGTTGCTTGGATCACTATCACAACACACAGAGAGCGGTTACAACCAAGTGTGACAGTTCATTGTTTTCATAAAGACCAGGACTGTTGATTGATTGAGTTAGACAAATCTTTTAAGTACATAATTCCTGGTTTGTGTCCCTCTGTTGTGATTCATGTTCTGCGGTGCTTTTGATAATTGCTGATCATGACAGATCATTCATTTCAGGACAAAGTTTACTAACAAAACCAAGCAAATACTAAGAAAACCAGCAAATACTCACATTTTAGAAGTCAGAGCTAGTTCATTTTTGGCCCTTTTCGTTTCAGCTCTATTTTCAACACTAAACGGCATGAACCGTTTTTTTTTTTTGTTGTTGTTTTTTTAAAGCAAGGATCCCAATATTACATTCTTGTTGCTCTTTTTCACTTGGAGTGCAGGTGATTTTTAAGAACATTTCAAATAAATTAGAGGATATCCATTGGAATTTATGAGAAGATGAATGGGAAATGGATAAAGAACTTACAAATTACCAAAAATCACTAATCAAGACAGCATAAATTAGTACAAATACAAACAATGGGACACAAAATAACTCATTAATGAATTCCCAGAGGTGTCTTAAACGTTAAATCTGAACATCTCAGCGCTCACTCTTGTTCTAGTTTATAAATGCCAGCGAGTGAGACTTGCATTTATTTTCTAATCAATTCAAGTCAAATTGCATTCTGCCTGCGAGGTGTGTTGTCAAGACACATAAGCTTTCAGATGCGGGCTGAAAGCTGCGTAAGCATTCCTGCACATTTTGAATTTAGCCACCAAAGCTAATTTGTTTTGTTTATGCACATTGTTTCACACTGTGTATTTAAATGCGCTCTGTAGCCACCCCCGTTTTATTTTTTTGTTGTTGTTGTTGTTTGTTTTTAGGAGATGTTTTGTGGATGTTTGGTGCCAGGTTTGATGGAGGGAGAGGTTGGTTAGGA
This sequence comes from Lateolabrax maculatus, assembly GCA_031216445.1. Lineage (NCBI taxonomy): Eukaryota > Metazoa > Chordata > Actinopteri > Acropomatiformes > Lateolabracidae > Lateolabrax > Lateolabrax maculatus. Next base: position 6,820,932 of record CM062216.1, read on the forward strand.
GGGTTGAGGTTGATGGACAACGAGCCTCTTGGTCAGGACGAGGACGATGCAAGGGCTCAGTATTGAGGAAGAGGAGGAGGAGGACAAGGTGTGGAGGGGATTAATAAGCGTTTGTAGTATTAAATCAATGTGCCTGGGAGCTGAGGCACCTGATTAGCATGACCCTGTCCTGCACATCAGCACATTCTGGGCTGGGGGAGGCTGATTAAGAGCCAATGCTAATTTCCTCTCAACCCTGTCAATGAAAGAGAGTGAGAGAGAAAGTAAGAGAGACAGAGAGGAAGAGAGAGAGAGAAAGGATGAAAGGTACAAAGAGACGCCTTTGTGAAGACTGTGCACGTTTATTCACATGCACCAAACGTGTGTAGTGTATGCTTATGTGTTTCATGGATGTCAGTTGAATATAGAAAGGTAAGACACAAGCTATAGTTGGCCAAAAATGGGTCTAAAAAAAAGAGCGCAAAGATCTACAGAGCCCGGGAGATGTCATGGACCAATAAAACCAAACAAATTTGAGTATTTACAATTTAGTAATTTGTGCTCTAGAATTTGCATAACTTGTCACCTTCATGACCTCTCACTACAGACCAATTGGATTTAATACAGTCTGATTTTGAGCCAAGATGTGTGGATGTGGAACTTTGGGTTTTGGCTGTTAAACACAACGTTGTGTTAACTTTGAGATCCCTTAAATGTGTTTCACATGTTTACTGTTTCGCCGTAAAATCTTTGACATTTCTTTTCCTCGTTGTCTTCTTCAAACTTCCGGCTGAGGACGCAAAAAATATAACATGATATTAAATCAAAAGCACAAATTTGATTTTGTTCTTTTTCTCCATGATCCATAAAGATCAAACAAAAACAATGATTTGTTTTTTGGGAGCCTTACTTGCGAAAAAAAGTTGCGTATTGGCTTGTGAACTGGTCTGTCACATGCATAAAACACATGGAATCATACAGTGCCTATAAAAAGTATTCCAATTAGTGCTGAAGTTTTCATGTTTCACAGTGAATTAAAGGGGATTTAATGTGACTTTTTTGACACTGATCAACAGAAAAAGACCCTTAAATGTCAAAGTGAAAACAGATCTGATCTAATATACAAAGTACTTCTTTGCATACGTTTTCATTCTCTTTAATAGGACCCACCTTGATCATCACTGCTGCAGCCTGTTGGTTTTAGAAGTCACTAGCTACATGTACATTTTTTTGTGATTTTGTCTGCAGATATGTAGCTACAACCAGCATCTTTGGACGTTTAGGTGAACTATAACTTTAAATGCCATATTTAGCGTCCAACTTAGATATGACTTTAAGATAAATATTAAATGCAGGGATTTTGCTATAACTCTGGTTTAGTGGATTGACTCCCTTGCTCCCTTGTGCGTTTGCTTCTCGGTGCTCTGGGAAATTAAAGCAACTGCCAGTCGGCGTGAGTCTATAAATATTCAGATTATTTACCATTTGGACTCAGGTTGCCCAGCGCGGCATTGAGGAGGACTCGCTGCTGTAGAAACCCAGCCATGGGCCTGCATGTGTGTTGAGTCTCATTAAGTTGTTTGTCAGCCAGCGCCGAAGAGTGCCAGCGCTCGGACACCAGCCTGAGCTGCAGCCGTGCCAATCAATACAGTACACACAGTATCCGCTCTCACCCTGTGTCTCTGTGAGCAGGTTGGCACGCATGCTGGCAGGACGACAGGCCCGGGCGGGGCCAAGCAGCCTCCATCACTCATTACTACAGGTCCTGCCCCGGTGCAGCCATCAACAGGCCAGGCGGAGCCAGACACCGCCTGTGTCTGGACGCCGCTGTGCCGTACAGACCTGGAGGAAAGGCAAAATGCAGCCAGTGTTACTCGTCAATAGTCAGACGAGAGGGTCGATTACGCTCTCATCTACTCGGTCTGCTCAGTGTGAAGCTGCCACCAGCAGCTGGTTAGCTTAGCTTAGCATAAAGGCTGGAAACAAGGGGAAGCCCCTAGCCACTCTCATATACTTTATATACACATTGGGCCATAGGGGCATCCAAGAGGGCACTTTTGCGTCATTGTATCTACATGTCGAACGATTCCTTTAATGTATGATTCATTACTCATTTGGGCTGTGACATTCCTCATTAGTGTCCTTTTCCAGTCTCCCATGATCCCTTACGTACTTTCCAAAATCTGGTCAAACTCAGTCGCCTCTTCCTACATGTGCATACAAAGGATCAGAGAAACCAAATACTCTGGGTTCTTCCTCAATAAAAGGAGAAAGTAAACGAGATTTCCTCCATCTGGGGAAAGTAAAACTGTGTGCCAATTCTCATTTCGGCTACTGACAGGAAAACAACCAGTGATAGTGGTGGCAAATAGAAAAGTGCCAATCATCGTGAGGCCAACAGTATAACAACCAGTAAAAATAGAAATCAGCTGGAGTTTGAGGAAAGCTGTAATTTGATTTTTTTGCCTTAGAGGGTTCTGTCTCATTTGAATAGAACTTACAAGAGTTTTGGTGCCGCTTCCTATTATTCATACTATAAATCTACCTCACTGGGATTTTAGTCAAGATGCAAATGTGAATAAACCAGCTCGAAAACTCTGTCTTCGGCTGACTGAGAAACCATGAAAAGGGTCTACATACATGGTTTAATGCTAAAAGACTGAGGCCAAAGCTATATGGCGGAGCAGCATTGTTTGTGTATTTCGGGGTAGAGCTATAGTTAGTATTGTCAATAAAAATGTACATTTTTAAAACACAGTGTCCGTATGGCCAGCCATTATCGCCAAAGACAGAGTGCAGAGCTTGTGTTCGGCCCCAGAAAGTCTCCTTAACTGGGTGTCACATGAATGTGGGTGTCGGAGGGGAAGAAACAGAAGATGCGCCGCTCTCTGTGATCGTGACCTCGACCCAAATCAAAACGGCGACCTCGGCGCTAATCACAGGCCTCCCTAGAGCACCCTTTCATGTGGACCGAGGCGAGGGCTTCAGAAACACAAGACGCTGCGGAGGTCGCCGCTGTCATTAGCTATTAGCACGGAGGTCAAAGCTTTCATTTGGACGGGGTCGTTGTTTTCCAGCAGCCGGAGATTGACAGCATTTTACCACACAGAAGAGTCGCCACAGTTCTTTCCCAGGACTGTAGACATCCCAGCAGCCCTCCGTCACAATAATGTAACCCTGGCTCAGATGATCGCGATTCACCGGCCCTTCTCAGTACACTGTGACATACTGTATGCACAGTTAATGAGTGTCAGAGTTGCTTTTATTCAGTCTGAGAAAACAATGATGTGATGAAGATGGTAGTTCAGTCTTTTACCAAATGTATAGAAATAATCACACAATACAAGACTAAAGATTGACCATAAGTAAAGTTTTGAAAGGATGTTTCATTTATTATAGCCATAAGTTGGCAGATAATACTTAAAATGCTACTAATCCATTGATGCATCAGTATTAACAATCTAATAATGTCATATATAATCGTATATAGTCAATATAATAATCACAAGGGCCAATTGACTTTTTTCAAAAGCATTTTAACTTTTGATTCTTTAAGTATATTTTGCTGCTAATACATTTTACGTAAGTGGGATTTTGAATGCAGGAAATCTACGTGTAATGGAGTATTTTTACATTGTTGTATTTGTGCTTTTACATAAGTAAAGGATCAGAATACTTCTTCCACCAATACAAGAAAGCTATAGTTTGCCCCTAATTGGTCCAAATGCGATTTTGTATTTTGTTTTTCAGGAGCAAAGATCGAACGAATAAATAAGAACTCTTGCTCATTAAGTCACATACTAAAAGAAGCACTAAGGTCCTGTGTTTATTAATTCGTCACATGCACAAAAAACATGTAATTATACAATTTTAGTATTTTTGTTCCAGGAGGGTAGCCTTCCCAGCAGCCCCGTCAGAATAATGTCATCCTGCTTGAGATAATCGCCATTCACCAAGTATCACAGTTGCTTTTCTTCAGTTTGAAAAAATGCTGATATAACTGGTAATTCAGTCTGTATACAAATGATCACCCACTAGCCATTACCTTTCTTTTTTTCAGTGTTTCTGTTGAAACAAGAAATGAAAAAAAATAACAAAAAATGTTTAGCAATGTTTGATCAGTAAGAAACCCTCAATATGTCAGAGGTGGCTGACATTATTAGCGAGCAGCTAATGTTAAATAGAAGGTCAACATCAGCTCAGTATATCAACAAATCAATATATTTGTCTCACCCTGTGCAGGACTGTTAAACATGGTGTATCATGGACCCGTCCTTTTATTTCTGCTCTAACCCATCCACAGCAGAGACCTTGTCTATCTGTCAGCCTGTCAGTCTCTCTGCCTGCCTCCCCCCGGGATGCTGCTGTGCTTAAACATCCCTCCAGGCAGGATCCAAAACTCTGACAGGGCCTCAGACGATCCTTAAAAGCTGAAAAGTGGAGATGTGAAAACCTCCAGAATGTGGGGAAGAAGGATTGATTTTAAATAGGTGGCCCCTCTGATGAACGCTCCCTCACTGCCTCGGGGCATAGTTATTGTCCTGTCTCCCTCCAACAATTCCCATCGCCGGCCGTCAGTGCAGGCATCAAGCTGCTTGGAGACGCGGTGATCTGAGCCTCATACGTTCACTATGTGAACGCTGACACACTCGGGACTGCGCAAGAGTGCATCCTGATCATACATCCACGGTCCTGACATGAAAAAATCTGCGGGGACCTCAGCCTTTTCTTCCGAGGTAGAGCTCGGCCAGCCAAACCCAGGGGCGGGAAACTGGAGCCCGATCCGAGGGAAGGCACGGTGCATGCTGGGAGGTCACTATGAAGGTCACTGCACTTTTCAGAGTGCTGCTAAACATGGATGTTAATACAGAGAATGCATAGGACCGGAGAAGCACTGCGGGCCAGCCGATCCTCGAAGCCATGCAAATGAGTTTTGCCCTGGAAAGCTCCGACATTACAAACCCCTATCAGTGCTTTCATGATTTCTCAGAAGCTCTCCAAACCTGAGGCATTTGTTCTGTAGAGACCAGCTGCCGTACCATGTTCTTATCTCTCTGGATATAATGCGGTTTGAAGAAGAGTTCAAATAATATGGGCTTTTCGATACTGTTACGATACTTATGATACAATATATCTGTGCTAAATGTGCCAGTAGTCAGCATTTTGTGCTCTTAAAGGGTTTACCACTGACATGTATTCTTATTTGGAGGAAAACATTTCTAAAACAGCATTTAGACTATAATGACACTGTATTGAAAATCATTTAGTGTTAACTGTTTAGGACTGGATTATCCAGCACCTCTGTTCATGCATAAGACCTTTATCCTACTGTATATAAATAACAAATTAACAACAACACTCATAAAATATACAAATACAGTATTTTATTGTAGTTTTTGCGAGTTTCACTGACTTAAAGGAGCATTCTGACCACCTGGGTCTTATTTTCATAATTGTGGCTGTTCAGACTAATTTATCATAATAAGTTTGCACTCCCCACCTCTGTTGTAACTCCGGCAAAACTTTTTTTAAATATTACTGGACATTGTTAGGCCTTCATTACGGACAACAGAGAGATGCCAGTAAATGAGAGAGAAAGATGCAACAAGACCAGCTGGACTCTTACCTGGGAACATTGCGGTTCATGGTCAATGTCTTAACCCCTAAGCTAAAGTAAGCGAATATCTACAGTAATAAGTAACATTCATTACTTATTGTTTCATGCACAGCATAATCATCTTTCAGAAGAGAAAACTTTGATTGCTTTCTGGCTTGTTCTGTTGCTTACTGTAGCTCAGAGTCCTGTTGAGAGTCCTGCCAGCCTTGCTCTTTTCTTCCAGTGGACTTTGGGAAGATGAAACTATAGACGCATTTCCACCCAGAGTACCCAGAACTTTGAGTCACAGGAACTACTTTTCAAGGAACTAAAAGGTTTCTTCAGCCCGTTGTTGTTGGCGTTTCCAGCGCGGTCTAAAAACCCACGAAGATCAGGCAAATTAGGCAAAAGTTGATCACGACTAATAGGACTTTGTCGTCGATCCATCTGTCGTGTACTTTCTTATGTAACTGCATGTTGAGGTGTCGAAGCACAATGAACAAAAAAATGATTTAAAAAAAATGTTGGCTGAAAGTTTGATTGATTTCCTTCAGACTTAAATGCTTAACCTTAGTATCCCAGATGAATTTCATATCTTAAATGTTAGTGTCTGAGTTTGAGCAATTGTCTTGAATAGTGAATTTGAGAAAAATTGATAGTTAAACTATATTTTGGAATATCGGGTTCTTGGGAACTTTATGTACATCAGTAATTACATTTCATAATTTGGTATTTACTTGCTTATAAGATTCAAATCTTTATGGTACATTAATTCTACATGAAACACAGTTTCCAGCACACCAGCGTTGATGAGAGCCACAGATTTTATACAGAAAGTCCACTCACGCATGAAGCTTTGTAAAATTGTAAAAGCTTAGCAACAGATTTAGGAACTAAAACAAACAGCTGTTAGTTTGGATCAAAATGGACAAAACTGAACATGTTCCCAATTATATATTTTGGCTAAATGATGACCACAATGAGATCCAATTTAGTGAATAAAACAATGCACATGAATGTCGGCTGATTAGAAAAATAAAACAGGTAAAATCTCCTCATTGTTATCAGGTTTAAAGTCATACAGAAATTAAACATGTTCGTATTACTAAACCCTTATGATATAGATGAGCGCACGTGTAATGGTTGAACAGTGTTTACCCTTTTTCCTCTCTACATTTGCTTGCAATCAAGCCTCTCTGAGGTTTGTTAAACTTTGGTGTCACCTTGAGATCCCGCACTATTAAACAGCCCCACTGTCAACAATCAATACATTTGGCTGGTCCCTCTATCCCTCTTTTGTCTCTGCAAATGAAGCTGATAGATGAAAAAGAGCCCCGGTGCCCTCTCTCAGGTAATGTGCTGTGAACGGCCGTGTCAATATCTCCAGGGTTAACAGGATAGAGGGATGGAGGCAGAAACAGGGGCGGGGGGGAATTAGGAAGAGCGATGCATTTACAGCGGGACACAGGAGCAGGGTCAACTCTCAGGACAACTTAATATTTAATCAACCCACCTCACCGGTAACCCTAAACCCCACAATCCCCTCTGGTCGCGCAAGGAGACAAGTGCGAGGGGGGAGGCGGGGGTGGACAGAGAAAGGTGGGGGGAGGGCGAGACGACACTTTATCCTTCAAATGGTCTTGTGCTTTGTCTGAGTGCGAATTAAGTGAGAGAGATGGAAAAGGGAGAAAGAAAAGATGAGACGTTTGCTGGGTGACAAAGACGCCGGACGATTGTGGGCAGCAGACAGAGACAGACAGATGAAAGACAAATGGAAGATGGTGAATGACGGCATTAAAGCCTTCTTTATCATACAGATTGTCGCCGGGCTGTTTCAGGAAAGGTTAGAGAAAGTGATAGGCACATCATGATGTTGAATGGTGACATGATGAATACAGGTGGGACAGGGAGCAGAGACGTTACAGTGTCGGGTCAAAAACACATCCATAAAGGTGCTCACCCGGCTTAACGGCTTCAGTTGTTTCCATCCTTTAATTCTAAAACACAAAGCTTCAGTCTTCTGTTTTGATTGAGTCAAGTTTAACAGTTTTATACACAAAAAACACACAAATGTGAAAATAGAAGATAGTTCATGTATTTATATATGACAATATTTTTTAATTGCTGTCCTTTAACCGCATTGTGTTTGGGTTAGAAATGTAATGTTTGTTGGCCATGGGTGGTCATTAGAATCAAATTCATTTATCTGTTTGTGTCCACTGAAGTGGTCAGAAAATGAAACATCTTGTGTGCAGTCCTCTGGGAATCATGAATGTGCTTGCTAGATTGATTGCCAATCTGCCCATTAGATTTTGATACCTCCTGTGTACAAGTGAAAGGTTTGGGCCTGATGGTGGCACAAGCAGAAAGGTCAGACGGTCACCAAAATCATTAGTATTGTGCCTCTGGGGGCCGTAAATAACCATATGAAGTTTCATGGCGATCTGGCCAGTAGTTTGTATTTACTCTTAACCAAATGCTGGACAGACAGGTTGATGTCACTGTCCTTGAGACCACCCTGCTCAAAAAACAAGTGTACAGTCTGTAATCCAAATGGGTGCAATTTTCACACACATGAACCTTTTCACACCAAGGCTGAATATACAGTATATGAAACCTGTGAACATGTGCGCCTCCCCCTGTGCTCTGTAGTGGGAGGAGGATCTGTGTAGCCTTCATATATTTCTATTTTTCCTTCCCTTCTGCCTTAATGATATAAATGCCTTTGAAACTGCATTTAGATCATCACACACACACACTAAGATGTTCACTTATCAACACGTGATCAAAAGGATTTCGTAACATCCCAACTAGTTTGGAAGCCAAAACATATATATCTGGTGTCCAGCAGTTAAAATATTTGCATTTCAATGCAATGATGCTAATATATCGACAAGCCAATGTCTCGGCTTATTATTTTCACTAGATTCTCTTCACTTCATTTTCATAATTCATGTTACAACGTGGCTGCAGCAGGCTGAGTTTAAAGGGAGTGTTACAGAAAACAGAAATCGTCCAGTCTTTTCACCATAAGAGATATTATTTAGGTGCTTTGGTCAAGGCTTGACCAGGCCACCAGGTTGTGATGAATGATGACTTTTCTGCCTTGCGGGACATAGCGCTTTACAATTTGCCTCACACTCACACACACACACTCTGTGGGTTCACTGTCTTGCTCGACGGCACTTCGACATGCGGACAGCAGGAGCCGGGGATCGAACCAGCAACCCTGCGATTAGTGGACGACCGGCTCGACCTCCCCAGTAAAATTGCACTATTGGAACCATTCTGAACTCCCCTTGGTCATAAAAAATATACATATATATGCGTATCAAACGTTTCTAATTTGCAGTCTGAATCAGCTTTGCACATTGCTAGATCAGTTTATCACGCAGAGCCCGATCAGGCCCTGGCCTTGCTCTGAGGGTCCAGTGGAGGTCAGCCGGCCTGGAGGGTGAGTGAGGGCGGCTTTCTCCTACCGAGCCTCGGTCTGCCGGGAGTGTAGAGGATGAGCAAATCACCGTTAGAGGGGACGATGTGCGTGGTGGTGGTGGTGGTGGTGGGGGGGGGGGGGGGTGTATTGCAGCAGGTAGGCGGGCAGATGGGCCTCCGGGAGCCCCGGCGGGTCCCTGTGGAGGTGCGGGCGGCCGAGTTCAGCGCGGAGCCACCCAGTCCCGCGTCAGCACTTTGGGGAGAAGCTGGGAAAGTGCTGAGGCGGCGGCCACGTGGGGGGGGGGTGAAGTGGTGAAAATTTAACCAGCCTGATGAAAGTTTAAGTGTGCATGTTAAACAGCAGAGAGGCGGAGGGAGGAAAGGAAGGCAGGAGGTGACTGGAAAAAAGCCATTTTTTCCACGAATCAAAGGACAACTGCCTGTCTGTCTGTCTGTCCTCTGAAACTCCAATATGACTCTAATTTTACCTGACACCTAAGGGCTTGACGCAGCTCTTTTTTTTTTTTTTTTTTTTTGACCCAGGCTTGACCTCAACAGTAACATCATATCCCTCGTCCAGTTTCTTTGCCTCTTGATAAGAAGGGGCCCCCTCCCTCTGCACTGCGGCCTGGCTCATGCACGGGCCAGAGCCCCTTCGCCCTTTCTGTGGGCTGCCGTTCACATGATGCCACACAAAGCGGGCGGTGTGCTGAGAGAGGGAGAGTCAAGCGGCGCCATTACATAAGGCTGGGTAACAGGCTCACTGTGGGGATACACACTCACTAGACAGTGTTGATGGACTCTTTCACAGGCCTGATGGGGTGTTGATTGGGATGTGCTCACACACAAGGAGCAGATGCTGAAATGGATTCTAATGTGCTTTTTCTCTCTTTGTCTCTCGCACCCCTCTGCTCTGTACTCATCCCTTTCTTTCATCCCCGCTGCCATTTCCCCCTCTTTCTTCGCTGCCCCTTTTCGGCTGGCCTCCCCTCTGTGTGAACACCGAATCACCGTCCCATTCTCCCTTCGCCTCCACTCGCCCCTCTTTTTTTCCCTCTTCGCCCCCGTTGGTCTGCAGGTGCGGTGCGAGCCTCCAGCATCTTCCCCATCCTCAGTGTCATCCTGCTCTTCATGGGAGGCCTGTGTATAGCTGCCAGTGAGTTCTACAAGGCACGCCACAACATCATCCTCAGCGCAGGAATCTTCTTTGTGTCTGCAGGTGAGTCAAACAGCCACAACAGAAGACAGCTACGAATGTGACATCTACAGCTGTGTCTTTGAATTGGACCAGTTTTTATTTTACAGTGACTTAACCACAGACACCGACCTCCATGACTGCTTCCTTCAATGAAAACTTAGTGGATACTGAACACTGAAATTAGCCTTGTGAAGCTCTATTGACAGATGGATTTTTAACCAGTTGCTTAAGCTGCGATTATGTGTCCTTCCCAGGAAGCTGGAGGTGAAAGAAAAATATGAATTAGTCATTTAAAAAAATACAAAATAAAACAAAATAAAATAACATCACTATGGACAAATATAAGTGGTAGTGTAATCTTCTTGGTTTGGTTCACATATGAACAAGGACATATTTGATTTCAGGCTGCCATCTGTGTTTGGATAAGGAAAAATAAAAATAAACATATATTATTTTATTGTTTGTAGCTATTGTTCCAAATAAAACCGGGGGTGGTTGGAAATGTATTGGTGAATTTAGAAGATAAAAAACATAAATTCAAAAAGCCATGTATGCAGCATTCTGTCTTGGGCTGATGGTCGTCTCTTATGCTGCAGCTACAAGTCACTTCTTCTATTCTTCCTTCTTTTGTCCTCTTTTCTTTTCTCTTGATCCTGTTGCTGGGCTAAAAGCCACCCATTGGGACTCGTCTCTAAAAATATGGTGTCCCTGACACACTTTCCCTACAATCCATCTTCCCAGATATACCATGTCAAACATTTTCTCAGAGTGTGACTGAACTAGCAAGTGGAAGCGTATATATGGGGATAAATGATGGGCTCTGACACAGAACACAGCTCGCCGTGGATTATGTTAGACTTTGTCCCAAATAATCAGTGTCGAGACCTGAAGCCACCTTCCCTCCCGCCGCAGGGGCAAAGATTAGGAGTCTCAGATCAGTCATGTTGGATGGAGAGCTGGATGGGATTAGTTCACTGTGTACAGTGCATGAATCAGCGCTCTAAACATATTTGTTATGATACTGCATATTCATTTAATCATACACCAAGAATAACTCGGCCTATGAGCTAATCCTGACTGATACTTTGTGTCTTGTTTTCTTCTTTTCTTTGTCCTCTTCCCCACGCACCCATTGCCCATAACCCACCCCTCTCCTGCTGTGTGGCCCCCATCCTGCCCCCCCCCCGACCCCCAACCCTTAAGGCCTGAGCAACATCATCGGGATCATCGTGTACATATCAGCCAACGCGGGGGACCCCTCAAAAAGCGACTCGAAGAAGAACAGCTACTCTTACGGCTGGTCCTTCTACTTCGGTGCCCTCTCCTTCATCATGGCCGAGATGGTGGGCGTCTTGGCCGTGCACATGTTCATCGACCGCCATCGGCAGCTCCGAATAGGGGCGCGCGCGGCCGACTACCTCCAGGGCTCGGCCATCACGCGGATCCCCAGCTATCGCTACCGCTACAGGCGTCGCTCGCGCTCCTCCTCCCGCTCCACGGACCCGTCGCACTCCCGCGACACCTCGCCGGTGGGCCTCAAGGGCTTCAGCGCGCTGCCGTCCACGGAGATCTCCATGTACACGCTGCCCCGGGACACCCTCAAGTCCTCCGGCACGCCCACCGCCACCTACAACTCCGAGAGGGACCACAACTTCCTGCAAGTCCACAACTGCATCCAGAAGGACCTGAAAGACTCGAGCCACACCAACACAGCGAACCGCCGCACCACGCCTGTATGAGGGAGTCGACACGGGCCAGGCCCGGCCCGGGCGGGGGAGCGGAGACCAGGAGACACGGGAACCCCTGTGGGTGCAGTACGCCCCAGGAGGAGATGGATTTCCATGTTTATAGACATTTGTTCTTTTTTTTTTTTGTTCAGCTGCATGACTTTTCCATTACCATTGTTGAGAGAGCTTCAACAAGTCTGCTGTGTTCCTGGATCGAATGGCAGAACAGCGAGAAAAAGGGTCAGGTTGTCCCGAGAGAGGGAGAGGTCTGTCATCTTTTGCGCAGGGTTGGTTTATGAGGTTTGGGGCACTGACGGGGATGGTGGGAGGGGGTGGGCGTTTATGAGATAAAGAATTGATTTCACGATTTCATAGGCCTTTGGTTTGACAGTTTTGCCCCACAAGTTTGGTTGGAGCAACAGGTCAAGCTCCCCCTCAGCCAGCCCACCGCTCAGATATACACTTCTTTTATTTATTGACTCATTTGTTCATTTTTTGCATTAAAACTGTGAATTGTTACAGTTTGGGATTCAGTAAGAATTAACCCAATCTGTAATCTCTAACAAAGGTACTATATATATGTATTACTTTTATAAATAAATTATTACGTTAATAATCAAGAGTTACAGACTTTACCGAAGCAAAAAAGAAAAAAAAACAAGTTAACTAAAACCAAGTGCTGTTGGTAAAATGAGAAAAAGACTCTTTTAGTATCTGTTCATTTGAAGGTTGAGAACAAGAGAAGGTCCTTTCGGCAGCAGCAGTACACAGCGACTGATGCCACCAGAGGCAGATGCAGGCAGTCAACAGTAGAATAATATCTATTCTTTTAATAGAACCTTCTCGTCTTTTTCTCAGTCCCTGTTCGCTTTCTTTTTTGGGGGGGTCGTAATGAGGGAGTCGAAACCCCTTAACAGAAAGAGCCAACAAGAGGGGTCAAAGGTCACAAAGCAAAGACTCCAAACACGACTTCTACAAAATAAAAAGGAAGGAGCAGAGGGGAAGGAAAAGAAGAGGACGCCAAACAACAAAAATAAAAACAAAAAGTTAAATATGAAATAGTACAAGAGAAGCTAAGTGACTCACAATTTCAGAAATTAAATGCATGCTATAAAATTACAGCAAATCTGCTCTTGAGAAACTTAAGTTTTAAAGGTTAATAATTATAACGGGAAAAAAAGAAAAGACGCTAAAGTTTAAAGTATTAATGTTTTCATGTGTATTTTTCTTATGTTTTCTTTTTTATTTATTTAGTTCATTTTATCTTATTGCTTTTGTGAGACAAACCAAACAATCTACATTGAACAAAACTGCTTTTTTAAATGGTTTGGTTGATTTCTTTATAAATATATAAATATATGTATGTATGTATTTTATTTTTAAAACTCACACAGCCTTAGTCATTTCTTTGTTTCTTTTGATTTTTAATGTGTTGTTCAAATTGAAAATGAAATCTTTAAAGGTGCCAAAACCGAATGATCCTATACTTGGATGCATCAAGTCCTGATGAATAAAATACAAACCCTAGGGGGAACAAATCACCATGTTGCACTGCGTGTCTCTAACACACTTTACCTCATAACTCCTTCTTGTTTGGCAGTTTTCACTACTAACACTTGTCTGTCACGTCATCATATCTGAAATTCTATTTGAATTGTGAACACTTCAACCAAATCAGTTATTTTTTAGTCTCAGAACACACATAACAAAATTAGGACAAAATAATCTGAACACATTGTCTGTTTACACAACTGTTCCACCTGTTATCATGTGACCAAAGTTTTACACTTGAAGGCCATGAGATAGCTCTGGAGAAAGCCAGTAAGTTGACATTGAGCTAAGAATGTTGTGTCAAGCTTCTGTTCCTAAGGTCAGGAATGAACGTCCCGAAAAACATAATTGTGTATATTAAAATATGTTGTTCATTCTTATCCCTTTAATCATTTTGTGATTAATCAGATTAATCTTGGGACCCCTTGATGGGTCCCAGGCCCCAGGTTAGGAACCACTGGAATAAAGGACACAAGGGATGGCACAGTATGTGGGCGTGTATGAGTGTGTAGCTCATAAAGTCACAGTGTGAGGGCTCACCTCTCACCTGGGGACAAATAATTAGGTCCCCACAAGGTTAACCATTATATTTAGGGGTTAAGACTTTTGGGTTCAAGGTTAGAAGTTGATGAGACTAAGTTAAGGTTACAGTAAGGGTTAGGACTGGGGTTTGATTAAGGTTAAGATAAACTGCTACTGTGTCTGTGTGAGGACCAATTTTAGTTTCAGACTTTGAGACGGAGGACATTTTTGCAAAATTAGGTCATTTTTAACTGGTTCTCACTTCTTTAAAGGACTGTTTGAAAGCGACTCGAAGAAGAATTGAATTTGGCTAAGGTTAAAGTTGGGGTAGATGTTGGGGTTAGACATGTAGTTGTGATGCTTAGGGTGCAACAAAAGCGCTTGTCAGATGGTCAAACAACATCCGAAACCCCCCTCCCCTCTCAGATAGGTGACATTGACACCCACTACACACGGCGATTGTCCAGGTCTGCAGACTAGACGCCCCCTAAGGGTTAGGGTTAGACATAGGAAAGGATATCTGCACCTTTACAGTTAGGGGTAGAGAAAGCATTATGTCAGTAAGGGTCCTCACAAGAATAGCATTACAAATGTGTGTCTGTGTGTGTGTGTGTGTGCGTGTGTGTGTGTGTGTGAGTGTGTGCTCTTGTACTTCTATATTAGTGAGAACCCGATTTGACAAAGACATGAAAGAAGAAATTCTTTTAGAAACAGTTTTAGGCTTTAAAATGGCCAATTTTTCAGACACTGAATATCGACAGAAAATAGTGGCATCAGCCTTCATACATCAGCCTTTATACAGCTGTAAAAATAAAAGCTGAGTTGTCAGACATAAAACCCTGTATGCTCTGCTTAAACCAATGCCTCTGCCTGCAGTTGTAAAATGGTGATAACACGGTGTAATCGACCACTGGGAGTCGCAATCCAAAAATATCAGTGCTGCCCCTCAAATGCCCGAAAAACTCCATGAGTGTGTGCCTGTAAGTGGATTAATCAGTCCGAAAACATCTTTACCTCAACTTCCAGCCAATTATACAAGTATAAGACGGAGTTTAATGTATGTACAGATACTTCGTGAGCTTGCTTTTTAATATCATCAAAATCATGGTAGTTTTGACTCCTGCTGCACAGATACAGCTCTCCAGTGAGCATATTATTTCTCGGTACAAAACCTTGGAGAAGACACAAACAGTCATGGCATCTTTCTAGGACATTCCTGAGAAAGAAACACAGCTCTGCAATAACAGCACCGGGTTTATTCTACCGGCAGTTTCCCCGTAAAGAGAACATCCAACACCTTTCTACACCACCGCCCTAAAAGCATTGCTTTCAGGGCCAAACATACTGGCGTGAGTGTGTATGAGTGTGAGGACGTGCTCACATACGCGGCTGGAGCAGATATACAAAGCAACTCTATTTGTGAGACAAAAGGGGTTCATTCTCCAGGACCACGGTGTGTCTTATGCATGTGTGCTCGCAGGAGGGCTGAGTGCAGAGAGAGGTCCTTCTTAGAAAGAGACTAAATAAATAAAGTAAAGGGATTCACGGAGGGGTAGTATGTACAGTATGTGCTTCCACGAGCTCTGGACAAGTTTAGAGGCCAGCAGATTCATCACATGAAGGAGGGGAGAAAAAAGTTTCTATTAGAAAAAGTGCTGAGATCCTGATTTGCCATTATCTGAGTTCACTGACACAAGCCGCTCTCCATAAATTTGAGGGAGAAATATGTCAACGTAGCAGTCTAAATGAATAGGGGTTTTTTTTATGTATAGCCATCTTTATTCAGAATTCATAAGCAGAAGTCATTTTACAAGCCTGGATTACATTAAAGAGAAAGTGTGTGTGTGTGCGTGTGTGTGTTGGGGAGGAGGCTTAGAGATACTGGCTGTCTCATAAAAAGCAGCAGCTGGCTTTGGTGTCTGAATGTCACATTTTTAATATGTTTTAGGAATGAATAAATCAGTTTTTTCTGTCCCTCCTCGCCTCATCTTCGGCACATCTTCCCCCCTGTCTTCTCTCTCATGACTTTTTCAACGCGACGTCTTGGTAAACGTGCGCAAAACAGTGCATCAGCTCTGCAGACACAGACTGGGAGTGTGAGGACAAGTTCGGCCCTCATTTCAAATTTGGGGAGAGGCTGAGCCGACAACCTTTAAAATCAATTGTTAGGTGATAGGTGCTGTCGGGCCCCACACAGGCTCACACCAGTCACTTTTTAAAAATAAATGATTCTCCCACTGATCCCCTTTATGAGATTAAATTGCTGATTTAGTTTTGAATTGATCAGATTGAAACCCATGGTCACTCTCACATTCTTTTGTAATTGTTCTTTAGCTAAGTTACTGTTACTATTGCTTTCTGTTCTGCCATGGCCCATCTGCACTATTAAATGAAAATGGAGGAGAAGTAGGGTGTGTTGGTAGTTCACTGGGTAGAGTGCTTACAATGAAGGCTGAGTCCTTATCGCAGCGGAGCGGGTTCAAGTCCAGTCTGGGACCCTTAGCTGTAGGTCATCCCTGATGTTCCTCTCTATCAAGTGAAAAAAGATGAAAAATGCATGAACTGAACAAAAGAATACATTTTTCTAGATGATGACCATGGTTTTTAACAGCTGTAACTAGCAGATTTTATCAGTTGTAGCTAACTATTGTAAACTAATGCTAAAAAAAAAGAAATGTCATTAAAATTTGTTCTAAGATAATACTTGAATACTTTGAAAAACAGAAAAACATATCTAGACAAGGAACATAGGTTAGATTTCTGCTTTAATGCTTGTATTTTAAAATTGTGTGCCTTACTTTCAGTCGAGAAAAGTATTTATTTTTATTTGGCAAACATATTGCTGACACCAAAGAGCAGGACCTGCAAACGTTGCTCTAAACGGGCTCCCGCACAGTGGACGCTTTAGTTCTGAACAGGTATTTCCCTACTGAACCTGTGACCCCAAATAATAATCTAATTAGTGACAGAGTAAAATGCCACTTGCCTTTGGAAATACAGCCGTAAGATAGTTACCCTGGCATACTCACAGTTGCGCTTTGAGGGAAAACATAGAGTTTGATCCATTCCTTACACTTTCCTTTTGTGTTTTTGGAAAAGTGATATTAAATACAACTCCCTCCAAAGTCCAAAGTCTTTATATATGAAGTATCGCTCTTATTACAGCCACATGCACACCGTTTCAAGATATTCAATCCAAAGCCTAATAGGTCTGTAAGGGACTTAAATCATGTAAAACTATTCTTACTGGGACCCCAGTTTGAGACCTGCTGGTTTCGAGCGACAACTGTGAAACGGTGATAAACAACACAAATATATATCTGAAAATATGGAAAATCACTGGACTAAAAGGTGCAAGCGACATTAATCTGTGTTATGTTCCATCCTGACAGGTTGACTCACTGTGCAGGTGTAGGGTGAAGAAACCTACACAACTCCTCCTCCTCCTCCTCTTCCTCTTCCTCTGGCTCCTCGCAGAGGGGAATACAGAGGAAATGAGACATGCCCTTGAAGAGTCAAAGCCGTTTTTTTTTTTTTCATTTCTGGCAGGCTAACAGAGTTGGACACTGTACAGTTGATGTCAGGGAGGGTCAGGGCGAAAGCTCCAGTGCTAATACTAATGATATTAGCGCTGGAACTCTCTAACTAATGATAGCACCACCCACAGCTGCACCCTGCAGCTGGAGCAGGGCCCCCCAATGCCCAGAGGCCAGATTTCCATGCTCTGTTTGCTGGAGGGCACAACGTGTCATTTGTTGGAAATAGGACAAGAGAAAATAGAGGACAGGGGGAAGTCTCTCTTCTGGCCTTCTACTGTGTGTTTTTGCATGTGTGAAGTGTGTCACCCTACAGGTGTGTCCCTCTCTAATGGTCTTTCCCTCACTTCTGGGCTTTCAAAGTCCTTGGCATTTGAAAATAAAACTGCGTCTTGAAAGTTTTTGAACGCAGTAATAATGGCCTCTCAGAGGATAGCTCCATAGGTTTGGCTTGTTAGGCTTGGCTTGCATTCTTTTATGATAATATTATAGTCACCTGCTGTTACTTAATTACTGCTGAGATCTGGGGACACAATGACATTGCAAAAAAGAAGTGTGATGGGGCAAGAAACACGAGCTGTCAGAATTCGAACACCTTTTAAACCTACAATATTTCTGGCCAGCAGAAACAAACTATAAACACAACTTGAACATATCATCACCTTTTCCAAGTGGTGGACTTGTTAGCAAACAGTTATTGTTCCTTTGTCGTCGTCTTTGTGTCCACCTGATGAACAGAAGTCTAATATTCACTCTCTTTTAGCTCTGATTTTGGTCTCCACCAACTCCTGAGGAAAATATCTGGCTCTTTAGCTGCTAAATGCTCCACTGTGTACATCAACTATTTTTTAACCTTGAACTGAGCAGGTAGTTACAGAGGGGCTTTTAGTGCTTTTTCACTATAAACAGCTGCCTGCTGCAGACGAAAACAACACTAGTGAGAGTGAACCAGATGTGGAACTGAATTTTCCATCCAAACTGTGGAGGAGTTGGATAACAATTCTCTGTAGGCTCGTCAGTATGAGAAACTCTTTTCACGATGTTATTTGGTCCATTATTACTATAAAAATAATGATTATAGCCTTTTCAAAAAGTCAAACTTATTTAATGGAAGAGAAAACAAACAGTACATGGTGAGGTTCTGGCTGAAACTTGTAAACATCCATCACAGTTTACAGACTGACTTTTTTGTTCAACTTGACTTATATAGTTGCTGTGTGCACACATAGCTTTCCTGTGAGGGAATGAGGGAGTATTACTACTTACCCTTACATAAGTTTTGTTTTACCTCCAAATAAAGGGGTTTAGATACTCTGGTTAAACTGTTCGGATCTTCTGACTGCTCATGTTTGCTGCCTGTCAAAACCAAAAAAAGCCACAAAAATTAGACTCAACTTGAATTATCCTTAAAAATCCTTGTCTTTGATTGGGATACAGCACCTCAATTCAACATTACACAGTACCTTAGCTCTCTGGGCCTTCTGTCCAAGCAATGCTTCACCAAATGAGGAGAATTAGGGTTTAAGGCAGCAAATGAATGATTTCCCCTGGATTTTATGACTTTAGCAGATCACAAACAAAACAGAAAATTGAGGCCTCTCTTGGTTTTTTCCCAAAGGTGCCCATTTTGACCCCTTAAACCTCTGCAAACCGGACACTGAAGGTCATGGAGAAGTTCTCATCAAGTGAGTGGGGGGTCCTGAGATGGTGTGCAATTAACCTTCATCACCAGGTCTCTCCTCCCCAGCATTTGACCTGCTCCCCCTCCTCCCTCTGACTCCCTCCCTCCCTCCATCTCTCAGTCCTGCTGCGGTGATCAAAGTGTCTCTGCAGAGAAGTGGGGTGGGGTGAACGGAGGGGAGGTGAGGAGGTGAGGAGCAAAACACGCGGGCTCTCTCTGCCCGACGCTGGCCGAGGTTACGTAACCTCGCGTCAAACCGACCAGTGACCTCTCCCTGACTTTACTGGGCAACGCTCTGTCTGCTGAGAGACTCCAAGTCACAGACAGGAGGCCTCAGTGTGACACTCTGGTTCTCTGTGCACCACTGAACGCAACATGAAGTGTGAGTGTGGACTTTATGTTTATCATTTTTACTGTGCGTGCAAACACTAAACCTGCACGTGCAAGCCTGAGTGTGTGTGTGTGTGTGTGTGTGTGTGTGTGTGATTGTTTGTGCTGACCACAGAACAGTTGCTGACTGCGCTCACCCCGGGTTATTTTTGGGTCATGCAGAGTTGAGTGGCAACGGAGAGCTATAAGCACGGTCCACCGACTGAAAAAGAAAAAATGAAATAAAAAAAAAGGGGGGGGGGGATCATTGGAGCAAACATAGTCTGAAAAGACACATTCACATCACTGCTGATACAAGCAGTATGAAGCTGCACCACCTCCTGAATGACAAATACATGGACCAGGTCTGAGCTGTGTCACAAACCATCTGAAGCTTTCAAAAATCCAGCTCTGAATGGAGGGCAGTGTTTTTTTGTTTTTTTTTTTAAAAGAGAGAGAGAGAAAAAAAAAAGAGATAAAGAGGAGGAAACTAAACTAGGCTACAGCACACAAAGTGCTCTGGGATGCGTGAAGCGGTGGGGGGGGGGGGGGGGTGGGTGGAGGCTGCGCGCTGCCCTCTGGTGGTGCGGTGCGGTGCGGTGCGGGAACGCTGTGTCCACGCACGGGCCCGGAATACTGATGCCACGGTGCAGGGCTGCAGGAGCTGCAGTCTGGCAGACCCGAGGGGACGCTCACCGTCCTTTACCGCAGACCACAGAGGGTGAGGACTTGTGATGAGACGTGCCTCAGCTCTCTCATCCAGGAGTAAAGCCTAACCCGCGTCTTCGTGAAGCCTGGCAGGAGGACATGCTGTCAAGTGATGGGCATCTTGATTTTGTGATCAGGGCTTTGACTCCTGCTCAGTTCCAGCGGCCTGTACAAAGTATGACATGTGCATTTTTTTTTTTTTAAACCCCCTCTTCAATCTAGCCAAAAGAATTGTGCTCCATAATCCGGAAGAAGCCGTCCTTATGTTAAAGGATTTCACCCCCTGCTCCTCCGCTCTGCAGCAACCTGCGCTGCATTTCACTCCACCTTGTAAAAATAAAAGACCGCTGTTTTATATATTTCATGTTTCATTAATCCATTAGTCGTTTAGTTTGAAGTGAAATAACGCCCACCACCATCTCCCAAAAACCCAAGGTGACGTCTGGCAATTGCTGTCAGAAAAGATGTTCAATTTAAACTGATATAAAACACAGAAAAGCAGCAAATCCTCATATTTTAGGAGCTGGAACCTGCAAAGGGGTTAGTATTTTTGCTTTAGTTACTTTAGTATGTCTATACAAACCTTAAATGTGAATGACTTAATATGCAACAATCAAAGCTGACTCAAAGATTGAGAAAGAACATTCTTTGGTATTATTTATTAAGTGCAAAATCAGAACTGTGTGGGTGTGTCCTGATCATATTTGACCGACATGAGCAAACACACAACAGATATCAGATTTCCATTCAGATGTTGCTAAATCCTGACTGGAAGTACACGGCATCTCCCGTGTCTCACTGAGTGGAAAATATGAAAAAATAATTGTAGGAGCTCTTCGCTCGTGGCAAGAAGGTGACTGACATAATAATCCTCCGGTTCCTTCAAATTCTTAATTAAAACAGTTGTTGTCATCTGCTGACCGACTAATCACTCCGGCACTAGATTCCGCCCGGGCCGGGCGGAGGAACAGAGGAACAGATTGCTGCAGACAGTCGCCGTTGGAGCGGTGGCGGCCTCCACCGTGTGTAATAATGGTCCAGAGTGTGTGGTCGTCCCCTCCGACAGTCTGTCCTCCTGCCAGACACCGCGCCGCAGCGACACCCGGTCACTCCCCTGCGCCCCGCAGGACGGGCCCCCGCCGCTGACCCGGTGCCAGGACGCGCGCGCACACACGCACCTGCGTGTTACAAGCAACCCGGTGCTTGGCCCTCCTCTCCGCCGCCCCGGCGCGCACCCTGCTCACCTGGCCGCCGTCCCGCGAGCAGCAGCTGCTGCCTCAGGACTGCACTGGAGGTTCAGACTGCAGGATAGCACGCACACACGCACACGCGCACACGCACGCACGCACACATGCACGCACACACGCACGCACGCACACGCACACAAATGTAGTCAGACAAGCAACACTGGCTTCGTCCGTTGCTGGCTCATTTGAGATGATGGAGGACTGAACTAATCAGGAGCAGGGCCAGAGGGGGGGGGGAATCTGACTGGCCCCTGCCTCAGTCAGACAGTGATAGGTAGTTGGCTTGCCAGAGCCATGGATCGATGAGTGAGCAGGCCCTCTGGGTGCAGGCCCAGGGGCCTCTGGACTGAACCTCTGTATGAAATGACTCTCTCTCAATCACGTGATCACAAAGTGATGCAACCTGACCACAAAAGTGACAACAAAGTAACACAAAACAACAAAGAGACGCAAAACAACCACAAAATTATGCAAAGTGACGCCAGAAGACCCAAAAATGACCACGTATATGCAAAATGACAACGGAGACACAAAATGACACAGAACCACCTCAAAGAGACAAAACATTCCCCTAAAAGTGATGCCGTGTTGTTTTGTGTCCTGGTCCGGGGTTTTTGCTCCTGTGTAAGAGGGTTGGGGGCCTTTTACACGTCTGTGTCCAGGGGCCCATCATCTCATCAGTCCCATGGCTGAAGGACACTCGGAGTGACAAATAGCAGCTATTATTGATATCATTTATGGATTCAAATCATTGCAATTATTAGATTTCTTTTATTACCAATTTGAGTCTCAAGACATTTTGCTCATTTCCCAAAAGTGGCCCCCTTCTTTGAATCTGCCCCCTGGTCAGGAGTTTCTAAATCCAGCCCTGCTTCACTGGTGCCTGGCTCTGAGGAGAGGTGATGGAGGACTGAACTAACAGGCCTCTGTGAGAAGTGCACAGGGATGCTGTTTGAGCAGATGCGCGGGGGGTCACACAGAGAGACACTGAAGCTCACCTGAGCGGGACAGAGGGAGCGATCAATGGCACAGTGCTGGACCGCTCACTGCCACATTTAGCAGAGGGGGGCATTATGTAAAGCAGAGCTGTGCGGGAGCTTTGAGCCGCAGCTCTGCAGCAGGGCAGGGGTCAGGGCCTCTGGAGCTTATTATCTAACAGCCAGGGCCCTCTCCATGACTGGCCCCCGGCCACGGCGACAAGGGGCTCCTTCCTCCCGCTGCTTCTTGGGGGCTTTTTTTCTTTTTTCAGGGCTCAGTTTATCACAAGCGTCCTTTAGAGGATATTTTTCTATTCACCGCAGAAGTGCTTTGGTAGAGAAAATGTCAAATTCTTGAAATGCTGCTCAACAGAGAACAATTGTCCTTCAACTCCCTCGACTGCAGGTTAATGGGAAGTGGATGGGACCTTGAAAATCCTTACAGGAAATCCACATTTCTGCTAAGAGTGCTGAATATTATGCAGATGTCTCAGAGAGGAGTTTTGCAGGACATCTAAATGGCCTGTAGAGACCTCTCAGGGTCTTGCTCATTACCTGCAGGAGTGGTGGTTTTATATTTGGCGGTGATGAGTCAGGATGGATGATGTTGGGGCTTAATTACCGCACTGTGACTGCTTGAGTTGTGATATCAGCCTGGACACAAGCCTCGCAGCTCAAGGACACACATAGCCGGTTAAAACACGCCATGTTAGCTGAACACCGCGCGTCTCGCTGCCCGTCAGTTAGGTGGCTGCTCTCATCACAGCTGACGTCGACCTTTACGGCCGCGATACGTGAGGCCGGGCACGTTTAGCAAGCTCAGAGAGCAGCAGTGGGGTGTCATCAAGTACTCAAGGACTGTAATAAGTTTGAGGTACATGTACTGTTGTGGAGTACTTTCATTTTCCATGCACTTGTAGTGAAACTACAGATAAGAGGGACATGCTGGACTTCAGTTTTAAAACTCAAGGTAATTTGGAGGTTTGACCAGTCAGTCAAAGCAATGAAAGAATCACTTTGTACCTTCTGAAGGGAATTTCACACCATTTTGTGTGTCACAATTAATCTTTGTATTTTTACAAACCCTATATACACTTTTTTACATTAAAGCACTGCAGTCAGGGATCATTTTCCTGCATTTTGTACATATAAACGCAGTTTCAGTGTAGGATTAGTACTTTGACTTTCTTCACTAGATAGTCTCTGCACTGTGGTATTGTTCTTAGATAACTGCGCAACAAAATACTAAAGGGCTTGATTTGAGATTTTATTCCAATGTCTTTTTAAAACTTAAATTACCAGTGCTGAATAAGTCATGACTAAGCTGTTTAACTTCCCAAGTCAGGCTACAAGACAACCAGCTGATTGACTCAAACCAATATTTCCCCATGATTTAAGAGTAGAGTCTAGATTACTCCATATCATTTATACAAAATAGACATGGGCACATAGTTTGGTTTTTGTTTTATTAAATAACTGCAGAAACAATGATGGTGACAGTTAATGCAGTAGACTCGTTGGTTGTGGACAGTGACTTCAAGCAGTCTCTTCCTTGGAAATACGGTCCTTCTTGAGTGGTCCCTGTGGGAGACAGAAACAGGAGAAATCAGTTGTATGCCAATAACTTAAGTCTTCTTTTGGCCCAGAGTCAATGTGTCTGCTCAGCAAGTGTTCCCAGAGAGTGAACAGGGAGCGAGCACAAACAGGCACTGCTCCCCTGCCTCACTGGAGTTCACTGTGGCACTGGAATGGAACCAAGAGTTCAAACTGAAGACTGAACCAGGTTACGAACAGTGCGGGACAACAGTACAGGAGAATATGGACGACATCTGGCAGTCTGCAATCAGTGTCTACGATGCATTTAGTTATTAGCTCATCTTGTGTGCTACATCTCATTTGATTATACTCTTTTAGAAGAGTATAATCCCAGAATTGAAAGTCATTTATGCTTGAAATGTGAACATCATTGTTATGACTCCCTCTCCTGCATAAGTCACTTGCTGAAATTAGAAGGAATTTGATGCAAAATGCTATGACTGTGTGATGTCGAGGACAAAGTCTTACCATGAACGCCTTCTTCTCCTCCACGGTCTGGAAGCGGCCGTGACCAAACTTGGAGGTGGTGTCGATAAACTTGAGGTCAATCTTCTCCAAGGCACGGCGGCTGCTCTGCACCAGCAGAGACTGGAAAAGTAAAAAGTAAACTGTTAAGTATGGGTACACTAATTGCAGGTACCAAAAAAAAAAAGTTGCAGTATCATTTCAATGGGAATCAAAGAGACCTGGAAGAATGTGAGCACATTTAAAATTTTGTTACATTACAGCCACACAAAAGCCATTTCAGCACTACAGATTGTGCTACAGTTTATCCTCACCTTGCGCAGAGTCAGCACTCTCTTCTTGGTCCCAACAACACAGCCCTTCACCATGACAAAGTCGTTGTGCACTTCTCCATAGTGGACAAAACCACCCTTTTGAGGAAAAGAAAAAGAGTGAGTCACAGGTTCTACTTACAGGTAGGACCACAACAGTACCAGTTGCATGAATGTCTTACCAGGGGGTTGATGCTCTTGTTGGACAGATCATACTCTGTCGAGGCATTGTTCTTCACCAGCTTTCCATCCTTGTTGTGATAGCCCTGGCCAATCTTGTAGATCTTTTTGTTGATCTCTGTACGGTGGTGGTAACCCTTCTGACCAGCACGGGCCACAGAGAACGCCACGCGGGCAGGATGCCAGGCACCAATACAGGCCACCTTACGCAGACCACGATGGGTTTTGCGTGGAAGCTTCTTTGTGTGCCAACGGCTGGTGACACCTAGGGGGAAAGGACAGGTCTGTTAAAGTCCAGATTGAATTCCGATTTAACCAAAAGATGCACAAGCCTGTAGAAGGGCCACTTAGTTCTGTTGCATTTAATGATACCCACATGCCACCTTTACGCAAAATTAAAAGCATCTGATCTTACCCTTGTATCCGTGACCCTTTGTGATGCCGATGACGTCGATCATCTCATCCTGGGTGAAAACGGTGTTAACTGGCACGGCCTGCTCCAGCTTCTCACGGGCCCAGTCCACCTTGTCAGAGATGGTGCCTCCGTTCAGCTGCACCTCCATAAGGTGAGACTTCTTCTGCCTCAGGGGCAGCAGACGCATCTGCACAGAGAGAAACGCAAGGTCAGAACACAAAACATCCACAACACACCTGAGCTGTGCAGTGAGATTCTAGGCTGTGTAGTCTCAGAAGGAAGGCAGCATGGAAGGTATCCTCATATGTGTCGGGCGCCATGCCTGACGCAAGATCCGTGGTCTCATCACTGACAGACAAGCAGAACACTAAACAAGCACTACTGGAAATCTAACAGACCTACTAACCTGTGTGTGGGCAATGATACGGACGACCTGGCAGTACTTCTTCATGGCAGCAAAGTCCTTCTCCAGCTGCTTCTTGCCCTCATCATCCTGCCATTTCTTGCAGTATTTGGTGAAGGCCTTCTTCTTGGACTTGTACCTGGGAGCACGCAGGGTAGAGGACATAGGTTGGCACAGGTCCTTCATAACCCCGGAGGGCCAGCGGAAGAACACAGTGCATAGCTGCACGCCCTCCTCTCCATGCGGATACGGGGGCTGTATCAGCTATTAAAAGGATTTTGGCTCATGGCGCAGCTTCTAAGAAGCACTTTCCACTGGCCAGAGGAGCCCGGAGCTCATCAGGGCACATGGCACCTGAGCGGAGCTGCCACAGGGGCCACCGTAATGTTAGACTCACTCAGTGAAAACACATGACAGGTTTAATGTCCACTGGGCAACTAACACCTGCTTCAAATGTCATTTTAATGTTGCATATGTAGCATCTCACCAGTTCTTGTAGAACCGACGCTTGCACTCGTCACTGACGTGCTCGGCGAAGATGGTCTTGAAGGAGCGCAGGCCACGGGGGGTGTTGACGTAACCCACAACTCCGACCACAATCATGGGAGGTGTCTCCAAAATGGTCACAGCCTCAACCACTTCCTTCTTGTTCACCTCTGCAGAGGAGACCAAAATAATAGTTAAGCTTTAAATATATGGAGATAAGAGATTTAAAACTAGTAACTGCAGCTGGTAGCTATTTCATGGTATATACTGCGCTCAGTG
Source organism: Lateolabrax maculatus (assembly GCA_031216445.1). NCBI lineage: Eukaryota > Metazoa > Chordata > Actinopteri > Acropomatiformes > Lateolabracidae > Lateolabrax > Lateolabrax maculatus. Next base: position 6,847,590 of record CM062216.1, read on the forward strand.
CTCGACATTCAGCAAGGGGTATTAACCCATTCAGTCCGCCCGTCGAGAGTCTCATCACAGGCAGAACACCATAATATAAATATATAGGTAATATAGTAAACACTTCATTTCCAATACATAACCTATGTTTCTCATTTATCAGGGGAGTTCTAGTAGGATTGCACTCACTTGAGCCAGGTCTGTCGACCTCACGCACGATGTGGGTCATGCCGGCCTTGTAGCCCAGGAAGGCGGTCAGGTGAACGGGCTTGCTGGGGTCATCCTTGGGGAAGCTCTTGGCCTTACCCCGGTGACGGCGACTCCTCTTGCGGGGCAGGAAGCCCAGGGACCCGTGGCGGGGAGCCGAAAACTTACGGTGAGACTGCGGAGGGAGCAAACTGTTAGCGGGCCCGCTCTGACCTCAGCACGAGGTTCATGATCTGCCGCCTGGAGGACGCGCAGCCTGGTCGGCCCGGATATAACGTGACCGATGTGCACGGTAGCTGGACAAGTTTATAAATTAATTTAAAAAAAAAAAAGTGAAGTAACTGATCAGCAGCTGCAGGATAACTGAGCTAACCACGCTGTTAGCATAGCCAGCTTACTAAGTCTGCGCGGTTGTCGAAGCTGACGCTTCAAATAAAGTCGCTTAAACTTGCTATTATTAGTAACCAGAAAATATATAAACTAGGTAGCATACAAGTGTTTAACCGAGACAATTACTTTGAAAATTATAATTAGCGGCCTATGTTAAGCTGCCATTTTGGATCCCCAGTTGCCGCTGTAGTTATACATGCATCCAGAAAGTTGAAACATCAGAATGAAGTACCAGAGAAATCTATTCAAAATATCGATTAAAACAATGTACAAAGGCAATATGAGGCTATGAATGAAGAAAAATGTAACTGATGCCTCAGATGACAGACAGATTCTCGCCTGCGCTGAGCGGAAACTCACCATTTTGTCTCCAGTCCGGATGAAAGAGATCGTTACAACGGGCGAACTGCCAATATATATAAAGCAAATACCGCGAGACTCTGCGGGACTATCCTCCGGGAAGACCCGCCCCCGGGATTTCCTCCTGTAGGTGTGTTACACTCAGCAGCCACGAGGTGCCGCTGCTCGATCTCACAAAGTAAGAACAAACAAATACAACAAATACATAATACTGAAACTTATTTCATTTACAGTTCAAAACGGAATATAGAAATGTGTCTTTGGGAATATTTCTGTTCTCAGTACTGTTCATCGTATCTGTCTTAAAACTGTATTCTACATTATTATCTTACAATTTCGTTACATGTGTGACAAAAACAAACAATATAGCTTTTAGATCTTCTATGGTCTCAAGACAGATTTAATGAATTCAGGATAATATAATACAACTTTATTGGAAAATGTACATTTAGGTGTTTGTTTTGTAGTGTTTTTATGTATTCATGTCCTATATTAAATACCCCCTCCAATTAATTTACATATTCCATTATTTTAAATAAAAGTGGTTACTTACAAACTCCTTAGGGAATAAATCACACATAGCATAAACATCAAGCAGTCTTAACATTTATTTCCATTTCATCCATAAAAAAAGAAACAAAGGAGACACATTTACACCTTTCAGGTTAAGGCAGCAATATTTTGTTCTATGATCCAGTGTTGTAACAAGTTTTGATGTTGTGTTTATTGTAGGCAGGAAATCAAAGCATTTCATCACCAGACTGCCACGAAGGGAAAGTTTGGAAAGCATTTTGTGTTTTTCTTTTACCCATGGCCTAAAAAGTGTTATTCTTTGAGAAAATCTGACTGATATTTTGGGAAGATGGTTGCAGTGTTTTTGCTCAAATCTTCATGAATTCCAGTTATATAATTGTAGCATAAGTCATCTTCCAAGAAGGCTCGCTTTAATTTTGACGTCAGGCCTTGTGCTTGTCTTCCCTTCAGTTATGGGAACAGAAAAGAGGCATACATTCAACAAACATAAAAACAGCTGCAGTTACTTCTATGATTTCATTTCACAGCTCGTCTTGCAAATGTAAAGTGCTACAAATTATCAAATATATCGAGCATACAAAACAGATTTGTCAGTCATCTACGTGGATGTCAGAAATGTCATGCTTTACTGCTACAGGAATGCAGGGTTCTGTATTGAATAGAGCTGTACGCAACATGCAACATGTAGTTGGTCTCAGGCAATGCAACATGTAGGAATGAGAACATTTTCCTCTGATTCATGCTACAGTATTGATGCAGTTGCAGTCCTTAAGATGTTTTTTCCCCCCATTAAGCATTGTACCATACACCACTGTCCTGCACAGTGGTTGATTGGGTTCAGTGTCTTCATCAAGGACAATTGTGGTGGAAATGAACCTTTGACTTCACAAGACGTATTATTATCATTTGAAAATGTTCACAGAGATATAATTTGTTAAATCCCTTCCTTTAAGCATTGAAAAAACACTTTTTAAAGATACCTGTGAAAAGTTGACTCAAATAATCAACACACATAGAGTCTGAGGTCCATGGGCATCTGTATGTATCCAGGCTTGTTGTACGAGCTTGTTAGGGGCGGCCTCAAGTCTTATCACAGTCTGTGTTAATATCTCCAGAGAACAGATTTGCAGGGAGAGGCATCCCTGAAACGTGAGCGAATCCTCTTTTATGTTCACACAAAACCAAATTCAGGCCTGCCTGTTCCTCAAGCTTCAGTCCTTATAATAACGGTGTGAACGGTCTGCCGCCACCGAGAAACATCCAGCACCGCGCAAACAGCCTTCAGGATGCTGCTCACTCTCGATCAAGGTTCACCTTTTGGAAGAAGGCCTTTCCAAACTCATAAGTGCTTATCATAACAGCGCAAGCAGGGGCCACTTTGATCACCCTGGGCATGAAACCTAGAAAAAAATAAAAATAAAATTCACTTCTGAGCAAAGCAAACATTGTATTTTTAACTTAACAGCACACAGTAAGTGTGTACCTGCGAAAAGGCCCCTGTAGCCCAACTCGGCCCATATGTCCTTCATTATGTGCCATGTGGATGTGGTTCTCTTTAAGGAAACTAGGAGGAACGGGAGTTAGTTAGTGTTTAGAATATGCTACACACAAGTACATATATGTCTCACAACATAACTGCCTAAATAACCATGTATAAGGACGGACCTCCCAGAGTATCCATTTCTCCCAGCTGGATCTGTCTCCGTGTCTTCACCACGTCAAAAGGCAGCGTCAGGATCGCAGCAACCTAGACACCATGACAGACAACAACAGTCATATACTGGAAGATAAACAGGTGCAGCCAGTGGTTACAAATTAAACTGTTAGATATTATCTGTGCATCATATCAGGATTGCAGTTGCATAATAATTGCACAAGAAACATAACACTGTAAATGTGGGTCAGTCACTGGCCTGATACTCTAGATATGGCCCTGACCATCCCATTCATTTTCCCCAGAGACAATGTAAGGTCACTGACACTTGGAACACTTCTACATCTTGGATAGCCATTAAAGTCTCCTGGTTTTATCATTAGTACAAAACATTAACAACTATGTTACAAAATAACTCGATAAAAAGTCAAAAAGGTACAAGGTGAATTTCAGTAAGAAACATCCAAGCTTTAAATTCTGTTACATGTGTACTAAAGAGTTTGCTGTTGAGAAAAAAACATTTTTTATTTTTTATTCTTGGTCATTTTTTAAGAACAGGTGTGTGTCTTCACATTAAAGCTGAGTACTTACAGCTCCAGAGACGGCTCCTGCAGTAAAGCTGATGGAGAAGTTGGCCTGAGTCACTCGGGACTGTTCACACAGCTGGGCCTTCACCAGTTCATAGTTAAACCAGTACAAAGCTGCACATACACACAAACATGGACGGTGTTTGATCATTTGTTGCCTCGCTCCACATTGCGTTCATCTTACACTGTCCCAAGTAACCGGTATGGCTATGTCATTTTTAATGTCATTTTCTGTTGCTCATCCTGTTGTTTCTTCCATTTTGTCCCTGTTAAAAAGATTTTGGGGAGTTTTTCCTTATTTGAATCAAAGGTCTACAGAAAGAGGCTGTTGTAACTCCCTTGAGGCAAATTTGTGTTTTGTGATTGGGCTATATAAATAAAATTGACTTAACCAGTGAAAATATGTCACCAAAAGAAGTTGCTGAATAATGACAGGATGAATGAATTCAGAAATGGGTACTGTAAAGGGGAAGATTTAAGGAGTAAAAAAAAGTGAAAAATGGATGCAATATCTGGAATGAACAGTGAAAATGTTGTACCCAAAAACAATAAGTTTAACAAGCCTTAAAGTGGCTATAAAAAGTCTGTCGTTTTTAATGGCAGAAAAACATTTTAAAAACAGTCCCATAACTTTCTCAAAGCTCTCCTGCAGCTTCAGCCACTGCTTCACTGTCCATCTCATGTTTCAAACTGTAGTTTTTGCTAAAATATGGTTCAAAATTACACTTCAAGAGTAGGATACTACAACACGGTCAGATGGTGTATTTAGCCATGATCTGATGAAAGGGCCACTTTATGGAACACACTGAAAATATCAAATAACAGCAGAGGAGTGAATATGCTGCAGGAGCGGTCTGACGAGTGTCTTTGGAGGATGAGATACATGTTTCCACTGTAACTGTAACCAACATGAAGTCAAGCTAACCACAGCCACATTTCTAGTTTACAGGGGAAAGATGATTGATTTATATTTGTTATCTCTGTAACAATCCTCTACAAATGAGATTTTATTATTATATTGCGTTCTTATTGCACTGCTCTCACCGGAGAAGGGCACGTCCCTGAGAACGGTGGGTCCCCAGCCCCTCCACAGAGACAGCAGGCCATCCTGGGCCACAGCAGAGCGGATGCACACCCGCAGCTCGCTGTAGGGCAGCCGGCGGGACTGCATCTTGGTCCTGACCAGCTCCAGAGGGCTGATCACTGTCACAGCCCCCACTGCAACACACACACGCATTGGAAGTCAAAACACCATTAACATATAACAGTTAGGATATCTGTGTGTGCTTGTGCTTTAATGGACTTACATCTGGCAAGACCCCCGGCAACAAGAGGGATGTGGCTGCCCTGGAAACCCAGGCTGTATCTCAGGAAGTCCCGCAGCTGGTCGTAGCAGGTGAAGTAGATGATGGTGGCAGGTACAGCCATGACCCTGCACATACACATGCAAACAAACAAAGGTTTCAAATGAGTGAGTGCTGGGACAATACAAGACACTGTGCCGTATCATTTGTCACTGAAGGTAAACTGATGTATTACTGTATTAATTAGCAGGTATATGAGATATACTGTGTATGGGTCTTTTATTAAACTAACTAACTGAAGCCTTATTCACCAATTTACACTTTATTCTTGTAATTATGGAACTCAATGTATATCAATGTTTAAAAATACTAAACATCAGAATAAAACACCTACTGACCACTTATATCAGCACTGGGATGATCTGAAGACCTACATCTTTCTGAGCCTAACCTGAATTTCAGTTCTTAAACATTCACTCTACAAGTATTTAAAACATTTTCTTGATGGTATATACACTATATATAAACACTCACAGTGTTGGTGGTAGCCCACTCCACAAAGACCTGAGTCCTTCATGTCGACTGATTTTCACAAAAGCATCCTATGGCACAAACAAACAAAACATACATTTTGATTAATTTTGTGAGCAATAGGACTTAGAAAAAGCAAAGCCGCTAATGAACGTGTACTCACAAGGGTCCCACTGAAATGTGTTGGTGTTTTGTACCAGCTGGTGCAACTGGATCCATTCTGGCACACATAGATGTGATCCATCAGTCCATTACAATACAGGAAACACTTCCCTGTGAGAGACAACAGCCAGTGGTCAGCTGTGTGACCCTAGCCTTCCCAGCAATCATCAGATAATCAATCAAAAAGCCAGAATCTAAAAACAAAATTCTAGTTAAACAAGTATGTGAATATTAATATGATTCGATCTGTACATTTTTCATGTTTTCTTAACTGAGTTATACAATCCTTGACAGAGGAGAGGGAGGTGATTATTAATACATGCGATGGCAATGACCACAGAGTCACTCAGAAGATAACATCAGGGCCGTCCTTGTCACTGCTTACTCTGCCTATTTATTTAGGGCTGGTTCAAGATACACTATTGACAGAGAATTCAAAGAAACTCTAAAAAAAGCATAATTTCACAACCTGCTACTACTACAGATTTTACAGGAATAAGAACACATTTTCAGATGTGTTTCTTGAAGCTAAGGTTATAATCTCTAACTACATGAATGGTAGTTTAAAGCCAGGTACAAAACTGCAACTTTGACTTTTACGAATCAACAAACAAATAAGAATAAAGGCCAAGAAGTGAGACAAAAACATCCACATCTAATCTGAGAGGAAACACGTGAATCTATTTGCATAAGGGGTTATTTAGATTTCACTGGCAAGAGATGTTTGTTAGTCGAGCACGTGCCCACACACAGAACGTTGTGCTGGACCCACGTGTTTCTTTTAAAGCCGTGGCCAAGTTTCAGCATGCAGTGACGACAGGTCAGATACTCACACTTGGAAGGGCGGATGACGCCACCCCACGGAGCAGATTCACAGGCTAAAGCTACGAAACAAAGCAAAAGGCAGGACAGAGCGTAAAGACACAGGTGAGGACAGCGCAAAAAAAAAGACGCCGAGGACGGCTGCAGTGGGGTTAGAAAAGCGTCAACATACACCCAGGTCCACAAGCAGCTGTTAAAGGAAACTCAGTGTCTCATTATTTAAGTTAATGTATGATCTAAAACCACAGAAGAAGACAAGCTCCTTGTCCTACCTTGGCGGAACGGCGTTTGCTGAGCCTGCAGCCTGATCTTCACAACGTCCAGTGGTGTGACTGCAAACAAACAGATTGACAGATGTGTTGATTACACTTTACGGTGACTTTGACAATAAACCAATTGTGTGCACAAGACAAAACATGGTGGAGAACTCCTCTGGAAAAAAATGCAATTACATTCATAGACATACAGACATAGCTTGCTGTTTTCTAGTCTTTGTTTCCATGATCTCACCAAAAATAGATGTGAGGAGGGCTCCAGTGCCAGAAGCGAGCATCTGCTGCACTGGAGAGATCGCAGCCACGGGGCCGCTGACGGCCCGCTCCCCCATCCTGCCCACCTGTCAGACCAAAAGTAAAAATAAAAAAAACATACCTCTTCACACTGAGAACACAATGTTCTGAACCTAAACTTCACAGAGGTATTTTCTGACCCTGTCCGACCCTCGTAGCCAGGTGTCTTTGTCTCCTTGGTATGTGAAACAACTAAGCAATGTTTGTGTCCTGCAGGATCAGCAGCCTCACACCTAGTTTGTGCCAGAGTGCTGATTGTGTGACGCCTGCGCCCGAGACGCTCCAAGTTAGTGTCATGGCATCGTAAATAAGGTGGAAAGAGTGATCCAACAGTACTAGAAGTGAAAGATAAAGATATAACCGCAATGCTTACATGACTGAAACGCGCAGGCCGACTATTTCTGCGTAATAAAGACGGACCAGACGTCCTTCGTTGGTGTGAGCTGGGTAGGAGTAGGTGGAGTTGTCATAATGGGGTCGTTGAGACATTATGATAACTTATCTATGAGGTGCGTGTGACCAGAGCAGCCAGTGAGAGCCTCACCGCTCCTAACTGAGAGGCTGGGTGGTCACAGATAAATGAGCATTTAACCAGCCAGTAGGCCAAAACAACACACTAACGAATGAATACAGAAACCTCCTGCAGGGAGTCCTGACTTCAAATAAAAACACAATGACACAGCAAAAACAAACCCATCACTTGCAGCTCTAGATGCTTCGGCCTGATGCCCTCACAGAAAACGTGCCTTGTGGAGGATCTCTGAATAAGCAGCAGTCCTCCTGTTGTCCTACCTGTGCGGTTGCCATTGGTTTCCCCCGGCCAGGTCCTATTTCTGGACCTAATGACACTTCAAGCCCGACACCGGGGGCCACTCGGCCCTCAGGGCTCAAACAAGCGTCCCCTCTGCTGCCAAACGTGACACGTCCGGGGTCCTGCGCGTGAACCGCACGACGCCGCAGCCAGGTCTCTGCGGACGGACCCGCGAACCACGTCGCACCATTTTTGCGGGTGCGCCGACAGTGTGGTGACATTGAGCAGCTCGGTGGGACACGCGAGGCGAGCCGCGCTGCGTGGACCCTCAGCACGCCGTGTCCTCCCCCCCCCCCCTCCGCCATTAGCCGGGTGACTGCGGTCGGCACGGAAACAAAACGACGAGAAACAGCCCGAAGCGGCCCCCGAGGAGAGGAGGGAAACAGTTCACTCGTAAACACGACACGCCGGCGTTTGAGCCAAAACGTAACCGCGACGCTGGCGTGGCGCCCCTCACCTCTACTCGAGCTGCCGGCGTCGTCCGGAGATGGAGCCGTCCTCACCCATCTCACCTACATCACCGGCCCGCCGACGGCGCACGCCCGCCGCGGGTGAACATGTCTGCGGGGTCGCACCACCGGTCCCGGACTGAGCTCGCCGCAGCCAGGCCGGTTGTTTGCGGAGTCGCCGAAATGCGCCGCGCAGAGTGAGGCGCAGACCTCCGTCACGGACCTGCGCAGAGCGGCGGCAGCAGTCGCGGCTCGGTGACGCGGGGAGGCCGGTGCGTGTGTTGTGGACGATCAGCCGCGGCGGCAGCGGTGGCGCCCCCTGGCGGCCGGGACCCCGCGGCGCGCCGCAGCTGTCGCACGTAAACAAGTTTGTCCGTCAGTCAGACTGCAACCTGTTCAAGGTAAGAACGAGTGCTCGGTGGGAGACATGTCAGTGACTTTCATCCGTCAAATTTAATTAAAATGCATGGGATTTACAGGAAGTGACTGGGAGAGGTGCTGCCAGGTATCCAGGATTATTAGGAGCGTCTCTCTCTCTCTCTCTCTGTCTCTCTCTGTCTCTCTCTCTCTGGGGCGTGTTTAAGACAGCCCGGGTCTATCATTCGTGTTTCATTGGGGCGACTCACTTGTGAGACACCTGACCTCACAGCAGCTCTTCAGTCTTTCACCAAGGTAAGAGCAAAATACACATCTTCCTTTGGCCTTGAGAAATACTACTTGTTTGGCAAAAGAAAGTCCTGTGAGTGAGCTGCAAAGGCGTTCTACAATGATTCAAACACATTTGCAGTAAACTCCTCTCAATTTCAGATTGTTTTAATCTTTAATCGTTGTAAATAATAACCCCACTGTGTGAAATGTCCGCAGTTTATTCTGACCAGCCGGGATTTTTTAGACAAAACGCCTTTCTGTTTTCTGATGCAAGTTAAACGAAACTGAAAGTGGGTTAATTCATATTTTCATTGTATTATAAACACCATATTGTGTTCGGCCTTCTTATTCTCATTGCGAAATATCTAAATTGTGCAAAACTGAAAATCAGGAACAACCGTCTAAAGGAAGTATTACAGTGCAGGAAATAAATGAAGACAGTCTCAGACATCATATGAATCTTTGTTTTCGACGTGTGTGTCTCAGTCTCAGTGAATTAATTGGTTAGTTTAAAGAATAGGTTTGATGTTTTTTACAGGTAGTTCGTGGACATGTAATATAAAATGTAAAATATCTGAGCATGCTTACACTACTTTCTGTCACATGTTTTAATCAATGGTTTCGGCAGAATTTAATGGAAAAATATTATTTCTGATGCTGAACCAATGTTAAATGAGGGGGATCCCACATGCACACTTTTCACTTTCCTTTCATTGATTGTGTGTGTGTGTGTGTGTGTGTGTGTGTGTGTGTTTCTCCTGTGCAGATGCAGATGTGGGTTGTGATCGGTTGGGCTCTCCTGGCCCTGGTTGGTGCAGATGAGTGTCCAGATGGAGGACGATGTGAAGACGGTCAAACCTGCTGCAATGACCCGGCCAACGGCTATGAATGCTGCCCATTTGATCAGGTAGACCTGGTTGTACTACCTGCATGCTCTGTGTATACCCATGTACACCCATGAGTGTGTAAATACATTTACTGGATAACTCCCATTTCAGCTTTTGACTCAAGTGGAAGTCACAATTTGGTGTGATTAAGCAGCTTTTAAATCACTAATTTGAATGAACTAAAGTGTCAAGTAATGTATAACATTGATTTGAAGGTAATTATAAAAAAATGGTAGATGGAAAGCTGTTTGTTGATGCTGTGTTTTCACAGATTCCCTGAAGGTTTAACTGAAGGTTTGACTTTGCTGGTTAAACTAACCAGCAAAGTCATAGTACTTCAGTAGAATACCCTTGTCCATCACATAGTTAAATGTACATGAGATAACTATTCTCCTGTACTCTAAAATTAAAAGAATTAAAGTTGTACAGTGGTACTATTCATGCTGAGTGGTGTTTTACTACTTTACAAGCCAGATAAAAGCTCAGGCCTAATTTAGCCACTGTGATAACAGTATTAAAACTTTGGTAGTCAAAGTGTTCCTACTACTGCTGTCCTCGTAGGCCGAGTGCTGTGAGGATCACATCCATTGCTGTCCTGGGGGAACGGTCTGCGATACGGCCACGTCCAGCTGTATGAATGCCACCGCGTCCATCCACTGGGTGGAAAGAACCTCTGCTGATCAACCCAGACTCTCCAAAGTAAGAAAAACAGACACAAGGATGCTCAGTTAGAATTTGACGAATTTAAGGCGAGTGCCTGCTGTAAGATTGTTCCCCCTCCCCACCCTGTCCCTGCAGTCCTTCAGGATGATCAAGGCATACATGGGGGATGAAGACGACAACATCTGTCCAGATCAGTCACGATGCCCACCTGAGTTTTCCTGTCTCAGGGCCTTGACAAGGTTTGGCTGCTGTCCCTTAGCTCAGGTAATCAAACCTTGTCCAACACAGATATACATTTTTTAAACATCTTCAACAAATAATGGTACAGTTACCACGAAAAATAGAAGTAATAACCACAAATTTTATTGATAAATTGTTAAATAATTTTTAAAGGTTTTCTTTGCAAAAGTGACAAACTGAAGAAACCATGATTCCAGTCATTGGTGTTCATTGGGAAACCTCTCACATAGTGATATTGGTAGTATCATAAGTTCATATTTTATATGAATATTTATATATACATATATATACATATATATAGTATGCAAAACTTAGGTTTGTTCTCTAAAAGACCAGTTATAGTACTTCTTGTCACAAAGAGGAACCTTTGCTTATTAGGTTGACAAACTAAGCTCTTTCACTTCACTAAAGACAATGAAGATGTTGGAGGTGATTTCTGCTATTATTGGACATTTAATAAAGAAGCTGCAGCTCTGAGCGGGCAGCAGTTTCCTGTGTTTTGCTGCAAAGTCCTCTACTGGATTGCTTTACAGCAACAATTTACAATGCAGTGCTGAGACCAGTGAAGGCCGACTGTATGGCACCTTCAGACATCTACATCTGTTTGAAGTAATACAGCAAAGACTGAACCCTTGTTTCTTTCTAATTTATAATGATTACAGGAGGGAATGCATTTATTAAGTGAGTTGTTTTGAGTGATTTCCTGACCTCCTGACAGGGAGTCCCTTGCTCTGATGGGAAACACTGCTGTCCTGAGGGCCACCAGTGCAGCGCAGACAGCCGTTCCTGCATCAAAAGAGGTGAAACTCCTCTACTTACCACCATAAAATATTACTAGACTGTCTGGCACAGCTCTCAACTGTTGTGCATCCTGTCTGCAGGGTAGGGACTACTTTGTGTCCATAGGTAATTAAAATCTGATGTGAAGTTCCCCAAGACTCCAGTCTCGGGCCTTTTCTGTTTAACGTCTACGTGCGCCCACTAGTTCAGATTATGGAAAACAGCAAAATATCTTACCATAATTATGCAGACGACACACTGAGTAATTGAATCAAACAAATCCATGATTGGATTGATTGGATAAAACTGAAAGAACTGTTTTTTTGGAGCCAAAAAAGAACAACGAAAAGTTCACAAACCAGGACAGAAATCTTGGGTGTCACCATTGACTCAGACCTAAATTTTAACATCCAGATTAAGACAAAATCAGCCTACTGTGACCTTAAGAATGCATCAAGAATTAAAGGACTTTGTAAAGCAGTGAATGGTTTAGTGCCAAAAAGAATAAAATAAAAAGTTTTATTACATTTTAGCTTATTTGTTTATCTCCTTATATTTTACTTGACTTTTTATATTGCTATGTTTTTTTTGTATATTTGTCTCAATGCTTTTTTCATGTCTTACATAAATCACTTAGAATTGATTGGTGTTTTGTTGAAATGTGCTGTACAAATAAGCTTGCCTCACTCTCATAAGGGTTTTACTTTTATCTCAAGGCTCCTGAACACACATTTCTAAATATGGTGCTGCCTTTATGTTGTTGCAGAGCTTGTGACTACAGTTCTCTGCAGCGACGGAGTGTCCGAATGTCCAGATGAAACCACCTGCTGTATAACCACAGAGGGCAAGTGGGCCTGCTGTCCCATGCCAAAGGTATGTTACTCCATGCCATAAGTGAGATTGATTTAAATGAGGAAAAAGTAAAATGATGGATTTGCATGTCCTGCCTCGACGTCCGGTTATCGTGGCTTTATGGTGTGTTATCGTGTGTGGTTCCAAGGTGATACTCCATGCGTCTCTATTGTCTAAACAGGCTGTGTGCTGCGATGATAAGATACACTGCTGTCCCGAGGGGACCACATGTGATGTCCCGCACAGCAAATGTATTTCCTCGTCTACCAAAAAAGAGATGCCAATGTGGGCAAAACTCCCTGCGAGGATGAGAGCTGAGTGGGAGAACCAGAAAGGTCAGATTTGTTCTTTTCTTACTGCTATGAACTTCCTCATTTGGATTAATCATTGTCTAAATCTGACTGTGTGTTTATGCAGCCTGATCAGTGTGTGTGTTTCCACTTTCAGAAGGCGAACGAGTAACTGCAGAGACAGTTGTTGATGGCGGCTCAGAAAAAGCCCCTGAAGTCACCACCGTGAATACAGTTCCTGCTACAGAGGAGGAAGTAACACTGTCATCTGTCGCTACGGCAGCTGCAGGTGAAATGCGCATCATGCTTCAAATTGATGTAGAACAAGCAGACCACCTAAAGGCTAAGTAGAGGAGCATCACAGAAGAGTCAAAAGATGCACATAATGAGACCAGATGCATATGTTTTGATCCACCACAAAGGCCTAAAGTAGTTTCTGATAATTAAAGGTACAAATTCACCACCAGACATTTCTCATAGCAGACGTTTTGAATCAGTAACATTATCAATAGCTGCATTCCATTTAATGAAGGTGCCTCAGTGAGTGCATGACTTACTGGATGCATTTCCTCCTATGACAAGACAAAAACAACTTGATACAGTACACTGGGTGTATCCTTGAGGTCAAACAAAAGAATCAAGTTAATTTACTTCCCCATAATATCTTTTAAAAGTATTTGAACTCCTGCATGGTTTCCATCCATGTTTGCTTGTTAGCAAACAACTCTTTATCAGGGCACTTTCACCACAGTTATCATTACCATATTTTAAAGGTACATTTTGGTCAATTGGGATATATGAATGTACTTTTCTCGATGCAGTAGTGGGGTTACAAAAAAAGATTGTCAAGAGAAGGCACCATGCACATGTTTTTGTCATTTTAAAATGTTCAATTGTGCTGTACTATAGGAAACGTTACGATTGGTATTTATGTTTCCAGGCAATGACATCCCCTGCAATGGCACAGTAGCCTGTCCAGATGGGACCACATGCTGTAAAACCTCAGAGGGAGGCTGGTCCTGTTGTCCTCTACCAGAGGTACAATTTTAGCTGCCATTTTTTTAGACTTTAGCTTTGAGGAAACTGTTGTTGCCAATGCATTCATGTCTTTTTGATCATGCCTTTCTCAGGCTGTCTGTTGTGAAGATTTCCTCCACTGCTGCCCAAAAGGTAAGAAGTGTAACCTGGCCGCCCAGACCTGCGACGACGACACATGCTCTGTGCCGTGGGCCGAAAAAGTACCCACGATCCCCAGGCTGGGCGCAAAGGTGGGGGATGTTGTATGTGACTCCTCCTTCAGTTGCCCTGATGACTCCACCTGCTGCAAGACTGAAACAGGAGAGTGGGCCTGCTGCCCTCTAGTTCAGGTAAACGCGCAAAGCAACATGCACACACTGATGAAACCATTTGTATAGTATAAATACACTGTTCTTCTGTCAAACAAAATGTAACTTAGCACAAAGACTGGGAAGAGGGTTTTCTTCGGTTGTTGTACAGATTGAACAAACAAAATTAAGCATGATAATCAGTGAGCTTTAGAGGTGCTGGTAGGTTGGATTGTGTTACCTTTGGATAGAATCCAGTCTTTGTGCTAAACTAAGCCAACCGGCTACTGGCTGTACATTTATATTTACTATACAGATATAAGAGTGGCATCAATATTCTCATGTAACTCTCATGAATAAGCGTATTCCCAAAACGTTAAACTATTCTGTAAAGTTATGTAGTATTGTTGACCACTTTTATATTTATTTATATATATATATATATATATAAAAAATATTATTTTATTTTAATTTTTTTCCACCCTTTAGCACTGGTTTTGTCTGCACTTGGCTTGACTTGTCGCTTAACAATGTTTGTGACTGAAAATATTCAATTAATTTTGTTCAAAAGGCGGTCTGTTGTGACGACCACAAACACTGCTGCCCTGCTGGCACCACATGTGACCTGGCCACCCTCACCTGTCAGAGCGCCTCAGGCTCGACGCCCATGCAACAGAAGATACCTGCGTTTGCCACGGCGGCACCCACTACCGTGGCGACGAGCACACGGCATGCAGAGGAGGACAAAGACGTGGAGGGCAGTACTCGGTGTGACGGCCACACCAGCTGCCCTCATTACACCACCTGCTGCTTCATGACCTCGTCTAAGAAGTGGGGCTGTTGCCCGCTCCCAAAGGTGAGCACTGCTTTTTCACTCTCAATCTTTTCTCAATCTCTGACCTCCAGTAACACGCCATAAGTTGTAAGCAGATATAAGGACAATGTAGGTGTTTCTTAATGTACAGTCAAAAACATCCCACAGGAGCAATTCAAGTTGTTGACAAATACATTAATAAGAACTTCTATCTGCTCAGTCACAGATTAATTAATGCGCTTATATTTGTAGAATACGACCACACCACTTTTCATTTTCATGTTATTCTACTTTATTCGTTTGAAAGGAGAACTGAAAAACAGGATCCATGGTGTGAAAGTAGCACTTCTGCTCTCACTTCTTCCCCAGGCGGTGTGCTGCGCTGATGGAGACCACTGCTGTCCCACCAACTACAAGTGCAATGAGAACATGACCTCGTGCATCAAAGGAGAAGTGGTGATTCCTTGGTACACCAAGCTTCCAGCCACCACCAGCCTCGAGGCTGATCCCAGCTCTGTGCAGTGTGACGGTCTGGAACAATGTCCCGAACACACCACCTGCTGCCAGCTGTCCACGGGCGAGTGGGGCTGCTGCCCGCTGCAAAATGTAAGCGCTATGTGTGTGTGTGTGTGGGGGGGGGGATTACTGTGAGGAGTGCAGCTACTTTGACATGAAAATACAAGATGCACTATCAGTATACATAAGCTAATGCCAGGGTTTGCTTATGTAAAATAAGGGATGTCACTAAACTTGTGCCTGCTGTGTCTGCAGGCTGTGTGTTGCCCAGATAAGGAGCACTGCTGTCCGCAGGGTTACACCTGTAACGTCGCCTCTAACTCCTGTCAGAAGGTCATCATGCTGCAGCTGGAGACCATCCCGTTGACACCGGTGTTACTGCCCGAGCGTCAACCCCAGCTCAGTCCGTTAAAGCACAGAGACGTAAAGTGTGATGACACGCACAGCTGCCAAGATGGAGAGACCTGCTGCAGGACATCCGCCACTACATGGGGCTGCTGTCCAATTCCTAATGTATGATACAGAGTCAATACTTCAACCTTTAAAGGAATAGTTCAACATTTTTGGGAAATTTTCTTATTCATGTTCTTGCTGAGAGTTGGCTGTAGCTTCATATTTATATCAATCCTCTCACTTAATTCTCAGCAAAAAAAAAAAAAAAGTGAATGTCAAGCAACAGTTTTTCTTTAAGGGGTTTTTACATACAAAGTGTGTGATCATCTTGTAAACTGTGATGCACTGTAATAGATTAAAAAACACAACCACATATGAAGTAGTTACTGTTAGCTTCACCTCAACCGACAGCAATACATATTAGTGTGTCAGTATTAATAATCTGATAATTTTGCATAATGAGCAGAGAAGTGGATAATACTGTAGAAGTCGCATCCATGTGCATTTCAAAGTCAGGAATGTTCCAATCCCATATATAGAGGCTTTAATATTGAGGTACTGGATCATAAATATTGTGATATTTGGATTTGTTAATATAGTTCAGCTGTAATGGCAGGGGGTTGATGAAGAAAATTTATGTTATAGATGTCAGTTAATGACAGTGGTCATTAAATGAATTTGCTTAAACACTGTACTTTAGTACAATTTTGAGGTACTTGTACTTTTAAGTATTCCTTTTTTTTCTACTACTATATACTTCTACTACTAAATATTGTTTTGTTTTTTTACTTCACTACAATTATTTGGCAGCTTTAGATTTTTACATACAAAACATACAAAGAGCTTGTACAATATGACCTTTTCTTATAAATTAAACCACCCACCAGTATATGCAAGTGTAGCTAAAACAATTTGTCGATTAATCAATAACTCAATCAATCACAATATAGTTACTAGTGACTTTGTAGATAAAGATTTTACACACAAAACATCATTATCAGCTTATAAAGATATGGTCCATTGCTATAGATGAGACTAACCAACACTATGTTGTCAAAATTAGCTTCACCTTGACCAGCGACAACATTAAAATGCTTGCTTGCACTTTTGATACATAGTCAAATTTGCTGATAATACTTATGTGCTTACTTAATTCTAAAAGTAGGTATGTACTTGTAATGGAGTCTGTAGTATTGCTTCCTCTGCTCATCTAAAGCACCACCGGTTGACAGTGTTACATACCTCTGTCCTCTCCACAGGCGGTGTGCTGCAGCGACATGGAGCGCTGCTGTCCCGCCGGCTACACCTGCACTGAAGGTGGAGACTGCACCCAGAACACCAAGCTTCACTGGTTCAACTGGCACGTGCTCTTTGCCAACAAAAAAAGAGCTCTAAGAGTGTGAAAACCTCTCAACTGCAGTGTCATTGGTTTCTGCATGCCTTGTACTAATGGGAAATAATGTAAAGGGATTTTATGATAATTGTTGAATGCTTTGTTCTTAGATCTTTGTTATTCCGAGCACACAGTGATACTTGAAACTCTACTAAATCACCATAACAAAATCAACTGAAACACTCCACAGGCAACATGATTTTATTCACTGTCAGTCATCTGTTTCTGTATGTTCTGCTTCAGCTGCTAAAGCGGGTTGCAAAGTGCACACTATATCAATTATTCACAATTTGGGGCATAATTTAACATCCTATCTGTTATTTTTTTTATATGTATCTGGTGTGGTATTGTTTTCTGGTCAGTACTTGGTTTATCTGAGTGTTTAGATGTGTCTGTGGCATAATTTCTAATGAGTTAGAAATGTTTCATCTTTTCTGGAATTATGGTTCCAAATCAAAAGCACACACCATGAGGCAAACATAGAGAAATGTCCTACATACCTGGTGCCACTCCATCCCTCGAGGAGTCTCTATGTATTCCATAAAACTAATAAACAAGATTTGATGTTACGACTTGTCCAATCATTCCTATGGGAGTACTGTAGTAGGTGAGACGCATACATGAGGACTCTTCATTAACAATTTAAAATTGAAAACAATTTAAAATGCATGTTGTTGGTCTGGTTACAGAACTATAAATAACTAAAATGGAAGAAAAAGAATAATGTAAATGATGATAAAATGTTTTTCCTTATATTTACTTCCGGGATGGAATTCCTCTTTTGAGCCTTTTTTGGTGACGTAGGTAAAGAGAGGGCCTCCCCCGTCTGTCTGTGTACATCCTCCACTTCACATCCATCCTCCACTTCACATCCATCCTCCACTTTATATCCATCCTCCACTTCACATCCATCCTCCACTTCACATCCATCCTCCACTTTACATCCATCCTCCACTTCACATCCATCCTCCACTTTGTGAACTCTGGAGGTAAAAATACAAACTTCCGACTATGAAATTCAAAATAAGAGCCCAAACAGGGATATTTTTATTTTAATGAATTATGAAAAAATGTTACTATTTGAATGATATGAATAACAATAAATTAAGAAATGAAAGCGTTTAGAGGGATCACATTAAAAATCTATATATTATAATACTTTAAGCTATACGAATGAGTTGAGTTAATGTACTTGTGCAAAGAAATCCAATAGTGCAACTACTACGATGTGTGTACTATACATAATATAACTGTAGGTAATATGGGTATAAGTAGTAATACAATACAATATTCATAGGAATATATTTTATTGTGTTATTTTTCATATATATGTAGTTTGTAATTACACGCACTATACAATAAATCACTTAGTGGAATTTTATGTAGAGTTAGTTTTTAAACTTTTAAACATTCTTCAAAATCCATTACTTCATTTATTCAAATGTTAAGCATGGGAGGTGATTTAGGAGCCAAAAACTTTTCCCTAAAATAATATGTCATAGTTGTTATATTGTTATACAGAAATTCTAATGTTTTTCTCCTCCATAATCTAAAGCAAATCTAAAAATGTTTTCAGGGGCATGTTATAGTTATTTTCTAAATTGATGTCAAGTATATTACACAATGGTGAGGGATGTTGTAAAATTGAGTATTTTTAAATTGTGGTATTGCTATTCTTACTTAAGTAACAGATCTGAAAACTTATTTCAACACTGACAGTACAATAGGCTCCTCAAGAGTTTAAATTTGAAGTTGGACTTCTTGGTAATAGGGACGCTTTTATTCTGAAGACAGACGTGCCACAGTTCCGGTATCTCCCTCTCTGCATCCGGTCAACTTGACGTGTCTCCGCTTTGACGTATGAATCATCATTCCCAAGATGGCGACACACCTGCTTGTCCTGCGGTGATCCTCCCTGCTGTCTGCGCCACCTAAGAGAAACAAAGCGCCGGGGACGGGGAGTTCAAACAAAAAAAAAAAAAAACTGGCGACGTAGTCAAACGGCTGGAGTGAACTGCGTCATCCAACATGTCCACCGAGGAGCTGTCCGCCTCGGACAGCGAGGCCGTCTTCGCCGGCGCAGGGGAGCGCTGGGCACCGGTGGGCGCCGTGGCCAGTCCCGAGGACGAGAGCGGCCGCGGGAGCGCCGGCAAGCCGCCGCAGAGAGGCTCGTCCTCGGCCACCGAGGGGCAAATGGCCGCCCGGCTGGAGAAGCTGGAGGAGGAGCAGGACCTGCTGAACTCCTCGCTGCTCGCCCTCACCTCGCACTTTGCTCAGGTTCAGTTCCGACTGAAGCAGATCGTTCACGCCCAGAGCGAGGAGAAGGAGAGGATGCTGGCCGAGCTGGAGGAGTTCGCCTTCAGGGGCTGCCCGCATGTGGTGGGCTGCAGAGCGCAGGACGCCCAGCAGCTGGAGAACTCGGTGAGGCTTGAGCTCAGGATCTGACCAACCCGCCGTGAGGATAGGCACCGGGGAGAGATGACAGCTGTCAGACACACTTCCCAGAAGTCATTCCTACTGGAATGACCCCTGTTACATCACAGTGTAGATTTGAGACTGTAATTACACAGCTTTTCTATTTCCACCCGTGGCCACAGGTGTCACATTGAATCTGCCAAGTGTGTGTGTGTGTGTGTGTGTGTGTGTGTGTTTCAGCATTAGATCTGGGGAAAAAAAATACATTAAGCTGATTAGATTTGTCACTGGACAAAAAAAGAAAACAGTTATTTTTGAGCAAAAGTGCATAACATTCCCTACTGCCAGACTCAGAAGTGAGAGGAGTTGGTGCTTTTCTCTGTTTTATATGCAGGTTAACTGTATTTTTAAATTTATTTCAGACATAGTTGGTAAAAAACGAGGCATATAGATGACTGTGATTGATATTTTCACAATTTTCTGACATGTTTAAACCGGTAATAATGAATGATTTGGGAAAACAATTGTCAGATTAATCAATAATGATATATACAATCACAAGTCTGCAGTTGGATACATAGATGACACTGTTCTCACTAAAATATACGGACATAAATGTGGTGTGAAAGCCGGTCACATTAGCTGAAGTGATTCACCTCCGTGGCTGTGGGGTTTCTTATTAAAGCTGATTAACGTGTGTGTTTGTTGCGTCACACGCGAGGCTGCTGCGCCCGCCTGCGTTTTGTTCCCCGATCTCTTATCTCTGCTGGAAAGTGTTGCTTTCTGCCACAAGTGTTGACTCACAGCGCCGCAGGCTCAATGAAAATGCCTCCAGCAGATCCCTATCTGCTTAATAAAGGCTTCTGTGTACACGACGATGACGCTGAAGCAACCTGCTTTGCTCCTGCCATTGTTTGCCCCCCCGTCCTCTTTACATTTTGTCTTGGCTGAAACAAAGCCTCGGCCTCAGGTAGTTATTGTTTGCAATTATTGCTCATGGTATACTAAAGGTCTTTTCCTGTCATTTCTCCCTTGTTGCATGCTTTACTTGCAGGGGGATCTGGTGAGTATGATATACCTGATGTGAGTGTGTGTGGCTTTTTTGTGTAAATGTTGTGACACAAGTAACAGCAACACTGTGACTGCCTCACCATCTTAAATATTGATGTTGGCATCGATAGGAAAAAAGATCCAGCACATGGTGTTCACTGCGTTGATGTGGTCACTCAGCCTGCAGAAATTAACGTCACTGTGCGTGTGTTTCTGCCGTCAGAGTGAGCGGGAGAAGAGGGAGCGCCTGGAGGCTCAGAGGGAGAAACAGAAGGATCTCATTTTCCAGCTGAAGACACAGCTGGATGATCTGGAGCGCTTCGCCTACCAGGAGGGCAGCTACGACTCGCTGCCGCAGTCTGTCGTCATGGAGAGGCAGAAGGTGGGACTGTGGGAAGGCACCGATGCTCGATCCTGTCACATGTTGATGTGTCATATCAGCTGCAGGTTGTCTGATCGGCCGTCAATACTCGTACTTATCAACCGCTTGTTACCTTTAGAGCAAGTAATGATCACAGCATCCCAAATGAGAAGCCCAACAGATATCTACAAGCTGGTGTTGGATCCCAGTTAGTGCGACTTGCCTGTCTGATACGTTGAGCCCACAATGTGGTGTTTACCTGTTTCAGGTCAAACATCTGTCCGTAAAATGCTCCAGGCTTTAGTGCTAGTACATTGTTGTGTTTCTCATAGAGACACAATCCAAAAACATTTGGCCCATCCAAAACCTGCTTTTTAATTTTGGTATTATTATTAAAAAGTGTAGCTGGACTGAAGATTCGAGCAGTGGTGGACGGACTGACATGGTTAAAGATTATTTCCCTAATAAGAAGTTAGCTTGTGAACGTTTTGCAAAAATCTATTAATGTCTAAAGATGAAGATTCCCCCCCAACACATTTAGAACACCAGCACCACTGGAAATCTACCGCCACAATTAAATTCTCCACCTGCTGGAAACAGCGTTACAGCCTACAACAAGTCTAGTCATTAACCTCCAATCTGTCTCACATTTTCTAGGTCATCATTGACGAGTTGATCAAAAAGCTGGACGTGAACCTGAACGAGGACATCGGGAACTTGTCACCCGAGGAGCTCAGGCAGAGAGTAGACGCTGCCATCGCTCAGATAGTGAACCCAGCCAGGGTCAAAGAGCAGCTGGTGGATCAGCTCAAAACCCAGATCAGAGACCTGGAGATGTTCATCAACTTCATCCAGGGTTCGCAGCCTCATGCACACTTTATCCTGCTTCACTGCAGCGCCTGCTCGTTCGGGGTTCATTTCACAGTGGTCATTTTTTAATTGGTTTGATGAAATGAATGGCTTTCCTCTGCTTTTCCTTCCAAAAGATGAGGTGGGGAACCCGCTCTTATCAGACGGTGGACCCGGCCAGCAGCCGCAAGCAGCAGGGACCAATGCTCGAGCTCCAGGAGTGAAGAAGAAAGGTCAGTCAGTTCATATCAAACTCTAACTGCAGGTACCATTTAATGTTTGTAGTAATAAAACCACTAGATGCCTGACTAAATGCCTGTTTTTAAACACATATTAATAAGCTCAATAAGCTCTTCTTAAAAGTATAGTTTACTGGAGTGTTGTTGTCCAATATAAGTATTCTCTTGTGGGTCTCCACCTCTCACTGCAGTGGACCCAGAGCAGGCCCAGAAGATGCGAGAAACCGGCCTGCAGCTGATCCAGAAGGCCCTCGCCGTGCTGCAGATCTTCGCCGCGAGCCAGTTTGGCTGCGCGCCCGGCCACGTTCCTCCGACCATGTGGCCTCAGGAGTCGACCGGGCAGGACTACGGGCCCCTGCTGCAGCGCTTGGAGGTGGCCGTTGACAGGGTGCGAGTGCTGGGCTCCTGCAGGCAGCCCTCCCTCGAACACGTCGTCAACTACACCAGCAACACGGCGCTGGGGCCTCGGGACGAGCTGACGACGTCCGTAAGGAAGGAGCTGGCGATCGCTCTGAAAGACTTGTTGTCCCATGGCCTCTTCTCGCCCTCCCAGACCATGAGCCTGGTGCTGGCACCCATCTCCTGCCTGCTGCCTTACAGACCAGCCCCACAGACCATGCACCCATGGGAACTCTTTGTTAAATACTACCATTCCAAAAACGGGAAGGCCTTCGTGGAGTCACCGGCCCGCCAGCTTTCCCAGTCCTTCAGCCTGCCTGTAGGGGGCGGCCCTGTGACCGTCACCCCTAAGCAGTCTCTGCTGTGGGCCATCCACACGGTGCTGAAGGAGCACGGACGCTACAAACGTGGACCAGACACGGAGTTCAAAGCGCTGGTGTGCATGGCTCTGAACGAGCAGCGGCTGGTGTCGTGGCTCAACCTGCTGTGCAAGTCTGGGACCCTGATACACCCGCACTACCAGTCCTGGAGCTACATGGCCCAGACCGGCTTCGAAGGAGCCCTGCGAATCCTGGGCCGCATCAGCCACCTCAAATTCAACCTCCCAGTGGACCTGGCCGTTCGGCAGCTGAAGAACATCAAGGATGCTTTCTGAGGAGGCAACGAATCTTTTAAAAGTGAAGAAACACCAGTCGCAGAAATCAAGTATTTTATCAGCTAAACTCCACTGCTCTTACCTGGCATTCAGGACCAAAAGCATGACTCTGTGCTTCAAGTATGTAACCTTTTTAAAGGTTATTTAAGTAGCTACCCTCCTAAAGTAACGTGTGTGACGTCTACAGTACATGCATGGATGATTATGTTGCGTGAGCTTCAACCATAAGCATATCTGCATATTCCACTATGTTTAAGATGCCAAAATGTCGAGCTGACAATGCTACTTGTACTGTAAACATGCCTTAGAATGGAGATTGAGATTACCTCATCTTTAGTGAAGCCTTCCTGACCTTTTGCGACCTGTGTTCCTCGTACAGCATCATTCCCCCGTGTACCTGACCGTGCCCTGACCTCTGCAGCGAAGACAGAGGTTGGACTTGTACAGTAATCACTACTGTAATGTGGTCACCAATCAGACAATTCAGGAAGACAAGTAATGAGCAGAAACATTTCCTAATACTGTGGCTTCTACACAGTAACCAAGAGCTTGTGATGTATTTGGTCCTTGCACTGATACTTGCGCTACTCCGTTGCTCACAGTGAAAAGTACAGTGACTTCTGTTCATCATTCAGGTGGTAAATCACGTGTAGCACATTGGTTGATCCTAGAGCTGACCAGCAGGCCCTCTGGGTCAACTTGAAATGAAAGATGTCTTACAGTTCCCATCATGGTGCACGGGGCAAACATGACGAAAGTGTTGTGTAACATTATGCAGCTATTACGCACTCTCGACTCCATTTTAAACCTCCAAAGCTGTTATCACTTCTTGCACGTTGTGTTTCAGGTGTGCAAACAACATTTAGACCCTGTATCAACTGCTGCTTTCTCCTATTCCACATGAAGTTACAATGAAAGGACATCCCGTATTTAACATGATTGTAGGATATTAAAGGTGTTGTTTTGTGTCCTGTTGAGAAATTTGTTTTTTAATCTTCCTGAGACAGCTGAGTTGCACGTATTATATCCTTAAATACTGAATGTACAAACCACTGATGCTATTAAACTGAAGTTTATCTGCTGGATGTTTCAGCAGATCACTGCGTTTGTATTTCCTGAGATAAAACCGTGATTCCATAGAAGTGCACTTTCTGACTTGAGTGCACATTTTATCGTTCATTTTGTGTTACTGTGTAAATGGAACTTTGTGTTCAGTTTGGGCGATGTGTAGTTAATATAATGCTATATTTTGCTTCATATTTTCCCATTTCTGTTGTGTTTTGTTTAGCTGTTATGTTGTGATTTATGTAAAGACACATTTATTTATTTGATTGCATGTCTTAGCTCAACTTAGCTCTGAACATGTCAGAACACTACAGAAAGTAGCTGCTGAGCTGTGGTTGTTCAGTCTGGGAACAATAGATACACTGAATCATTTAAATTGTGCTATTTATGTTTCTTTTATTTAATTGCTTTAATCACAATAATATATTGGGCGATATGAAATGTGTATTTTCTTGTTTTTATCATGTTTAATGCATACTTACTGCTGTAAACAAATTAAACATAGTAAATGAACCTCTGTGCTGCTTATGAGTCTTTTCAGTTTAAAAGAAATCAAGAAACAAAACTTAACACATTATACAGTAGAGTTTGCTTTGATTTTATTTAATGTGAAACCTTGTTTTCCCTCAACTTTATTTGAACACATTGTGAATGAGACATCCATTGCATTGCATCATTAAATAAAAAAATACTTATAATACTTATACATTTATTCCCAAAAAATACAAATAAAATAAAGGGCAAAAGGTATAGTTGTGGAGTTACCTAACCCTTAAGATGAAAGAGATTCAGAAAACTCAGAAACCTATTGAAATGATGAAGTTAGTTGTATTTTCTGGTTTTGTTTGTATCATTGGAGTAACAAACTTGTATAAAAGGAGTCGTGTTTTCTGCCACTGAATATCGGTTCCACAAATAGTTTCCTTTTGCTGTAAAAATAATTCCATATATTTTTATTTTACGTTTATTTTCGTGATTTAATCTAATCAATATTGTGCTTCAGTACATTTTTAGGTACTTGGACATGAGTACTTCACCACATTTCATACATAAATATTGTACCTGGTATGATTCATTGTAAACCACCCAATAGTATACAAAGTAGTTAAAATTAGCTTTACTTTAACCAGCTATAACATAGAACGCTGCATATACTGTAATGCATTTGTACTAATAATCTAAAAAAATTTTGAATGCAGGCTTTTTACTGGTAGTGGAGGAATTTAAACTTGAGGTATTGCCGCTTTGACTTACTGTAAGTAAAATATCTGATTCTTCCACCACAAAATGTAGCTTTATTTATTTATTTATTTATTTTTACAAAATGTAGCCTATACCCACAGCTGTCAACAAATTAAACACAATATATGTGATGTCCGTCTTCATCAATTTATTTTAAAAAACGTATATTTTTAAATAAAATCCTTTGAGAACATTTTGGTAGCCAAGCCACGTGCGATGAAGTTTTTTATTTTAAATAAATAGAAAAATAAAACGTTCATGACTCTCTTTACAACCCGGAAGTGACGTGTGTCGGTCTGTGGGGTCAAAGTTGACAGAAACCCTCTCGGCTTCCTTTCCTGTTAGCGGTGGCCGTAGAACAGCATCAGTGAGTGATATTCCCTTCAAACAATCTTCAACCATCGCGCCAAATCTGTGACATTTGACCGTTTTTATCGTACCTCACCTACGACAAACACTCACTTAGCCAATATGTGTCTGTTATTTTCGTGTATTTGTACCCGAGGAAGGAAGAAAATAAGAAATTAATGCAGCGCTTCGTCTCCGTAGCCGCTCATTCCAACATGGCAGCTTCCTTGATGTAGTCTCGCCGTGTCCGTCTGAACCGTCTGTTAACGGGGCTCAGTCTATGTTCAGACTGCCTAGTGTGCTTTTTGGTTTCATTATAACTTTACCAGCGGTAACCGGTGTCCTTTGTGTGTGTAAAAGCTAAATAAATGTTTTAAGGGCTGGAAATGATCTGAAAGCCGTTCCCTAGCTGGAGGCTAATGCTAACATAACGCCAGCTCGAGTTTAGCCAGTTTTACCTACAGAAGTTCCCCCAAATTTTAGTGTTTGTTTGTCAGCAATGTTTGCTTGTAAAGGATCCCTTTTGCTATGGTGACACATGGGTTGACCGTGTTTTCTTTGTGGCAGAAATGGGCAAGTTCATGAAGCCTGGGAAGGTGGTGATGGTCCTAGCTGGACGCTACGCCGGGCGCAAGGCTGTTATCGTCAAGGTAAAACATGAGTCTGCTGAACAACACATTTCCCTGCATATGTACATGCCCAGGGCTGTAGTATACTGGTTAATTCACTGCCAGGGCTCCCATGTTCATCTGTAAAGGAGTTGCTACCTTGTACACATGATCTGACACCAACATTAATCATTAACTCTCACCAACTTCCAATCAGTATGTACAATTGCAGGAATGATGTCAAGCAGTGGGTGATCGGTGTCTGCCTGATGTTAAAGTTCCTTTTTCTTTAAATGTATCTTTGCAGAACATTGATGATGGCACAGCCGACCGTCCTTACAGCCACGCTCTGGTCGCAGGCATCGACCGCTATCCCCGTAAGGTGACCACGACCATGGGCAAGAAGAAGATCGCCAAGAGGTCCAAGATCAAGGCCTTCGTCAAGGTGTTCAACTACAACCACCTCATGCCCACCAGGTCAGTGTCCTGTGACTATATTTATGTTTTGGGTGGTGGTAATGATACTTAAGGCACTTCTTTTCTGCTCCAATACAAATGTGGTGGTAGGTTGATGAAGCGAAATATGTCTCGCTAAAAAGGGACTGTTGGTTAAAGCACTCTGTGAAACGATCTGTAAAAATTGAGCAACTGTGTTAGATTACTTTATTCATCCCGAAGGGAAATTAAGTCGTCATAGCAGCCGGTATATTTGAATACAATAAAATACAATACATTAATAGAATAGAATAGAATAAAATTAAATTAAATGTTCCAGTATATGGAGCGGAGTGTTGTACAGGGTACACAGTGCAAGGAGACATTTAGTGCCGTTCTGTGGTGGTGACTCTGACAGAGGTAGATGAGTTATAGAGTTATATATCTGGCACTTTGATTAAAAAGTCAGAGGTAAGATTCCAAAGGTGTACTTTGGTAGGAAATGTCTAATCCACTGGTAATAGTGAGCCCATGAAGCAATGTTTGGTTCCCAACTGCAGTGACAAAACATTCTGTATGTGCTGCAGCACTGATTCACGCCTCAGATGGGCTGCTTCTCATAGCAGGCTCGCGACCAGTGTCGCATTTAGAGCCAACTGTGGGGGAAAAAAACAACACATTTTCAGATACTAAAACTGATGGCAATAATAATAAAAAACCCATATATCCTTAATTTAACCACGAAGCGCCTTTGTTTCTATGTTCAGGATAATTGTGGATATCAAACAAAACTTTAAAACTGGATTTCACAGTGAGGGGGAAAAATACTTAAAAAACCAGCAGCTCTATTTCTTTTGCTTCTATGGGCCAAACGCTTGCTCATCAAACCTCCATGTTTTTCCTCTAAAAAAGCAATTAAACATGCTGCAGAAACTGTTGAATCCCACTCACCTTTGCAGTTTTGTTGTAGCTCAGATGCAGGAATTAGTTCAGTTTTATTGTCATTGGGTAGATGTTGGTAGGTTAGTTAAAGGAGATGAAAATAAAACATGAGATGTGGTTTTTAAGTAAATTGTATGATGCTTTTATAAGGAAAGTGAGTCTGATTTTGCTCAGGCACTGGATGTCATTCTTCAACAGTGGTTGAACATGACAAATAACCTTTTAGAACAGAGCTCATGAACATGTTGACATGAACGATAAAGTTAAAGAGGGGCTGTTGACTTAAATATGTTGCTTGTTAAAGTGTTGTGAGTAAACTGCTGCTCCTTAATCAGCTGCTTCATTTCAACTTTAGTTCCTCTGCATGTAGAAGATGTCGACTGAATCGCGCACACAGATTTGATGAAATTACTAGTTTTGTGGGACCTCTGAACAGTAATGAAGTAATATAATCTTTAGGTACCTTCCAGCTGCCCTTGTGTGAGAAACTTTGTGTTTAATGTAAAAACTGCTCAGTTGCATCAACAAGCCTTCAGTTGTAAATGTAAAACAGGCTAAAGAGAGCCATTCTGCACAATAAACCTTCCTTGGATCACTTTAGACAACTTTTCATCATTGCCCTCTTTTCCTTCAGATACTCTGTGGATATTCCTCTGGACAAAACTGTTGTCAACAAGGATGTCTTCAGGGACCCTGCTCTCAAGCGCAAAGCCAGGCGAGAGGCCAAGGTCAAGTTTGAGGAGAGGTGAGTCCCCTGTTAAAATTTCATGTAGTTTTGCAGGATTCCTATTTTCTTAAACACCACTTAGACTTTGAGCACTGATCAATTCATCTGAACACAAAGTGTACATTACACCCACGTGTTGACCACACGCTATTGATGTGACACACCTTACATCCTTTGTGGGTAGCAACCATTAGTAATTAAACCTGGAAACTTTCCAGGTTCTGCAGTGAGATACCAGTAGATTAGTGAAAGAGATTGTCTAATACTACTTCAGATTTGATGCCATTAACCGTGGTCACATATCAACAGGTGCACCCCTCAGGTCTGTGACATGTTGTCTGAGTGAATGTGCTAAATGTGTTTGTTCTCTCTGCAGGTACAAGACGGGCAAGAACAAGTGGTTCTTCCAGAAGCTCAGATTCTAAATTCACCCGGTTTCACAAATAAATGTTAAAAAAATTGATTGACTGTTGACTCTTTATTGACTTACTATCATTCAAATTGTATTGGAGGAATAAAACCAAGTTTATTGTAGTGACAGCTATCAACATGTCTCTGCCAAGTTCAAATTGAAGTTGTGTAGATGCAGCTGGAACATGTTCATAATCAATACTTGTGAAAATATATTTGAAAGAAATGGCTACATTGAACATGCGTACATTCATGGAAACTGATTCACTAAATGCTTTCAAAAGGTGACAAGACTGACAGGGATTTCACCCTTTCTGACTATATTGGTGTTAAAATGATTTGTATTGTAAATTGGACAAATGGAGTTCCGCTTTCAGACAAACTAAACAAGCTCTTTAATCGGATGTTATACCGAATAATTATATGGTGACATTTAGTAAGGTAATTATTAACAAAAGGGAAACTATAAGTAGCAGTTTTTTCATTAATGTAGGAATACCACAATACAAAATGCTTTTAAATCCCTACACATCCTTGGTAAACATATATTTGTGGGTTTTGTAAAAACAACTATTGCTTGTACAGGTTACTTTAATTTGTGCCTGATAAAACCTCTAGTAGAGCCAGAGTAACTGAAAAAGTTGAAAGTACAGTAAAAAGAGGATGAACTAAAGTTTCTTTTAAACTGGCCGATGTGTTGAACGAAGTAGTCTAAGTACTGTGAAAGTAACCTGGTACATTCATTGAAGTACTGCACTTAAATACAATTTTTATGTACTTGCACTTAACTTGAGAACTGAATTGTTATGCTGCTTTATAATTTCACTTCTCTACATTTATAGGAAACAGGATCATCTTAAAGTATTTATTATAAACTGAAGTTAGACTGAGCTGGGAACTAGCTGTAACTTCGGGTAGCTGCCTAGTTTCAGCATGAATTCATGAATTTTAATGTTTTTAACAAAGAAGCAGAAATAACTCCTTAGTAATAACACTCCAATAAACTGCCTTACTCTGATCTAGATTAATTTAGTCGTTAAGCCAAAAACAAAGATATTTGTTTCCCCAGGATGATGAGGTCAAGTCACCTTGTTCATCCAATCAGAGTGAACAAACGCTGTCCACGTCATGTTTTCTGACTATTGTAACTCAGTCTGGGATAATAAGACGTGCCTTAAGTTATTTATAGTCATTGTCATGTTATAAACACACAGTGCCACAATATGTACAGTTAATATGATCCATGTATTATAGATCCCACTACCCAAACCTAAATTGAATTGCTCCAATCAAATGTAAACAATCATTTAAATGTAGCCATCCTGTTAGGCTGTAACTATAATTACTTATATTAATTACTTATATAATCACTGCAGTAAAATAGTACTTACAGTACACATTAAGGGATCACTAATAATAAAATAACCCACAAAGGCCTTATTTATTTATTTTTGCATAGTACTTTTCCTTTGGATACTTTAAGTACATTTTAATACATCTGTACTTTTACTGAATCGGATTTAAATGCAGGGATTTTACTTGTACCAGAGTATTTTTTACAGTTTTTACTCTATGAAAGGATCCAAGTACTTTTTCCACCACTGTTTACAAGCATATGTACTCTGCTTTGAATGCAAGACAAGAAACTACTAACTAGAGCTGCGAGATGTTGCAGTAAAACGTGCTTGGGGGTTGGTTACGATGTAAAGTGGCGACATCTCCGACAGCACCTGAATGCAGCACCTGCGCCCCCAGTGGAGGAAGTGGAGAGACGTTCAGGGCATCTCGGGCTGCCGGGAAAAAGAAACTGAAAGTATACATGTGTCTTCACAGTACAGGCCGTCGACAGGAGGTAAGACCGGCTGCTTTGTTTGATAAAAAAGTAAAAAATGCTCAGTTTAGTTAAAGACATCATTACAACGGTAGTTCAGACGAAAGTCTCAGTTGTCATAAGTCTTGTTGAATCTGACTTATTTAAAGTCATTGTGATGTAGGCCTATTTAAGGCCGATTGTCTTCCTGAAAGCAGGGCCTGCAGTATATTTATGTACAGTGTAATAATAAGTACATTTAATACACTGACTTTGGTTGACAGCACTCAAAAGCTTTAACATCTTGTGAATCATTTCAGATCACTATTGCACCATGTCTTCAGATGAGGTGAGACTTTTACTGCTTCCTGTTGTTGTTGTTGTTGTTGTTGTTGTTTTTGTTCTTCCTTACGTTCTTAAAAATAAATATTACATATAAGGATTTACGAAAGGTATCTGTAGTCTTATATATGAAACATTCTTGTTGAGTTATTGTTTTTATTACATCGTTTTGTTACTACTTTCACTTATAAGATTACTAACTTTTACTCAAAGCTTCTCTGCATTATACAACCTGGGACTTGATGGATCACTAACATTAATTCATTAGAGAAAAGGTGCCTTGATGTGTTCGTTTGTCCTCCACCGGCTCCCTGCCTCAGAGACAGTGGTGTGCTCTTGTGTTTTTAGGATTTCTCTCTGGTGTTGGACCCACAGACGTCGGAGGACACCTTGGAGGGAATCCAGGCTTTAATTATCTCCTACAAGGTGCACAGAAACTCATGACTTCTCAGAGAAGGGTGTATTTTGACATAAAATAGATACTTATTTACTGATCCCTGTGGGGAAATCAGGTGGTTGCAAGAGTAATAGGTTTATATGCAAAAGTACAACATTGAAGCACTGACATAAAACAGAATGTACAGTTAAATGTATGTGTCACTTTAATTTAAATATTGGGAAGTATAGATGTATAGAGCTGTTACTTAAACAGATTAAAGGAGACAGAATTAATCTAAATGCCATATTCTATACAAGCTTTACTGAGTTTAAGGTATTTTGTTTTCTCAATTTAAAAAACAAAAATCCAAAATTAAAATAGAATTATTAGTATTACAATTATGGAATTGACAGTATATAAACTTGCATATGGTGTGGACCATGAATACAAAATGTACACATTCATATAAAAAATATGTCATATTTAAAGGAATGTATGAAATGTAGTAGTAATATGGTTTTGATGAACTATTTAGATTTAAAATAAAGGGAAATCCATGTGCTATTGAACTTCTTCAACCCTGTCCGGTCCACTGTTAAATCCACCTTTGCAAACTACCATTGGTAGACGATATGAGTTTGAGCTCGTTAAATTTCATGAAAAGTTCTCATAGTTTCCAAAAGATGCCAAAATTGTCATGTAAACTTCAAGGAAACTTCAAGACTGATTATTTCCATTCGATGTAAAGCTTCCGCCTTAACAAACATGACAGTTTAGGCTATATTTAGGCTACAGAAAGTTCTTGAACACAATGAAGAATAAAAGAAGAATGTGACACTTAAATGCATTGAGTTTAACCAGAAAATAACATCTAGCTAGTTAAAGGGAAAGGGA
The DNA here is from genome assembly GCA_031216445.1 of Lateolabrax maculatus. Classification (NCBI taxonomy): domain Eukaryota; kingdom Metazoa; phylum Chordata; class Actinopteri; order Acropomatiformes; family Lateolabracidae; genus Lateolabrax; species Lateolabrax maculatus. Next base: position 6,879,921 of record CM062216.1, read on the forward strand.
AAATTCAGTGGGTTTGTGTTTGTGTACTCACATCAAGTTCAAGTGGAGATCCCAAAGATTCAACAGGCTCATCAAAGGATGTACAGTCATCGTGTTTATTTTGTTTCGCTCTCTATAGTAAAGTCGGCCACATTCATTTCTTGTATGTAGCAAAAACAGTGAGAAGAAAAGAAAACTTAGTGGGCTTGTGTGTCCACAGAAAAAACATGAACAGCTGCTCATGGAGCAGGGGGAGCTGGCCAAGAGCAGAGACGACCGGCGGGAGCTGACTCAGGAGTTCATGCTGCGCACAGAAAAACTGACCCAGGGTCTGAAGGAGGACCAGCAGACCTACAAGGAGCAGCTTGAAAATGAAAAGGTAAGGACCTTTATTTGAAGTCGGCCTCCACTAGATGTAATTCAAATTTTCAACAAGGTAATTTAACATTTTTGTGGAAAAAAGCGTATCAGACACAATTGTTATTTTATGTTTGAAAACATGAAAGGGATATCATAGAATCATTTTCTACGAGTATTGGGTTCTTTAATTGGCATCAAACTGCTGCTGCACCACACTCTGTGTTTTGGCCTTACCCCAGGTGCCTTTTAACAGCTGATGGGAAATCAGGTGCTGCGACATAACTGATTAGGGTGTAACCAGAAGGGAATAACACTTGGAAGTTTCACCCTACATAAAAGAAAATACAAACACAGTCTGCGTTTTACTGTTTAATTCTCTGAATGTCACTATTTCTGTACCAAAACCCAGAAATATATTATTATTGTTATTATTATTATTATTATTATTATATAATATATTAGGAACTTTCCTTAGTGCAAGACAGACATGATAACATTCAACACAACATACTGAATCAAAGAAATAAAACATATTTAGATACACAAAATACCAGATATAAAAATTAAATATATCTTAAAGGAATAGTTCGACATTTTGGGAACTACACTTAAATCACTTTCTTGCAGAGTTGGATGAGAAGCTCAACACCACTCTTATTTAAAAATGTGAAGCTACAGCCAGAAGCCAGTTAGCGTAGCTTAGCATAAAGACTGGGGGAAACAACCAGCCTGGATATCCACCAACCTCTAAAGCTCACGTATTACATGTTATGTCCTGTTTGTTTAACCTGGCCATGCTCGTGTTCAATAGAGGTACCATTGATTTTACGTCGTGTCAGTTGTACGTGAAGTTTTCCTCCCTTGCAGGCTCGGCTGAACCGGCTCATGGAGGCGGAGGGCGAGCTGATGGAGGAGATCCAGAAAGTGGAGGAAGCCCTGAAGGAGGAAAATGCCAAAAACAACCACCTGAAACAGCAGACGGACGTACGTTTACCTCCCGCGACACGCCGCAGTCTGCAGTCGCCTGCGACACGTCCAGTAAACCTGAACCTTTTTTTATTTCAGGTGTTCACCGCCGTGCCGGAGAAGGCGGTCGTCTTCAAGGGCTCGACAGGGGAGGCAGCCGACACGCAACCATTTGAGATGACACCACGAGTAGTTTACCCCATGGAGGAGGGGACGGCACTGATCACATTTGAGGAAGAAGTAGGTGAGTCTGTCCGCAAGCTGCCACCAGTATGTTTAGGTACAATCTGGGTGCTTTGGTATGTATGTTACGTTATCGAGGCCATAATTGTAAAGTGCAAGTGTACCACTCGGGGGCCCTGAAGTTAAAACGAGCTACGGGTCCCTATTGATCACCGTCTCCTTATCCTTATGTGACACCTAATCACGGCCCACACAGCAGATCACACAACAGCTTCAATATATTTGAAACCAAACCAGTACTTTTAAACTGGGATACCTGTCCCCAGGTGTGCTGTGTCAACAATTTGTTAAGATTTGACTTTGATTTTTCTTGTGTTACAGCAACACGTGACGGCCCCCCTGATATTCACGTTGTAGTGTACCACACACGTCCGTTCATTAGGTTTTTTTGTTGTCATATGTTAATACCATTTTTTTTCTTTATATTGTCAATGTATTTTCGTTTTGGTTCACGGACTTGATGCAACACTAGTAACATTCCTGTTATCCTCAGCTGAAATGAGCTTTTATTAGCCACTAACATGGCTGTAGACTCGTGTTTCAGTTCATCAAATTGCCACAAACCAGTTGGCACACTGTGACCCTGGAGCTGCTCGAACCAGGAAACAATTGCACATTTGAAAGAAAGAAACAAAATAAAAAAAAGTTTTTTTTTCGCAAGGCCCTAGTAAATGCTCTGAATGGGAAATGCCACCATGTTGTATTATGCTGATCATTGTAAGGTCCTGAATAACTCTGAATCCCCTCTGTCATCAGTTGCCAGGAAGATCCTGAGCATGAAGAACCATCAGGTGGATCTGGGATCAGAGTGCAGCATCATGGTGGAGGCCAGGCCAGTTCAGCTGATGGTGCCCAAGCTGGTGGAGGTACAGAAAAGAGACTGGAAGAGCCAAATCAGATTTTTCTTAACCCCCTTCTTGAGTCCGATCAGTATCAGTATTCATTTTCCGTGAGTGATCTGTGCCCGTCTGTCCTGCAGATAGACTCTGAGGTTTGTCCTCAGCGTATATTAATCTCCAACCTGCCCAAGATGGATCCTGAAACTCTGCAAAACAAGCTGGAGATCCACTTCTCCAAGACAAAACACGGAGGCGGAGAGGTGGAAGACTGTGAAATGCTGCCTGACTCTGGGACTGTGGTCCTCACCTTTGTAAAGAAAGACAGTGAGAAAGCTTTGTCCTTAAAACTGAGATTATAATGGAATATAGTTACTACTAATTGTTAATAATTATTGTTATTCATGGGAAATTCAGTGGGTTCATTTTGGAGGTAATTATTTAGAACATTGTAGGCTACAGCTGATCATTCAGGCAAAATAGGAATCTGCATGTATTTTGAAATTGCATTAGTATTCTAGGATATGTACCTGAAAGGGAACGCCAGAGTTTCTACTGAACAGACGGGAGAATACTTTCCACCACAGCATGCATCATCTAGGCTCTGTTTTGTTCTTAAGTCCAGCTGATGAAACTCTTTCCATCCCCATCAGTTGCCAGAGGTTTGACAGATAAAGAGTACCATGAAGTGAATTTTAAAAACAAGAAGCACAGAGTGAGGGTGACTCCTTTTCTCAACGGAAAGATCACAAACTTGAAGGTAAGCATTTTTTTGGAAAAGAAGCTTTCCACTCTGATTCTCTACAATGTTGTTTTGTTACTTTTTGGCAAATTGTTGGACTAGATGAATATCCATACCCCTGCGCCGTCTGACTTGTGTCCGCAACGTTTCCCTTCCAGACCAAGATGTTGGAATGTCCTCGCACGGTGTTGCTGGCGGGAATCCCCACCGTCATGGAGGCGGACACCCTGCAGGATCTGTTGGAAATCCACTTCCAGAAAAACAGCAATGGCGGAGGAGAGATCGAAGCCTTCCTCTACAACCCGCTGGGTCAGCACACCTCGGCCCTGTTTGAGGGCGCCTCCCCAAAGGAAGAGGAGTAGGCTGTAGATTTATTACTGTTGTTAAAACAAAAAAAAAAACTCTCAGGTTTAGAATGAAATCTTGTGGCATGACCAAAATAATCATTTTTAATCCTCATATATTACCTTTTTGGATACAAGTCAGTTTAATTTGTGTTTTTTTCTAAAACAAAATCTCTGATGCCTCTCACTATTGTTGACATCAATTCTGAGAATTATAAAACGTATTCACAGATGTAGAAAGTATTTGATGTGGGTGTTTACCATCTAGTTACTTAAAAAATGAAACAATAATGGTAATGAGAAATACAGTGAAATTACTGTGGTGCCATAACCTCATTAATCAACAAGTAATCTGTACTTTCAGCATGTAAATCCTCGACGAATGAGTTTAATTACATATAAATGTAAATAGACTGCTGTAACACATTATGTTGGCTCAATGCAATACAGTGTGTGAAATGACACAAACTGACAAGTTTTAGTTTTTTCTTAAGATTAGTAAAAAAATATAACACTCTTATTAATAGTTTGACATTTTGGGCAATTTACTTTCTGGTGGACAGTTAATATAGATCTGTTTGTTCTATACACTGGAGGTAACTAAATCCTCCTAAATTCATTAATAAACATCTTTAATCTCATTTCTTTAGCCCTCACGTTGTTGCTGGGCAACCAGCGGAGGCTTCAGAAAGTTACCGCACCCCGCCAAGAAATAGTTCAGTGCCCCCGGTAAAACGGCAAATTGTCATCTTTGCACAGATTAAACAAACAAGATATAACATCCTTATTAGTGAGCTTTAGACGTGCTGCTTGGCCGTGTTTGGCTGTCCCCCTGTCTTTGTGCTAAGCTAAGCTGACCGGCTGCAGCTTCAAATTTAATGGTCAAGTGATATCGATGTTCTCATCCATAGCGAGAAAGTACATTTCCTGAAATGTAAAAGTTTTCCATTATATGGGTAAACCAAGACCTGAAAGATTTTAATTTGAGTCTAAAGTATGTATAAAATGCATTTTTGTGCTTATTTTGCAAATAAATATAATGAAAATGACCACAGATGTGAATTAAAGTGCCTCGGAAGTGAAACAATATAAGTACAAAAAGAGACTGAACTCAGATCAGTCAGATCAGGTTTATTGTAAAAACATAACAGCAGAGCAAAAGTAACAGCACATTTAAAAAAAAAAAAAAAAAAAAAAACTAAACTGACTCAAAGAATCCAGGTACATCACCAAGGACACAAACTGGAAAAACAAAACAGCAGCTGAAGATCCACAGGAGAGAACGAGCTAACAGACAGAGGTCAGGCACTTAGACAGAGAGAGGAACAGGGGTGTTGTACGCATGTAAAAAGAAAAATACATTGAAACACTGGTGACACAGTCGAGCACTTTGGAAGACAATCGGCCTAATTTCACATCAAGATAAGGAAAAAAAATAATTTAAAAACCTCTAAAATTACAACACAATTTGTTACTCTACATTGTTTTCATAATGATTTACACACAAACTAGTGCAGGAGTTACTGCCAGCATCCTTCTCTTCCACAGCATGTAGGCCTTCTGTCGTCCTACCATTTGTGCGCGCCGCCCTTTTCATCTGATCTAGTCTTTTCGTTTTTGTGCAGTCATATTCTTGACAAACAAAACCGACGAAACGTTAAAAAACTGCTCACGTTTCCTCTCCGTAAGCTGAGTCACACTCAGATACGTACGAGGTCAGTGCAAACTCTTGGTGTCAAAGTGACATGGCCCCATGAAAAAACCACGGCAGTACTCTCTCAGATAATTTATGTACATGACAGTAACAAAACATATCCTATGGTGCATTTACAGGTACTACTTCACACGTAACAGTTAAAAGGTTTCGGAGAAAACACCACAGGTTGTCGCAAGTAGTACAGGTTATTGTTAATATACGTATTTCCTGTTGTGAAATACATTTTAATACATTTGTTAAAGAGAAACAGTACTTTCAGACTACCAAGAGGCTAACTGTCTAATGTTCTACGCATCAAATATGTAACTGCTTTAGTATTGCAAACATTTCACCTCCTATGTCTGAAGTATGTCAGTTTGTGCCTTTTTTTTTTTTGTTAATGCCAGAATGCAATGTTGATGAAAATTAATGTTTGTGCTATGGAGTGTAGTCATTAAGCAAATTGACCCAATTAGAGATTTGAATGCATCACACTGATCTAATATAGTAGTTGAGATGTCACCACCAGACACATCTCATCTTTATGTGTTTATCAACTAGCTGCTTTTGAATTTGGCTGATTTCTTTCTTTCCTGCTTTGTAGTACAAACCTCGAGGTTAAGGGTCGTTTTTTTTTTCTTTTTTTTGCATACATTGCATATCGATGTTAATATTGCTTTCCAAAGCGAGCCGTTACATTCCAACCACCAACCGTATTCCTATGAGTCCACGCAGAGAGGAACGTCTGTCAAAGTTGCGTGAGAAGACCGACAGAGAGAGGCGTCCGTCTCCTCAGTTGCTAAGTAAGCAGGAGTGCATTAGTGTGTCGAGAAGGGGGGGGGGGCGCTGCTGGTCATCCAAAGTGGAATTATGGGATTAACCGTTGATACAACTGGCATGTGCAATGTGGCCGTTTAAACGACCAGTGGTGCCCATTCGCTTGGTTTGCGTCCGTACTGGGTGAAGCAAAGAGAAGGAGAGCAGAGAGGGGAAAAGAAAAAAAAGAACAAGCAAAGTATGTTATATTTGTTGCTTTAGTGAATTTAAAAGTTAAAACTGCACGATGAGAAGTTTTAGTATAAAAACTCACATGCCATACAAAGTTAAATTATGGGCTAGAGCTGCAACAAATGACAGTCACTTGTTGCATTTGGTCAAAAACAAACTATTTGTCCTTAAATGGATAGAAAATAACTTTGTTTCAGTCATTCATCAATCAAAAACAAAAACAAACAAAATAAATCTCTAGTTGCAGTTTCGTTAATGTGAGCATTTGCTGCTTTTCTCTGCTATATGTAAATTGTAAACTGAATATCTTTTGGTTTTGGTCAAACAAAACCATTTGTTTGACTAAACAAATCATTTAAAAAAGAACGTTCAGATTAATTGAAAATTAAAATAATCGTTAGTGCAGTCTTAATTCAACATTTACTGAACGTTGAACTGAAATGTAAACGGCAGCAAAAGGACTCAGGTCCTGATCCTTTATCGTGCTTTTGGTTTCCTTTAGTGTAAAAGGTGTTTATCACTGAGTTGAAAACCAGCTGACTGAATACAGATGTGTCTGGATAGCTTTCCCTTTTGCTGCCACTTGCTCTGAACTTACCTGAATATCAGTAAGCTCTTTGTGGAACCTCTTTGCCAGGTCCGGACCGTTCTGCATCGTCGGGATCTGGTACGTCTGAGAGAGACGGAGACATTTTAGTCCTTTAGCCCGCGCTGTTATCCAGAGTGATTTACAATCAGTTGCGTTTCCATGCACTTAAATAACCGGACTGCAGTCAGCTTTCTCCAGAAAACTGATCTGGTCACTTAAATGCATGTTAATGCACCAGTCCAACAGTAGGTGGAGCAAATCATAATTCATACACACAAAAGCTATACTCATACCTTTCCCCTGTAGAGGAGGCTGCCGACCGGACAGACGACACAGGCCGTCCCTGCTCCAAACACCTCCAGGATCCTGCCAGCATCCAGAGCCCCCAGCAGCTCCTTCATGTTCATTGTGCGCTCTGTCACCTTAAACTCGCCCTGACAGAGACACAGGAAGCAGTGAGCATCGAAATGGGGTGCCCCAATGATGTCATGTTTTTCAATTTAAATATCCTTATTTGGGGGCTTTTCTAAGCAAATATTGACACATGTGATTAATTTAATTAATCAGCATATCATGTAATTAATTAGATTAAAGATTTTAATTGACTGACAGCCCTCGTAAAATTACAAAATAAATTACAAGTTAAAACCAAAGATCAGGGGATCTCTACTTTCCCACTGAGCTGATCATCTTGCGACCCCTTGTGAGTTGGGAACCACTGATCCACCGTACTGAAAATCAAGTTGCTGAACGTGAATATAAGCTATCGTATCGGAAACACTTAACAGGATGCCCCTTTTTTATAAAATCAGACCATCCCACAATGGTTCTCTGGTTGCATTTTTGGTAGTGCATGAGCGGCCACACTGAAATTAAATGTAAAAACCCAACCTCTAGTTGAATACAAACTCACACACATCACATAATTGATACTGTATGCTACTGAAATAGTTGTGCTGTTGAGGTCAATGTGATGGTTTGTGTTTGGTCTCCTCTCTGGGTGTCTTACCCAGTCTCTTGCAAGATCCAGCAGAGACTGTCTGGTGACTCCTGGGAGAATGATGCCATCCAGAGGTGGGGTCACCAGCTCTCTCTCTGCACATACACACACACACACACACAAATCACAGTTTTATCTTAGGTTAAACGACAAGGTGCTCAAATATTTCAGCTTTTCACGAAGGCCTGCAAATGAAGACTCAAGAAAAAGTCAAGACAGAGAAGAGTCTGACCTCCTTTCTCGTTGGTCCAGTAGATGAAGAGGTTCATGGTGCCGACCTCGGTGATCTCCTCCTGCTCCCCATACAGCCACAGGACCTGCTGACAGCCCCGCTTCACCGCCTCGTTCTGCACCGCTATCGTAGGGCCGTAGTTACTGGAGAGAGGGGCGAGAGAGAGAGTTCAAGTAAACCAGAAACAGGCAGAGACATGAGGGTCATGACAGCAGGGAGATAGTTTTTCCTGTATACTATTCTCTCTTGTTCCTGTTTACTGTATGTACTTACTGAATCTCTAAGGCTGTAACACACCACGCAGCTCTTTAGATAGTTCAAAGTGACTTTTACACAGGGGTTTTTCCAGGAGTATTTAGATATGTTCTTGTAAAGCTGGGCAACTGAGAAAGAGGCAGAGACATTTTAGTGTTTCAAGCAAATGAAAAGAGACGGATGTGTTTTATTGTCTTCTGCCTTGTGATTCCAAACCAAGGCCCACAGGCGAGTGTTGGTGCTGAGAAGGAAGGATCTTGATGATAAATGTCATTTCAGGTAATTACAACAACATGTAAAAAAAAAAAACAAGACTACACTGAGCTTCTTTGAATGAAAAAGAAAAGGAAGCCAAGAGTTTAACCCTTGCCAAGTAATTAGATGAACATCCAGATAAAAATGCAGCACTACCTGATTTCTGGACACATTATTTCCTTGTGACTGCAAGGATTTGAACAAACAATGAACAATGCAACTCGCTGTTAAGACGCAACTGATGTGTTGCATGGGATGTGGACATTTGCCAGCTTTTTCCATGTGCCGCGATGTTCAAGCTGCACTGATTGATTGCAAGGAACAAGCGGACTGACAGATTGTCGCCTTGTAAAGTTGTCCTGGCGAATGTGTTAGGCGGAGGTATATTTCTGTGCAGCAGAGTGGAACAAGTCCAATATGCACTCACTTTCTATCTCCACAAGCACCAGAGAGAAATATCTCTTTGACTCCCAGATGTTTGACTTGCCTCCAGTCAACTGACTATTGTTATGCTATCACAGATGTGATGGTGTCGGCGGACGTGTCAGTCGAGGCAGGTGGCAGGAAAAAGCACAGATGTACCAACATGTCCATGTTTGTGGTTATTTAGTAAGAGTGCCGCCATTAAAAAGTCACCAGAGAGCTCTGACATGTTAATTTTCTAACTGTGTAATGTCCCACTCAGTGCATACCTTCTTTCAAACTAACTTACGATCCTTATAAAAATATTTGTTTTGTTATACACTTACACTAAAAAAGAAATTGGATTATATCTGATATAAGGGTTGTATCAGCATCATATATAGCTATTGGCTGATAAGTAACAAGAAACTGCAGCACAGAAATGCGAAAGGTTTGAGGTCATTTACAAACAGCGTCACTATCACAGACACCAGCGAGCACTGACAACTAGATTTTTCCAACTGTAAAATGTTCTGCTCTGCATGTATCTTGGTCATAAAAAAAAAAAGAAAAGAAAAGAAAACTAATAAATGGAAGGGATCTGTATCAAGATTGTTTTTGTTACTGTGCTACCTGCTGCAGCTGGAAACATGGCGAGAGCGCTGAGACTGAATCAGCTAAAAGAAAGCTCCTTACATGAAAGTAATGTTTGGGCTTTCATACAATTTTGTCTGAGCCTCTCACACACATTAAATAAGCATGATAAAAAAGCAATTACATGCAGAGGGACGACCCTGGAATAACTCTGACTGCCCAGCAGTCCCGTGCCTACTGGTGCTAAATCAGGCTTCATAGTTCAAGTCTGTCCTGGCGGTTTGATGGGAGGGGAGCAGATTCTGTTGGCTTAGTGATTGGAGTGTTATGTAATCACACTGCAGCTGAGCAGGTGTTACTTTAGGATAGCAGACTCTTGCGGAAGCGGGCCTGTGATTACAGGCTGACGTGGAGATTACAGGAGCACCGACGGCATCTCGCTGTTGCAAAAGGATTTTCTGCAAGCGAGAGATAAAGTGTCTCCCGCTGTGAAATAGTTGTAGTCTTGCTGTCTGTGAAGTTCATACAGTTTTTAAGAGTTTTTTTGCACTTGTCTAACCTAAATCCTTTGATTCTTTTCGACTGTGTATCGCAGCTCAACATAGCCTTGCCACAGCAGACGTTTTGACTCGTCATACCAGGAAAAAGCACACGTCTCATGACTTCAGCGATGGCGCCGTGCCATGAATCCACCTTTGTTGGACGAGTCCAACTGGTCATGCCAGTGGTCCTGAACCTTATCGACCTCTGTGGTTAAAAATAGGCTGCATCTTCATCATAAGCACTACAACCCCCATAACTTTCTTATAGAAGACTTGCCATGCAGGCTGTGACATCAATAACCTTCACTTTTCCTTCCATGACGATACAAAATGGTCTCTTGTTCCGCCGTCTCTTTTTTTGGCACCGATGTGAACCCACGCCAGCCAGCTCTGTGGATTCCTTTCCAGGCTTCACAAGCAAAGTGGAAAATCCCAATAGCTGTACTTTGTCCAGAGCCACTGCTGAATGAAAACGCAGCTGTGGCATAAAGCCCTTTAGAAACTACCCAGCCACGACAGTGTTATAAAGCAGGTGTACTACTTTAGACTTTTACTGACGTATTCATGACGGTGCTTTCATCGTGCCAAAAACAAACAAATGTCAACATCTGGTTTGTCTCTTATTCTATTCAATTTCAAAATGCTATTCCTGTTTTGTATCACTGAAGACAACTTTAGGATGAGAATGCCATTTTGTTTACCATGTGACTTGCCAGGTCTATGTGCGGAGTGCTTTTAACCATAAGGGGCGGGAACTGTACCTGCGCTGGACTCGAGAGAAGAAAGATACCAAACTCACCCCCCCATCTTATAGGCCCCGACGCCTCCTTTCCAAGCCCGGACAAATGAAGGGTCCGCCAGCAGAGACACAGGGCTGAAGGACCCTGTGGCAAAGTAAGGTCCCACCGGGCCGACGATGACGAAGATCATAGCCTTTCCTGGCCGAGACACGCCGAGGGATGGCTGGAGGAGGGGTGAGGAGGAAGAGCAGAAGACGGGTTATCAGGAGCAGGGTGCGTGGGAGCGTGCAGGATTGCGTTCCAACCACATTTAACACCAGCTGATTTGATCACCCGGGTGTTAAACTGCAGTATGAATGGAAGTTTCTTTGCACTCCAGCATTTTGTTTAATGACGCCAGAGCTCACCTCAGTTCCTACGAAGGTGGGTCTGATGTAGAGGCTGGTGTCCTGGGAGTAGGGAACCCACTCCTGGTCAATCTCCACCAGCTTCCTGATGCACTCCAGCATTTCGCCTTTATCAAACAACTACACAGGGAAAAAGAGCTGGACGTCAGTGGTCAGCTACTCTCTCTTCTTTTTTCACTCTCTCTATTACGTAACGAATACGGTCCGACTCGAAATGAAATAGACTGAATGAAACAGATGTCTCTCTCCTGTGTGAAAGTTTTTAATTCTATCCATCTATATTTATACATTTTTGAGTGTTGTGCCTAAAAAAAACAGGTATTTTCCTATAAATCTGAAAAATATGCACACCGAAGAACTTAATCTAAAGCAAATAGTAGAGTAATGAAATAAACACACAATACTTATATGGGCAAACTGTCCTCTTTGTTACATTTAAGTGAGACTGTAACTTCCAGAAACACATTCCAGTACACTTCAGTACACAGTCTAATGTTAGTGAATGTTGGATAACCTGACCCAGATATTGCTGAGTAACTGACTGTTAGTGAGACAGTTTACTGACGTTATAATCTTTTTCCACTACTGTCACGCTACTGTAACATTTCAATGCTTTTCTTACAAAAAATATAACAAGTGAACGCACCATGTTTACTGAATTGTTAATCCGTGGTGTGCATAAACATAGTGGGACAGTAAGAATTAAGATTATCTAACATTAGCAAGGTTACAGCTCATAGTAGACCAAAACTGTAGAAACAAAACCCCTAAGTGTACTGAAGTGAATTCATTTTCTTGCTTATGAATTAAACATTTTACTTGTAAGAGGAAGAAAGTGTTAAATCTTCTATTAAATGTTACATTATCTCTTTATAGCAACATTTGACCACTGCAGATCAGTTTGTGTCAATTAAAGCGTTGAGAAACTTAAAACATTAAAAGTTTACTTAAACCATTACGGCTGGCTGTTGCTTTTGGTAGTTTGGTAGTTTTCCATTACATGTGTATAGTGTGTTTACATGAGAATCAATGACTAACGACACACCTTCATTCATTCATTGTGAAACATTATACGTTTCTTTAGGCTGGCAGAGGCCCATCATGGGACATGCCACGGTCATAGTTTCCACTGCGTCCTGGACTCCTGATGACGTATTAGAAGGCCAAAACTGGGCATGCTGCCAAGCAGTTGCCTAACATCATAGAGGGTTAATGTAACCTGCCTCACCCTGCAAACTTAAAGAATCTGAAGAATTTCAGGCCCATTCAGACCAACAGCGGCTCGGTCGCCAAACAATGAGGGGGCTGTGCTGGTCTGGACGTGTTGCTGCAGGGTGCAGGAGACAAAATACGAACCAGGCAGTCAAGTCTGAAAGCTTTTTTTTTTTTTTTTTAAACACACATCACACAGTGGTTAGAGCATGGACTGTACAGCTGCTACAAGGTGTTCGCCCTGCTATGTGTACCTGCACGAATGCGATTGGCCAGTGCTGTGCATTTTGCTCAATCACGTTGCAGCGCTCTACAGCAGGGCCAGGACTAACGCAGGAGGTTTTTTGGCCACAGTTATTTTTGTTGGCGTCAGTGCAGTCCTTTAAGTCAGGCTGCCCAAGATTTAGTGGGTGTTCAGACAGAAAAAAAACCCTGTGTTGGTGGGAACGGGTTGCTTCCAGTATCAGTGAGACAATGAAATAGGATCCAGGAGGTCTAGTTTATGATACAGGAATATAAACTAATGATCTCATGATGAGAAACTGGTCACGCTAAAGATACCAAATATTGACTTCAACCTAAACACAGTTTCTGGAGGACAAGGGGAGGTACAAACTCACAGGAAGGCAGCTTCTGTCGGCGCTCCGATGCATCCTCTCCATGTTCAGCATGGGTCTGAACAGACGGACGTGGTTGTCAACTCCACGGAACGCCTTCATGCCTTCAAACAGCTATGGAGAAAACAGACATGCTGTAAGGTTTTCTATGGGTCTCATCTCCAGCCGATATCATGTGGGTTCCTCCTTGACAGTGAGAGTCTCTGCATTCAGTGAAAAACATCAGAAATAACAAAGATCAGATCCTGTGTGTTGGCAGACGCCCTCTGCTCACCTCTATGGAGTAGTGCAGGACAGAGCAGGCAGGGTGCAGCGACAGGTTCTGGAAAGGTTTGATCTGAGGAGCCTCCCAGCCTTCCTTCTCCGACCAGTTGATGGTCAACATGTGGTCCGAGAAGTGTTTGCCGAACACCAGGGTGGAAGGGTCGGGCTTCGGCTTGCATGCCGCGTTGCGGTCGATGACGAGATCTGCTGCCTGAGGCGGAGGCGGACAAGCGAGCCGGAGAACGGGAAGAGGAAAAGACGTAGACGGGACAAGAGCAGAGCGGGCGACGAATACAGTGATTGTTTTTAAATCGTCGTTATTGACAGAGCATGCTTTACAAGGACAATTAGTTGAGCGTTACATACAGAGTCAGAGGAGATGCTGACTTATCTGGTCAATTAGACACAATTAAGTAAGTTCAATTAAACTGAATTAAATAATCACACAGGCAGACAGTGAGGGAAAGACAGAGGGGGAAAGAAACTTTAAATCTTAGGTAACATGTACAAGTTGAAGTTGGCGGTACAAATGTCACTTCCTTCTTCCCATAATGATCTATATACACTCTGCTCTGTGACACCAGTACACGTACAGTCACACCGGCCTGTAAACCGAGCTGGATGGAGACGACTCAGAGCTCACCTGGTGAGAAAGACAATGTTAAGGTTTTCCTCATTACCTTAAAGGAGCTGGCGAACCGCAGCGAGCCAAAGGAGAAGGGGAGGGCCTTAATGAATTGTCCATGGATTGCCTGCAAATGAAACATGAGAAACTCATTGTGGCAGGAAGAATAGTCATAAATGTTAAGCTCAGTATTGTTGCAATACTTTATAAGATCTCTCTTCTTCCTAGGCGACAATAATCTATCCAGCCTTGGGAACACAGAGGTACACCATGTCTGACATTGTGCGTTTGTGGGTGTGTGCGACTCAGCACCAATCCTTTTGCCTGCAGCTCACAGTATGTAGGTAGTAACACATGCATGGAGGAGACAGGTGCTTAGTGCTGTGCTGTTATTAGAAACAGGCACATGTGCAGGCTATTCTGCGAAAAAAGGGCATGCAAGGCGAGGAACTAGTTTGCAAGAATCGTATGTGGGTGACAAAAGGCTAAGTCTGAATGGAAAAACGCTCTATGTCTAATAGCCAAAACACTTAATAAGCTACCAACAATAACGGCTTTCTGCTGGAAAACTGCACCACAAGATCCATAACATGCCAACTGGGCACCTGACACACTAACTAACTACACCAGCTACAGTAAATAAAGCACAGTCATGTTTGTTTTACTTCCTTTCTAGTTTGTGGCATTCTGCCTGACTTTATTATGACAATAGCTTCTGTCATGAGAGGCAATACAGACATAACAATAATAATGATGATGATGGGCATATTTTTCGTCTTTTTCCCCCTTTAATATAAGGGAATGCAGTGTGCAATATTTCGTCCATTCTTGTTTAATATCTTTCTATATATCTATATATACACACCATATATATATGGCTGAATTGTCCAGGCAGTTTTATCCTAACACAGCAGGCTGTGTTTTTGGTAATCCAGTCATGAATCTTTTAATCTGCACTAGGGGTCTTTCACAGTTCTGGTGCTGGGTTTGTCTTGACTTTACCCTCACATGTTCATCATTAAAAGTAGCCACATGTCTGGCACTGAACAGCATGATCGGTGCCTCGCTTGTAATTCCTATAAAAAGTTGCACAGCGACCCTGCTGCAGGAGCCGATGTGTGCACTTTGTTGAACGGATGATGCAAGTTTTTGCCGTTATTGCGACCATGAGTATGCACAGGTATAAATACCTCTGTGCTGCTCGCTTGTGACGTGCACGTGTACATCTGATGCATGCAGTGCAGTTTGACCCTTTACTGTCATTTGGATCCGAGGTCTTGAATTAAAGTACAATTTAATTAGCAAATGCTACTTAGCATTTGTGCCTAGACTTGACATCAAACTATGAGGTAGGTATAATATTGGTATCATATAATAACGAATCCAAACGCGTAGTATAATTATACTGAGGTAATAACATACACTTAATACTATTCTGCAGATATGCATCTTAAACCACCTGAAGAGATGGGTGCTGCCTGCTAGCCTCACGCCAAACTCTTATTTACAAACCGGACAATTCAATGAAAACTTGCCCATGGCGTCGCTCAGATTAACCAAAAACACAGACTCATGACTAGGCCAGTATCGGCAGAGTATATTTTTCATTTCGGCACACTAATAATCTACCAATCATCTAACTGACTCGCCTGACATCCTCCACTAAAACCGTGGAAGAGATGCAACTTCAACTCTAAGTTTCACAAAAGGAGGTCTGACATGTTGATCGGATGTCTGCCGAACACGTCCTCAAACCTTGATGACTCCTAAAACGCACTGAGTCATGTTTTAAGAGGTGTTTACCTTCACTGATAAGCGAAACTATTTGAATTTCGGGATTTCTGCACGGGGCTTGGTTTGACGAGCGTCCCATGCTGTGTTGTTTTCTCAGCCCCGGTGCAGGCAGGACCGTGTAAACCAGACTCGTTATCTTTCAGGGTTATCACCGGCCGACCCCGCGCTGCTCGAAGTCAATCATTCACCCGGACACTCAGTGTAAACAGACAATAAACTGCACGCACACACATTTGTCAATGAACTCACCGTTCGGAGGGCTGCCATCACCGCTACGTAACGATCGATAGAGGAGAAAACCCGCTCGTGTGGAAACAAACACTCAGCTCAAAGTCAACTTGAGTTCCGCTTTGAAACAGGAGACGCTGCTCGGCTGAGGTGAAGCCAGAAACCTCCCAGACATAAAAAAAAAAAAAAAAAACGCCCTTCGTGATATCAGTCCTTTAACAGAACCGAGTCACCCGGCTACTTTATAAACCCTCCTCACCCGTCCGTGGCTACTTAGTGATTTATTTTTCTAGGTTAATAATTCAACATTTTATTATGTAATCAGACAAAAGAATGTCACAGGGGGGGAAAAAAAAAGAGCCACACATTTACATTTAATAATATGGTCTCACAGCAGCAGCTTTAATTAACCAGTGAAGAGACATTCAGGAAGTCGCTGGAGGCGTGACACAAGCGGGACACCTGATTGGCGGACACCGGCAGGCTCGCGGGGGGGGGGGGGGGGTTACTTGAGGTCACGGAGGCCGACGCTGATTGGTCGGCCGGTGGGGAGTGGTGCAGGTCTTGTTGCACAGCTGGTCGGGATGCCAAAACTTTGAGCTTGTGAGGGGTGGTGGGAGAAACACAGATTAATTGATAAAAAAAAAAAAAAAAAATGGAGGTGATGAAAATGCACGTGAATTGAGAAACTGGGGTAAAAATGGATGTGAACTTAAAAATACAGTGAGGAATGATCAAGTCATTTGATTCATTTACAGCCGATTTAATTAAAGCAGGGCCATGTTTCCTCATTTTCCCCGCCTTACAGCCATCATACATAAAACAAAATTGCCATTAATCATTTAAGGAAAGTGGCCTCATGGGTGGGAACAAAAAAAATAATTGGAAAAAAATGGAAGTGATGAAATGTATGTGAATGGAAAAGTAGAGTGAGAAATTGTCAACTGATTTGATAAACTTGAGTGACATTTTATCAACTGTGTTGCTCACGTATTCGTAAGCATTTTCATTCTTTTTTCATTCAATCTTCCATTTTTTAAAGTATTTTTTTGTTACTACCACCCTTGAAGTCACTCTCCTTAAATGATTAATGGCAATTCTGTGTTGGGAATGATGAATGATCAATGTAAGACAGGGAAAATGATGAAACACGGCTTTGTTTTCATCTTTCAGGACTGTTTTAATCAAAATGGCTTTAAATTAATCAAATCACTTGATCATTTTCCCCTCTATTTTTGTATCCACATACACTGTCATCACCTCCTGTGACCTGCACACTTGAAGATACGTATAATCTGCGTTAGACAGATGAATCTGTTAAACCAGCTGTTCTAGACCAGGACAGTCAGGATGGGATCTGGCTCTTGAAGCCGTAGTTGAGTTCAGCTCCGCCACTGAGCAGCAGGTCTATCCCGGTGCAGAAAGTAGCATCAGCGGCAAGATATAAGGCTGCCAGACCGCACTCCGCCTCGGTCCCCATACGACCCAGCAGCTGTTTGAGAAGAAAAAGTGTCACTTGTCATTCTTATTCACTTTCCAGCAGATCTTGTGGTGGCATCGTGTAGCACCCTTGTGTTTGTGTGTGTGTTTTAAACTCCTGCAGCTGTTCCCACATTTGCGGCTACAGTGTTATTATACTGTAAAAGCCTGCTTGGTTCTTAACTATTTGCCAAGTAAAACAAGTATTTGCAGGGGCCCTCTTATGTTCTTTCCTTCCAGGAATTGAGAAGTTTTTGAAAGGTTTTTTTTTTCCCTGCATGACTTCCTAATGCCATTGAAGCAGTGATATTTTCACATCCTCCATTATCATTACCTGGAAAATCTGAAAAAACTACACGGAAGAGCTTTTTAAAATCTTCCTCCTCCTCTATTAACACTGCAGCAACACTTTCAGAACATCAGGACACCATCCAGCCACATATTACATATCCTTCTGCTTCCACTTTTCCACTATGAATAATGAAGAGCAAGCTGAGACTCTTTAGGACCACAGTCTCGCTTGTCCTCTTTGTTGAATCAACCTGTCAACTTCAAATGACTTTTCTGGCCGCGATGAAAAGAAAGCTGTGACTTGCACGGCAAAGAACCAACAGAGAACTCTTTCTGTTTCGATCCAGGATTGAGGGAGTTAATAGACCGGCCGCAGTGCGTGGCAGTTTGGATCACTAACACAACAATGTAGCAGGAACTGTGGGCTACGTCACAATGATTTCCAGTGAAGAGTCTTAACTGGGTTTTTACTGGTATTCCAGTTTAGCTGCTGCATCTGCTCAGCACAAACCAAACGTTTCTCTGCAGCTGAAACAAACCTGATGATAAGATTCGCGTTTAACAAGACTTCCCACGTTTAACATGTTTTTCAGGTTTTCAGGATTAACATCTTTACTGCCAACAAGGATGTCTCACTAATGCTGAAGATTTATTGTTACGTAACAGCAGGTATACAACGGCCGCACAACTGGGAACTTGCCTGAGCGTTTTCTCCCGTTTTAATGGCTGCTGCAGCATCTGGCGTCTGTCCTGCTAACTCCTCCCACAGAGGCGTCAGCACGTTACCTGGAGAGATGCTGCAATACATGGCAGGATTGTTAGACGAGAGAGGGTTCTATTAGCTTTGTAGTCAGTTAAAGAGATGATAGTTCACTTTTTTCTGTTTTACATCATTTAAAATCGATTTTTGTTTGCAGCTTGCCATACAAATTTAGCAAGTTTCAGACATAACTTTATTGTCATCGGGGGGGTATTATACCACTGTGTGTATCTGATTAAAATAGTTACTTTTTAGATTAAGATTTTACATTGAAAAACATATAATCAGCTTATAAAATACAATGTATTGGTAAAGATAAAGCCTTTTTTGGCCTGTGAATCCTTATAAAAAAAGCAGTGTCTAGTAGGGGCTCCTTGTGTTGTTTCAAAGAGACGTTTCACCCCCTAAACTTCTCACATGGTTTCATTTAAATAACCACCTGAGGCCCAAAGAGGTCAAATTATCCAATAATTCACAAAGAGTGAAGATGAGAGAAAGGCCCACATAATAAAAACAAACTTGTCTTTAAGAACTTTGTTTTTTCTTCATCTCTCGACCCCTCAGATTTATCTGGTGACCCTTTGGAGGGACTAACCCCGAAATTGAGAACCATTGGACTAACACTGATGTATTAATAATCTAGTAGTGTCATATCATAATATATCAGAGACATATTTACTGCAGAATGAGTACTTTTACTTTGATACTAGTAAACTAGTACATTTGGCTGATAATACTTCTGTACTTTTACTTATAGGAGTTTGAATGTATGACTTGTACTTATGGAGTATTTTTACATTGTTGTGCTGGTACTAAAATAAATAATTGGAATACTTATTTCACCACTGTTAATACGTTAATTAAAAAGAATTAAATGGATGAATTATTGCAGCAATACTGTAGTTTACTGTAAAAGTGATTCTTATCTTCTAAGCAAGGCGGAGGCTGCACAAACCAGACTGACCACAAGAACCAGTTTGGCTCACCAGTTGACTCGCACGTTGTAGCGACTCTCATCCACAGCCATCGCCTTTGTCATGGAAATGATCGCCCCCTAAAGGAGAAAAGACCACATCACAGGACTGTTTTTCTCTCCTCAGCTGAGATTTAAGGTCTCATGAAGCGAGGACACTTGTTGCCTGGAGGAGTGACACACCTTGGTGGCGACATAAGGCGCAGCATCTTTCTGGCCGATGGTGCCCACAAGACTGGAAACATTTATGATGTTTCCCTGACGCTGTCGTAGGTACGGCAACACAGCCTGAGGAGAGAGAGAGAGAGACCTGCAGTCACTTCATAGATCCTCCATACATACATTATGTCTATACAGTATATACAGTGTGTGAGGGAGGTCAATGGAGGCAAAGAAAGGTCGTAATGATTGAAGTTTTAGAAGCAACTGATAAATTCACCACTGAATACTTAATGTTGGAACTGAAACTATTTACATATCTGAATTCATGAGGTTTGAATTCTTCTCTTTGGTTTCTGAATTTTACTAATTTTTCCAATTTGAACTTTTAGATCGGAAAAGGACCAAATCAGTCCGAGCTATCGGAATACATTTTTTCCATAATAATAATGAAAGTATTCAGAAGTGCTTATATTTCACAATTAGGTGTTCAGTTGCTCATAACAGTCAACTCCTGACAGCCTTTCTGTGTTTCCATAGAGGTCAGCATTTAACGGGGAAATAATAATCAATTATTTGCCATTTTAAGAAGTTTCACACACGCACACACACACGTTGGAAACATTACTTTAGAGGCCACAAAGTAGCTGATGAGGTTCAGATTCAGCAGATCCCTGAACTCCTCTGCTGTGGTGTCGTCAGTGGGTTTATGAGGAGGGTCTGGGGAAAAAAAGAGGTAAATTAAGGATGTACCACTAGAAGGATCCTCGTGACGTTAATCATCCTATCTGCTGTGAGACTCACGCCACCCTGCGTTGTTGACCAGGCAGTCAATGTGTCCATAATGCTCCACCGTGACGGCGATCAGCCTCTGTGGAAGTGACAGTCACACCGGTTGCATTTGAATAATAAGCAGGCCGGTGAAACCAGTTACCAACAAAAGAGCAGGAGAGCAAACAAGAAGCACATGCAAAAACAGGACTGGTTGGGGTTACTTTCTAAAGAAATCTGTTTTCGACATCTGGATCTTTGCATAAAGTCCAGGACACAGTGTGAGCCTCGGGTCTTGTGATCATGAGCAGACTCCATTTCATAAGGGAGCTGTAAATCTAAGTACAGTATAACCGACACTGATGTTGCACTTTTACCTTGATGTCCTCCTCTTTGGAGATGTCACATGTGACAAATTTACATGAGCCAGGCCCTGCTTTGTTCAGCTCCGTCTCCAGAGCCTCGCCTACTGCACCTGTGAAACATGAGAGAGCATGGTGAAATATATATATATAAGTTCACAGTACATTCCTGTACTTCATTTATAACAGAAGACACATGAAATGTGGTGATACTTTTACTCAGTTAATACAGAATAAAAACATTACCAACCTCCTCTTGCACAAAACACCACCTTGGCACCATTCTCCACTAAAAAAAGATGCAAAATGTTTAACAAATCAAACAAAATCCACATCAAACGAATCATAAACAATGACAATAGCCATACCAAACACTCTGACAATCCCTCTGCCAATCCCTTTGGATCCTCCGGTGACAATCACAACTTTGTTGTGGTAGCGGAGGGACATGTTGGCCGAGACGATGATGATGATGATGATGATGATGATGAAAACAGGCCGCAAAGCTGCGCTGCAGTCAAACTGCGCTTCCTGAAAAAAACACCGCGGATTATTTATGTACTTTCTTTGCCCTGATGTTTCACAGCATGTCAGCGTCTCTTCCTCTTCATCCACTTTCTCAAATCATCACCGTTCATAGCCGCAGTTTGCGTGTGAGGTTCAAAGTTCCTCAAAAATCATGGGGTTTGCTCTGCTGCCTTCAGGGGCTATTTGGAAGTGTGGGAAATCACAAAGCTCACCCAAAAAAACCGTCATAAAGTAGAAATTTAGTCGCCAAATGATGAGCTTTTTAAATAAAGAAAATGAATGTCTTATTAACATATCTTGGTAAAATTACATTTAATGGCTGCTAAATGACATCAGCTAATGTACACCTGCTCCAAAACTGCTGCTGCTGCTGCTGAACGATTATTTCCGTCCCTTGAGCTATTTGGCTTGCATGGCTAAACATATAAATAAAAAATGCTGCCACATACAAACTGTAAGAAAGAAAAAAGGTTCCACAAGTGCGTTTCAAATTAGACAGTGACTAGGCCTCACACACACACAGTCTCAGCTTTACTGTCACAACAAGAGATTCCAAAAGTCAGATTCTGACAGTGTCTAATGTACTTGTTTATTTATTGCACCAAACTGTTGCATTTATGATCCTGAAATGTACGAAAAAAGCATTTCCTCGCAGTATTTGAAGGCAACATTTGCTAAGTGCGTGCCATGAAATCCTGTCACGGGAATTGTAGTTTAACTGCGCACAGACACAGTGCAACACAGCGCACTGCGCTGTTTGAGTGTACACTTCAGGATGTGTCTAGAATAAGCAGACTGGAGGTGGATAGTAACTAAGTACATTTACTCCAGTACTGCAGGCCTACTTAGGTACAATTCTGATTGTTTGTAAAATAACTAAGTCAGATTCAGCCTGACTAAAGGCAACCGAAAACTTTCACCAACACTATGGTTGCACTGATGTCCTTAACTAAACGTAGCACTTTTTACTTTTCATTAAAAAGCGGCTCGGTTTAACTTACCACCGATCCACGGTTTGTGCTGTGATGTCACATTTATTCTTTCAGTTTCTTTTTCCCAGCAGCACAAGAAACCCTGCACCTGTCTGGTTTTTCCAGCAGGGGGCGCTGCAGCCATGAACTATTACCTCTTTAGGTTAAAGTTCTGTATTTATCAGGTGCACAACAATAACAGTGAAGCAGTCACTGGCAATGAAATTCTTAAATCTCAGGTTCACTCTAACAATGCTCATATGATATGTATACAATGAAAAACAGTAAACAATAAGAGTCTACGACATAAGGCGTAAAATAGTGGAGGTTCAAATATAGGAATAAAAACATATATATAAAATCAAATATAATACATTGGTAGGCAGGTGTACAGTAATGGTAAAATAATAAACTGTACTGTGGATTGTGCATTCAAAGCACAGTTTATAAGCTTGAAAACAGTGGTGAAAAAAGTATTGTATGCATTGTAAAAGTATGCATTCAAAATCTGATTTGAATAAAAGCACAGGCTTATTAGAATGTAATTAAAGTCTAAATCTAAAAATCTAAATAAAATGACTCCTTATGCAAAAATATATTTTGTAAAGAAGTGAGTGTTATTATACATTATTTTATTACTGCTGGTGTGCACTGTAAGTAGTATTTTGTTGTTGTGATGCACAAAAACAATGAGCACTTAATAACAAGTGTAATTATAGATCTTAGGCTACTACAGTTATGGCCAGAAGCCACAGGATGGGTATACTATATTATGTTAACATGTTACATTGACTTTGCATCACATTCTTTATTATACTTCTCGTACATATCTATTATAATACAGACAAACTAGGTACCATAAAATAACCATATTATATATAAGTCTGATGTACACTGTTTACATTTCATGGCAATCCATCTAATAGTTGTTACAAATGGCCAACAGACTGAACAATATTTCCATCAATACAGCTATTTCACTTGCATGGCTAAAAAAAAATAAAAAATAAAAAATGCTCCAGCATAAAACATGTGAGTAAAATAAAACTTATATGAATGTGTTATGTTCAAATTAGACACTGATTAGGTCTCATACACATGTCATGGCTTTATTGTCACAACAAAAGCCTCAAAACTGATTTTGACAGTGTCAAAATTCGCTTGTTTATTTAATCTACTAAACAGTTGCATTTATGATTCTGAAAAGTCAGAAGCTGGAATTTCCTCTGAGTATTTGAAGGCAACATTTGCAAAGTGCTTCTGTCATAAATCCTATGATGGGAATTGTAGTTCTACTGCACACAGCTGGTGCCACACAGCGATGTTTGAGTATAGACTTCATGATGTGTCTAAAATAAACAGACTAGAGGTGGAAGTACCTGTACTGTACAATTTTTAGGTACTTTTACCTTACTTAAGTCTTTCTATTTTATGTTACTTTATACTTCTACTCCACTATTTCAGAGGGAACTATTGTACTTTTTTACTTCACTACATTTATCTGACTGCTGTAGTTACTTTACAGATTAATAATTTACAAACAAATGGTCAATTCATAAAATATGATATTGTGCAAGAGATTAAACCCAACAGTATATAAAGCGTAACACTTAAATCCTGCCATCAATAATGATATTCCAATAATATGATTTATATAATAATATAACTCTCTGAAAGGGATTATTCTACCCAACAAGTACTTTTACTTTAATACTTGAAGTACATTTTGCTGTTAATACTTATGTACTTTTACTTGTAAAAGTATTGATACTGAGTATTTTTACATTGTTGTAGAAGTACTTTTACTGAAGTAAACAATATGAGAACTTCTTCCACCACTTCCACAGGCATCCAGATTTATATTTAATGTAAAATGGGGTCAATTTTATATGCCCTGTTTTCAATTTGTGGTCAATTCTGCACAAGCCACAGTCAAATAGCCAAATGTAATTTAAAATAAATGATGACAGCAAAGCTATGAAAGCATTTAGAGGTGACAGAAACCGAAGAAAAATACAAACCACATGTTTGTGGTCTTATCCCAGAGAGTAACTCATGATCATTTTCCTTATATTCAACATAATAGTTTTGGTTTCTGCCATGTGAGTCTTCAAGTTCATGTGCACACATGCATGCAAGCATGTACAGTATGTTTAAGAAAGAGTGAGGGGTTAAGAGGTTGACTTTTCCAGGCAGGAAAGGTTGTTGGGGACAGAACAAGGGGTAGAAGAAGCAACGGTGCTCTTAGAGGTGGAGAGGGTTGAAGATTGAATTTCGGCCCGACAGCATTCCTCAGGGGCATACTGAGCGTGAGAGAGAGCATAAGTGCAGACAGTGAGTGACCTACCAACAAGCTTAACTATATTAACTTCACCAACGCTGCAGATTAACACGACAGCAGCCCCTGAAGGAGCCACGCTGCCTCCCCTCCCCTCGCAAACCTAACACATGAAGGTGGAACGAAATGGAGGAGGAAGAGGAGGGGTTGTCTGGACATCATTATGAGGGAACTGTAACACAAACTGTCTCAGAAGAAGGGAAGGGTCAGTCCAAAAGGCATCCTGGGGTGAAGGTGCAGTAGGAGAGTCATGGTCGCTCCCCGGAGGTGTGATTAGTTGGAATCAGCAGCTCTGGCAGGCGGACGGGTGAGAGGAGGAGACTGGTCTGAGTTTGGTTTCTACTGGGTGGACTGGACATGGTGATAAACTGGTGATGAGTATGAAGTTGACTGCATGTTTGGAACTTTTTGCATGAAGGGTCTGCATGATGTGATTGTAGCAGAATATGGTGGAGAGTTAGCTGAAAAATCTACTAATTAATGTATGTAATAAAAACACTTAATACATTTTGATACAAATTCTGCTTTGCTTTTAATGATATGGTGTGTAGCACACTTTGCTCACTCTTACCATCAGTCATGTTCATGTCTATATAATGTATTATAATATAATCTAAATAACAAAAAATATAGACTCCTGATTTTGCTGAATTTACAAAGAAAAATTAGGTGAAATTTTGATTTTAATGTTTTATAGATCAGTTCTAAAATATTGTTGAAAAATAATAATGTATTATTGGTGATGGTGCGTTACTGATTGGTGGATTTTATGACAAATCTGAATAACTAAAGGACAATGAATAACCTATTTGATGCATGTAATGGAAATTCATTGATCAAGTCCCAACAAGGTCATGTTTCCATTTAGGTCACACTACCTTTACCATATAGTCACAAGATCACTTCTGTGTGTCAGGATGTACTTCTCCTTATATCTTATGGGTGTCACATGATAGGGTGACATTGTCAAAATGGATTCTCTCCGTATTAATTGATCTCTCATCTGACCACTGATGCTACAATCACATGTCTGTTAAACCTGGGTGAGAAGATAATGGGGTCCATTATCTTCAGGTTTAACAGTACTTCCAATGTGACATATGTATCATTTGACAGCTGATGCGTGACACGTGATTGTGTCCCGTTGTCTCCCGTGACTTTGTGCAGCCGATACACATAAAAGACAGACACCCCTGGTGCTCTGGACTCATTTGCGCATCTCATTTATTTGACTGTGCTGTGAGTCCCTCTGCAGAGGCTGAATAAAACTTACGGAAAGACAGGTGTTGACATTGTGCTTTATAGAACATAAATTGCCACCACATGCACAAGAATGATTGATGATTGAAAAGGATGGAATATTACCCTTTGCTATTATATTTACTTAATATTTCACTGATGTTTCCCTGTTCTTTAGTTCTGCACTGCCAAGTTAACCTTGATTTTTCAAATTCCTTGTGTGTGAAAACCTCCATGGCAATAAACCCCAATTCTGGTTCTGATTTGTTTTCTCCAGAGCAGAGAGCCCCCAAAAAAGTAAGACAACAAAGACAAGAACGAAAAAAATCAAAGATTGAGAGATGGATAATCAAGACAAGGGAGGAGGTATAGGAGGAGAAGGAGGAGGAGGAGTGCAGACAAAAGAAAAACAGAACGCAGAGGAGGTCGGTGATGAAGACAAGTGGACCAAAGACAAGCACAACAAGCTGGAGAAGGAGAGCAGCGAGAAGGAGCCGAGCACAGAGGCCAAGAGGGAGAACCGTCGCTGTCAGTGGAGGAGCGGCTGGGCTCTGACTGAGCGCCTGGCCATCAACGTGTCAGGGATGCGCTACGAGACCCAGCTCCGCACCCTCGCCCAGTTCCCCGACTCCCTGCTGGGTGACCCCCAGCGTCGTCTTCGCTACTTCGACCCCCTGCGGAATGAACTTTTCCTGGACAGGAGCCGCGCCTGCTTCGATGCCATCCTGTACTTCTACCAGTCAGGCGGGAGGCTGCGGAGGCCTGCCAACGTCCCCCTGGACATGTTCCTGCAGGAGCTGCGCTTCTACGAGCTCGGAGAGGAGATCATCGACCGCTACAAGGAGGACGAAGGCTTCCCCAAGGAGGAGGAGAGGCCCTTACCCTCCAGTGATTTGCAGCGTCGCCTCTGGATGCTGTTTGAGTATCCCGAGTCCTCCGGTGGCGCTCGGATCATCGCCATCATCAGCGTCATGGTCATTGTGATCTCCATTCTCATCTTCTGCCTGGAGACGCTGCCTGAGTTCAGGAATGAAAAGGAACAGAGGGAGGTGAGGATGGGTTCCATGGTGCTGACACACACACGAGCCACTTATTAGTAGTAGGCAGAAACGGGCTGCAGATGGAGGTTATGTCAGTGGAAATTCACGTAAAGAAAAGGGACAACCAGGTGAGCGAAGAGGGGACAACATGGAAGGACAACAGGTGCTGACAGGTGTCACCTCGCCAGCGCTTGCAGCACATAGTGAAAACGCCTTTACCTTCAACTGAGGGGAAAACATCAAAGTTGAGAATCAAGATCGAGGGGAAGGGAATGCAAAGGCAGCAGATAGAGAAGAGCAGGCTGGGGCAAAGTTTTCCTGAGATTATTTTGGACTTGTCGTTAAATTTGATCCACTCAGATTGAAGGGAAGGAATGAAGGAGATAAGGAGGGCAGTTAAACCACTGGTGGAAAAACAAGAATAAGGAAAGAAGAGGGCAGACGGAGCAGGTTGGATGGCGGGAGACGTTGGGGAGATGATAGGCCCGACTGCCAGAGCCGACAAGCACATTCATGTGGAGTGGATATTTCATGTATGCTGAAGAGATAGGGAGAAATTGGAAGGAGTTAGAGGTAAAGAGGCAAGTGTGAAGGGAAGGGAAGGAGACGAGCTTGTCTCACGTTACCCCTTGGAGATCTAAAGTGCTATATATAGAGGAAGGACATCCCTAAGAGCACATCAACACATAAACGAATGTCTGTATTAATAAATGTTGTGACTCATGGGCTGCACACTGAAAACAGCATGGAAAAGAGGCTTGCGGATCAACTTTTCTGATGACTGCCGCAAAATGAAATTTAGCCTCACGTACACTCTGGTAGCCCGGAGACGAGGCGGAGTGTGGGGGTCAAGCCAGTGGAAGTGACACGCAGCAGCGCTCGCTGGATTTATGTTGCCCATCACCACCAACACTGCTCCATTACTCCCATACATAGATACATATACTCATGCGACCAGAGCATTTAACACTTTTGGACACTATACAAACAAACCCAAAACCTGCATGCACAGCTGTTGCCACCAAATCACTCACTCACCAGGTGGTGGGGAAAATTTACTTTTAACAAAATTGTTTTTTTTCAGAGATTCTGATGCATGCATGTTTTTGGTTCCAAATGAAAAGTTATATGTCTTTTAAATGGCTGGAGGATCATGTAAGATCACTTACCTTCAGTGGTATCTAGCCATGCAGATATTTGATTTCTGTGTCCAGAAAACAACATTTTTACTGATGTGATTTCTGCCATTACCCCAATACAATGGAAGAGAACGAGACCTTGTTTGTGGTGTCCAAGTGATTAAAAAGTCACTACAGCCATGCTAGCAGCTTTTTGAGGCTGTACTGAAGCACTTTGTGCTAAATCATTAATCGTGCTACTCTAAAGTCATTACAGTTCATCCTCTGGAGGCCATGAATGTCTGTACAAAATGTCATGGCAATCCACCAAATAGTTGTTGAGATATTTCAGCCTGGACCAAAGTGGTGGACTGACCAACAGACAGGCCGACATCACTACATGGCTAAAAACGGGTAGAGGCGGAGATCTCAAAACCTCGACAAGGAAAACACAAATTATCTTATTGGCCAGATTGCAATAATCATAAGTGAAAAAAAAGGAAGGGCAAACTGTTTGGTTTGTATAAAGAGACACAGACATGAAGACATGAGGATGATGGCCAGAGAGAAACATAAAAACATATAAATACACAGTGTTGGGGAAAGCATGTGCTGTAAGAAGCTCAAAGTAACTCTATCTAACTTGTTAAAAGACTCTAATGCCCAGTCATTTAAAACCCGCACCTTCTTCCCAGAAAAAACACAAGTGGCCGGGTTGAATGAAGTGTCAGGTGCCTCGGCCGTGTGTAACGCAACCCAGAGTCACATGAACTTAATGTTTTTCATATGGGTTTAAATATAGATAAACTGATTTATATAAAAGTCTCTGAGGGAAAATAAAGCCAGCAGAGTGAAAATGGAGAGGTGGGGGAAAGTTAGCACAGTATCACTGATATCACAGGCTCCATCAGATCCTGGTGACAGATGTCATATTCAAAATGGGCCGTCCTCTGTCCCTCTCCTGTTTACACTGTCCTTGTTTTCTCTCTGTTTACTCTCCTGTAAACACCGTCTCCATGGAGCTATTTATTATAGCCCCACTTTTCCCCCTTTAATCTCTTATTTCTCTTGTATGATGATCAACAGATGCTAGAATATAATTGGTACTGTTCAGATAGTAGCTCACATGCTTTGACTGTTTTAATCTTTGAGTGCAGCTGTAACCACTTTTCCTTTATCCCTTGTTTTACAGCAATTCATCACCGTTCCTCACCCCACCATAGAGAATGAAACCATCTTGGTCCCACCTGGCTTCGCCCCCTTCCAGGACCCCTTCTTCATCGTAGAGACGATCTGCATCTGCTGGTTCTCCTTTGAACTCATTGTCCGCCTCTCCTGTGCTCCTAGCAAGGTGCACTTCTTCAAAGACGTCATGAACACCATCGACTTCTTCGCCATCATTCCCTATTTCGTCACACTGGGCACGGAGCTGGCCAAGGACAAAGGCACGCAGCCATCCGTGTCCCTGGCCCTCATCAGGGTCATCAGGCTGGTGAGAGTCTTCAGGATCTTCAAGCTCTCCCGTCACTCCAAGGGCCTCCAGATCCTGGGCCAGACGCTGAAGGCCAGCCTCAGAGAGCTTGCCCTGCTCATCTTCTTCCTCTTCATCGGAGTCATACTCTTTTCTAGCGCCGCCTACTTCGCCGAGGCGGACAGCCCTGAAACGTCGTTCACCAGCATCCCCGAGGCGTTCTGGTGGGCTGTGGTAACCATGACGACGGTCGGCTACGGGGACATGTACCCGGAGACGGTCGGGGGGAAGCTGGTGGGCTCCATGTGTGCCATCGCCGGCGTGCTCACCATCTCTTTGCCAGTGCCCGTCATCGTGTCCAATTTCAGCTATTTCTACCACCGTGAGATGGAGTGTGAAGACACCACCCAGTACAATCATGTCGCCACGTCGCTCTGGGAAAAGGACGGAGAGGACAATGAAGAGGAGGAAGATGAGGAAGGCGAGGACAAGGCGCCTGAATGCTTGGGAGATTGTGCACCCCTGTACAGGCAGAACAGTGGGGGTATCTGCCCTCCACTCAATGGGACTCTCCTGACAGGACTTTGTGCCGGACAGGCCGCTGGTCATCAGAGAGGGATAAACTTCTACCTCAAAGAACCTCTGGTCACTCAGGTTTGACCAAGTGCCGGACAGACTGTTTTCAGATGCTAAAACATTGCTTCACATTGGGAGAAGAAGAGTACCAAGATGGTAAAACACTGACACATGACAGAGTGATACAGGAGAAAACATACAATGTGTACACAAAGACTTTAGCCTTAATTTGTGCTTCTAGTGATCATTTTACGTTTGAGTCTTTTGCATGATTATATTAGACTCAGATATACTAGCCTGGCATCGCCAGACTAATTCGTAAATCAGGATGGTACGTCCTGTCAGAAGTATGGCAAATGCATATTTCTTATCAACATCAAGTCTAAGTGCAGTTGTTTCTTCTTCCTTTAAAGAAAATGTACCGTCCAGTTTAACGTTCCGCATCAGTGGCAGCCATCTTGGTTGTTTAAAATGCCTCAGTGGTGCTCTTCTCTGTCAGTCATCTTATTAAACCCTCCCCATATTAGATTAACGGTTGTGATTGGCTCGACGCACTCGACGTTCAGGTGGAAATCTGAATGGGAGAGGGACCAGACGTATCTGTCAGAGCAAATTAAACATGAGCTTGCAGATTCTTCTGGTTCCCAGGCTACAGATATACAAAACAGCAACAGTGTTTGTCAATAAATCAATAAAAACTAATTTCTTAAAAAACCCTGCTGGTCGTTTGACAAAACGTACTGTATTTAAGACATTTTTAGATTCCTCAAAGAATCCTTTATTCTGCTCAAATAAAAAGTATTGAAACTGCGGCACAATAAAGTTAATTTTAACTACTTTCCCAAGTTGTTAGTTTTGGTTGTTCCTCAAACCAAACAGAAGTGACACTGTGTGCCTGGTTGCTCGGCGCTGTAATGAAGTGCTGCATGCTGGAAATCCATTCACTCCATATTCTAACTGTTGCTGTGCATGTATAGTAGCTAAATGTACAGTGAGCGCTGCAGGTGTTGATGCCCCGTACTTGCCAGAGTTATGGCAGAAACGCTGTGCCGTAATGCCGTGCTGACGTGGACAACAGAGAGATCGCTTATGGGCTGGTGGCAGTGCAGACAGAGTTTATGTAGTTGGTCCAGCGCCAGTTTGTATGTCACACACTTACATACGGCAGCGTAATGCATACAGTCTGGACAGGTGTATGAAGGAAGATGATAGCGGGCCAGGGACGGTATAGCTCAGAGCCAGCTGACATTTCTGTCCCAGCGGTGAGGCCAAAGCACAGCCCCTTCTGACTGGAGCTACACTGCAGCCTGATGGTCTGGGGCGTGACCAGCCACTACTGTAAACTAAAACTCTTACACGCTTCACAGCTTTGCCCACACATCAATGAGAACAACTTTGCCTCAGGTTAACTTGTCTGTCTTACACTACGCAGCGTAGATGAGTTATTAAAGCGATATCGAAACCCTGAATCTCTCTTTTGAGTATCAAATCCTCGCCACGTTGTGAAAGGTTCCTTCTGAATGGAGAAAGCAGCTGTGGCCAGCTTGAATGGAGCATAGCATAAGCATTCATTCAGGCACAGCGATGACACAATCAGTACCTCATTCTTCCGCTGTTTGGCTACCAGCTGAAAAACGTGAAATCACGATCATGCAGATGTACAGCGCAGCATTTCCCGACACAGCTCGGTTATTTTAATATATGTGTTCTTCCACCAGAGTCTGGACGCAGAGCAGAGCCTTTTGTGTGCCAAATCTAAGCTATGAATGGTCAAATCTTGTCTGTGTATAACTGAAATGTTGCTTACAATGAATTCCAATTGTGACAGGAATTGTCCATGGATACTTCTCAGACCAGTTCTGTGGATTTTCCTTGATGAAGAGTCTCAATTTTTCAGGTGTTTCATTCAGTCGTTATGAGAAATTCGAATGGAAATGGAAATTCTAAAAACATTTAGTCAGTTATGATGTACTGTGTAGTGTAATATATCGGGATAAAATATTTTATCTATATAATTAACCCCACTTGTTCCAAACAGTCATCCCTTTCCCAAAATACAGCTAAATACACTAATTCCATATGAACTTAAAACCTTTAAGGGGGGTAATAGCATGATGTGGAAAAAGAATTCAGCTTTTTTTTTTGTCAAAACTGCATTTTACAGTTGTATTTGGATGGTACTGAGAATATGGATAGGCAGCAGAGAAATTGCTTTTATCTATTGATTTGATTTGGGTGTTTTTACTGAGATTTTGATACCTTTTTTGTGAATTCTTGTCACCATTGAAATCCTTTATAATCAATATGAATTTAAGCTGACTGTAGCCATTAAGACATGTTTTTTAAGCCTAAAGCAGGTGAATGTTTCATTCTCAAAAAAAAAAAAGAAAGAAAAAAAAAGATTTTACATTAAAAAAACATAGTGGATAAATACTTTTGTAAGTTGTTTTGACTGTGTGACCTGCATATATTCTCAGGACAGATGTGGCTACGTATATGTATGTCTTACTTTATTTAATAAAGATCATATTTAATCACTTATGTCATGGATTTCTGAATTCCTTCCACATGACTCCCTGTGCAGCGACTCGGGGAGAATGTGATGATGTGTGCTCAAATCTAAACAACGTTTTAAAAGCATCATTGGGTGTATACAGTATTTTTAGTGGGTGGTGCGTACTGGATACCGCAGTTCCTGACTGTATTGTGGTCAGAAAAGCTCAGGAAAAACAGACTGTGTGGTTAACCTTATCTGTTACATGTGATAAGGGATCCCGCCTCTAGATGTCAGACTGTGTTTTAAAAACAGCCCCACTGCACACACCAGGACATCTGTCTCACTCCTGCTGCAAGTGGATTTGATTTACAGTAATATGACGTAAAAGACTTCAGAGTAACCAAACACAACATATTCCCTCTTGAAATGATCATGCTCATGTGTACCATATGATCCAGATGACTTGTGTTATTTTATTTTAATTCAATGTTTTCCAAAAAAAACAATAACACATGGTTTAGTTTCTGGGGCAGGGAGGAAAAATGATGAACTATTTCTTAATGAAAGTCCACTGAATTAAGTGAATAATTATAGACTTATAATGTATTATTATGTATGATGTAATACATAATACATTTATACAAGTACATTTACTCAAGTACTGACGGTAAGTACAAATTTGTACTTTACTTGAGTATTTTCTTTTCATGACACTTTCTACTTCTACTACACTACATCTCAGAAGGAACTATTGTACTTTTTACTTCACTACAATTTCCTGACAGCTTTAGTTACTTTACAAATGAAGATTTTCGCACAAATATGAAGAGCTTTGAGGAATCATAGGACAGAAAATGAATTGGCGTCTATTTTTAATGATCATTTAAGTCATTTTTCATGTACAAACATTTCATGGTTGCAGCTTCAAAGATGTGATGATTTTTTGCTTTTCCTTTTTAATAATTAGAGGTTTGGACTGTTGGTTGGATAAAACAAGCGTTGTGTCACTATTTTCAGAATTTTTACAAACCAAACAGTCAATCGATTAATGTAGAAAATAATCAGCAGATTGATCCATAATGAAAATAATCATTAGTTGCAGTCCGATACCAAATACTTCAAAATGAACTTAAGTAATTATACTTAAGTAACATTTTCAATGGTATTAGTACTTTGACTTAAGTAAAGGACTTGAATATTCTTATTATACTAAGGTGGTAGCAGATACAACTTGTAATGTTTAAGAAATATGAAATATAGAATGTAACATTGAAGTCAAGCCAATACAACATATGTTAAAACATGTACCATTAACGTCTCAGTGTTTTTCAATACACTGTGTTATTTAGTACATTTATCTCTAACTGAAGACCAAAAACCAAGTCATTTCCTAAGCAATGCATTGTGATGTGTGGTTATTTTTTTCAGTTACCTTTATTATGTGTGAATCAATTAAAATTTGACTTATGTTTGTAACTTAGTTATAAATCAATAACTTGTTTAATTTAGAGCTGAAACAATTACTCTATTAATCAATTAGTTAAGCAAAAGAAAATCAGTTGGCAACAACCTGTATTTTGATAATGGCTTAAAAATCTGTTTTTTTTTTCAAGCAGAAACCAAATATCATCTATCAAATATTTGATAATTCCATCTTCTAAAATCGGAGGATTAACTGCTTTTCTCTGCTTTATATCATTTTAAATTGTATATATTTGGGTTATGGACTTTTGGCCACAGACACTTTTCACTATTTTCAGATATTTAATCGACTAAACCATTAATCGAGAAAATAACTGTCAGACTAACTGATAACGGAAATTGTTGCAGCCCTCAATTATTTATATTGTTTAATTGCTGACAGGCTTGAAACTGATGTTAATCTGTTTATACCACTACCAATTTTGTCTTTATCAGTGACTTGCTAAAGTAAAGACAGTTGACCGGGTTTTGGAGCTGATAATGCTCCTCCTAACCCCCACACACAAAAACACACACACACTCACACACACAGTGATGGCTGCAGTGATTAAATTCCTGACCCCCCTGTCGCCTCAGATGGTGTGATATCCCCGTGTCATGTGTTGGAGGGACAGCTCTCTCTCTCTCTCATGCTACAGGACAGATTAGCGCTTCATCAGCCAGAACGTCGAGTCAATCACCACACATTGGACTTTCACATGCTTTCAGACAAACCTCAACACGTTGTCAGCTTTTCAGATTTCTGCAGAGCACTGACCTACAGCATTCACCTTTTCCCTCTACCTAACTCGGCTCTCTCCTCTGACGTGCAGGGACCCCAAGCCAACGTCAGTCCTGCTTGCAATTACCCACAGAGCCCTTATGCTGTCTGGGAAGAATGAAAAGGATTGACGTCTTTCTGGCCATCTGCCGCCCTCCGATTCCTCTCCCATCCCTCACTCTGTCCTGCCTTGTCCATCTCTAACTCTTCTTTGAGAGGATTAAGTGTGTTGGTATCTCTGTGAGTCTTTGTCTCATCAATGTGTAAGCACAGCCTTGTGTGTAATGCGTGCATTTTGTCTGTGTGTTTGTTGCAACTTTTCCATCCAGTAATATCTTTGTCAGCAGGATTTTTCCTCGCGTCTTTAGTCGCCAAACACTGACGTGTGTCCCCTTTCGCCTGCAAATCCCTCCGCAGATTGTGAAAGTTACTTAAGCAGCAGAAAAAACACAAAGGAATATTACACAAAGGTTATTTTAAATAAATCTCTAAGATTTTATTACATACAATATACACACCACGTGGACCTGTGAATCTGAGTTGAGATTTAAGGATGTAGGGAGGCAGTTGATGACATTATATTTAAAATGAAGAAAAGACTGATGAAATTATTTTACAGCAATCAAAAACTCAAAACGATAAGTGAGAGTAAAAGTAAAATAACTAGTAAATTTAGACATACAACAAAATTAAAACAGCATCTTACCTATTACTCATCATTCCAGACACCAGACCACGACAAGAAAATACAAACCGTTAATAATATAGACAATATTAACATCAAAAGTGACTGCTGTCGGGGAAAAAGGAGGTGATGTACAAGAAGAGCACCAAGGATGAAAATGTGAAGAGACGCTATAAAAATAATGTCTGCTGGTTGTATATTTCTTTCATTCACATCAACCTGTTGGTATTCTTTAGGTTATTTAAAGGTATAGTTTGACATTTTGGGAAATACGCTTATTAGCTTGCTTGCCGAGAGTTAAATGAGAAGAACGATGCCACTCTCATGTCAGGATGGTAAATATGAAGCTACAGCAAGCAGCCAGCCACCCTGCTTAGCTTAGTACAAGGTCCAAGGCAGCAAGATCCACCTACCAGCACCTCTAACGCTCACTAGTTAATGTGGTGTATTTCATTTGTTTAATCCGTGTAAAAATGACAAGTTGTGGCTTTACCGACATTTATGTGC
The DNA here is from genome assembly GCA_031216445.1 of Lateolabrax maculatus. NCBI lineage: Eukaryota > Metazoa > Chordata > Actinopteri > Acropomatiformes > Lateolabracidae > Lateolabrax > Lateolabrax maculatus. The sequence continues at coordinate 6,915,858 of CM062216.1, forward strand.
TGGACTATTTCTGTTCAATTAAATTAAATTTATCGTCTAATTCTCTGCAAGAAAGCAAATAAGCATATTTCTTAAATTGTGAAAATATTCCTTTAAGTTTAATCATTTTCACTTCCTGCCATGAACATAAAAGTAGAAGAGAAGGAGTTGAGCAAAGGATCAACTAATAACTCATGGTTGTGCGTTACAAGGCTGGCCTCAACACCAAAATACTTTTTCTTCATCAGGAGCAGACTCATAATTTCTCTCCTGTCAGGCAAATTTAAGGACGTTCAGACATTCAGGAGCATTTTTAGTTTGGTTATGAAATGACAAATCAAGACAGGGATGGAGTTATAAAAAGGAAATGAGTAAACTAGGGAAAAAACTCTCCATTTGAGCTTTCTTTTGTAAGAAACCAGAGAGCAAAAGCCTCAGGCCTGGTTTAAAGGGCCCTTCTCAGGAATGCTACAGGGTGTTGCCATTGCAACATTTTAATATCTATGTATATTAAGCTCAAAGTAAGCTTGTCAATCACTTATCCAACCGTTCTGTTAATCAACTCAAAATACACCACGGTAGTAGTGATGTAACCAGCTAGAAATCTGCTGTGGACCTCAACTGGAATGTAAAAGTGAGGAAATCTGTCGTAAAACGGAAACTAATTGACGGGGAAGATATTTGGTGGTAAAATCCAATCAAGGCAGGTCGCTGGGTGGGATGGTGTGCCTCCGATCATAAGCGGTGTCATCACTCTCCTCGCCGTCGCTTATTTCACACAGAACCCTCTCTCTCTCCTCATCCTCCTCAGTTTCACTCTCTCGCCTCAGCCTCTCCCGTTCCCTGTCTCTCTCTCTGTAGGTGCGAGGCAGCGTGGGAATCTGAGGAGGCAAAGAAGCATAAATGAGAACATGTGGACCAGATAGCTCATAAAATGTTTCACATTTTTTGGGCTTTGATCATTTTACCTGAGAACATAAACAAGGACACAGAATAAACTTGCACAATGTTATCTACTTTTATTTTGCTAATATCAAGATTCTATGCTTCCTGTCTTGTAGATTCACACATTTTAAAGATAAAATAATAAAGTATATACTTAATATAGCTCAATTAGTCATTATTTCTTTGTCTGTGAGTAACTTAGAGAAACCACGTATTTGCTCTGCATTTGTCCATTATACTTTATACAGAATTAACCACATATTTGAGATATGTCTATTTGTCATTTAGCTTTAGACTGGCTACATGATTTTAGAACTCACTTTTTTAGTGACCAAAGAATGAGAGATTTCACTGACTTGAGGTGATATAAAATAGATAAAATGATACCTAAATAAACATAATTCTTTACCAACTGCAATGCAAACTGTCAAACATCCTGGAAAACGTGTAGGGCTGCAACTAACGATTATCTTCCTTGTTGGTTAATCTGAAGACCATTTTCTCGCTTTACTGTTTGGTCTATAAAATGTAGGAAAATATTATCTTCAATTATCTTAAAAATGATTCTTAACGCATAAAAATGAACACCTAACCCATCAGTTCATCTAAAAAATGTATTCTCTGGACAGTGACGATGAAGCTTTCACATTGTAGGACCAGATAAACGGTCTTGAAATGTGGAGGTGACTCTTGAAATGGGACACACAGTGAAAGCTAAAGAGTTATCATAAAGTCTCCATTACTCAACACACTTTATCTTAAAGCACTCGCATGGAGTACTGCAGTAAACAACAGAATGCCCTGAAGATATGTGGATGATTTAGGGGTCCACTGTATGTTCTTATTACTTAACAGATACAAAGACATGGTGTATGTCTTCAAAGTAAATTTGAAGTATCCCTGTATCATAGAGGAACATGTATTCTGTGGCATTAGAAGCAGAAGAAGCAGCAGAGGGTAGATACCTGGTTATCGTGGCTGGGCAGGGCGCAGTAGCCCGGCTCCGTCCTGCGGAGGAGGCGTGGAGAATGAGTGTGGAAAGGCCGGGGGGAATGGGAGCAGACGGAGCGCGGGGAGGGAGAGCGGATGGAGCGCGGTGACGGGGATCGGACGGAGCGGGACGGTGAGTAAGTGATGGAGTGGGACTGGGAGAGAACGTGGCCGTGGTGGTTCTGTTTGGGCGGGCGAGGGGAGCGGGGGGGCAGGTCGGGCGGTTTGAGAGGGTCGACCAGGTCCATCTCTGTGAGGATCGGGGGCGGCGGGATGAAATCGAGCTCCTCCGGCGGGAGAATTTGCATGTCCGCCGCGTCAAGTTCAGCGAGCTCCGCCCTGGACAAGTGGTCCACGATCCCGGCACCGAATGAGTCGCCCACCACATTGATGGAGGTACGCATTCTGTCACTGGGTGCACAAACAATATCAGTGAGCCGCCAAGAACTGAATAACACCAATACCTTTATAAGCCCTCTCACAAATGTCACTGCTCCAACTGAAAAAGCTCAGGAGCAGAAGCTGAGAGCGTCAGCGCAGTGATGACCTAATCTCTGCTGTTCACCGCTCATACACCCTCCGCCTATCAGACACCTGACTCACAGCAGCCAGTCGACAGCGATGAGCAGACTGATGTCCTGAGTAGGCAGGCCCACGGCCGTCAGGATCAGCAGCATGGTGACCAGTCCAGCACTGGGAATACTGGCAGCTCCAACACTGGCCAGGGTGGCAGTCATACTGGGGAGGAGAAAAGAAGACATTTTTCAGAAAGGACCTGGGAAAAACGGACTCCACTTTAGACAACTAACACTGACTTAGGTGTACTAAAATCTTTACATTGCCTGTTGTTTTGTTAGATGTTGCACTTGAACTCACCACAAAGAACGCAGAAAGCAGTAGGCATGCCTAAATTATCAGATTTGTACTGTATGTAAAAGAAAACTCAAAGACCAAAAACCAAACCAGACATAGTCCAAGACTTTCACACCATTGTTAATTAACATATTTAACTTTACACTTAATATGCTTGATACATTGCTTTGCACTGGTAAGACTGTGGAGAAAGTAGACATGCAAATTAAAATACACTTCAAATGTTTGATTCTCTAGTCTGGACAGCCAATCAGAGAACTACCTTTCATCAACTTCCTGCCTTCCTGCTGATTCAGTATTCTTAGTCATCCGAATCGCTGTCAGTGAACTCAATTAGTCCAATTAACTTGATGTGTCCGAGCCCGAAAAGGAATTTGATGTATGTGTTGTGCTTTCTAGTGAACGCAGTCGCTGACAGTGAAAGTACAGATATCTGGCAAATATCTCCTCCAACCGATAGAATTATCCCACGTAAACATGGTAGTTTTTCATATGACATGACGTAATTAAGCCCCATTGGCATTATTTGCTAAATTATGATTATACATCAACAAACTTGCAATCCATGAGTTCTAGTATAATGTATAATCTAATAAAAGTCTGAAAATAATTGTTGAATGTTTGTTGAATTTTGATATTTTAGAAAGTCTGTCTATAGCAGCCCCTGTTAGGAAATGATGGAAATGACCTATAAACTGGATTAAATGTTTCTTTTCAAAAAGTTTTAGATCATAATACTTATTTAAATTGGCATTTCTATGACCAATAGTTCAACAGGTAACAGGTTCTACATGATCTCCCGGTCATATTTCTTGGCAAAAGCAGTTGAAAAAAAGTATATTCCCTTTATACATTTCAGTGTTTTGTACAGGTTTAAAAAAGAGATGCCACCGCAGTAATGGCAGGTTATTTTAGTTCTGCCCTCAAGCTGGATTCTTCTATAGGATAAGGGGTTTAGTACAGGTACAGTTACTTTAACATTATAGAAAATATTTCATTTTTCTCCATTGCAAAGATACATGCAGATAATTGCGGAAATGTGAGTTTTTGGTATAACATTTTCATAATGAGACAGAATAAAAAAATACATAAAACCCTACTCTGCCTGAAACGTTCGCCATTTTTGAAAGTTAACATCACGGTTTGGTGTAATTTTGTGGTTTGCAGTTGCAGAGCCAGGTCATATAGCCACAACCTGGTATTTACATGTGTTAATTTGACCACATCATATGCGCAACATTTGTATCAAAGTGCTAATCTGACAAAGAAACGCTTATTGCCGTTCCTCCATCCACAACAAACAAACAAAATCTCGTAATGTTTTCCAACTTCTTTTGAGACTTAAATCTTTAATGCCCCAAAGAATGCTGCTTGTCGTGACATGTCTGCAATTACAGGAATTATCAGTCCATGTTGGTCCCAGATGTGACTGCAGGCCAGTTTGGACACTGTTTTAAACTATGATGTTTACTGCATGATGCTATTCATCTGATCTCATGAGCTCTGCATTACATCTCAATCCCTTTTGACAAACTGCAGCACCGACCATCACCCCACTGTGAGTGGGAGATGAAGTGGGTCATTCGAGAGATTTACACACCTCACATGGAGCTTATTTTAGAAAAATTCACCACACATGATACAGTACAATAGTCACAGTCATACAGAACTTTTGAAAATTAGATTTTGGAATTTGGTGCAAAACAGCCATTGATGAAAGACACACAATAAACAACTTCAAAGTGCTGAGCGTCATTTGTAACCCGCGGCCGCAACAGGCAGAGTCTGATCCAAGTAGACTGGATCCAATCAGACTTAAATGTTTGCTGAAACCTCAGAATGGGAAACGAATATCTCATTACTTACTGCATGCTGAGGCTGCCGTACATCACTGCCTCAATCTGATGTAAATCATGAAAATGTCTTTGGATTTTAATTTAGTCTCTTATTTTCTTGTTTTGACTGCACAGTTACATAGGGAAGGTTTTAATACAATTTAGACTTACACAGCAAGTGGCCCTTTAAAATGAACAGAATTTGTACAATTTTGCTGCATTAAGATCAAAACGATGAGATCATGTCATGTGACTTTCAGTTGGGTACTTACTATAAAATCTACTTACTATAAAACTTACACACACACACATATATAACAACTTAATCTTAATTTAAATTGCTTATTGTTCCTTCACTTGGGTGTTTCAGCTTCACTGTGCAGAATGATATCTGTGCACAGTTTGACAGTAGAAGGCTGTTTTCACATTCATCTGCTGAAGGAAAGTTTCTCTGTGCTCAACTTAAATCTCTGCCTCTTATTTAAGATTATTATTTTCTGGACTTTCTGATTTATTTGATAGAGACAGAGAGACAGGAAAGGCAGAAAGAGACAGAGAGGGGGGATGACATACAGCAAATGGCCCCCGGGCCGGACTCGAACCCAGTGAACTACTGGGGAGCCCCTTGAATCTCAGTTTAACACGTGTATGTACCAAAACACAAATTTGTTTTAACATTTGTCTGAAGGACATCTTTGAGTAATTTAATTTCACTGTGTGTACGTTTGATTGTATTTGAAATGTTTCCTGTAACAGTAAAGTTGAACAAGCCTCATCCTCACCAATCCACACATATTTGTAAAGAAACATCACGTGGCACGTGTGCAGAGGCCATCCACCACGTGCTTTACCTGACGGTGATGATCTGTCCGGTGTCCAGGGTGATGTCATTCATTTGGGCAATAAAGATGGCTGCCACGGCCTCATACAAGGCAGTGCCGTCCATGTTAATGGTAGCACCTATGGGCAGCACGAAGCGAGTCACACGCTTATCAATCTTCAGATTTTCCTCCAGGCAGCGGAAGGTGACGGGTAACGTCCCTGCACTGAGAAAAGAAGGTCCCACAAGATGCAGAGTTAGAGGGAAAAAAACGGTCCGGATGTACAAAGAACAGGAGCAAAGTTGCGGATGGACATGAAATAGGTAGACAGGTGGTGAAAGACAAAAGTGCAGAGGTGAGGAGGGAGGTGAGGGGGTAAAGTTGGGGTGAAAAAAAAAAAAAAAAAAGAAGAAATTTGAGTCGGCTGAAAGCCTCCTCCTAACAGCTGGCGTTGGCCACTGTTGCAATCCTCCAACATGTGAATTAGAGGAATTTGATTCCCGGCCCTGGTAAGCTCAGGTCATTATATAATTAGATAAAATGTTGATAGGATTACCCATATTCACTAAAGCCTCAGTAATGTGCCAAAATGACAGTTGGTTTCAGCAGCGATGCAGAGTCCCAGGCAGGCCGAGCCAAGCCGAGCCAGGCAGGATACAGAGGGGCCAGTTTGGCTGGTGACGACTAATCCGAAAGCTTAGACATTTACAACACGGGATCTGATAGCCTGTGCTTACACACATTTGGCTCTGCTGTCCTGTTGTGTCGGTTCATTTGTGTAAATACATAGTATTTATAGTATTCATAGAGTTTTGCCTTAAGCCTTTTCAGATTTAACCCAAATAGCTGAAAGTGAGTAGCAGGCTCCGCCGATCAATCATAGTAACTACAGCAGCTGCTCGAGGAATAGATGTTGTAAAAGAAACATGTGACACACATGTGTTAACACATGCCAAAACAGAGAACTTCCACACACAGATACACACTTCCTGCAGGCGGTCCTACCTGCTAGCGGTGCCCAAAGCCGTGATCCAAGCCTGGAAGATTCCAGAGTAGAAAGTGAAGGGGCTTTTTCTGGTGATAGCGAAGAATATAGCAGGTAGGATCAAGCCGCCGTGGATCACCAGGCCCACGATGACGGTCACCATGTACATGCCCAGCTGCCTGGCCACCACCTCCAGGTCTCCGATGGCCGCAATTTTCCCCGCAATCAGAGAGGCAATGCCAACAGGAGAGTACCTGAGCACAGAGTTAGGAAGACACATCAGAGCTGAAACGATTGAAATGGAATTGACTGTGATTTACTTTCTATTATACTTCATTACCTTTTAACGCCTTATGTTTTTTTATCCTTTATAAGGCTGACTGATTAAGTATATATCTATATACTTATATTTATATATATATATATTTTATCACTGCATTAAGCCAGATTATGAATCGATCTGTAATTTCTTTTCTATTTTCATAATTTCTTGTATGATGTATTTATTGTGGTGTATTAAAAAAAACATACGTTGCTTTAGATGTTTCTTAAGGGGAAAAAACAACTAATTAATCTTTTTCAATAATGTGCGTTTATTGTCTCAATTGATTGTTTGATTGCTTGGTCTGTAAAACATCAGAAATTTATAAAAAGGTATATGCTAGGGATGCATTTATATGCCAATTTTTGCCAAAACCAATTTGTTAATTCAATCATGTACGTTTGAAATGTCAGGCGAACATCTAATAAATCTTCATCCACTGTCAAAGGAGCGCTTTTCACTACGAGAGGACATGACACATTCTTGGAGCTCTGGTTTCCAGCTTTGGAGTGCAGTTGTTCCCGTTCATGAATACAAGCTGCTGTGGCACGCATGAATTAAAGCGGTGTTCGCCTTTACGCCCTTTAGGGTCCGAGTCGGAGCAGGTCCCATCGAGACAGCGGCCTGCTCTCCCAGGTCAGCTGCGCGCTGAACCCCGAGCCTGGCATTCAGTGACAGTTGTTTGGTGGAGTACGCCTTGTATATGATCTGATGGATGTGTTCCTTGTATGATACGTGTTTTTGTATACACTGGACTCTGTGTTTGGCTAGCTCCATAGGCCCGTGAGTAATTTGTTTATACTGTGTGAGTGATACGAACAAGGACACAATTCCTTTGGTGTCCAGCTGCACATGTAGATGGCCTAGGAGAGCTGCAATACAAGCATCCTGCTGTTTGTCTTCCAACCGCCTACCCCGGCTCCCCCCTTCCCTTCCCGTCCCTGCTCTCTCAGTGCCACTACACTCTCTTTCTCTGTGCGAGTAGCCGGGGTCCTGCGAAGTCTCAAGGCGCGCACTGCTCTCTGAAGATGTGCTCTCACGCGCATCTTTCCACGTCCCGCTGTCCCTCCCACCCGCATCTGCTTTCTGCTCTGCTGCCAAGTGGCTCCTCTGCCGTCGGTGGATCCATTACATTTTGGAAATCTTCCACCTCGGCTCCCCTGGGAGCCCCGAACATTGTTCCAGGCCCTGGCTCCTGCTACTCCCGAGCATACCACAGACTCCAGCATGTGCCAGGGAAACCCTCTCTCTTTGTTTCTCTCTCTTTCCATCTGTCTGTGTCCTTCACTAACACGCGTTCTCCCCTTTCCTCTTCCCTTGTCTCCTATTTACTCTTCGATGTCCGACACTGGTGCTTGTTCCCACAATTTGTCTCACGTACACAGTCTTTGCCTTATCCATCACTGTCACTGACCTCTGTGTGTGGTATCTCCAGAATGTCAAAGCAATGCAGCCGTTGGCCCACATGAGCAAAAACAGAGACACACGTTGTGCATGCTTGCAAAATCACCCGTATGCGCACGCAAACTCACACGGGGGAAAACAAGACACTGACCACATGATCATGGAAACCATCGTCATGATAATCTCGTTGAGGACATTGAAGAAGTCGCACATGACCTTGCCCCGCTCGCCCATCCTGCCCATGCAGATCCCAAAGGTGATGAAGAAGCCAATCAAGCCTTCAGGAAGACACAAAACAGCATGTGACTGGAGACTCCAACATGCAGTTGAGTTAAGTAGCAAACATCAGTAAAATGTAAACTTAATGCGATGCGATAATTGGACAAAGCTTCAAACCTTCCAAAGAAGAAAACAGTGGAACATCAGCTCAGTCGTCAACTCACCGAGGACGTTCATGCCCCATTTGTATTCCAGTTTCTTCTTGTTCACTAAGATGGGCTCAGTTTGGTTTGGTACTGTGACCGGCACCTTTTTCAGCACCGTCTGAACCTGGAGGGATGACACAACGACATTCAGATTGATCAGGGGTTCAGACTATAACCTAACAGACATGAGTCCAATTCACAACCGGATTTTGTAACTAACACTGTGTGTGAGCATACAAGGCAGCTGCGCAATTATCTCAGATCTGTGTTTAAGGAAAAGGAAAAACAGAGAACAAGAGATTCTCACATAAAGACAACAAAGGGAAAGAAACAGAGACACGAAGGTTAAAAGGGGAAGGACGAGTCCTTCCTGCAAAAGCAATTATGCCTTTTATGACTTCAATGAATCCCTGATGAGTGCAAACAAAAGAAGCAGTAAAACAGAGATGCAGACAGAAAAGAGAGAGATGTGAAGAAAGGCATAAAAAAGGGGAAAAAACAGAATACCACAGGGAGAAGAAGAGAGAGCAGGAGTCTATAAGATGGTGCTCAGCAGTGCATCCTGTTCACTGTGGTAAATAAGGCATTACAGATGTAAAGAGATTAGCAGTAGCAGAAGGCCTGACCCTCACCCAGTCCAACACTGACAACTACTTCTAATCATTCAGACACACAAACATAACAAAGAGAAGAGCAGGACAAAAACAGGATTTGGACAGAAGAAGGCAACTGTCATATCATGATTGAGACTTGGATTATCGTTTAACCAGAATTCCCGCCTCGCAGCTGTATGCCTCCGCCAATCAGTCGAGTTACAGTTTACATCCATGTCTGTCCAGACTCATAATATATGTAGTGAAGACTTAATAAATAACTTAATAAAATGTATTGAGTATATTTTTTGGCAAAACAGAAGTTATCACTATATTGACATATAGGATTCCAGTGAATAATTTTCACTAAGAAAGCATGCTGTCTTCAATTAGAGACTACTAGATATTTTATATATCAGAGGGGTGTAAGTTCATTGAGAGAAACAAAAAAACTGATATTCTATGATTGGTCAATGAAGCTGATTCTGAAAGAACACAAAGTTGACAGTAGACAATGCTTGACGTAGATGCTTCACACACATCTTCAACCCGGCAGCACAGAAGATCTATACACCCACCACAGTTTTTGTCATAATTAGCGTATGACTTCTTGAGTTTAAGCTAAAAACATTTTCTGTGAGGTCACAGTGACCTTGACCTTTGACCACCAAATTCTAATCAGTTCAGTTTTTGTGCCAAATATAATGAAATTCCCTCCAGGCGTCCCTGAGATCACGTTCACGAAAATGGGATAGATGTGAGGGCACAGTGACCTTTGACATATGACCACCAAATTCGAATGATTTCATCCTTGAGTCCAAGTGGACTAATTTGTGCCAAATTTGAAGAAATTCCCTCAAGGCGTTCCTGAGATAATACGTTCACGAGAATGGGATGGACGAACAACCCCAAAACATAATTTCTCTGGCCACGGCTGTTGGCAGTGTCAACAAGTCCCCATTAAGGAGTCACGTGATCATACCTGAGGCAGGGAGGATAGTACAAGCATGCCTGCCTGGAAATGCCCCCCCCAATGCAATTACTTAGCCCTAAAGTGGCAACAGACACTTAACTTTTCCCTGTTAAGCCCCTCTAGAATGTACAATTGGTATTGTTGTTTGCACAGCTGTCGCAAAAAGACAACCGGATTGCTTCACATATTCAAACATCTGTTTACAAAAGACCACTGCGAGAAAAATGTGTTCCTTATTGCTTGTTGACCAAGACGGGGCACGTACTCAGCGCCAGGCTCAGTGTCTCCAGATTCTGTAAATTAGTAGTTATCTGCCGATTTGTTTAAAGTCTGTTCACTCAGAACAGTCTTGTGTTCACATCGTACGGTCGACAGGGGCTTATGGACATCGGATCATGCAATTCTGACAATTTAATCGGCTATCTACAGCTTGTTCCAGAGATCACCAAGGCAACAGAAGCTGCAACCCGGCTCCGCTGTCCGGAGGTGCTCGCATGTGGCCTTGAGACTGTAGACAAAGAGTACCTCAACTCTACCCAACATTTTCCTCGCCAATGTTTTGGTTTCTGGCAAACAAAATGTATAAGTGGCAGCTGCGGATCACCACTCAGAAAAGTATTCTAGACTGCAACATCATGATTGCCCGGTGGCAGACAAGGCTTATAGGGAACCAACCTAAACGCAAATGGTGTCATTATTCTGGAGCCATTACATTGTGCAATCAATATTTACTTCATAATAAGCTAAAGCCAAAAAGTTGTCCATTGCCACTTTAATGATTTGATTTGATCCTAATAATTTAGTTCTCTTTGAATCACACTCACAAAACTGAAAGAAATCTAAAAAGAACTGAAAATAAAATAAAACTGCTCTGCGTCTTGAACTTAGATTCCTGCCTCATCTGTGGATCTTTATAACACACACAGCATAACCCACTAGACCTTATATTTAGAATCTAACAGCTGGCTATCTACTGACTCCTCCCATCCACCATTAGCCAACTGACCATTATTGTAACTTGGTATTCAGATGGAAAATTACAATCTTATTTTTGAAAAAAATTGTTTGGTATGTAAAACGGCCAGAAAAAAACTACATAATCCACATATAAACTAAACATGTTCAAATTGCAATAGTATGAAAAACAGACTGAACAAAAAGTAAGCATTGGCCTTGGCCTTTTGGTGCTTTTATTCACCCCAGACACATGTAGAAAACATTTTGTGTGGAGTTTGGAGGACAACCCGATTCTCTAGAGAACCACTAGTCGTTAACAACTCTCTGTAGTTCTGTCATTCTGTCATACTACTCACTTAATACCTTGTACAGACTACTGGCTTCAATGGTTTTCTTTCTTGTGAACCATTAACACAAAGCAACATCTACTTGCGACCCTCCATCACAAGATGAACGACTTTGAGATGTCAGCAGTTGAATCAAAGAGTGATTTTCCCATATTAGTGTTTCATTTGAAAACTTTGCTGAGGGATGAAAAGATAAAACACTACAGTATTTCTCAATATTCCAATATTCATCTCACATCCCTTTAGATTCATCTTGCGACCCCCTGTGGATATATACAGTCTATGGTCCCGACCCACAAGAAGGACTTCCTGTCCATGCTGGCTTAAAGGCTGGGCTCCAAAGTTAATTTTTGACCTTGGAAACATAATCTTCATTTGCTGACGAAGATCACGTGATTCGATCGAAAGTCCCAGAACAGCCACTTAATAGACATTGTAATGAGATTGTTTAGTCAACGGCTGAATAAACTTTGAATCTTAAATGGATAATACTTATTCATGTTACAGTGCTAAAACTTCTGAATAGCATTTAGTATTTCTGGACACTAAAACAGTTTCAAGCCTTTTTTATTTATTTATATTTCATGTAATAGGTCACTAAAAGGTTAAATGATGCAGATTTCATTATAGTAAAGGATTTATAACCTGACACACCAAGAACTTCTGTCATGCTAGAAGTGGAAAGCAATGACTTACAAATAACTAATTGCTATTAAAAGACCAGCATTGGCCAAACAACATGTCATTTCTGACCTTTATCCTATATCTGTTAGATTTGTTTTTTGATGCATGCAACCCTATAGTGTGCACAGACGAAGAGCAAGAGCTACCTGTTGGAAGCAGGCCTGCACCAGGTTCTCAGGGAAGAGGTTTCTGATCAGATCGAGGAAGGCGTCTATACTGCTGACCTCCTGGTTCTTCGGGACTGAGGTTGACGTGCCTCCCCTCAGTTTGGGGTTCCCCGGGTGGATCCCCAACACCAGGATGACCCCGAGGATGGCAGCGATTATAGTGGTGGACATGTAGTACACCATGGCTCGGCTACCCATCCTGCCACTGGAGCGGGCGTCTAGGCCGGCCAGCCCTGACAGAGACAGATGACCATGAGTGTTTGCACTCACCGTGTACACATCGTGTACTGTGAATGCAACTACGTTCAGAACTTCAGTATGTGAACTTGTACATGTACAGGTAACATGTCAAAATGCTGATATTTAGCATGTAACGTTTAACATTTTAGTTTTAAGTACTGTGCATGTGGGCATACATACTTACTTACAGTGTGTTAGCATTAAGCATGCACTATTAGGATCACCTTTAAATTACAGGCTGAAAGTGTTCAGTCGTTAGTTTTAGAAGTATCTCATCATGAAGCAAAGAGCTGCAAGAATTAAAAATTTGACTGTTTAGTGTTGCTATGAAAGGTCATTAGGATTCATCCTCTTGATGCATGAATGTGATGAGGTCATGAATTATACTCTAAAAGAAAATGCTGGTCTGACGGACCAACGGACATTACTTTGAGCATAAAGAAAATATTTTATTTGTCAGTTTAAATCCAAACGAAAAAAATACCTGTACACATTGGCCCGGGCTTGCAGTACTGTACATTGCTTCTGTGTCTACGCTTGCATGTGTGTGTAGTGGCACACCTGTGATAAGGCTGGAGATGATGAGAGGCAGGATGAGCATCTTCAGCATCCTCATGAGGATATCTCCAGGGAAGGAAACCATGGTGAGGGCGGAGTTGTCCGTCACGGCCATGTACCGGAGCAGCATCCCAAACGCCACTCCCATAACAACACCTGAGGAGAGGTGAGGAGAATGTGTTTTTTGGAAAGAAATAATGTTGATTTTCCAAGTAGGGATAGATGATATCATAAATATCTTACAGAACTATATGTTGATAGACCCTCCGTTTCTCAGTTTTTCATGAACTCACTGGCCTACTTTTCTTCCCCCCGTTTTACATCTGACATGTAAGACCTCTGACTAATGAGACCCGTCTACTGTAATGTAAACAGGTTTAAATAGGGGTTTAATCTGGGTGACAAATGATGGACGAAAATAACATACTTCTGGACTTTGTAGGGGGGTTTTTTGACAAAGAACACAGCTATGCAGAAGCATACTGAAGTGTTTATAGAGGCAGAGTAAAGACAACAACAAGCCTAAAATGTCTCATGGGAAAATTGAGTCTGTACATCTAGGATTCTGCAGGTTTATTTTTTTTCATATATTTTTATAACAAATTCAATTCAATTAGTAAAAAATGGGGGAATTTGGGATGTTAAATTATGTTAACCAAAGGCAGAGAGAAGGCTTGTTTTTTCAAATATTTCTTGGAGTCTTTCTGTAACTTCTATTCTATTTTTAACAACAACTAATCTAGCTTTCAGAAGCTGATGGAGATGGTCTGCAGTTAAACACACAGAATAGTATCAGGAGATAGCCTGAGTTTCCCAGTCCATGCCTACCCAGAACAGTGAGTCCCAGCAGCAGACTGTGCGTGTTGCGGCTGCAGTGGCCAGCATCTTTATACGCAACCTCTGTGTTGTCATCTCGCTGGTTTTCTTCTTTCTCCTTCACCTTGTTTGAGTTGGACTGGTTGGCTGTCGACTGGTTTGTCATCCTGCCTGTGTAGACAGCGTGAGAGATGGGTTTACCGCTGGGAACATACATGCTTCAACATCATTCAGCACGTGCTGGCCTGCAAAGTATTCACTGTTGGTTATTGATGCACCAATGGCTCTTACACTGATTTGTCAAACGAAAAGACGCTGGACTGTTTATAGACTATCTTAACAAAGCATTATTCTCCTGTGGCAAGTGAAGACTCACATTGTTGCAGTTCTGTGGCTGACTCTGTTCTTAGGGGGGTTAAAAACAACCAGGGCTACCTACCACTCACTCACACTACAGGAATGTAAGGAAAGTAAAGAAGCATGACTGCAGGCAACCCAAACACAGCAGGCGGTGGCTAAACAGGACATGAAGAAACAACTGAAGAGATGTAATCTGTAATCGCCTTCTAAATGGAAGAGGCAGAAACTACAAGGAATCTAAATACAACACAATATGGAGTTGCTGATAAAGGAAGATATATAGCTGATGAGTGTGATAAAGAAACAATCAGCTAGGGGCCATGAGGTGTGTCTGATTAGTACAGACCTGGGCAAGGGCTTGAGTGGCAGCTACTTTTTACTTAGGAACAGCGGTGCTTTAAGTTAAATTATAATGTCAGCATGCTAACGTGCTCACAACGACATGTTAATGTTTAGCAGGTAGAATGTTTACCATGTTCACCATCTTAGTCTTTGTGTCTTACTATGTTAACATTTGCTAATTGGCCCTCAAATCAAAATACATCTGAAGCTGATGGCAATGTCGTTAATTTGCAGGTATTTGGTCGTAAACCAAAGTATTAAACAAGTACACATTTTGACCCAATGATAGACTAGATGAAAAGTCAGGGGATCACCAAAGTAATCCTCTGGGGATCATGAATGTTTGTATAAAGTGTTATGGCAATCCATCCAATAGTAGTTGAGCTATTTCAGTCTGGACCAAAGTGGTAGGCCGACCAACTGCCACTGTCATGCCTCGAGCCACAGCACTAGCATTGCTGAAAAGGATAATCTGGCAATGATGAAATTCAGATATGATCTCCGTCCAAATGCAATTCAGTAGCACAAATAAATATAGAAAGTCCAATAAAAAACTGTTACTAATTATCACTCAAAGTCTATTTTAGCTCCTGTGAGGATTGTTATGTAAGCAATAAAATTTTCCTCCAAGACAAAGTCATCACCTTCAACATGAAGAAAGAGTCAACCAGTAAGAATGCATCCACTGTCCAAGAACACTACACACTTCAGGAACCCCACCGCCACCATCTCTAAACATTAATCGTATATAAACACATCTGGAGAGCGGTGCAGCCATGCCAAATCCTTGTCAGAAGTGTGAATGTCACATTTACAAACAGTCTGACTCAGTGAGACAATTGCAATCAGACATGATTATAATCCATCAACCGAGTGGATGGCATTGTTGGACACGTTAAAAAAAAGCACAGTAGGCAAGGGGAGCACAAAAGATGTTACCTACTAGTTTATCTGCTTTCACGCTATCACCTCCACTCTGTCACCTCCTGCCCCCTCCAGACATATATCTGCCCCTTTCTAGTCCCTGCAGCAGTCGCCAGTCCAGACACAAAGTCGGATTGCCAGCGTGATCAGAAATTGTATATTTTGGGGGCGGAGAATGTCCTGCTACGTTTCAATTGCAAAGATATAATCCTCGGTGAACGGAGTACAGAGGAGACGAGGGGGAGGGTGTTCCACTGTTGTAGTCTTCACAAATCCTCTTTTCAGTCCTTATGTCATTCCAAGCATGAACATTGTTTGGTAACATCCATCGACCACATGAGCTTCAGTTATATTACAGGCTGGGCGGGGGGTGGGGGGGGGGGGGTATAGTTTAGAATATAAAGAGAAAAGGTCATGAACTTCCCACTCTACATGTATAAGGCAATTTAAGCCCCAGTTAAATGACTCAGAGTAAGGATGATTGTCATCCTCTCTGGCAGTGAAAGCTGAATTTTAAACCTTTGTTCCCTGAGCAGGTCAGATGGAGGCCCTGAAATAATGAAGCAACAGCATGTGTCCTGAGAGGAGGGCGGCGCTGAGGAGTATAAGCTGCAAGGACATACTCAAGGACCTGAAGCTGCTCTGCAAATCTGTCTTCCTTTCCCCAGCAGACAGATTATTTTCCTGCTCCAGGAAATGTCAGAGCTGCCTCGAGACGAAACGTAGCTGGCCTCTAGGAACCGTCTCTTACGTGGCTTTCCTGGTGGCTCTGCTTAACTGAGGAAAACAGAAACTATTTACAGCCTTGCAAAGTTGACTTTGACTCCTACGTTTCTAATGTCTGCCTGAAAAGTACTTACCAAAGTACAGTTTATAGGCAGACAAGAAACAAATGCTGATCGGGGTATCGACTGGCCATAGACACGCCCGTTACATTATATTGCAGCTTAGTATCCCTAATAAAACACAGCGGCTCAAGTCAGCGGGTTTGGACTGTTTGGTCAGGCAGTTTACAGTAAATCCTGGATTTAGTAGCAACATCACACAGGTATTACTACTCTGCCAGGTAGGCTGCTGACCAGGAGGCATTCCACTTTGAAGGGAAGCCTAGTCTTTGAGCGAGAGAGAGCTTTGGAAACACATGTTAGTGATGAGAGCTGAAGCGTAAGGGACTTCAAAGTGAGTCGAGCTTGGAGCAAAGAAACGAGAAAGTGACTCCGGCTGGTATGGTAGTGATGGCGTAGCTGTTTACGTGCCCTCATGGGCCAAATACAGCGGCCAGACAGAAAGTCTCCCGCAGTGACTCTCAAAGTAAGGACGACTGCATAAACGTCAGTGTCCCCAATACTTTTGCAGTCCATCAGATGTGCGATGATGACCTAGGCAGTGCGTGATAACCATCACAATCAGTCTCCACATGCAGCCATGTACTTACGACACATCTTCTTAATCGTCATGGTTTCCAGGACGATGGGCCGCGATGACAGACTGACTTAATCTCCCAGAAGAGCAGGCTCTGATTGCTGTAAATGAGCCCAAGCTGCTGTAGATAAAGGTGCACATACCATCAGAGCAGGACGCCACAGACTACCTTCGTACTCGTCTCAGTCCGGCTGTCACAGGCTCGTCAGTGTTAACCACCCCAGCCCTTTCCCCCTATGTACTTATAGTGTTCCACATTAATGATCCAACCAGGTCTCCAGCCAATCGCTGATGTTTGTTCAAGAGATCAAACAGATGCACGTTGGATAAACATACACTGATAACTCCCCCCTCCCTCCCAATCTGATCTTAACTTAGACATCGCAGTTGGTTTCAGTAGCTAAAAATCAACTTATGAATATGAATGTGGTTTGACTGATTGTTTCTGTACGTGTTTATATGTGTCTTTATAGCCACTAGAAATACAGCAATTAATATACATTTGTTGTTACCTTTTACGTTTGATCTAGCTTGAATTATTTATTGCAGGCATCAGGATTATATCTACTTTTAAACAAAAGTGAATACAAATAGCCCTGAAATGATGAATTGATTAGACAGAAAAATGATATGCAATTTTTTAAACAATTCATAAATTGCTTTAGTCACTTTTCAAGAAAAAATTGTGAAAAAATGCCAAACATTTTTTGTTTCCAACTTTTCACGTGAGATGAGTTGCTGCTTGTCTAATTTGTGGAACTTTAACAACAACATACGGTGGTTTCCCATCATTCAAGATGAATAAAAATGTATTTTGTATATTATTATATTTACAGATAGACACTAAACTGCTCACTGAAGATGTGAAACATGTTTACTTAAAATGTAGATTCTCTTTAAATTTATAAGTGTCTATACTGAAATATATTGTTTAAAAGGCATCTCTGTATGTGTGTGTGTGTTTGCAACTGTGTGCGGGTGTCTGTGTGTCTCAGAGGATTATGTCCAATGGTTGATTGTTTGGTGTGAGCTTTGCAAAGGGATCGAGATGTAATCCCCACCCCGCCCCTCCATCCTCCCCTTGTTCAGCCGAGGGAGATGAGGATGGTCACAGCAGCACCACAACACACTCATCACATATCACCACTGGTATCAAGCACACACATGCTGCTCTGCGTGAATCCGTGTGAGAATTTAAGTGTTTGGCTATCTTGACCAAAAGTATATCATTAGGCAAAATCATGAAATCAATGTACCGTGCCATTCCGCATTCATGACAAATGAGACATGCATGGACAGACGCCGACTTGGAATTTTTCTTCAATTACATGCATCCTCACTTAAAATTGATCAAAGCTAAAACACTAAATACATAAAGAGATTGGAAAGGATTCTGATTTAATAACGGGACACAATATTGGTTTCAGATTCAGTAGAAATGTTGTCAAATCTCAAACTGTGTGTTGGAAGGGCCGCTGCTTGTGTTCGTCATGGGTTACTGTTACAACGGCAGTAACAAACGTTAAGTACAAAGTGTAAGTACATGCTAAATGTTAAACTGATACTAGTTGAATCAAATGTGAGTATCCACGCACAGAGCGGTACTTAAATCCTTCAACACATACTGCCATCAAACTCTGGTGCATGGCTTTAGCTGCAGCAGGAGGGTTAGACGGTGTGTGTATTGACCCTCTCAGTGAAGGTCAGTGTCAATCACATCTGGACTGCACTCAGTCCATCAGTGGTTGGTTGTAACCACACAAGGGTCAGTACGTGTCCTCACTTGGCATGTTTTAACGCCTTATGAGTTTTTTTGCTGCTCGACCTTTCACTAAAACCAGGAAAAGAGATCACATGACTTCGCTTGTAGTGTCACTACACCAGTTGCCTGGTATTATTGAATAAATATTTCATATATATAAGTAGAAGTATAATTGTATAGGTTACATTTAAGGGACATCGTGGCTAGGTAAAACTTGACCTGTAGTTCTAGTCTATAGTGTCATTACAACTACCAGGAGCTCAATACGAAATCTTTAAATGTCCTATTTTGTTGGTTCCACAGTCCAAAACCCAAAGATACTTATTTTACAGTGATATAAAACTGATGAGAAAATCCTGATATGTGAGAAGCTGATAAATGACTTAAATCATTAATTATCAAAACGTTCAACTCATTGAATGTTTTAGCATTAAATAGTGTAGATGTTTAGACAGAAATGGAGAGGCGGTGCAGGCAAAAACCTTCGGGAAAAATGTTTGTTTGTGTGTGTGTGATTGTCAGTATTTGAGATTGACTGGAGTGAGTGAGATTAGTCTCTCAATTATTTTTTCAATTAATCGTATACTCTACAAAATGTCAAAAAACATTAAAATCTCAGTGTGACATCTTTAAATGTCTTGTCTTGCCGAATAAAAGTCCAACACACAAAGATATTCAAATTGCAATGATGTACAACGGAGAAATTTTTGAGAAGCTGGGCTCATCAAATTGCTGACATTTTCTCTTGATAAATGACTGAAAACATTAATAGATCATCAAAAATGTTTACTTTGATCAACTAATTGATTAATTGACTAAACATTTTTGCACTAAATGGATGACTGGCAAGAAACAGAGGAGCAGATGCAGCCAGAAACCTTCAGGGAAAACATTTGTGCGTGTGTGACTGTCAGTATTTGTGATTGGGTGTACATGGAGTGTGGGTGAGAGAAAACACTGTGTGTGTGTGTGTGTGTGTGTGTGTGATTTAGTCTGCATCTGTATGTGTATGTGTGTGTCCACACATGTCAGGCACACGCCCTCCTCCCTCCCCTGCTCTCGGACGATAATCTGAGTGTATTAATCTGTTGTTTGAACTCCTTAAGCACAGACTGTCTATCACATCTGCTCTCTTCACCCTTGTAAAGCTCTGCTATTTATAAACTTTCTCTTTCTCCCCTTTTTGATCTGTCGTGGCAATTTCTCTTGCGATCCTCACTCCAGCAGGACTGAATTTCACACAGCTCATTCATCCGTACAGTAAATCCATCTTCTCATTTGGCCGACAGACGCCTTGGAAACTCCTTATTCCTGCCTTAGATCTCTCTGATCCCAGCAGACAGCGCGCTAAGACAATACTGATAACTGATAATACATTACAGGTCCCACAGCGGATTTAAAAAGTCAAACTGCTCCAGTTGACTTTGCAAAACCAACATCAATAACTTAATGCTCATTCAAAATACAGCAGTTCATCCTAGAGATGAAAAAGCACACATCAAGCCAATGATCAGAAATGACTGAGCCCCAAACTATCAAACAGAGACAAACAAATCAAAGTCACCCTGTCAAATGGGACAAATGGTCCGAACCGGCTGCACGTGTCAGCAGTGACAGTTGTCTGGAAACTGGAGTGTGGTGAGGGGAGAAAGATGACAACAAGGACCCGACCAGGCTTACCTGCTGTGTGTCGCTGTCTCCCGTCCGACAAGAGCGAGGCATCGGGAGGGACACCGAAGAGAGGAGGGATGTGAAGATGAAGAGGGAGAGGGGACGGGAGGCAAAGTCACAGTCTTTGCGTCATCTGAGAAAATTTGCAGATTAATACAACAGCTTGGTGCTCTGAGCCCCCCCACCCCATCTCGCCCTCACTCTCCTCCCCTCCCTCCCTCCCTCCCTTCTCTCTTCCTCATTCACCCTCATTTTATCGCCCTATTTAAACTGTTTTCAGGAGAGGACGGGAAAAGCAGGAGTCAGGGATAATCCCCCCCACCCCACCAAGCAAGACAGCAGAAAGATAAGAAACTTAAATTATTCAAGAATTTAGGTTGTGTGCAGAAAGTATCCTCTCAACAGGGAGGGAGTTTAGGACATCCAGCCTGACAGGGGGTGGGGGGGGGGTGGGGGGGGGTCATGAGTACCCTCCCTTCCACAGGAGGGCGCTATGACTCTGCACTGGGTGGAGAAATCTGTACTGCAGCTTCCCTCTAAGGGATCCTTTGACAGATATCAGTGTCAGTCACTGAGGCCTCATAGTGCATGGAGGCCCATGGGTGGAGCTGCTACATACTGTGCATACAACAGTCAGGCTTTTTCCATGAACCGTGACATTTTATCAATACACAGAATTAGAAAAAAAATGATAAAGAAGTTGAGTTTCAGGTTTGTCATACCGGAGTCCTGTAGCAGGAAGAATGTAGGCCTGTGATTGAGCTTTATGAGGGGGCCCAAGATTGATTTATGACCGCAGCTTCTCAACTATCAAATACGACGCTGTGTAACGACGTGACTTTGCAGACATCTGACAGTCTGACTCTGCTGAGGCCTTTAAATCCAAACGTAAAACTCGTCTTTTTGCCTTACCTTTCAGTTAGTCACTTATGCTTATTAGTTCAGGCGTTGTACCTGTTGCCATTAATATTCTAGCGGGTGGGTCTAATGACTCTATTAAGCCCAGTACTATAGTCCACGTTTGCCCTGCTGATTACAATACTGTAAAGAGTACTGTCAGTGCCTCATTCCAGATGTTTCGGATCTGGATCGTCGTCCTCCAGGAGATTCAACCTCTCCTATTGTCCACCTGGAAGTTACTTGACACAACCCTGGAGCCATATTCTTCATACATGTTTAAAGGGATCCCTCTTCTGATGCCCCTCCTGAAGTTTCCTCCATTTTTCTCCCCATTAAAGAATTTTTTTGGGAGTTCTTCCGTATCTGAATCGAGGGTTTAAGGATAGAGAGTGTCGTATGCTCTACAGATTATAAAGGCCCTAGAGGCAAATTTGGGATTTATGATACTGGATCCTATAAATAAAACGGATTTGACTTGATTAATATGCAAATACTCCTTGGTATGGTGTTAAACCTGCACAGCCTCTTTGTTCCTGGCATGGCAGATACATATAAAGTAGGACTGGATGATTTGACCTAGGATCATAACAACAAGCCAATCAAAACAATAAGCCTAAAAGAGTATTTTTAATACATCAGTGCATGACAATGACATGCCTATTTAGCATTTAGAAGGACTAAATAAATATTTAGTAAATGGTTTATAACACACTATAATGCAATTATAAGCAGATATATGACATTTCAAGTGTCTATTTTGTTTGTCAACAATTATAACGTCTCCTGTAAAGAGATATATTATATATAATTACAACAGTCTGTTACTATATTGACAGTATCCACTTACAGGTGCCCACAGGAGTAGTTAAACACAAAAATAAACACTTATGTCAGCTTAAAACTACATTAAAGTGTGTTATAAACCATGTTTTAAATGTTTAAATACTGCTTATAAATGCTAAATAGGTGGACTAAAAGTAAAGTGTTATCATTTGCTGGATCTGATCCAGCACCAACACTAACAAACATAGGTGCACACATGCAAGAATACATACAACAATTCAAACATACACCATGCACATGCAGAGCTGCACACACTGTCTAACACACTGTCACACACACACACACACACACACACACACACACGCACGCTGTCCCACAGGAGTGACAGATGGAGAGGGGCATGATGGGAACAGGGGCTAGTACAACAGGGCCGGTGCCTCCATTGTGCAGTAGGTGCGCTGTAAGTCTATCCTCTACTAATTGACTGAGCAGTTCAAACACAAAGTCTGCCTCTGAAATCCAATCCTACCGGGTGTTGTACAGTGAGTAAAGTTTACAATGTGTAACATTTTTCCTCTGGCAAGAAAAGGGACAAAACATGGCTTTGGGGGTGGGGAGGTGGGGGTGGAGAGGGGAGAAGAGTGGGACAGTGGGGTGGATAAGTGCAAAAACGCAAAAAAGGAGAGCGGTGTGGATTGTGTTGCCGAGAAGGAAGACGTAACTGTAAATAGATCATTCACTATTTAGGCTGCATGTCTAATCTGTCGGGGGGGGGGGGGGGGGGGGGGGTGTTCCAGACTGCAACGCATCTGTGGCAAGTGAAAGAAAGTGTAGCCGCTCTAGGTGGATTGAGTCCCGTAACGGGACACTGAGGAGGGACAGATAAGGAGGCGAGGAGGAGTGATTGAGAGGTGATCCGGGGAGAGAGGGAGCGAGGTGCTGTAAGCAGAGAGGGATCGGCGGTGCAGACGATGTAAACAAGCCGAGGCCGAGTGTGTGCACACGGCGACGGCGTCTGAAGCCGTATCACAAACTGACAGCGACCCGGCTTCTGCGCGAACACCACACACAACACAAAAAAATCTAAACAGAGAGACTTTGGAGTGGGGGCTGCCTGCCAGGAAACGCAGCGCCAGTCTGCATTGTGCACCCATTCAAACCTGTTTCTCATTAAGCATTAAACCGAAATTACCAAACTCAGTCCTCCATTCCCCTAATGAGGGCTTTGCAGCTCCGATGCTCTCATATTCCCTCTCCCTCCCAATCTGTTTTCCCGAAGGTGAACATTCCATACACTAATTTCAGTTTCACGCAGGAAAGACTTGTAGGCGCATGTGTTGTTTGTTTGTCAGAGCAGTGTGTGCATACTTTTCCCTTTGTGCACATGTGTTTGTTTGTCTGTTTACGTGTGGTCCGCCTCCCGAGCCCGTCACTCATCCTCTTTGACCTTTAAATAAGCTGTGAAATTTTAATTTCAGGCTTGGCTTGCTTTTTTCTGCACAATCCTACACCTGTGCCAAATATGTCTGTGGGGGAGTTGGACAGCAGTTAAAGAGCCGCAGCCCAGGATGTCTAAGACAGACTGGGAGCCAGCCAGACAGACAGACAGGAGGTGACGCATTCATCAGAGCCTGATGTGAATGACCTCACCTTTGACCCTTTACCTCTTTGCCACCACGGCTGGCGACTGGGGCATTTCCAGGAGGCTTCGGCTAATTGGGTCAGATTGCGGACAGAGAAGCATTACGCCTGAAATTGGAAACACATGCAGCTATTCCTCAGTGTGCATGTGTGTGTGTGTGTGTGTGTGTGTGTGTGTGGTAATAGTGGCGATGGTGGTCCGGCTCTCGATAGAGCGAAAGGTTTGAATTTAGGGGAAAGGAGGAGGAGGGGGAGCGTAGTAGGTGAGGTGATTGACGGAGGGAACGATGAAACGGACGGAAAATGGAACACAAATTAGCCGGACAGGGGAAGAGAAGGAAGACGGAGAGAATCAAAGTGTGTGAAGATGGAAGAGGAGATGATGGAGGACTGACACCGGGTTCCTTGGGGAGGTCGGGGATCCGTAATTGAGGTCTGACGTCTGACTTGGTGGCTCAGTCGTGGACAGGCGGACTGTTAGCCTCGCCCCGACAGCTCAGCTCAGCTATTTGCGATAATTGCCATAATAGCTACCTTCCAATTATGCTCAGATATGAGTTTCAAATGAAGGAGGATGTCCAACGTGACAGCAGCGAGTTGAGGTCTGACGGCGCTGCGTGTGGGAAAGATTTCGTCAGAGGAGTCGGAGGTAGTAAAAGTGACATCTGGAAACTGCAAAACGTCTCAGTGTGGGTTTTTTTTTTTTTTTTTTTAATAGAAAAATGAGAATTGGATGAAGATGTGAGAATTCAAGAAGGTGGATCATGAGCGGTGAAAAATGAGCAGGAAAAGACTGTAGTGAAAATGATATCACAGCCATGAGACACAGCGCGTGATGTGGCCAAAGACTTTGCAAGTTCCCTCACACGTGGCGGAACTGCGCTGCAGAAAAGGATCCATTTTGTTTTTATGTGGCTTTAGTAATAGTCCAAAAATCAGTTTAAGTCCTGAAAATGTTGTTTGTCGAAAACACAAATCCCCAAAGGGAAACCAGGAAACCGCTGTAGAGTTTTGTGTTATTTGCCTGCCATATATTGTGACTTTACTTCAAAGGCTTTTGGTGACTCTTGGATTTAGAAAATATTTCAGCGTGACACGTTAGTGTGACAGTATGAAGGAAAACTCGTTCTGTGAACGACTGCCTTAAATAAACCCCTGTAGCTCCTCCATTGTGAAATGTTTGCGGTTCGTTATTCGCATGTCTGAATGTATGTGTGTGAAAGAGAGAGAGAGAGCAAGAGGGCAAGAGCCTAAGACAGGGACATTTGCGCGTCCCTGCCCTTTCAATCGTCATCTTTGTTTGACCGTCACTCCTGTCCACACTTAACAACTTTCTCTTGCTCTCTTTCCTCTCCGACTCTCACTGATGCACCCCGAGGAGGGAATATCTAAGTGCATGCAGGGCAAGTTCAGACAAAGAAGGCGATGGAGAGAATGGTGGGAGGGTTGCAAGGATTTGGAGTGACTGACACTAAATGCCAAGAGGGAGGAACGCCGCAAGGGAGACACCAGGCAGTGGGTGTGTGTGTGTGTGTGTGTGTGTGTGTGTGTGTGTTTTGAACAAGTTAATGGTAAAGACAAACTGGTGGAAGATTCCCCGTAATCTGATTTGTAATCTGTTCTAGAGCCGGTGCGGTTAAGAGGAACAGAAAGAACTGAGAAAGGCAGAGTGTGTATGTGTGTGTTTGCGCAATCAGTCAATGGGTGCAAGTACATCAACGCTCCCTTCCATCCGAGGGTATTGACAGTGTTAAATGTCTCCGTCCCTCAGTGAAGACTGCACTTTAGTCTGCCCCTCTATACAGAAGTGACCCGTTTTAGCGGCTTTGAGGTTGAAAAAAACCCCTTTTCATGATCCCCCCTCTCTTTCTGTGTCTCCTCTCGGGTCCCTATCTGTCCCATCCCCAAACTCTTTCATGAGCAGTCTCTCAGGGGCAGGGTTGTAACATAACCCTCCCCTCTTTTGTCTCCATTCTTCTCCTTATCCTTTCATCTTTTTAAACATTCAGGGGGAAAGGGGTTTGGTGAGATGGAAAACCACTACTTGGTAAAGGAAAGAAAGAGATAGCATGTGAGAGAGCAAGAGAGAGGGCGAGGCGGGGGAGGCAGAGCACGCACACACACACACACACACACACACACACACACACATCCCCTCCCCTCTGCTCATCCGCCACTTTATGGCTCTCCTTTTCAACAAGGCCATTCAAGGTGGGGAGGCTCAGTGGACGCGCTGTTCCAGGGGGTCAATAGCAGTGAACCGTCGTCTGGTCTGTATGGGGACGACTTATCTGCTCCGAGGACCCGCTGAACTGTCTGTCGGCCGGTGCGTCCTCCACAGGCCTCCATTATGTCTCCGCTGGGCCCTCGCCGACGATCCCCCAAAGACCTGTGAGTGGACAGAGCAGCCAGTCAGCAGCTCCTGTTTCCGTCCTTTCAACTCGACAGGAGTCCTGAAACCGCCCGCATTCACCCAACCAGCAATCACAGGAAACATAGCTAGTAATAAATAAACCAAACAGCACTGCAGCTTTCAACCATCAGGGATTCACATTAATATCTGAGTGCACGCTGGGAAAGTTAAGACAAGGTATGTGGAACTTACAATGTGGAAAGTTGTTACATCTAGAGAACACCTCCATTTACTGAGCTTGCACAATCATTTATACAAAACACACACAGTGAAGAAAAAATCAAGGTTTACAGGTTTTTCATTAAATAATTTACCAAAAACTAATTACTCGTGTCTTTGCCTCTGGCGCCAATAAAAATGTTTCCTTCGTGGTAGTGAATAAAAATATCACAGTTGACATGTAAGATGGGGCAGGATGAGTGGAGAATACTGGCTTGTGAAAATGAGTCTTAGGAGACATGGAGGGTTGTCAGGAGTGTAGTTTGAGACAGGAGGATATTCAGTAGTGTACACAGCATTTATTTAAAAAAACAGCTGGACGTCGTGACAGGGGTCAGGGCTGGGATTCAGGGGGGCCCACACTAACCACCGCCTAGGGCCCCCAAGTCAGCAGGTCCGCCCCCTGCAGAAATGTGTGCGTTGAATGAATGATATGTTGCCCGGTAAATTACAAAACAATTAAAATAGTTCTTCAAGCCGCCTGCCAGAGTATTTTGGGACCCCGAGTTTCCATAAAGTATGAAACTACTCACAGGCGCACAATTACAGCCAATGAAACCGTCCAGATCCAAATGATCCTGTCAAAGTGGCCCCTGAGCGAGGCGCAGACCTGCCAAAGAGCCAGGCCACATACCCCCCCCCCCCCCCCCACACACCACCACAACCACCACCTCCACCTGGCACATGTAAACAGGAAGCAATCTGAAAGCAGACTCGGATTTGGCATTAAAACGCGAGGTTACATCCTCGGGGTCCGGTTGTGCCAAACGGGATAGTGTTGCACCCTGCGCTCGCAGCCCGTGGCGGGTGAAGCCTCCCGTCGCCTGTCTCAGCTCCAACACTGCGTGGAGCCGCGCCAGCACGACCTCACCGGTGATCTATCACACTGTTCTGCTGTTAAGTGTGGGGCGGGGATGATGATGATGATGATGAAGAAGAAGGGAGGTGGGTGGGGGGGTGTAAAGGTAGAAAGTATCTCAGTCACGCACATGCGGAGTGTGACTTAAAAAAAAAAAAAACTCAACGCCACGCAATGTTGATGTGAACGTGTCACGTGTCGCTGGACCCTGTTACTGCGTTACATCACGCGCATTTGTTTGGAGAAGCGAGTCGCGGGTCCATCTGCTGTCACAGATGTTACTCGTTGAAATGTGGAAGTCTCCTTTCAATAAACTAACCTCCTGAAGGGGAAGGCGCAAAACAAAAAAAAAAAAAAAAAAAAAAAAAGGACTCCGACTTGTCCGCGCTCCGCAGGAGAAACCGGAGTCGTCCGCCGCGTCAAGCCGGCGGCGGGAAGCGACGGAAGGCGCCGGAAGCGGCTGTTCCTGCCTTTGAAATAAAAGCACAGCTGCCAGTCGAGCGCTCCGGCGCGGCGCAGGTCCCCCCCGGGCGGGTTTTACTTTGAAAGCCACGGCCGGAAGCTGTGCCCCCAACTCGCGCCAGCTCGACGCGTTTCAGGCGGAGTTCAGATCTTAAAACATTTGGCCAACTTCTTCACCTCTCCACTTCTTCGTCCACATATTTGAACTCGCACACATTTCCCCACTTCCTGCCGTGGAGGAGCTGCGACTCATGGAATATCTAAAGTGTGCGGCAGCTTTACATTTTTGACCCTCCTCTGGGTTTATTACATGCTGCGCTCCCAGGACAGGAGGGGTTTCTGGACTCCAACTTTCCTTTTTATTTTTCCCTCGTCGGATTTTGGGGGACACATGCGATGTCACGGACTATTAAAAGGAGAAAGAAATGTTTGTGCTTAGTTTTGCGGTTGCCGTGCGAAGGTGTTTTTCTGAGTTTATTTTTTGAAACCAGTTGAGCGACTGGCGACAGGACTCTATAATCAATGTGGTGTCAGCTGGAAGGACGCGGGGTCCGGATCTCACCTAAACGGTATGGCTTTAGATCAGGCATGTAGGCCTTCAACTGTCCACTTTAAATAGTGTTTCACTATTATACAGTGTGTATGAATCCACTCTGCACATATTTATTGATTTATTGATGTATTCCGTCTGTTAGATTGACTACAAGTTACATCAGGCGCGCAAGTTATTTAATTAGGTCAGTTTATCAACCTTATTAGGCCATACAATTGGCATTATTTTGTATTTATTTATTTCTTTGAAATCAGCTCACTTATTTACTTACACTCCTGCACG
This sequence comes from Lateolabrax maculatus, assembly GCA_031216445.1. Classification (NCBI taxonomy): domain Eukaryota; kingdom Metazoa; phylum Chordata; class Actinopteri; order Acropomatiformes; family Lateolabracidae; genus Lateolabrax; species Lateolabrax maculatus. Next base: position 6,944,365 of record CM062216.1, read on the forward strand.
CAGGCATTTTATTTATTTTCAATTCAGTTTGGTGTTTCGTGCAGTTTTCACTTGCTGCCTGCAGAAGATCGAGTCACTCTGAACCCGCCAGCCCTTAGTTCCTCTTTATTTTCTCTGGCAGTCCTTCAGATGCAGCCTGTTTCACATTTTGTTTTCGCTGGCAGTCAGTCAGGTGAGGTGAGAGCTACCGAGTCACAATCTAAACCCGCAGGTAGATCACACAGGTTGTGGAAAAAAAAAAAAAAAAAAAAAAAAAAGAAAAAAGAATATATATATATATATAGGCCATACAGCTGATGTCTTAATTCGATATTGTCAAAAAGATCAGAGGCTGAAAAGACTCTGTTGGAGGTAAGAATGGAGCTTAAATTGATTAATACTTAATAATTAACGTAATTGTGTACTTAGCTTTTCCAGCTTACTTTGGCCCTTTCCTGTGGTTTCAGGGTAGGGAAGAATTTCAGGATAGGGAGAGTAGGATTAAAATAAGTCTCCACAGTTTTTACAGTTTGTATGGAATCAAATTTCACTTGTAGAATTTTTCATCACAATATGTAATACATGATGCCAGGTAAGCTTTTAGAAAAGGGTGCTGCTTCTCTGCCCCACTGCATGTACGGCACCTCATCACAATGTGTGTTGTCATTGTGCATGTGCGTGTGTGTGTAAGAGAAAGAGCTCAACCAGTGATTTGAGAGAGATGTCACTGATAGGGCCGTTCGCATGGAGCTAAGCTTGCAGTGGAGGCGGCTGGATCTCGCAGGCTGAGCGTGGTATGAAACGATCACAGACCTGGAATTAATGGGCTGTTTGCACAGTGGGACAGCAAGGCATTGTAAACGAGCACATGTGAGGCCAAGGCTCTTACTCTACCCTCACACACAGAGACTGTGGGGGGGGGGGGGGGGGGGGGGGGAGAGAGAGGGGGAGGACAAACATTTACCTGCCTGGCTTGTGTTTTCCACGTCACATGGCGTCACAGCCACTCCTGTTGTCACTGTTGGTGGTGGTCACACTCAGATGCATTTCAGACAGCTTTGTCAGACCGAAGCTGTCATAACATCTGCTGAAAGATGTGTTGTGAGGTGCAAACCGTCCTCCAATCATCCGGCCTCCAGAAGTCCTCCCCCCCCCGCCTGCTCCTAACACTAACACAGAATGCATTATCTCTCCATCAGATGGACGCGTCTGACATTAGCCACACATGAGGGGAGGGATTACTTTGTTAACAGGCTAATAGCACAGTAGCCGCTGCCAGGTGTGGAACTACTTTATGGCATCTGTTTCCTGGGGAGGAGGGTCTCGCAGCGAGAGGGCCTCTGTACCATAATTCCCCCTGATTCCTCTTTCACTCATGCTGTCTCATGTGGATTAAACCCCTGCGGTTCACACTGGCCACACTCAAAACAGAAGTCAGACCAATTTGCCAGGTGCCAGACTTAGTAAAGAGACACTTTCCTTCATTGTTTTTTCCGATTCTTGTGTTTCAGACCAAAGCCTCTGTGGAAGCTGCACGCCAACAAGGTGGTTTGATTCATGTATTTTATGCTTTTTGAAAGTGAAAAAAGATAATAGTTTTCAGAGCTGCAAGGATTCATTTAACCACTTAGACATAATCTGCAGCTGTGTTGATAATTGATTCATAAATTCAGTCATTTTTTAAAAGCAAAAAGATCAAACTTTCTTTGGTTCAAACTTCTCAAAGGTGATAATTAGCTGCTTTCCCTTGTCTTATTATCTCATTAGAGTAAGTGTAATTTATTTGGGTTTTGGACCGTTGGTCGAACAAAACAAGAAATTTGATGGCATCCCCTTGGACTTTAGGAAATTGTAATTGGTATTTTTTCACAGTTTTTTGATGTTTTATAGACCAAATGAATAAATTTGTAAATAAATCAATTAATAATAAAAAAATTAATTAATCATTAGTTGCCCCCTTAATAATTTGTATTTAACACCCTTTGTACTAAAGAGTAGCTCAAAGTGCTTTACAATAGGTAAATAAATTCCAAAAACAACAGGGAAATGGTTATTCATGGTAATATAGTAAAATAATAAATACAAGTACAACATCAGTAACAGTTATTAAATAAAATACTTAGTATTGCTTCAGAGGGAGGAAAACACTGCATGTTAAAAGACTAGTTGAAAGCAAAGTGAAATTGATCTGCTTTGAGCTGTCACTTAAAAATGTCCTCTGAGGTCGTCTCCCTGATACCCTTTGGGGATGTTACAGTATTGCACAGTTCGGAAGTTAAAAAGGCTGGATCTCCAGGTCTCTTCTGACTGTGTTCATCTAACAAAAACACACCGGAGGAACCGAGTGAACATAAAGTCACATAAAAGAACCTGGAATACCGCATGTAGGTCGCTTCAAAGTGGTTTAATTTATGTGCAGTCTTATAATTAATGCGGGGTGCCACTGTAGTTAATGGAGGCCTTGCCGTTAATGTCATAGTTTAGTCTGTTTAGTCTGTTTATTCATGGATTTTTGCTTGGTGACGCTGCTGCTTTCTCTCGGTTTGTTTAGGCCCGGTCCTGTGGTTTCAGGGTATTCTTCCTGTGATCATTTGGAAGAATTTCAGGCTACGGAGATTAGGTTTAACATAAGTGTGCGGTCTGGAGTAGGGTTTTATTCACTAAGTGAGGTTCTTGATTTAGAGAGACTGGGATTTTTGTCTGTGTGGGCTCTTCTTGGGGGAGGGGAGGGGGGGGGGGGGATTCAAAGTGCTTGGGTCTGGTCCAGAGGGCAGGAAGAACGTCGCGGTCCTCGTCTAGCCTTGCAGGGAGCGCAAATGATGCGTGTCATTGTAGCAAATGGAGCATGGCGATGAAGTGCTGCTGCTGCTGTTTTACAAAGAAACCACTCAGAGGGCCTGCCCGCCCGCTCTCCGTGTGGTGTGTGAGTGCTCCGAGGAAGCCCGTAAGAAGCATATAGCTCTCCTACAACAGAAGAATTTTCCAGCGTATTCACCCTGCACCACCTCTTCTCCACAGTTGGCCAATTAGAGTCACCAGACTGTGTTCACCTTAGTTACACACACTTTGTTTTCAGCTTTAACGACCGTTGGCTGGCCGCTCCATGTTTGAGGGGCGTGTAACCGGCCCGGTTTACCGTTAAAGTAGCTTTCCTGACACGCAACACCTGGATTTATTTGGCAGGCCCGGTGTGTCGATCAGTAGCCAGAGAAAACAGGAAGCGCCGCGCACTTTGATGTGTTTTATCGTCAGCAGTGACAAGCAGGCACTTTGAGCGCCCGAGGTGACTGCATGAGCGATGTGTCAGCCAAACCTTGTTGCTCCTCTACAGCTGCATTGTGTCCAGGGTGTGGCCCCGCTGAGTGCATGTCCTGTCACTGAAAGGGTTTTTCTTCAGTCCCATTCACATGTTCACTCACCCCTGGTCACTGATGATACATCCACTCAGTCACCCTCACACGCCACATGCGAACAAACACGGCCGTGACATCCACTCCTTCACACTTACTGTATTTTCTGTTGTCCTCGTGTTTTTTTTTACCCCTCTTTGCTGCCCGAAGGAGCCCCGCCAGTAAACTGCATCACTGACATTCTGATCATTCCACCTATTTTAACTCCTTCCAAGCGACCTCCTCCCTGCTTTCAAACACATGACTAAACTGATGATCACCTCTGCCGAGTAGGCTTCTGTGCACAGCCATCCCCACTGTACATGCTAATGGATGGGTGACTGGAATATTTTCCCAGTTAGTCACAGGTGGACCTCCTTTTGAAATACGCGTGAATCACCTCGACCTGACTCATGTTTTTTGTTTATTTAAATGATGTCAGACACGTCGAAGTAATGCACCTGAAAAGTTTGGACGTGTTTACATTTGGCTTACAGGAGGGAGTGTATTATTTGAGTTATTATAATGACTTTTCAATTTGTCACAATTTACTATAACAGCACCAGACTAAGTAGGAGAAAATAGTGTATGTTTAAGTTATAAATGACAAAAAATTTGGCAAAATGTGATCATTCACTTTGACATCAACAGTTTATTGTGTAACTTCTTGGTATTTTTTAGCGTGTGTCTGTAACAGTAACTTTTTTGTATCAAAATAATTCAGTTGTTTACACTTAAATGTACAGTCTCATTTGCTACAATTTAATTAATTTAAATCAATTAAATACACTAGGGCTTCAACAAACAATTACTTTCATTGTAAATTAATCTGATGATTATTTTCCCAATTAATTCATTGTTTTGATGTTTTGTCAGACCAACAAACCAAAACCCAAAGATTTTCCATTTATAATAATATAAGACAAGAAAAAGCAGAAAATACTCACATTTGAGAATCTGTAAGTATTAAATGTTTGGCAAAATTGTACTTAAATGATTAACTGAATATTAAAATAGTTGTCATTTATTTTCTGGCCATCAACTAATTTCTGCAGCCCAAAAATAAACTTTTAATGACATTTTAGTAACATGCTCGACACTCGTTTGAGTAATGTACTGCACTGTTTTTTCTACTGCCAGTGCTGCATTACTCCAGCACCAAGAGGATTTGTTATGAATGTAACCAAACACTGGTTCATAGTTTTGCTGCACAATATCAACTACTAATTGTTTTATGATTACAAGCTGCACAAAGTTGAAACAATGCAGGTTATGGCAGGCAGGGCATTTACAGAGTGATGACTGCACATCACCCTATAAGTTAATACATTCACCCACAGTCCAGGTCTGATCAGGTAGAATACCTGAGGTTTACCGCAGCAACACTCGGATGCTTTTTTTTAAATTGTATGTTTTTGCAAGCAGACCTGAGGTAAACCATGTTTTTTTTTTTTTTTACCACAGATTTAAAGAGATTCCCAGAGACAGAGGCCAATAGAAAAAGCTGTAACGAGAGAACCAAAAAAATACAAAATCATGCCCTTACAAGCTGAAAAGGGAAGGCTTGTTTTCTCGGGTTGCAGACGTTCTTTTAATCCATTTCCGTTGCCTGTAAAGATTCCGACTTGCGTGCATACCAGGTTGTCAGTGTCTCCGTTAGAAGGTCAGCCCTTCAGACGGCAGGATCTACAGCGTTCATAGCTCAACTCCATCTTCCCACGTGGAGAAGCAGAGGGTGACCTTGCTGCACTTGGTCCTATTTTTCCACTAGTTCTGCCAAGATTTTAAAGCCATACCTCCGTGGTTAAAGCAGCAGGGTCATAAAGCTGCGGGCCACCAGTAAAACCTCTCATTTTACATTTTAATTGAGGTACTTAGGTTAACTGTAGAAACCACAATTTGCATTGTATAAAATAACATGGTCTCTCTCTTCCCCTCTCTCTCTCTCATCTGTTATTTTATCCACCAGCTGATACGTCTTGGGAGTGATGCACTGGCTTCCCCTGGTTGCCATGGTGATTGCCTCGGCCCTGCCCTTCCCTCACAACCCTGTGTCCAGGATTGCTGCCGCGACGACGGACCCTGGCTTCGACAACCGCAGAGAGCACCGTCATGACCCGGCCGCTCACCTCGCAGCTCCCCCCGTGGACTACAACTTCCATGGAAATGCCTCACAAACGGACTACAATGTGGCTGCCGCTCTCAGCCAACACGCCAACAGACAAAACCTCCGGAACCGCAAGGATTTTGTGAAATCCCCCGTGGATGAAGCGACCTCCACGTACAAAGTGGACAATCAAGGAACCTACCAATCGAACAGCAACTCAGGCAGCGATGACAAAAGCAGTGTCAGTTTGGATGTTCCCACAGAAGGAGGAGCACTCAGGACCGAGGATATTTCCGAGGATAATTCTCTACCAAAGGACTACAAAGCTGACAGCAGCAGCAGCAGGCGAGATTACTCCGGCTTTGTATACTTATCCAGAAAGGACAATCTTCAGGACTCCTCAGAAAGACTGTTGCAGGTTTCTACGGCGGAAACCCATAATGCTGTCACCCGTGCTGCTAATCTGAAGGGTCAAAGAGGACCAGAACCAACTGTTCCCTCGGAAGAGCTGAGAGATGCACCAAAAGTCGGGACAGGAAGCCAGTGGACACCGGAGGCTGGTAGAGGTCCGGCCGAGGAGATCTGGACCCCGGAGGCAGGGCCGGGCCCGGGGTTGAGGCCGGACGGCGTCTTCGAAGGAGACGAGATGTTTCTGGACGCACATCCACGTGTCCTGTTCTCACCCTCCCCGGCGCCTCCAGAACACCCCCCTCTCCTGCTCATGCTGGAGACTGGCCTGCTGGAGGAGGACGGGGACAGAGAGGAGCAGGAGGACATGGACGGACACATCGAGGGCCACGGGGACCGGGCGATCGACAGGAGCGCCATCCCGAGTTGGGCACACCCTTCCAGAGCGGCCGCTGAGGCCGCCCATCCAGTTAAAAGGGATAAGCGCTCACACTTGGTCGACAGAAGGAGAGGGGAAAAGTCGGTGTGCGAGGCGGAAAGTGTTTGGGTTACTGACAAGACGTCTGCCATCGACTCCCACGGTCAGACGGTCACCATCTTGCAGGAGATCCAGACCCAGACAGGACCACTCAAACAGTACTTCTACGAGACTCGCTGCCGCCAGGCCGAGCAGCAGAGCAACGCCAGCCGGTCAAAGGGTGGAGCAGCGAAATCTATAGGGACGGGCGTAGCCGGGGCCGGCTGCTTGGGCGTGGACAAGAAACAGTGGGTGAGCGAGTGCAAAGCCAAGCAGTCGTACGTGCGAGCGCTCACCAAAGACGCAAACAACAGAACCGGGTGGAGGTGGATCCGAATCGACTCGTCCTGCGTCTGCGTGCTGCTGTCCAGAGCGAACCAGGCGCTGGGGAGGGAGGTCTTGACGAGGAAGGGGAGAGGCTGAGAGAGGGAGAGGAGGGGGGGAGATGTGAGAGATGTCAAGAAGTAGAAAGTGACACAGAGCAGTGCAGCTGTGACATCCTTCTCGGTGCACTTTCACTTGCTGGTGGCATTTCCTTAAACGTGATGGATTTGGTTATTTCCAGTTTTTCAGATCTCTCTCTTTTTTCCATCCCTCCTTCCACCACAAATTTTAATGACTTTTGAAAAAAACAAGAAGACCTCAATACAAGATCTTAGGGAAAATTATCATATATAGAGATTTTACTGTTTTTGTATGATTTATCTTTCATAATCTAAGTTATTTTTGATTAGTATGTAAGCATGTGTATGTCTTTGATATTAATATATTCCTTTATATGTGTGTACAATATGACACCAGTATACCTTTATGTATGAAGCTATGTATATCTGTGTGTATTTATAGAAGAAGTCTTCATGGAGTGGTAGGTCTCTCCAGTGTCTGATGATAATTCCAGCTTCTGGTCCGCTCGGGTTGTTAGAGGAAGGAGCGCCACCTACTGAGGCTCCATTTTACTGCTCCACACTGTTCCCATATGGATTACCATGAATATTGTAACAGTGCTTTTAGCAACTGAGCCCAACTGGGGAAATGTATTGGATACAGAAACTACAGCATGGGCACACTAAAGCATGATTTCACTTCAGGCTGATGATTTGACAGTTTTGTGGCAGGATACATCTCCGTCCGTGGAACTCGTAAATATGGTTCGTGAACGTAAAACCATGTGGTTTGTAAATTACATTACATCTAAACAATCACATTTCAACATCTGCTGGTTTGTTCAGTTTGCCTACCAAATGTGGTAATAAAGGATCTTTGTACTCAGCTAATTATTTTCACACAATTTTAACGGATGTAAGTATGAAGTGAATTCTCAAAGCACTCTGGGATTTATCTGGAAAAGAAAAATGATCATAGTAGCACATTTCCAGTATTTTACAGCTGTAATCTGCTGATAAGAATAAGGTTGCGTAAACTACAGCTTCATAAACCACCCTCAGTGATAGAAGCATTCACATCTGTTACTTATGGTCACAAAATAACAATACCATACTTAAAAAATACTCCATTACAAGTAACAGTCCTGATAATTTTGAGTGTAAAATCAATCTGCAAAAGCATAGGTGGCTATAGCTGCCAAATAAAGGTAGTGGAGTATAAAGTTCAGTATTTACCTCAAATGTGGTGGAGTAGAAGTTTAAAGAAGCCTAGAATGGAAATATAGAAGTCAAATACTGTACAAGTATCTTTAACTTGTAATTAAGAGCAGAACCTGAGTAAATGTACTTTCTCATCACTGCACACACCTGCATACAGAATAAAACAAATCAATGGGGAAAAGGAAAAAATAGAGAAAGTTTGCGATGATCAGCAGATCCACCTGGATCGCTTTATTTTTTTCTTTTACATCACCATTTTCATCATCATCAATATTGTTTATTTTCCAGATGATATTTTCAATTTGTATACTATCACTTTAATCATGGAAATCTGATAAATCATTGCACAATTTGTTCTCAAAATGTACACATACAGTAGCGTATTTGAATGACCATTTCAATGTTTTCATATTTACTTTTAAAACTAGTTCAAATGAAGTCAAGAAGGAAAGGAACATGTACATACATTTATCCAATACATACCTAAAGAAAATAAATAGATATTGTAAAAAATAAAAAATACAACTGAAAAAAATACACACATTTTACAAATTGATCCCCAGGCTCCCAACCCCTGTAGGTTTATATATCTATATATTTTAAAGACACCTCATATCATCTTCACCACCAAAAAAATGTTTTTAGGTCATTGTCGTTTGTTTGACATGCATCGTAAACACAGAGGCTAAAGGTTTTGTTTCCTGGGCTTCCTCGGGCTCGCCCTCTCTTCCTGCCTCCCTCTGATCTCATCCCCCAGAGAGCTCTTGGGTTTCTGTTATGGCTTGTGTGTGCAGTAAAATGACCGGTTTCTGTCCATCCTTTCAGTTTTTCCTTTCCTCCCCGTGAGCCGCTGTTTGCCGCTGTTTTGTCTCTCTGCCGCCTCTCCCATCATCAGCATTACCCAAGACCCTGAGCTGATGATTACAAGTCATAAACCGCACGACGGCATCGTGGAGGGCTAGTGAGGAATTTGAGTTTAAGTCTGACCTCAATGTTATGCCTTCCTAAACATATGTAACACTTTAGTACCACTTTCTAATAATATATACTTTACAAAAAGTTTACAATTTGTAATAAATGGCATTTTCATGTTAATCAGTTCCATATTGTATTTAAAGTGTTTATACTGTTTATAGGTTAACTGTTGGGTCACAGGTTGTGAAAAATCCATTTGGTTGTTGGACTTTCTCCTCCTGATCAAATTGACTTGTCTTTTTAGCTAGCTCTTTAATTCATTGGGAAGAATCAGTTTATTAACAACTTACTAACATTTTAAACTCCACACAGGATAGACTTTGGTATTGGAATAACCTTTTATCAATTACAAAAAACATTTTGGACCACAGATCTAATACCTCATTATTAGGTCAGAAAACTTTTTGCATGAAGTACCCTATACTTAACTACCAAGTATGCAGTTATGATTGTTAATAAGATGTTGGGAACTAACTTTCTTTCCTGAAGGTAATGTATGTGTTTGAACTGTCCATTGATGGGGTCCTCCCAAAGAATCAAAGATAAAAAGCATAGATTTTACACCATCCAAAAGGACTTTTCACAACTTGGCAACCCAAAACGTATCTTAGTCTGTTAGTAACCTTTTTTACTATCTATAAATCATTGATAAATAACGTATTAAATAGCTACTAAACCCCGTTGACATCACTATGACATCATGAGGGGAAAGCGCCTCCATACAGCTGCTTTCACAGGCAGAGACGACTCCTGATGAGTGAACTGAACCTCACAGGAAAAAGCTGTCCCTCTAACATTGATAAAGTTAGAACTCGAACTCCCTGTAAAGTACGCCTTTTTAGAAAGTGGCACCAACACTAACTGTATGGATTTCCTGCCATCGACATCATGAAATCGCTGAACACAATGCCTCTGTGGCCTAGCTCCACCCTGTCCCATCAATCCCCCGTGCCTTTGATCTCTATAATGGGGTCCCTTCAAAAGAGATTACTTAGCCTATCGGCTTTCAAGGTGCCAATAGACGAAGCCTGAGGAGGGTCCCTCTGGTGTGGCCGGAGCTAAATAGTGGTCTGAATTCTGACGTGTTTTACTACGCCACTCCGACCAATTGGGGACACTTACACACCCCTGACGGGACCACAGAAGCCAACAATAGAGCCACGATGGCTGACACTGGACACCAGCCGACTGATGAGTAGAAAGGAGAACACTGGTGTTATTTAGAGTTTTACGTCCCTCCAGCCGTTTCCCCCAGTCCCCTTAACATCCTTCCAGTCATTCCTCTTGGTTTTTAAAATCTAAACTTTACGGTGAGGTTAACTTCTGCCCTGGCTTCCATGAAAAACACCTGTTGTCGAGCAGAAGTTATAAGGCGACACGTTTAGTTGTTTTCAAACTGTAAGAGAATAAATGGCAGCAAGTGGTTTCCTCTGAAGGTAGTAAATGAGCCCTGATATTGCCAACTCTGCTGACTGTGTGCAGACTCCCACAGGAATGAAGCGAAGGGAAACCTGCGCAACCGGTACAAACCTAACCAACACCAGCGTTGTCCTTTACTGACCCCACAGCACAGTCACACTGAGAGAGAAAGAGCAAAGACAGAATGACAGGAAGAGAGAGACACAAGAGAGAAAACAGCTGATTCCATTCAACCTTCCTAGTCTGGTTGGAAAATACATTCATACATTCTTCATGTCATTTTCCCCTTTATTCCTTTGCTTCTGTTATTGCAGAATGGTCAGACCGATAGATTTATTTTAAGTTAAATGGTTATATTCATTGCTTCTTTCTCCGTGGATGAGCGAGAGGGTCCTCTAGTCCCAGTCCAGTCAGCGCCCTGAGGAGAGAAACAGCATTATTCCCACGTCACTGCTTCCGTGGCCTTAACTCACCTCTGCCTAAATCCCCACCAACCAAACCCACCACTTTAAGACCTTAGGGGAAAAAAAACTCAAATTCCTGGCTTCAAACCGGTCTTGTACAACAAAAAAAGCCAAAAATACATAAAAAAGAGTTTAGAGGAAATGTGCTCGGCACATGTGCAAGCCATCTCGGAAGCTTAGAGAAACCGTTTTGTCTCACCACACGGATAAAACCCTGCGTGGATGAAACACCAGTAGACTGTTTAATTAATGTGACGGACACTTCTCACCTCAGCCCCTCAACAGGAGTACGTCCTCACTGAGGCGGATTCACCCCGGGCACCAGAGTTGGCTGTGTTGGAGACCGGGAGACAGACACAGACGGCGGTCATTATCGTAACTGCAACGTCTTAAACAGCACTGACCTTACACAGGCATTCTTATTAAGAAGTGGAATGAGGGATAATAGTCTTCCTTTGTACTTTGAAGCGTCTGTTCCTTGTTATTGCCAGTTCCTCCGCTAAAGGAAACAGAAAAAATTCCACTGCCCAACTAATGGCAGGCTAAGCATGAAAACAACCAACTGCTCTGTGCATGTTATATAACGCGTACTGTATGCTGAAAACAAATGTTTCTGTTAAAGGCTCATTTCCAAGACATCAGGATGTAAACACATGGCTCGTTTATGATCAGATCCACAGAGTAGCTGCACCTGATCAGCCCTGGCCCCCCGTAACCCGGCCGCCACGGGGACCTTTCGCCCCCGATTGCCGTCATGCTCCTGCCATGCGAGTTATGCCATATAGAGTAACAGGTTTTCACGCCATCGTCTAAATTGAGACGCGCCTCGAGGGCTCCGAGGAGCCCAACGAATGTGAATACGAGAGCGGAGGTGTCAGAGGTCGCGGGGCCGCACTCACCATCACTCTGAACTTTTCTCAGGGTAACGGAGGGCGTGGAGATGGCTGAGGCACGGAAGTTAGCAGGCAGGGTCTCGGCGGAGTCGGAGGTCACGCCCCGGAGGTCCTTCTCCCTAAACATCTTCCTCCAGGAGGGCGAGCGGGTGAACGTCTTAGTTCCGTCCTGCCAGAGTGTGTGAACAAAAATATGGCTGCTCAGACAATCCATCACTTACTCGGTGGCTTTTTTTTTTTTTTTTTAACATCTTTAAGCTGATTAGCATGCTGACCTCATCGGGTCGTCTCTCGGTTCCCATGGAGATGAGGGAGTTGTACTCTTGCTCCAGGAGCTGTCTGGCCTGCAGGAGAGAGGTGATGCAGAGCTTTGAGATTCGTTCGGACGCTACAGATGACACATTTTCAGGACGGGTGTGCTCTTGCTGGCATTCATTAGTTCATGTTTGCATATCATGCCTGCTTTAAACCAGTGCAGTCCAGTAACTCTAATGGATCAGATGAGGCTTGTTACTTTTAAGCATGTATGACTTGTGTATTGGTTTAACACAGAAACTGCAGATATCAAACACTTATTGTCTATATCATTAAGGTCTGACAAAACACAATAGAGCTAATTCAATAATAAATTAAATAAAATTAATTCAAATAGACTAAACAGAATAGTTAAGGGGGTGTAAAGCCTTTGTTCATGGTCCAAGTATACAACTGTGTGTGGGACAAGGTAACCTGAAGCCTCCAGGTCCCATTTTCAGTGAACTAGGAGAAATATTCTGTTTTTAAATTAAACTTTTGAAAAGAAAAATAATAATGCATATTTCACTGATTCTGGATTTTTCAATGAGAGAGAAGAAGTAGACGACCTCTGAACAATCTGTCCATTACCTGCGTGTTCTGATTGGGGATCTGCAGCAGCAGGGCCAGGTCAGTGTAGTCAAAGGTGTCGTCTAAAGCCAGCAGAGCGCCGTGGACGCCGCTCTCCCGGAGGTTGTCGGCGTACTCCTTCAGGCCGAGAGTCTGCACCCAGCACATCACGCGCTCATTGGACCACACCATCACATCTGGGAGGAAATAAGGAGTGGGGTGAAGGGCAGGCAGAGGGAGGCATCCATCTGCAAACAGCAAGCTGTCCGCTCGCTGTTTTTATAAGAGAGATCAGGTTTCTTAATATTCTGGTCCTGAAGTTCAAGCCGGGTGAAACATGCAGGCCTTATTAATGGTCTTCTGAAAGGGTTAAATTACCTGTGAAGCATTGTTGACTTATCAAGACAAATAGTGAGAAGTTCCTGCTTCACTGATTCATTCTCTGACATGGACCGCACAGGTCAACCTCACCATCAAACTAACCCAAAACTCACAAATTTCGTCACTTGGGAAAATTCCTCTGTGAGGAAATCAGCCCAGATGAACAGACGGTAAATGTACAACATGTGTACCAAGACACGGCGGTGGGAGAGCGAGAGATTTAGGTTTGTTTAATGACTGAGCGTGTTGACATTTATGTAATTGTTACCCAGCCAAATTGCACTGGAAAGCTGCGGTTTATAATCTCTTCTAAGTATGAGGGAAGGGGGGGAGCAATAACGAAGGGGTGGTCTAAACATCTCCCAGGACGGTGGAAATCAAAGGGAATGTTTGTTTTGTTCGCCAATATTAAGTTTGTGGGATTTCTTTTGTCTAAGCAAGAGTTTTACTTTATTTTATATGCCAAAACTAAGGTAAGAAAGTTTTTTTTTTTTTTTTGAATCGAGTTTGGGAAGCAATTTCTTTTCCCTTTTTATGTCTACATACTTTTAAGAGATCTTGTTAAAAGTTCAAAGTAGTGAAGCATGTGGCACCGCAACTGCTACTACTAATAATATAATAAAATAACCAACAAGTTGGTGTGAAGCAAAGACTGATGATGATGATGATGATTTAGCTCTTCAAATTAAATCTTGCAAACCGGAGATTTAAAGTTGATGATTTGTTTGTCGGTGTACGACTTTATGCACACGATCCAATCTTACTTGCAGAGCATGAAAAAGATGTGCAGAAGATGTTTAATGTTGTGGATGAATGGTGCTGGAAGTGGAGGCTGACTTTTAAGGAGGGTATTAGTGTTTCAGTTAATTACGTCTTATTCTTACTAGAAATATCTTTAACTCCTTTATCTTTAAGTCCATTTCATGTTTTATTATGTCATTATTATATGCTCATTATATGATGATTTAAGGGATACACTTTTATGTAAAATGTCCGTCATTTCTAATGAGTTCTTGTTGATGGTTCATCATAAAGCTTTGAGCTGTGTTTCAGGAATTTAGGAAGTTGTTTGTTTGCAATGTGATGTTAACAAGTTATGTTCGGAGTCCACGTGGGCAGGCTTCTTGTGTGTGCATGACACAATAAATAACATAACATGTTACTGTAACACGTGAGCAAGATGCAGTGATGATGTAAAAATAAGGTGAAAAAGGAAAACAATAAGAGGATAAATAAGATTAAGAAAAGATAAATTATGGCTTGATAATAGATCAATAATAGTGATAATTGTGTAAATAATTAACCTGGATATAGATGCTGGGTCTATGTAGTCATCACTAAGTTATGCTTTGAACAAGACAATAACACAGCATGAATAGAAGACTTAGTTGGGTGGACAGGGTCAAAGAAAAGGTACAATACCATCCCACATATGGGACGTGAATGGTGAGATAATGGCAGGGGAAAAAAAGGGCTTACCTTTGTTCTGGTGTAGGCTCTCCTCTCTCCTCCTTTCCAGCTCCTTGCGGTCGTAATTCAGACGCTTCAGGCACATGATGCCGTAGTGCAAACTGACCCTGGGAAAAGGTCAAAGAACCATAGGGTAAGTGCCTGGAGGAGATTAACTGAAGGCTTGTTTCCACTCTCACCTGCCCTCGGGAAACATTAACACAACCCAACGCCTTCCACTCTCTACTCTCTATCAATGGAATTTAAACAGGGCCTGGAGACACACACCTGAGCAGTGAGAGTGTCAACAACGGGAGCACGCCCTACGTGTTTTTAACACCTTCACATTTGCCAAGCCACACAGAGACGGAGAGTTGATTGGGGAGAATGAGAGCGGAAACACAAGAAGCGTCGAAGGGACACGAGTCATACGAGTTGTGGGTGTAAACGTGGCGAGGGCGCCCGCGCATGGGCCGAGCTCTACCTGTGGAAGCTGTCGACCATTTTGAGCTGTCCTCTCAGCTCCTTCTTGGTCAGGTGGTCCAACATGCGGGCATCCACCAGGGACTCCATGAAATAGCTGCGATACTGTGGCAGGCCCAGGCTGGGCAGCCAGTCGTTGCCCACCCACTCATGATTCATATCGCCGTAGGCCAGTATCTGGAGGGGACAACCACAGACGATCAGCGCTGATTCACGCTCGGCTTGACATCTGATGGCGGTGCAAGTTAGCAGCTCGTGACTCACTTCGGTTTGCCTCACCAGAGATAAAAGTACTGACAAATACACATCGTGTGGTGTCAATTCTGACTTTTCGGAAGGCGCGGCTGGTCCTTACCTGATCCCAGCTGAACTCTTTCAGCTCCTGGAGCGCCGAGAGAAGAGGAGAGGCAGACAGAGAGAGACAGAGCCGGAGAGAGAGTGAGATGTGGAGGTGGCGAGGGAAAGGGGAGCAGGGGGGGGGTCAAGAGCAGGATGGACGGATGGAGGAGAAGCAGAGGAGGAGGGAGCAACAGCGGCGGCGGCGGCAGCGGCAGCAGCAGGAGAGGAGGACAAAAGGGAGGAATAGTGTGTTAGTGAACGGGTAATTAGTTGGAAGCAGTTCACACTGAAACAGCAACCAGAGGGAAAGAAGAAGATGCTCAACACTATGGCCTGGGCTCACAGAGAAAGAGATATAAAGAGATACAGAGGTAGAAATTCAAAAAGAGGAAGAGAGAGAGAGAGAGAGACAGTGAGAGGAAGAGGGGGAGAGACACGTCAACATGATTCAGACCGGACCAGATGCTTAATAATAATTTAGAACTGAGTAAAAGTGATCATGAAAAACACAAAAGAGGGTTTGTCAGGCAGAGACAGGACAGCAGGGGCCACTAACCGGAGGCTTGGTGGCAGCGTTCAGAGACTCCATCTCTGCGTGGGTCATCCACACGTTACTGGTCGACTGCGGTCATGTGAACAAGAGAAACGTGAAGCCGTGAGATACAGACGCAGCACACATCGCCCTGCCTGCCTGAAGCACTGAGTCAACGCTTCGAGCAACTTCACAAGAACCACAACAGCAGACTGCTTTCTCATCGCCATGGTGATTTGGATGATTCAGGTTCAACTGGTTTATGCGAACTGATAGGATCAATCTGTTCAATCTGTCGAGCAGAATTGGGCCACTGATCATTCTCAACATTTCATCTCATTATTATGATCCCCGTTGTAAATAAAAGTGAAGCCAAGCAAGGAATTGGAGAATTTGGTTATTCGTGACTTTATCATCCTTGAAACATGAGACATAAAAAGCAGGAACACAAATGTGTGTGCGTGCAACGGTTTTACTACACTTTTTAACATCTGTTTTATCTTTGTGGCTGTGTGAGAGGGAAACAGTTTGGTCAAATGTAGCTTTTGTTGCCAAGTTTTATCTCTAGGCGAAATAGGTGGAACTTTATCAGTGCCAGTGAAGTTTACTATCATTCTCCTGCGGAAAATTCATTCATATTTTAATCATTTTTGACATTTATCACAGTTAGGATAAGTTTCATGGTCTTTTGTATTGAACATTTTCCTGCATCGGTTTTTCTTCACACGTCTCCCATACTTTTGGTTCCTACACTCCACTTAACAAAGTCGGATTTTTATTTTACATCATCACTATCTGATATCTATGGAAGCCCATTTGCGCTACTGTGACGGGAAAAAAAATTATTCTATAAGTCATAATTATGACTTAGTAAATCCTTATTATGACTTAGTATCTCAAAATTATAAGAGCCCGTCTGTGGGCTTTGTTTGGTGGACTACGGGACTACGTGCGCTTGGAGGAGCCGGGCAGCGGGGAAGATGTTGTTACTGTGTGTGAGGCCGACAATAAAGAGTGGTTGTGTGAATGTTACCTGTCTGGGTCTGTGTTTGTGTGGAGGAGCAGCGGAGAGACGGCTAAAGACGCCGGTCACCTCCGCAGGTAATTTCGTAATAATCCAACTCATTTTTCAAGACGGCAGTTCAACAAGCAGACACAGGCTCAACCAGCGCACTGTGGTGTGTAAAACATGTCGAGAGACTGCGGTCAAAGCAGGGGAGAATATCACGTTTCTGCCTGTGTCTGCTTGTTGAACAGCAGTTTTGATAAATGACTCTGTTACCTGCGAAGGTTTTATTAAAGTTACAAAGACGAGCGAAGTTGTTGTTAACTCAAACCTCGTCTTTACTTCACCTGCTGCACTGTCTCTCCATCATGGCTCGGAGAAGGCTGGCTTCCTAAATCGTAATTATGAGGTACTAAGTCAAAATTATGAGATACTATCTCATAATTATGATTTACAGGGTCTTTATTTTTTTCATCATAGTGGCTCAAATGGGCTTCCATAGATATCATATTTTCTAACTTACTTTTTATTTCCGTATCATATTACTAGTTTCTGCTGCAAATAGCCCAACAGGGATCATTAACATTTCAACTAATCTCCAAACTACAAACACCTGGTTCAACATGTACCTCACACTGCTAATATGAATGAAGCATTTGTGTATTATCATCCAAAGGCCTGTGCTCAGCATGGAGAAAAGGCCTTTTAATAAGTTATTAAAAAGGTATTAACATCCTGATGAATGCATAAATCGACATATGAAGGTGTTTAAGGTCTTAGCGTTCTCCAATTAGGCTTCTTTACCTTTAATCCTATAGGGAGACAGTCTAGACTGGGGTTTGTTTACGTGAAATGAGAACATATTTGTGGTCATAATTTCAATTTTTTTCCCTTTAGAGGGAATAAGTACGTTAAACGTATGTGCAGTCTCACAGAGCGGGTGCTGGCCGGGGCAGAGGGGCTGGTGAGGGACACCATCTCCTGGATGGCCAGCCGTAGTTTGAGGCGGTGAAGCGGGTTGCTGATGCCGATCTCCCTCTGGATCTCCGTGTCCGACAGGTTGGCCATGATGGCGCCGCTCTTCACGTTGGCACGACAGGCGGCGACGTACCAGGCTGGCATTCCCACCCACAGCTGGAAGGAGGCAGACAACATATTAAATAAAGGAGAAAATATGAGGAGCGCTGTATGGAACGCTGTATGGGTCCAAACTTTGCTCTGGATCGTGTTTCTGTGATTGCAGGGTACCTCCAACCAAGACACAACAGTGGGTCCATCCCAGGATGCAAAGGGAAGTCCCTGGCGACACGCTTCTTCCAGTAGCTCATGCCTGGTAAGAAGAGGAAGAGTTACCTACGTCTAACTTTTTAGCCGTCCCAGTGAGAGATCAAAATATTAATCTGAGAACCAAATTTAAACAAAACAGGAGACATAATTCACAAACTTCTTCTTGCTGCGGCGGTCTTTGTCTGCTGGACCCAGAGTCCCTGTCTTGTTCATCCCCATTGGGTCTCCAGAGGCCAGGTCTTCAGAGGGCGTAGATGCTGGAAGAGACACAGTGAGGTCAAGGGTCACAGGAAAGTAAATATAGACATAAATACACCGAACATCCCTGATTCAGAGCAGCTCAAACACGTTTAAATGAAAATACTGACAGTGTGGATTACTGATATACAATCAGTGTTATCCCTCCCTTATCCTCCATCTGTTTACCAAGAGAAGCGGATCCATCCCGCCCAGGTTGGCCCATCCTTCCTTTCTCCTTCTTTCCAAAAAGCCGACCGATGGAAGACTTTATGCTTTTCTTCTTACTGGACTTGTGGAGAGAATCTTGGCTGCTGTTGGAGCTGCTGCCATCTGCCGAGAGACTGGAAGGGACAAAGGAAATCACTAAGGGGAGAAAGCAGAATAAGGATTAAACCGTTGCATTGGAGGTTTTTAACGTGCAGCGGCCTTACCTGCGAAACTCCCGGGGGTCGTCGAGCATTGCTCCTGGATGGGTTAGGGTCATCCTGTCTAGTCGCAGCGCGCGAGGAGTGGACGGAGGCGTGGAGTCGAGGAGGGCGAGGGACCGATCGTCTTCTTTGTTGTTCTGAAAAAGGAGATGTAAAAAGAGCCGTAAAAAAAAAAAAAAAAAAAACTTTTTTCATTGTGTGCAGCTTGGATGTTTTTTTCCCTCCAGAACAGCTGAATCACTGAGACCTTGGACTGCCTGAAATTATGCTTTAAAGTATTTCTGCTAAGTAGACAGATTCTTTCAGACATATTCAGACTACAAAACTCTCATTCCACCTAGTAAACTTTTCCTCTTGGGTTGCATTCTGAGGTGGGATCTTAAGTCACTGTATTTCAATGAAGAGACGTGAGCAGACCATTGCAATTGTTAAACATTCTTATGTGATGGATACATACCAGCACCTATGAAGCTCACTAACTAACACATTATATCTGTTTGTTTAATCCGTCCAAAAAACTCTGTGTGAAAACAACAATTTGCTATTTTACGGGGGGTTACTGTTTCCTTGGGACAAACCTGAGGATTAGCTCAAACCTACAAAAACTGAACAAAGCACATATAAAGATTGATTCCACCGAACCAGAAAGCAAATCAGTGTATTTCCCAAAATGTCTAACTATTCCTTTAATGCTTTTTCATCAAGGTTTGTCCACTGTGCTCATTTTTGGTGTTTAACAGAAACAAAGACAAGTAGAGCTGCATGCAATGTTTTTGGTGATAACTTTTTCCGCTGATTAGCAAATTAACGAATCATGTCAATGTCAGTGTCATCAACGTTTGGGTACAATGCAGCATTCACATGATGCTCATTTGGCGCAACAGTATAACTCCAGTATAGGCCAGGAAAATAATACGCATAGCCACTTCTCTTCTGTCTCTTCTTGGTCGCCATAACCCAACTTTACTGTCACATTTTCGACAGGAGTGGAAGCTGCTGAGGTTTCCTGCGACTGTGGGCCATCGACTAGAGCTTTTTGAGCTCCATGGCGTGGCAACTTTGAATGATAACTTTCTTCTTTCTTCATTCTTGCCATTCTATTCAGAACTCCCACATTAACATTACCACTTTCACAATCACCGCCGACTGCATGTTTTTTGTTGATTGCCCCATCTTTTGTAATCCATCCGCCCGTTTCGGAATGCTGGGACCAGTGTGTCTGGCACCAACCGCCATAACACCCTACACGTTACTTGAATCAGTCTTGCCCAATAGTCTGGGGAGGAATAACTTAACCTCTCCGACCCTGCCTGCATGATTTACTTATGCTTTATTTACATGACTCACCATCTGGAGGAGCTGTTTGCATAAACAGGGAGTCAGATACCGGGGCGAGATAAAAAAGGTTAACACGCACGGGAATACAAGTTTATTCCTTCATTCCAGCAGTACCTGTCTGTCAGTCTCACGGGCCGGGGAGTGAGGCAGGCGAGGAGTGGAGTGTCCAGAGCTGGGGGGAGATGGGGAGGCCAGGGTGGAGGATGTGATGGACGAGGGGATGAAGCCCCGTCCTGTGCTGTCTCTCCCCAGGGAGGACGGAGGGATGGGCGGACTGTCCAAAGCCACGCTGACCCGGCTCTCGATCTCTTCGGCCCGCAACTCTGTGTTCTCCTTCTCCTCCTGGATGAGTCTGGTTTTGTTAAATATAATATGATAAAGTTAAAAGTTCATGAAACACTGAGCAGATCAGGGTAGACTTAAAGGGACAGTTTTGTCATTATGGAAAATAATCACAATTGTTTTCTCGCCAAGAGTTAGGTGAGACTTTCATGTCCGTACAATAGATAAAACTGGCACAGGGGCTGCCAGGCGACTGACACATTACCCGCCATAAAGCGGCAAATTTATGTTTTTACACTTGGTCTTTGTATGGACTTAAACTACGCTAACTGGTTGATGGTGGTAGCTTAATATTTGCCACAAAGACATGAGAGTGCATCAATATTATAAGAATATAATATAATATAAGAAAAGCAAACTAGAGTAGTTCCCAAAAGGTTGAACTATTCCTTTGATTTCTTATGCACCTGCAAGTGACGAGGGAAGAGGGAGAATAATGACAAATGTCCGTCACAAATTACTGGAACCAAACATGAACACATCAAATGTTACATTTTGTGTCACATCAATATAAAACACAGAGAAACAGCAAATCCTCAAACTGAAATTAATTTGATTGCAGCACTAGTTTCCTTATACTGTGGTATTGGTACTGTTACTTAAGTAAAAGATCTGAGTACTTCTTCTACCACTGCAGTTTTTCTTCACACAAAGAGTCAAAGAGGTGTCGATATGTTTATTTTTGAAGCTATAATATGTGGTGGTGTTGTATCGGTCTGAATTATATAGAGAGGTGTTCCTACCCCCCCCCAGCTGCCACACGTCCTTACTTGATCTCCTTATTGATGGCCTCCAGCTGTTCCTGCAGCATGATGGCCAGGGTCTGCACGTCAGTCTGTCCACTGGGTGACAGCAACTCGGAGCCAAACCGAGGCTCCCCCTCATCCTCGTCGTCGGAGCAGCCCACATCCAAGCCCGGTTCGAACCCGGTCCCCAGCAGAGCCCCGCTATCCCAGTCTGGGTACTGCACACAGCGTGCAAGAAAGAGGACTTATTAACCTTATTCAACTGATTCCATTCACTTCTGTTTCAAGACTAAATCGGATTTTATAGGTATGGCAATGAAGTACAGCCGCACAGAGCCACGGCATGGCTGTAGACTCTTAGTCTTGTACAGATCTTAACAGCAAGTGGTGAAACAAGTATTGCAGTTTTCTATGAAAAAACTAAATGTTACATGATGTAATGTTTGTTATTGTTCCCTTTGATAAGAAAGTCATATAAGATAAATATAATATCATCAACCTGCAAGTGACAGATGTAAATAAATAATCCAAAAACTACACCCAACCTCATTCGATTTTTCCTCATTCTTTTATCTCTTAGAGGTATAAAGTACAATCAATAACAAGTAAATGAATCTGGGGTTTCGTGGTGGGTCGTAGGGATTCTCACCTTGGTAGAGTCCTCCCGGGCAGAGCTCCAGCGGGCACGGTGACTCCGCCTGACCACGCCCCCGGCGGAGGCATTACCAAAGGGATCCAGGTGAGTGGTGGAGCCTGCTGGGAGGGTCCCGCCCCCGCCCCCATGGGAATACCTCAACTCCAGAGCGCTACCTGGCAGGGAGCGACTGGAAAGATAAGAGGGGAAGATAAGATGATGATAAGATGAAAGGGTAATTATCCCTGCAGCTACAACACAGAAAAACACACGGCAAGCAGTGTGAGGGATTTAAATCTAACACAGTGGACAATACCTAAACTAAGTACTGTAGAAGTATTTAAAAAAGAACAAGCTAAGGACACAATATCTCAAAAAATCTGTCTGAAATAAAATAAAATAAAATCTGAATATTATATATATATATATATTTACTTAATATATAATGTTCCAAAAAGGGCATCATATTCCCATTAACAGGTTTACAGAAGGCTATAAGGAAATGCGTCAAGATGTGCAGATGAGAAAGTGAGAATTAGAAATGTTGGATCATGCATGCGTGTTCCCAGTCAGTGAGTGTGTATGTATTCATATCAACAGCGTTTTAGCCCTGAGAGTGCTGACAGTGTTAAACGCCTCCAACGTGGAGTGATTTATCCACAGTGTCTGACAAGATAAGAGAAATGAGACACAACACTGGCATCTTTACATTCATGCATGCCGGAGACTCCGAAAAATGGTTAAAGTTTCACTCTTTCTGTGGTGCAGATGTCTGAGCGGCACCGACCTGGAATAAGAGCCCCCTGGCCTCGCTCTCAGCTGATCCAACTCCAGCTGAAGCCTTTCCAGCTCTGCTATCAGCTGGTCCTGGGAGTGGAAAAGAGACAGGGTTGGCCAATGAAGGAACTTACTGTATGTCTACTAGCTTCAACTAAGAATGAAGCCTAGAGGCGCAGTCACCTTGTTTGCCAGGAGATCATCCTGGAGTTTCTTCATGTTAGACAGTTCCTCAGATAGGGCATTCTGGAGATGGAAGAATGAAAAGCTTTATTATTACGGTAAAATAATGACAGCTTATTTTTGATGAGGTGTGGTCACACTGGACAGCAAGGTTAGTGAACTGTGTTGTGGGACTGTAGTGGGACTGTGTTATTTGAAAGTTGCACAGGAGAACTTTACTCCAAATCCACAAATCCTGCAAGAAGACATCAGTGAACTACATCCAGAACAGTAATGTTTACTAATCCAGCCAGTTTTCGTTTTTCACCCCAGATGGGTAGCGTGGTTTAAGCCTATTTTCACTGATGCTTTCAAAAGTAAAGAGATTTTCCTGCTGCAAAGAGGCACTTTAATCACTGCAATTTACCGTAAACACGCTCCTAAGAAAATGCTTCCAGTGATCAAAAGAGAGAAATAGGTTGAAAGTGCTAATAAAGTGTCGATTATGCACTTAAGTAAGTAGGACAAAAGCAAACAACAAGATGGAAAAAGAGTTTAGGCTCCAATGTCAACCAGATTTTTGGATTCTTGATGTTTTAGCCAGTTTTCACTCATCATTCAGATCCTGTACTTTACTAAAAGTAGCGCTACCACACTGCAAAATAGATTCTATCTTATAATGTGACTATATGTTTTTTGTATGTAAAGTTTTAAAATGTCTCCATTTGTAATTTGCTGTCAGATAAATGTGGCGCAGTAAAAGTAAAGTATAAAGTAGTCTGAAGTAGTGAATTAGTACCTCAACACTGCACTAGGTAAGTGTAAAGTAAATGTTCTTAGTTACTTTCCACCACTGTTCTGGATGTAGGACTTACTGCTGTTGGGAGACAGTTTGGTGCGGTTGTAAGTGGTCACTTCCTGGAGGGCAGAGAGGTGAGTGAACATACCTGACACCAGGGGTTTATTTGGGGAGAAGGGACACATCTTAAGCGTCTTGGAAAAACATTAGGGGAACAGTTGCAGGTTCACAAGGTTCAGATCACAAGAGATGTTGTGAGTTCTTGTTCTGTGCAGTCTGAGCGGGTCACCTTTTCTTCCAGGGCGGCCATTCTCTCCTTCAGATGGAGCTGCAGCCTCTCGTTGGACTCAGAGAGCAACTTGTCCACCGTGTCGGAGAGACGCTTGTTGTGTTCGTCGTTCATCCTCTCCCTCTGCCTCGCCTGGGGGTGGGGGGGGTGGGGGGGGGTGGGGGGTGGGTTGGGTGAGAGAGAGCGAGAGAGAAGAAAAAAACGTGCAGGGAAGGAGAAGAGGAGGGAGGGCGGAAGGAGAGTTAATAAGAAGCATTCTGCTTGACTGAGAGCGAGAGACAAAGATTTCTATCTGAACGTGCACGGTCAAATAGAGGGTTTAGAAAAATTAGTGCGCCTTTGTTGCCGCGTGGAGCCTGACAAAAGGAACGGCATGAAAGAGGGGGAGGATGAAAACAGAGGAAGAGAAAGAGAGCTGGAAAAAGCGAGCATGACTCACCCTCTGTAGCTCCTGGTTCTTCTCCTCCAGTTGTGCCTCCATCTGTCGCAGGCGCTCCTCAAAGTTGCCATGACGCTCCTCCGCCTGAGTGATTGGAGGGGAAGGAAGCCGGGTTAGAGCGCGGTACCATGTTGCGACACTATTACAAATCAACACAAAAGGAAACAGCTTGTTGACCGAGTCCACCAATTAGTTACATGCCTGTGCACATCACAGCGCAACAGAAAAATTTGTTTGTCTGGGTCTTCTAACAAGACATTAATCTTACCCTTCCATAGAAGCCATCTTGCCTGAACATGCAAGAAGTTAAGTGTAGCCATTTAGCAGGTTTGGCGACGGGGAGGAGAGTGACTGTGAGTTTTTTTTTTTTTTTTTTTTGGCACGAGTGAAAACAATGTTTACGGGAATGCTAGAGGTTAACATATGAGCAATTAAACCAATCAGTCATGCAGAATTCGCGCGGCATACAGTTCTTGACGTGTTGAGCGCCCAAGGATCAAACCGCTGTGCTGACTCTGCCCCCTGAGCCGGCTTTCGTCTGAGGTTGTTTGCTTGTGAATTACTGGCACCGCTTGCTTAAAATATTTGGTATTCATCTGTCATTTGACATCTCGCGTTCCGTTTCATTCACACATATTTATATATATGCACGCCTGCGCCAGCCTCGCACATGCCCACACACGCACTAATGCAATTGTGTCTGTGCACAGGAGCACAGATTTGTGCACACATGCATGCACATATTGCTGATGCCCGCTGAAAGTATTGCTATTTTATTTATTTATGTAAAATTGTGCCGGGAGAAAAAAATTGCGACACCAAACTCGTCAGTTAACTCCAATAATGCCCAGTTGCAGGCACGCACACACACACACACTTGAACACAAACACACCTTGTTGAGTGCAGCCACCCTCTGCGCGAGCTGGGCCTCGATCTCGGGCAGCGTCTCGGCCCTCTGCAGAGTTTGCTGCAGCTTCTGCTTGGCATCATCCAGGCGCTCCTGAAGCTGCCGGTTCTTCTCCTCGCTCTGCAAGAGAACACGACCAGAGGGAGTGGAGGTGAGGACTGTCTAGTGCAGCAGACATGATTGAAGCCACCGTGAAACGTGGCCAAGCTGCCAATCAACAGTGGGAACATGGACACACACGGGGATGAAAGAGACTTTTCCCACCTGTCTGTAGAGAGAGTCCTTGCTGGCCAACTCGTTCTCCAGTTTATCTTTTATGTCGTGGAGAGACGTCGCCTCCCTCTGGGCGCTCAGGTACCTGCAAACCAGAGCAAGCCGGCAAGACGGAGCAGTGAGCGGGGGCGCACTGTGGAGGAGGGCAACGAGAGTTCACGGGCACCGGAGAAAAAAACACAAACCTGCGTTCTAATGTGGTGATTCTCTCTTCCATGTCCTCTCTTTGACAGAGTGCCTGGGAGGAGTAGAGGGGGGAGGGGGTGGGGGAGGAAAGACACGTGAAGATTCTGATGCAGAAACAGAAAGGAAAGAATACCAGACAGGGAAAGCAGGATAGGTCAAATGTCAAGTTTACAAGTAGGTGTTGATCAAAGGGAATTCACTGGGCTTGAAGAGCTATTAGCTGAAGAATGATAATGACTGGTTAACAGTTGTTGTTGACAGATTTCAGAGGCACCCACTTATGCCGTTGCACAAGCCCGAGAGAGACAGAGGGGGAGAAGGAGGTTGACTGGGGGAAGATAAAAGTGCAGCGAGACAGGAGAAGCAGCTAGACGTGGAGAAGATATATAAGGAAAACGGGCTGCTGAGTAAACTGTCTGGGCTGCCTCCACACGTCTTTCAATCAGCTGCCACCACACTGAGCCATCAACAGGGCACGCATCCACGTGAAAAAAACGCCCGCAACCCTACCGATGGCACTGTCACCATGGCTACAGGGTAGAGGCTCTTGCGCGTACAGTTGCAGCCGCTGCTGGCAAGTAAGCAAACGGCTTTGTTACCATAGCAAACTTAAATACTTCTGTGAGTATGAGCAAAATAGGCTCTTTGTGCCACTCCGACAGACACACACAGTGGCGGTTTCTTGTCTGTCAACAGCTCGGCGAGTCTCACCTCTTTCACATCCCTCTGTAGTTTCTGGTTGGCCTCCTCCGATCGGGCCAGCTCCCTCCTGGCGGACGTGAGCTGCTCCTCGATCTCCCCGACCTGGCGGGAAGTGACAGTGTGGGATACAAGGCTGAGCGAGCACGCATCATTTTCTGTCCGTTAGCGTCTCCGGGCCGGTGATTTTATTTGTTTTGTTTGTTTCGGGGGAAAGGCGTTAGACCATGAGAGTGCCCGGGACTCAAGTACCTGTCTGCACATGAGGGCCAGTCTCTCTTTGAGCTGTCCCAGCTCCGACCTCTGGCGCTCGATCTCGCCCTCTCTCTGCCTGTCGACGTCGGTGTCGTCCAAGATGGAGGACGGTCCGTTGGGAAGCCGCTGAAAGAAGAGAAAAGATTTAACTTTAATTCATGGTGCATCACAGACAGGGATTGATAAAGTTGTGAACAGTATGAGTTACCTCACCCAGGGCTCCAGGTTAAAGATCATGTGCTGACATATTTGGATTTGAAAAAAAATTTTAATGCTGTACTTTGTTTTGAAAGAAATTCTCTCTAATAGTCTCCCATTAATAATAAAAATCAAAATTATGGAGGAAGGTGCTGTGGCAAGATATGTCAAGGTTCTTTAGCCATAAAAGTTAGAGTAAAGTTGCATACAGTATCATAGTCCTTGAGTGTTATCTCAGTGAACCCACTCACTCGGTGTTCAGGTACCTTCGTGGAATAAAATATAAAATATAGACGAACCTGGATTGACAATGAACTTCTCAGCAAGCAATCAGTAAAAAAAAAAAAAAAAAAAGAAAAAAAGTTACAAAAACACAATTTACTCTGATGGATTACGGGACAATTCCATTAAAGTCATTACAACGCATGCAAAATCCAAGCTGGTGCATAACTGCTTCATCGCTGGACGACTGGAGTGCTGCTAAATAGGAGTGAGCTGAGTGCTGATGGCTGGCAGCCATACTGCAACATTACTGATCTAGGAATCTACTGTAGACTTCTGGCAGTCAGTGGCACCCGATCAGCACTCCAGTTGGTGACTGTGGAGGAAATTATGCAGCGTTTTGGATTTTGCACGTAATGTACTGACTTAAATGGAAATCACCTGCCCTCCATGGAAGCAAAATTGTGTTTTTAGTTGGTCTGTCTGTTGGTTGGTCCACCACCTTGGTCCAGAGTGAAATATCTAAACGACTATTAGCTGGATTGCCATGAAATGTATGTACAGCAAACCATGGTGCCCAGATCATGAATCCCAACAACTGTGTGATATCTTTTCATGGTGACACATTACATCTAATAGATCTCTGCGTGAATTGGCTAGTTTCCTCATCACAGCTGGAGAATTGTTATTAGTTTGTGCGTACCACAATCTGACTTTGTATCACAAGCAGTTCTTTATGAGGTAACTGTGTTTCTGAAAACTGTAGAAGAAATGTGTCCCTTTACCTCTTTGCCGTTGTCCAGTCCTTGTTGCCGTCGCTTGATTTGTTCCCTTAAAGACACGACCTAAGACAACCCGGAGACAGAACCGTCAGGAGAGACTCCACCCGTATTTCACCCGAAACCTGCAAGCGCAGGAGCGTGAACTCACCTCTTGAGAGGAGGACTGCAGCTCTTCCTCCAGGGCCGCCACTCGCTCCAGAGCCACCCGTAGCCTCTCCCTCACCTTCTCATCCAGGGCTTTGTGGTGCTCGAACAGGGACTTGAGAGCTTTCAGGACCTCCACCTCGCTGGACGGGACCTGCCTCTTCATCACGGTCATCCTCAGGCTGCGCTCGTGGCGGGACACCAGGCACTCCAGATGTTCGAGCAGCAGCTGGAGACACATGCGGTTCACATACAATAAAGCCTCTCCAGCGTGTGCCCCTCATCTGTCATAAACGGTCTCAGTTTACCGTTCAGAAGGTGCACGCCAAAAAAGAACCAGACGGCCAAATAAATACGGAATATGATGTTAAACAGACACTCTGTGTAGACATGTAAGTGTACTGACTCGTGTGTTGTTCCTCTCTGCCTTCAGCTCTGCTATCTCCTCCTCTCTCTCCAGCAGCTGCTCCCGGCAGAGGTTCAGCTCTTTGGTCAGCACTGCAAACTCCTGCGGGGTCACAAGAGGGTGCTGTTATTGACTCAACGCTGCTGCTGCTGCTGCTGCATGAGGTCATGATATCAGACGCGCACACACACACACACACACACACACACACTCATCGAACTGAAAGGTTCATTGCATCAACAAATGATTTTATAATGAAGCGCTGTACTTTCCCACTTTCCCTAAACCCACCCTGTGAGCTTAAGCTTGAATTGACTTCCTTCGTTTCCCAGAATGCCTTCCGGAGAGCGGGCACAGACTGGGCTCGGCTGGTTGGTTTCAGAGGTGGAGGGATTAGTTACGAGCTGAAGTCTTCTGGTTGCACTGCACAGAATCTGTGCTGTCAGTAAAGGCTTTTCATTTTTTGAACAGTTTGACCAAATGATGTCATGATGAGGGACTCCATGGTAACTGGACTGGAAATATCTCAGCACAAGGTTACTACTTCTAACTTTGGCCAGTTAATCACATACGCCGCTTGACATACAAAACAACCAAAGAGGCTGCGGACTGTAACGTTCACTGCCAATATTTTCCCGTTAGCCCACACAGGGCAATAAACTGTTACAGTGAACAATCCCAAACCTTGATTTCATTAGCAAACTCACACAGTCAACCTCACAGAATTTCATGGCATTAAGCAAAAACGCGCAGGCATGCAGTTACATTTTGGCTGAAAGAATCAAAAGACAAAAAAAGCAGCCAAACAGCACATACAGTACAGTATAATCTTTGCCATATCTACCACAGCGCTCACAGTTAATGGCCGCCGGGGGTCTTAAACCAGGGCTCGATATAAAATCTAACAACCAGGTTTATTGCACGTGTTGCACCTGAAATTGGTTTAATTGCGCAATAACCGTGACTTGCTGCGCGCTTGCCCGTCATTAAAACACATGCCTGGAGGTTAAACAAGCATGAGAGGGACTGGAGTTAGGCCAGCGCAGTGTAATGTCTTACACGTCCAATTTCTAGCAGTCCGGATGAACTGTTGTGATTTTGTGTAATTTCATCCAATTATGTGTAATGTGAGGTTGGCTACGTGATAGTTATGATTAAAATCTGTTGCCTTTAATCAAACTAATCGGTATCTATGGCGACAGATCAACAAAGAGAGGATGAGTGACGTTATCAGGTGCCTTGGATTGGACCTCCAGCAGTGATCATCTGCCTTGCTGAGATGACGTCTTTGCCTCTGCGATCACACTCCGCCGAACGCCTCTTGGCGAAGTGAAACAAGATCACACGCACGACTATGTACACATACTGTAGCATAACCGCCCGCCCGTGCACTGATTGTCCTCGCACGCACAGGACGCGGAGCGCGGGGTCGACCACGTGCGCGGCGAATCATGTGTGTTTTTTTGCAAAAAAGAACGCTTATGCAAACCAGACCATTGAAGGGCAGCGATGCGTGCACGCCGCTGCTGCTGTTATCTTTGCCCTGTGTTAACAGTGATCAGCTTACCCACACGGCAGCATACAGGCGCCTCACCTCACAGCCTCTCCCAAGCCGAAATGCATTTAAAAAGCACAGCGTGTACAGCCTCTAACAAGCTCCTCGGCTGCTGTGCTCGCTGGGCTGAACTAGGGGGAGGACGGCGAAAGAAGCGAAAGGAAGGAGCCTGTTTGAAAGGATGGAAGAGGAAGGATCAGGGAGGAAATTGCTGCGTGCAGATGGCATGTTCTGGGCCCAAAGGATATCCTAATTCTGGGATTAATTCATATATAAGATGGAGAGAGATGGACCACCGATACCAGACACTTTTTCAGATTCCTCTCTCTGTTCTCCTTCTCACGCCACCATTTCGGTCGGATCCTCGATGCAGATCATTCTGTTCCCCGACTACTCTCTCTCATCTCAAACCTGCCACTCTCCCCCTTCGACCATTACAATCTCCCCCCTGTCATGATACAAGACACCTAAAACAGACTCTTGGAGCCACCTTATTAGTATGCAGCAATATGCAAATGGGCCTGATTCGTTAGTCTCCGCATGCTTTGTACCACCAGGTTTTCTCTCTTTCCGTGCCATGCTGTCTCTCTCTCTCCATCCCTCTCTCCTGTTTGTCTCTCCTGGCAACGTCTACACACACAGACAAACTCAGTGAACTCATCTACTGTAGGATGTATCAAAGCGCTCCATGCGTTTTTCCTCTGTCGGCGCGCGTGTTCCTGCAGATGTGCAGCACCATATCGATCTGCTCGCAGCGGGGTTATGTGGCCCTTTAATGTCCAGTCACTCTCTGCTAGAATGTGCGGCAGGGCTACATCTGTTGTTGCATTTGGATTTGTCAGGCGCAGGGACGGAGAAGAATGGGTACTAACAATGAGGGAGGCATCATCGCTGCCCGAGGCGTCCAACAGTGACTCCTGCCTGAAAATAGAGACGGAGCCCTTGCATGTTGAGTGGAATTACAAAACGATTAGCTCTCGAGCACTGGGATGTGGGATAATATAATAATTGGCTTCTCTACCACGGGGGCAAATGCAACATTTTGCCATCATCTCCAGGTTTTAGGTAGCCCCAGTTTGCTGCCTCCAGTGTGTTGCCATTACATTCAGAGCATCCAATTTTCTGAAAAATGTATGACATCTTTTGAAAAGCCGTTTAACAACCCTTGTCACTGCTCTGCAAGTATTTTCTAGCATCTTCAAAGACGCTTCTGACCATCTGGATGAAAGAATATTCCAACAGGTGCACCATAAAAATGACTTTTAGCTTGTGTCTCAAACTGTGACTGTACTACCTAATCCAAACCAACATGGCAGTCTGAAATCACATATCTCCTTGAACAATTTGCAAACAGATGTAAAATATTTTTTCATCCAGTTTGTTAGAAGAAATTCCATGTTTTTCAAAGATCACAGGGTATATTTTTTTTGGAAAATCAGACGATTACTTGAATGTGATCCATATAATACAAAGGGGCACAAACTGGGCCTAAGCTTTAGGCAGCTTTTGTTGATATGCAAAAACTATACAGCACAGCCTTATATCAGCTTCAGGGAGTCACACTTGTAGCATTTTGCAAAGAGTCGTAATGGGAAGAAAAGAAAGGTGATGACGATGATGTCGGAGAAGAGTGGTTTTCGTCTGTACTTTAAACTCCCCGGCAGCACAATAAAGCAGTCAGACATTCAGCGCCACCTGGACCATCAGCAGCATTAAAATCCTGCTTACAGGTTGGCACATCAATAATTCAACAGGGTGAAAGGAACCATTTTCACTACAAGTACTGTTGATACAGTACGAGAGCACATTCTACTGAGCATACATGTTTACTTTTACTGAAGTCAGGTTCTGACTGCAGGATTTCTACTTGTAACAGAGTATTTTTTCCATTCTGGTTTTGATGTGTTTCTACAGAAAGTAAACAAACACAGCTGCTCACAAGAATGAACTGTTGTTATTTCTGCTATTTTTATACTGTATGTGTTTATTTAGATGTTAATTTAAAATAACCTGATCACTTATTGGCTGATTGATAATACTGAACCAACATGGCTCACTCACTCCCACTATGAAGGGACACTGATGCTCTGCGTAACTATTTTCTGCAGTTCTGTGTGTTGTTTTTTTTTTTTTTTGAGCTTCCCCGTTCACAACAGACTTAATGCTTAACTTCAGAGCACTTGATTGTGATACACAGCCCGAGACGCAGTATGCACGCGGCAAACTATATTTGAATCTACGTGAAATCAAAGTCACACTTCACCTTCACCACACACCCGGGTGTGAGTCAACACGCAAGTCAGCATACAGCAGATTCTAACCAACACTTCCGTCTACTTAACCCCAACCTTCTCCTGAACGATTAAAGATAAAGATAATAGCTTGTAGTCTTCTTCCCTCTAATGAAAGCACCAAAAAAAAAAAAAATGAGAAAAAGATTTTGGGAATAAACAATTAAAATATGGTTCCAGTTATATCCACAATATAATCATCTCTTATAATTTCCTCAGTAATAATGCTTCAGTCGTGTGCTCCTGCGGGACGTGCATGTCAGTCCACAGCACTGCGAGCAACAAACACAGACATAAACATCGCACCTCTGAATCCAACAGGCAGTGCGTTTTGATACAAAACTTGAACTGATGAATGCGGCAGGATGTTACTCTGTGACTGAGTCTTCATTTTGGGGGTGAACTGTTCCTTTGGTCAAACATGCAGAGTGAAAAGTCACATTTGGGATGCACACACACTGTACCTTATGATATATATGTGTGTATGTGTGTGTGTGTGTGTGTGTATACATGTATATGATTGAACTTGTCATTTTTCAAGTCATGTCGTTGTGCTGTGATGTTACCAAACCATCCTTCATTCACACCTTCTGTCTGACCTTGACAGTAAAAACAGAAATATGACCTAGTTCAGTGGGAGTGTGACGTCCTCTTACAGACAAGGATGGGGAGGTTTGGTCATTGACAGAGGAGTGTGTGTGAGGAGTGTGTGTTTCCAGCCCTGAAACAGTATTCAGGCCTTTATGCGATATTAAAACTAGTGACAGTCTTTCAGGTGTGTCCGCAGGTCCCACCCCGCCTCCTGAATGTTACCCAGCATCCCTCCCCCTCCCCGCTCAGTCATCGTACCTGTGGCAGGGCGATGGACAGCTGCCTCTGGAGCGACTCCTTCTCGTGGCCCAGCTCTCGCAGGCGCAGGTGCGCCGTCCCCAGGCTGTCCTGGGTCTCCCTCAGGCTCTCCAGCAGCCTCTCCCTCTCCGTCAGCATGTTCACCATCAGCGACTCCAGGTTGCCCGTGCTGCCCCCCTCGTCGCTCCCGCCGCCGGAGCCACGGGACTCCCGGCTGCCGTAGCCCCCAGTGCCTCCGCCCGAGCCTCCTCCTCCGCCCCCCGCCGGGGAAGACGAGCCGCCTCCCCCGCTGCGCCCGTCCTCCGAGATGGTGGGCATCACCTCGCACATCATCTTGAGGCCCGGGTGTGAGAGGTGTTATCTGAGAAGCGGTCTAGGACACTCGGGGGCAGCGTCTGGTGAACGTCATGAAACAGTTACTTCGTCTGGGGGGGGTTCTTTCCTCTGAAGGTGATCGGGTGAGGCTGGCAGGCACGAAACAAGTGCTGGAGGGGGGAAATGGTGGCGAACAGGGCAGTTCTGTGAATTTGTGCGTGAGAGAAAAGTGGGGGAAAAAGGATGTAAGGTAAGTTCCAGTGGCTGGGGGGGCCGGTGTAGGGTGGCTGAGGTCTGAGGGCTCGGTGGAGGGGCCTGGGGGGGGGGGGGGGGGGGGGGGGGGGTCCGTGGGGTGCAGGGGCGAGAGGGAGAAGTGCAGGTTTGGTGGACGACCTCTGACCCCTGGCACCGGGCTTTCACTGAGGCGAGAGAGGAGCCTGCGGAGAGAAGTGGGAGAGGGACAGGACACTTTCAACCAACCTGCTCCACAACCTGATGGAGGACGCACACTCCACACACACACACACACACACATCAGGCACAGGAGGAGTGTGTCGCCCAGCCGGTTGTGATCTCCCAGGTCATCGCTCACATGATCCACCCTGGCACACACACACACACACACACACACACAGACACATGCACATTTCTCAGGCGTTCGCTCCAAACCTCGGAGAAAGAATAAGCCCTCGCTATTGCAGCATCAGTGCATGACTCTCGCTCTTTTGTGCATCCGAGCGTCCATGGTGAAAATGAATGCGCATGATGCACGGAAATGAAGTCGTGAACGGCGGCTTCACCTCGGCAGCCTACCAAAACCACGCAACACACAGAACAAGTGACAGGCCTGTGGGCAGGAGAGAGACGCGGCGCTGCTTCATACACTCATGTGGGGAGGAAAAAAAAAAAAAAGAAAAAGAAAAAGAAAAAAGGGTGTCATCATGAATTGTAATTACGGGCTGTATCCAGGAGGAAATGGGATTCTTTCTACGGCTCCGGAGCCCATCTGTGCAAATATTCTGGGTGAATCAGGAGGCTTATTATCCTCAGGGTGATAAGAAGGAATTGAATTGCTGTCTTAAGAAAATAAATGGCCTAAATGATGATGATGGTGGTGGTGGTGGGGGGGGGACAGCCTCTCTTATGCATGTATGGCTGCACAGGATAGCCTCGCACCGCTATCACATCACGGTGGGAGGTGCCGATCATCCTGTAAACGGTGCAGGCCTAATTAACAGATGAAATCATGGGATTTTACGCAGTTGGATTATTATTATTATTATTATTTTTTGGGGTGATGTGATTGACCTAAATGTCAGAAAAACGGCGCGCCGCTTTGGCTTTATTCCGACTGCAAGGCGTCTATTTCCTATCAAACACCCCACTGCCCCCCCCCCAAGTAAAAACAGCTGGATGGTCAGACGCACGGCTAGATCTGCGCGCCGCACATCGCCGCGGATCCCGGCCGCCACCAAAGCGTTTGTGTGTCTTACCCTTTCCATGACGGACAGAGAAGGGACATGAACGCGCATCGTCGCCCGGTTCACTCCATCGGAGCGGCTGAGACACGGAGGCTGCGGCTCATCCCAGTTACAGCCCGGTTGCCAGCCTGCCCCGTCCCCTCCCTCCCTCTGCTGGGGGAGCGACGGCTCGGCGCTGCCGCTGCGTCCGACTGCACGCGGGGAGACCCGGCCGGCATCCGGTCGGGACTTTCACAATAAGACGTCTGGCGCGGCTGGTAGAAGACGCGACGAAAACAAACGTGGTTATATACTGGAAAGTTATACAGCCCACCTGTGTTAGAGTCAGTAAACTTTTAAATTACATTTTAATTGCCTACATGCGGTATGTTATTTAAAAGAAATTATCCTTTACCCTTTATCTTAATTATTATTTAATATATATAAATATATATTGTTATCTATTGCACTGACCTTTTAGCACAGCCTTAAGGGTATACCACCCTGCATTTGACTGCACATACTGTGAGAGCATGTGAAGATCTGTAATAAATATCAGATTGGATTTTTAATCTGAATTTCTTCATGTACTCCCACATGGAGGATGATAACATCAGCTACAGGAGCTGATGTTCCCATAGTGCTCCACAATGGGACTAATATTACTAATATCTCTTTACTTTAAAGAATCACAAGCCAAAAAAGCAAAGACACGCTGACTTACAGGACGAGTGACGAGAAACACAGCCAACAACCAAGACAGGTGAAATGAAATCAGGCCTGTATTAACTCCTTGAGGGTATATATTTTTTTGTTGGAAATGAGCAATATGGTGTCATTCCGTTCAAAACGAGTAATGACTGAAAAATTACTTCTTTGAATAAACTGCAACAATAAGTGAAACAAGTTGAAACTTTATTCTGAAGACAACTAATCGTGCTTCCGGTCCTCTTCCTGGTGTTCCTGTGTAACTTGACGACCTCCCATCGGTTACATCTTCCCTCATCTCTCCTCCTCGGTAAGATGCTGGCTCTTAAAGGAACATGCACTCGCCGACCGTCACCATATGAGTCTCTCACACTCACCTCTCACTGCACCTTGCTGCAGTTTCCCGCCTTTAAACACAGAAACAATCTACATCACCAGAGGAGTTATCAGTGAGAATTGTTTTCTTCGTTTAGTCTTACTGTGTGGTTCATGAAACTTGCCAAAATAATTAAACAATTGCACCCTCTGGTGGTTCAGTCCGGTAAATACAGTGCCCTTCTAACATAAAGTTTTAGGCCAAATGTGTAGATTTTAGGCAGCCCTCATGGATTCACATTTTGTGTGAAACTGAAGGTCGTGAAGAACTTTTAAAAGGACACCGTCAGCGATAAACAACTTCAAATTTAGTAGAATTTTGTCTTTTGTTAAAAATGTATATTAAGGTGAGTCATTTTGGGGGATTGATGGGGATTGAATTATTTTAATAAGATAAATAAATTCCATACAAAATTAAAGAACTGTCTCCCTTATGATTAAATGACCCGCTCCTCATGTCAGTTACAGTGTACCAGTCACCATCACCAGTCATGACAGGCTCGGTCTGCCAGCCAATCAGATCGCGGGGAAGGCGGGCCTTAAGCCCCGAGGTGGTGGGGTGACGTAATGTCGTGTTCAGAGAGGGTGACGTACAGTAGAGCCACCAGTCAAATTCAAGGGGCATCCAAATTGAATTTGCAAAAAAGGTTCTGGAGAGATGGGAGGAAGAAGGAGGAAAGTCTGGGACAATAAACAGCAGGTCACATCCGCAGGGCTGAGATCCATGCTCCTGCTGGACGAGTCTCAACACAGTAACAAAGTGATTTTGGGCTGTAGGCTAAAGTTTTACAGAAAAAAAAAGGTGAACATTTGTTAAGAAAGCAAAAGGACATCTGCATTTCTAAAGGAAACTGATTCAGTTTAGTTCGGACAGAAGGCAGCATGAAAATATATAAAACGTCAATAAAATAACCCAATAATTGAAGACATCAGATGCATTAAAGTACCCATGACACTGTAAACTAGTTCACGCAATTTGTTTGAGAGTGTTAGTACTTATAATATTATAATAGTAATATTTGTCAGTGAGCACGCACACGCCTGCACTTTGTTTTAGCAAAACCTTTCTCTCTGAATAAAGTCCATTACTGATTAGACTTATCAGAGCAGCCTGAGAGATGAGTCAGTCAATAAGTAACGCTCCAGTTTTCTCCTGAATCACAGGCTTGTTTAACTGCCTCAGAAATATTTGACGGTATCTGCAGAGACCTGGAGAAAAAGTCAACCTCAAATGCCAACTTCATCTGTAAAAACATAAAAAGAGAGAGACCAGTACGGATTGGGATTGCACAAGTCACAGTGGCCCCAGTCAGTGAGTAAGGAAGTACTCTTTACCTTACTCACAGTAATAATATCCCTGTCATGGAAAAATACTCCATTAAAAGTACAAATCCTGCTATTAAATTTGACTTAAGTTGAAGTGCTGTGCTGTAAAATTTTATTTAAAGAAAGTATAATTACTCTTAGTGAAGACTGGCTCTCTTTCATTGTGTTAAGTAATAGTTTCATAGTGCAAGGACTGTTTCTGCAACTTGTTGTTGAACAGGAAAAATGATTGTATATCCCCAGCTGCTTTAAACTCAGACAAATTGTGTTTTGAACATAAGAATTCAGTTTAGTCAAGTAAATGTATACGGTGGAATGTAACTAAGTAAGTAGTAGGTAAAGGATCTGAATACTTCCACCAAAAGTACCTTTATAACAGAGCTGAGCGCAGTATACACGCAAGGTCCCGCTGCGTGCTGCCCTCCAGCCCTCCGGCCATGATGTCTTAACAGACCCGCTGACAGCGTGCTGACAGCTCCAGTGCCACCTCTGCTCAGAAACAGTTGGATGAAACGTCCGAGCTGGTGTGGATGGGAGCCTCTGCAGAACCAACCGACACAACGCAGCACTGACCCGTTAAAGGTTCCCACGGGGAGCAGAACCAAGCTCAAAGTTTCACAGAAAATCCCATCTTGAGGGACACTGGCTGAGCTCTTAGTAGATGTACTAAAGACAGACTCAATCCTGGACAATCCCGCCACATAATAATGATATATAATAAGACCCCTCTATGTCTAATATTTTCTTTTATATATAGTATAGTATAGTATTAGTTTAGTATAGTATAGATTTAAATATATACTTCAAATTCAGTTTAGTATGCCACTTATTACAACACCTAATTAGCCACAGAATCAAAGTATAATGGCTTACCTGTTTTACACCTGCATTTGTGCTAAAACTGCAACAAAAAGGTATTTTGGTATTGATATTGGTCAGAGATGGAAGAAAAACCTTTACTCAAGTAAAAGTAGCAATACCACAGTGTAGAAATACTATGTTACGAGCAAATGTCCTGCATGCAAGAATTACTTATAATTAGCATCAAAACATACTTAAAGTACTAAAACTAAAAGTACTGACCCATTTCAGAATACTACACTATATATTATATGAAT
The DNA here is from genome assembly GCA_031216445.1 of Lateolabrax maculatus. Taxonomy (NCBI): domain Eukaryota; kingdom Metazoa; phylum Chordata; class Actinopteri; order Acropomatiformes; family Lateolabracidae; genus Lateolabrax; species Lateolabrax maculatus. Next base: position 6,982,725 of record CM062216.1, read on the forward strand.
AGATTAAAAGTTGATTTGATGCATTGATGTGTAAGCATCACTTTAAGTTTCAGCTGATAAAGGTGGGGTTAATTCTAACTATTATACATATTTAAATAAAGTTACATTAATACCTCAAAATTGGACTTGAGTACAGTACTTTAGGAAATATACTTTGTTACATTCAATCACTGACATTGGATGACATGGGCCGGAAAATATCAAAACATTTATAAAGTGCATGGTTACACTCAATCAGATACGCTCTGATGTAAACATGCATGAGACTGAACATTTCAAAATAAATGTGCCACGCCGCGTCTGAACCCTAGAGATCATAATAAACACTGACTTCATGGTCCAGGCAGCTTCCTTAACACATCTTTATTTGGCCCATGTGACAGCAGTGACTGACAGGAGGCAGCTGCATGGACACCAGGAGAGGAGGGGCCGCGCGGGGTCACGACAGGTCAGCGGGTTAGAGGAATGCTGATAGGAATGCCCTGAGCGGCCGGCCAGGGGAGCATCTCATCGGCAGGACAACAACAAGCATCAGCAGGTCCCCGGGGAGCCATGACAGTGGACAACTGGCCCAGTGTCTGCGGAGACACACAGCGACCCGGAGGAGGAGGAGGAGGAGGAGGAAGCTGGGCTCACAAAAACACATCTAAACAGGGTGATACACACACTTCCACCCTCCAAACTCAGGACACTCACTTCTCTCCATGACTTATTACTTATATTACATTCTATTCTACTGTACTCTGTAATAGTATTTTGTATCCAATTACTCACTGTATGTTACCTTGTAACACACTATTAGTTTAAGGTGATATACTGGTTTGTCAAGCTGCCTCAGTGTACTTTAAGAGATCACACTGGAATTTCAACAGAATTTAGGATGTCTGATGTACTGTGTGCTTTCAAAAATATAAGTACTGGGGGGAAAAAATTACTCAATCATGAAAATAAAACATGTTAACGTACACAAGTTTAGAGCAGGGCTCACAAGCTGCTGACCCGGGGGCCAGGACCGGCCTGCAGGACAATAAGATAATTCATTTTTTGTTTGTCTTTAATTAAATTCCCTGGCAGGGCTGCAAATATCGGAGTGTAAAAATTAAAAATCCATAATAAATCAATCCTGCATCTAAAGTGAAAGCACGGCCACAGAGCTCGGAGTTTCAAGAAAGGTGACAACCAAGTTTAATGTGACCGCTTTCTGACTGATCTGCATGGACAAAAGGTATGCAATCTCACGCTGCATTACTGTAGTATGAGAGCGAGCAGGGAGAGTAGGGGGAAATACTGGTGCCCCCCCCCCCCCCCCCCGAGTAATTTGAGTTCGAGAGGTCTGATTTAGAGGTTTTAAATTAAGACTTTATTTAAAGATGTTTCTGATTTTACACTGATGACAATGCAATAATAAAAACTTCACTGAAACTGAAGATTTCTGAAAATACATATACCGATATCTGTTGCTTTGAGATCTTTAATCTAATGTAGACCACAGAGATGAACACACAGTACAATATGTCATGATTGGCGAGCCATGTCATGTTTGAATTTATACACATAGTTCACATAATTGAGTTTGTAGGAACCCATCTGGATATCTGTGTCAGTGCTAGTCAAAATGTGTGTGTGTGTGTGTGTGTGTGTGTGTGTTAAGGCTGTCAGAGCGTGCTGCATTAAGTGTGTATAGGCAGATTCTGTGGAGGCTCGGCAGGCAGATTATTGTGGGCCTGGGCTTCGTGTTCAGATGGGGCTTTTGCGTCTGTGAGAGAGAGAGATGAGAACGATTGACTTAGTCAAAACAATCACAACAGGGATCCATGCCAACAATAGCAAACTCAGATTGTATCTCAGATTGTTTACCTTTATCCTCCACTTTTAGTGTCTCTGGTTGGAACTGTAGCTCTCCATTAGGACCCGCAGGAGGCTGCCCGTCTGCTGCCTGCGGTTCCCTCTGTCTCTGGGACATCTCTAACACTGCCTGAAATTTAAAACTTGAATCATCACCTGTACATGCTACTGTGTTATTACAGGCTAAAAAGTAGTAGTTGAGTATTTCAAGTGCGAGCCCTGTATGATTCAACTTGTGTCAAAGGGCTCCACTCTGTCAGTCCAGTCTCAGATGAGATCGAGCAGCGGCGGTTACCTGCTGGTACTCTCTCCTCTGGGCCTCCAGGGCTTTGCCTCTCTCCTTCAGCAGCTCCCCCTCCTGACGCAGAGTCTCGGCCTTCCTCTTCAGCTCCTCCTCTTTGTCCCGGAGTTCGACCTCAAACCGCTGCAGCTCTTCCTCGGTGTACGTCGGCTTGGTGTCCAGAGTCTAGAGAGGCAGCACGGGAACGAATGCAATACAAACAATTTACACTGCTATTCAAATGTTATAGCATAAAATATGTATGTGTGTGTGTGTGTGTGTGTGTGTGTGTGTGTGAATAGATGTACCAAAGTATTATCAGCAAAATAAACTTTAAGTATCAAAAGTAAAAGTACTGTGAGTATTTTATTTTATAATATATTATAGGATTGTTTAGAACCATGGACACGGCTTCAGAGACGGGTGGATCTTGCATTGTGGATAATGTAGGCGTTGTTTTGACATGGAAAAATGTGTGGAATAAAAAAAGATGATACATCTGGTTCTGCTGCATCGATATTTGATCCTTTTTTGAGAACTGTCCATCGTGAGTCATCTCTTACATGAGATCCTTATAAGGGTGCGATGCTAATCAGTAGAGTGCTCTCTTAACTGAACGCATCATTGCATTACTTCTATTCACAGCAGTCACTAGTGGGAGCAGCTCGAAGTGTGCGAGTTGATGAGGGAAAGGACATCAAACTTCCCCGCCCACAGTTTCCCAGCTTATCCTTGGATTTGAACCACTGACCCTCCAATCCCCCGTCCACTTCCCCCAACCTTCAAGGCCACCTCTGGTGCTCTTTACCTCCCACTCTTTGGCATTATTGAACTCCTTCTTCTCGGTGGATTTGAGGAACTCCTCCAGGGTGACGAGACGGTCTTTGTTAGCGTCCACCTTTTGACACAGAAAAACGTGAGCCGCGGATCAGTCAAAGCAAAGCGGGGGAAGGAGTGGAGACTGACTCGCGGCATGCAACGGAAACTTGAGCGGAGAGATAAAAGTAAATGATCAAGACTCACATTCTTCATGACATGCTCCCTCATCCTCAGCCTTTCTTCCTCCATCTCCATCATGTCATCTTCCTCATTCTTTGGGTCGTAGACCTTCTCCAGCTGGAGGAGGGAAATGAAAAGATTGTGTCATGGCATTTCTCTGTGGTTTTATCAGAGTTTTCATTATGAAACAAAACCAGTAAAACTTTGAGTTTGCGCAAAATCAAAGCAAAAAGGAAGAAGCCCTGGTGTACTGCAGGGTTCCTTACCTCTTTAGTGAAGAGTGCCTCCAATTCCTGCTCATCTAAAACACCATCTTCATTTGTATCTAAACAGGGCAGAGAAGAAATTACAGCTTTGTCCATGTTGGACTAATCTGCGTGGTATGAGTAAAGGACAGGGGTTGAAAGGAGATGTGTCACTCACCGTGCAGTTTAAAAAATGTTTTGGGGTTGAACTCCTTAGGATCCAGTCCGTCCGTCTCCTCCCAGACTTCCCGGAGCTGAGCTACACTACCCTGAGTGTGCGGGAAATGCACCAGAAAGAGGAAAAACACGTTGAGAGAGCGCTCGATTCAACGTCCGCTTGTTTCCACTTGAAACCAACATGGGTGCATTTGTTCCTTACCGGAGCATTGACTCTGGGGTGCTGGCGGTGTTTCTCCTTAAGCTCCTGCATTCTCTTCTCCTCCCTCTCGCGCTTCTCCTGGTCCAGGCCCTTCAGGTACTCCCTTCTCTCGTGCTCCTTCAGCATCTCGTAGCGCTTGAACTCCTCGTGCCTCTCGGCGTCGTAGTTCTCCAGGTCCTTGGTGGCCTAGACAAAGAGCCAGACGGAGGCTGTCATCTCGAAATTCTTTGAGGCTTTTAATCAAAATGTGGTGTCAGATATGATACAAAGCAAAAAATTCTTGGCGTCTGGAACAATCAGTAACACGTCTGCCGTCTTGTTTTGACCTGTAACTGTAGCACCCTTGAGTCTGATCAGTCTAATTGTGATTCTGTCGGAATGTGTGTGGGGATTCATCACTTCCCCACGTACCTTTAAAATCTGGCCAGAACATAAAAACGGCCGGCTAGACGGAAAGAGTTTTGAATTTATCGCTGGAGGATCTTACCGTCGAAATTAGCAGCTCAAGGTCTTTGGCCTCAAAGGTGTTTTGATTGTGGGGATCCAGATGTTCAAACTGCTTCAGCAGGGAGGCGTGGTCCATCTGCAGAGCTTCAGGGCAGATACATGATTTATCAAACACATGCTGGACTTGTGACGCACATGACTTCCATTATGTCCTGTACATACTGAACACATCTTTGCATGGAGGCCACATCACCCTCTCAATACTAACCCTACTAATTTGCATTCATGTGTATATTTCACAAATAATAGGTAACATTTTTACATAGCCAGTTTTTTGAATTTCTTTTGTGCATATGCTGCTTCCATCTGCTTTGCTTGAGAAAACTGATCTACTTCCATGCACATAAACTGATATTGAAAAATATCTGCACATTTTAATGTTTGTATATAAATAATATAAATTATTTTATATATTTGAGTATACTAAGTGATAACAATGAATTAAAGTGTCAATTTTGTACACATCATACCTCAATTTTTGGATCTGTTAATATAAATTTGAACAGCTGACAGTGTTTTAGCTATTCAAGTTTTTTTTTTTTTCATTTACATACCTGAAGATTTGCAATTGGACAGGTGTATCCATTGCAAACTGTGAATCTGTCCATGAAGATTCTGGTTATTTATCAATGTTTACACTGCTGAAATCATCAGTTATTGGACATTGATACTTAGTATAACTGTTGATTAGCTGATGGATGAAAAATGATCTTTTAAATTGATAGTTATTATATTATGTTTCAAGTACAAATAGAAAACATTTGCTGGTTATAGTTTCACAAATGCAAAAATAATTACTTTACTCCATTTCATGTAATATCATTTGAGTACATAATTTGTCTTATTTGGATCAAATTCAGTATTTATTGTTTCTCAGTGACAGTAACTTAAGCATGGCTACTTATAAAAAGACCAATACTAACTTAACATAGAGATGATGTTTTTGTCATCTCTATGTCTCTCTCCGCTATGGTACCCGTCCAATTTATATCTATACTTTACTAACCGTCAAATTTCCCATCAAACCTTATTTAATCCATCAATGTAGGTAAAAATACATGCACACACTCTCTCTCGCCCTGCAGTGGTCCACAGGAAAATGAGTCCACTCACTCTGTATGTTGGTGCTGTCCAGTTTGGCCTTGAGCAGCATCCTGAGGCGAGAAACTTCCTGACGTTTCAGCTCATCCAGGCGAGTCCGGACATGGTGACTGACCAGGTCCAGCTCTTTACTGAGACGACCATTCTGACGGAGAACACGAGACATCACAGGTGAGAAGAAACAGGATAAAAGTCAGATCTTCCTGTTAACTGTAAAAGGTCAACGAGGCAGAATGAAGAGAGCGACGGTAAGAAATGGAAGCCGACCTTGATGTCCTCTGTGTTTGCTGTTTGCAGTTTCTCTCGGAAGTGAGGGTCTGTCTCTAAAACCTCAATCACCTCTCTGAGATACCTGTCGTAGTACAGGCCAGTGTCCTGCAAGAGTGCGTTGTAGAGGACAGGTTATTCACAAGAAACCAGATCTCAACTAAAGCTGATCAAATGGTAGATGACTGACACTACTGAGACCATTACCCCGTTCTCCTCCTGCACGTCCTGGTTAACTTCCTGGTTGGCTTCCTGGTTGCCTACATTGCGATCAATAGGCACCGACAAGACCCCAGCCGAGATGGATAGAAGCAGCAGCCAGCCAGGTTTCAAGTTCATTATCCTTCCAAAATGAACAACAATGAATATTACACTATTGTATCCAAGATTTTGACTGAAAAGCAACAATCTTAGCAAAGAAAATAATAGGAGGCGGTGGTGTTGGAGACATAAAAACTAGGCAAGATGAATGTCTTGTAGAGTGTCAGTGCTCCCACATAATAGCTCGCTGAATAGCTGAGTAATGAGTGGCACATAACGTGAAGGTATTTTTTTGTTTAAGACCTTTAACTTGTCCGGTGGGGCAAGTCAATATTTCTTCCACTTGCACAACAGAAATTCCACTTGTCCCAGACAAGCAGACAAGCCTTAATGTGGAGCCCTTGTTCATTCAAAATAATCCAGATTCAATATTCTATTTGCCACAGTCCTCTATAAATCTACAGATTTCAAACTATAAAAATAATACCATTATGTGTCTAATTGTACTTTTGATCATATTTAAGATACTATACGTTATCTGTGGCCAGTACACATTACTATACCATTCTAAAGGTTTCTGGTCATCCCCTGCAGTCTACACTTAGTCTCTAGATCTTTTCAATGAAATGGAAGACCAAGGCAACAAGGGACGCTCAACTTATCCTCCATAAAGGTGCACACAGTGTTCACCATAATGTCTTTATATTTGTCACTAACTTCTACATGGCTCAAGTCCAAAGCACACCTGGACAGATGGTGACGCACTGACTGAGAACAGTCATTTAGCTGACAATTATGAGACAATCATGTTCGGATTTTAGTGTAATTGATTGGTGGCTGTTGTGTACATTGTATGCCGAATTTACAAGGAGACTTCGAAGATTTGTAAAAGGTCAAACGTTTTAATTTTTAAGACGTGTGTGTCTTCGCCGATGAGAGATAAAACATAATAACAGATTTCTTAAGTGGAGTTTGTCGAAACGGTCAATTTTGAGCAGGAAAAGTCATTTTGCAAGCTTGGCTTAACAAGATAAATATGGTTTAAGACAGTGGAAGTGTTAATTAATGTAATATACAACACGCTTTAAGTAGGATATTAGTATTATTTGATACTGTTCGTGTCTGTAGCTGGTCTTTAAAGCTAACTGATGTTAGCTTTAAAACACGGATGAGACTCGACACAAACACGGGTCTGTCTGTAGGTGTGACCACCCGTAAGATTAAACCTACGGTACACGTTAATCACTGTTTGGGTGTTACAACATTTTATACATTATTCATCCATTAAACGAAAAATTACAGTCGATAAGGTTAACACTAGGTCGGTTATCTTTTCTGTAGCCGTCAGCTGTAGAAACGTCTAGCACAGTTCCTGCGTTGTCCCTCTTATATTTCACGATTTTCGGTAAATTCTTCATTTAAACTCTGCCGGCATTAAAACCACACTTATAACTTGTCATCACACAAGATATCTTTAGATGGCTCGTCTCTTACCGCACGTATGTGTTTAATATTTGATCCAATACTCAAAGCACGATCGGTGTTTGCTGTCGGATACAATTGACGTCACGATAATGCAGCGCTGGCCCAACATGCTGCCTTCACGTACTGTTGGAAATACTTGGAGTATTTTTTTATTTTATTTTTTTACGAATAAGGGGCGGAGGGATTATCATTGCATTGTTGAGATGTGATAGTGAAAGTAATGTAAACTCAGCCACCAATAATTTGCTCTTGTCGCTGTCCTTTTAGGGGGTAATATGTCCGAGCAACAGTTGGTGAATTGCAACACAAGATAACAGTTGAGAAGTGCTAGCCTATGAGTAGTAAGTGAAGGTAGCATTATCCCATTGGTAAATAATACACGGATGCAAAGTATGTAAAAACGTTTTAAACGTTTAATTGCTTCGAAAAATAGATCTGTTGTATATTTAATTCAGTACACAAACACAAAGTCATGGCAAATCAAAATAAATTAACATCAAAAGAGTCAATAATTGCACGTGATAATAAATAAAAGGTATAAATATTATGCATCAAAATATAACCTAGAACCTACAATAAAATTAATAGAAATAGATATTAAAATATGGCACATGAATAAAATAGTTGTAAAAAATAGTTCACAAATAAATAAAGTAAAAAATAAATTAACAGTCACTCAATAAAATAATTTAAAAATATAAAAACATGTCAGAGCATTTTGAGGTCATAATCAATTTTGATCAGTTTAACTGATGAACTTGAGAGGTTCTGATTGATTCACACTTTCAATGCAACAGCTGATTCAGTGTTCAGAAATCAATCTCTCTCATGTCAGTGGGTGTCCCTGCCCTTTCGTTCTCCACCTCTTCATCTTTCTCCATGGGGCCCTCCTGAAGCCCACTCCTCAGCCGCTGTCGGAGGGCATATTCGATCATGTCGCTGTAGCACTCCAGCACAGCCTGGGATGCAAGACACAGAGAAAATCAATGATTTGTGTAATAGATGCAAGCTTTTTTCCTGCGTTTGGAATCACTGTAAAATAAGCAGGCCCCTCAAAACTCAAGTATTCAGGTCTATTTGCTTAAAACTGATGGTCCTCGCAACTCTCATCATATGAAATCATATGAACAGGCCTGTGTGCAGCCACAGGCTTGGCAGGTGTACTCACCAGGCCAGTCTGGCAGAGCTCCGCCAGTGCTTCACTCATAACAGCCAGCTGAGTGGGGCCCTTGTTGCCCAGACCTCTGAGGGCGCAGTTCAGTGACGCGGCAGCGACAAGCGACGGTGGTGCTCCCAGGAAGCGGGAGTCACAGGCACACATGGCAGCCAGTGTGTCGCTGTGCCGCCGCAGGGTGGAGAGCAGCCCCTCCTCAGAGTCACCGCTGTCTCCGTCTCCTCTCTGCCCCACGGAGGCAAGAAAATGTGGGAGGAAGTCCTGCGGAGTCACTGCTGCTGTGTCCCATCGGAGGGTGGCGAGGATGACACGCTCCATTTCCTAATGGAGGGAAAACAGGTGCATTTAGGAGCCAGAAATGATCGTGTGATGGTAAACCTGTGAATAGATATCACAAGGGATTTATTTATTGTTGATCGATCTTAAGTATGTCATCTTCTGGTCTTTAAGACTGTATTAGAGTTCAGTGACACAGTTCTCTGAGCTCATATGGACCAATGAATGCCTCTATCTGCTGGGTCATCATATCCACATTATTACCTACTTTTTTTAATTGAAGTATTGCGTCAAAACATTGTGATAGTATTTTTAAAGCTCAAACATTGGTTGATGACTCCATTAGTTGATTGATGGCAACAATTTTGATAGCTGATTAATCGTTTCCATCATATATCAAACAAAAATAGGGAAAAAATGCCAAAATTTCTCAGGGTTCCAGCTTCTCAAAAGGGAATATATCAGAGTCAACTGAAATCCTTTGGGTTTTGGAGTTTTTTTCAGACAAAACAATACATTTGAAGATGTCACATCGGTTCTAGGAAGCTGTGAATGGAATGTTCTCACAACTTTCTGACATTTCATAGACCAAACGAATAACTGATTGATCGCAAAAAATTGTCAGCAGATTCATCCATAATGAAAAAAGTAATAAGTTGCAGCCCAAATTGTTTTGTCAGTTTCCATATGAATCATTTTGGGTTCTGGTAAATTGTAAGGCATTCATCATCATTTTATCTAATTTACAAGATAAACTCTTGGATTAATCAGACAAGTGTGAGTTATAGATAAATGTGTCATTTCAAAAAAATGGTTAGCTGTAGCCCTTTTGGAGTGTTGATTAAAGTTTTAAATGGGTTGTCATTCAGTTGATGGATGTTAAGGCATCACAATCATCAAAAGAGACAAAATCAGAAATATATTTAAGTATGTTTGTTTGTTTCCCTTCAAGATCCTATATTTGTCTGTCTTGACTTTAGTGTGATACAGTATATAGGCTGCTACATCTCTAAAGAATAATAACACTATACAGTGTAAAACTAAGTATTGCAAGTGGGGTTAAAGGTGATGATGATATTAGGGACCCACAGCTAGAAAATTAACCAAAAACTCTATAGGAGTGTTTAAAAAGAAGGTCTAGAGCAATATATTTTACGGGTGTACACCTCTGCTCACACTCCACCACAGTCCTGACTGTAAGGTCTTCAACAACCACGTTTTTAGCCACATGTGTGGATGCCGTGTGACTGGCTCACCCGCAGGTTCGAAGGCTGAATGCTGTAATCAGCTGCGGCACAGAGAGTATCAGCGGTGACGTTGTCACACTCTGTGAGTTTGGAGGCGATGAGGATACAGCCTGCAGCCAGGCAGTAAGGTGAGACAGGCAGAGCCAAAGAGGCAGACAGGAACCTATCCATCAGAGAGACAGACAGGGGGAACACCGCCTCATCACAGCCGCACTCACAGCACACCTGGAGAGAGGGGGGAACAAAAATAAAGAAAAGATGTGAGACATCAGTGTCACAGCTGCCACGATGGCAGAACTCATCCGGCACCATGAGGGGAAAAAAACAGAAACTGGAGCACGAGCGAGTTTTGTACCTCCAGGGCCCATTTGGCGAGTTCCTCCCTGCGCTCTGGATCCCGCTGGATGAGGGTGATGTAGAGCATGGAGGGCATGTACCTCTCCTCCACGTGAAGCAGCCTCTGGATCACGCGATGCCCGGACACGGTGGGGTCCCAGGCGGCTCGCAGCTGAGACGAGCCCCCCGTGTGGCCCTGGGCTTGTGCCTCAGCCTGGCTCTGGTCGTCCTCTACCTCCTCGCACCACAGAGACACAGACATGCCTCTGTCCATCTGCACAGTCCTATGGGTAATGTGTAAACTTGTTCACGTCCAAATGGGAAAGGCGCGCCGCAGCTAGTGTCCGTCTGTCACCTGGGGAAGCTGGGTGTTCTGCAGGTAACTGAAGCTGCAAACTCCCTGCAGATCTTCCTTTTTTCCCTGTTGAAATAGTTTGGGCTTCCTGTGGTGCTCTGCTGAAAATCGCTCCTCAACTCTCGCCTCCGAGTTTTATACCCAGCAGGGAGAGAGAAAGAGGGAGTGGCTCAGAGGGAAGGAAAAAAAAAAGAGTGTAGAAAGGGGCGGGGACCCTCGTGAGTGACATAAAATAATAAGAGGACAACAATAAGGCCTGTGCAACAATTGCTTCAACAGGTGGGGAGAGGGAGAAAGAAGGAGAGCAGTGGAGAGAGAGGGAGGCAAGGGAGGAGAAAAGAAGAGCAGACAAGTGAGGGAGTGGCCCGCAGGGACAGAGCAACAGCTTGTCTTCGGCAGTGAAAGAGAGAAGGGAGGAAAAAAAGAAAAGGCTACGAGGGGTTAGAGGCAGAGAGAGGAGAGAAAAGGTCACATCCAGACTCTGACAATGGGAGTGGATGACAAAAGGATGAGGGTGTTTGTTTACAACGTGAGCATGAGAGGAAATATGTCAAAGTCTGGATGGATGTTAAATCCTGCCGCTGTTAGATAAATATCCTCAAGCACTGAGTATTTACTTATTTAATCTATTAAGGCAAATAGAGCTGAAATAATTAATTTAAATAGATTATTCTATCGACAGAAAATTAATAATTAATAATTCTAATGATTATTATCATTCAAAGATTTTTTTTCAAGAAAAAATGTCTTATATGATAGTAAATTGGGTTTTGGAGCAATTTTACAGACAAAACATTCTCCGTGAAATGTCACCTTGGGCTCTGGGAAATTGTGTTTTTTCACAGTTTTCTGAAATTTCCTGAACCAAACAATAGCAAAACTTTCCGAAAAAATCAAAACCTCAAAATATGGAGGTGCTGGATGCAAAAGGCATAAAAATAAGACAAACAACAAATCAATTAATCAAGAAAATCAAAATAGTCATTAGTTGCAGCCTTACTGTTACAACAACCAACCTGTAATTAAGATTATAATTTTGGTGGAAGGAGTACATAATCTGGCCTCTAATACTGTATTTATCCTATATTTCTTACCATAGGATGAGGATATATAGGTAAAGATAGTAATACTTATAATAAACTTTATTTATACAGCACTTTTCACTTTAATATAAGATAATTCATTCAAAATCTAATAATTTAACAATTTAAAATAAAAAATGTATTTAAAGGTAAGTTTTTAGAAGTTGCTGATTCTGCAGTGCTCATATCTTGGTCAAATTAAAGTTTTTAGAATATTTTTTCTCTGTCACTTTGTTTTGGCTCTGCCTCCTTTCTCCTTCCATTCACCGAGGTTTCTCATTGTCAAAGCAACCTGTGTCCCGTCGGCCTCCCCTCCCTGCGCCTGCGGCAATCTGCTGCTCGTGTTTAAAGAGCAGCAGAGCCACCGGGGAGGGCTGGGCGAGGTATGTGCAACAGACAGTGGAGCCGGGCAGGTCAATGAGCCGTATTGTCTCCCTTTACAAATCAGTGTCAGACAACAGCCCCTGGCCTTCTGCCTGCTGCTGGCTCCTCACACACACACACACTTCACACATTCATGGGGTAGACACACTTTTCACACACTCCCCGGGGACTCCTCTGATGGTCACAATGGGGTCGCACTCACCAGCGGAGAATACAGATTGTATTTGACAGTCATTACAGGTGGCTCTTCACACATTAAGGTTTCAATGGCAGCTCGTGTTTCAAATAGGAGTTAAATGGACGGGCCACACAGACCCCATGACTTGATTTCAGCTGAGCATCAATAATTCAAACCCTATTCAACAAAGAGCTGACGACCATCTTCACTAACTATGACTGAAGCCAGATTCAGGTTCACAACAGCAGAGTAAAACTTATTTTAAGCTTTTTTTGAGGCAAAAATAAATAAATTCTTGAGACATGATTCTTTCAAGTTTGTTTTTCAGGACATTTTATTTTAGCAGAACATGGTAAGGAACTACTATATTTAATAGAAAGATAATAACAAATTGAATTAAGTTGCTGTAATTATAACATAGCTCATTCTGTAGGACTGATGCTTTTATGTTTTATCAGACATACAGTGGGTACGGAAAGTATTCAGACCCCTTTAAATTTTTCACTCTTTGTTTCATTGCAGCCATTTGCTAAAATCAAAAAAGTTAATTTTATTTCTCAGTAATGTACACTCAGCACCCCATCTTGACAGAAAAAAACAGAAATGTGGAAATTTTTGCAAATTTATTAAAAAAGAAAAACTGAAATATCACATGGTCATAAGTATTCAGACCCTTTGCTCAGTATTGAGTAGAAGCACCCTTTTGAGCTAGTACAGCCATGAGTCTTCTTGGGAATGATGCAACAAGTTTTTCACACCTGGATTTGGGGATCCTCTGCCATTCTTCCTTGCAGATCCTCTCCAGTTCCGTCAGGTTGGATGGTGAACGTTGGTGGACAGCCATTTTCAGGTCTCTCCAGAGATGCTCAGTTGGGTTTAGGTCAGGGCTCTGGCTGGGCCAGTCAAGATTGGTCACAGAGTTGTTCTGAAGCCACTCCTTTGTTATTTTAGCTGTGTGCTTAGGGTCATTGTCTTGTTGGAAGGTGAACCTTCGGCCCAGTCTGAGGTCCTGAGCACTCTGGAAGAGGTTTTCTTCCAGGATATCTCTGTACTTGGCCGCATTGATCTTTCCTTCAATTGCAACCAGTCGTCCTGTCCCTGTAGCTGAAAAACACCCCCATAGCATGATGCTGCCACCACCATGTTTCACTGTTGGGATTGTATTGGGCAGGTGATGAGCAGTGCCTGGTTTTCTCCACACATACCACTTAGAATTAACAAAAGTTCAATCTTCGTCTCATCAGACCGGAGAATCTTATTTCTCATAGTCTGGGAGTCCTTCGTGTGTTTTTTGGTAAACTCTATGCGGGCTTTCATATGTCGTGCACTGAGGAGAGGCTTCCGTCGGGCCACTCTGCCATAAAGCCCCGACTGGTGGAGAGCTGCAGTGATAGTTGACTTTGTGGAACTTTCTCCCATCTCCCTACTGCATCTCTGGAGCTCAGCCACAGTGATCTTTGGGTTCTTCTTTACCTCTCTCACCAAGGCTCTTCTACCACGATTGCTCAGTTTGGCTGGACGACCAGGTCTAGGAAGAGTTCTGGTCGTCCTAAACTTCTTCCATTTAAGGATTATGGAGGCCACTGTGCTCTTAGGAACCTTGAGTGCTGCAGAAATTATTTTGTAACCTTGGCCAGATCTGTGCCTTGCCACAATTCTGTCTCTGAGCTCCTTGGGTAGTTCCTTCAACCTCATGATTCTCATTTGCTCTGACATGCACTGTGAGCTGTAAGGTCTTATATAGACAGGTGTGTGCCTTTCCTAATCCAGTCCAATCAGTTTAATTAAACACATTTGGACTCCAATGAAGGAGTAGAACCATCTCAAGGAGGATCAGAAGAAATGGACAGCATGTGAGTTAAATATGAGTGTCACAGCAAAGGGTCTGAATACTTATGACCATGTGATATTTCAGTTTTTCTTTTTTAATAAATTTGCAAAAAATTCTACATTTCTGTTTTTTTTTCTGTCAAGATGGGGTGCTGAGTGTACATTAATGAGAAATAAAATGAACTTTTTTGATTTTAGCAAATGGCTGCAATGAAACAAAGAGTGAAAAATTTAAAGGGGTCTGAATACTTTCCGTACCCACTGTACAGTGGTGGACGAAGTATTCACTTCCTTTACTTAAATAAAAGTAGCAATACTAAAATATAAAAATATACAAATTAATAGAAGTTCTGCATTAAAAATGTAATTTTACTAAAAGTGCACGATTATTATTCGAGGTGGAATTAATATAAACTATTTTACATTCTGCTGGGTGGTTTAATCCATCACAGCCCATCATATTTTATGATCCTAACATGTTTTTTGTGGGTTTAAAATTTTAATCTGTAAAGTAACTGCATCTGTCAAATACATGTAGTCCAGTTTGTAAATTTGTAAAGAATTTCCTTCCGAACTGCAATCCAGTAGACGGATAAAGTGGAAGAATGGAAACACTTAAGTACAGAACAAGTATCTAAAATGACAGTACTTGATGTACTTATACATTCCACCACTGCATACATAAATATATCAAAGTAACAATGAGCTGTCCGTATGTGTTGGGGGTTGTACTATGTTAATCACCCAACAACAATAACAAAAAGTATATTTCACATTTTCCAAAAGGAAAATCCACCTTAAAAGAAAAAGATCATTTACAAATGTGATATTTACAATATTGAATCGCTCAGTTTTAATTAGGGAATTTGATCCAGTCTCTGTGTAGCAACTTCATCTGCTCAGACACCGAATAACAGAACAACCACGACAGCAGCAGGAATACTGCCATATGGGCTCACTTTCTGATGCATAGCTGGGATTCCTGCTTTAACAATAAAACACATCTGGGTTCAGTATATCTGAAACAAAAGCTCTATTAGCCCAAAAACTCAATGTCCTCACACTCTGACTTGACAACTATATGTTTATTTAGATCCTGACTTTACCATCCAAATTTTGCTGATACCATACTACTGGTTACTACTACTGGTGCAAATCTGAGGCGTATAGTGCAAAGCCTCAGCCACATCATCTACCTCATATAACAGCTTTTTCTAAGTCACCCAGGATAATGACAACATGAAGACAGCATAATCCTCCAACACTCAGTCGATTGTAGCATTAGTGAGAGAATATGGGGTTTAAAGCTGTCGACAAGGCCTTCGCCTATTAAACAGGCTTTGAGAGGGGCTGAAAGCAGATTGAGTTTGAATGAAGGACTGAGTAAGTTTGGCTCTGCAAGTCAAGTGAGGTCAGCCTGGGGTGGGACAGAGAGGGGGGTGTCGGGAGAAACACAGTGACAGATCGTCGGCCTGTTTAAGTACCCTGCTAAATTCATACATCGCAGCTGTATTCAAACAACATGGATCGACGGCGACAGAGACAGTGACGGGCCAAAAGAGGAGTGCAGCGGGTCCTGAGAAGGGGGCGTGGTTCCCCGCCCCTCATTTTCCAGCTCATTTCCCGGGACAGTGGAGAACAGAGGTCCCATTTTCCCCTCAGCCATTCACCTCACACAGACACCTGCTGTGGGGGAGGAGCAGAGGGGAAAGGCCAAAGTTTACCCAGTTCACAAGTTAAGATACTACATGAACAAACAGTTTGTTACTGTTACACTGGAATAATTACAATTTCTCAGAGCTGTTCCCAAAATTCCCATTTCTTTGTTTTTTCTTTTTATGATACAATTTATTTTTGTTATTTATACTTGTGTTTTTCATCATATCCATTTATCATTTATAAGCTTTACATAAATATATAAAAAACTGTTTAAAGCACATTATAATGTAGCACTAAGCAGGGACATTTTACGTTTCTTAATGTACAATAGTTTCGACAATTATAACATATTTCATATAATTACAGCTGTGTTATATATTCCTCCATTATCTGTTTATATACCAGCATCCAGTTATAGATGCTTTACAGCAAATACATCAATAAACACTTAAAAAGACCTCATATCTGCTTACAACTACATTAAAACTAATTAAAAGTTTGCTTATAGGGGGGTTAAAATCAAGTGTTACCCTAAATAGGTTTTGATCATTTCATGAAATCTGTTTATATTAATCTCATACATGAACGATGTCTGAAGTGGTGGTTCCCCCCAGGCTTTCTGGCTCAGTAACTCTGGGTGTGTCTACAGACAACTTCCTCTACTCTGGGGATCAATATCATGAACTTCTTCACCACAGATCTTAAAATGATTTTAAAGAGGGATCAGTCATGAGGGATCTGGTGCTTGTCACCGACTTCTGTGTTTTGTACTGTTTTGCTTTTTTGAGGGATGATTTTTGTGTGTAATGCTTTTTTGAATACATTTTTTACTTTTGTGTTTTGTGTTGTGTCATCTGTATTTTCTTGTTGAGTTTTATGCATTTGTGTAAGGGTCCATCCAGGGACGGGTATTGCAAACTAGCTTAGGCTGTACACTACTAGGCCTGTTTATTAGTTCCACCTAGTTAAAACTAATATAGTCTATTACAACAGTCATGCCATCAATTCTATTTTCACACAGGTCATAATGTTCAGTTTTTGTAGTGGTCATTTATGGTAATTTTGGAGGCTGTAGTATGTGGTACTGATCTATGCTATGTACTTCAATAAATAATCAAATCACATCCTGGCTGTGAGTAGAGCTGTTGAGAGAGACAGACTGGTAAGTGAAAGTAAGAAATATAACATTTATATACCCTGCTTTAAGATTCAACCATTTATTTGGTAATAATCAGCAGATGAAAACGTTATGACAATTATACACATAATTACAAGGCTTAAAATATTACCACGCCACTTGTGAAAACTATAAAGGCATGCAAAAACTTTGCATAGGGCTGGAATGGCATTATATAGTACTAGCAAGGTGCTGCCAGTGAATTTATCCTTCATCGTCTTCACTTTTCAGGAACAGTGGCGAGGGGACACAAGGGAACTCTAAACCAAACATAATGCAATCCGCTGACAGTAGACTGCGGCACAAGTGACAGGCAGAGATGAATGCAATTATGAAGTAATTTGGGAAAGGGTAAAAGAGCAGCGTCAAAAGGAGGATGGAGCGTAGAAAGGATGGCAGGACTCTTCAGCAGAGACACAGGACATGTAAACAAGTGAGCAGCTGTCACGAAAAAGAAGGAGGACAACATACAGAAAGAAAAAGAGCGCTGCATGTACGGCTATAGCATATAAGCATCTTGAATGGTAACATTCATGGGTACATTAAAAGAAAGAAGTCTCAACATCGCCCCCTGCCTCTGACAAATAGTAACAACAGTCTTCGTTCCTTCTTGCTGGATCATATACAGTATATATATCATATCATATATAAATACCTCCCATACATTTCTTGGTGACTGTCAGTCCACGAGTTGACCTGCAGATTTAGGGATAGGTGGGGCCGCGTGCTGAACTACATGAAGCAGCTCCAGCCTCGGACTGGCCGAGGAGACGTTGGGTCTCGCTGGCCTGGGACTCTGGGCTGTCCTCCTCAGAGCTAGAGGGGATGTAGAGACCCATAACTTGCTGAACCTTGATGGGAAGTTCCTGGGGAGGGCAGAGGAGGATAGGAGGTGTGAAATGAAACACTTTCATCACCTGAGAATTTGTATTCCATCTTTTTTTGTGCTTTTTTTGTGTATTAGTATGTGGAAAAAGTTGCAGAATTACATTTTTCTATATTCCTGTAAAGTAAATTTCTAAATCTCCGTAAAACTCTAAAAGGCTGCTGATAGATGTAAAAAACATACAATTGCTGTAGGATTTTTGAATAGGGAAAAGCTGCATTCAATCCTGGGGAGGATTCTAATCACTGCAGTAACAGGATAAACAGTATATAATAAGAATTTAATGAAATGGACATGACTGATTATTATTTCAGTGGAGCATACATAAAAGCATAACAATGATAATATGAAAAATCCATTACAGTACACCTTGTGCAAAGTTAAAACATGCAATGACAAAACGTGACAAAAAATATACATGTAATGTTTAACAAGGAAATAAGAACAAAAAAAGTAGTGTTTGCGTGCGACGAAGATACAGCCTAGACCAGTGATCCATCATTGTTGCCTTATGACCCCTCATGAAAGGTTAAAGCATTTCAGTGTTCAAACAAAGAGTAATACAATCCAGAATAAAACCCAGATAAAATCCTTTTCAGATTTTAAGGATTTTTCCGGTATTTAACAAGAAAAAGCAAATATCAGAAGAAGTTAACGTTATTTGACATAACAGAATTTTGCTCTTCATTATAAGCACAACTGCAATATCAAATCTGGGCATTCTGAATCTTACTGGCCAATGAAGGACCTCTTACTTTGCACTGAATCAGCTGTAGGTAGATGGCCTCGGCTCCACACAGGACAGTCTGAAGGTCCAGCTTCATTGTCAACTCGTTAATATGCTGTAGAGATTCACAGATTTTTTAATTTGTATAGTAATAGATAAAGTTACTCAATTATTGTCTCACATACACGTATACAGTACACACCTTCAGAATAGTGTTGAAGTCGTGGTCTGAGCCAATCAGCTCTCCTCTCTGGGACTCCAGGATTGAGCAGGCGATCAGCAGGTGGAAGTTGTCACATGGAAGGCGAGTCCAGAGGACCTGAGGAAGAAGAGGAATGTTACAAAACAATACTTGTTATAAACTCATTTTTCCAGATAAGAAACACTATGACACATGTTGCAGTGAAGTCTCACAATAACATTTACTTCTCTTTTTAATTGAAAAGATACCCCAATGAACGCCTAACCTTTATAACATGAAGTGATGATTATTGTCATGCCCTAATATGAAGTTTAACACCATCATGGTTTAAAGGATAACTGACTGTACTTGAGCTGTTTTAGCATTACACATATAGTTATGTGTATAGATAAAAACAGCTGTGGTGCACTCACCTCCCACATGGTGAGGATGTCCTCGAAGGAAAACTCTCTCTTGAACCAGATGAGCAGCCAGCGGAAACAGAAGCAAAGAGAGCCGCTGTCCTGAGAGTCTGATGGACAAAAGAAATATATATTTTTTATTTTTTTTATTTATTTATAGTGACCGACAAAAAAAGAAGAACGAGCTCCTTGTAAATGAGTAATATTGAGAGTTATGTCTTAAGCACATTTTACATACCCTGTGTGCTAGAAATTAATACATTTCAGTTAGTCAATTCCTTTTCATGCTTCTCATGCATATCAACACGGTGTGCATCCCATCCACAGATGCTGTAAATGTGTATACTTTTATACTTAATGATTAATAGATTCTAATATATAACTTACAGGCACTATGTATAATAGCCTCTCATTTGCTTTGTTCCTGTTTCTGCCCTATTTTTGTTGCATCTAACTTTTGCTACAAGTGCCCAGCCCATCTTCGCCTCAGGACTTGTTAGGCTTTATTTTTAATCTAATTCAGTCTGACTAGATGGGTATGAGCTGACTAACCCAGGAAGTCACAAAGCTCCGGGTCCAGAGCCTTCAGCAGGATACTGAGCTGAAGGAGCTGCTGCTTCATGGCCTCCTGAGACTCTTCAAAGTTCTGATGCTGCAGAGGAAAAAGAGGAAAGACTTTTTAAGTCACTCAGTAGCCTCACGTCCCCGGCTTTCTGCATGGAAATGGGCTTATTCATAACAGAACACATCGTGTCTTCATCTTTCAAATTACTGTTATTTACATGACCTACTCAGTTTGAAGCCTTAACAAAGATCACACTGAAAGACTTCCAAACCACAATAAACCTACTGCAAATTTAGTAGTGTGTGCTTTCTGTGTTAATTTTCATCAGCACAGCTGATGAAGCATTAGGTCACCACACAAGAATCATTTAACTGACCACACTAAGCAGGAACAATTTTTGTTTGCCTTTAAGCTTTGAGTCATACTTCCTGTTTTGGTTTGTGTTGCTGCTCAGCTGAAGTCCCAGTCATTCACAGGTCGCAGGTTTGGGACTGATCCCGAGAAAAGAGAGAAATATCTACTAACCACCAACTCCATGAAGCCGGTCAGACACCAGAAGGACTCCACCTCATTCTGGGTGACGAACAGGAGAGGAGAAAGGAGATCGCTCATCCCCTGGACATAACCTGGATGGATGGAAACAAAAGTGTTGGGGTGACATGGAAACATCTGCCTGAATGATCATTAGCAACTCAGATCATCTACTGTAAAACACCCCTTTAATGATATAAAAGTCAACTCTAATCAACAAAATCAAACAAAGTTCAACCCAGAATTTTTACTGCGGTCAGTGTAATGTAACATTTTTAAGACCAGAAGGAAAATGTCCCCAAATGTAAAAAACATTATAAAGTTTACAGCTCTTTATTTCTTCATATTGTGAATCTAATGTATGTTTTGGTGAGGAGAGCAGCTTTTGAGTCTTTGCTTTAAAATTAGATTATTAAGATTAATTTAATTAATAATCAACATTTATTATATGATATATCATATGATATTGATGCACCCCTGTTTGCCAACTATTCTGAAATACACACCAAGATCAAAGTTGTACATGCAGTATGTCATCAGCACATCATGAAGCAGAGACAGTCCTGGATTGTCGTTCCCGGAGAAGAACGTATTGTGTCTGTCCGTCCTGCTGACATCTCTCTCTGTCACAACAGAACAAAGACAATTAAAGTTCTATTGCAGCTCTCACAGGCAGCTGATGAACAGATCTTCTCTTTGACAGATTGCAGGGCTGACCTATCAGGCTTCTGTATCCTCTGAGGAGGGAGTTCCTCATCTCCTGCTCTTCACTGACGGACTTCCACTGGACCTTCATTCTGAAATACTCATCCCTGCAGGCACAGAAAGGCATTCAAGAAGCTGACTACCTTAAAAGGAGTAGTTTGACATTTTTGGAAATACACTTCTTTTTGCCAAGACTTAGAAGTTTAGCGCAAAGCTTAGCAGAAAGACTGCAAACTGAAGGAAACAGCAAGCTTGGCTCTGTCCAAAAGAAACAATATCAACCCAACAGCCTCTCTAAAGCTCACCAACATGTTAGATCTGATTTGTTTAATTAATACAATAACATAACAATGACAAATTGTGTTTTTCCGGGGGGTTTGTGCAGGACAGTTTCTTGGCCAGGTCACTTCCTGGACTCTCTGCTTGTTGTCTGGCAACTGGCAAGCTAACCGGCTGCTGGTTGTAGCTCAATATTTACCGTACAGACATGAGAGTGATGTCACTCTTCTCATATAATTCTCGGCAAGAAAACAAATAAGCACATTTTGTCAAACTATTCCTTTAACCATCAAAAAGAGTTAGGACGGGATGCACAGTAATAAAAACACCAACGTTTTGACCCGCAGTATGTCGTCTCTTTCCTTGGCAGTGCTGTTCCATGGATAAAAGCCCAGGAGGAACTTCCAGACCTCTTTCCTCAGGGACGGTACGATGCCCTGCGAACGACAAGAATGTATGAAAACACACACATCTGGTAGAGAAACCAAGTGTGTCCTCCAGAAAGGAGATATACCGTTACTGTATTTACTGTCTTACCCCTCTGAACACGAGCTCTTTGATCTTCTCTGGGTTCTTCACTCGCCCCTCTGGGTCCAGAAACTCCTCCCATTTGTCCAGAGGTTGTCCCCTGGTTACGTCTGGTCTGGGCCCAAGCTCCACCCCCTTCATGTAAGACAGACACAAACATGAACAACTGATTATAACATTATAACAACCTGTAAATCTATATGTAATAGACACCACTGTATGCTCCAAATTGTTCTTTTTGTTTCCCTCTCTTACACAAGTGATGAGTTCGAAGCCGGGCTCGTCATCGGACTGGGGGGGCAAACTTGGATCCTGAGCATTACGGAAGTGGGCGGGGGAGTCTGGAGGTCGAAGTGCCGCCTTGAAGAAATTGGTGACTTTGGAAAATCCACCAAATGTTGTGGCATATGGGTCCTGGATAAATCTCTGTTCAGGCAGGACAGAATTAGAAACAAGAGTTTTTTATTTATTTATTTTGAGTGAGAATTGCAACGACAATGACAGACTTTTTCACATTTTAGTCATGTGCTGCGACACTGGGCGAGCTTCATTATTGAGTGGTTAAAGATGTGAATGTGAGTGGAGGTCACGGGAGGGAACTTCAGTGATTAGCCTGTAAAGTTTTAATCCAAAACAGAGTATGGGCTGGAATGTGACTTTGACCAGTGAGTTGTTGACATTGATCAACAAGCTTACAATAAAGATTTTATAATCAATATGTGCTCTAATGCAGTTTCATATGATCAAGCATGACATGTTTTATAACATTATTATGGTATCTGCTTTCTTTCTTTCAATTACATAATAAAAAAATCTATATACATTACCGAAACAAGATCTGCACCTCCATCATCAAGGAGCTGGAACTTATCGAAGGACTGAGAGAGAGCACCTGGGTCATGAGGATAGGCAAGGAAGAGCCGCCCATCAACCGGTGACCTGATGATAACAACAGAAACCATGTGACCACGTGACCACTCATGTGATTTGTCAACAAAGATAAAAAAACAGCTCTTCTCTGTTTTGGCAACTGTCATGCGATAAATTCTAACATGCTTTTCAAGACAGAAACTGCTGCTAGAATTAGGATGATGACACTCACTGGTCCAGATCGATGTAATGGTGCAGGGCCCGAAGCAGCTCCCTGGTTCCTCCTCTGTGGAAGTGCAAAGGAGGCAGTGGGTGCCCCCCTCTACTAGTCAGCACCAGGAAGTTTCGACCCAAGGAGAACCGAGCCCTCCTGAGAGAGTATAACTCAGAGAGAGGCAGAGAAAACGACCACTGACCTGCAGGTGAAATAGAGGACATTTAGCTTTACGCATCCTTTCTTTACTTAACTGTTTGCCCAAAGCGACAGTAGTGTACACCGCACCTGAGTCTCTGACTGGGACATGTTCCCGATCTTTCTTCACTGTGCTGATAACTGCCCAGTCCGGCTCATACCCGGGGTCGAAGTTTGTATCCTCCTCCCCTCCTTCTCCATCCTAATTAGTAAGAAGTGGTTTGATGGGGATTATATTTGAGATAGAAAAAATACTCATATTGTTGTTTTTTTCTGTGTAGTAAACACATTATCACTGACCCTTTTGGTGTAGAGTACAGCAGGGGCACTGCGACCCTCATCCTCCAGTGGGCTCCACTCTAAAGCTGGCACCCCGGCCTAAAACAGATGCATGATAAATCATCTCAGTGCTTTTTTGAGTTCCCTCTTTGTTTCTAGACTCACACTGATTTGCTTACCCGCTCCACAATCCGGATGAACCCTGGGATGGTTGTGTCCTGGTTACTCCTCTTGGCATTTGTGTGGAGGTACACCCCCTCCTTCTCAAATATCAGCTGCGGAGAAAAAAAAGTAGACAAATCAATCCTAAAATGTCAGCTGAAATAAAGGCTCTCTTTAGGTTGTGCCAGAATCCAGTCACGGGAACCTTATCTACTGACCTGGTGTCTCACTCAACTCATATTCTGTTATATGGCTTAATTTGTCCAATTTGTAAAATGAAATCCACCTTAACGTTACTGCGACCCAACGGATCAGATGAAACAAAACAACAGGCCCCGTCGAACAGCTGACACGCAGCTGTGGCGGCCAGGTGAAGCAACGTGACAAAGAGCTGGCTGATGACAGAAGCTTATCACATGACAACAGTGTGTCAGGTCGGCAGGTGAAGGCGAACACTTCGCTATGATGGGCTGGTATCGACTGACTTTGCTAACAAGTTTTAATGTCTGTGCGGTTATGGATACAGCTACCGTCTGGCTACAAAACAGGGTCCGACATCTTATATCGAGCCACACGGCAACAGGTAGAGGAGGACTGAGATACTGCTTCATACTGTCGGACATTATAGACTGTCGGACACTTTAGCCTCAAGTGTTGACAACAGCTAACACCGACAACAAGCTCGAGCGCTTCCACCCGACGTGTCACCGCCGAGCGGGAGCGACGTGCTCAACGTTCACACGGTTCAATACTGACGGTAAAATATAATAATAATATAATATAACTAGGAAATACCTTGTAATCTTCAACGTTTTGCTCCATTCTTCCGTCACCTCTGGCTCGACTTCGTTTTTCCATAATAAATGTTACGTCACACTTCCTGCCTACGGAAAACCCCGCCCCCCCAGAGACGTCACGGCAGGAACGAGAGCCAATCAGACCGCAGGACGGCTGCGGCCGGATTTATACATCCATGGGTCGGATGGGCAGAAAGGTGGCTGCGTTCCAATACCCATACCCAGACATACTATTTAGTGTGCCAGAAAAGGCTTCACTTCGTCCCAATACACAGTATGTCAAAGTATGCCAAAAATACTAGGACCACCTACTGCACCCGATCGCAAGCCAGCATGCTTTTCTGGCTATTCTGACCCACAATCCTCTGCACAGCTTAGAGCGCAATGTTATGACGAAGTAGTATGTATGCAATTTTATGCATACTGAATGCAACAGTATGTACTTTATAAGGGCAACTACAGTACGCACTAAAAGTAAAGAGAAAAAGTATGCGATTTGTTACGAAGAGTAGTCCTTACCACTTGACCTCGATGGAAAAGGTCAAGAGGTCAAGGAAAGGTAAGCAAGAGGGTTAGGGTCACATGTGAAAAATGTATTTGTGTTTTGAGTTTAAAGTCAGAATTCTGAGAAGGCGGTTAATACTCCAAATACACTTATGTCCAAATCAACTCCACCATTACGTAACCGCAGAGACAAAACCATGTTGTCCCTTCTGGACTAGCCTCTATAGCTCAACAGGCCGCTAAAAACACAATTATTTGAAACACAAAAATTGGGGAATTGGCGATTGTTTTTCAAGAACTTACCGT
Source organism: Lateolabrax maculatus (assembly GCA_031216445.1). NCBI lineage: Eukaryota > Metazoa > Chordata > Actinopteri > Acropomatiformes > Lateolabracidae > Lateolabrax > Lateolabrax maculatus. Next base: position 7,007,946 of record CM062216.1, read on the forward strand.
TCTTATCTAGACATATGGACCGAGCCACACAACATAGCCTTCTGTGGCTCTGTTCCGAGGCTGAATTTTTAGTTATCAGCATAGCTATAAATGTCAAAGGGATTTTAAATGAGAAGCCAGAAGTTTTTCCTCTTTCCTTCAATAATAGTTATTTTTTGCCTGGCATCGCCAGACTAATTTGCAAATGTGTTAAGTGGCGTTATCGACGGGCAGAGACAACCAATCAGAGTGATGAAACGCTGTCCTGTCGGACGGTACGTCCTGTCGGAAGTACAGCAAACACATATTTCTTATCAACATGAAGTGCAGTTGTTTGTTCTTCTTTTAGAGAAAATTTACTGTCCAGTCCGTTTAATACTGCCACTGTAGCCGACCGCTGAACGTTCGGTATCGGCAGCGCCATTTTGGATATTTACAAAGATACTCATGCTCGTCTCTGTCAGTCATCGTATTAAACCTGCCTCATACTAGATAAAAGATAAGAATGGACATCAAATGTATTATTTACATTTTAAATAGTTTTGGCCCCAAAAGAATAGTAATTAAATTAGCCCACAGTGTTGCATGACAGGGGAGAATACTGATTTTTTTCCCCCAAATACCCTTCGATCTTGAATTTATTTTCCAGTCCAGAAAAGCCTAAGTGACCCAAGATCATTATTGACCCTCAACAGTGCTGTAACTGATCTCTGAACTATTTTGGGAATTTTTTTAGCCCTCTTCAGTCTGCTCAGTGGAATATATTCTAAACTTCTATTTTTATTGTGAAGTTTTAAGAATAGCTTTGCTAAAGCAACACGCTTGTTAATTCCAGCTTGTTATAGGCATTATTGTGCACGTCACACTGAAACAGGAACCTGTTCCTATTCCTAATCTTTCTGATGCTAAACCTCCAATTGTTATTCTTTTCAAAACTGTTATTTAACTGTTTGTGCGAACCCTGCATACAAAATACCATCTAGGCGTATTTGTAAAGAGAACTTTCTACAACCTAAAAGCACGAAAAAAAAATATAGAGCAGTCCTCTCAGCCATCTGACTGTACCCGTGTATTTAATTAACATAGACACTATGAACATTACTACTAATATGACTATGAAAACCATTAATGATAGTACTTTTTACTCCATTACATGTGTGTGACAGCTGCACTCAGTTGTTTTGAAAGTACTCATGTAACTTGTGAGCAGCTGGTAGATGGGGCCTACACGTGCACGAGAACCAGGCGAGTACGAGCCCGCCCACAGAGCTCAGTCACGTGTACAACGTGCGTTGGATTGGAAGGCAGTAAACAGGTGACGTCAGAGCTGCGTCAAGTTGGCCGGAGCTCACGAAAACAAAACCAGGCGGGATGTGACGTCAGGGGCCTCCAAATTAAAAGGTTTTTTGTCACATGATAAATTCGGTGCATTTTACGATTTATTGTGGATACATGTTTGACCGTCATGGGGAAAAAACGGAGGTTAAGCCTGTGGTGAATTGTGTGCTTGTATGTAGACAACTTTCACACTTTCATTATCAGTTAACCTGCTGTGTTAGATTATGGTGGCATCTATCTGTTAATTGGAAGTGTATAAATTTAACACTAATAAATTGGGAAGTTCATGGGAAGTAACTATCAGAAATGACAGACCTATTGCCTAATGTTTTATAGATGTTTGCTGAGAGCATAACATACTCGACTGAATGTCGCCTCAGACATCGAATAAAAACTTTATTTATATGAAATAACCACACATTCCTCATTTAGGTTAGATATATGTATGATATGATACATTTCTTTACTCATAGCTGTGCAACACAAAAACGCGTGTTCATGAACACGGCTTTTGTTTTGAAAGTGTCCACCGGAAAAGCCGTTATTAACCCTTGCGAGCTTGCTGCTGGTGTAGAGCCTAGCTAGGGGAGAGAAACCGAGGGAGAAGGCAGAAAAACGTACGACAAAAAAAGAAGTAAACTTCAGGATTGATAAACATCTGGTAACGCGGAAGAAAGAAACTGAACAGGTAGGTGGACCTCTGCCCTCGTTTCTGTCATTTATCCTCGCGCGTCTCGGCTCCTGCCAAAGCCTGAAAAATGGAGGTGAAGTGTGGTTCCATCATGAGGAGGCTGCACACAGCCCCGAGTAAACAACCACATCAACAACAACAACAGCAACAACAACGACAGCAACAGCTGCAGCGGCGACGGCCGCCGTGCACACGAGTCCGCAGCGTGCAGTTCAGTGCAGTTTGCAACGAGACAGAAGCGACTGCAGCGGTGACAGTCCGTGGACCTGTAGCGACCATTACAAAGCTACAGCAGCTACCGCGGTTAGCATGTAGGCTGGTGTCAGCAGCTCATGGAGGCTGCGACAGTAGGAGGATAGATTAGTTCAAACGGGTCGTTTTTCCAGGTTCACCTGCACATATTTAAATGGGAAGTCCCTCTCAATTCACAGAGAAGCAGTTGCCATTATACAAGTTTTACTGCCAACCTTGATTTTGTTCTGTTTTTTTTTTTTTTTCTTTCTCCCAGGTATCACCAGCAACTTGGCAACATCTCTTCTCTCCCCTGGCTCTCCAGTGTGTAAGGAACGCCGCCCAGTGTGTCATATCTTGAAGTCACCCAGTGCCTCTCTACCTGATCGATCATTGTTTCCCCCTTGCGTCTTCACCAGTGCAAAAAAAAAAAAACAATCGTTCACCAGCAAGACAGAAGAAACACAAGTGAAAGTGATTTTTTTGACATTCAGATGCAGCACAGCTACCAAAGTTACCTGTCAGTATTGTAGTAGGTTTGGCGGCGCCCCGCCAAGATCGACCGCTAAACAAGCTCCTATAACTCCCGATAAGTCTCAACCTCAAAACTCGTCATCATTCATCAGCATCACTCAGTTCTCTCAGCGGGTCGGTCCACCTAAGAGAGCTGTACACAGTACTGAGCACCATTATGGCCTCCATCACCCACTCATCCGAGCCCGAGATCCCAGACAACCACAAAGAGAGCTGGCTGGCGCTTCTCTCTGCTGCGGAGACGTATTGCCAAAAGTCCGGCTGCGACCTGGCCATACTCACAGCGTGTAAGAAGTTCCGGTCGGCGGCTGTAGACGGGGACGGGTTGAGGAAACGGGAGAGTGCCTTTCCTAAGGAGTGCAATTTCTCCTACAATGTATGGGGCCAAGGGTTTCTGGCCGAGTCGGCGCGGCGCTACATGGACGACATCGGCGTGCTGCACTCCACGACCATGCTGACGGCCCAGAAGCACACGCGCCAGGTGGGGGGCGAGGGAGGAACCAAGCTGACGGTTGACCTGACCTCTGACCCCGGACACAGGGGGGTGAGTGGACTGCACGTGCCGCGTAATGCGCTGTGATGCTCATTCAGGATGTTCACATCCACTGTTCGGTTGATTTTCCTGTTGTTGTTGTTGTTGTTGTTGCAGAGCTTTACAGGAGACGGCGAGCTGGGCGGAGGCAGTCCCAACGGGAGACTGTACTCCCAGAGCTACCCGTCCATCTACAGCTCGGGAGCTGTGACCGGGCAGGGCGGCGGGCAGAACGATAACGGAGAGAGGGAACGGGAGAGGAGCGCGCTGGAAGCCGAGCGCGGGAGGCTGAGATCCGGGATTGTGGACTTGGAGGAGGAGGACGAGGAAGAGGAGGAGGAGGACATGGACGAGAGGAGACCTTATGGGAATGAAAGTGCCGGTGAGGAGTGAAGCCGTTAATCCGTGTCTTTAAATGCTTTGGCGATGCGTCGATTCTGAGGGTTTCTTTTCCTTCAGGTGTCTTCTCCATGGACGAGGACTCTCTGTCTCGGGACTGCGAGCCGTTCTTTGAGTCCGACGGGGAGGAGGAGAGCACTGATGGTAAGAGTTTGCCTTGCTGACTGAGAGTAGTCTCGATGTGCACAGATCCACGTTAGTGCATTACCCCCATGCATTCTTCTGCCTGTCCTAGGCTCTTTGAGCGAGGATGCTCCCCCGCCGTCGCGTGGCATGGCTGTGGGTCAGGCTGCGTACTTGTCCCGCCACGCCCACCCCCAGCCCCACCCCATGGCCCTGGCCCGCTCGCTGCCCGTATCTGTGCCCGTGTGGGGCTGCAGAGGAAACAGGTCTGCCCAAGGAGAAGGCAACAGTGGAGAACGGGTGAGCACATGTCGTTTTACGAAAGGGAGAGCATGCAGAGATTCAAACGTTCTGGGCCCTGTATCACACAGCGAGATTAGTGGGTTAGCCAGCTATCTTCGGATTTAACTCAAGTTTTTCTGAACTCATGAAGATGGCTTACTTTAAACGGGTGTAGATCACCATTGTAACATATCCTGAACGGCTCACCGGCTCCGTAGCAGATTAACTTCAGAAAATCAGATAAAAATCTGTTAACAGCCGGACCATTGACCAGTCAGGTTACTGGAAAAATGCAGTCACCATGATACAGGATCCTGACAGGGACAAAAATTTGCAGATTATAATCATATCAGCTTATAACAAACACAGATAATTTACCACACAAACAATGGCACAATGTTCCTGATAACATAAGGAAACTTTCTGACTATTAATTCTGTTTAGACCCAATGAGATGAGAAGTGGAAATAAATTTCTATTAAATAGATTTGAAAAAAATCCACATACAGCTAGTTAGCCCAATAAATTATAAATACAACGTTCTGGTCAGATTTCTGTTCTTTCTTTCTTCTTTATTTTTTTCCACGTTTCCTTTGTACTTTTGCTCTCTGCTCTGGTAGCATCAACAGCCAACTTGACTTTGAACTGTATCACCTGTTATTATAGTTTATTCATAATGAGGCAGAAAAGCACTAATGTCAACACAGAGGATAAAGTGATTATCCATTTGGATTTATCAGTTTATTTTTCTCGCCACAGACTCAACATGTTGAACAAGTGGAGACAATGAAATAATTAAGAATTAAAAAATCTGTTTTTTGTTTTTATGTTTTTTGATGTCCGTTGATCCGTGACATTTTTCATGCTGTCTATAGACCAAGACAAAGAAACTATTCAGTTCTCAGTATCCTGATGCACCAACTAATGGCCACGACGGCTCCATCAGTTCTTGTGACCATAAAAGTGCATGTGACATTTATGTGAGGTTTGTGCCGGGCAAATATTTGACAAATAACATTTCAGAATGTCAAACACCATTTTATAAGAGAATGGAAACAAAAATGTTGCTAAAAGTTTGCATTAAAACTAATATTTTTTAGAATTTTCTACTTTTAAACAGCTCGTATAAAACTGCTTGGATGGAAACCCTGCCAGCTGTTGTGCACCCCCCCCCCCCCCCCCTCCACGTGTCATGTTAACATACAGCCCCTGTGTGCTTGTCCCTCAGGTGGGCTGCGCTGACCTGGAGCACATCGCTGCCAGTATGAAGGCCCTGCTGGCCCCCGGAGCCACCGATGGGACAGAAATGTTTGGGGCCCTGCCTCGGCCCCGTCTCAACACAGGGGACTTCTCCCTCAAACACTGAGAGAGGGGGAGTGAGAAGGAGTGACAGAGAGAGAGAGAGAGAGAAAGAAAGAGAGAGAGACAGACAGACAGACAGACAGACAGACAGACAGAGAGAGAGATGTTGTGACGATGGGAGGAGACCTGGATTGGCTGTCAGATGTGACGTACAGTATGTGAAACATTGTAAAAGCTAGTACCTCCATTTATTTTCTCACTAACCAAAATTAACGGCACATGCTTTGAGGAGTGACTGACAAAGAGAAAAACTTGTTATGAACCCTGATAACATTTTCAACACTATACCCCCTCCACCGTCGTCACTACACATTTCACGATACTAGCTACGAAACATCACAAGACACTACATTGGGATTGGACCTCAAGGTGTGTGTAGTCACCCACTGCACTGACCAACAAGGACACTAAAACAGGGTGTATAGCAGTCTAACCAGCACGGCCAATTGTTAATTGCTACCAGCCCTGTGCTGATGGAGGTTTTGGGAAGCTTGTCCTTTTGGTAAAATTACCCGTGAAGTGATAAGAACTTGGGTAACATCTGTACCCGGTTGATCGTTGGCTCCAGTGCTGCATGCTTACAGTCTAGCAGACACTGTTTTGAGAGATACTAGAGTTATAATCTACAGTATCTTAAAAGATATATGGCAAAGTGTGGCACTCTGAAACATTGCTCCATCGATACCTGTCTGTGTGTGAAGTTTGGTGCCAGACCTGAGAGATGCTTAGCTTAGCTTAGCATAGATTGGAAGCAGAGGGAAACCAACACCCCCAAAGGTCACGAATCACACATTCTGTAATCTTTCTTTAAATTGGAACACAAACAGCAATGTAAAATATCAAGTTGTGGTTTCGCGGTGAGCGGAGTCCATCCACAGAGCGTCTCCTGCTGTACGCTGCATTCAAGTCATGTCAGCAAACCGGAAAGAACAAAAACCAATGCCAGTTATTCTCTCCGCTGACCTTTTTGCCCCATCATTTAAATACCTTAACTTTGCTACTTTTGCGAAGTTACTTACTTGGAGCAATTTGACAAGTGAAACTAGCTACAAATTGTGCACAGCTCCTTATTGAATTGAGTGATTATAGATTGGTGTTTATTGGATTGTTTTGCCTGTAACTGGTGGTTATGCAGACATTTGGGTACAGATTAAACAAATGAAATGCAACATGTTTTTTTTTTTTTTTTGAGCTTTGAAAGTGTTGGTAGGCGTAATCATGAGCCCCAGAGAGAGCCAGACTAGCGGCGTTCCCCTGCTTCCAGTCTTTCTTCTCCACTAAGCCAACCGTCTCCCAGTCATGGCCGTGCTGTCATTCAGCACCAGAACATGCTAAAGTTTTGGCGATAAAGCACAAGAGCCAGTGATCTCCGTGGACCACATGGATGTTTTCTCTGCATGCTCCTATCACTGACTGGGTAAGATGAACGACAGCAACACCCCCCCCAACCACCACCACCATCACAAAACAATCTATTCCTTTAAGGGGTAGAAACCAGAAAAATGGTTGACTTTACATGAAGCTTGTGGCTTTTCAAAATGTGAGCGGAGGACACCAGCACCTCCTCATAACATGCCTATTTGTACTTTTACTTTTGCCAATGAATGACTGACTGATAGAATGATTGTAAATCAATACTGAGTTATAGGGGATGGTGTTTTTTTTTTTTTCTTTTTGCTCCAGATATGTTGTTGAAATTACTGAATGACAAAGTGACTGTGTATGTGTGTGCGTGTGTGTGTGTGAGAGAAAGAAAGAAAGAGAGTGAGCGAGCTGGGTTGATTTGAAAGGAACAAATGTCCATCTCTGACATTTCAAAAACAAATAAATGTAAAAAAAAAAGTACTTTTATGTTTCCAATAAAGGAGCAACACCAAGTGAAAAAAGACTTTGTACAATTATGTGTGATGATGCAATATCATTAAAGGCCTCTAGAGGGCCTCAGCACTCTGCTGTACAAGATCATATCTGACTTCTGCTCAACCTTTTATGTTTTACACAAGTACTGCAACGTCAGTGTTAGTACACAATAGTTGATTTATTGACTACATTCAGCACATAAAAAAAGATATTGGGTCTTAAATTAAGCAAGCACTCTAGTACATGCAAAGTCTTGTGTGTTACAAAAACATACAAGATCTTTCCTAAAATTCTAAGTTAAATTAAATACATAAATAGATACACAATATTAAATGAAATGAATAAGCCTTCTTCATGCACCAGAGAAAGCAAACACAAAGATGTTGACGTGCTTCAGTCTTGCTTTACATTTCTTGTTCCCCAAACATCACAAGCTTTCCCTCCTGACACCTTCTTAAATGTACACTACTTGACCCCCGCCTTTAAACCCTCAACTGCGTCACTGATCCTGTTTCCGAATCAGGCAGAATGAATTTGTGCCAACCCAGAACCCAGGGAAAACCTTCTCCTGGATGCTGGCTTTGAACTTGTGGATCAGCCGCACCTCCTTCTCGCCCTCGCCCTCCACCAAGAGGAACTTGATGATGCCGGCGGGCTGGTCGATGTAGACGCCCATAGTGGAGGACAGGGGGAGCTGGACGTCCACGTTCTCGCCGTTGTTCCACACCTGGTAGCAGGAGCCAGACCAGCCGGCGCCCCAGGAGTTGGGGTTCTCCCCGATGCCGCAGGGCCCGTCCTGGCCCTTCCGGGGCGTGCTCTCACAGACCAACCCGATAACCACCCAGCCATCGTAGTCCACCTCCCAGTACCCTCGATGACCCATCAGACTCTCCTTACACAGCACCTAAAGCAGGGGGGACAGGGACAGTCCAAAGTTGATTTATAGATTACTTGACAGACATGAAATTAATCTGCAGCTATTTTGAGAACTGAATTGTCACTTTTCAAGCAAAAATGCCAAGATCCCCTTAGGTGGTACTGAAAACTAAATAAATTTGTTTTTAAGAGTGTTGGTCAGAGGAAACCATACATTTACATTAAACTCTATCTTGGTAAAATAATTGGAGGATTAATTGATAATGCAATTAAACATTAGTGGCAGTCCTACTCAGAATGTGGGCTGAGAAGGATCATACTTGTCATAGTCCAAATGTTTACTACTTCACATTGTCATTTGCACTTCAGAGATGCCAGCTGACTGCACGGCAATGTAATGTAGTTTATTGAAGGGAAAATGTATTCTCAAATAACTGCAGGAATCAACCCAGAATCCCCAGAAGTGTTTAAAAGGAGACCAGTGGAGGAAAGTAACAAAATACATTTTCTCAAATACTGTGATTGAGTACAATTTTGAGGTACTTGAATATTTCCATTTTTGGCTGCTATATACTTCTACTTACATTTCATTTCAAAGAGACCTATTATACTAATCCTATTAAACAGGCATAGTTATTAATTAGTTTTCAGAATAAGATTTTACATTAAGAACACGTGATAATCTTCTAAAAGACAATGCATGATTAAAGATAAAAACAAGTGGCTCCCACCCTTTTAGGCTTGCAGCCCTTTACAAAAGACACTAAACAGTGTACTTGTGGCCCCTTGTCATGTTTAAGTTGTTTGCAGTTCCTGCAAAGACTCATTTCCACTCTTAAATTCTAACATGGTTTCTTTTCAATAATGGCTCAAGGCCCAAATAGAAAAGCAAAGACCATGAAAATGAAAATACCAATTTAAAATTCTGTATGTAAATTACAGCAAAGCGAGCACACAAGTCCATTTGTGTTTAACTAGCTTTAAAGTTAAATTAAAGGTTTTGTTTTTGTCTCTTCACTAAAATCTGATGTTGCCAAAACTGTCCAGTGACCAAACAACGTGTGTGTCCATGTAACTGATTCACAAGCGTTGGTTTGGTTTGGTTGTAATTGGACAATGACAACCACTCAGGCATGACCACAGCCAGGCTTACCTGTGGTGAGTGCTCATATCTCTCGGGCCTGTTGGGATATGGGCAGACTGCGTCTGACGTACGGGCCACCTTGGACCCGCCCTCTGAAATCCACAACAGCTTCTGTGCAGTTTTATCATCCAGAGAGACGGGGACCCAATCTGAGAGAATGGAGAGGGAAGAACTATGTAGATATATGTATGTCATCTAATTATCATAGATTATTCTACTGGTTCATTTTATGGGTTAATGAATAGATACAATTAACATCATATATATTTATATTTGACAAGGCTTACTCAGTTTGTATTCAAATGACTCGAGTAACAAAAGTGACATTAACTGTATTGGTGAAAAGGTCATTAAATGTATAAATGAAACATTTAATTTCATTATTCTGTCTGAAAGTGATTAATTCTTTCTCGGTTTGTATTTAATTGTTTTATTAATATTTTGTATTAACTGAGGCCTTAAACCTGAATTTGAACCTGTGTGTCGCCTAAATGACTTGTTCATCTTTTCACACTGAAAACTCCACACTGTAGTGCACTAGTTTCCAGTAATAGCTTGAATTCATATTGTGTGGCAATAATTGGCAGCAGATTTTTTTCATTTTACACAACACATTACTAATGTAGCTCCCGAACAATTTAAAAGAGCCTCACATTTCATGAAGTCAGCCCTGGTGGTTGGTTCAGGGACATTTGGCTCATATGGCGGCAGCTTTTCTGCGGTGGCAGACAGGAGAGATAACAGGAGAATTAGAGGGAAATGCATTAAACTTCATCACGAATGGATAATCAGATTGACATGACTCCATCTACTTAATTGAACGAGTGGTTCTCATTATCCTGGGGTGATTAACAAAAACTTCCCAACAGCGACGTTGCTCTTTACCTTCGGCGGCACTGTTCTTCTTTCCTCCTGGAAAAGAAAGAGTGTGTCACTTCACTGCAATCTGACACGGACACATCTAACACACAAGACAGAGATGTTATATATAATTTGGTCGGCCTGTGCAACAAAACATTTAAATGCACAAGACTGCTCAGGGTGGCACCGGCAAGTCAGCTCCGGCCAGCTACCTCTCATCTTCCTCTGAGGCCTCTCCCTTCATCAGCGCTTCTTTCGGGGCTGCCATTTATCTACAGTCATCTATTACTCTCAACATACAGCAGATCATAGAGGAGTAGCTATGTGTGCTATGTCGGCCCAGCACTGATTCATGGGGTTTCTCTTGCCGGGCACGGTTAAGGTTTCAACGTAAGGAGTCTAGAGGCCAGAGCATACATTTGTTAAGGACACACATCAGTCTCATTCTAAGAATATACTTTCTGTATGATGCTGTTGATTTACACTGCTGGGGGCACTTTGTCATGTTGTGGGCTGGCGTAGGCCTGTAATCTCTGGCCGTTTGTTGCCCCCCCAGTTTGTGAGTCACTGTGTCTTTTGACATTCAGGGAATATTGCGATCCAGCTCTGGCCGGTCTGGTCATGATCTTGCCCACCCCTCTGCGTTAGTCATCCGCGCTCGAGTTACTGTTCCTCAAGTTTCACACAGACAACTAACTCCTCATCATTCTTACTCACCTTTCAGACTGTTACATCGTCACATTAGCTTGATTTGTGTGTCCTTTGCCACTGCCAAAAGTGGACAGAACAGCCTCGATTTTCCTGATTCCATATAAGGGTGCTTCTAACTGGGATTGTCATGTAGCCCGGCTCACGGCTGTGTAGCAGACGCATTAACCGGCCTGAGAACAGGCTTTCTATACTTACTTTAAGACATATTTGTGTATACTAACACCGGTTTCTCCCATACATTTTCCCTTTAATGTTAAAAATAGCATTTTCCCCGCTCAGTTTGAGAATATCACACATATATTCTGTGTCAGCTTGTTCCGACGCTCATTGAAGATATGTCGATTAAACTGAGTGAAATATTTAAACCCAGGATGGCCTATTTATATGGCTACATCATATCAGCAAATCGAACTATTCTACATTATCCTGTACATATTTTTCTCTTTACTTCAGTTGGACTTTTTCTTTGGGAACTTTGGGCATCTCTATTCAAATTTTTAATAAAAATGTTTGGGTTGAAACAATGCTTGGACATTTTCTGGTGAAATGCTGGAGTGTCACATGGTTTATGGTCGCTTTTGCAATAATAAGTGTATAACTGTCAGTGATTTAGTATCTATAGTTCGGGCCAAATGGAAGCAGACAATATCAGGATAAAAGAGCATGAGATGCAGCTTTTCGTCCTCTGTCTTTCATGGAGTTTTAGCACATGTCAGTACACTGTGGCAAGAATTGAGGAGAAGAAGAATTGCTTTAAAGTTACAGTTAAAAAGCTATATAACCCGGCACAACCAATCACTTCATGACATTCACACTATTGTAAAAAGTTATATTATTGGACAGTAAGGGTCCAATCTAAGCAGTCACATGCTGCAGTGATCTGGCAGTATTCTGACATCCCAATAAGTTTATACAATTTCATTATCGAAATATGTGTGGCCGCCTACATCAAAGATATCCCTAACAGGGGGACAGAGTTTCTCATAAAAAAGCAAATTAACCCCGCTGAATGTACTGAACACACCACAGTAACTTTAAATGTTTTTCTATGAAGCCAAGTCTGTTTATTGGGTACGTTGACTCCATTTCCTACCTTAATTTTACCACAGAAAAAAACAGTAGTGGAGGAAGTATTCCAATCCTTTACTTAAGTAAAAGTCCTGTGTAGAAAATGTTACATAAGTAAAATTTATGGGTTGTGCTGATTTGAACTATTCTGCCTTCTGTTGGGTATTTTAATGTATGACAATGCATCATATTGTGTAAGCTAATCATTTGTTTCGTATGTAAAGTAAAATAGTCTAAAATAATGTGGTGGAGTACAATATTTCCCTCTGAAATGGAGTAGAAGCATAAAGTGGAAATCCTCAAGTACAAGTACCTCAAATCGGTACTTGAGTACAGTACATGAGTAGATGTACTTAGATATATTCCAATATTGGACTTAAGTTAATTTTAAGTTTTAGGTTGTTTTCCTGTGCCATGCTTCAACTTTATGTATAACACCTTGTTTGTCTTATATGTAATTTAGAGTTGTTTTTATTTGGTTGCAGTGTGTGTTTTGTGTTGTGTGTGTAGTTTTCATGTTCCATGTTGGATTGAATTTGAATCTTTTGCTTTGTTTTTTTAATATTTGGTGTTGTGTATATATCGTTTCTGAACAGTACCTGCATATAAAAAAATTAGCCTTTATGTGGTGTCACTGGATTGTTAACATGAATGTAAATGCACTGAACATTAAATGCCTTTTTAAAATGTGACAGATGGTCTTGGATCCCAGCAGTGCTGCAGAGGAGACTCAGCTCTTTCAGGTGGGATGGTCGCTCCCGGCATCTGAAGAAACATAACCTCTCCAGCCTGCGTGACTCTCAGCTGTGGAGGATGCCAGCAGGATAACGACCAGGAAGACAAGTAGGACTCTGGTATAACATCTTCAAACACCCCCTCATCTGTGATTGAGGGGGTGGCACCGCTTTCCCTGAATCGGGTTGGCCTGCGGTTCTTTTTAAGTGTTGCTAATGTGATGAGAAGGGGTTGTGGGGTTTCCAGTGGCTGAGCGGACCAACTTTAAACTGACTGCTAAGGCAGAGAGCCACGGCTCCTCCTTTGAAGTCTAAAATACTGTGTGCTGTAAATAAAAATCGATCTAAAATTATATACAGTATAACTGTTATGCAGGAGAACATTACGTGGAATACAATTACCTTACTGAAGCCACTAAGACCAGAAAGATTTGATAATTGACTGGGCATGCAGAAATATTAATTGGACCCTACTGAGGATTAGGGTCCAATTACAGACCAGATTCAGTTTGGATATTGTCCAAACGTCACGACTGACTCCAGCAGCAAGCCTGCTGGAGCACCGTGCACGACTTCAAAAGATGGCCTGCATACATTGTTCATCCATGTACATAACACTGAACAAGCAGATGGACAGAGCGCATGAGGACAGGAGGCGAGATTTGGCAGGACAGCGAGGGATAGAGTGAAAGTCATGCAGCCATCGTTGGGAGTAGGTGGAGCAGAGAGACGCTGGTGACAGATCACTTCATTTGTCCTTCATCCCCCTCCTTCCCTGATCTCGCCCACAAAGGCGCGCGGCAGGTGAGACGGGGACACGATGGGAGAAAAGCCTTATGGAATAGTGTTGGGTTCATCGAGGCTTTAAGAGGAATTAGTCAGGAAGGATTAGAAGGCAGATGTTCGGAGACCTGCTGCTCTGTAAATAAATTCATCTTCACATCTATAAGATGTTTTATGTCCGAGCGGAATGAAGCGAACACCTCGGGTAACCTTGGAGTGAGGTATCAGGCTGGCAGTAAGTGAGACGGTTGATTGGAGGTATGCCAGCTCTCTGGCTGCTCTATTGAGGTTAAACCCATGTGGATGCCATGTCCACTCTCAGCGGGATCAACAGGAGAGCCCCACAGAGATAAACAGATACTCAAAGAGATTGATGACCTGACTTCACAGCAATAGAGACATAGAGGAGACAGAGTGGGTTGCGAGAGTGAGGTGTGAGACATTCAAATATTTAAGGGGGCAGCGGAATCATGAATAAAGTCGGCAATAATGGATGGATACCAGCATGAAGCTGTTGGAGTTTGAGCCAAAACTGACAAGTGGCTGAGCTGGATTTGTGTGTAACTTCAAAAAGATGAAAGATCTTCAGTGAGATGGATTTAGGTATGGATTCACACCAACCACAAGATACAAAACATGAGTTTCATCCCCCCGAGCACATGTTTAAAGGAGTGAACGACTCAGAGACCCCGCCAGAAGGTCAATGTTGGTTCACCTGATGCTTCAAGACGGCTGTTTGTTTTGGAAGGCAGCGAGGTGGACGCCCCCCCCCCAGATTTCCCTCTCAGTGGGACAGAGCTACATTATCTGTGCAGATCAGGTTCAAAACATCCCACTGAGACAGCAAGATCAGAAGATAGTGAGATGAGGCGGAGGGTGAGAGATGAGCGGAGGTGGCGTGCACCCAGACTCATCCCTCTGGTTCCTGTCAAGACTTTCTGGCTTGAAGCCCAGCCAGTGATGAGCGCACATGGAGAGGCAGATGGATGAAGGAAGAAAGAATCTGTGAAACGGAAGAATTCAAGAGGAAGAGTCCTTTAAAAGTGGCTGGTACAAAAACAGTTAAAGTGCAGAAGCGGGGGTGCTGTGTGCTACATAATGGCAGAATCAATCAGCCATAAATTAAAGTGAGATGGGCTTTTACATTACATTACATTTTGGGACTTGAATTACTGTGCAGCATTTCACACTCTATTACTGTGGCTGCCAGAGGAGGGATTACTAACATTTGGGCTGGGAGTTGAAAAGGGGTTGGGGAGTATCTGAGTTATTAAAGCTATTATGGAACGGGAAACACTGAGCATCGATTGGAAACATCCAAAAGAAGCAGGAGGGTGACAATAGATCTTCATATTAGGCAACTACCAGTAGTGGTGACAAAAGCAATGCGAGCATGCTGAGACAGCTGCGTGGTGAGAGAAACGAGACAGACAGACAGGAATATGAGCTCTGAAACAGCAGATGAGGATGACATTGAAGGGAATTCGGTAAGCGGCGGCACAAGTGCAGAAGAAGCCATAACCGCCTGGGGAGAGGCTCTGTCATGCACTTTGTTGACATGATTAATGAGCCAGAGAAAACTGGCAGAATCCAAGGTGAGGAAGGATGTTTGGCTCGGAGCTGACTTACATGGATGGTCAGGGTGAGGTAACTTAACAGCATCAAATAAACAAGTATGAAACACATACTAAATTGGCAATAACTGACAAGAAATAAATAAAGTTTAACCTGCCCTAGTGGTGACACACTTTAAATGCAATAAAAATGGCTAAAATGATACAGCATAGTACGTCTCTGCACTCGATAGTTATTGCATGAATATTGATGTTAAGTTAAAATCTGGACTTTTACAAATAGTGTTGCACAAAGAGATTCAAAATAAAGAACAAATAAATAATGATTATTCTTTTGTGAATATGAAAATCCCAGCTGGTCTAATACTGCTAATAGCAAGATAGGAGTTATCATTCACAAAAACGTGAAAGGTGAAAGAAATTCAACACTGAACTTTGAGTTTAGAGGCCACAAAACACTTAATTTTATCTTTAAATTAAAACAAAATATAATGTATAAGTTGTAATATAAGTAATAATAGACCTTAGCTTCTATATTTGCTATAAGAAAGTACAATTTACCTTTACTTTATCTGATGTCGTTATAAACACTAATTGTAATATGGTTTCAGTGATAAATGACGAACAGGTGATGCTTTCACTCTCATGGCACGTGGCATATCATCCCTCACAGGTCCCCACAAAGATAAAGGTGAGGATGGTTTCTTACCTGCTTTCTTGGGCACAGGCATGATTCCCTCGGTGTTCGCTGTGCTGTTTGGCGTCCAACGGGGAGGTCTTGTGATAGTGCCTGGGCATCCCAGGAGGGTCACTTTTATTGACTTCCAAATGAGGGGGGTGGGGGGAAGGGTGTTGAGCGGGGAGGAGGGAATGCGCATAAGTTTTGGTTGGATGTAACGGCTACCCAAAGGGATGGTCCTGTCACATGAAACTCCTGAACCTTTCTAGGGATCAGATAGATGGAGACAAGCAAATACCCAGTATATCCCAAGTATGCATTTACATACACATGGACTGGGCATGTGCACGAGCCCAGCTTTGAAATGGCATCAACAAATCTGACGAACGGAAAGATGATTTTGGGGCCATGGGGGGGGGGGGGGGGGGGGGGGGTATTTGGAATATTTGATTTTTTGTGAAACTGTCCCTGATAGATGTTTGTTTCTGTATAGAGAATGGGGGTCAGTATTTAAGATGGCAGCCAACTACTCACTGGAGAGCTGTCGTCAATGCCAGGTCCCATCAATCAGCCGCTGCTGTAAGTGCACTCTGGCAAAGAACTTGGGGCAAAGTGTACCGAACTGCTGATGTGGTCAGAGCTTGAAAATAACAGCTTGTAACTAGTCTGTGTGCGCAGATGTTGCTGACCTTGCTTTTCCTCATCTCAAGTAACTACTTTTAATTGAGCACACATTCATTTGTAATGAATATGTTAAAGTCTGTCATTATTTTGGCTTTTATCTCCCACATTTTATACTTTCATTTAAAAGATGAAACAAAATGCACAATTCTTAAATCTAAATCTTGTTAAAAAGTAAATAAACATTTCAGTAGTTTAATTTTTGTTTTAATTTTTGTGGTTTACTATACTGTATGATTTTTTGTTTGCTTTCTTAATTTTTCCCCTTAACGCACTTCTTTGGTATTAATGAGTTTTTCTTCTTCTTGAATTTCCTTTATTTACTTAATTTACAAGGATAGGGGTACAGCCTGAGTAAAATTCCAAATGGGTTATAGCAATAGTACTTTCTACGGGGGCCCTGCAGTCCAAAAAGATTCTATTTGTTTTTATCTTGAGCGCACGTGTTATTATCTTGTTGGCCAATGGTATGGATCCTGTGTACACAAGATGGTTCTAATGTATTGAACAAGATCCATATTGATCCATATCATGTGTGCACAAGATAAAAAATAAAAAAATAAATCTTTCAGGACTACATACATTTCACTTGAGTCAAACTATTTAGTATTTCCACTTCTTGTCCCTCCTTTTCATGCATGTCTGGTCTGTCTCTGCAATTTTATCATCAAATATGAAGCAATTAACTGTCCAACAAATGAATGAAATGAATTTGCAATAACCTTTAACTGTAACATTTTCAAACATAAGTAACATAAGAACCCCCAGATGTAGAAAAGCCTTAAACCTTAAGGATCAAATAGAAAAAAGAATTCCAGGTATTAAGACATAAAGCGACTGATTTGAATATTAAAACACGTGCTATCACGTGGTGTTCATGACATTTCTCTCGCTCTCAGTAAAATGGATCCAGTGTTGGGAGAAGTGCTCACATCTTTTACTTAACACTTTTAAGGCAGGTGTATTTGATGTTGTGGTATTACTGCTGTTACTTATTTTAAAGTATTTAAGTATTATCAGAAAAATGTATGACAGAACGTGCACTCAAAAGCACCTATGAGCCTGAATGGCACCTTTTAAAGTGATATAATTAGTAAATATAGCTATCAGATAAATGTAGAGGCGTAAAAAAGTCATTTTTCTCTCCAAAATGTAGTGAAATACTCAAATAATGTACATTGTACCTAAGTACAGTACTTGTATAAATGAACTTTGCTACATTCCAACCCTGACTGGATAGGCTCTCGTCTGCAAGCGATGGCATCGAAAGGCAGGCACAAATGCTTCTTTCTCGTTCCCTTGTTATCAGCAGCCACAGACCGTAATAAATGTTCACCAAATGAAAAGCAATAAAGATTCAGATAATGTGGAAATGAAGTGGTATTCTACTTTAGGCAGCGAGTTATGTGTGGGTCTCCCTGTCTCTGTCGAACCTCTGAGTCCGGAGGGTTTCCTTAACCGGCACGTCTTAATCGATAACACTTAATAGGAAATAACTCCCTGTCACGAGAAGTGCTATTAGAAGAAGAATTTTAATGAAGCGTAACTACGCGCTTAGCGCCGGCTCCTGCTGTATAATGCCAGATAGGCATGAAAACAAATTTCAACACCTGCTGCTTACTGCTGTCAGTGAGTGGGCTTAAATAGTATTGTACCTTGACCTTTGCGTGTGTGCAGGGGCACTCTGCACAACGTTATACAGTTAACGATCACTATGTAATATTCCAGTGTACATTACCACCCAGCTTAGCTGTTAAATGTCCTATCATGTTACTTCATTGTATGTTAACATGATGGTGAAATGTATAGCAAGATTGGGGCCCTGAGTGAGGCTGTAATCTGCGAAGGCCCGCTGGAATGCTTTTCAGTGCCTGTCGAGACGTCCCCTTGTAGTTTTCTTGGCTTGCCTCTGATTGACAAGGCAGGTGCCTCCTCTCACTTCCCTATTAGTGTTTTTGTCCATGTGTATTTGGCTCTCAGTATGAACACTGGAGTTTGTTTATTCCAGGGTGACTGAAGTCTCTGAAATAACTATTATGTATTACTTAATATGAGTCATTCGAAGTGGCAGGGGAAGAAAGGCCCTTTACTTAAGTAAAAGTACCAATACAACAATGTATTTAAAACTCTACTTAAGTTACAAAAGTATTATCAGCTAAATGTACTGATAGTATGAAAAGTAAAAGTACTTGTTCTGCAGAAATGACTATATATGACATAATAATAGATTAAAACTGATTCATCAACGTGGATGCAGCATTTTACTGTTCTAGCTGCTCTGGAGCTAGATTAAACTACTTTATATACAGTTAGCTAGTTTAGTCTAGTAGTTCCCAACGTAGGGGTTTCGCCCCCCCCCAAAGGGTCACCAGATAAATCTGAGGGGTCATGAAATGATTAATGAGAGAGGAAAGAAGAGAAAACTTAGTTTTGCTGAAAATGAGTATATTGAATTTTTTTTTACTTTTCTCAGATTTTTGCTGTTTTTGTGAAATATTTAACATTCAGACATTTTTTGGCCCTTAAATGGTTATTGAAGTGAAACCATGTAAGAAGTTTAGAGTGGGAAATCTACTGTATATATCCATACAGTGTAATAAGTTACTTAAAATGTTGGGAACCTCTGGTTTAATCTTTAATAATGTATTGTATTTTATGCGCTTGTCATGTATGTTTTTATGTAAAATGTTAATCTAAAAGGTAATTATTTAGTATAGCTGTAAAATAAATGTACAAGTTCCTCAAAATTGTACATAAGACCAGTACTTGTAATAAAGAGTAAATGTACTTTGTTACTTTCCACCATTGATAATTCCTCTCCTAATGAAACCACAGCAGCTCTGAGAAGCAGCATTTGTCATTTGGACAATCTGATACCAAAGCAAATTACATAAGTAGCTATTGTAGTTATAGATCACGACAGAGCATCGTTAAAGTGTCCAGATTTACAGTGTGAAAACGACAGGCCAAAATCAACAGGCCCCCCACAGCTTTAGTGCAACATAAACCTTGTAACTGCTCCTAAATCACAAGATGTAATAAGAGGGGGATGTCCTGCCTAACACATGCTGCCATGCTGACATTGGTGGTCTCCCAGCGACAGAGAGCCATGAGATTTATGAGCCATTGCTGCTATGCAAGCGGCAGCCTGTTTCATGTATGCAACCTCCACTCTGCTCCTCACCCTGGCCCCTTCCACTTTCTCGCTCTCTCATCATGTTTTCTTCCGCAATATTTTTCTGTATTACATTATTTACCTTTTATCCTCTCTCCATTTTATCAAAACTACGTGAGCGCTTGGATATTTTGTCAATTAACGGTCACAGATTGGCAGGCTTCATAGCGTAAGATCAGAAAATCTCTTCAAATGATTCAAATAACACGTGAAATTATTTACAGCTACCAGTTACTTTAACCATGATCTAATTCAATTACAGTGATTAAACCAAGTTTGCACGATGACTTAAAGCTCTTTTAAATAGTATTTGTTTAAAGGAACATTTCGCCACATTTTTTGTGGATGTCCAATCAGTGTTGATGGTAAATGTACCATCAACACAATGTGTCAACTGAAGCAATAAATTCATCAGTGCATACTATATTGAAAGAGCAAGCTGAGTTTTCCTGCTCATGGACCCATGCCGGCAGTGCCTACTTGTACCAGGATGCATTGCACGTGAGCCCGACCGTATACTCTGGCTGGATTAAATACGGCTAAATATCAGTCGAGTCAGATATGACCAAAGAACAACAACAACAGATTTTGTAGTTGCGCCCCAGAAACAAAGAGAACAACGGCCAAAACTGCGGGCATTTTTCACAGGTTGAAAATGTAAAACTTTAACACTTTAACATCAACAGTAATAAATAGAAATAAAATGTGTCTTGGTAAAGTTGAAGGGTTTCTGTTCAGTAGAACTGATTCCACTGAGAATCAACAGCCATCTCTGCAGGCTGGTGAATAACGTGGAACATTTAGAGGCTAAAGAGGCAGATAACTTGCTCAAGAATTGGCGGATACCAAAACCGAGCTTAAAGGAGACAATATTGGATTTAAGGTGGGGGTATGCTCAAAAATAACTAGTCTGTCTGATACCCTCTGGCTGCAAAAATGTTTATAGTTGTTCTGAAAATGGGAGGAAAATCCTGCCACTGAAGAGAAGGGTGAAATGTGATAATCATTTA
Source organism: Lateolabrax maculatus (assembly GCA_031216445.1). Lineage (NCBI taxonomy): Eukaryota > Metazoa > Chordata > Actinopteri > Acropomatiformes > Lateolabracidae > Lateolabrax > Lateolabrax maculatus. Next base: position 7,028,573 of record CM062216.1, read on the forward strand.
AACATGGGGATAACGCCGCACACATAGGGACAATGTTTCCTGGAAGGCATTCATAGTGTTGCACTCAAAGTGACAACACAAATAATTGTGTCAACAATGAAAAAAGAGGGAGAAGTTCAAACCCAGCCAACTTTCTCACCTTTGCACAGCAGGCCAATCCATGCGTAAAGTGGCTGTGAATATCGTTGGATTGTCGGTTTTAGAAATATACAGATTCAGATTGTCAGAAAAGTGCGAGGAGGGGCTTTCAGATGTTGTACGACCGTCTGAGAAGACAGGAACTTCGGCTGGAGCATACCAGCGCCTTTGCAGAACATTCAACATGTCAATAAACCTAGACAGATAGCATGGTTTACACTTTACTTTTGATAGAACGGGGATGTCAGTAAGAGATTTATCACAGCTTTTGAAGGCTGAAGATGTGTATAAGCACAAGGAGAAGCTGTGGTAGAGGGTAGGTTTCTCAATACTGCAGAGGTTGTGCTCCGATATTTCCTAAATGATATTAAACATTGAAAAAAAGCAGTCTTTTTAGTTTAATCTCTACTTCCAACTCCTTTACAAACTGTTATAATCGTAACATGCAGTTAATGGTTAAAACAGCCTTTGAAATCCTATTGCTCGTAATTTATCACTTTAATAATACTTCTGCTAATACTTCTAACACTTTAATTTGTTATTAGTTCCATATGACTTTTTTTTAGGTGCATGTTAATTTTAACCTGTACTCGTTTTTCCTATCCGTTACGCGTGTGTTGAAAGCAACATGTTTGTGTGTGGCCTCTATGTAACTGCAAACACATATGATTCTATGCCCAAAGATCACAGCAATCATGTGTCCCAGTGTCAGCGGCCCCAGCTTCCTGGTAGAAGAACATACATCACAGTCCATGCTGATAGGCCTCCCATGATTCATTAGCGTTCATGCCGAAAGTACAATCCAACAGACATAGCTCAGATTGTGGAAGTGGGAAAAGGAGCCGGAATGTTTGGTAGGAAACATTTCGAAACATGCTTAATTGCGGCTCATCGTGTTACTCTGATGATATCACATGAAAAACACACGGACCGATCACCAGCATCTCTCTGGCCTAACCTCTGCCCCCACCTGACAGAAGCAGATCCCTTTACAGACAGATGGCTTTTGTCGTCCGGCTCACTTCATTCAAACGCTCCTGTTCCCCTCAGCTGTCGTTATCACCTTATTTCTCATGTTGTATAGCACGAGGGCGAGGGGAAGCCACTGAAAAGCGGCCTCGGAGCGGGACAGAGAGGAGGTGCGCTCGTGTGACTTGGTTGGGTCATTCTGAGAAAGGCCAGGCTCGTGATTGGACGGGGGCAGAGGGCAGTGAAGTGTTGAAGCTCAATGCTGAGCCTCCCAAAATAAGAGGATATTCCTCACAGTTGGAAACAGGACTAAAAACAGCCAGACTGACTGACTGACACAAGGAGGAGGATAGGCGATGTTGACACGGGGATTTTGGGACATTCTGTTTTTAAGTCTGTGTTGTTTTGAATCTGTGATCTCCCTCCCTGACTCATGATTATAAATACACAGCTAGGTGGCCGGATGATGGAGAAAAGACACAGATGTTCGCATTAGCTCCCCAAAAATGGCTGTAGTCAAGATCCAAGGCAGACTGGTAGTCGCCCTTTAGTTTGAACTGGACTGTCTGTTGAGCTATAATCTCTAACCCTTTAAAGTTTCCAAGAAACTCGCTTTTGTAGGATTTAAAATTTTAGTGTTTGGCTTTGACCTTGGATTTAAATCAGTCTTTAAGGTATGAGACTCAATGATATTTTTTTATTGTTTTGGTTAAGGTACCATACTTTAACATTACTTTTTTACAAAGATTTTATTTGTATATATCAATTTCTGTGGTAAAGATGGTGCTTTTTATATGCAGAGAAAAACCACTTAAGACAGTGATGAAATTGCAGACAGCAGGTTGCAAGCAGATATGGCCTTGAGTGGTTTTTGTCTTGAAAGAAATTATATAAAAAAGAAATCAAATAACATGCAAAAAAAAAAAAAACACAGAAAGAGATTTCCCACTGACACTGTGATGTAAAACACAAGATCAAATCACAAAACACTATTTAGTATTTACTGAATACTGTAAACTGTCACAACAGTTGACACTTGTTGGGGAAAAGCAGCAGCTGCTGTTACCCCAACGGGGTAAACCCCGGCTGCTTTATAATGGATTAAACAGCTGAATGGAGGCTTTCCGTTTCAAATGTGGCAAACTGACACAGAAGTGGTTCGCGGTCCCCCATCAGTGAGGGAAACCAGTCAGGAACAGGCCCATTTGGCCATTAGGGTTTTACTGGAATAAGATGCGACCAACTTCAAATAAATGTTTAGCTTGTTTGTATCACAGACATTCCTAAGTTGGGTCACCTCTTTGGAAAAGTGCTGTCATTATTTACCTGTTATCAGCAATTAATCGTATGAATGAATGCTGACTTCAATAATTTTGTATTTAATGTCAAACCTTATCCATTTGCAATATTTAAAAAGAACATTACATTTTGTACATGGTTTTAGTTTTTTCTCAAAAGAACATATTTAAAAAAAAGTTAAATACCAAAATAAATAACTTTTCTCTTGTTTATGGGAGTATTATCATCTTAAAGAGATAGACTGCCTATTGTATGTTTATTTTACTACTATCCTCATCGTAGGATATGCATTTAGCTAATGGATGGATGGATGGATGGATGGACGGACATACTGGTGTTACAACTAAATCTGAGTAAAACAGGACATGTAGCTGAGAACTAAGAGTCTAAAAATCTTCAGTCTGAGTGAACTCCAAAAACAAAATAGGCAGCTCAAGTAATAAATACTTTATTTTCACATTAGTATTAAAAATGCAGTCATCTGCAGGGCACAATATCTCCTCTGTACTGTACATGTTTGCATTGAGTGTGTGACAGACATTTATCCTCATTAAATAGCGTTATGTACAGCAATTAAAAACTGTTCCAGAGAATTATTATTCAGTAAATGTGCACCAAAAAACAAAACAAAAAAAGAAGCTGTGGTCCTGTTGATCATCGTCCACCTCCGTTGGCTGCTCCGCCCCCGGCTCCTCCACCTGATTGGTCCTGGGCACCGGACATCATCAGGAAGAGAACGAGAGGCACAATGTACATCCACTGGAGAAGACAAAAAAATACAAATAAAATGGAAGTTAATACGCTATTTGTTTGCTAGACAACAAATTTAACTGTGATCACAGAAAATGTTTCAACAGTTCTAGATTGATTGATCATCCCAGATTTAGGTTAAATGTATTATCTGAAGAGAAGAGAAGAAAATATTAAGTGTACAAGTGGGTGAGAGACTGCAGAACAAAGAAGAAATCTCAGGGTCAAACACCAAATACATGCTCAACATATTAACACAGACAATTAAGATTTAAGATTTTTGTTGGTTTAACATGGAGGCTTCCTCATTCAAAACACTTAGAGTTAAAAAATTGGAGGTTTGTGTTCATCAGTGTGAAATGTATTTGGCATTGAACCTGGAAAAAAAAACAAAAACATCAATGAGTGAAAAAGGGGGATGAATGGAAAACAAAGGAGACGATGTTCAGTTAGTAATCTTGCTTAAAAGTTAAATACATAACTTGACAGAGGAGGAAGGGGGACAGAACGAGCCACAAGTAAGAAAACAGTACTTCAGTGGGAATCAGCTCTGCTCTCTTCCTCCCCCTGCTGGGGGCTGTGCTGAATTGGTGACCATGAGGAAGATTGCACCTCCCAGAATCAAATACCACTGGAACACAGCACAGCACTAAGTCAACACAGGTCACTGGACACAGCAAGATACACACAGCACAGAGCAAAACACACACACACATAGATCATAAAAGAGCTCAGACGAGCCAAGCGATAGGACACGAGACCAGGTTCTCTGTGGGAACGGTTCAAAACATGGAGCTTGTACTCACACTTACAGCTTACAGACTTACAGCTTAGAATGTCAGGAGACAAACAAAATCTGATTTCCATGTTAGTAAAGTTTATGATCTAACTTTGTGGGCAGAATAGTCTTGGAGGACGGGTCCAGTTTTTCAGTTCAAGGCAGCAGCAGCATCACACAGGGAAGCATGGCCGTACAGAGCTGGGTCTCAAACCATGACAAGGACGTAGGGTGCTTTCACACATAACCGGTTTGGTTCAGTTAAAACAAACTCTGGGCTTGGGCTGGTGTGAAAGCTTTCAAACCACTTTTTAGGCGGTCTCAGGCCCAAAAAGGGGAATCTGGGGCCAGTTCCAAACAGACTCTGGTGCAGTTTGCTTATGATGTGAAAGCAAAGCAGACCAACCACAGGATGGTGTGAGAGCAGATTTTACCATAATTTGAAAAGCTAAATTACTAATAAATCAATCTAGTGGTCACAGTAATGTATAGGTTGTATTCATACAAGATCATTTGGTAACCATTTTAACATATACACACGTCAACACGTGAGTGCGGGGATTCTCCCTGATCAAGGCTACAACATAGTGCAAAGATTAGTTGTGCTTTTTTTGTCCCATTTCTGTCTGTCTGTCACTTTATGATATGCAAGGTCCAGTTTCAGTCTTGACTAAACACACTCATCATCAATTACTATTTGGTAAGATCTTTGTTACAGTAGGGAAGATAATCACCTCAGTTTCAGTAAAGTGCAGCATGACTCGCTGTCAGTCCTGAGTAATTTAAGCTTCCCTACGTGACTCCATGCAGCACTGATGATGCCAAATGTCACCATAACTGTCCAATCACTGAGTCAGTTTGCTAACCCTGTTTAACTGAACTACAGGTGTGAAAGCACTCTTAAACAGGAACGATTGAAGCACATGGTAGAGTGAATCCAAAACGCAGAATCCAACAATAGAACAAACACAAATGTGCAGCCATTTTGACTTTTCAGGAGACATTACTGCGTTTCCGCCACAAATATTGGCAAATGAAAGAGAATACAGAATAGAATATATACTACATTTTAACACATGCTGCACACATAAAAAATGTGGTGTGTCTGGTGGAGCAAAAAATGATGAGCTAAACAGGCATTTTTTTATTAACTGTATGGCCATTACAATCATCAGAGCCCAATTACTGAAGGCAGAGAGTATTTCTTTAGGCACTGCCTGTTAGCCTTATCAGCAGTTTTCAGTATGAGTACTTACATATTTAGCAAAGAAAGATTTCTGCTCTTGTGGATTCTTCCCTTTCTTCTCAGTTTCCTGTTCCATTCGTTCAAGGAACAGAGCCGTCTCAGGTCTGGAAGAAAGGTGGCAATTAGTATTCAAACGAACCCAAAAACAGAAAGTGTGTCTGAAAGGCAGAAAAGTGACTTGTTCCACCAATGGGGAAATGAAAATGCCACACCAAGGCAAATATAACTGCATCAAAGAAATATGAAAAAGCTACCCAAGAGGATTTCACTAATGCACAGAGGGCTACAGATATGGAAGGTAGCAATGTGCTACCATAAGCAGTCAAGCTTTATCAAGTAGATGATATTGGATGGAAGAAAACCAAAAGCAAACACTAAAAAAGGTTCTCAATAGCAGCAAGAAAAATGAAAAAATGACATGGGACAAGTATATATAATCTAGGACTGACCCCGGTGCATTGACAGGAGCCACAATGCTAAGTGTGGTGTTGAAAACCTCAAGATCAACTTCATCCTCAACCTCAGTGCCCCTACAGGCTCCAGGTAACGTCACTATGGAGACACCAATGAGGTACCCAGAGACGTCAGTGTGGAGGGAGATGACATCGCTCAAATGGGACTCAACCATGGCACACTGAGGATCAGAGCAGAATAAAGGTCCACGTTAGAGTTGTATTAGCCAGTTAGTATCACGCACATTTATATCATGATGGATATGATGCTGTTTAATCTATTAAATCAATATTACACTAATTTTAGAAAGCCCCTAATTTGAATTAAATCTGGTTAGATATTTCACATTTCATTAATTAATTAATTTTCATTCTTAAGATTCCTTCATTTAAGCGGAGGGATTCAGGTTATCTAGCTACACACTGCTTAAAAACAGACTGGGAACTATTCATATTTTTTGAATAAATCAAATTATTTTAATTTTTTTTAATAAGACAGTGAAAATGGCAGTAGTTTCAGTCAAAAAATATTCAACTAAAGCCATCAGATCAGTCATACTCTCTTTCAACTAATGTATATCAGAAGGCAATATCTTTACCTAAAGTTCCCCTTTAATACCTTAAAAATGTTGGGGATCCAGTCAGTAAAAGTATTTCTGTCTTTACGAACAACTGACTGCCATTTATACTAAAGCAACTATAAACTTTTAAACCAAGAAAAAAACAACAACAAACGATATTAATTAAACAATATTTAAAGTAAAAACAAAACACAATCATCCCCTTTATTATCAGTTTAAATTAAACTAAAGAGGGACCTTGAAGGGCACTATGATTTGATTAATTAGTCCCAGCAATGTCGTACACTGTGCAGATGGACTCAAACAGTGACATACTTCATGTTCTCAGTTCCTTAACACAGACTTGTTGAGATATTTTTAAGTGAGTGTTATCCTGCATTTATTATTTCCTGGTGAAGGCGACTGAAATACATACGGCTCTGACAAATGCTGTGAGGTGACCTTCCAGCTGCCGCTCGCTCTGCCTGTCAGCCTGCAGGAAAACACGGGGCACTCTGATTCTGTACAGACCGTCCACCGCAGCCACTTCCTGTGGAGTCATTCAAGTTCAGAACAAACACGTTAAGAGATGCAGGTTCACGGCACGCCACAGTGATCACACTCCGGCCCTTTTGTACGACCTCTGGCTCTCTGACCAAAGGACTTTTTGTCCGTCACTCATGTCTGCTTATCAACGGTCACAGCAAGTGATCTGTAATGTTGTCATGAACTTTTGGCTGCAGCCTTCTGGTCCGTGGATGTCCATGAGCATAATGTGTCCAAACAGAACGTAAAGTTGTGGTTGAAAAAGGAGGAATCAAAGCATCTCTGTGTGATGTTGGTCATTTCTATTTTGGACACTAACAGTACTTGTCAGTCCACATCCACTCAGCCTCGTCATACTTCACCTTCAGCTTGGTCCGGTCCTCCTCTGACAGCTGGTTCTGAGACAGGGAGACGCTGGGCTCCCTCCCAGCTTTCAACACCAGGGCTCCGCGTACTCGAAACTTTGCTACATCATCTGCAACAAGAAGGACAGCAGACAGTAAGAACAGAACAGATAGCGTTAATCAATGAGCGGAAAGCATTATTTTTATTCAAAGCCAGTTCAGCCAGAGTACTAGGTTGACTGAGAAAGAAGAATGTGTGATTGGCAGACAGAATAACTACAAATACAACTCTGTAATGTAAATAAAATGCTGTGGCAGTTTACTCTATTTGCCGAATCACACCGAACACATTGACAGGTATGAATATCTCCACTTACGTTGAACTGGATAAATTAACTGATCGGTAGATCAATACATATTAAACTGACAGGTTTCTGACTGAAGTTTGGTCTGAAGGTTTCAGTCGTTCAGCGCACCACTGCGGAGCTAGCTCAACAGCATTAGCAATAACGTATTATGAAATATGAATAAGTAAAATAACATTAACACTTTCTCACCGACTTCAAATGAGTGTTCAAGAGGCACAGAGAAGCCACTGAGTTCAGTGTCCAGGGAATCACCGACCTGACAACACACAGAAGATCCGTTAGCCTCCGACGGTCACAGCTAATGCTAAGTACATAGCTAACATGTGCAGCTTCCGCTGAAACAAAGTCAAATGCTCGAGTTAAATCAACACATTTCTCACTTACCCTTCTGCCATTGTTGCCACCTACAAAATTCGTACATACGACAAACAAAACAGTGGAAACAACTGCAATTTTAAATTGTAGTAGACGAGCCATTTTGACAGAAATGGGCACCGGAAGACAGTCAAGCGTCACACAACCACAACATCACGACTTCCGGGGTGTTTTTCATAACAAAAGTCTCTACAATACATGACATGTAAATCCTCTTTTCTTTTCTTTTTTTTTTTTTGTCTTTGCTTTTCTTTTCTGTTTTTCTCTGCGAAGGTTTTCTCATGCTCATTTGGGAGCGTTTGTAGGCAAAGTCTAGCTAAGAAGGATACATAATTAAAGTTCCTGAATAAGCTATTTAATGTGCTGACCTATTATGTGCATGTTGTCTAGGCATACCTCTCAGTATGCATCAAATCACTTTTCATTTCCGTCTGTTTCTGATATATCTAGCGCATTATCTGCTGTAAAATATGTATAAGATTAATAGTTTAATATCAGTAATTTATTATCTGTCAGCCCAAACAAAATATGTCAAACACACCATTTCACTCTCCTTGGCATTACAAAAACCGAGTACTGTACCTTGAACTGAACACAATGTAGACCTGTTGTCAATGATCATCACCCATTGATTCTGGATGCACCGACATGTCCAGGGCCAGCAGAGGCTGCTAACAGACCATAAAAGGCCCTCAACCTTCCTCTCACCCCCACCCCTTTCCAGAGGCCTCTAAAAGTCCCATTTTATCAGCTGAATAAAACATATTTATGTCTTGTGATGAAGAGCGTTGTTCATGTTTATAAATTCTTAAGTCAGCATTTTATGTTCTACCCATTCTATGTTTTGTTTACCTAAATGTCCTTTTAAGGAGTAAATCTGTATTGAATCACACAGAGTAGAAAACTGCAGTTGCACTGATCTTTAGACCTCAGATATGTCTTATATTCAGATTACTTCTTCGCCCGGCTGGGATGGACAAATGTTGTTTGTTATCTGCTGGAAGCTGTGACCTCTAGTAAGGAGAGAAAAAAAAAAATACTTGATTAGTACTGGCTGCAAAACTGCAGGAGAGGATTGCAGGGGCTATTTGATCCCTTGCCTCTGACTTGTCTGAGTCGTTTAGCATCTAGTCCGGGAAGTTTTGTAAAATCATATGCAAGAGGAGACCTTTAGTAGCCTAGGGGTTTAAGATGCTGACCATGTAATCACAATGTTCCCAGTTTGAATCCTGCCAGGCCCTGGCTGGATTCAAACTGAAAAAAGGCAAATATGCCAGAAAATTGAAAAAAGGCAAAAATGCCTGAAAAAGAAAAGAAAAAGATTATATACTGAATATACACAGAGATTTGTTGTTTGTCAATGGAGGAATGAATTTTAATGCACTCTTATTTCTTGGAGTGTCTCTAAATGCAGCATTAATAATTGGAACGAATGTGTTCCCAGTGGTCTTAAGATTCAATCAGACCTGTATTTAGAGCTGCCTACACATAGTCAGATCAAGACACATTTTAGTACTTGACTGGACAATCCGTTTTGACATTGTGAATGTACTGAGTACTGCTAGAATGGGCATATACAGCATGCAATTGGGACATAACTCTGGGCTGCAAGTTTTCTGCTCGTTATATGGCAGTGACTCAGGGTTTGCTTTGTTTGCAGAGTTCCCTCAGCTCAACAGGTTCACTCTGCATGGGTGTATGTGGCACCTCCAGACAAGAATTTAAGGATCACTGTTATACTTCTCTGCCTGCATGCACTAAATCCTGGCACCAGTTACTAATTTAACTGGGTGTGGAGTTGCCAAAATCCTGTTTAACAGTAAACTAAGGGGCAGAACGCCTGTGACCTCACTGACTGCGGGGTTATTGCTAGAAGAGCCCAAAACTTAAAAGCACCAAACCAGAAAGAAAAGAGGAGCAGTAGCAGGTTTCTGCCAAATGTGATTGATGTGATTTGTTTCTCTATGCTTATTTCTGGCTGAGGAGTTCTGCTGACATGCAAGAAAAAACCTCTGTGGATACAAGTGAAAGGCATCCATCATTTTAAACTTCAACATTTATGCATCGAAGTGCTGAAAAGGAGTTTTGAATCCAGTGTTAATCCTTTAAAGTTTAGATTATAAAGAAGTCAAGACTTCATGTACTTTTGGACATCCAACCTGTTTTCATCTCTTTTTTTGTCCACTCTTAAACAAATTGACTTTTTGTCAGAGGGTGTCACACCTTATCCACTGTCATTTCAGTCCTGACATTTGCGAGAGGATCACTGACAAAAACATCAAACATTTTTAACAATCACGGCCTGGAGTTTCGTAGATGAGGTCAAAAACATGGGGAAAAAAAAAAAAAAAGCAAATGTGAGACGTGGCTCTGTAAGGACTTTGACGACTTGCAGATTAAAACATGTTTTGGGCTGCTAAATACTAAATACAAACCTCTAAGAGGATTTTTTCCCCCTAATTCCTCACAAAAGAGTGCTTGACACTAGCAATACTAGATCCGTCTTAAACTACATACTGTATAATATTAAAAAAAAAAACAATTTCCTCCATTACACAAGTTCAACCTCCATCTACTCTTGAGACTCTGTCAAACAATATTAAAAACTAAAAGAGCTCAACAGCCGATGATTTCACCAATCAGCCGTTCTTTGATTTTACACATCACATTACAGTTGGATGGATATCTTTTGTAATTATAGTAGTTTTTGTCGGACCTTTGTTTGATCATTGTTATCATATTACTGTCTATATAGAAAAAGTCTGTCTCTCTCAGGGCTCCTGCTTCAGTTTGAAGGTGGGGGTGCTCTGTATGGAACATATGGTGACTGAGGCATGTGAGTCCCCCAGGACAGTGCCTTTGAAACTATGCAGGCCTACAGTATCTGTTCCCCCTTACTGGGACAGCCCATTACTCTCTGTCATCGCCCTAAACAACGGTGTCACCTTACTATTCTTAGTCAAATATAAAAGCATGTTTATTTATGTGAAACGGCAAACAGGACTTTCACTTTGAAGGAAGATACTGTCATGTCCTGTCTGCCTGTGTGCTGTTAAAAATGGAACATTGTGAAAAATGAGAAACAGGAGTTCATAAGAAATTGTCAATGCAACTTTTATTAACTTTTCCAATAAAAGGGAGCTTTAAAGTATTATATAATTAATGCTATATGTTATTTAATTATCTCTTTTAACCCTCAAAACATGAGGGTATTTTATCTATTTTACATGACTGCCTATGTGGTATTAAATTGGATAGCTGATAAGTTTCTCCAGTTTAATGCTGATAAAACAGGTTTGTGCCCCTAATGGTCCCTAAGGTGCAGGGAAGTCTTGGTCTCATCTGTTATATCCACACTCTGAAATGTAGGCGTCCCCTTTGACCTCTTGACTAGCATGTAGCAAGTGTTTAATTTGCTCCTGATTTGGCCTGTTGTGTCTCAAGCCAAAATGGAGATGGCTATTCGTCACTTTATTTCATCAGAGGGAAGGTGAAGAGAGAGTTACATTAGTCTAGATTCTAGTCTAATAAACCAGTAGGCGATTTGAGGGAGGATAAATGAATGATGAGTTATTATTTTGCATGAGAGAGGATGGGGGGGGGGGGGTGAACTCCCATCGGGCCATCCCCCAGTTAAAAATTAACAAATTGCCTACTGCCAGCAGCCTTATATTACCAGTGGGTCTCTAAAGTCCTATGATCAGGGTGTAATTCTTGAGGAGACTGTGCCTTTAAAGTCAGTGTGACTTTCTCCCTTTAGACTTAAGATCTTTGGACACCTTTAAAAAAAAACTAACAACAAGACGCACCTAGCTTAGTATTAATCTCTAAACTGGTGTGGATCAGTCGTGGGAAAGCCGCTCTGAAGGTGGAGAGGACCTGCATCAGTTGGCTTAACGTGTTCTTCAGTGAGGCTTATCTAATGAAAGCGTTAAATAACTCTGGTGTCATCCTCTACAGCGGATCACTGGATCACATAGGACACCTATAGTTAGTCTCCTATATTCACTTTGAATCCACAATATATGAGTAATTTCAACGTATACAATGAGTGTAGTCACAGTATAAATCGCCACTGATGAGCTGTGAACGCACCAAAAAGATGTGTTAAACATAATTCAGCTTAAAAGTCAAGTAATGTAAAGTTATGATATACAGTAAGTCTAACAGACTGAAGGACGTTTTATGTCCTGTTCAAACAGCCCACCGTAATCTTCCTCGAGGGTATTTTGTTCTCCTTGAACATCTGAATCTCAAGTTGCACTTGCCTTAAATAGCCGTTCTTCATTCTCTGCCTCTCTTTCTGACTGAAGTTTGCTCCCAAAATTAAAGTCTCAAAGAATGTTTATTGTTATAGCCAAGGTTATGGCAGCCTGGGCAATTTGGCCAGCAAGAAAACAAGCACAGAACTGTGACGACTGTAAAGTGGAAAGTGAAAAGCTGCTTACATGCATAATTTAACACTGGGGTTTATAACACCCATTTTTGGTCTGTGTTGCCATTTGGAATCAAAGGAAGGAGGAGGCCACGGTTGTGCTTCTGCCACTCACATGGGTGTCTTGTCTTAGCTCTGTATTGAATTTACTGTGTATTTATTCCACAAAACATGTGAAATATAGGGCCAATTCTTAGCATAAGTGTCCGTGTGTGTGTCTACAGTTGTGACTGTGATGGGTTGGGAAGTTCATACTCCTCCAGGAGCTCACAGGGTCAGCGACCTCCTTCTGCTGTCTCTGACCTTGTTCCTCACATCCTTGCCGAGGGCTTCCAGTCCCATAAAATACACCCTGTTGACAGCTACTGGAGAACAAATGGGATTGTCCGAGCCTATAGGAACGCAAGGCTACTGCTGCTGCTTTGCTCTCATTCTCATTCCCATTTTTTCTCATCCTCTTCAGCTAGTGACTGTATTTAAGTTACTGGGGTGGGAACGGGGGCAGAAGCTTATGTCTGACTTAAAAAAAAAGCAAGACTCTCCTCAGGGTTAAACTCAACTCTGGTTTCAAGCTTAATGTGTTGATGGAACAATATATTTTACACATCCCAAATCCACAATAAGGACTGGAATTTGCACTTGTCAAGCTGCTCTTTGGGTTGGGTTGGTTGGGTTGTGCTGAACATGCATTATATTATAGGTGAACGCTTAATTTAACTTTATTGTAGGTCTGTTGTTATGTCTACAGTTAACATCCACATCCACAGTTTCTTAAAACTGACACGTTGGCCTTACTAGAAACCAGAAATACAGCCCTGATGCAGAGACACGATTGTCCACTGGATATGATCCATGGTGCGCAAAATGTTTCTGACAGAACTACTTTGATGTATCTATTCATCGATATCTTAATAAATCCTGCAAGAAAAGGATAAACTAAATTTAAATTTGGGGCATGGATAAAAAGATGTCAGACCACCCTAAATAAGAAAAAAGAAAAGAACCCTTTCCCTTTTTTAACCCCAAGACCCCCGATAATAATTTCAATGCAGTCCGAAGAAGGACATATAACTGCTGTTGTTTTTTGTGCCTGAGTCAAACACAAAACGTATCTGAGCAGTATTAGCCACTGCTGCATCACTCGATCAAATTGTCAGTGCTGATTAGCATCAGTCGGTTTGTTAATGTTCTGGCTCCAGGGCCTAATGAGTTAATCAGCTGGCAGGTTTTCCCCAAGGGCTTGATTTTTCTTTATGGCTCTGAACTGCTTTTACCCCTCATGGTGTCTTCCTTCTCCTCCTCAAAGCTCTGCAGCTCCTGCCAAGGTTTCAAGTGACAGCTATTCTGTCACTCTCCTCCTTCCTTGTTCCACTTGTTGGGGGGAGGATGAAGTGACTGGCAGTGGTAGTAAGTGTGTGTGTGTGTGTGTGTGTGTGTGTGTGTGTGTGTGTGTGGGTGGGTGTGTGTGTTTGAGGTGATAAAAAGGGATGAAGGAGGAAGCGCAGGCAGATCCACAGACAAGGAGTGAGGAAGCCGCTTTCAGAGGAATCACTATAAACAGACACAGACATGCCTGAGCCCAAGAAGCCAGGTAAGCTGGTCCGACCTACAGAATTATAATAGAAAACTCACTGATCAAAAACAAAAGTGGAGGCTGACGATGCCATGAAATGTTCAGATTAGTGAAAGAAAACAAAGAAATTTTAACCCATAGTTTTAAACCATTCTTGATAGGATGCTTGAATTTTGGATATATTATATTACTTTCTTTTTTTTTTTTTTTTACAAAAAAGGAGGGCAGTGTTACATCTAATGTAGTCAAGATATCTCCTAACATGCAGTTCATTAGTTGTCACGTGAATCAGAGCATTACTCTGTAATCTGAGGTATGAGTTTTAGCTTTCATTTGACAGTTACAAACTCAAGTCTTCATAAATTCACCTTCAGTGTATCTCTGTTGCCTTCTCTTTTACTGACAATGTTCTTGAGCTACAGTAGGACTATATCTGTGTCTTTTAGGGTAAGGGACTCTAAAGCAGTTTTTTTTTTTTTTTTTTTACAAAAATTAACAGCATTGCATGTTAATTTTAGCCAAATGCTTGACTTAAATGTTTTAATACCAAATATTTATGATGTTTTGTGTTAGTTTTTAGTGTTCGCCTAGTAGTTGTTTTATTTGATAAAATGTTGTTCATCAAAAATAATATGAATCACAAAATCAGTGGAAAGAAAAAAAATACCTGGAAAGGGAGCCACTAATGGTAAAGATAATGGGTATTTTATACTCTTACAGGGACAAATGCATTGTGAGGGGGAATCCTCTCTGGCCCATTAAGCTGAATGGTGAAAGGGCAAAAGTCAGCTCGCTTAAAGTAATGTCTAACGTACGGTTCAAGGTTATAACTGAAGGAATTAATTGCTAATGTAATTCTGTGACTATGTTTTATACAGAGACCAAGTACTTATTCTTTGTGTTTATGTCTAAGCCAAATAAATGTTTGAACCCAGTGATGCAAAATGAACCCATTGAACCCAACTGTACAAACCCATTTAGCTGATTTTTACATGCTGTTTTTGGATTATTGTTAACCTAAAGCAATGAAACAGTTCTATCACTTTCAAATGTATTGAAATTGGAGTTAGAAAAAGTTCCATAAAATGAAAAAAGGCCTTGTTTCATCACTGTTTCCTATTTATATTGCACCATAAACTGCACTTGTGAGATTCCAGGAGTGTAGGATAACCTAACCATATATGTGGAACAGCATTTAATAACCTCCGCACTGAAACATTAAACGACCATCGAAACGACACTGTAATACGTGACATTAAACTACATGCTGTAGTGTATGTCGTAAGGTTTGTAATAGTCCTGGGGTTCTGAAATATGCTCTGCTGCCTTTGTCAACAGTGACCTCAAAGCACCGTAAATCAGCTGTTCGCTTGAAACCTGAGCAACCATTGCATGCGTGAGGAAAGGAAGGAAGGAAGGCGGGAGGGAAAGGAGGAGGTAACAGATAAAAGCGGAGAGATGAGCGGGATGATTTGTTAGGGGGACCTCTGCCAAGTCAGGTGTAACTACCTTGCGTCGTATCTCTGCGCCTCAGACACCTAATCTATCTGACCCTGATTGCCTCCCTCATTCTGTTACGCTGTCTCCTCTGCTGGCATCCGTCTTTCCTCGCCAATCTGCAGGAAGTTCACCATATCGCTGTTATTGTGTGAAAAAGTCAGAGCTCCTTTTTTTTCTTTTTTGTGGATTTCAGTCAAGGGATCACATTCTCTGTCATGGGTTGATAAAAATTCAGTGATACCTTTGGCTTATGGAGCTATTTCAAACCCCAGCGGTTGAAATCAAAACTAAGTTTTGCTGAAAACAAAAGGTGTCTTTTTAGTTCCTTAAAAATTCACATTTGGAGTCACGTCAGAGTTGACATGTAATGAAATATATTCGTGAAAGCATTTGATAGAACTGAAATCTTTCCCCTTCAGAGCAGTTTATATCCTTTCCCTTTTTATTCTCCATCATGTGGTAATTCCATCCCTACATTTCATTATATCTTACCAAAAGGGGCGCCAATCCAGTGTCCTGACATCACGCATATCATATTCCCAACACCACATTACTACCTTCTCTCTTGTTCTTGTGTTTCCACCCATCCCAAATTGTTGCCCCTCTCTTGAACTTCATCACACTTTCTCAGCTCAGGAGCCCCTCTGCCCCTGTCCATCAGCTGGTTACAGCTGATGTGACTCTCCCCGGGTGGCGTCTTGCTCTCCACGGTTCAGGCCGCCCCCCGGGACTCAAGAAGCTGCTGGGATCTGGAAGAAGCACGCATCCCAATAAACAGCCACAAGAATAGTCCTCAAGTGTAGAGGCAACGGCTTTGGCCTTGTGGGTCCACGAAGGGAAAGACGCCTCTGGGAATGGAGGGGTGTGTCCACTTGGTTAGCCCCTAGTTGACCCATTTAAAAAAAAAAAAAGAAGAAGAAAAAACAGCCTGGTAAGATCATTGTTTCTCAGAACAACTATGGACTGTTGACTTGTTTTGTCTGATGAACCAGTGGGCTCTTTAGAATGAGCCAGTTACAGAATAATTAGACCTTGTGTGCCAGTGTTGATACTGATAGTTGCATGGTGCCAGGGTGGCAGTTCGTTGGCACTACTCCATTGCTGAGCCTGTGCAGAAATAACAACCCAATTTCTTATTACCAGAAACACCGCCAGAGGCCAGCATCTCTACCCAAACACCTGAGTGATTTGATGCGGTTGCTTGATCAGCCATGTTTTTTGAGCTTGAAAAAAAATCTTACAATAGACAGAATTCATGGCAAATTTGTCCGAGGTAAAAGAGTCAAGAACTAGACAGCTTTGGGCAACAGATGAATTTAAACGTCTGTCTGAAGTCAGACCATTAGTTTGAGTCTATCTTTAACACTACAGGCACATCTAAAATATGTCTGCGAAACCAACCCTTAATGGGCATCCACCAGTCTATCTGCTCGTTTTTGGAGAGTAGCAGTTGTTTAGTGGAAGATTAAAACTCCCGTCACCCTATTGGCTGTGGGCTAGAAAGAGGCTCACATCCTGTTACCCCCCCCCCCCCCCCCCATCCCCTCGAGCCGCGCAAACCTCACAACTTGTCCAGTGTAGCATTACCTCATACCAAGGCCATCATCAAGTTCCCACAGGTATGCACCCGCTGCTTGATGGATTACAGACAGATGCAGAGTCAGGCGACTGTGCCATGGGGTCCCACAAAGACAGTGTGAAAAGTTAACTGAGCCCTGATATATCGTTAACAAAGACTCTCTAAACACAGCCCAATCAGTGTGTTGCACAGTGGATACACACCCGGAATTTATCCCTTATTCCAAAAGCTTCCTCTGTGATTTGAGAAAAGGCCTTGGCCTATTTGGAGTGCAGGCTGTGTTGATGCGAGCTGGAAGACAAAAGGAAATGAATGGAAAGCTGAAGTGGATGACAGCTTAATACGGTATTTAAAGCCGCCTTTGTTTACCGAACACCACAGATTCCTCATCCCTAAATTAGAGTTGCATTTAGCAATTGTTTTCATATGTTGAGACTCCTTTATTCACATAATAACAATTCATTCAAATCAGTCAGGAAAGTTTACAGCAGTGCCATAAAATCTAATCTTCAGTTTCGCACCCCCTTATTCCTCTTCCAACCCTATTACCAAATCCTTTCGTTTCTCCTCCCTTGTTCATCCATAAATCTTCTTCCTTACGTGCGGCAGAGAGGAGAGGAGAGGGGGAGAGAGACATCAATGGTGGAATCCAAACAAGCCATAATTCTTATCATCATCTCTATACCCCAGTGTTATATACAGCCATCCCATCCTTCACATTCCCTCCACAGGCTTGCGTATCTAATCCCTCAGTCCTCAGCCACAACAGACTTAATGCATGACTGTAACAGCATGCATGAAGACTAAATAACACAGGAATGTCAGCACCTTTAAAGGTTTATCAACTTGTCTCAGAGGGGAAAACATTATTAGTGACCTTTTTCTTTGTAGAAAGGTCTCTGCAGAGCTCAATGCATGCTTCTGAGACCAAGATAGTACAGCATATATACATTATATTTATATATACTGTACAGTATACATTTCAATAACAGATCTTAGACAGTTTGGTGTAGTCTTTTAGTTTAGGGCTGCAACTATTGATTAATTGATTAATCTAATTGATGACTAATTGATCATTTAATAAAATGTCAGAAAATGGCTAAAAATGTAATGACAATTCCCAAGAGCTAAAGGGGAGATCTTCAAAATGAACAGATATTCAGTCTACTATCATAGAAAATGTCATATGGTCACATTTGTCAAGTTTGAGTGGCCGGAAGTGGTCAAAATGGTGATGTTTTTGCGTAAAAAATGATGAAGAAAATTATTATCAATATTTGTTGATTAACTGTCCATTGAATAATTACCAAAATGTTTCAGCTCTACTTCTATTGTCAGACTAAATATTTATACAAAAAGGAAATATTAAAATACGTGATCTTTTCACTTCAACATAATAAATCCTTCAAAAAATGTAGGTTTAGGATGACTCACTACAACTTTTTCATTTGTCATTGGTAATGAACCTACTTTGCATTTTTTGGAAAGCAATTATAGGCCAAAAACAAATTTGATAATATATCCATTAAGATCTATTATCAGAAAAAGTTGTTTAATCCACTCAGGATAGAATAGACAAGCTGGATGAAAATGTTATACTTATTGCCTTTTAAGGTTTATGGAAAACACCTTTAGCAAGTTCTCAAAGAAATCCTTTAAAATATTTAAAATATTCCACTTTTCCCCCTTACTAACTGAAGCTCAGCAGCCAAAAACAAAAAGTAGGTCATCCAAATATGCAAACATCGCTCTTTTGTTTCATTTTCTGGTCAGTGTATTTAAAATTGGGAGCTCTTACAGTATAGCCAGCTCTTGAAAAATAAATTTTAAGGTGACCTGATTTTTAAATTATGTATTAGTAAAACAATCAAACCATCGATGTGAGAATTTCAACTTCGTCAGTCACTTAAATTACTGGAATATCCGTCCTCTGACGTTGGTTTAACAACAACCATTACTAATCTGCGTGTCGAGCTACCATTTAATCGTCACTCTGAGTTTATCCCCTTACCTTCTCTTCCTACAAGGGGTGACGCACTACTCAGTACATGATGCAGCCGTAAGTCAGATCATCAAGCCTGTCAAATTAACCTGGCAAATGATTGAGTAATAGGGAGGGCAGAGGCTTAAGTGTACCCTGATTCTGCCGACAGCATCGCTCTCCGTCCTCATCGTAAAATGGTGAAACATCAGTCACGCTCTGCCCCCAGCATGGATGCCAGCCAAATGCCAATAATACCATTGATACTCATCCACATGCTCAGTTTTATAAATAGATTGTTTGCATATTAATCTTCTCTTTATACTCCATTGCCAATGTTCCCCATTTTGATGTTTATTTAAATAATATGCAAATACAAAAACACATCTCAGTCACACCAAGATGTGGTTTAAGTACAGTATAGCAGCAGCTTGGCCACGTGTGATCATGGGGCATAATAATAGAATATGGTGTTGCTTTTAAAGTGGGATTAAAGTGCTTTTAAGGCATTGAGGGATTCCCTGTTGAATAGCGCTGGCAAATATGCGTATAAACTGGAGCGGATTGGAGTTTTAGTTACTGAAAACATCACTAAGAAGCAGAGCTGCTCTTGAAGCAGGAGTAATCTGCGTGGTTGAGTTCAATCTCGTAGGTGGAGACAAAGACCCACAGTTGTCAGCTCTGAAGTTCATTAATCATCAATTTGAAATTAAATTCCAGAATTAAAATCAGCTGTTGTTGGATCAACACTGCTCATAATTCATCAGACCCTCCCTGCCTAGTAAACCCTGTATGTCTTTCAAACTTCATGGCCCAGGTTGTAATGCAGGCTTTCTGTTAAAAATATTCCGCCTCTAAACCCAAATCAAGATTACCATGATGACACAAAAGTACTTCCTTATCTTAATGTGTAAAATGTGGGACGCCCCTTTAAAAATGATCCTCTCTTATGTGTTTTCTTTTTCATTTGGCTTAAAGTGAAAAAGAAAAAGAAAACTGGATATAAATCCCCAAGATCCCCAAGTTGATTCTGTGTCTTTGTGGAACACGATCATAGTTATCCTGGAGAGAATCTTTTATAGACTATGAGCACAGACCGACATGCGTATGTGAGATGGTTTTGGCTTGATGTTGTGCGATCAGCTAAAATGCACAGATGCTACTTTCTTGTGTGGTTGAAACCGATCTACACTTTTTTCGCGATATACCTCGGGGCTTCCCTTTGTTCTAGTGTTCCGAGTTGCCATCTGCTGACAAATAAACTTTTAGCATCTAAAGTACAACATGTTGACTCATAAACGACACGAGTGATACATGGATGCATTATGAGAAATCTCCTGTGGTTCTTTGGCTATGGACTTTGAGGTCCAACTCAAACATGTTGCCTCCAGAGCAGGATTGAATCCAAGAACTAACTTAAAACTGCAACCTGCTACTTGTTGGATGTGCACGTGTACAGCTACACTCTCACAGACACATGTGGTAACATGAGCTTATAGTTTCACCTGTGACTGACACACTTGCCCAGTGTTTAGGGGTGCGACTGGGGTGCTGTGTAAAAGGACACCAGGCGGCATTTACAAAGTATGAGCAGTGCGAATATGTTACCACCAACTGACGTTGTGCTCAGTCACAGAGGAGACTGCGTGGGCCCCAGTCTCTAGTTAACACGTCTGCTGTTGCCATAGCTTACGGTTGTAGACACGCTTAAGTGACTTAATGTATTCAGTCGTCCTCCAACATCAAGATCCAGTAGAAACAAAACCACTTAAGTAGTGCATTCCTCAGCAGCAGCATTAAATGTATCAGTCTCTTAAAGATGCAGCTGCTCAGGATCTAGCATCAAAAAACACATTCAATCGTATGCACATGAGGAATTTGTGCCCTTTTTGGCTTTGTTCAGCGATGAGAGAGAAAGATTTCAAGATCCAAGTGTTTGGCTTGGCCTGACTCCTTTGGCTTAACTGACTGAACAAGCAGGAGACGTACGCAGCAAAGGAAGACAGGGAAATGTCAAGAGAGATTAACGAAGCACATTCCACAGAGGTTACCCTTCAAAAGCAAAACGGGAAGAGAGAGGGAGAGAGAGAGGGAGAGAGACTGTGCAGAGGATGAGCACAGCAATGTAAATCTACTCATTGTTTTTCAGTATTTATAAGCATTGCATAAGCATTTGTTTTCCAGTGTGTATTAAAATAGTCCATAAACAACATTGTACAGGTTGTTAATTCTCACTGTAATAATCTCTGGCATATTAATTTGTGAATAAATATATATTTTATTGTACAATATAAAATATGATATGTTAATGATGATAGTAGAAGTAGTGATTAAACTGATCCCCTGTTAATGAGAACTGACTGGAAAGACTATCTGTGTGACTACTGTAGGTCCTGCTATGAAAACTGAACTGTTACAGTTAGCATGAGCAGGGACTGCCAATAGCCATCATGGCTGAGAACAAGCGCGAGTCTGCGATATCTGCAACCACGTACAATCCATCCATCCGACAAGATGGATTATAGTTATGGAAGAGGGTGTAGCTAAAGTATAAGGGGTGGGGCAAACCGTCAGCGATGAAATGTCTTTCTACGAAGTTCGGAGATGTTATGTGGATCCATTTAGAACTTCAATGCATGTCCATAAAAAACCCACTGTAACATCAATAAATAAATAAATAAATAATGGACAATATGTTGTTTGCAAAATGTACCAACTGTAACAGCTCAGTGAATGTTGGAGATTTGGCTTTAATAAATATTTTTGAAAATGATAACGGATCTAATGTTCCACTTAAATCTTTCCTACGAAGCTGGGTAGCTTGTGTTGTTAGATCTTGTAGCTATGTAGGGTCTTTCAGCTCTTTGTTTTGGTTTTCATGCCTCCACCTTTATTGTTTTGATTCACTCTCACCGCTCTCATTACATTACTTTCAGGCAGCTTTTTCCCTGCGAAAAAGCTCTAAAATCCACTTTACACTATCTGCTCAGCAGCAAACAACGGACAGACCCAGTTAGAACATAGTGGAGCATTTAGCAGCTAAAGAGACGGATATTTCCCCCAGGAGTTGGTAGAGATGAAAAACAGTGAAATTAGAGTGAATATTGGACTTACATTCATCTGGTGGACACAAACACGACTCCAAATGAATGATAATGCTGCTCCATGTCTCCTGGATGAGTTAATAAGCAACTGTTTGTTCAACATATCAGCTTAAAAGGTGATACAGTGTCAGTGTTCACTGCTTGTTTTTTTCTGCCCCCAAATGACCAAAAATCAGTTACTGTATCTTTGAAGATTCAAGAATGTATACATCTTTCAGTATCTGTGATCAGAAACAAATCCCCAACTCAGGCATAGTGTTAGCTCTCTGCTCTACCAACTGGGCTTTAACAACCATACTTCACACACAGCCCCCCCACCCATACCCATCTCCACTCTGGTATTATTACTTAATCTTAATCAGTATATGACCAGAGCCATATTTTATGGTGTTAAAGCCCTCAAGGTTAAATTGATATTAGTGATAAGCTTTTGGAAAAAAAATGGTCTATAATTACGATGCACAGAGCCTTAAGTGATGTGTGTATTTAAAGGAAGTATTGATGGCGACATGGTCAGCGGAAACTGAGTAAATAAAATCCTCTTTCAACAAGCATCTCACATGGTATTTGTTAAATATAAACTGTGTATATCTCATCTCCCCAACTGAAGAACCCAATCCTCAGGCTCTTAACATGAGCCAGAGCCCTGTTGGCCTGGCTCATTCTTCTTCTTTCCCCGTTTTAGTTTCCACCCCTTCGCTCTCCATCCTGCTTAACTCCTTTTTTTTTCTTAGAAGAAAGTGGAATTAGATTAAAGTAGGACAAAGAAACGGTGGGACAAAAAAGTGCTGAGAGTAGGGATTTGCATTAAGTGAAAAGGAAGAAGGAATGGAGACCGCAAGAGACATTATCCATTTAACAGATACCTGGAAGACAGGGAAGCAGACTGCTGTAGAGTAAAATTATCTAGGCCATAGAGGAGCGTCGATGAAGCGTGGATGGTAATGAGAGCCGAGATGGATCCATGCAGACAGGGTGTTCATCAGCTGTGCATTACCTTCAGCATTAGCGCAGACGGTTCAAAGGTCATTGTTGTCCTGGTTGCAACTTATCGGTTCACTCACAGCTTTTCCCACGGACCAGGACACACCTGGCCTGTGATGGGAGAAGAGCTGACAGCCAAATGAGTGCGGACCTCATAAAGGAGGCTGAAGGAGAGACAGGTCACTTATGGATAATTAGAAGGAAAAATACGTTTTCTTAAAAGCTGCACTAGGCAAGATCTTTTTATTTTTTTGTAAAAATATGCCCATCTTATCAACCTAAATCACAAAGTGGAATTACAGTAGAGAACAACGTCACAGCTTCACTAATTGAGATGCTGTAGATTTGCCCTATCTGTCCAAATTAAAAGTGTCGGGTATGGAACTGATGAAGCTTAAAATAAAACTTTCAGCCCTTTTTTGACCAAGATCGGTTGTGGTCGGTGATCTATCACTGTGGTCCAGACTTACATACCTTGCCATTTTTTGGGTGGATGGCCATGGCATTTTGTTTAAGCATTCATGCTCCCCAGAGGGTGAATCCTACAGACTTTGGTGATCCTCTGACTTTTCCTCTAGCACCACCAGTCATCCAGTGAGATATCTCTGATATCTCTGCTTTGTTCCCAGATGATGAACCACGAGGTTGACATTTGTGGTATTCAGATCTTTTACTTGAGTAAAAGTAGCAATACCACCGTGTAAAAAATACTCTGTTACAAGTAAAAGTCCTGCATTTAAAATTTTACTCAATTCAAAATATTTAAAAACATAAGTATTAGCATCAAAATATATTTAAGTACCAAAAGTAAAAGTTTTCATTATGCAGAATGGCCCGTTTCAGAATAAAATATAATATATTACAGGATTATAATTATTGATGCATATGTATAAGCAATATTAATGTTGCAGCTTCTAAAGCTGGTGCTAATTTTAACTACTTAATATACTGCTTCTGGGTAGCTGAACTTATAGTAATATATCAGAATGTATTAGTTGACTTAGATTTTGTATTGATAATCAGAATTTGAAGAGAAACTAGTAACTGCAGCTGTCAAATAATGTAGTGGAGTCAAAAGTACAATATTTGCCTCCAATATATAGTGGAGTAGAAACATAGGCTTAAAGTAGTATTAAATGGAAATACTTAAGTAAAGTACCTCAAAATTGTAAATAAATACAGTACCTGAGTTAATGTACTTAGTTACTTTTCACCACTGCAAATGTCTCAAACACTATTGGATGGATAGTCATAACATTTGACACAGACATTCATGTCTCCCTCAGGATGAATTGTAATCACTTTGGTGATGCTCTGACTTTTCCTCTAGCTTCATCATCAGGTCAAAATTTGAATTTTTCCAATACTTAAGTTAATGGACAAATGCCTGTAACACTGATGACATCCCTATCAACGTCAGCTCTACTTTATGTTCAGTGCTGATAAGCAAACTAGGATAAACTAGGATGAACTAGAATGGTGAACATGGTAAACATTACACCTGCTTAACGTCAGCATGGTAACATGAGCATTTTAGCATGCTGCCTAGCATTTAGCAAGTACAAATACAACCTCACAGACAAGCAGCAATCTCCAGGTCAGAAAAGTGAGGTCAATGCAGAAGTGCCTTAAACTTGCATTATTTCTAATGGCCAGCAGGGGGCGACTTCAATGGTTGCAAAAAGAAGTCCCATTGTATAGAAGTCTATGAGAAAATGACCCTACTTCTCACTTGATTTATTACCTCATGAAATGTTTTTCATAATGTTCTCAATCGCTAGTTTCAAATCTTTTTCAGTACAGCATGATGTTCATTTTGTAAATTGTGGTCACATTTATTTTAAATTAAAAATCGTTACTACGACGGAAAGAGGCTGCACTACCCTCTCGTCCAAATAATGTCACTTCTCGCTCCAAAAAAACAATATGGCGACGGGCATAACACTGAACTCAAGGCACCAGAACGGCAGTCCAGAAACCAATAGGCGACATTGCGGTGGCTACGTGCACATCTTTATACAGTCTATGATCAAAGATTATGTTTGCGTTTGTGGATGCAAAAAAGGTCAAAAAAGCACCCTCTTGCCTTATGTGTTCTGTGTGCATTTTACATCACATCTTGTCCTTGTTATTTCTGGATATTCAAATACATTTTTTTCAAACA
The DNA here is from genome assembly GCA_031216445.1 of Lateolabrax maculatus. Classification (NCBI taxonomy): domain Eukaryota; kingdom Metazoa; phylum Chordata; class Actinopteri; order Acropomatiformes; family Lateolabracidae; genus Lateolabrax; species Lateolabrax maculatus. The sequence goes on from CM062216.1 coordinate 7,053,718, forward strand.
CTTACCTCTCATTGCCACATGGAACTGCCAACATAAACTCTGCCTCAAGCAGCTTTAAATATTTTCACTGTGTGGTATTTTTGATGTTGTGTAATGATTTACATTTTGTCTCTGGTCATCTGCATAAAATCTTTCACCTGGGACATACAGAAAATTCTGAAGCAATTACCAGACACCCAACCTCACACTGTAAACTATTTACATGGGAAAAAACAGGCAATGCTGAGCAGTGAAAAGCTTATAAATTAGATATGAAAGGATGATCCTGTATAAAATCCCTGTGTAATCATCCGTAGAGGATGTAGCAGTGACATTGACGGCCTAAAAATGATTTTGAGGAAACTCAATTTACTGCACACAGAATGTTGCTGGAAGTAATAGAGGAAAATACACAGTGATTGCTGAGAATCTCACCATCTTTGCAGTGAGACAGCACCCCGCCGCAGGGTAAAAAGATCTTATATCTTATGTTTGTTATAGCTAGCATGTGATGTTTTGTCATCATATTTTTTAAAATGATGATGTAAAGAAAAAGGTTGTCAGTTGAAATATGAATTAGGCAATTTTTTATCACCTCGAACAAATTAGCATGCCTAATCTCCTTCAACTCTTCGCAGTGTTTTTCCGGTTGATCGTGGGACCACAATATTTGTTTTGGCGATAACATTTGTGAGATGGCCGGATTCTGCATCAGCCACAGTGACAGGTCTAATTACACATACTGTTACACCACATATACCATTCCTAGGGTTGAAGACAGTCAAATCAGAGTTTCTGTGCGTCAATAACTTTCCCTCAAATCTTCACGCTGGCAAACCAAAACTCTCATTTGAGATCTTATATTGATGTGCAGCCGCTCCACTGACAATAAATGAGGCTCTGGCTGGGTATTCATACAATGACAATTGGGACTTCTACATCTAAACAACCTTTATACAACCAGTTTATGACATTTATTCAATGCCCCAGTTGTCTCTCATAGTGATGGTTGTTTCTCAAAAACAAACCTGCCTCCAGTCTTCTGCTATGTCATGAGACAGAGATCAAATCATGCTTACAGTATAAAAAACATTGACATCAAGGTGAAAGAGCCACTGAAGACCAGAACAACAACTCAGTAATCTGTAATTCTGTGACCGACTTCCCTCTGATTTACAGTAGAGGGGTGGGATAGATGCTTCAGCAGGAAACTAAAGAAAGTTTTTACTGCCTGGTGCATCACGGATCCCCTCTTGGATTGAAATGCTGAGAGAAGCATTAACAGATTGCTGCCTGAAAAACAAACCTTATCCAAAATAGAAGTGTTGCCCCCCCACCAGTATGCCAGACATAGTGTGCCAGCCTTGAGCCCAAGCAGAGTGCCAAGGCCGAGCCGTGATATCTTAGACCCACTGTTAAGTAGACTCATGGGACACTTGCTCTGCAGTGCCAGTTGTGGCTTGTTGTTGGTGGTTTGGAGAGATGATAGCTGTCAAGATGATGTTCTCATTCATTTCGGTGGCCCTTTAATATGCTTTGCTGCCTTGACAGTACCTCCCTGGCAAAGTAAGGCACTGAGACCTTTTTTAACATTTAAACGGGGGCCCTAATGAGGGCTCAGACCTGCGAAATTATAGAATAGATGGTTAAGATGTGAATGCTGCCAAAGTTGAATTATTACTGTGCAGCTGTGTGCTTTACTCTGTCTGGCAGACAGAAACTCATGCCTAATCTGCCATCTCATTAGACACCCTTGAGCTTCTAAAGTAACCTAGATCTGGGATCCTGGAACTTTGATGTACTTATCCTATCAAAAGCATTTTTGTCTTGAGGCCGTCCCTTTCAGAATTTTTTAAGCCCAATTATTCTTCATGATCTCTGAAAATGTACTTATATTTATCTCAGCCTCACTGTTTCTGTAAACCATGCTTCATTTGAATCATGCACTATTCCCCTGTTGAAATCCAATATTCTCTCTTTTGCCAGAGGCAAACCCTACAGAAATAAGGAAGAGGTGCACAAAGCAAGGTTGCCTGAATGTACTTTCCCTGTGCGGGTACTTGTGAATGTGTGTTTATGTTATTAAAATGAAACTGTTTATTTAAAAGAGTATATTTTATGCAGTTTTGTATATTTATAAAGATGTCTGATTTCTATTTGTAGAAACACAGTGTGTAGTGCTGCTCTGTTTCCTCAGAGTAACTGAAAGCATTTGTGTACATATTGAACAGCAGAATGCATACACACACACACACACACACACACACACACACACACACATCCATACATCCATACATCCATAAATACATACATGCATTCATACATATATATACACACACACAAACACATACACATATATATATACATATATATACATACATGACATGAAAAATGCTATGTAGATAAATAAAGTGATGAACAAGTGCCCCCAGTTTGTATAGAAATTATTATCAGTATTGTCTCCCAAGGATTCAGATCACAGGATGCAGCTCTTTCAACAGTTTACTGAGTCTCACCTCTGAAAAACCGTGACTATCCAAATGCTGTGCTGCTGGTGTTGTATGATATGAAATAATGAGGATGAACAAATTAATTTACATAATTGTTGTTTAATTGCAGCAGCCAAGGGCAACGAGGCTCCAGCAGCCCCTGCCGGTAAGTGCCTTCATGACATCTAATCTGAGCCCACAAGCTGTGCTCCAGAAATCCAATTTATTTTTGAGTTACGCACACAGTAATAAGCTATTATACATTTAAAGTACAATAACCACAGAAAAACAAACATCTGAATAAAAGCTTCTCATAAAGATTGTTTCATTTTCTCTTTTCTCTCCTTTTCAGGCAAGAAGGGTAAGAAAACCACACTGCATTCAGTGTCTGTTTGTCTGTGTGTCCCATAGATGTAACTATCTATAGATCATCACCCACATCCTCATCCTCGTTATCATAATCATCCTCATCCACAAAATATTGTGTGTCTTTCCCCTCATTCAGAGAAGCCAGCAGAGCAGGAGGGTAAGACTTAGAGATGAAACAAACACAGAAGCAGTTAACTTCTGTGGTGATGGGACTGAGTGTGGAGATGCATGATGCTAGACACACACACACACACACACACACACGCACATTATATACATACATATATCATATTCTTTTATTAGCACTGAGGACATTATTTTAAGCACCAGAGATGCTAATGAAATTAGTTGGTAGGTGCAAAATAAAAGGTGTTTAATTTATGGGTAAGCATCACATGGTATGTATGAGTGTGTGTCTGTGTCTGTGTGTGTGTGTGTATTTGACTTTCCAATTTAGCTTTGGTATACTTAAATCTGTGAATGCATACAGCACATACGAATTAATCTTTCACATTTGTCCTGTTCCTTATTTAACCCTTATGGCTACCGACTATAGTTCAGGGCTTTGGCTAATTTGGCAATTCTTAGTTACAATAAAGTGTAATTAAATACAGTTTCTCATCAAACTGGGACAACACGGTATGCACTATTTATTCACAGAGTATATTCTACCCACCCTTTCAGATTGCCATACAGCTTTACATGTATGACCAAAATCAAAGTTTGCATGAAAGTTAAAAGTGAAAAACTGATTTAATTTAGATTCTTGTCCTGGTGGACGAATCCACAGTACAATAATTGCTTCTTGTTGAAGAAAAATCTGACTTTAAATTCTCAATCTACAACATCAGGAATAATCTGAATATCCTCTTTTGTTTATTTTTGGGGTTTATTTTTGGTTTCTGGTCTCACAATTTTGTGGTCATTTTTAACTGTTACACAGTGAGAACCACAGAATAACCGGTCACTCCACCACTAGTACTTGATGTACCATACTTGGTAGACGCACAGTGCAATGCAGCCACAAGACTTGTGTGTATAGAGCAAAGGGCACAGGTCGTCACTGGTGATCTGTTCAAGAAGGCTCCATCAGGATTAGAGAGACTGACTGCTTACTTTCACAAGCTATGTGACAGATGGAGGACAAAGTCATCACTTCATTTGTTTTTGCAATTTTGATCAATCATTTTTTAAAGGGAGAAATACATTTCCAGTAAACAGATAGGTGAGCTCAATCTACCTAAACAGACATCCCCTTCATTTAAAATCTATTTGGAAACACTTTATTTTATGGGATTTTTAAATTATTCCTAGAAGGTTTCCTGGAAGAAACTTTGAACTTTGGTACTATATATATATATTATACTATATATAGCTAATATACTGTAGATACAGCATTCAACTGGTGCACTTCTAGTTGATTCATTGAAATGAATTGCTAGTCAGTACACATCAGCAGCTCGAATGATCCTACAGTCAACATGATGCCTGACACACAGTAGGACTGACATAAAAACTGAAATACTGGCTGGTATTGTGTGACATTTGCCCGTCATTTGTTGTTCTCTGGACTTTTGTTGTGTGTTTCTGATTGTCACTCCACGATCAGTTAGTCACCAAGTGTCCAGGTGTTTCCCAACCTGCTGTAGGTTGCAAGACGACTCTTTTGTATGTGTGAGAAAGAAGTCTGAGATCGATTCGGAATGGCAGATTGCTCCTCTCATTTCAGTTCCCTGTGTGCCTGAAAAATCCTGACCTTTCAAGTCCAATCCATAGTTAAGGGTAATGCATTCAGCTAAATATGTGAAATAATTGTGTGTGGGTGTACTATCCGACAGCAGAGAAGCTACATGGTACATGATATGTATGTGCTATGTATGTATGTGTAGACTGGGAAGAATCTTGTTCAGTGCTGCAACATTGCATGTTTGTATTTCTCAAGCACGAGCACACAGGTATATGTATGTTCATGGAGATTAGCAGCAGTAGTATGTATGTGGAAATAAGTAACAAGTCCCTTGAGGGTAAAACGTATTTTGTTGTACAGTACATTTTGGTGTAGAATCTACTAGTGAATGTGTACAGTTCCAGTTCAGCTTGTTGGATTAGATACCAATTCATATTATGGAGCAACTCTAATAGAGAGTACGAGCAAGAAAGTTGTACATGTGTTTCTGTGTGTCCGTGTGTATTCCAGTGTGCTATCATTCGAGATGAATTATTGCATAAACTTTCTGTGGCTTGCTGGGAGTGATTAAATGTGTGTGTGTGTGTGTGTGTGTGTGTGTCTGCAGGTGCAGTGGCGAGGTGGAGCAGTGTGTTATACTAATACTGCAACTCATTTTTGCTCACTTGCTGTCTTTGAAGGGGAACACTGTTCAACCTACAGTAATATCCCAAAAGAATCTATTATAACTAGAGATCAATAAAAAAAAGAAAACATTCGACCTGAAAGAACATGGCTGAGACAACTTTAGTCTGCTCTGAACTCACTGACCTTTTGTTTAAACTGCCAAAGCTTATTCACAGCTCATGCCATAATCGAATGAAGCAATCAACCACTTTTTCTTTTTTTTTTGTACCCCAAACCCTTATTCTACTGTGTCCACTGTGTTTTCTGCCATTGCCTCTCTCTGATCAACCCTCAAACATGTTCAGCCGTCTTGTTAGCCCGGTAGCCCTGGAAGCATAACATAGATCAAAGATATTGGCTGATTGTGATATACACACAGGGGAGGCGGTTCAATCCCCAGCTCCTCATGGGCAAGACGTTGAACCCCAAATTGCTCCTGATGGTCAGGCCAGCATTGAAAGGTAGCTTGCTGCCATCTGAGTGTGAGTGTGAATGTGAGGAAAATTGTAAAGAGCTTTGGATAAAAGTGCTGTATAAATGCAGCCGTTTACCATTTATACACCGGAGCAAGACCACGTTTATGATATAGTGTTCCTGTTGGTTTCAAATGATGAAGACTACTGGACCACCAAGCAAAGGCTCCAGCAGATTATGGTGTTAGTTAAAGTTAGTTAGTTGCAGATGGCAGAAATTTTGGCCCTGATTTGATGGACCAGTGGAAAATGTAACTTATTCTTTAACTTGAACTTTGAACAGGTAATCTGAACCTGAAGGTAGGAGGCACGATAATGGCAGAATCTGCTTAGAATAATATTGAACCCAGAAGATGAACTGAATATGAGGATTCATGTTGGATTTATGTGAATTTGTAAGCTAACAAGATATCAAGACATGATTGAGGTTGAGCTACTGTTTTCATAAATGTATGTTCTTTGTTTGTCGTTGTTAAGATTGTATCTTTGTTTTGTTTTGTTTATGTGACGTGTATACAGTATAACAGGGGTTGACAACTATAAAAAAAATTGCATAGATTAATTTCAGAGAAAGAGACCTGATCCATAAAGGGACCCAAGGACAGTCAGACTCAACCCAAATAGATCTGAGGACAATAGATCCAAAACGAGGTCAACCTGAAGTCCCAAATAGGGAGAGACACTAACACTGATGCCAGCATGAACAAATTAAAGGGGGACTCCACTGATCTGTGTGTTTCCAGTGTTGGGGACTACTGCTGCATATGTGAAAAAACTTGTGTAAGTTTTTTGTGTCTCTAGAAAGAGCTGTGTGAAGTCTGATAAATGTCCTCAAGTGATGTCACTTGAGTCGTCCACGGGTGGGGCTGACACTACACACAAATCTGCGTGGGGTCAGAAAAAAAGGGATCCTACCAGACTTCTGTATCATACCATCTGTGCTGCAGGACAGAGGCTCGAAGCTACATTAGCCGCTACACGCCCAAACCTATAACTGAACGTTGGCAGGCATGTTGCATTGTGGGTAATGTAGGCACCAGGTGTTGGCAGGGAAGAAGAATGTTTGCAATAAAAAAGATGATATCGGTCAATTTTGGTCCTTTTTTAAAAAAACTACCCATTGTGGGTCTGACAATGTTACTAGTTATCACTTGTCTAAGAAGCAGCTGTGATCGAAAAAAGCATAGCAGTTATTGTCAATTTTCATTCACTTAATAGTTCACGCTCTGCATCTTGCCTCTGAAAACACATTTTCCAAATGCCTGCTGTTCTTTTCACAGTATTATGTCACTTTCAGGGGCAGAGGGGCTATGCATTGTCCTGGCTAAAATAGCTTTGTAAGTGTGTGTGTGTGTGTGTGGGTGTGTGTGTGTGTGTGTGTGTGTGTGTGTGTGTGTGTGATCATTGTGGCTTTACTCATCTGTTAAATGAAACACATCGATTTATCTCTAAAATGATTAATACAACTCACAGAGCCATTATGAAGTTAAGCGTTATTCTGTCATACTTGTGTGTGTTTTTGTACAGCAGGCATATGTATTCAATGCTTACATTACGTTATATTTACACTACCACTCATTTGGTCCAGTTCATTTGCTTAAACTGTGCTTATTCTTCATTAACAGATGTCCAGCCTGCTGTAGGTAAGCGCTTTGCTTTGTCATTAATGTGTATTAGTCATGTAGTGGGGACGTAAATCTTTATACACAGTCCCACTGTGGGGAAAAATGCAAAACCCCTAATGTAAATCATTCAATTTTAGGGTGAAAACTTGGGTTAAGGTTAGGGTTAGGTTTATGCAAGAAGTGGTTATGGTTAGGGTAAGTCTCCAAGAAATGAAAGTGAGTCTATATAATGTCCTCTGAGTTGATTGAAACATGACTGTGTGTGTGTGTGTGTGTGTGTGTGCAGTTCCAGCCTGTCTGAAGATATTGTAGTTGTCTCAGTGAACAGGCTTATACATTCTGATCTTAGATGAATAGTTTTTTCATTCATAATCACAAACACACACACACACACACACACACACACACCCACACACCCACAGACACACGCAGATCTCTGCAGTCTGAGGAGACGAGAGCAGTACTATGGTAAGTGATTTAACCCCTCATTGTCCACATGACTAAATACCATGCACCAACTGTTTCTTTTCATTCAGCGAACAGTGAGCCTAGGGATGGTAAGGAAAAGACACACTTTTTTCCAGCCTGCTTGTGCTTTTTATTTTTGAGCGTGTTTTGTGTCAACGACCTTGTGTGTTAGAGGACATGGGAATCTGTTACTGAGTGTGACAGACTGAAACTGTTCCTCCCAGAAGCCTGGGATTGCTCTGGTGATGGCCATCAGTGATGCTTAAGATCAAAGGTTTTCACTCAGCAGATGGATTCATTACTGCTTATGATGATGATAATTTTTTTTGCGTAAATATAGCTGTATAATAACTTTATTTATGTAGCAAACAAAAGTGCCTCATAGCAAATAGATAAAGGGAAACTAAAAGAAAAGGATGAACACAAAGCAAAGAGACAACTTAAAAGCAACTCAAGTCACAGCAAATTCATCAGATAAACTGTCAGATGAAACAAGATGACGGTAAAATAAGTAAAGAAAATACAAATATAACAGACTACAGAGAAGTTTAGGAAAGCATCTTGCCATAAAAAAGCATGCTTTCAAAGTATAGTGGTTAGATTGCTTCCACCAAAGCATCCGAGAGAATGTTTGAGAGTGTTTCAAACTGAAGTGAACTTGACTCTGAGATGAACTGATGAGTTCTGGTATCTAAAAATTGATATATCCTTGTGCTGGATATATATATCGTGTGTGTGTGTGAGATATGTGGATATGCTACAATATACTACTGCTGAATAATAATACCGGTGATACAGTTGTACATTTCTTTACATGCTGTATGTAAAACACAAGATTGAAAGAATTTGAGACACTGTGTGTTCTATCTGGTGGTGCTCTGATGATAAATTGATGATGTACTGAATAAGTAATAACTGTGAAATTACAGTGCTATACATTCTATGTATAGTAGTATATTTTATGGATAGAATGGGCAAATGGGCAGATATGTTACTATTTCAATGCAGTAATACCCAGTCTGGGATAGAATATTTGATAACCTCATATTCCACGGGTCCATCAATTTCTAATCAGTTCTTTATAATTCTCCAGGAAGGTTCCAGGAAAGAACTATGTAATTGACACTAATTATGAGAGAGTGTTAAATTGGTAAACAACCAATTAATAAATTCCAATTGAATGCTAAGCTACTGTAACCCTAACTCTTTTACTCAGTGTATAGCAGGTGAAGCTGATGTTCAATTTGTCTACAATACAGTTTCCAATAATCAGTGAATAATGAAATAATCTTTATCTTGGTTTAGATGAAGCAGTTCTTTTAATTCCAGACATAAGTTGTCTGTGCCTTCAAAAACTGTTTAAAAACACAAACTAAATCAGTGTTATGATGTGACAACACTATGGTTAAGGTTTGGTTAGGGTTCAGCACAAAAACAACTTGGTTAGCTTTAGGGAAAGATCATGGTTTGGGTTAAAATAAGTCCTTTTTAACGAGGGACCCTCGTTGTCATGGTTCCAATAATAACCACTTGGTTAAGATTAGGGAACGATTCTGGATAAAAGAAACCAACATTGACTGACGGTTGGAAACGGGAAACGAGAGGCAGTCTCCCGTGTTCAAAATGTTGATCATTCACCCCGACCTCTTCCCGATGTTTCACCTGACCTCTGCTTTTTCACCACAAAGTTAACAGACAGTATATTGTTTTCCTTTTTTTTATAGTCTCTGAACTCTGTCTGTAGTTTCACGAAAATCCGTGCCAAATTCCAAAGTTCTTTTCAGGAACGCTTCTAGAAATGATTAGGATATTATGAGGAGATACCGGGCCTGTGAAATAAAGCGTTACTGGATATTTTAATGTTGGTTGTTTCAAATTAGTCCCCGCAGGCTATTGTGCAACATCTGAAACTTCCATTCCCAGAGCCAAGGACAGTGTCTAAAGTTAATTTCACCGAGCAACCCTCATCCCAAACAAGCACAGTGTCCAATGTAACAGTGTAGGAGTGTAAACATTCAAACATGTCCCCTGGGTGCCATTCCAGGATCAGCTTTACCCACTTAACATTCTGACTGAAACCTTTTAAATCATCCTGAACATCTGAACTTGGATCTGTCCTCAGGGGCACTTTTGATTAAAAGATCAAATTAACTGAGCCCATAAAAGCAGAGAGAGAGGAAGAGGCGCTGACGGTGTGGCTCTCTGAATTTATGGAGGCGCATGACCTTATTTGACACATGACCCTGGATCCATTCTCTCAGCAACTGCTCTCGTCCAATGGATGTCCACCCGGGGCCCTACTCACTCTACTTGATTGGTGGTCCGATGTGCCTCTATCTTTACCTGCTGAGTGTCCATAAACCTTCGCTTCCTGTAACACTTACATTGTGTCTGACTCGGGAAGTGAGAGAAACAGTTTATGTAGATTATGTACAGTTAACAACCTCACACACAATTAAAGTGATTTTTGAACTTGATCGTTGAAGACATAACTCATTAACAGTTGTGTGTGTCTTGTAAAAGGTAAAAACAGGATTTGTTAATTAGAGTCAGAGAAAGAAAGATGTGTTTTTTGGAGTGTGAGAGCACGCTGATTTAACGTGTGAGTGTTCCTCACCTGGAGTCAAGATTATCATTGGGCCAATTAACGCTTGTGTTTCACAGCACAGCACAGATACTGTACAGACTGACGTGTTCCCCGCTCTCTCTTTCTTTTTTCCCCCCCTCGGATGCAGAGTTGCCTCCTGATGGTAAGCGAATTTAATACGTTAGCGTCTCTGTAAAGCATATCAACTGACAAGCAAACACCTTACAGAGGTTACATCAATTTATTTGCAAAAGAAACAAGTGAACGGATAAAAGAGCAGCTCGTTTTTTATCACCAAGATAAGAGGGTACAGCTTCAACTCATGTTCTGTCAGTGTGGCAGAAGATTGCAGAAAGTCAATCCTAATGTGATGTCTTCTAAGGTGATCTGAGGAATTTCTTTATTCCCTGGGGCCAGTCTGTTCCAGGGGGCTCTTTGGTTGCCCGTTATTTGTCAGAGGGTCCCTAATGGTTTATGCCTGTAACAGCAAAGGCATTATGCAAACGGTTGAATGGTTTTGCCTTACAGAAAAAGTCTGTTGCTCAGTTTTAGTGCTAAATAACCATACAAATGGAACAGATCCCTGAGCTCAGAGGGTGGGAATTAGTGGTTTGAGACTTCTTTTCAATAAATTATACTTGTAAAGTTTCCCAAATGACCACCAAATAGGCATTTCACTGTAAAAGCCCCATGATAAAGAGGACTGCTGATTTGGCGGTTTGCTTGGTCGACTTGTCTCCCGTTGTCGTCTACAATCTGTTTGTTGTGTCTTTATCTGAGTGGTGCCCAGATCATGATTTCCAGCTTTAATTTGTCCTCTGTGATTCATCTATTCAACACCCATCACAGAGCATGTGCCAGGGGAGGATCCTCAGATGTCTGAGCTGACCGGCCTGTTCGTACTGAAGCCGGAGAGTGTCACAGCAACAAAAGGTCTGGAAAAATGATCCGCCATAAAAGTTCTATCCAAAATGAAACGAGTGGCCCACTTAATGTCTAGAATACAGACAGTTCATCTATTTTAATTAATTGCCATGTCTCATTCTTGTTCGTGGCAGGCAAGGACGTCACGTTTGTGGCTAAGGTTGACTCCTCAAACCTGACGAGGAAGCCGGGAATGAAATGGCTGAAGGGGAAGTGGCTGGACCTGGGCAGCAAAGCTGGGAAACACCTGCAGTTCAAAGAGACCTATGACAGGAACACCAAGGTATGTATGTTCATACTGTATGTGTTAATATAACCGTAGTACATCTATTAATACAGAGATTATTAGCAACGCTAACAGTATAATAACGATGGGAATGTTGGTCGGTCTGTTGGTCGACCATTATGGTCCAGACTGAAATATCTCAACAACTATTGGATAGACTGCTACGACATTTTGTGGAGATATTCGTGGTCCCCAGAAGATGAAGCCTACTGACCTTTTTCCTCTAGCAGCAGCATGAGGTCGACATTTGTGTTGTGAAATATTTTGACAACTATTGGCTGGATGCCCATGAAATTTGATACAGATATTTAAGGTCCCTCATTTTGCCAAATAGCATGCTAGTAACATTACGCACCACTGTGCCTTGTTGCAGCCTCATAGAGCCGTTGTAGCATGGCATACAAAAATATAAAAACATTCACTGAATGATCAAGTTTCCTCGGCTGTTTCCCCTACTATCTCACAACTGCTGTTTCACATGCCATAGCTGCACGGCAATACTGAAATCTAGAGCTCACTGCAGGAGTGTGGGTTTGCACACTTTTACTTTCATTCATTTTACATCACAATTTCCTAATTCAAGGGATTTCCCGCTTCTGTGACATAGTTACTGCTGTTGTGCAAGTTATCCTCAAGATGGAAGCACAACTTGTATTCAACAAAACGGCAAAATAAACAGTAACATTTTAAATCAAGCTGAAGTGCAAAATAAATGTACATTCCTAAAGATGCAGTGATGTATTTTGTTTTTTTTTGCATTGAAATCTGTGCAGAATGGTTAAGAGACTGGAGGGAAAGATAAATGTATAATCAAACAAACTGCACTGACGCTCTGACGAAAGCCAATTTTGGCCAGATGGCTGTATCAGCAAACCGATATCGGTGAAACTGTGTTGCCTGTAAACTCCGAGCGCGGGTTTGTGAGCACGTACTGCATATCTGTTCGTGTGTGTGTGTGTGTGTGTGTGTGTGTGTGTGAGTGAGCGGGTGTTCATTCAATTGTGTGTGTTCCTAGCATATCACCCCCCTCTCTCTCTGTCAGATCTACACTTACGAGATGAGCATCATCAAAGTAGTGGACGGAGACGCAGGTGGCTACCGCTGCGAGGTCACCTCCAAAGACAAGTGCGACAGCTGCACATTCGAAGTCGCCGTGCAGGGTAGGTCTGGAGACAGACAATCACATTATTGTCATCTTCCATTCAGCGCATCCACCACTGCTGTGTAACTGGCTTTGTCAGCCAATAACTCAGTGAGTGCGATACACATTAGGTCCTATCATTTAGTGGCCTAGAGAGGTCATCAGTCCATTATTCCTTTGCGGCTCAAGCCTGCCGTGTAATGAATTAACCTAGCCGAGCTCTCACCAGTCTTTCCCCTTCTGTCTGGTTTCAGCTGTACAAGAGGAGCAGCAGGACAACATCTTGGAGGCGTTTAAGCGATCGTGAGTGTCAGTGTCGGCGAGGGTCTACTCAACATGTCACCCATCACACTGTCTCCCATATGCTCCTCTGTAGATCGCTGCCTCTAGGCATCTGTCAGTCTCAACGAGTGTCTCTGCCTGTGTGTCTGTCTACCCCTCAGTTGTAGCCGACTTTATTCGAGTCAGCCTGTCTGCCATTTCTCTCTCTCTGTCACGTCTCAATGCGTCTGCCGCCTTGGTGTTTTGCTTCACCTGGAATCCCTCATGGTTTAGCGTCTTATGCATTTCGTCACATGTCTCGGTGACAGTCTCTAAAGGGACTTTTTCTTTTTTTTCTTTTTACATGTATTTCTTTCCCACACTGTCTATTTCTGTCTTTGGGTCTGCTTGTGTGAAGTGTATCTATGTATGTATCCTGTAACTGTGTTGCTTCTTTAATGAGTTTTTTTAAATTTCAGCTGCTCTCAGCCTGTATACTGTGTGCGTGTGATCGTAAATCATCCGACACCCTCGCGCTGACACCTTGAGTCTCCATATTTGTAATCTGTGTTTAAAAATATAATTTCCCTCCCTCATTAGACGCGAGCAGAAATGAACAGGTAAGATGAGAAGCACAACAGGCAAAAAGACAGCATCATATTGGGGTTTAGACAGGATGTCAGTGTGCTTATTTGCAGAATGCTGATACGAGCGAGAGAGAGGGCGAGAGAGAGAGGTTGGTGTGATGAATGAAAAGTGAAAAGTTGGTTAAAACTCAAATATGTTGCTGGAGAGATAATGGATGAGTGCGTTAAACACCTTGTTATGTGGAGGTCATGAAGCTCAACCTCCAGAACGTAAGTATGAAGAATCCTGTTTCCTATGAGATACTCATCTGTGTGTTTCTCTTACATGTATTACAGTAGCACAACCAAATACATGTAGTCCATTCCTTAGGATACTCACTCCTGTTCACTCATTATTTCTCTGGAATCTTTTTTTTATTCTAGACTTTAATGTGTGTTTCATGTCTGAAATAGCCCAAGCTCTCCATCATATGCCCTGGGGCGTATGAGGCTATTTTTTCTTCTTCATGTTGTCGCTTCACTGACTGGTTGGCCAACTGAAAAGGCTTCAAAGAGAAACAGAAAATATTCTGTGGAATACATACTGTATGTCGGCACTGCAGTCCCGGAGTGTTTCACACATTGTGTGAGAGGCAGCCTTGAAATGAATGCCTCAGCATGTTTAGCTACGTTTAGACAATTGTGCCTACTGCAAAACTACCTAAATCACTACGTCTTTTAAAGTTTGTCCATTACTGCAACACGACACAAGGATGTAGTTATGCAGAATATTCCAGCCAGAAGTATGGTAGTCAAGGAAGTCAGGGCCTTGTAGGATGACGTTGCATTGCGGCAAAAGTTTAGCCAGGTTCGACTTTTTTGCTGGACAACCCTGCGTTGGGTACCCCGCTGCACCGCTGGACTGCTCTCATTCAAATGAAAGCGTTTGTTTTTCAGGCTGCTGTGAACAGCTGAAGACATTTTCTCATTTTGGCCAATTACTCAGTTATGTACAATTCAAGGTTTACAACAACACACAAGAATTCTTCTGAATAATGGTGTGTTAGTCTGTCACACTACATCAGCATCAGTTCGTGTCACTGACACCAAACAAGGTTTGCATTTCAGCTTGTTTTTCGTGGTGAGCATCAACTATGTGAAATGTTCCTTTCACATGAAATGTCTAATAACAAAGGCTAATGTCGAGACAAGCATTTTGTGCATTGCTCCCAATGCACATGCTCGCACCATGAAGTAATCCCCTGATCCCCATTTTCATGTGAACTGAAAAGTGAGTTTAAACAAACTTAGTTCAGAAACATTCTGTTACACCCTTCTTCCATCATTTGGTGTTTGAAGGTGGCGTATCTGATGAAGCACTCAAGAATCTCTCAAAAATGCTCAAGCAGGTCGAAATCTAGCAACTGCTGAGGCCACAGTACACAGCTACCTTTGTTTTCATGCTCAACCGACCATTTGGTGATCACGTGTGCTCTGTGAGCGAGGGCATTATTACGCTGGGAGAATTGACTCCTATCAGGACGGCAAGGACTACATGGATGGATGTTATCCTTGGATGAACCGTTCATCCATAGGACGAACATGATCACTCAGAATGGCTTTGAATTTATTGGCATTTATCTTGGTCTCTGAGGGGTTCAATGAGCCTCAACCATGCCAGGAAAACACACTCCACGTTGTAAAGGAGCTGCCAAAACTGTTCACAGTGGGAAACAACAAGCACTCGAGCCTGTACACATTTATTGGAGTGTGCCACACACAGTACTTGTCACCTTGTTGAGCACAAGCGGGTGACTGATGACTCAAGACCGTGTGGATTTTTCCCATCACTTGCAAAAGTGCATGTGAGGGGTAATAAAGGGTTTATGCAGTGAAACACAGTTCCCCCCTCTCTTCACAGATGACGACTGTATGTCTCAGGCTTCCATATAACATCACTTCTAGCTACAGCCGGGCTAACAGCAGCTTTGTCACCCATTCAAAACCTGTTTTCAGATTTTCATTCAGTCACCTGTGCTTCCTGTGTGTTTGAACAGTGTGCTATTATCTTTTTTACATGTACGCTGCTCAAATGTGCTTGTCTTTTGTGATTTATGTCTGTCACTCGAATTTAGGGCATGATGGTAGCTTGTAGTCCTCATCAAATGCTCTGCTCTATGTTTTCATTTATCCTATTTTTGCGTCTATCTGAACACAGGATGAAAAAAGGGTGAGTAACTACAGGGACTGATTCATTAGAACTCTGCTGTGCTATTGTATTTGCTGATGTTGTTTTTGTTGGATTTATAATTGTCTTGTGGTTTAGGTGTGTATTTATAGGTCTGTGTAATGTGGAATAAAAGAGGATGTGTTATTAAATGTATATTTCCTAATGCTCTTTTTTCTCTATCCCATTCAGCTGCTTTATAAATGGCACAGGTTTAAAAAAACATACCAAGATAATCCCGCAAATCTCTTTTGTTTTTAATTCCAGTGGAGATGCAGGTGAGGATGCTGGCGATTTAGACTTCAGTGCCCTGCTCAAGAAAAGGTAAGATCATCTACATCAGCTACAGACGTACATAATAACCCAACTTTGGTTCTCGCAAATGTGGCGCTCTCTCTGGTTTGATCTCATTCCCAATCACACTCAAAAATATGCAGGGAGAAGAAACAGAGGGAGGTCGTTGAAGAAGTGGACGTATGGGAAATCTTGAAGGCGGCCAAGCCCTGTGACTATGAGAAGATTGCCTTCGAGTATGGCATCACAGACCTGAGGGGCATGCTGAAGAGGCTGAAGAAGATGAAGAAGGTGGAGCCCAAGAAGAGTGACGGTGAGGATCGAGGGAAGAGACAGGAGACGGGTTACGGGGCAAGAGAAGACTGTGCACTAGGAGTGAGGCAGCAGGCAGGAAACAAGAGCTCTGTAATGCAGCAGGCTGTAAATACCAGCAGCGTTTAAAAGCCTCAGGGGACACGTTATATTGCTGGGACAACAGGTGGAATGTGTGTTAGCATATGCTTGCTGCTGGTTGGCATTTATGGATTATTTGGCCATTAAAGCGGTAGTTATAACTGTACTAACAGGATACTGTCTTGTCAGCTTTCCTGAGGAAGCTGGATTCAGCCTACTCAGTGGATAAGGGCAAGAAGATCCAGCTCTCAGTGGAAGTGGCTGACCCCGACGCTCCAATCAAGTGGCTCAAAAATGGACAGGAGATCAAGCCGTCAGCCAAGTGAGCAAATTACCACTATTTAGTTGGTGCACTGAACAGTATGTGTGTGTGTGTGTGTGTGTGTGTGTGTGTGTGTGTGCGTGTGAAACTGAACCCTGATGTTGAGGGAGTCTACTAGTGTGTTTAATCTGATAATTTTTGGCAGTTTAACGAGGCCTAGACTCCCATCAATAAAGCAGAATTAAACATTTTCCCAAACCTACCTCTCTTTAAAGGGACAGTTCAGATCGTCAGATAGTCAGTGTATTACCTACAGCAGATGGCGGTTGGCACGCCGCCAGTTTGGAGCATCAGGCAGTTGTACTGTCACGGACGCACAGCAATGTCTTGCCGTGGACGGGGTCAGCAGCAAAACATAGTTTAGCCACCTAAAAACAAGGCCTGCTACTCCAAACTGGGGGCACGCTGACCACCATCTGCTGTAGGTAATACACTGACTATTAATAAGTACCTCATACAACCCCACTTAAAAAAATCAGAACTATCCCTTCAAGCCTTAATATCTATTTAAACCAGCTGATGTAGTGTTTTTGCAGTTGTGGTTGCTACTTGGTTAGTACATTGTCCTTTTCTAATTTTATTTCACAAGGTGGTGGTTGCTGTTGGAAAATAGTTGCTGGCATAAAAGCTAACTAGGCCATATATTACTAGGCTATTCAGCCAATAGCCACAACAATGCTTTATATATATTTAATACAGAATTCTTCACGCACAAACTCTGACTTTGGTACATGACCGACAGTAGATATAAATGTTAGTTTTGAGCCGTTTTAGCCGGCAGAGCTTTCTTCAGTGTCTATGTAGTTCTCCTCTTTGCTCTTTCCCCCTCATTTTCAAAGGCTTCTTTTGGTGTTTTATTGAAGAGGGTACAGCTGTTGCGAGTGGTATTTTTTTCAATGGCTCCACCATCTGCCATTTTGTGTAGCTTCATGCTATTCATTGAAAGTTAGGCAGTCCTCTTCCTGTTTTGATTA
Source organism: Lateolabrax maculatus (assembly GCA_031216445.1). Classification (NCBI taxonomy): domain Eukaryota; kingdom Metazoa; phylum Chordata; class Actinopteri; order Acropomatiformes; family Lateolabracidae; genus Lateolabrax; species Lateolabrax maculatus. The sequence goes on from CM062216.1 coordinate 7,071,449, forward strand.
AGACAGTTACTATGGGAGAGGGGACTTTTTTTGCCCTGAATGGAGCCTCCCAGGAGGTTCTTCCAGGCTGTGCACTGTGACCATTGAGATCTAAATCAAATATTACATTAGAGTTAGAGCTATAGGGATTGGGGTTCAGGATTAGGGGCTGCTTGATACAATCAATTCAGGTCTTCTTTGTTTCATTTAAAACAAACGACTGATGTGGCTAAGATATAAAGCCAAAACTAAACCAAAACTGCTTACATTTAGGAAAAGTTTTAGTTTTTCGTTTCAGTTAGCCAGTTACTGAGAAAGCCTGAGTGATGAGGGGAAAAAGGCCCTTTTTCTGAGGATAAACTTAAAAAATGTATTTTCTTTACCCTGCTATTGGGTGTACAAGTTATTTGAAATTCACAGTCTCAGACACCCGAGTCAGCGTCGGTTGGGGCTGAAGAGCACTGAAGTTTGAAAAATGAAAGAAGTCTGGGGGTGTTGCGTTAGAAAGAAGTGAGCCCACCAGACCTCTGGTTCTGCTGCATCGATTTTGATTGTTATTGTTTTTTTTTTAACTGTCCTCTCCGAGTTTAACAATGTTATGGGAATGCAAAGCTAAATGTACTCTTTTAAGTTCTGTATTGCAAAAAGAAGACCAGATTGATGCTCTGCGGCAGCTAATGCCATTAGAGAAACAACACTCTAATGCTATTTTCATCATAAACGCTATGTTTAACTCCCACACACACAACACTGCCTCAACTGTGGCCCGGCCCTGCAGTAGGTAACTATTAATTCAGCGTTCAAATGAAACTTCTTATTAATGGCAGTCGCCACTTCGAGTTGTCTGTGATGTATGCTTGTAACCATGGGAATTTTGCCCATCACGACCTTCCTTTGCATGTGATGAGACTGTGGCATTACTGTAGTCCTTCGATTTTTCTCACCTTGTTTGTACAGCAACCCAAATGTACGTGTGTGGGAGCATATACTCTGAAGGTCTGCACAAGAATGTGTGGATTCTTTTTCTTGGTCTATAACTGTGAGTCACTCTGTTGTATTTGGGCCCTCTGCGGCTGATTGTGGCTGGAGTCGCTGAAAACCAGTTATTCATTATTCTCTCTCTCGTTCTTTGTCTCCCTCCCCTCCCTTGTTCTTCATCCTCCTCGTATAACCTTCTCCCGTCATCCCTGCGCGTCCAGGTATGTGTTTGAGAGCGTGGGCAACAAGCGGACACTCACTATCAACAAGTGCAACCTGTCTGATGACGCAGCATACGAGTGCGTGGTTGGGGAGGAGAAGTGCTTCACGGAGGTTTTTGTCAAAGGTATATGAGTCACTGTCTTCGGAGGAATCCTTCTTTCAGGAGGGAGAGGGTTTTTTTCTGCTCGGTTTAGCAAACGCTGTCATTTGAGCGTTGAGAGGCTTGACAGCTCTGTTCCCTTATTGTGTCTGTGTTTGTCATCTGTTTATTTCAACGCTTTTATGCCACACAGTAGCATGCTGCTCTCTGTTGTCAGCTCAGTCATTTTTAATGGGTATGTGGCGAGTGAAATGTTCATGTTTTGTTTATTGTCTGTATTGTTGTCGTGCTGTACGTATTAATGTGCTGTCATATAGAGTATGACTGATGTGTGTGTTTTGAGGGCCACTTTGATTAGTGTCCAATTGAAATATAACATAACATTCAATTGAACATAGAAAATATATAATTTAACATTTTGTGGTAATATTCAGTAAATTTACATTTTATAGTTTATACCAAAATGTTCCAAAAGATTATCAGTCCAACTGTGGTGCTTATATCGCAATAGTTTGAGTCCTTTTTTGTCTGTGAGTATGGGAGGTTTTAATCAATGTAATCAAGGTCTACTGCTTCTATGTTAATCCCATGCTTTACTCTGTGTGCTCGCTGCTGCCCATCCTGCTTTTGCAAGTTCACACAAGAGGGTAAGCTCTTCACCACAGATACTGCTCACATGCAGCTACAGTGTGTGTCTGCACGGAGGAGTGCTTGTGGCCATAAAAATATCGTTCATGTCGCTGTTTGCAAACATCCCATCTCATCAGCACCTTCTGTCGTTGATTCATCTAGACATTAGTGAGGGAGTTCAGAAGATGACAACAAGAACAAGAAGTCACAGTACTTTAAAAAAGTACTTAGGCAAAAGGTTCGGCTTTTGCTGTGTAGTCGTATAATGTGATTATCGGGTGAATGCTGTTTCCACCAACATTGCATCAAATTCTATGTGCAAAAGCTCTGTGAAATTTATGTTCTTACACTAACTAGTTATTTGATTTTGTCACTTTAACTAGTTACTTTGCTTCCCTAAATGGTAAGTAGTTACTAAGTTAGTCTGTATATATTGTGACTCCTGAATGTGTGTTCAGACAGAAAGCTAGGAGAATTTTCGCCTCACAAATTTTAGTAGACGTGGAAATCACGAATCACTTCGGTATGTGAAGGCATCACGGTTCAGAGGCACTTCATTACGCACAACAGCTAGTGAAGGCATCACACGGTCAGAGCCTATTCTGGTTGTTCTCAGTTCAGTAACTATTCGTGCTCCTTAGCGGCCTACAACTGACACTCTATGCAGTCGCACTGCGTCTGAAATTTGCCTCATTCTGTTTGAACACACCTTTACTGTCACTCCTCAAACATGATGGGCGGATATCACAAACCAGATTATAAAACACCTATGGAATTACTGTTAAAAGTAACACAATTAATGTATTTATAAGGTATTTAGCTGAGATCAGAGTTGAAGGTAAACATGGCCTCCATCCTCAACTACTGTGTTGACCAGCTACTGTAAACCTGCTGCACTTTCAGAGTCAAACTGCAGCTTTTTTCTAGTTGTGTCTCCTCTATGTTTTCCCGAGGGAAATGTACTTCTCTCAGTTTTTACGCAGAGAAAACACAAATTACACTGAGGACGTCAACACCCATTCTGCCAAACTTTTTTGAGACCTGCAGTCAAATTGTACATGTTTCTGTGGTGCTGTGAGTGCGGTGCAGAGAGTTTACGGGGCTCTCCAGCTGAGGTTGAACAGAATCGAGACGTCCAGAGGGGGACTGGATGCTGACGATGACAAATAGCTGAGGCTGGCAGAGCATCAAGCATCACACCATGTGGTTACACAATGTGACCACCTCAGGAGACTTGAAGTACCTTCCACCTCTACAAGACGGGTGTGTTTGATGGCATCCTGAAGGACTTCAGGAGTATATTCTGCAGTTATCCAAATCTAAGAAAGGGCGTGGACATTTTTACTTATAGAGAACACTAAAATATATGCCACCCAACACCCATCCACAGAGGAGGAAAGAGTACAAAAATACCTGCAGTACAGCTATGTTTACTCGTACAAGAGTGTTCATGAAAAACGATAAAGTAAAATGAAAGATTTAACTACTAGGGCTGGACGATATTGTTGAAATTAGAATCGCAGAATTAAAGCAAATATTTTCCCGATACAATATCAAATTGATTAATGAATTGTGCTTAATTTGGACTGTATAGGCTGCTGATATTTCAGTGCAAATCAAGGTACTTTGTATGTGCCAGAATCTAGCCAGGTTCAAACAATTACCATATTTGATGTTGTGTCATGCCCTGCACAACAAAAGCCTTACTCACTCCACTCAAGTGCTGATGCCCTAAAGCTCTGTTTATCTACCATACTTCTTTTATCCTCCACTCATGTTCCTGGCCAGCGTTACTCTGGTGAATTAGATCAAACAGTGTACAGTACATTGAATCATTCCCATAATACTGTCGCACATTTTGCTAATGACTCAGGACCACTCTGACGTATTAGAGTTTGACTCAAAGCTTCCCATTTGCCTTTAGAGCCTCCAATCACCATCACCAAGCTGCTGGATGATGTTCACACCGTGGTGGGCGAGAAGGTGGAGTTTGAGGTGGAAGTGTCCGAGGAAGGAGCCAACGTCAAATGGTGAGCCAGTGTGTCCTTCGGTTCATTCTGATATCAGTTCATTAGGAAACACATGAATCATTGGATAATCTGTGAGGTCATACCTTTTCTAGTGGTTCATACCGAGCTTACAAATGTACCTGTATACTGTAAATGAGTGGCAAATGGCAAATATTAAACGGCATAAACATATTGCCATAGCATTGCCAGCTGTTTTCTCCCACCCAGTAGTTTAGTACAGTAATCCTGAGTGTTACAGTCTTCTTATTAACAAAGAAGATACACAGTTGACATTAGAATTGTTTGTACAAACATTTATATCTGAAAATTGTTTTGACAAATGTGCAAATACTGTATTTAATGTTCTGTATGCGTGCAGTACACGATGCGCAAAACTTCATCTGTGAATTTGGGGATATAGACAGGCCGTTAACTGGAAAACTGTTTTCAGTGAATAAGCACTTTTTGCAAATTTTGACATCTACAAGCAATATGATTGAAAAAATGTTTTTTTCCTATGTAAAACTACTTACTTATACATTTCTTACTTATTATTGTAATATTCCCTCAGATCTAGCTCTACAATTGCTGTGAATGCAGCCCCTAAAACCTATAAATATATCTGAGGAAATGTTCACCTTCTGCACCATTTTAAAAATGTGCCAAAGCCTTGCGATCCCTGAAGGCTCTAGCCATGTAGAACATTGCAGACATGTCAGTCAGCTCTTCCTCCCTTCTCTGTGTGTTGAAGTGCCACTGAAGGATGTGTGTGTGTGTGTGTGTGTGTGTGTGTGTGTTTTCTCCTCAGGATGAAAGATGGAGTCGAGCTGAACAGAGACACAGCGGGTTCAAAGTACAGGTTTAAAAAGGATGGGAAGAGGCACATTTTGATCATAAATGAAGCTACTAAGGAAGATATTGGAATGTATTACGTCTACACCAACGGCGGAGAGTCCAAGGCAGAACTGGAGGTTGAAGGTACTGTTTCCTCTCCAAAAGTCATGACCAGTGTTCGACATTCCTTCAAAACTTTGTTAGTTGCATGTTTGTTTGTTTTTTTTTTTTTTTTTTTTTTTTTTTTACTAAACTGCATATTACACAAATACAAAGTCATTACAGCCAACAGTGGGCTCATCCAAACAATACAAGTCATGACATAAAAATTCAACCTGAAAATTCTTAAACAATAAATCAAGCCTACATACAAAAAGGCACAGACTACGTGATAAATTAAAATCAAACAACCTAAACCTCTTTCCATGACTTTATTCCCAAAACTAATCTCCGCCACAGTGTAATCAGGAGTGCACTAAAATGAGAAGAGACCACCCCCTTAAATCTAACAGCAGCAGTGACTTATGGGTGATCAGCTGCTGAATAAAGTTTCCTAACAGACATGTTCAATCAGGAACTTAGAGAAAATGTACACATCAGCACATGTTGATGTTTTCCATTCTGACAAGCATGAAAAGCAATAAATTAGTCATTAGTCATGTTATAATTAACGTTACTTCCTTAATCCCTTGTATCAGTAGTTCATCACACTGTTCGTCATGCTCATTTTCTTTTACACCTCCAAAATTGATGGTTGGTTCCCATCTTACCCTTCAGAAATCAGGCCGCCTCGCTTGCTGCATGCTTGCGAGCCAGACGAGTCTCCTAAATTGATTAGAGTGTGAGAAAATGTCTGTCCTTCCCCCTCGGTGGACATAGTTACAGTGCACCAGGTGATCAATATGAACATAGTGTTGCAGCATAGATTGCTAAATAGACTACCTGAATAAAGTAGGCCAGGAAATATTCTGGCACATAACCGCGGGTACAACCACAATGTGTCGTTTTTTTTCAACACAGAAGATGTATTAATTAGAAGGCTTTGGAGGTGCTGGTAGGAGGATTTTCTTACCTTTGAACGGGGCCAAGCTTCATATTTACTGTGCAGCTATGAGAGTGGCATCGATCATCTCATCTAAGTCTCGGCAAGAAAGCAAAAAAGAATTTTCCCAAAACTATTCCACTATTATAAAAGTTATGAAAGATAAAAGTTTGAAATTGATTGGAATGTCTTCAATAACTGTGTCATACTCATTTGCAGTGTTAGTGCAGTGCAGCTCCTCTGTCTTTGCTGGGTTTGGGCAAGTAATAATATTACTGCAATGAATTTGAGAGAGAATCGGAACCTGCATAAACAAACACCTGTATGTTACAATATGTGCTGATCTGTGTTGGTGTCTTTGCCTCAGATAAGGAGCTGCAGGTTCTGCAGAGCATAGCTGACCTGACAGTAAAGGCTGCTGAACAGGCTGTGTTCAAGTGTGAAGTGTCTGATGAAAAAGTGACGGGGAAATGGTTCAAGGACGGCGTCGAGGTCCTGCCCAGTGATCGCATCAAAATGACGCACATTGGAAGGTATTATATCAGACTGCTGTGGGTCCACGTTTGAATGTCAAAAAACTGTAGTTACATACACACACACTTACACACACAGACTCACAAAATCATATAGCTATCACAATAAGCACTGTCGGCCACATGGATTGGCAAACTATTACCAAAGGGTTTTCTTAGTTGTTTGACCCATTTTTTGGATAGGCTGCAATCTGTAAAGCTCCAACCTCTAAACACACACGCACACACACACTCACACACATCATACACACCCCTAGGGTCTGGGGTTTCTCTCAGTAATCCCTCCATCAGAGCCGCCTATGGCAGGAGATATGCCAAGGCAACAGCGGTCACACAAGGTGAAAGCCATTTAGAATGTTGCCTCATGGAGTATGTTGCTAGGGCAACTGTCGTTTGCATAATTTTGGGTCACAACGAGTGTTGTCTCCTTGGTAACATCTGGTAACATGTCCCCAGGACCCACAAGCTGACGATTGATGACGTGAAGCCTTCGGATGCTGGAGATTATACCTTTGTCCCTGATGGCTATGCACTTTCTCTTTCTGCGAAACTCAACTTCCTGGGTGAGAAACCCAAAATATTAAGCATTTTATGGTTTTTTGTGATAATGAGCCAACCATGTCAAAATTAAAATGTGACCGATTCATATGTTTTACCCATCAGAAATCAAGATTGACTATGTTCCCAGACAAGGTAAGCAAAAATTACCATATTGGTGTCTTCCCTCAAAACATGTTTTGCTTCTAACCTGACTGACCTCTCTCTTCCTATCTTCTCCACTGATGCTCACAATGAAAGATCCTCCCAAAATACACCTGGACACCAGTAGCTGTGGCAACAAGAACACCATTACCGTGGTGGCTGGAAACAAACTTCGCCTTGACGTTGAGATCACAGGAGAGCCGGCCCCCACTGTGTGCTGGATGAAAGGAGACAAAGTGAGGATTCTCACTATTCACCTCAAACACACGTCAGATACTTTCTACCTTTGTGCGTCAATCAGAGTATCCTGCCGTTAGTCACCGAGCAGCACAAAAGAGGAATGAAACATGAACTAGAGTGGGAAGGTTGAATCACCTGTCACTGCGGCAACTGTGCCATCATCATGCGACACCATTCTCTTCAACAATCTCCTTTGTTCTGTCTGTTTCTCCCGATCCGTCCTGCCCTGTGTGTTAGGAGGTGGCTGAGGCCGAGGGAAGAGTCCGTGTGGAGTCGAGAAAGACCCTGAGCAGCTTTGTAATCGAGGGGGCGGAGAAAGAGGATGAGGGCCGCTACTCCATCACTGTGACTAACCCTGCTGGAGAGGACAAGGTCGAACTCTTTATCAGGATCGTGGGTCAGTGGCCTTTTTCACCTCTCATTGTTATTCATGGTCAGAAAATATTGACACCAAATGAGCAAGAATAACCCGAAATTTTCACTGTTGGTGCCATTTTTATTTTTTTTTTAAATCTGAATTTTAGGTCCACACTAGTGCTTTTGCAGGCTGTAGCCAGTTTACAAAAAAGTTGCATATCCAAACAGGCAGAATAATTAAAAACAAACAAACAAGATTCAGTGCCATCAAACTTGAGCAAGGTTATCTGTCCCAGTCTGCTTTTATTTTTGTAAAAATCAGGTTATTGTGGTGCATTAATGCAGTTAAAAGTGAGAATGACTGTGAAATCATACAGGATAGTAATTGTAAAGGATTTCAAGCAACTTGATAAATGAATTGAAAACAGTGACTGTAATTATTTAAAAAGATATTTAGCTCAAAACACATCATGCTTCAAAAAACTAGTATAAAAGTATACACAATTTACCATGTAATCATTATAACATAAGTTTGCCACCAATATATGGTATTTACTCTGATGGATTTCAAGTCCAGCCAAAACCATAGATTAACCAATGGCTGAAACATTGTAAAAATATATATACATTTCTAAAACGGTTCAACATGCTTTGAAAAACTATGCTGTGCAATGCTGTTAGCAGTAGTGTGACAGTAAACATGAACTGACATAAATGGCAAAATCTCTGCTGCTGCAAAATACCTTAACTTCAATGTTACTTGACAGGGAATTTGATATGGCCAGTGTCAATAAAGACAAATAATCTAAATCAAATCCAAATAATTTAATAAGGGTGAAAGCAAAGCTCAGAAAATAAGGTCTGAATCCTGTTTGAATGCAGTATTTACTGTATTGCCTAAAAAGCACATTTACTCACACTCGTGTCCTACTCATGCCTTCTCTCATTTCTCTCTCCGTTTCATCTTTCCATTTCCAACTGTAACCTGCCTCTCCAGATGTGCCCGACTCTCCTGAGAATGTCAAATGCACATCAGTTGGCGAGGACTCTGCCATGATCACATGGGACCCTCCCGCATTTGACGGCGGAGTTCCTATTAAAGGTACCCCCTGAAACACACAGCATCTAATGTTCACATCTGATGTCTCTCTCCCCAGAGAAAACAGCAGTTTAGAATCCACTCTGTTTATTACATTGCAATGTTTTTGAACTCTTTTCTCAAGAACACTGAGCCATTTTTAATGACTTCACCGTATGTTCATATCGCTTCCTCCAGGGTACCTGATGGAGAGGAAGAAGGTTGGCTCGTCCAGATGGACCAAGCTCAACTTTGATGTTTACGAGTCCACCACATATGAGGCTAAGAAGATGATTGAAGGTGTACTTTATGAGATGAGAGTGTTTGCAGTCAACGGCATTGGCATCTCTCAGCCCAGTGCAGACTCCAAGCCCTTCATGCCCATTGGTGCGTTGCCATTTATCATTAGCAGAATGGTTAATTAACAGAGGCTTTTCACACAATGCTCATTTTGAGGCAGCTTAACCTACCTCCCATCCCATTTACACTGGGTATTAACGAATTAATTAGCTCCTGTCTCTCTTAGCCCCCACCGGCGAGCCCACTCGTCTCTTGGTGGATGATGTGACAGACACTACCTGTGCACTCAAGTGGCGTCCTCCAGAGAAGATCGGAGCAGGCGGCATCGACGGTTACATCATTGAGTACTGCAAAGAAGGAAGTAAATACATGCAAAATATTCAGCACTTTATACTAAGGCATTATAAAGCGTTAATAAGCTGTAACTAATGTCATTATTAAAAGTTAAATACATTGATTATTAATGCTTTATAGATCTTCCGGCTTATTTTTTTTTTTTTTTGGGCTAGGAGACCCCTTTTTAACTAAAAAGAGAAGAAGAAGCAAGTTATGCTAAAAAAAAGGATACAAACCTTACAAACGACTTTGACCATTCGCTAAACCCTTCCCCCGAACAGCTACTGGCCAATCATAGCTTAGCAACTGTAACTTGGCGTGCAAGGTCTGTCAAGTTCACCACATGCCGAAACTTTTGCTGATAAAATCTGCGAGTGGTAATTTGAAAGACCCGCAGTTTCAAAAATGAAGGGTAATGAATCTGCCACCATTAGCATTGTAAACAACATAGTGTGCCGTGCGTGAATGGACAGCTTGACAGGCGTATCAACAGTAACCAAGGGGGCGGGGCTTAGCGAGCTGTAAATTAGTGAAGAATATTCTCACTTGATTCCTGATTAGAGATCTTTTGGATTGTTTCTGGTTTTTCTGATCCGCTTCTCGATTGCTCCTCCTCTTCCTCCTCTTCTGCTCCGACCCTTTCCTCAGGTGACGAGTGGGTGCAAGCTAATGAGGAACTAGTGGGAAAGAACCAGTACAGGGTGAAGGGCCTCCCAGTCGGGGAGAAGATGCTGTTCAGAGTGGTGGCTGTCAACATCGCCGGGCGCAGCCCTCCGGCCACTACCTCCCAGGCCGTCACTATCAGAGAGATCATGGGTCAGAGATACGTTTTAAGTTTGTCACCTGTCTTGTTGGAAAACATTGTAAAATATCTAATAAATCCACATCTGTTAAAGCTTTAACAGAAGCTCAGCGGTACTAGTACTTACGTCCATTACTATGTTCAGCCACTGTTCAAGGACAATACTGCTTGGTGGCAAAAAAAAACATCTAATTATCAAGTGTATTTTTACATCTCAATAATTTACTCACACATGAACATACATATAACGTAAAAGCTGTACATGCTGTACATTTTATATACTGCATCTGCACCACCCACTTAAATTCTACTTACTTTTCCTTCTCTGTCTCCTATGTGTCCACCACACAGAGCATCCAAAGATCCGCCTGCCTCGCCATCTGAGAACCAAACTCATCACGCTTGTGGGCGAGAAGGTGAACTTGGTCATCCCCTTCCAGGTTAGTCCAAGTCTGCCCAAGGTCTGTTTTTTTTTTTCATTTTAGTTTGGAGTATATAAACTAGATTTGCAATAGCAGAGCAAAACCGGTTTGTGAACAATGCAAAGTGCTTAAAGATTACTAGGTTACTTCCACATTGACCTTGTACTAAATCCAATTTCAGACTCTGAAGCACTTCAAAAACTAACTCTTAAGTTTGGTTTATTTGAAGAGTGGAGAAAAAGGCAGTAGAGTTTGGATGGATAACTAAAAAGCCGCTCCATGATCCTCATAAAATGGGTCATTGCAGAGGGGCTTTCGAGTGAACCCTAGAGTGGTTCGTTTGAGGTAAAAACTCAACTGGATCAAAAGAAACAGGCAAGAGATATCACGTTTAAAACAGTTGATAGCCTGTTTTAATTTATGGTTGCCCATGTCTGTATACAGTAACATATCCAAATGCTAAGATTGTCCTATGGCTGCAATCTAATTCATTTATTCTTCTCCTGAAATGCAAATCAGATCTGTAAACTGAGTGCAAGAGCTGCACACAGGGAGCCATACAGCATTTGACTTGCACATTATGGCATTGGTAAAAAGAAGCTAAGCATAAATTGCAAAGGGGAAGCCATTGTTATAAATAAAAACAGACAAGGAAAAGTGAGCTATAGCTCTGCTTGCTTTGAAGAAGCAGATGAAAAGACTGCTCTGAGGCAGAGGACGTGGCTACATGATGTTCTCCTGGGAGAAAAGAGCACCCACAGCTCTGTCATCTTATCCAAGAGCTGGACAGAGTCTGTTCCAAAGGCTGTGTACACACTGATGGAATATGTGGTGTAACTAAAGGTGAGAGTTGTTTAACCAGAATAGGATGCCCCAAAATATTTCACGGCCAAAACAAGAAATAAATATTCTGTGTCGCAAATGACTGAAAAAGGCACACATTGAGAAAGGTGTTCTCTGAGATCGACTTGCATGTTAGTTTGATTTATCAAAACTGACAGCAAAAAAACTGCATCTTTTGCAACTTGTTCCATGGATTCTTTTGAAGGTTTTTTTTTTTTTATCTCTAAATGTTTTTTTTACAGTACTTCTTTTTTAATTCTCTTCCATTGCTCTAACTGCAGGGTAAGCCTCGCCCTGTGGTGACCTGGTTCAAAGATGGCGTTCTGCTGGAGGACAAAACCGTGGGAACTCGTACCAGCGAGGTGGACACCATCCTCTTCATCCGCACGGCAGAGAGAACCCACTCCGGAAAGTACACATTATCCGTTCAGATCGAGAACATGTCGGACAGCGCTGACATACACATCCAGGTTGTAGGTCAGTCCCGTCGTGGCACCGGCACCTCTTAGCTTTCACCCACAGAGACGCGCACTCCTGTCGCATGTTCTCTCATTAAGATTAAAACCCCGTGCATGGTTCATACTTCGCGAGGTACACGGTTAATAACCTGTTTGGAAGAGGATGATGGCTTGAGCCCAAATCTGTGACATGTCAAGAGTTTTTTTTCCTCAAAGTTGATGATAATTCCTAATTTCATACTCCTACGGATCTGTGACTCAAAGTAGCAAATCATCAAAGCGCTGATTCCTCGTTCTCGCATAATCCTGGCTCCTGCACTGCCACTTTGGCCGCCAGCTCAGTCCTCAGTCTACGGCTCGTCTCCCCGGGTCAGGGTGCTAGGTGGATTACTTGGTGGGGCTCTGCTGGGATTATTTGCGTGTAGACTGGAATTAGGTTTGGATCTTGTGGGCTACTCTGTCACTTCCTCTGCTGAGAAGGTTGAGCTTAATGAGAGGCTGCAGCTCCTCTGATCATCCCCCCCCAATCTGATCTGTCACCGCACTGTTTCAGCAGGAGACAGTGCAGGAGGGATTAACAGTAGCACTGCTCACGATTTGTACTGTACTCCACAGAGGAAAGCACGCAGGGCAAGATTAATGGCAAATACATTACTATGTTGTACAGTATTTCTGTACTGCGCTGTGTATAGTGCAGGCCACACAGAAAGATCAATGATAAACACACTGCATTCTTCTGCTCAGTAATCCAGGCAAAGCATGCTATTTCTCAGTTTGTCAGTTCTATGCCAACACAGTTTTTCTAGTAATGTATGCAGCTATCACCGCTTTTCCTCGAACCTCTGGCTTTGGCTCTGCTAATCTGTCAATCTTTTCTAAATCTCTACCCCTACGAGTGTTGATTTCTTTCTCTCCATGGGACTTTCCTGTTCCAGATCTGTTAATCAATCCAGCTCTCTCTCTGTTCATCTTAAAGCTTGCATACACGTCTACTCAGGCAGGGAGGAGAGATAGTTATCTCAACATGCCATGCATGTGTGGGACTCGTTTTCCCCACTCTTTGAGCTATATGTCATTCCCTGCTCATAATTGTCTATCAAGTCTTGTTCATACTGTAGTTTCACGCATCCAACTCTGTATCTCTGGCTCCTCTCACAAACCCACCAGAAAAGCCCGGCCCTCCTATTGCTGTGCATGTCACAGACGTCTGGGGTTTCAACGCTGCGCTGGAGTGGAAGGTGCCCAAAGACGACGGCAACTGTGAGATTATCGGCTACAGTATTCAGAAGGCTGACATGAAGACTAAGGTACGTGTGGTGGGAGGGAAGGGCATATGAGTGCACAGACAGGGTTTCAGGGATATAACTCACTGGCAGCTGTATTGGAGGTGTGCAATTCTTGAGCAACAATGGCTGTTAACAGTAAGTTCTGTCAGAAAATCAATTTTAGGTTAAGATCTGCTAATTGCACCCAATTGTTACCAGGGGGCAGTAAAGACATGACTGGCAGGTTCGACCCCACTATAGACCATGTTTTTTGTGCTTCGTGGCACAGATTGGTGGAGTATTTTGGAGTGGAAAGCTAAACAAGACAACACGAGCCACTTAGCTATTTTCCAACATCCAGCATCCAGTGGACCTTCATGATGGTTCTAGGCGTGGCTGGCGGGAGGTTTGTCACGTAACTGCAAAGCTTCACTATACTGTCATGGTCATTATGTTGTACGAATCGACAGGAAGGTGGACTAGAAGAACACAGCTACAGGGGATGGGAGATTCTTCAGCTTATATAGATCCCAACATCTGCTATAAGCCTCTTTGAACCTCAGCTTCTCCTCTTTCTCTCTCGATCTCTGCCTGTCTCTCTGTCGGTCTCTCTCACATCAGGAGTGGTTCACGGTCTATGAGCATAACCGCAGGCCCAGCTGCACTGTGTCTGACCTGGTCATGGGGAACGAGTATTCCTTTAGAGTGTTCAGCGAAAACATCTGTGGCCTCAGTGACGAGCCTGGCATCAGCAAGAACACCGCCATCATTACCAAAACAGGTAATGAAATCCCTGCAGAGCACCGCACACTGTAACAGGATAGTATTGCTTTTGATGGGGAGGAACATCTATTGCATGCTGAGCAGTAAGCTACACTGTATTCAGTTTACCAGAAAGTGAGCATTATGGTATGTGATGGGCACAAACAGAAAAGAAGAAGGTGTCTGGAATTGTGATTAAGATTAAGCAAATATTACTAAAAATACAAACTGTAGTGTGATTTTGTTTAACATTAGAACTACTTGTGATTAAATGTTGGCTTTGATTAATTACTTGAACAGAAAATTAATTCACACCGATTATGCTAAAACGAAAATATTCTTTGACACTGTTAAATAACATTTAATACTGGCCGCGGATTATGAAAGCAACCAGGCTGGGAAATTAACACCTGCCACCAGCCAAATGCTGCCACTGTTGTCGTGTTGTTGCATTTGCTTACTCTACCAGGAAATTTGGCAGCCAACCAGCCAATCTCTTTTGTGTTCCAAGCAGCAGTCTGGCCATAAAACTGTGAGGATTGTTGATCATAGTATCCACCTGACCTGATCATGGTCAGTTTCCTGTCTCAATAATTCAAATGGTTATCCTTACAGGATGTGGTATGGGTATTAATGGCGAAACAGTCTCAAAACATTTTAAGGAGATAACAGTTGGTTACTAATTAAGCATTTTTTACAAAATATAATTTTCCATTAAATGGATACACATATTTACAAGATAGATATAAATAATTAAATATAAATACAAAACATATAATATCACAACCATCTCAGAATATTCCATGGAACCCATCGCTGCGTAAAATGGTTGAACATTAATTTTTAATTTTTACCAGGGGACAAATTCTGTATTCTTACAACCTCTCGTACCGCCTATAAGGCAACCAGAAACAGCCTCTGAAACAGCCACAGACCTAATGAAGCCTAGATAGGGCTGTGCAACATTTAATTTTTATGGACTTGAAGCTCACACTGGTCTACGCCTCACTGTGTGTGTGCTCTCAGAGTAAGAAATTAATTGAGACATGTAACACTTCTCCACTTGTCTAGGTTTGTCCCATAACCCTCTACCCTTCAAAGAGAGGGACATTAGCAGATCCCCCAAGTTCACAGCGCCTCTGGTGGACAGAAGTGTGGTTGCAGGCTACGCCACTGCCATCAGCTGTGCTGTCCGTGGCCACCCCAAGGTATTTACACCTTTACAGTAAACAAGTGTGTGTCAGTGGAAATATTTCTTTTTTTTAATTAACTTAGAGATTACTTTAGCTGAAGTTCAGCAGCAGGACCACACCTCAAGCACACCTCTTCCTGTCATAAATGCCTTCATGCCCTGCACGCCAATCATTCTCATTTTCCGTGCACACGACTTCAGAACATCCAATTCGCTCTTGTTCAACAAACATAAGTCAATTAATTATTAGTACTGAAATGTTTCAAGACTTGAACTCCTGTTAAGAGAGACCGTCTCCCAGCAGAACTGCTATCCCCAAGCCCAGTTCTACGATGAATCTCTTCCGCCCGACTCCAGAGGATCCACTTTACCAATTCTCCTCCACCTCTGCAATTGACACCAAAAACGTCTGGGCCACCGGCTCCACCAACCACCTTGGTGAGACCTGGGGAACCGCTGGGGAGCCAAATCCACTCAGCTACAATCTCAGAAGACATGCTTCAGGAAGAGCGTAGAATTGCACTGCTTCCACTCCCCCATTAGTTTTCTAAGCAGGCGAGTTTACAAAAGCCGAGCTCAACTATTATTATCGGAGCCGCTGTTCCCGGTCCCATGCACTGGTAAGGTATCAAAACGACCATTTCCCATCACAATCTCCAAACAGATAGATGGTGGTCAGCCTCCAGAGAGCTTTGAGCCTCTATCGGTGCTTGGAAAACAAAAACAATTATCTGATCTTCTGATTTCCCATAGATCGAAACCAGCTATCTCTGCATTGTTTATTTCAGACTCAAAGCCTTTGAGTCCCTCACTCAACACAAAGCCCTTTCTATCTGTGGTGAATCTAATGTCTGTTGCCAGCTACTTACTCAGGTTGCTTCCATCATAACAGCTACCTCAGCCTTTTACCAGCATCGGGTCGTCGTTACTTATTCAGCCCTCGTTCAGCACCATCAAATGGGTTGCCAGTTCACCTATTTTCACCTCACCGCAGTAACTTCCTGCTGTTACCGGCACCAGATTGCCAGTCATTAATTTGGCTAGTCTCACCTCACTTCAGTAGCCTCCTGCTGTTTCCCTCAGCAGCATCAGGTCGCCTGTTATCCATTCTGTAAGTTCTCGCCTCGTACCGTTCTGTTTCTGCCGTAACCAGAACCGGTCCGCCAGCTACCAGCTTCCTGCTGTTTCAATTAGTGGCACCAGGTTGCCAGTTACTCATGTGGCAGTTTTCCCCTCACCTAAGTAACTTCCTGCCGTTTTCATCAGTGATACTGGTTGCCAGTTACTCATTTTGGCTATTGTACCTCATCTCAACAATCTCCTTCATTACTGTTACTGGCACCGGGTTTCCAATTTCCAGTTCTATCCCCTCATTTCACCAATCTCTTCCTGTTTCTTATACCAGTGCTGGGATGCCAGGTTCCCAATACCCCAATATCCTCCGACCACCCAGTCAGTTCCGGGCTCAGTCAGACTCCCAGTCAGTCTTACAGCCTCAGAATGCCAGTTTCCAGTATACATAGTCAGTTTGGGGGGTTTCCAAGGCAGAAAATGGTTCTCTAATAATTGACCTACCAACTTCAAACAGTATCTCCAAAACCCATTCAGCCATAGCGAAAACCTTTGTCATCATGTCCTCCCCACGAGAGAATTAACAGACAAAGGTCAATTCTAATTCATTCCTACAACCTCGCCATCATCAATATTCTGAACTCAGGCAATTTTGCACAATAATGGTCTTCCTGCGACAAGTCATGGTGTTGAACACACGCACCTCGTCATTATAGCGTAATTGTTAACCCCCTTTCTTGTATCTCTAACTAGCCCCATCTCGGCTGGGTGAACAACTTTTGCTCAAGACACCCTTCTCTCGCCATGTTACACACAATCTAAAATTCCCAATGTGCCTCCCCATCTGACCCACGGACTGGGACAGATTCTGGTTATATTCTAACCTCTGCAGGTTCTCGCCATGTCTAGAGTCTTTCCAAAATTATTCTCTTGTCACTACCTCCTTATCAAAGCCACCAGGTCAACTGCCAGACCACTTAATTAAAATTTGATTGTACATCTGCTTTGGCTTTCAAGACCTGTGCAATGGTCAGTTGTATCCTCAAGAAGGCTTTTGGGGGTCTGCTGAGCACGGAAGCAGTGGTATGATCCCACGCCACAGCCGCCGTCCCTGCTCCACCATTTCCATCAGCCAGTCACTACTCATCGGTTTCATATTCTCAAAACAATTCATTCCCATCTCAGTTGAGGGTGTGGTCCTTGCTCACTTGTTGAATCACTGGTTAAGCCTTTGATTAAAGTTTATTTCTGCCACGGTGATCCCAATTATTTATTTGTCTGTTGTTTGTTTGTTTGTTTGTAAGTAATCTAAAAGACATCTAACAAATACTTAACACTCTTGACACAGATATGTAACATTTTTACTATTTTCTCAGAAAGTTCTCCACTTTCACCTGAAAAACATGTCATGTCAGTGTATTTTGGTGTGGATTTGGATCTAGAACCAGGTTATTTAAAAACAAAATACAAATATATAAAATAGCATCTGGAAAATAAAAAGATTTATTAATCTGGAACATTACTATACAAAATATTTGTAAAAGTGCTTTCTTGTTTGTTAATATTATCACGTAACCAATGGATAAATAAGTGTAAAATGACAATTAAATAAGGGTGTATTTCTGTTCAAATATAAGCAGTGGGTAGGATAAAGTATACTACATGTTACTGAAGTCATGTGATAACAGAAGAAACTATTGGACTGTAATTTTCATAGAAATATAGTGGAATATAGGCTATGTCATATACATATATACATATATACATACACACGGATATAAGATATGTACATTACAGCACTGTAGCACCACCAACCCAGCATAGACTTTACCTGCATTAGCCCCTGATAGCTTTGCTGCAAGGGTACCCTACAGATTTCATGCCTTTGTTTTTAGAGTGAGCGTAGTTTTGAGTGTCAAACCGTAAGTGTAGAACAGCCAGAGAGGATTTGATGTCTTTGCAGCAGGAGTGTATTTTTATGTCTGAAGCTAGAACAAGAGGTGGAGCAGAAAGATCTTTGAACACACTTTTTTTTTTTTACATCCTTCCGAATCTGCAAAGATTTGTCAAGCCCAAATGTTGACCTAATTTCACCTCTCCCTCTTCCCTCCTCCCTCTGCTCTCCCACCCTCCCAACATCCTCTCCCTCTGTGTGTACGCTCCCTCCTCCATCCCGCCAAATTTGCCTTCTCCTCCAACACACACTGTTCTCTAGCCGAAGATCATTTGGATGAAGAACAGTATGATCATCGGTGAAGACCCCAAGTATCTGATGCAGAACAAACAGGGCGTGCTGACTCTGAATATTCGCAAGCCAAGCCTGTTTGATGGGGGCAGATACTCTTGCAGGGCCATCAACGATCTCGGAGTGGACGAGGTGGAGTGCAAGCTGGAGGTTCGAGGTAAGCCGCCTGAACTTCACCTCCTATAATACCATAGTTTCAAAGAAGCGAGTGAGAACATGGTTTTAGTCAGGGTAAGTCTCTCTCTGACAGTCTTCAATAAAGCTCAGCATGACAAATCTCCATCTCCTCAACCCACTGACTGATCTCTCATTGTGAAACTTCAGTTAAAATTCTAGCCGCTCGCTGCTGAAAATAAATCACCTTATTGTATTTGTCAGTTAAAGTTTCAGAGCCACGGACGACTCTGAGTGCTGTAGTTTCTTAAAACAGGATGATCTACTGGCCCCTCATGCTGATTTAAATGTCTCCTTTTCTCCCCAGTTGTACAAGAGAAAGGAGAGGAGGCGAAGAAATGAGCGACAGCACGAAACAGCAGAGGATACAGTTGAACAGGAATAGTAATGGATTATGTATAACAGGATAGTCATGAATAAATATGATTAGAATAGATCACTGGTGAGGCTCTAAAGCCAATCGCCCCCCCCCCCCACCCCCCCCACATGCTTGCCTTTCACCGCTGCTATGACTAATGCCACATCAGTAATATACCATAAATTCTTACAGCAAGCTGCCACCTTGTCATGTCCTGACTGAAAGAAGCCACAGAGTAGTGTAGTAGCACTGCCCCGCTGTGACCACACACAGATGGATCCTTCTTATCTGTGAAGTGGACCTGTCACTGAACACACTTATAAAACAGCCTTTCATCCATTACGGCTCCCTGTGTTGTCTGTTTTGTGTCCAGGACGTTTTTATAGGTTGGGATGAATTTATGCTTGTGATGCAGCTGCAGCACTGAAACCTCTGCAGTGTGACCGACAGGCTGCACACCTCTGCTTCCTCGCTGTGGTGTTAGGTGTGTGATGTGTGAGCAGGGCCCCGTCCGTCCTGCGACGGTTGAATGGAGGGATCACTATTCAGCCAGGCATGGCCGACATCATGGAGCCACCAGGATTAAAGGGGTTCTTATACACAGATATACTGTACACCTGCAGTGCCCTTCATGCACACACACACACACACACACACACACAGAGGACCCACATGTTGACTCACAGACTCCCTCTCCCCTTCTTTACTCATTCCCACATGCTCTCGTACTACATTCCTCATGGCATGACCTATAGTGGTAGGCCTTTACAGATACATGGCTTACACTCATGCACATGCAAACACAAGCACACACTCCGAATCAGGGTCTCATTAGCATCACACACTAGAGACTAATTAATGCACCCATCAACACTGCCCTAATTAGCTCTCCCACGTCATTACTGAGCAAACGAATTACCGCTAATTTACACACCCGCAAAACAAACACAGCACCATCTCTGCTGGGAGAGTCCGCCGCGGCTCGCCTCGCACACCAAATTAAAGCCTCAGCGATGTGCTGCAACCCAGACCGGCGTCCCAAGTGACCCCGCCCTCCCTTACACACACACCCCTTACACGACAATCTGACAGAGGAAGATTTGAAAAAAGGATCAAGTTGGAGGCAAGAAGTTCAGATTGAACACATCAGATAGTTTGTTTGTGGAGTTGCCTGCTGCAGAATAAATACATCACCCTCCTCTGGAGATGTGAGGGTACTTTACTCCCCAGGCCTGTCCCACCACTGACTGCATCAGGTCCTGGTCTCCTGTCTCTCCAGCAGAGGGGGTAAGAGCACAGTGACCAAGACCACAACTGACCATCATTAGGGTCTGTGGTGTAGTGGTGAGTGGCAGGTTATTAAGAACTATTACATTACCTATGCATCTCTGACTGAAGCTCCAAACCTGACGGTGTCCAAAATATGCCAGCCTAATCTTGACTCTCACCTTGAAACATTCGGCGCTTCTGAGTACAATAGATTGCATTTCCTCCTTTACATTGCAGCATGTTGCTAAAGATGAGCTGGAATACGGTGAGGGCATAAATGCCCAGATAAAGCAGGGAAAATCCTCCAGATACCTGAAAGTAGGCCACGATTGGTTGCACAGTAGACCTGCAGTGCAGCACAAAGCTTAAATTTTGAACCCTGTCGAGCAGTAAATTACTCTGCAAGAGTGTGTGTGGCTGTATGTGTGTGTGTGTGTGTGTGGGGGTGTGTGTGTGTGTGTGTGTGTGTGTGTGTGTGTGTGTGTGTGTGGATTATGTGTGGTGTTGATATAATCTTTTTGTCAGTTAACCTGAGACACAGCGTGGTGTGTTACTCTGCTGATTGACACATGAAAGCAGCGCTGAAGATACACCGCATGCTACTTTGCATGGAAGTTTTGGGAAAAACAGATTCTTCAGAAAAACAGCGTGTAACCTCGATACTCCACCTGAGCTTTACCCTCTGTTCCCCTTCTCAAAAGTGATGCTCAGTTTCTAAGCAATCAAACTAATTGTATCTACTGGCATGATCCGCGAGCCTTATGAAACTTTCAAAACATGAGAAGGTGCAGGTTTAGAATGCTACTGTCAGTGTCTGTGTGTGCCTATCCTCTTCTCACACAGTTTCAGAAAGCTTTAAGTAGTAAGCCAGAAAATAAATAAATAAATAAACTGAGCATTTTGTTTTCCCCTCATTCCCTGTGACACACCTTAGGGCTCTTTAAGTTTGTGATTTCTGAATGAATAATTAATGAGGAAGCATGGCAGCCCATGAGTAAACCATCAGCTTCTTCATGCACACTGTATCTGCTCTGCTGTCTTTCCAATATTAGAACAAGCCTGCCAAAGACGGAGACGAGACAAAAGAGAGTGACAAAACAAGTCTTACCACCAGGCGAAAGGGAGGCAGAATCAGTAGGGTGCAAGCACTGTTATGTCTGTGGGAGCGGATGTGTGTGTGTGTTCAAGAAAGAGAAAGACAAGAGATACCAGAGAGACAGAAACAGACCTCCTGAAACAGTAGGATGGAGGGAGCTATAATTATGCAAGTAATTATACATGAAATCACAGACTTGGAGTGAGAGAGGAAGCGTTAGAGAGAGAGAGAGGAAGAGCACTGGAGGGAAAGAGCCTTGCAGTGAGTCTCATCCATGTAATTACAGCATAAAAACTAAATGAAACAGAGGGAGAACTCACACATATCATATATAGGACCATCCACCTGTTCTCTCTGCACCGCACACAATAGCCATCCACCTACTTTTAAGCAACATCTTGACCACCGTACTGTACCCACACAGACGTTTTGCCTTCATCTTCTGTTGTTCTTTTTTTTCTTCTTTTGGTTGCCATGGTATGC
The DNA here is from genome assembly GCA_031216445.1 of Lateolabrax maculatus. Lineage (NCBI taxonomy): Eukaryota > Metazoa > Chordata > Actinopteri > Acropomatiformes > Lateolabracidae > Lateolabrax > Lateolabrax maculatus. The sequence goes on from CM062216.1 coordinate 7,093,229, forward strand.
GCTATTGAATACCAGTGTGACTTATACCCTGTGTCATCGTGTTCATTGATTAAAGAGCCCAAACCTTCCCTGAGCTCACGACCCATATAATGAGCACAGTGTATCTGGGGGGGTGGGGGGGTGGTGGTGGAGGCGTTAAAGGAGAGCGCTGCCCTCACATTTCACAATAATGACAACTTCATGACTGCATGCGGCTGACAGAAACAGACAGCTTTGTCCTCACTGGGTTCCAAGTTCCAAATGAAGTATAGTCATAGTTGTAGTCATAAATCATTGTTTTAGTAATAAAAAGTGTGTTTATTTGTTCTTTTCAGATTCTATAAGCTTGACATAGACTTTTTGGTTGACATTTTCAAAATAAAATTAAATAGGCAAGTGTTTTGCAACTTGATTAAATCAGGTACTGTAAAAATAAGCAGAGTTTACACAGGATTAGAATTTAGGTTTTGTTTCAGCCATTTTCAACTTGGACACTACTTTCAATCATTTGTTTTAGTGTATCATCAATTTTCCCACCACTTAACATGGTCCAGGTCACAGGGGAGGGGCGAAGCGATTTAGCCCAGACGTCCTTCTCCCCGGCCACGTCTTTGAACTCCTGGTGTTCCTGGTGTGTCCCCAGGCAGTCTCAGGCCAGATGCGACACATAATCCCCCTTGTGTGTCCTGTGTATTCTCTAGAGTCTCCGCCCCATTTGGACATGTCCACAAACCTCCACAGTGTGGCACCCAGAACCTCAGTTGGCTCCTTTCAAAAGAGCAGAGGTTCTTCCCAGGTTTTTTCAGGATACCTGAATTCCTCATCATGCTGAGTCCAGACCCCCAGCAAAGGCAACTCATTTTAGCCACTTGTATCCACGATCTTTTGTAGCTCAACTAGTAAATCCACAGCTTTGCCTTCTGTATCAGTTCCCTCCCATCATTATGACAGACCAGTACAATGCCATCCCTACTGATCCCACACCAACCTCCTGTCGTTATAATTCCCCTTCTTACATACCCTCACTCGGCAAGAAAACGCTATTTAACGGAGACTGCTGAAGCCTCATATAAATCTCAGCTGAACTTTGGGATGCATTTTTTTGCTCAGAAAGAGGACTCAATGAAGCCATCAGAACTACATCATCAGCAAATGGCAGAGGTGCAATTCTGAGGTCCCCAAACTGGACACTGCATGAAAAATAAGACAGATTGGTGACAAATCACAACCTTGTCAGAGTACAACACCTACTGGTAGCATGTCTGACTATGCTTAATGAAGTCTCACCAGTTGATTTGGGATAGAGCTTCTTATTCATCATTGCTCCCTAGTACAGTATTAACAGGCTGCTCTCAAAGCCATGTCTTATCCACTATATTGATTGCTCTCACTGTAATGAACATGTCTGCTGAATTAGAAATTGTACTTGGAATTGATTAATACGAAAAGAAAAAGGTGGAGAAGACTGTTAGAGTAAGGACTAAATTCAGGAATTCTATTTATATTTATTCGTAAATTTAACCCGTCGTAGTTTTAGGTTGCTATGTAGCAGCGAGAATACGGGTTTAGGGAACAAATATAGCCAACAGAAGGCTCTCATAAGTAACATGTGTGGGTGCACACACGCATGCATATGTGTGTAGGTGTTTAATGTGTTGGCACACATAAATGAGCCACATATTTTGTATGTAAATCCATCTGCATAGTGTGAAAGGAATAACCGTCTGGAAAATCAAGAAAACATATGCAAGACACTGACTGCACTGATAAAGACAAAGAGTGGTCAAGACAGACACTTGAAAGGATGCACGGTACAGAACTACAGCCTAAAAATTACCACAAAATCAACTCCTCAATGAAAGCAAAGTCTCAGTAAAACGATACATTTTTGCAGCTTTACAAATCTTCGGAGTGGAAGAGAAAGATGGCTAACTTGATGTAATAAACAAAGTCTATAGAAAAAAATTTGGGTTAGTTGTCATTTCCCTGTCTCTTAAATTTGGAGATAAAACCAAAGAATGCCTTCAGCCCAGTATCGGCTTTCAACTGTGACACGCGACGGTGGATCTGTAACAGTAACTACGGTCGGTTATGTACTGACATTATGTCGAATGATTGATCTTCACGGTCATGTAACAGACAAGGACTACGAGGCCATTTCAAATGGCAGAAGCAGCCTCGGGTACCAACACTGCTCCATCATGATGTCTCCACACTCCACAAGACACGACTGCGCGCGCACAGCTACACGAGGAAAATGCATTGGGAGACTTTGTAAACACACCCTGACCCAATCTGTGATCATATATCATGGCGGAGTCTTTGTTGTCTGCATTCCAATGCGGATTGAATTGCCGTCAGCCAAGGCTCAGACCATGATGTGTAAGACAGATGCTGTACACCAGTGAGTCCCAACCAGGGAGTTGCCAGGGGGTGCGTGGACAGATTGCGGAGTTGCTCAACAACTTTGAATTATTATTCTTATGATTTTTAAAAAATCCACATATTCATATCAGTGTTGCTATTGAGAGGGACAGTGTGTGCAAACTAGTTAGCAAGTGAGCAGATAGTTGAACTAGTTAGCTAAAAGTTGACTGTTCACAATGATTACAATATAATTAATAGTGCACATCCAGTTTAAAATCCATTCACATGAGCACATTTGGAACATGGTTCCGATGGAAGGGTACTCGATCTTCTGACGGGGCTGCAGGGGTACATCAGACAAAAAAGGTTGGGGAACTGTATACAGATTGCACTAAAAGGAAAGAAATATTTCACTTTGCTGCAGTGCACAATGAAGGACAGTAGTTCAAATATTTTAAACCATTTAAACTGCATTGGGCAATAGCGTGTTTCGAACAAAAACTCATGAACAGCAGCATTGTCTGAACTAGCAGATCCAAACATCGCCAAACTTTTACAAGAAGAATTTTCCCTTTCCTCATCCCTCATAATTCAAGGTTTTCCCTCTTGAAAGGAGCTCCAAGATCCCACCACATGCAGAAACAGCATGAAAGCTTCGCAGGGAGGACCGGAGCCGTTCCAAAAGGTGGTGGTCCTCCTTATTAGCTGCTTGATATTCACATATTGCTAGGGTGCGTTTGTTATTTTGTCAACCCCCCGAATGTGTTCGTTTTGTTCTCTCTGCATGTGTTTGATCATAATGTCCTCACCTCGGCTGGCTCCTCATCATTAACTCCCAGGAATCCGGCAACCATCGAAGTTTGTTTCTTCAGCCTGTCACAGACCGGATCGGTCTACATTACCATCCCACCCCCATACACACGAGACTCCCAAGAGAAGATGGAACTGGCAGTACTACATACTAATCTCTGCATTTTGGTTTGGTTTTCTGCAGTTTCTTTTTTTTTTTTTTTTTTTTCCATAGGCCCCTCTGCAACGGAAAACCCTCGCTGTTGAATTAGATTTGCTTACTCGTCCTCACCCATCTTCAAAGGACTCAGATAACTGAATATACCTTTTATTCATTTCATGCCACTGTAATTGTTTTTTTTCCCCCACTGAACAAATCCTGAGCCAGTCTTTTGGGGAATAGACTTGTGTATATGGGTGTGCTTTCATCTGCATTATGTTTAGTTATAGTATTATTATTTTAGGGGTATTGTTTTTTTCTTACTATTTGTTATATTTTTCTGCTGTTACTGTGGTTTCTGTTTTCTGCTTCCACTCGGATTTTCGGGACAGCCTTGCGCTTAAGGTGAGAGGGACTCATCTGCTATCACAGGGTGGAGAAAAAAATGCCTTGAGGTCTTTTCGTTAAAACAATTACAGTAATTTCACTTTACTTGCTAAAGACAAAATGGAAATGCTTTATTTTAAGGAATCTGGGGTTGGACAAAATGCAAGCAGAGAAAAAAAAGTACCTAAAAAAAAAAAAAATGAAAGGGGAGGTGAGAAAGAGACTGAGATTGTCATGATTCAAGCAGAATAGTGATTAAGGCTTTATACATGTTTCATGGCTTTCTTTGATGAAGCTCAACATTAGAGATTTCTTTGCATCCATTTAATGCTCTCTGCCTTCATCATTATGGATGGAAATGGTTTTATCTTCCCAGTTTTGTGTTGAGAGTGATGTTATTAGTTTGCCTGTGCTTGTATGACCACAGCCTTACAATTAGATCTTTCAGATAAAATCAAAGCCTACTGTCGCATCAGAGCTGTGGTGAGATATCAATTATTACAGATGCATCTAAAATAGGACGGATTAAATTTCACAGTTATGCCCCCCCCCCCCCTCCCTTTTTGGCACACAAGAGAAGTCACACAAAGCATTGTAGGTTGCATTTCCGTATAAATGTTTTCTTAACATCTCTTGTCTCAGTCGGCACTGTCACATTCAAAGCCCCACTGTTGAAGAAACTACTCTGATATGTACCTAATAAAATAAAAATAAACAACTTTTAATAGCTCTTGGATGATAAGCCAGATCAGCTAACTGTAATCATAGAGTGCAGTCAAGCTGTGACTTCTTTCGAGCAAACTTTTACTTTTGGAAGAGCTCCAATGCATTATTAGATGCACAAAAACCCTGGTACATGCTACAGAAAGCTCTATGCTTCTTGGCCATCCCATACATCCCTGTCTCATCAGAGTTGGTAAATGAGGCAGTAAATCTGTTTGACCCGACAGCCAGTGGTGGAAACCATTTCAACTAAAACGTCTACGCTTTATGTCCTCCTCTGACATGATGTGAGCATCGCCTTTCACTGGAACAACACATTCCATTTCTCACGCTCCTTTAGCCTTTAAGATGCATTTGGCAACGAGAGGTAAGTTTCGATCAATTTCGACTACCCAGAAATCATGCACCGCCATGTTTACTTAAATTCTTCACTTTCCGTGGGCATATACTTGCATATACTTGACATTGTATTTGAATGGTCACCAGTTCATTAGGTCAACCTAGTTAAAACTAGTGAAGTCCAATACAACAGTCCTGCAATAAATCCTACCTTGAAGGTTATCATGTTCAGTTTTTGTTGAAACAGTCTGAGAGTGTTGAGTGAACTGTACGATCAACTGGAGGATACAGTTTATGGTGCTATTGAGTTGTATTGCATTACACAGACAGGTGTTTCTCTTATTTTGCCTACCCTCATTGAAATCATTCAGGTGGACAAAATAATAGAAAACACCTGTTTAGTTAGTTGTAAGTCCTGATAAACTGGCAACTAAGTGGATATTGGCCAATCATAATTTTATATTTTGTACTGTCTCACTTGCCGAGACAAAATAAAGATTCTTAAAAAACAAACAAACAACCACTTCATTTGGGTAAATAGGGCAAATCTATGATGTCTCACTTGAATTAGGCACTAACCTTACCTACGGTAGCATCAACATCAAACCCAAATTTGAATTTTTGGTGGAGGACTTTGTCTGGATGGACCTTTGCGGAGTCCACTGTAGCTGCAGTGGTGCCAGGCCAAATCCACAGGGGGCTGCTGTGACTGGACCTCCAGGCAGCCAGTCAGTTCAGTCTTACTCCGGTTCACATCATCAGGCTGCATCCCGAGGGAGGAGTCAGAAGTTTGACAGACAGGCATGCTGCTGAAACACTTGAGAGGACAAGCTCAAGGTAAGTAGAGGAGAGGAGGCTTAGGCGTTAGGCACTCGGCCCATAATCATGTTTGGTTCCTGCAGAGAGTGCACAAGGAGAGGATGCAACATGCACGGGCACGTACACATGTATGTGTTAAAGACAATCGGCTCACACAGTCACAGTTAAAACCTCAAAGCTCAAAGCCATGCAGGTGGACAATGAAGCATACAGATGCAGTAATGGCATGTTGTGTTGCATAAAAAGTTGACTATGTACTATATCACACACACACACACACACACACACACACATATATATATATATATATATATATATATATATATACATACATGTGCAGGTTGACTGCAACAACAATATTGTCTATATTGAAGAGGAGAAAAGGGAGAGAGTAAAGATAGCATGAGGGAGAGGGAGAAAAGAGGTAGAGCGGGGGGACGAGTGCAGCAGTTTTGAAAGCGTTTGGCTCTGTTCAAATAGTTGCCATGGTTTCGAGATGTTTCCATGGAAATGCTAGCTGCCAATAAAATGAATTTGAGGAGGATCTTTGCAGCAGGTTGGCAGGAAGGTGAGAGCGATGCGGGAGAAGGGGACAACTGGAGTTGGGGAGGGAGGTAAGGGGAGGAGGGGGTAGGGGCAGGCCACTTTAGTAGCTTCGCTAATGCACGGACGGACGACAAGGTGCTGGTTGGGGGGGGGGGGGGTCAGGGGAAGAATTTAGGGTAAACAAGGTGAGGGAAACATGCCAAGCAATGGAAAGCAAAAGGCACTGAGACTATTTCAGTCTGGATGGGTTGTCATAGTAACCATGGCCTCACAACACAGAGAGCAGGTAAATACATAGGAGCCTGCCTGGCCACTGATTAACATGTGTGCGGTCACAATCACGTCAGTGTGTGTGTGTGTGGAGAGAGAGAGAGGGAGAGAGAGAGAGTGAGAGAGACAGAGAAAGAGTGTGTCAGAGAGCATGTGCTTGAGAAAGTGGGTGTGTGTGTGTGTGTGTGTGTTTGCGCACACAAACTCACTCAAAACACTTTCCACTGACTCTCTTTCATGGAACCGGAGCCAGTGAAGGGAGCTGAATGCATTAGCGGGGCGCCGACTCTGACGCACATTTGTTTATGTGTGTACACGAGTGTTTAAGATCACAATGTTTCATACTTTAGCTGCTCCTTCAAGGGCTAAACAAGGCTTTTAATGTGCACTCAGCCAGCGAGCGATGTCTGCTCCTCTACCCCCGTGCTCCCTTGCATCTTCTGCCCCCCTTCTTCCTTCCTTCCTTTCTTTTTTCCTTCCTTGTGCCCTTTGTCTCATTCCATCTCTTCCTTCTCTCTCGTACTCTCTCTCTCTCTCTCTCTCTCTCTGAAGGACAGAGGTATTCCCACATTTCTCGGTCGCCATGGCAACGCTGCAGCAAGAAAGAGAGAGAGGCCGCAAGAGTAAGGGGGTGCTGGGGGTGGTTGGGTGGAGGGGGGGTGGCGAGGCTGGGGATGTGTGAACAATGCTAATGCTACTTCACTGATCATCGATTGTGTGTTTTTTCTCCCTCTCCCAACACCCCCCACCCAACCCAAACTCCTGACACAACATCCCCCCCCCCCCACACACACACACACACACACACACACACACTACCACCCTTCTCCCTCCCACATTAATTTCCCTCTTTTCATTTGTATCGCTCTCTTTCCATCCTCATTACTCTCACGCTCCGGCCGGCGTCCTTCTCCCTGTGGTTTTAAAACTCAATATCCACATAGTGCTGTCATTGTTATCATTATTATTATTGGGTCATTTAGCAGGCAACGTTGGTATCCACGGCAACCCGGAGAAGTGGCACCAGTTCCTTGGTGAATACCAATATAGACAAGCATCCATCAATATCCCAGTGACTCATTATCAGTCTAATGGTGAGGCAGCTGATGTCACACCGGACTATAAATAATGTCTCATTAGGCACCACTGCCGCCGCCACCGGTCCACACGTAGAAAAAGGTGGTGTGCCCTTGCATGGGCAACGATGCTTGCATGTGCACAAGAGTGTACTTCTGTGGAGCCTGTAAAGCCTGGTGACTTAGCACGCAGCGGTGGCGGAGGCAGCCGAGCCGAGGGGGCAGGCAGGCAGCTGCACCAGAGCCTGACTGAGGGGGTTGACTCAATAAACCCGGTAGTGGAGTAAATAAGGCTCTCGCACTCCTTCGCATAGGTGTGCACGACTGCAGGCTCTGCCCCCGTGTCTGCTGTCTGTATCCCTATCTGCTGTTCACACTCGCAAGCCCGACACACACACACACACACACACACACACACACACACACACACAGGCAATCCTGCAGGACCGCAGTGGCTGTCAGTACTCCTCTGTAGCTAATCGATGGATTGAAGACGCTGACGCTGATGAGACTGAGAGAGAAAGAGAGAGAGATTCACCTCAGCCATTGCCTCCTTGCCTCAAGTCATTACCGCAACTACTTGAATCGTTCAGCGCTGCAGCATAGGGATGGAAGGGAGTGGTGGCAGCAGTGACCATGTGCACGAGCGAAGGTTGCACGCCACACAGCGCATGGATTTCAAAATGTACCGCGAGCACACAACCGCGACTCGGCGTGCACCATCAAGCCAGTCACTTCACCTTGGGGAAACATGCACTGCACCTTTATGTAACCAGTAGACACAGAGCAAAGAGTAAGAGCAAGTTGGGGTGAGGGCGGGAGGGGTGAGGCGAGGCTCACTCTACTTTCCACAAGCAGCTTCTGTTTGCATGTCAATCATCTCCAATGTGTAAGAAACCTGAGAGGACTCTTAATTCTGCAGGGTTGCGCGGCAAGTCATTGCGTGTTGATTGCCTGTCTGCCGGATGATAATGCATTCATAATCGCATCGTGTTTTATTTGTACAGATTGTCTCCCGGTTGTTCTGCTCTAGTCTGGAATGCTGAATATCAGAGATAATTATCCGAGATAGCAGGAATGCAATCCGGCCGGCTGAAGCGCTCTCATCTCCTCTGTCGAGTCCTGTCGGATGTCAGGATTTAAGGAGGTTCTATGGAAAACGAACGTGTGGACGCGAGCCCATCGCCAGGGTTCCAGACTGGAGCCTGTGATAGCATCACATCATAAGTCAGCACGCTGCAAACACTGTGCGCCACTGAGAAGGCTCTGGCACCTCCTTAAAGAGCTGTTTTTACTGAACACACGCGTTGGCTGGTGGACTGGTGTTACGTTCATTCTTCCACCGGTGGCTGACAGAACATATGCTTGCTCTCAGGGAAAAAAAGACATCTCTTCATGGATAGCTGTGCATGAAATAGTGTCCCTGGGTAAATCCTTGTTATAAATTACATCTTCTGTTGTTTGCTGGATTTTTTTTGACCTTCTCCTGGGATGACATATTCTCTGCTCTGTCTAGCTGCAAAACTGCTGGTGTCATACCTGCCCTTGTATGTGAGCCACATGTGGCCCAAAGTGTGTAGACTTTTCATTATGTTACGTGCGTGCTTAACGGCGCAGTTAAAATGTGTCACAGTCGGGTGGAAAATGGTATCCCCAGTGTGTTGCCTTTCAGGAATTGAAACAAACTGTCTTGTTTTGAGCTTGACCGACATGCATAGCCTTGAAAAGCTGCCCTGAATTTTGTGAATTTAGTCAGGAAAACATTGACTGACAAACAACTCCTGGCAGCTCGGACAAATCAGCAAATTATGAAAAGTGGTTTATATGACGACAACAACCTTGATTTTGAGTTCAAAACTGAGCGCCAACTCACTGCACCTCAACTCCTGACGCATGAACCTACGTCTTGAACTAGGCATTGCAGATCTCACAGTACAGCAGGATTAACCAACTGTACATCCTGTTTGTCCACTCAGAGGTTCAGTATATGATTTGGAGGAATAGTTTAGGAGAAATTTGCCAATATTTCCTCATTTCTAGTTTGCAGAACGTATTCAACAAAAAAGAAAAACCTTAGGGCAAGCCAGTGAGTGGTATGTTCATCTAGTCATCTAATAAAAGGTTAATTTTAAGGTCTTAGGTTTGTTGAAAGGCAAAGTAATTTTGGTGTCCTCCCACCGATGACACTCCTAACACAAGGTAATCAAAACTGAGGATTCATGATCACTATAAGTGAAACAAAATCTGTTTCCCAAGAGCCTGCCGGGTTGTTGATTTCTCCACCCACAGACAACCACGTATCCTTTAATCTGTTAAACATCTAAATTGCAAAGATTTTCACACAACAAGTGACAATTTGTGTCACCTCTAATCATGTGTGCATGTAACAGCGTGTACACACCACATTGCACATATGTTACATTGCGTGGGTATGCTGCCTTAATACAGTATGCAGGATGTGTCATAGGTTGTATGTGTCATCCTGTCTTCACTCTCTCTCTCTCTCTGAGTCGCATTACCTCTCCCCTGCAACCTGCTTTCTAATCAATAACTCATCTCTCGATGTCGATTCCCCTCTACCCCCACAGGAAAACAAACGTCCTTCCACAGGACAAACAAAGGGAGGGGAGGATGAGGGAGTGGGGAGGACAGAGGGGAGGTAAAAAGGTAAGCAAATAATTGAGAAAATACTGTAAACCCAATGAAATACCTAAATAGCCTGTTGCGGAAAGGTGGAGAGGAGGTGGGAGGCGAAGGCAAGGAGGAGAGGTGTGAAGAGACAGTGAGGTGGAGGGAAAAGGATTGAAAGGGTAGCTATGGGATGGATGATTAGCCCCTGTCTCCAAGGTTACACTTTACAACTGTATCACCGCAGAACGAGAGCGTGGTGCGAGGAGGAGTGGTTGGAGGGGGGGGGTGACACGGCCTGTTCATCACACGACACTGAATTAAAGAAGACAGAGGCAACCTTCTTTTCTTTCTGGCTCCGACCTTCACATCCAGGACTAATGCCAGCCTTGACCTCCAGACGAGGCTCACCTCTCCTGGAGTAACCACGCCGCCGACGCCGACGCAGCATGAGCACCAGAGCAGAAAACCAGAGACAAGTGGCAGCGGGGAGGAGAGTGACATGCGACAGGCCCCAGAAGGGGAGAAGCGGGGGGAGAAATCACTTAGATTCCAGCCAACTGAAAGAATTGGCCTTTTCACGAGAAGGGGGAGGAACGGAAAAAGGAAACTTGTTTGCCGCTCATCGTTAGGACTCTCCCCTCCCCCTCCTCCTCATTCTCCTCCTCCTCACATCCCCATCCCTGTCCTTCCACCAGCTCTTATTTAACCCTGACAGCTCCCCCTGCCTGCCCCCCCCCCCCCCCCACCTTCAATCACAACTATTTTAACCTAACTAGAGCTGAGAGAGAAATAGAGCCTTGTGATTGAGTTGCATGCTTTAGCCTCACTGCGGTCTGTTCCAATCTTAAGTATGTAATTGCTGCTCTACCCTTGAGTCATGTAGATACTAGTGTCGGTGAGGTGAAAATGAGAATTGTTAGGTGGTTTTGCATAATCTATTCAGCGCGACCGTTATCTGCACCCTGAATAGCATGTATTCGAACGGAGGTGGTGTCGCATCAGCATTTTGAAGCTCCAACACATGACTCCTGTAGAAGCAGCACTTGCATTTTCCACTTAATGGTAACCTTCCACGCCCATGCGCTGAAGCTCATGCATCCATGCAGAGAACATGTCACACTTTTTTTTATATATGGTAATACAAATTACGTGATGCTCATGCAATTCAAACCTGTATGTTTTAACATGGATTGTGTGTAGACATCATGCAAAGCAGGACACTGCTTGTTTGCATTTTCATTTTTTTTTTTTTTTTTTTGCTGCTGCTTCTCATGCACTCACCCACGCAAAGGCTGGAGGAGTAATACATAATGTGTAACTGGATTACAATAATCTGATTACAGAATTTACTGAAATTTTGGAGAAAAAATAGAAAAGCTAAATTGCTAGATTACCAGCTTTGAAAAAAAGAATAAATGCTTCCTGGTTTACATTTAAAGCTGTTAGAAGGAAAACAGAACAATTTATGCAGTACAGTCAAACAATTGTATGCATGATTTAAAATAGTGGTACAGTTCACTACAATTGATAAATGTAGTATAACCTGTATATCGTACAGATTTTAATGGCAAAATAACCAAGTAAAAATGAAACAAAACTGCATTTTTTTTTAAGTGTTGTGACTGGATTTTCATTCAGGCAAACCAACCAAAATGTAATGTAAGAGCAGAGTTGTTTTTAAGTTTTCAAATATACAGTAAGTCTCGGGTGTCACGTCCCCAAAGGAAAGTCAAGTCACCAGATGTCACATTGAAAGTCATTTGCAAGCCTCTTATATCTGAATGCCACCCATTAAAATGACACAGCATTTGGACACGTTCCTTTCAGAGTGTCGACCTGCTGGTTGGACTGCCACAGCGGTCCAGACTGAAATATGTCCACAACTATTTGATGGATTGCCGTGAAATTTTGCTGAACCATTCATGGTGCTCACAGGATGAATTGCAATGACTTTGGTGATGTCCCCACTTTCCGTCCCGCGCCACCATGAGGTTCACATTTATGGTTTTCAGTGAAGTATCTTAACTACAATTGGATGGATTGCCATTGAATTAGATACAATTCATCCTAAGGGGACATACATATATGTAACAACTTTGGTGATTCTGACTGTTCATCCAGTGCCATCATCCGGATGAAAATGTCACTTTGTCCAGTACTCTGGTTTATGACCAAACACCTGCATTTTAGTGCTAATTAGCAAATGTCATCATGCTAAGACGCTAAACTAAGACGGCAAACATTATAGCCGCTGAACATCAACATGTTGGCATATAGCTCGAATCACTGCTGTGCATTAGTGCAGCCTCACCGAGCCAATCGCAGGGCCTCGTCTGCACTTAGTCTTTGTTACATTACATACCTGAGAACTAGTCCTTTCACTGTATAGGTCTAACAATTTAATAGTCCAAACTTGAGTCATTCGTTGGGGACCTGAATGTTTTTGCTTTCAAGTTCAGTCAAGTCTTAAGTAGGTCAAGTCTTAAGGCATTCAAGGCCAAATCAAGTCTTAGGTCTACAGCTCTGGTTGAGAGTCACTGATGATGTTTCGTTCCAGATTACATTATTGAACAGATTAAACCTGGGCATTTTTAAAATTAGGGACACTAAGCTCCCTGCATGTGAGGGCACCCACATACAGTATATCTGTTTTCTATCATTAGTTGAGCTCAGCTGTCAGCAGGTTTGCAGCAAAGTTTAGTGATAGGTTTGGAAAGGCACGTCACTGCAATAACATCTAACACTTTCAGAGCTCAAAGCCTTTGTTGCCGATCGACAGTTAACTGCCAGAACTGTGATATTAAAACAGTCGAATAAAACAATTTATTCCTCAAACGTTACAGGAGAATCACTGTTAAGACGGAGTGAATCAATGTTAACCCACCCCAACAACCCCATCCTGCACCAACACACACACACACACACACACACACACACACACACACACACGGTAAGCCAATAATTGTAACCCTGAGTCAGTAGCATTCAGAAGCTGACCTCTTGGCAAACCCCCAGCCAGCACAAGCTAAGTGTTCACCGCAGGCTAAACAACATCCCACGAACAACACACGCAAACACACGCAAACACACACACACAGACATGCATCCACATGAACAAAAAGACACATACACACACACACACACACACACACACACAAACAGGCAGACGTGGGGCGCAGGCGTAGGTCAGCCGCTTGGGTCACGATACACACCCTGCAGCCAGCCGGTCCACAGCCTCAGTGTCAAATCAACTTTAACACACTGACACAATGCCTGCAAAACACTCACACACACTCTGCAACACTGCTGCGGCACACTGAGGAAAAAAACGGTGCTGACTGAAGGAAGCGGATGTTCTCTGGGAAAAATAACAGCGACGTGGGAGAACGCGCACATCAAGAATTCACAGAAATTCATTCACACACACGTGCAGGCAAAATGACCTGCAGACAAACACAGTTTGTTGCTGTTGTGCTCTAGAGATTTGGCACACATGGTCTTCCACTAGTTGTCTTCCTTGATTTAAGTTAATAGACCTACAGTCAAAAATAAGCACCAAAATCTCACTTTGAATTTTGTGAAAAAACGTTATTTTTTATTTCATAAATTTCTCAGTATGGCACATGAACAGAGATTGAATGTTCTGAAAAAGATTTGGCACAGAACCTTAAAGCAGAACAAATCCACCCTCCTCCACACATACACACTCTCTCTCTGCCACACACACACACACGCACACACACACACACACGTGACATGTTCCTCCAGTGTTAATACGTACATCTGTGGTTATAACAGGTTAAAACACAGTCTTAAGAAACAATCACAAGAACAACCATAGTCAATATTGCAGAAGAGAAGCTGAAGCGAAACAAAGAAGCAGATGGAGGCCATGTTTAATTGAACAGAGGGAAGGAAATATCAGAAGCCTTGGTTTGTTGTTGGGTTTGTTTTCCATTTTCCTGAGAGGGGATCGGAGTGGTGCAGGGGGGCTGTTTGTGTGGATCAAGGGGTTAATACGGAATCACAAGTTGACATCTAGCTGCAGGGGAGTGAAAAATGGCAGAGGGAGAAGGTAGGAGGGGTGAAACGGGAAGTGTGAGGTAGATAGAGAACAACGGAGGAGGGGAACAGGAGGGTTAAGGGGATGAGATGCATGAGAGGGGGAAAGGGGGATAATGCAAGACGTACTCCCGTGTCCAAGCAAGCGTACCACTGTGTGTGTGTGTGTGTGTGTGTGTGTGTGCGTGTGTGTGACTCAAAGAGAGAGGGAGAGGCCGTGACTGAGGCTTTAGCTACTTTTCTGAAGGAGAGGGTGAGAAAAAGGCAGAGAAGCAAGAGAAGTCAGCCGTGCTCCTCCGCTGCCTCCCCTGGTTCGGGGACAGAGCGGAGTCATTTCCCCTCTGGCGCTGGGTGACATATAAGCACCACGGCGGCCCTTCCTCCTTCATGTCTTTATCTCTGCCGCACACAGATACACAAACACGGATACCGTGCGCACTGGAGTGCACACAAGAATGCACGCAACCCACTCGGACGTATGCATAAATATGCATACTTATGCCACTCGTGCAGATATTACACAAACACACACTGGGTGCGCAGAGCTGGGGCCCTTTGTGTGTGTAAGACATATTACATTCATGCACGCATGTAGACTAAAACCTACACAGATATGGAGTGACAGGATGCCTCTCAGTGACATATTTCCTTCCTCCTGTCATCCTCATCTCTTTTCAATCCCTGTCTCCTTTCTCTTTCTCTATTTCTGTCTGCCCCGTCCTCCCTTGTCACTCTATTTCCTTTGGGCTCAGAGGGTGGGGAGGCCTGGGGCGCCGGAGGCTGTTGCGTGGCAAGCGGGCTCTACTGCCGGCCCTACAGCCGTGACGGGCCGCGCAGAAACACCGCCGTTTGAGCCCAACAAGGCCGCTGTCTAGCCTGCTGAATGTCACTCGTGGCCGTTCATGATCAGCATCAGGAGTAAAAATATAACTCGCGAGGTTGGTTTCACATAGACTGGGAGCTGAAATAAGAGCAGACATGAAATGAGGGTATTAAGGGCCAGACCGGATAAATAAATCAGCACCAATGAGAAAAGCAGCATGCCTCACTGGCTGACATGTGGGGGTGGAGACAAAAAAGGGTAAAGAAAAATCAATACCTCCAGTAAAAGTTTATTTCATATTGATGACTGTTTACAACTGTTTCCTGCTTTTTAAAAACTTATTTCACTGGGAAGATGTTGCAGGTCTGATTCAAAGCTCAGCTGGGGAGGCTTATCTGGGTCAGGGCTGATTTCTGCTCTGGCTTCACCTCTCTGAGCCCAGACAACTTCTGACCCTCGCTGTGGCTGTCCGATGTGGGTTTGACCTCACGTCCACCCGGGCCTCTGCCGCCTCGGTAGACAGATAAGGGTTAGACGGCTCCATTATCAAACCACCAGCTTATATCCATATGGCTGTCACTATCTCCTCTCTGCCCTCCGTACGTGGCTCCAACCAGACCTGAATTTACACTTCAAAGCGTTGAAATGTACTCCATGGCCCCCGCCCAGCTTCAAACAAACATCAGACACAGCAGAGTGTGATGATGATGCAGAGCAAAGGTGCCCATAAACAGTAAATCTGGGAGCCGGGCTGCTGTGGATGGGGGGGGAATGTGCGTTTGGAAACTTAACCGTGAGCCCGTCCCCCGAGAGCAGCACAGCTGCTGTGTCAGCACATCCTTTAATAGTTACGGATGGTTCAGGACATTCCAATACAAGTCCCACAGTCTGCACACATCGCAAAACTGGAGGGGAGTCTTCCACAGCGCTCCAGGGCAATAAGTTGCTCCGGAGGAATGTTTCCAAATCCCAACACGAGCCGCAACATCCCAGATTGTTCTCAAAACACAAATCGGTATTTGAAGGCTCAATATGGTCGCTGTCGGTTGGCAACCTTGCACGGGCCCAAATGTCAGCTTTTCAGGATCTAAGGAAGACAGCCCTCTTTTGAACTTGACCCCATCGACTTCAGAAAGGGCTTCACCAGCACCAAGGGCTGCAGCGTTTTCTCAGTGCAAATAGAAAAATGTAATCACTCCACAGATGTTCAAGGTTTTCACATGAGGACACTGATATCCTCCTTTATAAAGCATTCATGAGAAGCTCTGTGTTAAACAGCGCTCCAGCTTTACTATTCCCATTAATCGGTACTTTACAATTACATGGGCTGTGAGCGTGTCCCATTTTACTATTTCGGCGACTGTGTGGATTTTTCTCAGTTTTCCTCTGAGCTGCAGCTCGCAGACCTGCTGACCCACAGCTGAGTGACACAGAGGAGATAGTCATCTGGGATGAGACACCACTCATCACTCTCACGTCACAGCCCACACACACTGACAAGCCCCATCCAACTCCACATAGCTCAGAGCTCGCAAGACGACCAAAACGGACATCTTGCGACCAGCGACACAGTTACCAAGGCAACTAGGAAATAAGCCATGTGCTAATGTCCCGTCTATTGTCAAATTAAGGACACCTTCACAGGATATAAAGCAAGCAGGCGTAAACCAAAGCACAATGGCAGCGGTTGAGAGGTTTGCGTTAACCTCCACTGCACTCAGCTGCAAATTGTTTAAGAAAGCCCCACCTCAATCAATAAATCACCCAGTCAGTCAGTGTCAGCGTGTGTGCGTGTGGGTGTGTGTGTGGCCCTTACATGTGCACATGCTTGTGTGTGTGGTGCGGTCCGATAAGTGGATTCAGGGCAGGGTTTTCACAGCGATGACACAGAAAAATGCCTGTGCACATCGCACGTCAAGCTCCAGCAGAAGCAACATCGCAGTGACAAAAAACTAAACCAAAAAAAAAAAAAAAAAAATCTTCATTCTCTCATAACATGACTGAGCAGGATGACCCAGGCGTCTAAAGACCGGTGCCATCAAATCGGCCTTGGACCAGCTTGATGGTGATGCAACCAGCCCCTGACTGCCACAAACATCCCACAGCAGAGCCACAGCAAAGCACAGCGAGACAGGGCTGCTGCTGCCGCTGCCGCTGGGTGGGGGGGGCCTCTGTGACACAGTGGCACACAAAACACTGCTGCACTTAACACGCACACCATGTGAGGAGACAAGCCGCAGTTTGGCTCTGCTCTCACCGACTGTCTTGATGGCGGTGTGAAAAATAATAGCAATAACAATGCATATAAATTACAGCGGTTTGATGCTTTTGGCCTCTGCAACGGGGGAGAAAATTAGCGCTGGTGCTTAAGCACATGCATCATTGACACCATATGTATCAATAATGCATTGAGCTCTGCTGTCGCTTCACTGCTATTTTTAAATGGGGGGCGACAGAAAAGAAATTAAGCAGTGTGGAGCTCACACAGGGCTTGTAGTGCTGAGGTTAACATGTGTGCAACACCGCCCCCGGGGACTGGCACAAGTGTGGCCACGGTCTCCAACACTGCCGGCCACAGTGAGCAGCAGGCTGAACCTGGATCGTATCATATCTGTGATAACACAAACCTCCCCCGCCATACGAGAGCAGCCCCAAATCATATCATGTGCATCGCTGTGATTATGACTAAAAGTCAAATCACTGTCAAGGCGATTAACCATAAATACAGCCACTGAAAATGCACATTCAAAATCACTTAAGCTTCACCGACGGGTGTTACTCTCGTAGCTGAGCCAGGGCAAAACAATAAAAACAAATGGCACAATCCAAAATGTGGAAGTTAACCTTGATTACCTGGCTGAAGATGTGATGTAAACAAGAGCTGTCTATAGACTTGACCCCTTGACCCCTTAACTTGTTGTGGCAGATTGACAGAGAGCTAAAAGAGGCTGGGGATGATCTGTTGAAAGGAAAGGTTGGCCTGATTGAAAAGACCTTTTATCAGTTGGGTTTATCCCAATATGCAGAGAGAGAGAGAGAGAGAGAGAGACAAAGAAAGAGAGAGGAAGGCAGATAGGGAGGGTAGGGGGTAGCTGCTTAAGCAAAAATGAAAAAAATAAAATCCTGTTTTTACTTAAAGTGTCAGTGAGAGGATCATAAAAGTAGCCCGAAGCAGTGAAAGACAGACAGAGCTGGTTTGAACTGGGGATTTAAAATGGAGGTCTGACCGCCCCTCCTCCCTCTCCCCCTCCTTACACAACCTAGCTAGCGTAAGCCCACCTGAACACGCACTCACACACGTGCATTTACACACACACACACACACACACACACACACACACACACACCGAGCAGTATTGCTCAACAATAGTTTTGCCATAAACAGCGTACCGCCTCAAATGTCCTGATTTCTTTGCCTTATACAACAGTACAACAGGCATTTTATAATCTAGAGCTGCACACGCGGAAACACACAGGTATGAGACACAGTATATGTGCATTTGTATACAGTATGTGTGTGTGTGTGTGTATATATATATATATATACACACACATACACACACATGCCCAGATTTTGGTGTTTTTCACCTATTGTTATATGTTCACCCCTGAATGGGTGAACGAGCGGGTCCCTTCCTGCACAGTAAACACAGCATTTCCATTAGAGTGTTGGGAGTGTGTTCAGTGCTCTGTGACTCACACACTGCAGCACTGTGACTTTGTGTCTCCAGCTCAACTGCTGCTCTCTCTAACACAGAGCCTCAATAACATGGCCTCTGGTTTGTGCCACTTCACAGAGCTATAGGGGCTACACAATGCTTTCCAAAGTGATGAGCTACTACAGGCGATAGGTAGGGCACACAGTAGCTGAGGAATTAAGGGTAAATAGCTTTTGTAACAGTCCTTGCTTTCAGCCACTGATGTACACAAAACTGACACACACACACACACACACTCCACGCTCATACCCACAAGCATGCCCACATGATAATTTCTCCGTTATTTGCACACACAGAGGCAGATGAATATGTAAATAACTTGTGAGGGGAATATGGATCCCTTGTGCTGGGAAAGGAATATGTTAATGACTGATGCAGGGTATGAGTGTTAATCACAAGTGTAGGTTGCATAAATGCGTTTAGCAATGGCGTGGGGCCGATGCAAATTAAAAGCAGGGGGGGATAGTAGCATGTAAATCGCATGATTCACTGAAAAAAAAGTCAGTGGTGCAAGAAATCTAGTTGCAGGTGTAAACAAATCAAATACATTAACGAGGAAAACATTTTTAAGATGAATGTACGAGCACACATGGACGAGATTCTATACTGTCTGCTCCCCTCTGTTTAGCATTCGAAACCCAAATCAAGACGCTGTGATAAGGGCTGTCGCAGCGGCAACAGTTGCCAGGGAAACCTGATGGCAGGATGCTGAGGGTTGGGGTGGGGGCTGGAAGGGAGGAGGAGGGGGGCGTTTTATGTGAGGACATGGGTACAATGCACAGGTTGATTTGCTACCATTGAAGGAACACTGGCCGGCTCGTTGAGATATGGCACCTAAAAGGAACGTGACTGACAAGGGGCAACGGGGTGCCTTACGAGGCGCCGATGGTGACGCCGTTGGCGCATTCGTCTGAGTGTGTAGTCATGGCTACGAGGTGTTGACATAGCGCAATCGCACTCTGAACACTGTGATGGCGATGACATTCAGGAAAGCACAGAGCGAGTGTGAGTGAGCTTGTAAACCAGAGCAGGACCTTTCCTGTCCCCCTGTGCAGAAAAATAAAGGACCCAGTGCTGACCATTTCACATTCGCTATGCCTCATCTCAAGCAGTGCCAAAGGGATACAAACAGTGATACTACAATTAAAGTTGATTATAACAAAAAGAAAAAGAATAATAGCCACCAAATTTCACAGACTTCTTCTGCCATTTTATGTGCCAGGTTTTTTTAATTTTCAAAGTGACCTCTGCTAACAGAACATCTCTCATAATTATAACCAGTGTAATTAGCTAATTATAATAACAATAACAATATTACAATAAAGATAACACTTGATTTAAAAAAACAGAAAATAATCAAACTAGATAAAAACCCAAAATTAAAAACACTTATCATAATAATTTTGTTTTTTAAAAGAGATCTATAAGGTTCTATATTTTTTCATTTAATTGTCCTTTTTCTTTAGAAAAAAATTCACCCACCACTTTATACTGTACTGTATGTTACTTTCTCCTTCACTGAACGAGCTTCGCTTACCTTTAAAAATGCTTGGCAATGCCTGTCGTCCATTTAGCTCCCTGCTGCCATGGAATCCACTCATACACGATAACACTGAGATACAGTTGTGAAATAATCCCCTGCAAAGGAGCAGCCTTCATCAAAGGTTCATGTCCTGTCTTTAATGCGTGATAACATGAGGGGTCCTGACTGCTTGAGAAATCAGAGCAGATGAGTCAGTGAGGGCTGGACTGAGGAAGCCATTTTGAGGGCCAGGTTATTTCCTGCTGATGCATGTGGAGTTCACTTAGTGGCACGCTGAGTTCGTCCCACTGCCGTTCATTATCCAAAGTCCAACAGGATCAGTCATAAAACAACTTCAGTGTCATATACAAATGAAAAAAAAAAAGATACTTCTCAGCTATTTGTAGGCACAAGTAGTAATAATAATAGCCATATGAATGATAATAATGATAATATAATAACAATATTATGTCATATCATCATTGTGAGAGATTGTGGTAAAAGCAAATCTAGAATTAGTTTTTAGAGAGCACGCTAAACAAGCATGTGCAACTTTTTAGTAATATGTACTGTAAAATATTGTAACATATTGTATTGTTGTTGTTGATCATTTAATGTGTTAATCTTAAATGACCATTATGACAAATAAGGCTAAAGCTTGTTATCATTATTACCATTATGATCATTATTATTAATACTATAGCTCTACTGTATACCAAATGGTGAAGAGCTGTAGTCTTATTTCATATTTTCGCATTAGAGCATAGAGATCTCCCTTTTCCAATGACCCTGTTTATGTGAATGCGACAGGAGAGGGAAAACACTTTGTGTGGCTACAAAAAAGTCAGGAACAAAATAAATTCACTCAAACCCTTTGCCAGGTTTTGTTTTAGCTCCCTCTCAACGGATGCCTCTGTCCCACATGTGTCCTTATGCAGCACAGTCAGAGCGGCCATCTTGTTCCAAGTTCGGAAAAGTTGCAAGGGAGGGCCACTACAACAGCTGTAATTTTTTCTTCTCTTTTTTTATATACTCTTCAGATGTTGTAGTTTTCAGTCAGAAGCTTGATAAAGATTCTTTATAATTTATTTCTTTGAATGAAAATATATTTACGTATATATAATATGTACTTTCGGTCCTTTTTATATCTTTCATTGTCCTTCATGCCGTGGGATTTTTCTTCAACCATGACAAGCCATTCTGTTTCTCTACTCCAAAGAAGACAGTAGCCAGTAAGATGTAATGTGGAAAAAAATTGAGAAAGTGAGAGTGAAACCACTCTGAAAAAACAACTGTTGTTATTCTGTCTCCCTGCAAAGTACTAGTCTAATACGTGTGTCCTGGACAGCATCGCTGCACTGCTCTAATTTTGCTTTCTCAGTTTAGTTTTAGTGCTTCCTGGAAACCTGGGACCGTACTGCTCACCCAAACCATTGTTTGTTATTCAGTGTCTCTGCCAAACACTAATCTGACAACATGTTCAATGGCCAATATTATGTCTCCCTCCAAATATATACACTGAATGTGTCTGGAAATATTCGCAGCAATCTGTATAAAACCTAGAGAGGCTCATTGCACATGTGTATTATTCATAGCTTTCCACCGTGATTGTGGATGGAAATGAAAAGAGTTGGCTTGTTGTTGGACTTTGGCAAAGACTATAGTAGGTTGCACAGGTAACTGAATGATTCTGATGCTTGTGGTTTACATCCTATGTGTTTGTGTCTGATTTAGTTTAAAAGTATGTGCAGGTGCTATTGGTGGGACAAGTGCTGATCAGTTATCCTACCCTGTCTCCTTCAGTCTTCCTGTCTGCTTCTCTCTGTCAACAGTTGGACAACACAAAGCAGTGACTGTGAAATATAATCTTTTCTGGAGTCTGTCTATGAGAACAGTAGGCTACAATCAGTCTCATTTACTTGGTCTCACAGGCTCTTTCTGTCTCACTGTCTATATCCAGCATCTCTTCTTTCTTACCTCTTACTTCCACTCTCACCTTTACTCAAATTTGAGTCTCTTGTACATTTTCCTTGGAGCCGCTTTTAAAAAGCAGGGGCTCATTCTGGCTTTTCCCCATTAGGCCTTTCAGAGAACTGTGGAGACCCAACTGGGGCAAGGGTACAGGGGAGGGCAGGGTGCCACCAGTGGGCATCCCTCCACTGGTGGAAGTTGGAACCTGGGAACAGGATATGGACGTGTTCTGAGACTGAGAGCAAGGCGAGGGGTTGTTGTTGTTGTTGAGGCCCACACCAGAACCTGTGCCCATGCCCAGGCCCATCATGTTGTTGTTGAAGTGATGGGATTTGTAGTAGTGGTTGAGGTGGTCCGATCGGGCGAGGTTTGGCAGGTTGACTATCTCCGGGTGGTGCAGCCTTAGGCTCTGGCCCCCTCCTAATCCACTGCTACCGCTCTGCGTCATGGTGGAGCCTCCTGAGATGCCGCTGCCCCGACCACTGGCCCCGGCCCCCAACTCATCCTCCACGTTAATTATTTCGATGGCACGAGCAGGGCCGTGGTGTTTGTGCAGCTGGTGCTGCTTTCTCAGCTTGTAGAACACCACCAGCATTACTGCTGCCATGAAGGTAATGGCTACGAAGCAGCCAATGATGATCTTGGTGGTTTTCATCACATCATCCAGGCCTGAGAAGCCTGGTTCAGTGATGGGCACAGTGAAGGTGGGTCGGGTGGCCCGAGGAGACGAGGAGGACCAGCCGGCTGACAGGGATGAGGCTGTGGTGGTAACACCTTCTGGCCACAGGTGGCCCGAGGGAGTCGGGCCAGGGTGAACACGGATGAAGGTCTCATTGATTGCTACCAATGCAGACTCTTCATCTCCCGGGGTCTCCACTGTTTCCACGGTGACTGTTGTAAAGTAGGTGTAGTTGACACTGGCATCAGCAGCAGTGACATTGAGGACGGCAGTTGCCGTGGTATTGCCAGCAGCATTGGTGACCATGCAGGTGTACTGGCCCGTGTCACGCAGAGTAACATTTGTGAAGTTGAGAGTGCCATCATGCAGGACGGATATCCGCACCCGGTAAGAGCCATGGGTCATTAAAGTGCCATTAGGGGTGATCCAGTTGACAGATGTTGTGGAGGTGCTTGTGCGACACTTGAGCTCAGCAGCCATACCCTCAGTGACATTGAGGTCTGTAGGTGGCTCCACAATGACAGGCGCATAGCAGGTGAAGTGGCTCTGGTCAAGCTCTCCAATGTACTTGCCCTTTAAGAATGGGGGAGCATGGCAGCGGGCACAGCAGGTGGTGTTGCTGGGCACCGTCTCTTTCAACCACCAACTAAGCCAAAGCACATCACAGTTGCAGATCCAGGGGTTGTGGTTAAGGTGTACCCTCTCCAGCTGGTGAAGGGGCGTGAAGAGGTCATGGGGCAAGGAGTGCAGGGAATTATGGGACAGGTTGAGCTCTTCCAGGTTTTTCAGGTCATCGAAGGCATTGCGCTCAATGACGGACACCTGTGAGTGCATGAGCCACAGCTTGCGGAGAGACACCAGGCCCTGGAAAGAACCAGGTCGGATTATCTCCAGTCGGTTTCCTGACAGCTCCAGCTCCTCCAAACGCACAAGGGCCGTCAGTTTGGGAATGTCCTTCAGCCCACACATGCCCAGGTTCAGGTATCGTAGGTTGATGAGGCCAACAAAGGCTGCGTCAGAGATGAAATCCAACTTCTTGAGCTCACCCAGGTCCAGGCGACGTAGCGAGGGCACACGGTGGAAGGCATAGCCTGGCAAAGTCTCAATGGGGTTGTTGCGCAGCCACAGCTCCCGGAGCTTGCTGAGGTACTCAAAGGCATGTGATGGCACCAGTGTGAGGCGGTTGTCAAAGAGCTCCAGTGTGTTGAGGTTGGGGAGGCCATTGAATGCTCCAACTTCAATCTGACGGATCTGATTCTTGGAGAGCTGGAGGATCTCAAGGTGCCTCAAGTGCTTGAAAGTGTCTGACTTGATAACCTGGGGGGACAGATAACATGTAAAATAGTTAATTCAGATTACAAACAGGTGTTTAGGTGTTTGTTAGTAAGATTTGTGTGTATCAATTTTGTTTTACAAGAGCCATTTGTGACCATCTCAGGGTGACCTAACTTTCACTATGTTCAATCAACTATGTACATTCTGAAGTTAGCTCTTGTTTTTGTTTTAATGACAAGCAAAATACAGTGCAAAATATTAATTTGTCTGTTATGTATTATTACTTATAAGGATCAAACACACAGTATAAGATTTCCTATTAATTTACTCAGTTGATCTTTTACTTATTTAAGAATACTAACTAGCAAATAACCTTTAACTGGTAGCTGTGAAGGAATTTTCCTTCTTGTATGTTAAACTTCCCTCTTGTAAGTTAAAGGTAACTTAAGACAGGGCTTCAGAGGTCAGGTCAACTGCCTGTCTCTGTTCGTCTATCTCACTCTGTGTGCCTGACAAGGCCGAGTTGGCTCTGGCCTCTGGTAAACTAAGGTCTGCTATATATCTTCTGTATTCAGGTTTAGATACAACAGGCTGGCGCCTGGTTGTTGACGCTGGATAAGAGAGACTGTACAGAGGCTATGCTGTTGCTTCTATAGCAATGGTTGACGTCTTTCCTTGTTTGGATCCAATATCCAACAGAGTCATTACACAGACTAGGCTGAGTTAGGAATAACTCTATTTGGATATAGCAGAACTTATCAGTTCTGGGGAGGTTAAATACTGAGCTTCAGGACACCATCTTCAGATTTGGGTAGCAGTACGCTGTGATTCACACGTGGTGTTTCCCTTTTTTCCTCGATCGAGCTTCAATAAATATTCCTGGGTAAGACATCCCAGTCTCCTGAAACTTCTTAATAGAGTGAACCAGCTCTAAGATTTCCATCACAGTAGCCCTAATACTAACATACTATTTTTTTTAATTTAGAGAGGGTATGGATGTATAAAACATTACAGAACCATGTATAGAAAAAAAAGAAAAATCCATAACATTGGCAATGAATGATTCAAAGGCACAAATATTGCTAAATGCATGTTTAAATTAACAAACCATACAAATTTGTATAATTAATTTCTATTGCTGCTGTCTGCCGGGATGGTGGGCTTTTTCAGACACTGACTACTGACAGCTTCACAAATCAGTTAAACATGCGTGTCTCCGAGCATCTGTTCTGGCTCCAAGGGCCACCCTGGACTCCATTTTGGTACTTGCATGTTATTGATGGACTGAGAATTATACTGAGCGTGCTGACCCACTAAAAAAGGTTGAAAATAGTAGTTGTATGGTAAAAACCAAATCCCTAACCCTAACCTGTTAACAAGCACAGTTGTCTTCCTTTGAAGATTTAGTTTCAGCTCCAAAAATCCGAAAAATACCCAGAGATCTCAATAAGGTTCTAAGAACTCCATCCACAACCTACTGTATGACCGTGGTACCATGGTGGGGTACTGACGATGAAAAATGGCAAAAAATAACAACTAATTTGTAGTTCAATGCTTTTAAACAACAAATTACCATGTGGCAAAAAGCAGATATTAAACCCTTGACTTTTTGTTCCATCTCTAAGCACTATGGTAAACCTACTTTAAACCCTCTCCTTTTCCTAACCCTGACCTTATTTCTGTGCCTGCGCCAGACACTTAAGTGCTTTTCACATTGTTGTTTCAGTGAGACTCAGGGGACTTTCTACTGACACATTATAATCCCTTGATAATAAGCTGATTATCAGTGTTGGACTATTCACATGAAGTGTCATCACAAATCACCTCGGAAGACAAAACTATGACACTAAATTAATACATTTTTAAAACTGTCTAAATATTCTGCATGACACCTTTCTTTAATCCATTTTGCAAACAAACAACCAAAAGAGATGTTTTTCTGCAGGAAGACATGTGCCTGAAAAAGATGGGCGGCACGGGCCCTGGACAGCTAACACTAGCATCGGTGCACTCCAACTGGAGATAATTTGGCGAGAAGTCAAAGACACACAGCTAGTGAGCGCAACTAAAAGCCCCCTAAATCTCTGATTGTTTGAGATATGTGTGGCCAAAGCCCTCTGTGAGACACACAGAGACTCCTGGAGTCAGGCCACTGCCTCTTCTGTATGTAGAGCAGGAGGGAGGGGGGACAGGCAAAGAGGGGGGAGAGAGGGAGGGGTGGGGATGTTAAGAGGGGGTGGGAGCTGTCAAGGCTTTACTCTCAGGGTACTCAGTGAAGGAAAAAATAAGCCAGAGAATCTAGGATGCCTTCAGGTGTTAAAACATTTTTAGATTTTTAATCATTTCAAGTGGAGCTGCAGGATATAACAAACCGAATCGGAATTTGTAGGCTGAAAACGAAACGCAACGAATATTGTTATTATTTCTTTAATTTTTCTTTCATGTGAACTGCATCTCTTAAAACCTCACATACAAAATCACGTGGCATGATGTCCCATTTATGCTCCGTTAGCGTCACGCAATGTTTAATAAGACGTTTTCTCCGAGGAATAGAGGACCAACGCAGTTTGATTTGATAAAAAATGCACTGGACAATTTTAACAATGTTTAGGATACTCACTGCTTTTCATTAGAGGAGATAAAATGTAGTGGAAATGAATTTAAAATCACAAAAGAACAAAGCACTGTCAGCAACATGAGGGGGGGATCCAATTACTTCAAATGCAGCTGCATAGAGTAAGATCAACCCACTCTGTTTATAAATGTAGAGATTCGTGTGCTTTGTATCGATGGTCTGTGGTTAAATGATCTTCCCTTGCAGCTGTAAAGCCACAAAAAGCTGTCTAGGGACTTTAGATAAATTGGTAATGCATACAAAAGGCACCACAGTGTCATGAAAATATGCCTTGCTTTCAATTCATAAAATATTCCCTCAGTTCAGCAGAGGCTTAAGTGTCTTTTTCTACCATTATTGCCGATTACATTTTTGTCTTTTCTCAGAACTAAAGTTTCTAAGAGAAAACCTGTATCAACAAGTTAATCCTAACATCCACAACTGTCTGCAAAAGCAAATGTTCCCTCTGATTACGGGCAAAAAAATGCATACACAAGTGTTTAAGCCACGTGTTAATGTCTCTGCGTGAATTTATTTGCTTATGTGTATGTTTTTTTGAATCTTTGTCTCTTCTATCAATAGCGATATAAATAGCAATGATTATAATAAATTAAATCAATAACTGTCTTAAGATGTGTCTATAGGCTATGGTGCTGAAAATAAACAGTGAAAACTAGAGACACTGACATGTTTAAAATGATAAAATGTGTGATTTCTCTGTGTAAAGTTACGCTGTGATGTAGTTGTCAATAAAAACCATGACCTCCAGTCGGTCAACATCATATGACTAACTACCAGACAACAATTAAAGGAGGTGTGCTTTTTGGCGCCGGCTGAAAGTTTTCAACCGGCGCCAAAAAGTGTCAGCCGGCGGACTTTTGCTGGCAAATGAGCGGGGAGCTCTGGGTTTGTAATGACATTGTAATGATACGAAGTAAGAGGTACTCACTTGTTGCGAGTTACACTGATAAATTATATGAACTGGTTTATTTTTGGGGAACTAAAAGGTTTATTGTTATGGCAACATCTTTATATTACGTGTCTCTGTGATATTTATATACAAAACATTTTGTCATGTGATATGACAAAATGTTTTCGTGCAAAGTATCCTGTACGAAGTGCACAACACAAACTTAACTAGTCAATATTCACCTGTATCGAGTTCTCCTGCAGGTTGAGGTATCGTGTGTTGACTGATATGCTTTCGGGCACCTCCTCCAGGTTTTGCCTGGTGCAGATGACTCGGCTGGCCTGGTTGGAGCAGGTGCAGAGGGAGGGGCAGGATGAGGCGGCTCCCACCAACTCCGGCCCGGGGAGGAGGAGCCGCAGTAGCAGCTGGGCCAATAGAAAGAGGAAGGGGGAAGGGCCGGGAAGGCAGGTCAGCGTGGCGATGCGCATGGCAACTGGGACATGACCCTGCTCTTTAATCCGAAGGTACAGGTGAGGTGACTCCACGCTGGTGGATTTGCGAGAAAAGGTTTATTCTCCCTTTGGTCCTCCAGTGGCAATTTGTTCTTTCTAATTCTGCATCCTCTGAGATGTTTTTTGTCCTCTGTCGATCTCTGTTTTTTTTCCTGTTGTTTTTTGAACATAGAAATATGCAGATAAACAGATGTTAGTCCCTCTTTTTTTTCCTCGTGTTGTCTGGGGATTTGAGTGAGGCTTTTTGTGAAGTGAGAAGAACCCAGGAGTTACTGTGGAAGAACAAAAGAGAGAAAGAGAGAGAGAGAGAGACAAAGAGAGGGAGAGAGAGAGAGCAGATATTAAAGACGGAACACAGACTGTGCTTTGTGTTTTCACCAACAGAGATTGAATAGAACAAATAATAGGTAGACATCTACAGTATAGCTTATCATTGCAGAGATTGTCAAAAAAATCTTTGAGAAGCATTAGAACTTCTGTGTCACTGCTCATATCAAATCCCACATAATCCCTGAGCAGGAATTTTGTCAGAAATCAAATCCTTACACCCAGGGCAGGTGGAAGCCGATTTCTGTAATTAACAGTTCAAGGAGGTGGTACGGAAATATGGGAACACGCAATCAAAAGTGGGACAACAAGGTATTTCTGTCTTTACATGGCTACATTTAGCAAGCATGAATAAATTAGAGAGGTATGAATTTTTTAAAAATTGGCACAAGTGTTGTAAACAAATGAGCACCATCACAGGCAATCGCTCTGAAAGAGTCAAGCAATGACGGGCTTTTTGTAGACCAACCCAGAGACTACAACACTTGGCTGCATTTAGCTTCCACGCCAGGTTCCCAAGACAGATTTTCAATTTGAGTTTTGCACTGGTTTTAGTGCTGAAAGTATAGTAGTTACTTTCATTATCGAAAACAAAACCAAAATTAATGAATGAATTATTTATTAATTAATCATTAATCATATAGTCAATAAAAATGACTATAGGAAAAGTGATCCAAGTGAGTCCATGAGTCAAAAGTAACAAAAAATCTGCTCAATCAGACACATATGTTAACTTCATGAAGTAGCTACAAACTAACGTTATTCAAATTTACTGTAAGTGTTGACATTGAGCTGATTTATGTTACACATTTTGGTAAAATGTTTTGTAAAAATAATGGCGTTTGCCCAGCAGAAGTTACTTTACTATAATGATGATAAGAAATATGCAGCAAGTTAACAAGTCAAATATGTGAAGCTCTGACAAGGAAATTTTTAAAATATTTTTAATTAAATGATTAATTCATTATCAGAATAGTCATAGATTAATTTTCTGTTGAATAATCCGCTCAACATTTCAGCAGTAATTAGGTTTTTAAAAGATACAGGAAGTTAGAATAATGTAGACTGATAATATTGCCCATACTTTGTCGCAATCAATATAAATTATGGATAACCATTCAAAAGTCATGCTTGTGTCATCTATAATCTGTAGAACAAAATGTAGACTAAAGTAAACCACAGAACGCATTTTCTGCATCAATCCAAAACTCTTAAGGGGAAAAAAAGCACTAGCAATCTGAAGAGGCCAGAACCCAGGGCTCAAATAATTCCGGGGTTTAAATTTACCATCTAATTCCCTATTTACAAAGTGTGAAACTATGTCGGATTTCATGGGGAATCTACTATTCTCCAAATGCAAATGAGGCAACAAAGTGTCAGGTTTCTTGCAATGGAAGATGGTGTAAAAACCCCTCAACATCCTCTTCAGTAAAAACAAAATCTACTCTGTGAGAGGATACAACAGGGTTCATGGGGCAGGT
This sequence comes from Lateolabrax maculatus, assembly GCA_031216445.1. Taxonomy (NCBI): domain Eukaryota; kingdom Metazoa; phylum Chordata; class Actinopteri; order Acropomatiformes; family Lateolabracidae; genus Lateolabrax; species Lateolabrax maculatus. Next base: position 7,123,210 of record CM062216.1, read on the forward strand.
GGGCTTGATTTTGAGAACCATCAATAACACCACTGGTGTGAGATAGAGGCTTCCAGTCATCTGAGCGATGGTCTCATTTGTTAACACTAATTATATCAAAGTACAACAATTAATGCGACAATGATATATCAATGCTTGAACATGTTATCCTCAGCACCTTTAAGTAAACAGTTATCAGAGGAAGTCTCAAACCTGGAAAACAATAAGAGACTGAATCCAGCAAGCAGTGCCACTTTTTGCAGTAGCATACAGACGAGGTGGTGGGACTGAAATGTTAATTGCATTCCTGTATAGCATTGCATGCTCTAGGGGCTGGAGAATGGTAGCGAATGGTGCAGTCTACATTAACACTAATAGATGGCCAGCTCAAGTCAGGCTCCACCAGCCTGGAGAGGCAGAGAGCCTTTTGCCCTCTGCAGGTTATTTAGACCTGAATAACCTTAATAAGGGCATCCAGCAATCTAGATACGGTTATTAATGATGATGGTTGTAATGATGGGACTTTGACACGCAAACTCATTTGACACGCTGAGCATCCTCACTTGGCACAGTAAGAAAGGAGACAGGGGGGATGAGAGAGCGACAGAGAATGAGAAGGAGAGAAGGATTATTAATCTGATAGATGACTGTATGGCTGCAGGCAGAGAGGGGAATTATCAACACTACAGTAATAGATGAATACTGAACAGCTGCAGAGAGCGGGCCGGAGAAAGAGAGAGAGAAAGAGAGAGATAAAGATGGAGACAGATGGAGGGAAGGTTGAGTGAAAGGAATGATGTGGGATAAAGACCCAGAGAGAGGTATAAATAGGGGGAAGAGCAGAAAAGAGATCAGTAGTAAAAGAAAGATAAAGAAGTGGAAGAGGGAAAATAGGGGGGGAGAGAAGAAGAGACACATTAATATTAATAATCTCTCGCATGGTGAGAGAGAGAGTGAGAGAGAAAGAGGGGAGAAGGGAGGGGGGCTCAATAGAGAGATGAATATAAAACAGACAGAGATGGAGGGAGGGGAATGACAACACAGAGACGCATATAAAACAGAGAGCAACGTAGAGATGGAGGCAAAAGACAATACAGAGGGATGAATATGAAACAGGTGGAGATGTAGAGAGAGGGGGGTGGGTTTGGATGGGTGGGGGCGAGATTGATCAATAATGCGTGCGCAGTAGTTCAATGACATTAAAACACACACACAAGGACACTATGATAAATCATATCGGCAGCAGCATCTCTGGTCAGACAGAACAGGACACCAGCGGCAGTGAGACGGCAACTGCAACAACTGCAACAACTGCAACATCAACTGCATATGCAGCTCCAGGCAACCATGCAACAGTCACCAGTTTGTGCTGCCCTGTATCCGTATCCCAACACACAGCGGCGGCGGCGCAGATGGATCGAGAGGCACTCAAGTGTTATTTTTGGATCGACTCTCACCTTTTTATGTATTTTAATTTCCAGCCACCTCTTTTTTTTTCCCTTTTTTTGCCAGCGAGAACTAAGTGGCAGAGCTATTTCAGGTAGACAGCATCTGAGCAGAGTCGAAAGGTGCAAAAAAGAAAAGGGAGAGCCGGTGGAGGTTGAGGCTGAGGCTGAGGTTAAGATGGTAGCTCAGATGTTGGGGGGGGGGGGGGGGATAGAGAGTCCACAGAGGAGACTGAGACTAGTTGGAGCTGACAGCTGGTTAGAGGCTGGTTGATTGTATTCTGGCTCACTGCTGTCACTATCCACATGTTACAATGGTCTCTACCTGTAACTCTCCCTCCTCATCCTCCCTCTCCTCTTCCTTTCTCTATCTCCCCAGATATCTTCCTCCTATCTCCCATCTCCTTCTATAAAAGTAGGAACACTCTCCCACTGTCTGCAAACTCACCCCACACCCCCTCCTCTCCTCCTAGTTGCCTTACATCTCCTTCCTCTCTACTACTACTTATTTCCTGGACCCCCAAAGCCCAAACCCCCCCCGCCCTCCCCCCTGTGCGGCACACTGCAGCGTCCAGTGGAAGTGGTAAACGCTGCACTGACCTCGCAGTTTGATGAAAGATTAACCTGCTACAATGATGCATATTAACCCTTAACCCCCCCCCCCATCTCTTTCCGCCGCACACAAACACACTGCAGCTTCCTTTCCCCCTTTTGCTCCCTCTCCCTCTCTCTGCATTCAAATCTTAGCCAACAGAGTTACCATGGTTACCTATTCACCACAGTCTCCCACTCCGTCCAGCTGTATCCCACCAATTCCACCACCCCACTCCTCCTCCTCCTCCTCCCTCATTAGCACCCTATACACACTTATATACAAATGGCACGGACCAAACATGAGTGTGAATGACATCAACACTCCAAAAGCCATGCACTAACAGCAGGCTGCGCTACTGTTTTTTTGTAGCACTGACGATGATGATTGAGTGATTTACAGTAAAGGTGAATGTACTTATATTTGTCCAGTGCGTTGCCACAAATGATAAGCAACCACAAATCACGAGGGCAAAGATCAGGGTCATGCTTCCCCTGAGTGATGATGTAGTGGCAAAATTGTTTGCAAGTTTCAGCTTCCTAGAGGCTCTGACGATCCATTTTCCCAATCAACCTCCTACTACGCAGAAAGTCTTCCAAATTCAACGACAAAAAATGTTGTTTGTCCCTGCCCTCTACAATACCACAGTAGGACTGTTATCTGATCAGACAAAATAGTTTGTTTGTGCCTTTCAAAATGGTAACAAATCACTGTGGTACAGTAAGATAAATAAGTTTTATAATGTAACAATGCTATGGTTAAAGTTTGGTTAGGTTTATGGAATGATTATGGTTTGGGTTAAAATAAATACTTTAGTAAAGAAACATTGTTTCAAGCACCTACTGTATAGCTAACAGCTTATTATTTGCCTACAGAATTAAATGGAAACAAATGGATTCTTGGAACATTCAGAGTTGTAAAACATGTGGCTGGCAGAATGGTTTGTTGGGTTATGGAGTATAAAAGAATGGCAGTAGATGGGCTAAAACATGCAAAACTACTGGTATAGTCCTCTAAATGTAATAAAAAAAAAAAGTAAATCGTGCTCTTTTTCCCCCTTTAATCGTCAACCTACAATGTTCCCAGTATTCCTCCTAAATTTTCCCCTTGAGCTTTAAGGAGTAGCTTCAAAGTTAAATAAAACATTTTCCCACACTCTTAGACAACATTACATATACAGTATACTCTCTGGTCTATGAAATATTAAAATTCAAGACCATTTTCAAAGCTGTATGATTCCATAAAATAAAAAATTCCTGATGTGCCATGCATAATTTTACACATACAGTACTTCAATGTAATTCAGTCTGACATGTCTGATATCTTAAGGATCTTGACAGGAATTCTAAATAAAGTTTTGTGCATCTCAGCAATGCTTGACTTGCCAAAGGCTCTGTAGGGTTGAAGAGGTTAAAAGATCCCTATCTTCATGTTTTTGATCCTAGCTGCAATGATGTATCCTGTGAATTTTATTTCTCAAAGATTTATGTCAGCCTCTAAAGGTTAGGTAATTGAGTTTGGATCATTTTACCCTCCACTACATCTCTGCCTGTGACCACAGAACCATAATGCATGGCGGGTTGGGAAAAGAAGCAGAATAAGGAGCATAGGATTTTGCTTATTGTCTCCACCAGAAGCGGGTGATCATCAGTAAAATATACTGACCACGAATGGACTGTGCAGCAGATGGTTGGATGGAAACTTGTCTGGAGAGAGACAGGTGGAGAGATGACCAGAAAGATGTGCTGACAGTCGAACAAGCAGCGAGTCGAACAGACAGGAGTACGCTCCTTCGCTTCAGTGTCCTGTCTGCACATCAGCGTGGAGGCCCATCAATAATGACTCGGCACACACCAAGATGGCAGCTCATGCAGCCACGAGAAAAAAGAAAAAAAAAAAAAAAAAAGGAGAAAAGCTCATCATGTCGGTTGTGTGCGGTGGGAATAGAGCCATGACCTTTCCTGATCGCGGTGACATCTCGGCAATCAGGGTTGTGCCTGTAAGGCTTTAAAACAGTGGAAAATCTGCTCTCACACACCCCAATTTCTGAGACAAGGAAGTAATTTAAAATTATAACCTGAGACAGATTTTATCCCAAACAGCAGATAGGAAGTTTACCTACTGTACCAGAGCTGCTGACACTTCTGTTATATCAGAGATGGTATGTTTCATGGCAGCTGCTGATTCAATCAATTTACTCAACCGATTTAATCAATTTAGTTTTTATTAAAATGCAGTTCACGGTCATCCATGTCTGATATGATGGATATGATAAGGTTTTCCTGATCAATATCAATATTGATCAATGACACCACCTGAAGCTCTTAATCGGGACCGGATTCAATGATCAGATTCAACAGAAAGCAGTTCAATTTTGGTTATTATCTTGTGTTTCGGTGCAGTCTTTCAGTGCCCCATGTTCTACAGTAACTGCTGTTTCCGTGGCTTTACCACCCTGAGAAAAAACGGAATTTTGAGGGAAATCCGCTCCTTCGATCTTAACAGCATCAATGTCGGCCTTAACAGGCCATATAACACTAACCAATAAAAAACGATTCAGAAACAATCATGCAGAATTTGCAGCACACAGGATTTCTGTAAATGGGAACAATGCTTGTGGTCTAATTGCTTACAACTGGCAGTGAGTTAGTGTAGCAGGGTGATGAAGAGGGCAAGAGTAAGATCCCAGATCCACCTCCTGCCTTGTTCCCTCCAACCCTTCTGTCTCCCACTTCAGTATGAATGCCAACAGCAACGAGTGGATGTCTCCTCACAAACTGACACAGTCTTGGAACCTTGAGGCATCGCTAGGAGGCAAATTCTCAGGGGAAAAGTGAATTCCTTGGGTCGAACAGAGGATCATCCCCTCACAACACATTTTTGGGTGCTTATCCCGATGGTCAACTCACTGGGTCCCTGGCCAATCCAGTTTCATACACTATGTGAGTGATAGAAGGTGAATATCTTTGAAACACACTGTAAATGGTAAGTCATTTTAAATGAATTTATCAATTTATCAAATGTAACTAAAAACTACATGTTTTGTTGAGGATAATAATCTGTGTATTTGCACAGAGAATACTGTACGCTTGGTCTTCTACAGTTGCTTATTCACATATCCAGCAGATGCAGAGCAACATTAGCATTCATCTGGAGCCGTGTTTCTCCCTGATTTGGTCTCCTCCAACTCCTGCTAAAAATATCTGGTTCTTTAGCTGCTAAATGCCGAGCAGATAGTGTACAGTGAGTTATTAGATCTTTTGGGTTTTTTTTTTACTGAAAACAGCTGCCTGAGCCAGAGTTTTGGGTCCGAGATGCAAAAACAATGAGCAGAAATTTTAAAGGGAGACTATGTAACTTTTGCAGCGGCCGTTGTGACTACAAATGGCAATTATGGGATAATGCTAAAATGTTGAGCTATTGTAACAGTAGAGAGGAGTAAGGAAGTCTAGTGAACAGACTTGGTAATGTGTGTTACAAAATAATATTTACATAGAGTAACATTGTAGGAGTAAAACCCCTAAGTATATTGAATTAAGCAATGGTGGGATTTATTGCTTATGAATTAGACTTTTTATTCCTAAAAGGAAGAATGTATTATTTTCTCTGTCAAAGGTTGCATGGTGTCATTTCAAAGATCCATAGAGCTAAGGGGAACTGCAGAGTCGGGTAAACAAGCAGTTACGTGATCCATTGTTACAATAAAATGTTGAATATAGCAGCTTTCAGTTTTAACATAAGTAGTCAAAGCTCCGCCACTTTTCATAATGCTAAAAGCTCACTTACTCAAATAGAGTAGTGAACGCTAAAGTGTTAGCATGCAACGTCCAACAGTTTACCAGGGGGATGTGGACATTTTCAGATTTCTCATCATTTAAAAGTAATTTGACCAGCAGACAAATGTGCTCTAAATACCAAATCAGCTCAATCATAATTTCTTAAAGTGATTCAGATTTTCAAAGAGGCTGGCCCCTCCAGTGAACTGCATTTGAACACAAAGCACCAAACCAAATCAGTCTCATCTCGCTGCTTCTTATTAGAAGGGAATATGACGGACCACAATACAATCAAGTAGGAGGCTGCAGTGAGGTCTTTCACTTTCCCAGACGTTAATTTCTCCAGGCCTTCCCGGGCTGAGGCTGCTCTATCACAAGTGTGATCTCCATGCTGCACAGCTCATAAGAAGCAGACAAATTTAGGATGTGATAAATCAGCGCTAATATGATACCCTCAGTGTCTGCTAGTTAACATAAAACAACCTCTAAATTTCACTTGGCAGGCGCTCCTCACTCAGCCTGCAATATCTTGTTTGGCCCAACCAAGGGGGGGAAAAAAAGCAGCTCATGCAGAATAACATACAGTAGGCAGAGGCCTTACTAAATATAAACTGTGCCACCTAAGCTAAAAAAAGGTGCATTCCAAATTTAAAATGTATAAAGAAAAACGTTTTATTTGTTTCAGCATCATTCTATAGTCATGTCAGATAGTAATCCTGCCATAGAAACAGTTTCACTGTTATAATCCCATCCAGACCTTCCACAATCTGCTACCAACCAGCATTAATTTCCAGCCCAGTCTGCTCATCTAGCCTAATTTTTCCTTCGCACACAGCCCCATCCTGGTCCCTGGGTAGTCTATCACACTTAGGCTTACACTCTTCATGGGCACTTATAAACATTTAAAGCATGTGACTAACCGCCGGGCAAAATTGACTTTGGGATGAAAGACCAGTGGGCTTTTAAAAAATGAAAAGGGATATTCTGCATCAGGACACAGAAGCCCTGATTTAATGGAAAACAAAAAAAAGAAGCTGTTTTATTCTGCAGAAGTAGCCCAGTCGAGCAGAGGGTTTTCTCTTTTTAATGATCGTGGAGGGGGTTGGGGATGGGAATATGGGGCTATGACAGAAGGTGTCTGTGAATAGTTTTTAAATGGGGAGCAATGGTGGGGACGCCGCTGTGTCGTATTGTGCTGGGTGGGAGAGAGGAAGCCTCAAACCCCCCGCTACCTTCCCTCTGTCTCCTCTGTCGGCCTCCTCCGCTGTGTTTACCCTCCCACCCCCTGGCACTGAAAGGAAGCTGGACAAGCAATGGCCTTGCTGGTGAATGAAGCCCTGACGTCACTTGCCCACACAGACACACACACACACACACACACACACACTCACTCACACGGTAAGCAGTGTGACTAATAGCGTACTAACGTCCTTTGTGTTGCTTCAGTTATACCTGATTCATGTCTGGCTCCCAGGGGAAGGAGCCCCCCAGGTTACTGAAATATTCAGAGATGTTAGATGTTAGTACAGGTGAATCAATGGTGCCAGTCGATAACTCCCCCCTCGACAGGGATTTAAGGACAGGGGTGTGTTATGCCAGCACGCTACCAGATTCAGGTGAAAACACCACTATTGTACTTGATATTGATTTTTTTTCTCCCTGATATTGCATGCAGTGATTCCCCACAAGTATAGGTTTATGTACAAACATATTTGAGACTGCCTACCTATTGACACAATCTGTGTTTGATAGCTGATATCAATAAGCGGCTGGAACTTTTAATGGGCGAAACCGGGGAATTGGAGTCTGTGTGTGTGTGTGTGTGTGTGTGTGTGTGTGTGTGTGTGTGTGTGTGTGTGTGTGTGTGTGTATGGGGGGGGTAATTTGGTTTCAAGCATGGTTCCTTCTTATTAATGATGAAAGACCTGAAGCACGTTGACAGAGAGATATGTGTCTGCAAGGATGTTATGTCACACAGACAAACATGGCACTACATTGATCTGCATCCTGAGATATGTTTTACTATGTGACACAGAGTTCTGTGCACAGATATTTTAATCCTTATCACGTATACGGAATTCATGTCAAAGGAGTTCACACTTTAAAGTCCAGTCAAATAATTTTTCACCTTGCTAGATAATTATACTGTATTCCAACTTAACTCCTTAACAAGCAGCAGGCAGATATGATTCTGTTACCTTATGTTTTGGTCTGGTGTTCATTTGGTTCAGTATCACTTAGACTAATTGTGAGTTTTTGATAATAAACTCCAAAGTGTTTTCTTAAAATAGATCAGGAATTGGGACTGTAAACAAAACAGCTCAAGAACAGGAACCGTTTTATTTTGTAATTTTTTATTACTTTTTAAAGGCGTCTCTATTTGTCTATTTGTGAGGAGGACACATTTGAAACTATTAAAATTAGATTTGGTAGAAAGAGCACATGGTCAAGAAACAAGAAGTTGCATTTTGATGCAGATCCGTGTTTTTCAGTTTTTTTTTTGTTTTAACATTTCAGTAAGTTCCTCATAAACAGATGGACTGACTTTAATTAAATAAATGTTGGTCTACCACGGTGTGTATTTTGATACACATCTGGATCTACTTGCAGAGTTAAAATTTGTATAAAATTGTATGCAAATTGGTTGAGAGATTGTACAGCAATGGTGACGGTATGCACTCTGCATAGTGGTTCGTTGATGGCATACCAGTATGTGCACTTAAGGATTTCCTAACAATATTCTCATCTTTTTCATTATGCACTTTTGATCACATCTATATTAACTATCTATATCTATATCTTAATTAACATTCTATATTAGCTATCTATATGACATTCACTTTTGAATGGCAATGTGTCTAAAGTCTTATTTACTTGAAAATTATTCTAAAAACCTGCATTAATTTGCATTATAATGGATTGCAATAAGATTATATGGTTATCAATTTTCCCTTAAAATAAAATCATCATCATCACAAACTTCAGAAGACTACACCGATTTCCCATATAATTCCACATAGAATAGAGGGAGTTCTTTTTTCTCTCACATTGGTTTCATTATATCATGTTCCTCTTGTAATAAATATAACATATCCATGACGTATTAAATGCACTTCTGATGTTTTATAATGCCTTGTTACCACTTAAGCTAATCTGTCATTTTGTACTCCTCAACTAAATACACAGAAGGTCAATTGAGCTTATGATTGTATGATAAACTATTAATTAGACAGAAACTCCTCCTCATTTCCTCCCTGTTTACTTCTTAAGCTTCTTATTGTGATCTCATGACAGGACATACAGCCTCGGATGCTGTGTTTTGCTACAGCAAACTGTTTGGGTTGGATTTTGGAGCAATATTACAATAAGTGCTTATTTTTAGGGAACAGCAGAACAGCCTGATGAGGTTTCTTAAACCGGAGCATTCAGCGTTCCACATTTTAATCACCACTCATCCTTGTCAAATAGGATATACTGCAGCCCCCTCTGCACTGTATCCGTCTCTCCTACCTCGCCCTCCCACTCAAAGTGTCCAAAGACGCGCCGTTGCTCTCATTAGGATGCAGGATGCAGAGAGAAGCCCTGATCTATTCAGGATTGCTTCTACGGGAGCGGGGACCTCCTCCCCTTCAGAGGGAGCCAAGAGCTGCAGATTAAAAGTCACTGTGTTCATCACCCTGCTAAAGCACTCCCATTTACAGACATTACATTACCTACCCCACATGTTCAAATCCCTAACTGGGGGCTTCATACCACATGTCATTACATGCTGGGATAAAAGTCTTTTTAATGTTAACATCTTCACCATCACTGCGCCTGCTCTAAACTTCAAACAAAATCCAGTTATTACTGTCCGTTCTGTGGCGCCGCCTGGTCGGGACGCTGATTTCGTGAACAATTAATCCGTATTTAAGGTTGTTAAGTGTGTTGATACACTCAATTCTTGCATGCTGAGGGGGAAGCCGAAGCCAGCAGCTAATCAAAATGTCTCTCAGCCATTTACAGAGCAATGTAAACTGCACAATTTTTGGGTGGCTCTAAAACCCTTTCCCAGTGTTTCTGAGCTGAGCGTTTGTTGCTCCCAGCTGTTTTGGAGAGGACGACTTGGTTCAGCATTTCTGTGTTTCACGCTGCCCTCGTTTTCCTTTTTTTTTGCTCAGGACGAAGCATGAGTGAGTGAGTGTGTGTGTGTGTGTGTGTGTGTGTGTGTGTGTGTGTGGGTGTGGGTGTGGGTGTGATTTCTGTCTTTCGGGAGGTCAAACTGTGGCGTGTCAACTCTGACTCCATGTGATGTGTGTTTGGTGACATTTCTGTGATGGGGTCAGTCTATGCTGCAGTCGGTGTGTGTACTTTATGATATAAAAAAAAAGTTACTGTAACATGTCTGAGAGTACAAGCTGCAGGACTTTGTGTTTAACTCTATGTGACACGTATATGAGCAGAGCTCGGTGGGTTGCTGAAATGTGTTCCCTTGCACGCTTACAATCAGTGGCACAAAGCAAGAGACTGACAGCTTGCACCTCCTCCCAGATAACATTCAAACATAAAGGGTAAGACAAATAAATTATATCGGGTTTGCTTACGAAAACAAATCTGTCATCATTTTAACTTGTGAAATTCTCACTTCATTTTAAGAGACATTTTTCTGAAATAATCCATTGATTTTTTTTCACATGTATCCATTTGCTTTTCTGGTAACAGAACAGAATGCATTTGTTGAGACAGAAACAACTGTTTTTGTTTGAATAAAACTGGAGATGAGTGTTTTTCTTTCACTGATGCTCCTCAGATTATTGATACATTAAAGCGATTGTTCTACAATCACGTATGATAATACTGAAGTATAACAGCAGTATAAAAACAGTTGGGTGTCAAAGTCAACTGATACAAAGTATACATTTGTTTCTTCTGGGTTGGATTTTCTGACAGAATGCGGTTGCTTGTCAGTGCGGTGCTGTTTGGCATGTAATTATTGGCTCTCACATTTCTGAGCATGTCGTCAGCATGTGAACACATCATCAAGTCAGTGTGGTTTATGTTTCAAAGGAGTCTACACTTCAAACTGCAGAACCGTAAAACAATAAGGTGACTTTCATAAACACACAAAAAAATATATCTTCACTGTAACGGATTACTTTCGGTACATCATGGAAATTTGTGCAAGCTGATTTTTACATCATGCTGAAATAATTGTAATTAATGTATGGAGAATGTTTTGCAACAACATACGTTGAAAACACAAAAATGTGACTAAAACGCATTGTTTATACTATGCCAGATTTGACATTACACATACCATAACCCTACTGTCACCTATGCACCAATGCCCTTTTTCCATTTGCACTTCGGAGGCGGTTTGCACTATTTAGGTGGTGCAGAGACCCAGAGCGTAAACTCCTCTTATTAAGTAGAAATCCAACAGTTGGAGGCTGGTGTGCTGCACATCCACAAACCAGGACACAGCTCACTGATTCTCTAATTGGAGCGGGGAAGTCACTTAGTTTCACTGTGCAACAGCAGCACTTTGGAGTTAACAGGTGCAGTTTTTAAAGTTAACATTAAGTCAAGTCTCGCTCACTTCCCTCGTGTACACACACTCAACCTAACCGCTCCGCCTGTGCACCTTTCGAGTGAAAGCACACTTGGCTGTAATCAGAATAGGTAACGTCGTTACAATAATTATTATACCACTCAAGGTCAAGGTCAAGGTCATCGATTTAGGATTGCACAAACGGAGCGGCGGACTCTGCGTGTGCTACATATTTTAGAAAAGAAATTAGAATAAAAGGCAAGAAATGTTGAGAACGGCATTAATTAAAAATAAGGGGAAAAAAATAGAAAGAGAATGAAGGGACAAGTGAGCTATTCTTTAAAATAAGTAAAGCGGAACTCATTATTGAATGTAAATATCATGACAACAATGTAGCTGACTAACTGACATCACTGATGTCAAGGTGTAGGCTGTACAAAGTGGCACAAGCACAAAGACTACATTATGAGAATAGAATAGAAAATGTGGCCAAAAAAAGGGTAATGGCATTGTGATGAATCAGTAACATAATGTTGTGACAGTGTCATATTGCTGTACATTGTGGCATAATGCACTAAATGAACAAGATAACATTAAAGATATGCAGAAGAAAAAGGAGTTGTGCAACATCAGCAGTACTCTGCAGCGCACAGCAACAGATTTCACACTGTAACAGGGCTCAGCATTTAATTAGGATTTCAGAGGTTAAAAAAAAAGGGGGGAAAAAACATTCAGACGGTGCGGTGCAACATGTGGAGCAGAGGTGGACACGCTTTACTTATGCGTCCATCCGCCTGTGCATCTCCAGCTCCGTGACTGTACACGAGACCTTACAGTTTTATGTATAAATGGCTGTCGTTCGCCAAACCAGAAAAAACAAACAAAACGGCGTGTGCATGCATGCGTGATCAGCAACACTCTCTTGGCCTCCATCCATTCGGGCCTCGCCCCAGCCTTCTCTATGAGTGACACCCTGACTAATACACAGACAGATAAACACTCACACTGACAAACACGATAAGGCTTTGCCCACGAAACACTGACACGGACTGACTGATGGACGTCTCCATGGAGACCAGTCACCAAGACTGACACAATGTCTCTCGCAGCCGAGCGCCGTGCCAACTAAATCAGAGAGGTGAGGGGAGGGAAAAGGGAAGAAAAGGGAGAGGAAAGGAGAGATAAAGAGTGGAAGCACACTGCGCGGCACCAGAACGATTACAAAGCAGCGTTGAAATATTCCGGCGTACGATAGGATGCAGTGCAGATCTGGTCTAACGGGCCACGTGACCGTCTTCCGTGCCCTTCGATCTGCTCCGCTCACACCTCAGTCTCACCCCATCACTCACACCTCTCTGTCGCTTTTTCCTCCTTTACACCCCTCTCCTCTCACAAGCTCCGTCTCCATCCCTCCTTTCTCCTCCACGTCTGCTCCGCTCCTCGCCCCCTTTCCTCTCTTACACCTAAGGCATGTTTATTTCCACACCTCACCTCCTCTGCTGATTTCTCCACCCTTCTCCTCTCTGCAGGTTCTTCTCTCCACCCCTCTCTCCCTCTCTCCCACGCTGTGCGAAATGGAAGCTCATACAGAGACCTGAGGTTGCCATAGTAACCTGCCATAGTAACCACTCACCATCTTGCGTGTCTCCGTCACGTCGGCGGGGGCTCGGGGCGTCCGCGGCCCTGCTCTGCAGCTCCCAAAGCGGGGCGTCAGTTCAGTAAAACCCTGCAGTGTGATGGAGAAGTCCCTGAACCGAATCTGCTTCCGCCTCACAAAACTTCCAAATGACAACATTTCTGAGGGAGGCAGTCAGTGATAACCGACAAAACAATTGTTATCTGCAGGTCAGTTTGATGTATTATTAGACATAGGTCACCACAGGCACACGGCTGAGAGGGAAATTGGCTCTGAATGCTCCAAATAGGCTTTTATGGTTTCCAACTTTCTCCATTTGAACAAAAAGACCAAATTAGGACTCACTTTAGGTATGGCCAATAGTACACCTCACCATACCAATCAACAACCACTGTTTCAGTAGTCCACACAGGGAAATATGAGCTTCTCAAACGCCTCACCGCTGCACCACCCAATCCAAAGCTACCACAAGAGAAAAGTGCAAGAGGGGCAAGATATATAAATAAACTAGTACAACTGAGTCAACACTCTACACATATCGTGGAGAGTCTGGGGAGCGGGAAAACAAACATGTACAGGTTCACGTGACGCCACTGAGAGTAATCGTCCCAACCATACGGCCGAATCTGTGATTTATCACAGCGATGGCGTGTGGATTCACTAACTACCTCCTCTGTGGCTCTGAGCGGCCTCCAGGGACCACTGCTGGCATCTCACCGTGACATCAGCACCACCCCCCACTCCCGTCGCTGCCCCTAAAAATACGACAACCTCCAACCAGATCCAAAAAGGACATTTGATTACGTGTCATCTTGTGCGACAGCGCGCCCACGCTTCTCTCCAGGCGTCTCATCTCGATCTCTCGGAGTGCCGTGGAAACCGAACCTGTCTGTGTCAGGCTTGAATCACAAGGAGTGAAAAAAAAAAAACAAAACGGCAAAGGAGATAAAATAACTGTTAAGCATCACACTTCGGTCATCAGGGTTATAATTTCATGTTTACTGCTTCTGTTTCTTGCCATCGACATCATCAATATTTATACTGTCATCATCATCAGCATCAGTATGCCACTACTGTTGTGCCTCCAGCCAGCACAGCCAGTCAGCGAGGCAGACAGAGGAAAGGCCCCAGCCTGACTCTGCAATGCTGTATTGAGCTCTTATGCCGTCACTGACCCGAAACCAACTCCCTCAAGACTCTGTGACTGGATGCAGCCAAACCGGCGGTAGCTGCAAAGCGTGGTGGTCACTGAGGCCTGACCGCCTTCATTACCCAATCACATTTACTAATACTTAATCTAACCAGGAGAAGATAATATCCCTTCTCGTTGCCAAACTCAATATCGGACACGCAGGGCTGACCGCTCTCTCTGGCCGGCTCATTTCAAACAGCAGAAACTGAGCCGCGTCCCAACTGTTCCGGTCTCCCAACTGCGATGACTCGCTACTTTTCACCATCTATACTAACACCTGATCGGATATGTGGCCGGGCACCGCCAGACAGCCCTCCCGCCGCATTCACAGACTCATGAGGAGGGAAGGGGGGTAGGGATCGCCTCGGTCCATTTTTCAGGCATCCCTCTCCACTTCAGGTCATGATGAGAATATATTCCTCAGGGGAAATCTCACCATTTTCTAATTATGTCAATTCAATGGATTATAGCATTCATTTTGTGCCATTAACCATTGCCATTCTTCCAACTATTATTCAATAATTAATGCCCGGACAGTCATCATGATCCCCGAAGGGCCGACGCCCAGGCCTGGACGGGGGACTCAATCAAAACGATCACGGCTAATTATATCCACCCCGCCATCATAGGCAGCTTAGCATTTCTGCAGTGGATGGGTCAGTGCTCATGCACCCCAGCCCCTCAGTTAGTGAGATTCAAATTGTGCCATATCATGCGCAAAAACAGAATCTCAGATCGCTGTCCCCGGGTTCAGGCATAGCGCGGGCACGTGGCGACCGGCGGGGACGTGTGTGATATGATCCCAGCGTCTCAGATGGGGGGCCCCGTCATGCTGCTTTATTAAGAGACAGCCGGAGGTTGTTCCCACAACTTTGCAGCCTCTCGTGGCAGCGACTCCCTCTTCACCCTTCAACCTGTGTGCATCAGCGAGTTGTGCGGCCATCAATCAATGACACCCTCGCCCTATGAAGAGATCAGCGACCAGCTTGCCCTGATTAGAGCAGTTTTAGTGTCATCTATAATCTCCGTCTCTCTCTCTCGCGCGCTCGCTCGCTCTCTGCCATACACTGAAATGAGTGCATGTGCTTAAACGCATATGCATGCACAAACACACGCTCACACAGACACCAAATTTAGGGCAACAGTTACTCTCTTTGCATTCTAATATAACAGCAGAGACGTCCCTCAGAATTAATGCAGTCCTTTGTCCTTTTATGTACAGTAAGGGGACGAGGAAAGGCAAACTGCACTTTAACCAGATTGAAAGCATCCTGGCTTCATTTGAGAGATGCACAGATCGTTGACATTGGACAATATTTTAGGGGGTAATCATTTATATGCTGGACTCCTCTCCCGCCCTTACCACCTCATGTGTTTGTTTTGGGGAGGATTTGCTGTGACTTTTCCACATCTCCCCTGGAAATAATCCGCAATGGCCCCACAATTTCAACAGCGTCGGAGCAGTGTGTGTGTGTGTGTGTGTGTGTATGTGTGTGTGTGTGTGTGTGTGTGTGTGTGTGTGTGTGTGTGTGTGTGGGGGGGGGGGGTAAGCATTATCTCAAAGTCACACCTTCCCTCTAGGCCAGGTGTGCAGGTGTAATTTACCATGTCCCTGTTAACCTGCTTGCTTGTTTTCATCAAGCTCATCGGCCATGCATAAGTGGTGTGCCTTAGAAATTAAAGAGCAGACTGGCCTGATTCCTCAAATGACTGTAAATCGCTCAGCCGGCGCTTAATTTGCGACGCAGGAAGGAGGCGACGCTCGGTTTTGTGGGACACATGTGCCCGCATGTTAATATGAACGGTTGACAGTTAAAATTAGCAAGATAACCGTGTTGCTCTTTTTTTTTTTTTTTTTATGGCTGGGTAGAAAGTTCAGGATGTCCTCTCTTTGAGGATGGGCTGTATTAATTGTGAAAGAATGCTGGGTGACTTCAGCTTTCTTACAGGGTGACATAAAAAAGCTGCCAAAATGTCTTTCCCTTGGTCGACCTCAACGAAGGGCTTGAAGCCGCGGATGGAGCAGTGGAGCCTGTTGCAGGTGCAGAATCCTTAAAGGGGAAATAAACTGAATAAAACATTCCACCTGCTTCCCATTGACTAATCCGTGTTAACCTTTCCTTGTGAATCATGACATCGTTCAAGTTTAATAGCATGCATATTAGGTCAAGAGGTGTCATGACTTTGATCCTTCAGGACTTAAAAAGGAGCTTTGACCTGAGCTGTGCGGACAGAGTGCCTCTGCTTTCAGGCCTTTTTCTAATTTGTCCCTGAATTTTCACCAAACTCCCAAGTTTGGTGAAGGACGAGGACCAATCCATGAAGCCCAACGCAGACACGGATTAGACCACTCTCTTGTTTTCATTTGAGCGGCCGCAATCTCATAAATGGCTGCCTTTTAGTAACCTGGCCCACTCTGAATGTGTGTTTCAGCTCAGGTAGCGCTTTGGCCGGCCAGTGGGAGGAGGGCAGCGACGAAGTTCAAGACGGCCATGTTCCACCGACATTTCTGGCCTCGCTTTTGCAGCAGGGGGGACGTCTTGATATTTCCAAGCGCCGCCCTGAGCCGGATGACCTTGCCTTTACATGTGATACCATGTGACAAGCCTCTTCACAAGGCCTGGCCGGGGCCTGGCAGTGGCTAGTGCTGTTGAGCTCAGTTCACGGTCAGCTGGGAAAGAAGCCTCCCTTCCTCACTGTGGAACGTAAAGCCCACAATGTGATTGGACCAAATACATACTTTTACAGGCAAACATAAAAACTTACCATCCCCTTAAAGTTTTACGCTAGCGGGCCTATTTTGGATCTAATGGAAAGAATATGCTGTGAAGCGAGGGCTCATAAATGGTATGTGTCATGGTCATTCGCTTGACGGCTGAGCTACGATGGTGCAGAAGTTTACAGGTACTGTAACAAGCATTAAACCTAATACGGGTGCATGAATAAAAATCACAGGACATAAAATGCAGGCAGCAAAACAGCAGTGCTTAATCGGCCTGTGGGGATAACAAAAAAAAAAAAAAAATTTAAATGACACCAGCCATCTTATTCCTTACAGCACTCCCCCAGAATTTCCTCTAAATTCTCCTTCAGCTTCTTCCTTCATCACATGCTTGCTCATAAACTCAACACCCCCCCCCATGCACACACTCACACCCCTCAACCCCACCCCTCTCTTGTCTAATCCTGCCCCAGTGCCCCACTTCACCTTCCAGCACCCCATTAATAACTTATTCTCTCTATCACAAAACTCGTGAGATCATCCAGCTGGTCCACGTCCCGCGCCGTTCGGATCTCTCCGCAACACTTGCACATTAGCATTTAAATCCTCTCATAGCCGTATCACTGTGTTGCAGATAGAGGGGCCGCAGATCTTCATTCATCGGCCCTAATCTATCTGCTCCTTGTTCTCAGCCGGAGGGGCCCCAGGCTCTGACTCAGAGCTTAACCCACCGCGCGTAAGCCGCAAGGTGCCTGCGCATTTTCCTTCCGAATCCGGGGTCATCGGCGGGGGGCCAGCGCAACAAATTAACGCAGTAAACCGGTACCGATTAGAGAAGGTTTCACCGGGAGGCCTCACGTCTGAGTGAGAGAGCCGCGCGTTAACCGGATCACACATCCAGCCCTGTCACCAGCCCTGCTCTCAGCGCCAAGGTTACAGTAACTTGTAGTGACGAACACACGGGAATTAAACCAACAACAACAACAACAAACAAACAAACAAACAAACAATCAAAAAAACTAAAGCGAAGCTGAGCTTGGACGCCAGGAAAAGTTTGAAATTGCGCTTATGGACAGAAATCAGATCATATGAATCAGTTCGTCCCCCCCCCCAGTTTCTGTCTGACACGCGTGCGTCTCGTCCCGCGTGTGATTCCTGGATCACATCGGACACTTTCCCACAGAGCCGCGCGGCCGAGGCCGGGCCACACGTCCGCCCGGGTCCAGAATGCGGATTTCCATTTCGGGGCGCATCGGTAGTTTTTTTTTTTTTTTTTTTTTTTCTTCCGCGCGTGGAGCGTAATGCACAAACTGTCCGGACGCTCGCGTGCTCGCTCGCTCGCGCGCGCGCCCACGCACGCACGCACGCACGCACTCAAACACACACACACACACACACGCACAGAGAGAAACCGGCAGACGAGCGGCGCAGTCGGAGCGCATGAATGTGCACGTCCTCTGCGGACCGGCTCACCTGTGTGCGGGTCCGGCTCCTGAGACGCGTCTCGCTCCGCGCGCTGGTCGGGTACTCCGAGAGCTCTCAGCCTCCCTCACATAGCAGCGTATCCACTGCAGAGCCGCCGCCGACGCTGGCTGCTTCTCCCTCCTCTCTCCCTCTCTCTCTGTCTCTCTCTCTCTCTCTCTCCCTCTCTCTCCTCTGTCTCCCTCCCTCCCTCTCTCTCTCTCTCTCTCTCTCTCTCTCTCTCTCTCTCTCTCTCGGATTGATTCACCCTTTCCAAGTGCTGCGCCGCCGCCGCCGCTGGTGATGACAATTGTCTCAGAAATCTTCAGGTGGATGGATCCACTGTTCCGACGGCAAATGGGACGTTACACTGCTGCTGCTGCTGCTGCTGCTGCTGCTGCTGCTGCTGCTGCTGCCGGCGGGACGCTGGATATGGAACTTTATTTGTTCGCTCGATATTTATTTATTTTTTTTTCCTTCTCATTTCGCAGGCAAAGATACTGCCCCAGTCTGCAGACACGCCACTGTGCACGCTCCACACAAGACCCAGACAGCCTTCACCATTAAAGAGAGGACGGCAAACAAACGCACTGGTGCAACAATCATCCTCATAAGTGTTATTATGATGACTGATGGCCGCGCACTCCTCCTCCTCCTCCTCCACAGCGGCCAAGCGCCGCACGCTCTCCTCCGCCGGTCTGTTCGATTTTATTTTTGTTTTTTTTTGTTTGTGCGTTTGATCCACACGTGTCCGTATGGTCATGCGACGTGTGTGATCTGATGCTGCTGGTGTTTACAGCTCGTTACAGCCAACATTTGCCGCTTGGCCGGTTCCCCTGGCAACGCTCGCAGCGCCGAGCCGCACCTGTACAGCGCTGCGGCTGCCACCATATGGTCCACACACACACACACACACACACACACACAGAGGCAGCCTACTGACACTGACCGACACGCCGAGGTGACGGGGGGGGGGAGGGTGCATTTCACGGGAACCTTTAAAGAACGTGAGAGAAATTAGGGGGATTGATCTGAAGTGAGAGCAGTTTAGCAGAGACTCTCCAGGGATAAGGGAGGGGGGGGGGGGGGTGTTACATAATTGAAGGGGGAGTGAGGTGAGGGTTAAGGTCAGGTTAAGGTTACAGGTCTGATCAGCGGGCTGAGTGTCCATCAGATAGCAGAGGGAAAGAGAGGGGGGGTGGGGGTAGAGAGCAGTGTGTGTTGGTGTGAATGTGTGAGTGCGTGTGTGTGTGTGTGTGTGTGTGGGGGGGGGGGGTTCAGACGGGTGATTAGTGCTGGATTGATAACGTTTCTATATCGAGACGCAGAGGATCGCTCTTTCTCACATCCTTGCACCTCAACGCCAGCTCTCCATCAAAGGCACGTGTCCTCACACACACACACACACACACACGTGTCGCCCTCCCAGCTCCGCTCTACCACACGCGCATGCACGCTTTAGCAGGGGGGGACACGGTAATGGCTGACCCCTACATGTTCGGTCTGGATGCAGCAACAGGGTGGCCAACCTGTTCCCCTCTCACTGCACGCTGCACACTCTGCACGGCCTCGGCCGCTCGTTCCCACTTTATGCACTATGTGTTCTCACTCGCTTGACAACCCCCCCCCCCTCCCCCCCCCCCTCCCCCAGCCCCCCCAAAACACACTCTGCAGTGAGGGTCCCAGTCCTCTGTAATTCCAACAACAGCGGCTCTCGCTCAGTGCTTTTGCATTGCGTCGCTCCTTCCTCTCTCTCTCTCTCTCTCTCTCTCTCTCTCTCTCTCTCTCTCTCTCCCCCTCCCCTGCTGCCTCCCTCCCTCCCTCCCTCCCTCCCTGCCTCTCTCTCTCTATTAAATTTCCAGTCACACAACAGTGCAGTGGATATCCCTCCCTCTCTCCAACTCTCGCACACACTCTCCACCACCACATCCCTCCCTCCTTCTCCCTCCTTCTCCTTCTCCCCCCCCTCCTCCTCCTCCTCCTCTCACACACACATACCTCAGTGGTCTGTGGAGGTGTTGTCGTCGTCCTGGATCTCTCCCTATCGCTCGCTCTCGATATTGACGGTTCTCTCCCTCCTTTACTTTGAACCTCTCAATCTCGCTCACTCTTGATACAGGGCTGCTCCCCCCCTCCAGTTGTCACACACACACACACACACACACACACACACACCCCTCCCCACCCATTGCCTCATTATTTAAAAGAGCCCCCTCACATTTCCTCCTCTTCCTCCCCCATCCCGCTCTGTTTGTATCTCTGTACCGCAGTGTCTGCTCAGGCTATATGGTGTGGAGTATAACCCCCCTCCTCCTCCTCCTCCTCCTCCTCCCCCCCCTCCCTGTGGTGGGTGTGCAGGGCTCGCTCCATCAGGCCAGCCTTTAACTGACTGATTGAGTGGACACCACAGGCCGGTGGATGAATAAAGATGGGAGCCACTGTGAGGATTAATGCGCCTCATATGAAGACAGAACGCGTGCCGTCACAGCGCGGGCCCCCGCTCCTCCCGGGCCCCGCCACGTGTGGCCGTGCGCAGGCGCTCTCCGTGCCTCCCCGGGGTTAGGTCCAGGTCCAGGTCCCGGGGGGCCTCGGCGGAGGTTGACGCGCCGGGGTGACACCTCTGCCACCTTCCTCCTCCTCCTCCCCCGCCATCTCCAGACCGAACCCCTCCGCAGCCTCCCGAGGCCCCCAGCTGGGCCCTGATCCGCATCTGATGGCGAAGCAGCACGCGATCCGGCCCCTGCGTGGAACCAAACTGAACATCCAAGCTCGGGTGGTACACACTCCTCATCACAACACACCCTGAGGCCTCTCCCGCTCCTCCCGGCGGGGCCCGTAAAGTCCATTAGGCTGAGCAGCGCTCCTGCATGATCTGCCTCTGTGGCCCGTGGCGTCCCCTGACCGGGCCCTGACCGGGCCCTCACGCCGGTCCACTGCCTCCGTCCGCGGGACAGACGCCGGGGACAGACCGCGCGTGTCTCTTGAGGCCGGTGCTGCTCTGACTGAAGCTCAGGTGCGAGGATGTGTTCAGGTGCAGTGGGTGAAAGGTGAAGTGCACTTCGTGTGCAATAATTACGTTTTTTAATGCAAATGTCATAAATCGATATGAGGCATATTAAAAGAAATTGCCACACTAAGAAGCTTTATGTTGATCTGTTTAATGCGCCCCAGCAGTTATTTCAGTTAACGGTTTTCATCTGCGTCCTAACTGCGTATTTTATAGTAATACATAAAGTGTACATTGTGGACTGTTGATTTTTGGCAGTTAGAAAGCAAGAGAAATTTAATAATTTAATGTGGGAAAAAAAATAATAATTTAAATTGAAAATTTGCAAACTTTGCGTTCAGTGTTCAAGTGGATTTATTTGTTAACGTTTTCCAGCTGTTAGCAGTGCCATCACCCCCCAGATGTGAACAGATAGTTAAGGCAGTAGAATGAGTGGTGCTGCACTGCATTTTGGTTGTGGGGTAAATTTGGTCACCATAGATGATTGAGTCTCATGCATTTGCCATTAATATTTCAGTCGTACAATGCAGATGCAGAGAAACTCAGATTTGGTAGAGAGCAGACTGGTTTCAACCTTGTTTTTATTGGGAACTAAACAGAGTTCCACCAATCAGACCTTATACTGACGGTGTTAAATGGTGTTAATTCACGCCTCATGTGATCCGTGCAATGTTGTTTCAGTATTGATATGTTCCGTTTTTTGACTTATTTAATGCACTCCACCACATGAATTTCCTCCTCAGGATACAACAGTTTGCGATGATCTTATGAGAGAATGATGACTGATTATAAGAAATCTCTGGTTATTTCAAATGTGTGAGATTTTAAGACATAACAAAAATTCATCTTTAAATTTGCCAATTGCAAAATTGATTTTGGGGAAAAGTTGAAGAATTCAATGAAGTACAATGTACTTTAGTGAGTCTTTAAACATTTAGTGCACACTTGAGTTTACATAGTGAGTTTTTAAATATTTAAGTTTTATCTGTTACTTCAATGGAAAAAGTTTAGTTTTTTTTAGGTTTTGTTTGAGTCATTTGTTTTGCGACCCAGAATGATGAAAATGTAAACCTTAACTTATATACTGTAGTTCTCAGAAAAGGCATCATTGCAGGTCAACAGCTTTTTTTCACTCTTAGCAGGCAATGATGCTCCTCTGCTTCAGGTCCTAACAATAATTCAGAAATAAAGGTCTGGTATTTGTGAGAGAACACGTAATCTTGGCAAAGCCCGCTTACCCATAGAGAAAATGCTACGGGTGTACAAGGCCCAGATGGCTTTGATGGCCCAGCACTGCATTCCCATATTCCCACAGCAACCCCTACACGACACCTCAGGAGAGATCATCTCCATGTCCACAAGGAACATGTAGACAGCTGCCCCCACAATGGAGGCTTTGACCACTGTAGGCTTTGGAACGCACACGAGAAGAGAGGCCCTCCTGAACAGGGACTTCAGCCAGACATTCCCACTTCACCCTCACTACACATTTGGGTTTACCTGGTCTGTCAATCAGACCTGATCCAGCTCACCACCAGGAGGAGGCCTGCCCCCGCGAGTGCTCAAGGTTCATCAGCAAAACTGTGGAGTCTTCACGTTGCACCCTGTCCAGGATCCCATTCACAGACTCAAAGAAGGCAAGAACGACGGAGGTCATATTGAGGCGACCTTCTCATTATTCACATAAAACTTAAAACACAGCCGCCCTCAGCCAGAGGCTTGGGTGTATTCCCACACTTCACTGGCAGCTGCACCTCCGTGTCTGAGGTCATGGTACACTCCCAGAAAATGGTGTACTGGGAGCAAGTGGCAGCACAAACTGAGGGAGTTCATATTGAACTCTGTATTTGAATAAATTAAGGATTTTGTACTGTTTTCTTCTTTATTATGCAAAATATAAAGCAGCAAGAACCTTAAAAACCTAACTGGATCATGGTGCTTTAATAGAACCACTGGTCACATTTGTAAAGCGTCAAAAGATGTATGGTTGCTAAGTTACCGTGTATGAACAAAATGTGGACATATTGTACACACCTACAGTATCTCCATGATGACATAGTAACACCATGTGCCAGGGTGGGGAAATATAATGGAGCCAACTGGAAACTGAATTTTCCTTGAAGAGTGTCATAAAAACCGCATCAAATTGATTGAGGTGAGGGTGTTTATATGTTTTTATTAGGTGTTGACTTAAAAAAAATATATTATTGTGAATGTTTGCCAAACGACCATCATGATTGGAGCTCAGTTTAGTCACAATTTTATTTACCGCTACAGTTCATCATATGGACCTGTGAACATTTCTGCTGTTAATAAAAAAGATACTGAAAAACTTATGAGCTCAGACAGGCGCTAATAGAGTGAGATAGAGGCAGATAGATGGAGATGGAGAGAGAGTGAGCGAGAGAGAGGAAGATAAAGTGAAGCTAAGCCGGGCTCCGAGGGCCGGCCAGTGATTAAGGGATGGGAAGGATGAACACCAGCCACTGAGGGACTAGTGTCTATCTGTGTGAGTCCATGTGAAAGCGGGGCTGAGGAAAAGCTCAGAAACAAGAACCCACTGTCACGGTATCTTAGCAACCGTCTCTGTCTCCCAGGTGACAGGGACTGACATCACTTCCTGTTGGTGAGTGTGTGTATATGTGTGTACACAGTGTCCAAGCGGGGGGGGGGGGGGGGACCCCAAAACAAAGACAACAGAAAAACAAAACAACCCCTGCACAAACTGATGCGTGAATGTTTCATGAACGTGTGAGGTTGAGCAAAGTTCACGTGGGTGTTCCCTCTCATGCACGGCTCTGCAGCTTCAGCAACCGTGTCACTGTCAGGTCCACGACAGGATAGCGTTTGATGGTGTGCAGGGTTTAATCTGCATGCATCGTATGTGCATGGGAGAGCAATGCAGGCTGTCGGCATATATGTGGTCTGTGCTGTGTGCGCATGCGGTCAGCCTGATTGTAAGTTATGCCAAGGGAAACATGGCCAACTGATGCCATCTGGTAGGACTACTTGGCACAAGGGGACTCTCTATGGTTCCACGACATATTGGAGTAGTTAAAATTAACACTGTGACACTATTTGGCAGAAAAAGACACTGAACTATCTATTACTGTGTCTATTTCAGTCTCTCTCACCTTCAGGGCCCAAGCTACATTCACACAATGGGAGGCAGGACTCACAAAAACAAATTCATCATGTGCATGCATCAACAGCAAAACCTCGCCACAACGATAAACAACTTCTTCATTCATCAAGGCTCCTTAATTTTAACTTTTTGTTTTATTTTATCCTCACAACTTTATCAATAATTAAAAAAAAAAAGAAATATAACAGACAAACGTAAAATCTTGGTTAAAAAGGAAAACACTATTTCATGATAAAATGTCAAACAGAGAAAAAGTAGAGCTTCCAGAAACGTAACATAATTGACTGTTTCCACTGGTTTGTCTTCATACAGTGTGTAGCGTGAAGGATTAGCGTGCTGTCGGTTTGACCATGTACATGAAAAACTAATGCTTGCATTGTCTGCCCCTAATTAACTTCAGCTGCTCAGTCCCATTACAAGAAAAAAAGAAGAAACTACTCATGATTCGTTCCTTAATTATGTTGAACATTTGTGGAAAAAAATCAACAGAACGGGAGTATGCGTCCAAACTAGCAAATTGTTGCCAAGATTCAACTAAAAACCCCGTTCCTGAGTCCATGATGCTCGATCACATAAGGATGTGTGCTCGATCACATAAGGATCGAATCCATGAGGATTTCATCCTCCATGACATTGGAGACCTGGGGCATCCCGGGCTGAGGTACAGCTCCTCTCTGACCTGACATCAGCATCTGACCTGCACACAGGTTTGGGACGTGATGGACGGGGGTTGAGAGAGAGGAAGAGAGATTCAGAGAATTTATACTGATGTAAAAAGTCAGACTTCAAAGCAGGATATTGAAAAGTAATACATACTAGTACTATAAATATGTTCTCCTTTTTTGTAACTTTCTATAGAGTGTTTTTAGGTGTTAATTAAACATACCGTAAGTGCAATGAGTTCTGGAGTTTACATGACATTTTGCCCCTACATCTGTATACATTATTTATATTACTACACACCGTTTACCAAATCATACCATACTTTTTCCAAGCATGTTTTTTTACCCCAACTCCAACGCAGCCATCTGTTTCCATTAATTTTGTTAGGAAGGTCAACTTAGAGGCACTTGAAATTCAATTGACTTTGAAAAACACTGTTTACTACTTTACTGTCGTGAACAGTGATTTGAAATGTGTACGTCGTGCACTAATGTACTGCCTCAAAGCTCAGACATCCGGGATGTCTGAGTCATCTATGAAACTAATGTACTCCTGTACTATTTTGAGTAAAATAGATGAGTAAAACATAGACCCGGATAAGGTTGATGTGGCTGTTTCTTTCTTTGAAGAAATTAGTTAGAAAAAATAATAAATAAATAAATGCAAATGAACTTTGTGCATTACAGTTGAATGATGCCACTGGTAGTGTTTGGGCGGGGGAGAACTACAAAGCGGCTGTTTTTTTTGTTGCAGAGAGCAAGGTGAAAAATAATTAAATAGTATTTAGAAATGTATTTATTTATTTATTTATTTTAAATGGGAGAAGCAAATGCAGTGTGAATCACCTGTCCAAACACAAAGAGCAACCAATGACTGACAAGGAGTCTGGGAAAACCAATCTGCACTCCCACTGGTTGTAACTCATCTTCAGTGCACCTTGTGTTTGTCTGAATGGGACCAGTCTGGCTACCAAAAGGATATTAATCTTTTAGCAATGGAAATCTTAAAAGCTGGAGCTTCGAATCAATATATAAATGTTCCAGAAGTTCTGCAAACTTTTTCAAAATCAATGTGCACAAAAATAAAGTAAGTTTGACAAATATAAATTTGGGCAGCATGCACAGTGGGATGGAATATCTAACTCAAGCAAGTCTCTGCTATTTGATTTTTTTTTTTCTTTAGATACAGATGGCTGCATGTAAAATTGGAAAAAACACATTTAAAATTTGAGACAAACAAACAAAAAGTACTGTATGCTTAAAGTAGTCTGTAGTAATGTAAAGCTGGCATGCAGTGTAGTAAATGGGATAAAAAGAGCTTCAACTAGAACTGCTCTTTAAGGTCTTTTTATATTTACCTAAGGATGCCTGATGCTTCTGCTATGTTGAATCAAAAAAGTACTAATCACCTATCACTTTTCTAGCAACTTGAGTTTTGGAAGTTGTTTTTATATCCTTTTAGACATCAACCTTATTACGTTTCAGTGAGTACATTTCCAGACCTATATTCTAAAATTTCACGTCTACTTGAGTTACAGGTTTCTGAACTCCTTCCACCTCCATGGTGAGTGCTTGCTGACCTGCCAAGGGCTGCCTCCACTGGCCCTGCATTTGAGCCCCCCCTCCTGGTGTCGGATGGACCAACTGCTGCCCTAAACCCTGGTGAGACATCATGCCTGCCATGTGAGACACGGTACCCTGCTGCGAAGACACAGAGACAGAAGAGCAACATTAACCTCTACAGAAACTCCAGAAGAGCTGTCACGGTGAGGTGATCATCTATGAGACATTCACTACAGGGCCATTCACTCAGCCATTTGTTGCACTCTTACTGGCTGCTGTTGGCTGAGGAGAAGACTGCGAAGCTGGGGATTGGCTCCCGGGTTTGAGAGGCGGAGTATGGGGCCCTGGGGCGGGGCTTGTGCGACCTGGTTGGGTGGAGCGCCGCTGACCGGCTGCTGTTGGTTAGCTGGTCCGGCTGCTCTCATTGTCATCTGAAGGAAAGTTTAAGATGTCTCACACTGCATTCGCTTCATATAAGAAAACCAATTCAAAAAAGTAAAATACCCCATAAGATGCCAAGATTGAAAATTCCTGTAAATTTTGATTAATCATGATCAACTTTATCACACTTATGGTAACTAATGGGTTATCACAAGATGACTTTCATGTTGAAAACATTTCCAGGCCAGGTCTGTCCTGTTGGTTTTGTGGCCGTCACCTCATGCTCAATGCAGAAAGTTCCTATTCAATGAAGCCTACAAACTTATGCATGCATTTATCAGTGGAATATGCTTTTCTTCAGTGACATGCTGCAAGAAGAGCATTCAACGGGGACTGGTAAAGCCACACATGCTGATAAGAAATTAGCTGTCCATGACAGTGACAGTGTGTCTGTGTTTAAGTGTGTGTTTTTGTAAACGTTGAAAGTAAAAATATTTCTAAGATGAAAATAAACAGGTCCACAAGTTCCACAAAGACTGGAATTGACTAACATCACTTAAAAAAAAATAACAAAAGAAGCATTGTATTCCTTATTTATAGGCAACATAAAACAAGGACATTGTGTTGGAAAATGTACATTGCACTGATGCGTGTGTGTGCTAATCTATGTAGTTTGATGAAACTAGTCATTTGCACAGTGGAAAAAGATAAAACCTACAACTGAATGATGATACAATACTTTAAAGCCCTTCAAATTTCAGTGAAGTACCTGTGGACACCCTGAACATATGTTGCTTGTATATTAAGAGGCTACTGCAGATCTCACCATGTTGTTCTGCCTCTGCTGCTCCTCCATCATAGAGACCTGACTAACAGGGGGCATGCCCACCACCACAGACTGGACACAGGACAGATCAGAGAGAAGGAGGAGCGGGGAGAACGGTGGAAGTGTGGGAAAAAAAACAGAAGGACAGTGGAGGAAAGGGTTACCAATAAGGCATGCAGAAATCAGCAGGCACCAGGGCGGTAAAGGTGTCAACAACAGGCAGCGTGAGAGCAAAACTGGTGTGGAAACAGGTAGACATGCCAGCACAGAGTGGGTTCATTTACCTGCTGCTGGACGTTGCCGTGGGACACGGGAATGGGGCCAGGAGGCCTGTTGAGGAAGTTTGGGTTGGGGGCGACCTGACCAGGCTGCATTGGACCCCCTGCACCGCCCAACTGCGGCCCAGAAACAGAGAGAGAGTGAAACAGCAGTAAACATATTCTTCTAACACTGTCTTACGGAATGTTTTATCACCTTTTTTTAACGCCTCAGTATGCACTCTTCTCAACACTGCACTGCTTCACCTCTATACTCATTAACGCCTTCAAGTTTCCAGTATGTGTACTTTGTTTTTTCCCTCTTGTTTTCTTGTGTTTAGGTTAAGAACAGATCTGTAAAGTAATTTAAAAATTAGATAAAATAAATGAGGCATTGTTCAAACAGAAGCCTGAACAAGCTCTGCAGCTGTTTTAGACAGACTTGGAAAAAATGAACCTAAAAAGTAATCTTTCAAAAATTTAAACCCATTTTAAAAAGCAGAACCAACAACCTTCTGACCAACCCGCTTGTCCAAATGAACGAATACATCTCACAAAGTCCAATATTTGGATATTTCTGAATTGTCATAATGTATATTTTCAGACAACATATTTTCCGCATGTAATGGATGTTTACTGTGTTAACAATCTTGTAGGCTGAAACCAAATATTCACTTTCTTTGTTCATGAGTGTGCAGATGGAAAGAAAACGCAAACATGGATACGATGATACACCAGTGAAGATTTAACTTCAAGCACCACCTGCTGAGGTGTTTGCTATTTTGGATTTCACGGTTTACAATAAACCAAAGCTTGATGACTAAAGCCGTTAGCAAAGTCTGGAGTGAAGAAAGTCATATACAATATCCATCCTGTGTTTAAATGCCAGGAAAAAAAATGAAAGGAAGCAACATGTTGCCGTTGCTGCCGGCAGATTCTGAAAACGCACCTGTAAGGTAGGTTCAGATTATTCCAAAATATATTCTCTTATTTTTTCTCTAACACTTAAAACTCGGAAGATACACAGACTCTATTTCACATTTTATTTTCACAGTCCTGTTCTTAAACCGGCAGCAGTGCACATGCTCTGCAGGTGGCTTGTGTGTTTTTTACACTGAGGGAGAGACAAAGAGGCATGAAGGGTCTTTCATCCCTCCTCTAAGCACAAATTATTAACTACAGAGTCAGAAAAAAAAAAAGTGCAGTGGAAAAGCACCTTCACCAATCCATCTTGCTCAATCTGAAGAAAACACCCTGGGATTGCGCTAATGCGTCGTGTGTTTCCTGACTAACAATAACGGCGCAGCACACAGCTTTAAGTCTTTTGAGGGAACTAACAAAACAGCAACCTCTTTCTCTCCTCTCTTGTCTATGATTTATGTCCTGTCTTTAACCCAGTAACCTGTAAAATCCCGGATCACGATTTAGGGCCTGCATACTTACAAAATATTCTTGCTGTAAACAGAACAAACTGCAATCTCGTTCCCGAAGAATGCCACTCCAGGGCTTTGCACAGAGAAACCTTAACTACTGGTCCAAATTGAAATTTTAATTACGTTAAGATTGCTGTAGCGCTTCCCTATTAGCAATGCAGCACTGAATATGTGATGATACACAAGAGGCAGTGAAAAAAAAATCTTCATTACAATTTCATGTCTTCTGCCTTCTCTAAATGCTCTGATGCTCATACACACACAACTTCAAGTTACATATAGGGCTGGCGCGCTTTTGCGAAGACATAAAATTAGCAGGGTGAGTAAACAAGCGCTATCACCGCTGATGAGAGCAGACTGCGAGGAGAAATGCAATCTAACTCATGTAAACCCGACAACAGGCTTCACTTTTAAATGGAGACATGCTGCTTTCTGTGTGACTGGATGCTGCATTGTTCCAGAGCTACGCAGCACCCCCCCCCCCCCCCCATTGGATGCTATATGCTGGAGTGGAGCTCTGTGATGGAAAAGACAGCTAATTCAGAGGACACATTTTAAACCACCCTGTCTGCAGGGATGAAGATGAGCAGAGGGGGAAAGTGAAATTTCCATGTCATGTGGACATGGCAGCAGCGTTTGTAACCTGTAATGATCTTTGTGACAAGACTGGTTGGAAGGAGGGGCCTTGTCTCTAGATTTTTCATTGTGCTGTCCCTAAAGGTTGGCACACACCACTGCCACTCCGTCGCTTCTCCTGCAACGTGTCTCATGTAATGTTAACATTGCGGCTGCCTGAACTGAAAAATTCATATCTACTGGAGTTGTGCTTTGTTTAAAGCTTAATGCCACAACTTTCCACATTTTACTACAGTAAAGATGACCGAGCAACTAGTGTGAATATTTTGTTTTTCTGACGTTGCTGGAATACAGTGAAACTGACCAGGTAAGATGTTTTAACTGCTGGGATGATACTGCATGGGTAATGTAAAACAAGACAGGTATAATAGGGCTTGGACTGCAACTTACAATTATTTTCATTATTGATAAATCTAATAATTATTTGTTTTTGATTATTTTTGGTTTATAAATGTAAGAAAATTGTACCTCACAGCTTCCTAAAGCCTAAAGTGACATATTCAGATTGCGTGTTTTTTCTGAAGTTATTCAGTGTACTATCATATAGGACTAAAGAAACCACCAACGTTCACATTTTGGGGATTTTTGCTTAAAAATTACTTATTATTTATACTTTTTTTTTTTTTTTTAGCCATATACTGAGAGTAAGAGGTGCTTTTAATTTTAGAAACACCTTTGACTATAATACAGTCCAGTACAACGCCATTACTGACTATAACCTCCATGCTCATTTAAGGAACACCTCTATGACAGTGTGAACCAAAAGTGACAGGCATCATAAAAATGTAGACTTATGGCAGAACAGTTGTATTGGATTGCATTAGACTGTACAGGTGTACCTAATAATGTATACATTGAGTGCAAAAAGAAAAGCTTAAAAGCCTTCAAGCTCTAAATGCATGTTAACACAATATATTTACCGTAAACAATAACCTAACAGAGTACACAATGCACAGTGTTGAGGAGACAATTTTCTAGCTGCTGCAACAAATTCATCATAAAAAAGGTGCATATGTATTGCACCTATTTGTATTTCCCTCGCTCAAGCTGAGATGATGAGGTGGGAGTGCAACAGTCTGCTAATGTTGCAGCAGGAATTGAGCTAATGCTATCCCCCATTAGCCTCTACCAGAGTGAGAGACGTTAGAGGCTGCTGTGAAGACACAGGGCTCGCTAAATGAAATGTCAATAACAATGCACCTTAATGCCGTAAACAATGCACCTCAATTCCCGGGTGCTCCTCGATAATGCTTTCTCATTATCACCTGCTTTTGGTCTCCCCGCTCCACACTGAAACCTTCCTCTCTTCCCACCAGCTCCACTCCCCACCCCCCAACCCCCCCCGTCACCACTCACCGCTCTGTGCTGCTGGACCTGCTTGTGGTTGGTGATGACTTGCCGAATGCCGTTGACGAAGCCGCTCTGGTCGTTGGGGATGAGACCCATGAATATTCTCTTCTTGGATGAGTAGAGCAGCATCAGCACCCGCACTTCACAGGGCGACGTGGTGTGGGGGAAGTGGACGCAGCCGGCCTGCAGGGAGGGTCACATGGAAGATTAAGACCTTGACAAGGGACCCCTGTCGTAATCATGGGACGGGCTTGGGCTCTGGGACACAACCTACTGCTCTGCCCAATCAAATATATTGGTTTTATAAATTGAATGTAAATGGTATTAACTTAAATCATGCTGTGCTTTCCCTGGGCCTTAAATCAAATTCAGGCAAAGAGGCAGAGCTCAGCTGGACTGAATACTATTAAAGGGAAACTTTTCAACCAGCTTTGAATCGTTACAATGTCGGCAGTATATGCAAATGAACAATGTTTGCCTTTCCTCCATGTTTCCTGCACTGCCGGTGTTACCCGGATTTGCCAGCAAAACTCCGCGAGGAGTGAAAGAGGACGTGAAATGGCAGACTTTTGCTGGCAAATGAGCGGGGAGCTCTGGGTGCCTGCAACATGGAAGAAAGGTAAACATTTGCATATACTACAAACACTGTAATGGCAAAGTTTAATGCCTCTGCTATTCCTCAGTGCTATTACCTGATTAATGCACCACACTGACAAACCCTCTATCCTTATGCTAGCCTTTTGGAACTTAATCAAAACTAAACAATTCAAGTTTTCTGTCTGAACTGATGGCATGTTTAAATTCATTTTATATAGCTTGAAAGTGACTTAATGTATGGCCTGGAACCCCCTCTAGAGTCTTTACCACAACACTGCAGCACAGCTTCATGCTCAGTCCAACTACTGGGCAGAGGTGGGACCTGCACTCAGTTACCACTCGTGGAAAATGTGCTGAGGTATACTGAATGATGGATAAGATTGGGGACATGGAGTGAACACACATTTCAGGTTCAGGGAAAGGTAGAGGGCTTGAAAACTTACAAAACCATTGGCCATAATGCGGTACAGGCCCTTCAGTGACTCCATGTCTTTGTTGGTGAAGAGAAATTGAACCATTCGAGAGTTTCTGAAGAGGTGACCTAAGGTTGTCTACAGAAAGAAAGGGCAAAACAGGACTTAGTTATGCATCATTCAACACTTTTACACAATTAAACAAAAGCCAAAAGATGGTCTTACCAGTAGCTGCTGTGGAATCAGTTGCATTATGAGCTTCTGTGGCCACTGGTCTGTGTTTCTGTTCAGAGACAAAATGGCAGCGTTAAACTGTGAGCACTAAACAACCCACCCTTTACCACGGATAAAGTCCATAGTGTTTCCTTTACTACTCACAGATTTTCCCCTTGGTTAACATGCACTTGACATGGCAAAGAACGCGTCAGTTTGGTGGTTGAATCCATGGAAGATGCTTTAGGCTTCTGTAGGAATTCATGCAGAGAGAATGGAGCGGCACAAAAACAAGAGAAGAGTTTGAAAGTGAGCCTGCAGAACACCTGGAGGACCAGATGGGAAATGTTACTTTGCAGGTATCCTGTCGGATTTTAGGATCTTTAAAATACCTATGACCAAACCGGAATAAAAAAACCAAAGCTGTCAGAACACTATACTTTCAATTAACAAGGTAATCAAAGCTCTAAAACTTTACACAAGTGGGACAATACAATAAAAACTGTAAATGAAACAAAAATCCAGATTAAATTATGTTTATGATGGCATGAAAAATATGTTTTACTGAGCTTGTTCTGCATTAAAGGTTCCCTGTGGAGTTTTAGTCCTCTTGTCGCGCTTTTTCTTTGAGCTATTTTTCTTTGAGTGGGTCCCTGTGTTTTTTTGTCTCATGCATGCGCACAAGAAAGCACATGCACGGGTTCAAATTCCTGCCGATGGTTTCTATTGCACTGTTCCACTGATCTACAGGTGGCAGTAACATGCCAAGATATGCTGCAGAGCGGCAGCAAAGGCGAATAACACTGAATGTAAACATAACTTTTGTTTGTTTACAAGAAAACTCCACAGGGCCCATTTAAGTTTAAAGTGCACACGTGGCTCACGGCACCCAGACACTGTGTGGAGAAAAAAAAACACTACTGCTTCCAACACATTTAAATACCTTTAGATAATTCCATATTTTTAAGTGTAAAAGCAGACTGGATGCTGTGTTCTAACTGCCTTACGAACGCCAACAGTACCTGAGAAAGCATATGCAAAACCTTATGTTTACTCTTTTACAAATTAAAAAAGGGAAAGGGAATTTTTCTACTTTGTCTATATGTGTTTTTCAAATCTGGAAAAAGGTAATAACTGCTGAGACGGACCC
This sequence comes from Lateolabrax maculatus, assembly GCA_031216445.1. NCBI lineage: Eukaryota > Metazoa > Chordata > Actinopteri > Acropomatiformes > Lateolabracidae > Lateolabrax > Lateolabrax maculatus. Next base: position 7,157,176 of record CM062216.1, read on the forward strand.
TGATTTTTGGGGTGCATAGGTTGCTGTGTTCACATTCTCACAAGGCTTTCACACCAAACACACAAGTTTGACATTGCGCAGATAAGGCCCATTATTTCTAATGGAAATGCTTGTGTGTCCAGTAGGCTGACAGGAGGTGGAAGTTATTGTACTAAGGATTGACGGAAAAGTTAATTTTGTACATATCTGGATTCCCGGAGTTATCTACTGGAACTCTACTCTCCGGGTAAAAAATTGTATAAAATAATATAAAGTCAAACAGAGGAAAGGGATACCAAGTTAGATAACGATATTATTGTGATTGTTTACATTATGATGTGGCCCACAACCTCCTAGTTAGCTGTTTTGTAGGATTATGTGCTGCTCTTTATTCAGCACACTACCTTGGAAACTGACGTTTGTATTAACCAAAGCATGTAATACATGAGTATTACATGGATATCAAGGTGCTGCTAAAGACTGGTGACACTGGAATGGCACCTATGCTATTTGTGGATAATGTTGTCCTTTTAGGTGAGCTGAAGCTCAGCTAAGGATGCCTCCCAACTGTCTCTTTCTGGAGGTGCTCTTAATGAACAACTGCTAGAGACATCAGGAAAGACCAAGGGGATGCTGGGGGATTAAATCCACCAGCTGTCCTTAGAGCAGTCGGAGAATATTGCTGAGGGAAAAGGACACGAGGGCTGCCCTTCTCACCTTTTTGCCACTGTGACCCCAATCAGGACAAGCAATTAAAACATGGACAGATGGATGGACTTTTAAAGACCTGCAGATAACATGTTCCTTATATAAATGAAAAGAATGGAAGAAAAGAAAAAAAAAGAACAATTTTCTAAGCGCATCAATACAGCAGTCCCACCGGGGGAACCGCCAGCACTCTTCATCTTCAGGGCATCAATACAGGATCAATGATCAATCAATCACACATTAGTCAGGCCTACTGTAGTCCCTGTGCTGTCCAGTCACAGATGTATTGTGCTGCAGACAAATGGGTTATTTATTTCCAGGGCTTGCAAAAGCAGGAATTAAAAGGGAACCTGAGATGTGGACAGTAACAAAACAATCCTATTCCAACACATATACATTAAATTAGGGGCGAATTAAAAAAAAAATAAGTAAAACCATTCTGGAGAGTTACACCACATTTAAGACAACCAAAGCTTTCAGGAATTAACCGATTGAAATTCAGCCAAAACATAACAAACCGTATTGACAACACTGTACTCCGAGTCCAAGTGTGTTGGTATTCCCTTGTGAGAGTTTCTATCAACAACTATTTCTTCAAATGAGTTTTAGAGTCTGTAGTGCAATTCTCCACAACATTGCAGATTACTCCTGAGGAGAATCACTTACAGAGTTGAAAACCTAATGAGTAAACTGGAGGCGGAAATGGCAGATTAAGAGCAATGTTTCATGCTCCTAATCTGTCCGCTCAGGTTGTTTGCAGCTGCACATGCTCACTGGCAAGATTTAGAGTTTCCTGCTCTACCCCCTCTTATTCTTGTCCATTTAACTGGCTTAGATAATTTTGACAAACAGAAGAGGGAGGATGAGACTGCAGTCGATAGAGGCGATTGATCCGAGTCTGTCGACCAAACACAAACACTTGAAGGCCTCATGAGTGTCGCATAAAAGCTATTAACATCCATTTTCCTGGCTCAGCACTGCAACTGTAAAGTAAATCGATTTGACCTTGAGCTAAACCAATAGTAGTAGGACTGTAAAATGATGTGCAATTAATCATCCTGTACAATAAGCAATGACAGGTGGTTATTAAGACTTACCACAGTGATAGGTCCTAGATACTTGTGATGATCACAACTCCAATTATCAGGTCCTGCTGGTTTTTATTCCAGCCGTCTTATACAGACTCATTTACAGCGGCGATATCAGACTGGCAAAGTTAACGAAACTACAGTTCGACATTTTGGAAAATGCACTTATTCTCTCTCTTGCAGAGAGTTATATACAGTAAGTAGAATTATAGCAATTTCAGATCTGTTTGGTAAATATAAACCTGGAACCAGTGGCCGGTCAGGTTGGCTTAGCATGTAGACTGGAAAAAGGGGGAAACAGCTAGATTGGCTCTGTCCGAAGGTAACAAATCCAGCTACCACCACCCTAAAGCTCACTAATTAAAATGTCATATCTTGTTCTTGAAGTCATGTCATCACTGGGAGGTTGCCAGGCAACCAGCACAGACTCATGGAAGTTACAGAGCTTGGCCAAGAAAACCGCCTGCACAGACCTCCCCATAGCCAAAACCTTTTTACAACTTTAAAAAAAAAAAAAAAAAGCCTCTGTAAGTTACTCTCCGCAAGAAAGCAAATAGGTGCATTTCCAAGAATGTTGAACTATTCCTTTACTGAATTTTCTGCCGGGAAACTAGAAGACTTAAACTTTTACCTCAGCCAGAATGCTGAGTTTTAATCCGAAATGTTGCTTTATACATTTTAGGGGTAAAAAAAGATGCAAGGATCGATCTTAACAACACTCTTCTCAGGGCACCAACCACTCTGCATCAATTCAAAATCAGTCCTTTTATTGAGCGTTACCTCTTGCCACTCCAGAACTCCGGTCCATGCTACTATCTTATTGGCTACACCTTGCTGCTGTCCAATTGGATTTGCATTGCCTGGAGCTCCAGACACACCAGACTGTAAAGAAAATAGAACAGGTGGTTACATGAAGTTGGGAAATATAAGCGTTGTCAAGATTGTCAAAAGATTCACAAGTACGTTGTACTTGTAGAGAGATGAATTAATTAATGAATTGGGAAAGAAAAAACAACACTGTACTCACAATGATTTTCTAGGGAAAAAGGGGACATCGTCTGGTTTTGATCTGATAGTAGTACTAACATTTAAAATTCATTTTGATATTAGACTTCACACAGTGTGTTAGTCTGCAAACTCAGCTCTAGGCCGCCAGTGGTATGGCATCACAGATTAAAGTCTTGGTTCTGTGATGTCTAACTTGAACAGGGCCACTTACATTTGAAAATATCAATATGATTTAAACATTTATAGTGTTGACAAGGGGGCGAGAATAGCAAATCAAGTCTTCAGCTAAGTGCCGTGAGTTATTTATCTCCACAGGCTGTGATGAACTTACCACAAACATAATGAAATAGAATTCAACATAAAGGTTAAGAGCAAACATTTGACACTAGAGGATCCTGCCCTAATCAGAAGTTCTCCTAACTGTGCCTTATACTGCTTTTATACAATAACCATGTTCAACGTTTGTGGTTGGTGTCCCAGAATTGTGTTAAAATTGACGAACAAATAAATTCTGTCATTAGCAGTAGCTTTGTTCAAAAAAATAACTTGACTACTGCATCTCTCTTTATGTGGGAGTCAGTCAGTCTGCCCTAGCTCGCCTGCAGCTATCATAGTTCAAAATGCAGCAGCGAGACTCCTCACTGGTCCCAAAGAAGAGAGACCACATCTCCCCAGTACTAGCCTCCCTTCACTGGTTCCCAGTGAAATACAGAATTGATTTTAAGATTCTCCTATTTGTTTTATTCTGTATGGACTGGCATCAGCCTACATCTCTGATCTCCTCAGTCCATATTCTATATCCAGACCCCCAGATCCTCTGATCAGTTACTCCTCACTATTACATGTTCCCAGTCAAAATCCAAAGATGGTCGAGCTTTCTCCAACAATAAAATAGTTTTAATTTTGTCTGTTACAGCTATTAATCCATATTATATTTTAATACGTTATGCACTTTCAACACCTGTTGTTTGTAAATGTGCTCTATAAACGAAAGTGACATGATTTTGTCAGTGGTCAGGCAGTGCATTACATTGTTGTCTACACTGTGGCTGGTCAGATAATCGCTCGTCTTTTATTAGAGGGCCGTCGTTAATTGTGTATGTCATACACAATTAATCCAGGCAGTTCAGCTAAAAATGGTGGTGGACATTGGACACCCCTTTGACATTGACAAAAGCTTAGTTGATGGGATAAATGACGCAGTTACCTATACTAGAGCTTGGTAAATAAGTGAAAACCCCTTAAGTGGGATAAAAAAAATTGAAAATTCAGTATGGTGTCAATTGATGTTCCTGGAGGTAAATATTGAGAGCAAAACAAGCAGAATATGTGCAGAAAATTGAATCTAATTTAAATTTACGGGTGAAGAGATGCAAGAAAACCTTAGTTGGGATTTTAAACTGTAACTATAGCACCCCCTTAACACAATTAGTATAATTATGCAAGCGTTGCGAGAGATGACACGGTTCAACAGTAGCTCTTTTCTACTACAGGAACGTAATGGTCAGTAATCCAGAGCTTCCCATAACCTGAATTTATAAGAACCCGTAAGGTTCGCCCTTGTGTTTTCACTGTGTTTTACAGCCTGGAATGTTTTGTATATAGATGACTGAAAAGTTTCCACAGACAGATGGATAACAAGACAGCTGCCTGATATTCTCAATCAGAATTTAACCTGTATATTGAAACACACTTCCTTGCAGTGCTTATCTATACATATGTCCTGCATTATTAAAGGGACACTTCAGCATTTTGCTTGCTCAAGTGTAAGATAAGAAGATCTGTTAAATATGAAGCTACAGTCAGAAGATGGTTAACTGGCAACAGTTGGTTAACAGCTAGCCTGACAAAATCCAAATCCAAAACCCACAAATGAACATGTTATATCTCGTTTGTTTAATCTGTACAGAGTGACTTCCTGGACTACCCGCTGATGTAAGCCCCCTCTAAAACCAAAACTAAAACACCCTATTTCCAGTCTTTGTGCTATGCTAAGTAAATCAGCTGCTGGCCTTATATTTACCTGACAGATATTAGAGTGATATCAATTTTCTCATCTAACTCTTGGCAAGAACGCAAATAAGTGTATTTCCCAAAGTACTATTTCTTTAACTGCTGCATTTGCTATATTGTAAATGAACAATATAGCAACGCACCCCCCTCGCTAACACCTCCTGAGCTGTGTGAAATTTAAGTTCAGTAACCTGCCTCCAAAGTGGTTGGCGTACAGAGGGACCTAAACATGTAACCATTGTTGGGGTTCTGCTTCAGTTAATGCTCATTATGTTCCTGTAGTGGAAAATGTCCACAAGTTTTGTGTCAGTCTCATCAAATGAAAAAAAAAAAAAAAAGAAAAGAAAAAACCCAGATGGTACAGATATTATTAGTTTTATCTTGATTATCATAACTTACCATGTTGGGCTGTCCTGAAGGCACTGTGGGCTGATTCGCCGTGGGCTGCTGCTGAGGCGGTGCCTGCGGCTGCTGATTGGGTACAGGCTGTCCTGGGGGTGGGACTGGCTGCTGACTGGGAGCGACTTGTTGCTGTGGCATCATGGGCTGTGTTGCTGTGGTGACTGTTGATATGCTGGGCTGATTGAGCTTCACCCCAGTGACTGATGGGATGGTTGGCTGACCGGCGAACGGAGGACCTTGATTGACCATTCCTGGGACTGGAGGAGGAAGAGGGAACACAGCAAAAACCAGAACAGATACTATGTTTAAAACCAAATCCATTCTGACTGTACACTTAATTTTGGTACTTACTTGCTACTTTACTAAAGTAAACTCTACTCTACTAAGAACCCCTTATTATTAGGTCACTTGGCGTGAGCGCATCTCTTAAAAACAAAAAAAAATGTAAAACAAAAAAGGAAATCTTTGGATTTCTTTCTCATCTTTGGCAAATTGTTTTCCAGAAAAGGTGACAATAAGCTTCACTGTAATGCACAGACACAGCCACACATACAGTATGCAGACATAGAGACACCACAAGCAAAAGCTCAGCTAACATAAATTGTTCACAAAGGCCCACAGAGTCCACTGGTAACTCACAGCGACTCTTCTGGTTGTTGGCTGCCTCCACGGCCATCTGTGCAGCCACCTGAGCAGCAGTCATGGGGGGCGGATTCTGTCAGCAAGCAGATTAAAGGAAGACAATGCTGGGTTAAACGTTTTAGGGAAGGAACATAAACACCACTGTCTGAATCGGAGCCAAAAGCAGGCGGCAGGAATTAGTCTCCAGGCAGTCTTACGCTGTGTGGCTGCTTGCCCATTACCTGATAAGGATGGGACGTGTTCATGGGTGGTGGGGGCTGCGAAGCTCCACCAAGAGGCTGACTGACAGGCAGCGGCTGAGGCGGGAGGACAGGTTTGAGCGGCCCGGGTCCTCCACCTATGGAAACTGGAGACAGGCAGTGAGACGAGCTTAGAGGTTTTACACAGTTCTGAGATGGAAATGCTCTAACGTGCCACTAGCTCAAAAAATATCTTTATTTACAACTGCCAAATGGTACCGCAAACTATAGAATGACTTCACACAATAAATCCCATCATCTTTTCTCAAGCAGCAATTATCACATGTGAAATTAGTAACTAGTACCAAAGTAACATATTAGTAGGGATACAACTATAGGTAACTGGACAATATTAAGTAAAATAAAACAAGAAACTGATTGGAGCATGGAGGAAAGTTCTGCTGCTGGTAGAAAAAACAAATAATAAAAGCACACTGAAAAGCACAGGCAAAAAAGATGCATGGCAGAAGATAACAACATAAATGCCAGCTTTACTCTTGTAACTTGCAGCCCTGACGAATGCCAAAAAAAAGTGGTATAACATCCTATCAAAAGGGTGTCTGGAGATAAGAAGCTTACAAGAATGCAGCAGCTACAACTGGGACACTGTAAAACTAAACTACCATTCTGCATGTTGTTACAACATATTGCCTATTATGAACAATGCTACAGTGCACAAGCATTCCAAAACTCCTCTTCCTGTCTGAGAAAGTGTATGTTTGTCTCTGTCTCCATAATGTAAGTAAGTTGAGATTTATTTATATTGCAAAGTGCTTCACAATACATTTATGAATTTGCAATTACTGCAGGCATCTGAGATCACAACTGATTACACCGACCCAACCTCAGGCAACCTCTGCAGCTATCTTAAATATAAACATAATTCATTAAGAATTCAGTCAAAAGGAATAAGGTATGTAGCTTCTATTATTAAAGCTACACTGATAGTTTTGGCCACTCGTGGGCAGACGAGCTCCACAACTGGCTGACGGACAAGCTTTGATATAGTATCTCTTAGTTGTTATAGCTAACCTGCTGGCAAATCAGGGACATTTTGATTTAAAGTCTTATTCAGTTATTATTCAATCTTTTCTAACAACTGAATAATGGCCCTGTGAGTGGTAGTTTCATCAGTGCATAGGTTCCGGGTTGTAAAACAGCTATCGATTGCCACCGGTAGGGTTTTGTAATAGTGTTTATCTCTAATGGCATTAATGAAAGAACTAACTGCTTTGCCTGTAAACCACAAAAAAAAAAAAAAAAAAAAAACATATTCACAGATACCAATTACAACTGGAGAGCCAAAAAACATTACATCATCACACAATAAATATTGTTAAAAATATCCTTTCTAACATTCTAATGCAACTCTATTTCTTTCAGAAGAAATTTTAATGTTTTGGACAGACTGGTCTGAGCACAGTGGCCCCCGCACAAACAAGGTGTTAAATTATGTTTCTCACCAGGAAGCGAGATGCCTCTGACTAGGACCATGTGGAAAGGGTCCTGACTGTAGTCTAGATGGGGTTCTACCGCACCTCCTACTGGAGATGCTCGCTCAAACAAAGCCCTTAGAGCAGGCAGCTTCCGAGGAGCCACTACAGAGAAGTGAATTCCTCTCTAAAAAAAAAATATGTAAACGAAATACATTCATTGAAATACATTCATTTTGCATTTTACCTATTAAATTAAGTCATACAAATACCACTGATACTGCCCCATTCATGTAATACTTAGAACAAAAATAATGACACATTTAAGTTTGTCATTTGTTTGAATTACATAATGGAGATAAGATCAGTGGTAACTCACATCTCTGATGATTTTGACCAAGTTGTCTGCTGTGCAGCCGGTGTAGCTGACACTCTCCACAGCAGGAAGCAGGTATGGAGGAGAGTTACACAGCAGCACACACACCTTGTGGGTTTGACCTCTGGCAAAGGAAGAAAAAGAGAGAGAAAAAAACCCAGAGATTTTCATCCCAATTAGTGTCTCTCTAGGTGTAAACTGTTGCAAAAGCTGTTAACTTATTGGGGAATGTTTAAAAACTGGAATTTAATGTAAGAATTTGGATGATATTTCGGAGGAACCAGTTTATGGAGGTTATCAGAGGAAGAACAGGTAAAACACTTCTGCATTGGCCTCATTACTTAGTTGTGGCAGCTGCCACTTAGAAAAGCCAAAGTGCAGTCTGTAGATCTGTTCCGCTGCTTCAATGGAGGCAGTCAGTGTGTGCGTGTGTGTATTTTTTCATGGTTTTCTTGCCCATTAGGACTCACCCAGTGAGCCAGTGCTCTGGCGTTATCAAGCAAAACAATCCCAACCTTTTGTCCATTAACAAGGTTCTGTTTCATTACTGCTTTCATCACTTTATAATGACCAAACAGGACGCACTTCTGAGGACTAACAGGCTAAGTGTTTGATACTTTTTGAAGGAGCAACAGATTGCTAAGTAATGACCCCTCCATAAGTGGGCAGTGATTGTACTTTTTGTAGACTGTAGACCATGGAATCAGTGAGCGGTGTGACACAAAAAGCATGCCTTACATTTGCTCCCTCATCTTCTTAAAGTCATCAAATAGCTGCAAGGCCACAGAGAGTCCCTCTGCAATTAGACTACAGCTTTCTGCTCCACCTCCCATGAACCTGTGTGCAAAAACAAGGCAATATTCAATATTGGCAAAACCCTACTGTCTTATTTATCCCTGTTCTGATAGAAATAAGGCAATATGAAAAAACACACAAATGTCAACTTTGGAATAATTACTTACTGGATGCTGTCGATCCACGAGACAAACTCAAAGGCAGAGCTGGTTGGTGCGTGACACTGGACATAAGACTCAGGAGCACAGTCCACTGTGTTGAACACTACAAGACCGTACTGCGTCCCTCCATACTACAAGGACAAAAGAAACAGGAATATTTATATAAGCAACATTAACAAATGCTTTTCTAAGCAATTATCCCCCTGAAACCATTGACAATGTACATTTAAACAATGTTTTTAACACTCACATCTCCACCAAAATCTGTTTCTGCTGGGGGTCCTCCATTGAAATATCTATGGTAAACAAAATCAAAAAACAAATAGAAGCATTTAGACATGACAACATGAATAATAAAGGAATAACTGGAGGAGTGTCTTAGTGCTCTCACTCAATAGCTGGAAGTATGTAATTTTTCCTTAGAGATTCAAAGTAGGGTCCAAGATTTGCCGTCCCTTCGATGACAAACACCACATCAGCCACCTGGTTGGTCCCAGGCTTAGAGGACGGCTCCATGAGTGCCGAGCCCGCCACCAAGGATCTGGACAAGAAGTGGGGACAGGTGTTACATGTATAAGTTGGTCTAAAGACCTCCATGGTACAGCATAACATCTATTGTCAGGGTGTTTCCACTGCAGGAAACTTTGGTTGCGTTTCAACCGGAGGAAATGGGAACTACAATTATTTCATAAATTTAACTTCTTAACTCCAGTGCAAAGTAACAAAACAACAGGGAGACACGAGCAGCACTACTTTAAAGGCATCCCAGCTTCCCAATTAACATGGACAATCTGCAGCTCAATTGGTAGGTGCGGCTCTCAGGGATTCAAAGAAAGAAACAAGTCGTAATGCGACATTGCTTTTGATGCTTTCGTAACTTTTATTTATTTATTATTACTTTCCTCCATTGTTATGTGACACACATACAACGATCCTCCCGTATTCCTCCGATATTTATTCAACACAACAAACTGGTGGGCAAGCGTTAACTGTGCACTGGGGGTAGCCTGCCTGACGAGATACTGATATCCAGCCTAACATCACTGCTAAAACAACTGAGCCCCCCCCCGACTGACGCTCTCAGACTCTTCCAGTGCGCTGCTGGGTTAGAAAGCTTGTAAACAAATGTGAAGGCAGCCTGCACTCATGTCGTGTTAGCTTCGTGGGCAGCGTTTGAACGTCAGTGCGCGATTGAAGCTCACACAGTGAAAATAACCTCAACCAGACAGCCGCCATGTAGCGAGAAAAGAGCTGTGGACTGACCTGGAGGTATACGGCTGCCAGCGGACTCGCGGGGTCGGTTAAACTCAAGCAGAACATAAAACCAGCGTGAATGAGCACTGGACACACAGCGCAGCTAGCATAACCGTTTGTTGTATTTTTGACGGAAGTGACGTCGTCTTCTTCTTCTTCTTCTTCGGGTTTTAGCGGCAGCTTGCATCCTCGGCGTCGCACTACTGCCATCTTCTGGAGTTAGTTAACTCCTGCAGTACGTTGTGGTTTCCTCATCAGTGCTGTTCTCCTTAAGAAGCTGACCAGGCGTCTTTCACCACACTCCAGTCTGTTTTTTCCTCCTGCTCCTGTCCTCCCTGATCTTTTCATTCCTTCCAACATGTCCTCTCTCTGTGACTTATATCTCCTGTAACTAACCAGCACATCTCTACAGTTTCTGCCACCTGGCAAAGGTCACATAAACCGGTTTGATGCTTCCCTATAATGTGTAGTGTACTGTTCAGATTACTGAGCCCTATTCTTAACCTAGTAATCCTGTTTCTATTTGCTCCCCTACTTCTCACTCTCACCAATTGAATGTAAATATCTTCCTCTCGTCTCCTGATCCCAGTGCTGCTGCCACTCTTTATTGCTTTCCTTCCGTACAATGCCCTTTCCCTCTGAATTTCATCAATTAATATGTGTATCTATTTCAAAGAATGCCTGAATGAGCAGGAACCCAGATTAATACGACCTAAGCACCCTGTTTTCTTATTCTTGTGTGAATTGACATTATTTCATAGATCAAATCGATTTACCAAGCGTACCTGGCATGAGACTGTACAGAGCAGAGACTGAATCACTACAGACTAAGACTTTGCTTGTTTTGTTCAACCCATTCTAAAGCCATCAGGATGGCTTACAGCTCAACAGTAAATACACTGAGGCAGTTTGATGTCCATCTGTATATCTCACCTCTATAGCAAGGAACTGCTACTGCAGAACCTGTGTGGCTTGTTATTGGATCATTTGATCCAATCTGTAAAACCCTGCAAATAGTCTTTGTATTTATATTCCTCATACTCATAAAACTCACTCACCAGATCTGCACTTTTATTTTTGTTCCATAATTTGCAGTAGTTTCAAATCTACCACTAGACCTTCTAGCATCCACACAGGAATTAAAAGCCATATTACAGTTGAGCAAGGTCTGTAGCTGCTGCATCTCCTGTCCAGCTCCTCTCCCTTTCCCAGCTGGCCTGTGTTACTCTTTTGGTCTCAGATTTAGCCAGTAGTTAACCATCAGGTGTTTCAGACGAAGACACAGGGGTATTCCTCCTGCCTCAACTTGAGGTGCACACACTGGCGATGCTCTCACTGCTCCTCAACACACAAAGCCCGAGCCTGAATTACATCCAGCCCTGCAAGAACAGATTGAGCTGCTGATCCATACACCACACTCCCCTAGTCTAGCCTTGATGTGATTAGAGCTACATATGCATATTTCAGTGAGGCTGTATTAGCTCCCCATCCCACTCCTGCAAGACATCTAATAACATTTATAACTTTTTTACATTTACCTCCACATTTCTAATACGCTCTCTCCATTTTAATCTCAGGTCAAAATACGCTTTCAACTCTCTCTTGGTCATTTCCATATCAATTTAGATTATTATCTTCCCTGAGTTTCCTCCTCGTGAAGAGCAACTTTTGTGTTCTCCACTGAAAATTGAAATCCCCATTTCGTCCCCCACATTTGAACTTGACGAATCCCATCTTGTATTTTCTTAACTACATCTTCTCCCTCTTTTCCACAGAGCCCCGTCCTCTGCAAACAGTGATCTTCCCATATCTAGTGGCATATTTTCAAACGTATCATTTATCATGACAGAGAATAAAGTGGGATTTATAACACTCCCCCTGAGGTATTCCATCCTCTACGACGTAAAATGTAACATGTCATATGTTTTTTCCACATAAAAACACTGTCTCTTTATTTACTTGAGCTTTTCTTACCTCATCCTTCAGACACAACACTGGGTCCATAGTGCCCCTACCTCTCCTAAATCCACACTGCTCTCCAAGAAATACATTATCCTCTAATTGACCATCCGTTCCATCAATTTACAGATATGTGATGTCAAGGCAATAGGCCTGTAGTTTCTTGGCTTACTGGCATCCTTCCCAGGTTTCCTTATTGGAATAATTATGAGTAGTGCTCCCAATTGAGTCACAGTACTTTATCCAGTACATCCATTTTGCCTGTGTTGTGGAAACCCCAAGGAATAGTCTTCAGTTTGGTCTCAGAATATTTAATTAGTCTCTTGCAAGAGGATCACTTAATGCAATCCTCAACAAAGTTTGCAAATGAGTGATACCTACAAAAGGATGAAGGAGGTACTGATAGTGAAGTGAAAAACTCAGTTCTGTGAGATAGTGGACACTGAGAACCTTGATGCTGACAGCCTTGATGTCATACAGACATGTTGCTCATGGACACATGAATTCTTCTGACAAATATGGTCTGGCACATCACTCTTGAGGAGCATGTTGTCTTTCAGTAATCTTCCCCTTGACCACACAGTATAAGACATTTCTGTCACACCTGTCTTATTGTTTCCTTACTACTGCCTGAGCTTGTTTGTACTGTATCATTTGCTGGAAACGATCTGTTCTTTTCTCTTGCTTAAATGCTTTGTTTTGTATTTCATACTGCTTCTTGAGTATCATTCCACCGTGGTACTGCTCTCCTCTTTACATTGCCTTTACTTTAAGGAATGGATTCTAATGCAGCTGACATTATACCTTGTCTTACTTTATTATCAAATGTTTCTATGTCCATATTATAATCAATCTGACTCAGGTATCCAACACTTTCCTTATGAAATTTCTCCCAATCAGTCTTCTCAAATACCCATTTCCCTCCCCTGTCTTCTGATATAGAAGATATAGAAATGTTGACTTACATAGGTCGCACCCTATGGTTCTGTGGTGGAAACCTCAAGGAATAGTCTTCAGTTTGGTCTAAGACAGAGTATTTATTTAGCCTCTTGCAAGAGGATCACTCAATACAATGCTCAACAGAGTTTGTAAAGAGGTGATACCAAAGTTAGGATGAGCGGGGTATTTATAGTGTGAAAAAAGTAAAAAAAGTAAATTCTTTGGAGTAGTGGACACTGACAGCCTTGACGTCTTACAGACATGTTGCACCCATACAGACATGTGAATTCTTATGCCGAATATGGTCTGGTGCAACATGTTTGAAGAACTAAGTAATTTTCCCCTTGAGCACACAGTATACAGAATACAAAACCACACAGTATACAGAATGCAAACTTTCTATCACAATCCCTCCCTTTTGATCATCAACTGATCAATCACACGTCAAACCTTACTGAAAATAATGAAAATATATTGTATGAAAATATATTACAGACAATGTGAACATGTCATCCATATAAATGCATACATGCTTCAATACAACACTTCATATATCACATGGTTGAAAACAGAGTTTTTAGCTGTTTCTGCAAAGACATAGTATTGTCTATGTTTTGAGCAGGAAACTATTACACAGGATATTTTTACATTTCAGATTCATCGTCTAGGTAGGGAGATATCCAATCGTGTATGGGCTACAAAATTGTCATCTGATGAAGACACGGATTTGTCAATTGCTCTAACTGCAAGGCCTCTCACACCATAATGATGCAACATCCACACAATTCCAATAGGGCAAAGGCAATTGCCATACTGGTCATCAATGACAAGATAATGGCCTTCCACCTGCTGAACATCTGATACATCCCTTCCTTGACTCACAAATGTTGTACAGTGTAAATCTTGGGGCTGCATGTATTGGTTTTCTTTATCCCCTTGTGTGTTTTTCATTACTTCATCCACCAAATCATTAGCCTCGGAACCAGACGATACATCTGGCCCCACTCCCATTCAGACAGATTTCCTCAGAACTATTATGTAGTGAGCCAATCCCAACAGTTTAACTAATATGAGCCAGGTTTAATATTATGACTGACAGAGAGGCGAGCCGCTGAGGCATCTTTGTAATTAACCAAGATGGCTGCTGACGATGCGGGACATTCCACGGACGGCTACAGCGGCAGTATTAAACGGACTGGACGGTAAATTTTCTCTAAAAAAGAACAAACAACTGCACATAAACTGTATGTGGATAAGTGGGTAAGAAATATGTGTTTGCCGTACTTCTGACACTACATACCTTATGACAGGACAGCAATTTGTTGCTCTGATTGGTTGTCTCTGCCCGTTGATAACGCCCCTTGGAAATCGAAAATGAACTGAGGGGTTCCAGACTAATACGCATTTGCAAATGAGTCTGTCGATGCCAGTTCATCATTAATGGAGCTTAATGCACTGTAGAACAAATTTACATTCAGGCGATCAGGGCTGTATTTCACAAAACTGTGATTGTGTGGTTCCGAATCATCCAACCATGTCACAATTATGCCGTCAGGAGAAGACACTAGGTTAAATCCCATGTCTCTTCCCAATAGGTTGATTGGACAATAATGTGAAAGCAAAAATAAATGCTTGAATTTGCCATAAATATCATTACACCTCAATGATATAGTATAATGTTCCATTATCGCTTTGCCTGATGCACCTACTGCATTTAAATATCTGCCTCTCAATTTTGGTGGATCTGAGAATGTATTTGCTTTTATTTTTATGACCTAGTCATACCTTGTCTGCCACTGTATGCAGCGCTTGAACGGGGTCTTAATAATCCTTTAAGTCATATTCATCAATATAACTCCAGGTTTCTTTTAAACCTTGGTTAAAAACATGTTAAACGAACGTCAACTCTTTTATAACACACAATACTTACCTTCAAAGTGTTTTGGAGCACTTTTGAACACTTTTGAACACTGAAATGTTGTCAGAATGTATCAAATATGTTCATAACGGGTATCAAACTGTTTGAAATAATGAAACCTCTATGAGGTATTCTGAACCCTTTTTATGCCATAAAACCCTTTTTTTCAATTTTTATTTCGAGAACTGGAATCCCTTCCGGCGCCTGGCCCAGAGCTCCCCTCAGACGAATGATCCCGGACAAGCCCCCAAAGTGAGGTGGAAACTGCAAGGAATAGTCTTCAGTTTGGTCTCAGAGTATTTATTTAGTATCTTGCAAGAAGATCACGCAATAGAATGCTCAACAGAGTTTGCAAAGAAGTGATACCAAAGTAAGGATGAGTGAGGTATTTATAGCGTGAAGTGAAAAACTCAGTCCTGTGAGATCCCTCACAGTGAGGACAGCCTTGATGTTTAACAGACATGTGGATTCTTCTGCCGAATATGGTCCTGTGCAACATGTTTGAGGAACTTTTTGTGCTTCAGAAATTTTATACACTATACAAAATACAAATTCACACAGTATAAAGAATACAAACTTTCTATCACAGTTCCCTCTTGATACACATTCTAATCACACATTGGTGCTATATTATTGGAGACGAGGTCAAGTTTCCATTGTTTAAGCAAAGTTCTTTTCATCCAACAATTCTTCTATTACTTGACCATTATTATCCATTCTCTCACTCCCCCAGAGTGTGTTATGCGCATTCAAATCTCCACACCATATAACATTATTTATATTCTGCACCTCTTTTTCCTCAAGCTTGTTTAACTCTAGCCTTTTAGATGGGCTGTAGTAATTTACAACTACTAACGTTCTCACCTCACACTCCTAGTACCACATATTCCTGTTCATTCCCTACACCAAGCCCTCTATAGGGAAGTGCCTGCCTTACAAATGTGACACAGCCTCCACCTCCACCGTCTTTTCTATCTTGCCTGACTGCCACATATATCTCAATAAAACTAAATCCAAGTTTCTCTCTTTTACTGGGTATAAACTGTTTGAAATCGTGTCCCTTTGTAATCAGGCTTCTTGCATTCCACTGAAAGAGTTAAATGATTTGTAATATCAACCCACACATGCTGATCCTTGACTTGACTGTACACTGAGCTCGTCCCTTACCTCTTATGTCTTCAACCCTATCATACCTAAGTGGTGCCCTGCTGCACTGCTTTCAGTTTTGGATTTGATCTCAGTTGTTGCATTCATCACCCCTGCTATAAATGTCACCAGTTTCTTCTTCTCCCGCAATACATTTCTCTGCTCTTGTTGTTTCTCTGCAGTTTGCTCTCTGTCATGTTCTCCACCCTTAATCTGCTTTTTTCTGTCCAGCCCTCTTAACTGCCTCTGCATAAGAAACTTTTTCTTTCACTTTCATCTGCTGCACCTCAACCTCTCGTCTCAACACTTCCCAGCCCCAAAAGGCAACACTGTGATGACCTCCACAGTTACAACACTTTGGCCTCGCTCCCTCTCCACTCTTCGCATACTCATGTTCCCCACCACACCTAGCACATCTTCTTTTTCCTTTGCACACCTTAGCCACATGGCCAAATTCCTGGCAATTAAAGCCCATCGTAGGCTTTGGTATGTATTCTCTTACCTCTCGTAAATCTATAGTAGATGTAACTCCTTAGGGATGACTTTAGTCTCAAACGCAACTAAAATGCTTTCCGTCTGCGTTTTCTCAACTCCCCTTGTCATTCTTTTAGCACTTTTCACTGAGCTATTCCGCACCCTCCGGTTCTCCACCAGTTCCTTCATACCAACACTGAGAGGAACTCAGGTCAGGTATCGAATTGATAGAAATGATTAAACCTGTTACTCCTAATACCTGCTGAGTCCGCTCCAGGGCTGCAGGTCTTGTCCCTCAGCTTCCAGTGAGGTTTGAGGCGCAGAGCTGGGGTCCTGGGACGGCTGCCCTGAGCTCCCCTCAGACGAATGATCCCGGACGAGCCCCCAAAGTGTGGCGGAAACCTCAAGGAGTAGCCTTCAGTTTGGTCTCAGACATTCGAGTCTTCATTCGGTCCCTTGCAAGATTATCACTCGACACATGAAGTGAAACAGCTCAGTTCTGTGAGGTACGTGAGCACGGACCAACCCTGTTGTGTGTAACATAAGTGGCCACTATTGAGTCAGAACTTATGACCAGCTTGATGCAGGTTTAGGGTTCAAACTGGATGTTTAATGTTCTGGGTTGGGGGCAGGGGTACTCATTCAGACTCATCAAGTCTTACATAATACGCCTGCTGTGAAGTCAGTGTTCTTAGTTCATAATATACCATATAAGGTCATATGTGAAAAAGTGTTTCCGAAATGTACCACACTACTAAGAAATATAAGTAATTCCAGGTGAATGATCATGTGAGTTAGTAGGCTACTGTGTAGGCTAATATTCCCTTTTACTGATGAGATCAGCATCAGACTTTATGGTTGAATCAGGCATGTTTTAGAGCAAACAGTCCCACTGTCCCAAAGGAAACAGTCAGTGTATTCTTCTTTTTTGCTTGAAACAGACCTCCCTGCAAGAGCACTGGAGTTTTCTAAGTGCTGTTGAGCCAGATGTCCAGGAGATGTCAGCAAATATCTACAGGGAGTACAGTAGATGGCTGGTCTGTATCAGAGAGACACAGTTACAGATGTTGACTTAAAAGGCCTATCCTTTAGCCTGGGAACCAGGCGAATCTGCGATCTCATGTTTCATTTACTCTGGCAGATACGTCTAGCCCCTCTCCCATTCAGACAGATTTCCCCGGAGCTGGTATGTGGCGAGCCAATCACCGTCGTTTATCTAATATGAAGCGGTTTAATATGATGACTGACAGAGAGGCACGCCGTTAAGGCATAATCGAGATGGCTGCAGCTGACGCAGTTCCCCAAGCCATTGTTAAGAAATATATGTATGTACTTCTGACAGGACATACCATACGACAGGACGGCGTTTTGTTGCTTTGATGGGTTGTCTGCACCGGTTGATAATGCCCCTTGGAAATCCAAAATGACCTGAGAAGTTCCAGACTAATACGCGTTTGCGAATTAGTCTGACGATGCCAGGCTGCTCTTTCTTCACTGAGCGCCAGAAAGCTTGACATTGTGTATCTACAGAATATAATTAGAGTGATTAGAGTTACATAGGGAAAAGCTCCAGGGCCATGGTGTACTCTAGAAAATGTATCGTCCAACCATTATCTGGCTTGATGATGGAAACACTGTTTTCCATAGCTTAGTTTTTAGTTTTTCCATTTAACCTTTCCTCCCCAACACTTTCCTCCCAAAATCTCAGAGCTGAAAACAAAAGCACAATTACTACAGCAGCTATCAGCGCGCTAACCTGCTGTCAGATCAGCACAATGCAGCGGCGGCTGACCCGTAGTTGTAACACATCGGTGCGCTGTTTCTCTGGGTCCAACAACAGCATCTGGTAGTCCCCTGTGGCCCTGCCAGCCAGTCAGCTCAGCACAGCTTTCAGCACACGTCTTCAGAGCTCATCAAACTCAAAACCTCCCACAGAAACAATGCTCCATGTCAATTTAACCCAAATTGTAGGGAGGGCGACAAGCTGTGGGCTCAAGCGGCTTTTCCATTCGGGCGTCAGCAAGAAGGGTCGCTTCCAGCGACCTGAGGGAAGTTCATCTGCGGGAGGGTTTATGCCCAAGGCTACTTCCAGATGCAAACATTAAACTCCCCACAGAGCTTTTTATTCTGACTGAGCTACGTGGCCAAATTAAACTGACGGATCGTGAATGTGTGTGTGTGTGTGTGTGTGTGTGTGTTTGTGAATGTGCATGCGTAGGCACCCTTTTACTTTGCAACTCCGATGCTTTCTGCTGCTCAGAGGGATGTACTGTGTGTCTCGCTACTTTGAACTTCAACACACACAGTGCCAGCAGTTGCCAAGCAATTACAGAAAGCCTGCTCTCCGGGTGTGCCTTAGGAAAACCAGACAATGTTTTCTTTTTTTTTTCCCATTTTGTTTTTTGTTTGGTCAGAGAATGACATAATAAAATATGAATGAGAAATATGGTCGGTGCCGTGGTGCTCCACGTCCGCGAGGTCCAGGTGGCGTGGTAAAGACGATCCGTCTCTTGACCGTGGTACCCAGCTGGGATGCTGAGGGCCAGATGGTCTGCTCACAACAGGTAATCACAGCCAGCATGCTGATACACTGACATCCACACAAATGGGTTACCAGATCTACCCAGAGCATTTGGGATGCTGTGATAGTACCCTCCCCCCTGCCAGTCTCTGGGGCTTTTTCTACTGAGTCTGACACCTGTACTGTGCGTAAAAGCATAAGAGTAAGTGCTCAAATGTGGACTTTTACTTCAGTTCTTTAAATGGCAAGATTGTTTCATTCATTTTGTAAAGAAATCCATTTGATAGCAGAGATATAATGTCAAAGGATGTTTCACAGAAAATTCTGTTGGTTAGGTGAATATAATTAAGTTTTTCCTTGAAAGCAATTTATAAAGAAGGTCAGATCCTGGGGCCCAACTCCTGTATTAATACGCTTTCCCCCTGCAGAGGCGAGCTACTTTAATACTCCCACCGGTTGAGGTTTCCACTTGCATGCATTCATTGAATTCATTATTTTGAAAGGTTTTGGGTATTATTTATAGTGTTGGGATAAAATGTTAAAAACTGTATACTCAGCATAATAAGTGGTCTTATAAAAAGGTCGGAGTCCCTTTGCGCAGTGCTTTCCAGACGAGAAAACTAAAGTTTGGAGTCCCAGTCACGAAAAGGTCTTTCGGCATGTAGTGGTGCAGGTAATGTCATGGTGTAGAGTGGATTTGAGTGCGTTACGGAAATATGTACATTCAGATGCCTGCAGATGGTCCTGTCAAGAAAACTGTAATTCCAAAGTATCACCCAAAGCCATTGCATTCATCTTTAATGATGCAAGGGAATTTATTATAATTATGTCTAATAATCAGATATATTAGCAATAAGAGCTAATGGCTTTGCTGTCAGCTTACTTTAGATAAATCCCTCCAGTGTGATACAAACAGCTCTATAATGTGCACACCTCCCCCAGTCTCTAACTTGCTCCCCCTCCCTCTCTGCCTTTTTCAGCTCACTGAACTGAGTGAAATGTCTTTCCGACTAAATGATTTTTTTTTTTTTTTTTTTGCACGGTGGGAACGTTGCCATGGAGACAGCAGTCCCCCCACCCCCACCCCCTCCCACTTTTCTCTCTCAACAGTCTACAGCGTTAAAGCTATGCTAACTGGTGTGTTGTCACGTGTGAATGTGTGTGTGTGTGTGTGTGTGTGTGTGCGCGCGCCTGTTTCGCTCTTCTTGAACTGTTAACACTGTCAGTGTGCTGCAGGTGCCCCGTGATGAGTGTGTCTATATACGGAGCTATCCACCTCCACCTCCTGTTTCCACTTCTACACACATTCACACACATCCTGCATGCAGCTATCCCCTCTCCTCTCCAGGTTTTCCCATCCTCTTCCTCCTCCTCCTCACTGGCATTCTCCCGCTCGTCATCCTCCTTCATTTGTTTAATCCTCTCCTACTCCTCCCTCACTGTCATACCCCTGCACGTCTCAGCTCGGTCTTCCTCCTCTCTCTCCCTCTCTGCTTTCTGCTGAAGCACTGGAGGTGCTGATTGCTACTGGTGCGCATCTTCCCTTTTACACAAGATAATAACCACCTGACAAATAATATGAGTGTTTTAAAAATAAAGGGAGACCAAATAGAAGTACGGAGGCCAGATGCAGGAAAGCACACAGGGCAGGCAGTCGTGCTCTACTTTGCATTTAGGCAAAACGCGGCCATAATAAAGAATTCATGACAAAGTGGCTGAATAATTACACACGACTTAATGCACAGCAGAAAGTCAGAGAGCTTGGTGATAAAAAAAGCAAAAAGCAAAAAGCAAAAAAAAAAAAGAGTTGGGTTCAGGCTGCTTCTGTCCAGGTAGAGTGTCTTACCTTCCATAATAGACTGTGTGCATCTGAAATGCC
Source organism: Lateolabrax maculatus (assembly GCA_031216445.1). Taxonomy (NCBI): domain Eukaryota; kingdom Metazoa; phylum Chordata; class Actinopteri; order Acropomatiformes; family Lateolabracidae; genus Lateolabrax; species Lateolabrax maculatus. Next base: position 7,178,110 of record CM062216.1, read on the forward strand.
CAGGGCTTTACATTTTATATATAGCACACTGCCTGGGATGTGACAGTATAGCTTCACCACCTCTTCTGCCTCCCAACCCAGTGGATTAAAAGAAGTCAGAAACACGAAGCTGGATGATACATATCCTTTATTTCCATTATCACTGCTTCAGCCACAATGTTACTTACACATTCACCTAAATCCTGCAACCTGGTACAGCTGTCCTGACTGAAACAATCGCCCTGACTGAAACCCCTCACTCAAATTCTCAGCTTTAACCAATAAAAAAGTAAACCTCTTGAATAAATTATATATATAAAAAAAACTAGTGAAAATCAAAAAGAATACCAATTCGAGAAAGATAAATACAGCATAAACAATGTTATTTCATTATCGTTGTTTTTGACCACAGAGATAAACAATTGCTAGGTCTCCATTTAGTCGTCATTAGTAGTATTAGTATCAAGTTCATTGTCAGATTTTGCTTAAAGCATCACTTATATAATTTTTCATTGCATCAAGTTGACATCATTCATGTTAATATAAGCATGCAAACATGTTTCCCCATGACCATTCAGAACTGCACTAACACGAGAAGACAGCGAGAGAGAATAGAGAGGGAGGAGGAGGGTGTCATACACGGAAAGAAAGAGGGCAAGATGGAGGGATGTGAGATAACAGAGGGAGCGGGAAGGTGGGGGTAAGGAAGAAAACAGAGAAAGAAATGGATAGGTGGGGGAGTGGAGCGGGAGGAAAGGTAAGGGTTGCTGGAGGAGGGAATGAGTAATCAGACAGTAATCAGACGGGCAGAAGGGGGGAGGGGGGGCCAGAGGGAGGAAGAGAATAAGGGAATGTGCTGGTTCCACTATGAGTTCTGTAATCTATCACCAGGCAGTAACACAGGGGCTAAACAGGGTAGACACAAGCAGAGAGAGAGAGAGAGGCTGGGAAAGAGAGAGTTATGGGTCCCAGAGACCAATGGATCAATACCATATCTACTTATACAAGCTGGTCAATAATCCCCCCGAGCTGGCAAACCGCACAGAATACTTGCGGGTAAAATGCGGGATGTGTCATCTCCCGTACACCCCGATCAAGCACACCAGTAAGTCTCACGGCACTTCCACGGTCCAAAGGTAAAGAGAAAGAAACTAGATCCCTCCCCTGAAACACACACACACGCGCGCGCACACACACACACACACACCCACACGGACACACACACACTCCTCCATAAAAGTGTGGGTGTGAGAGGATGAGAGAAATGGCAACGATAGCAATACAAGTAGCTGTAGTGAGGTGTTGTACTGTTGTTTTGCTGAGGTTACAGTAGTAGTCGTAGTAGCGGTGACAGACATGGCTTCATAAGTCTGTATCGGTTTACACAGGAAGTGCAGAAATTCCAGGCGCTTGTTTTCTCACAACACCTCGCCTCGTCCCTGTTGTCTTGCTTTAAGGGGATCTAAATTTGTCGAGATCTGTAGGCCGGAACAAATGGGCCTCGGATGTTTGTTGTTGTTTTTTTTTTTTTTGTGTTCCTTCTAGTAAAATTTAATAAAAACACACTGAACAATTTAATTTTCAATCACTGTGCCATCAGTTTTTTTCCCTCGGACATACAGTACACAAATTACTGAAGGAAGTACACGATCAACACAGTTACTTACATCAGGCAAAGGGTTAGAGAGGAGAGGAGGGTTGAATGATTGGCAGCTGATTTCAGAGACGACATAGACAATACAAACTAATGTCTATGACAGACAGTGTTTCCCCACCTAGTGCAATGAGGCACGTATAGTACACACACGCACACACACACACACACACACACACACACACACACACACAAACACACACAAAATGGCTCTTTGTTAAGACAGGGGACAGAAGACACGTTCGGCTCCGAGACGAGCGTTTCAGTCTGTGGATGCCGGGATTGGGGGAGTGAGGGAGGCGAAGACAGAAAAAGGGCGAGGGAGGCGGTGAGCACAGGAACGTGTCACACACAAGGTCACAGTGACACACAGGCATACACACACACACAGACGCGCACAAATACAAAACAAACACACCCACAAACACGGAAACACACACTAATAAAAGCAACACGGACGTGTGTGTCCTTCTAAAGTCTTTTCAGAGACATGATGTGGACTTGAAGATAACAATTTTCTCAGTGGAAGCTGGATAATGACTTCTTGAGAAAAGGAAAGAAAAAAGTCCTGGAATGATAGAAAAATAAAACAGAGTGGTGATATCCTTCCCTGTGGAATACATCCTCCATCGAGTGCAATCCAAATAGATGCTGGTCCGATCCTAAACGCAGGTTCAACCTGTGTAGTCCTGCATCAGGAAAAGTCTGCCGGTTTGGCCAGAAAGCAGAGGAAGATCAACTAGTCCATGTCTCTTAGACGCTCACACCGTCACATCCTCAGTGGACTGTAAAATATGGCATGAATAAACTCCTTTCCTGATGGTTACATGTCTACGGTATCAACAAACAACAAAGCCAAACAAAAAATAAACCTTGATGCTGATGAGCACCGTGAGGACTGTGACAAAAAGCATGAGGAAGAGGGACACATTTCGAGGTTGCGTAACATGCTCATTTTTCACTCCTCTGACATCAATAAAGACCACTGGACGCTTCGTCGTCTTTCCTCTGGGGAAAATAAGCGAGCTAAGTCTGAAACAAGAGGGTACGGAACCTGGAGAAGGCGTCCAAAATGGGCCTGGGAGAATCCACTTTGGATGTTTTGTCCTGCTAAGTACTACGTGAGATGTTTTCCCATACAGTACGGCATATACTGTACACCGATGTTGCAAAGAAAAATATCGACATAGTGATTTTCTTCTTTTATAGTCTGTACAGGGGCATGAACCTTTGGTCCTGGTTGAAGTTACCATTCTAGGATGGCTTTCTTTTTTTTTTTTCTTTTTTTGTTGTCAAAAGAGAAAAGTTTGTCACATCACACTCCTCCTAGATGAAAAACACTAATCTGAAGCACACATGAACTACGCACATACTACAAACTCTGTGTGTATTCGTGTGTGTGTGTGTGAGAGTTATGTGTGTGCGTTCCCTTGCTAGATCCCAAATTTAATCCTGTTGTCAGTCCTACTGTACCATTTAATGTCTGCATGTGTTTGTATATGTGTAGTTTGATGCTCAAAGTGTAGCTCGTGATGGAGGTTGTTGTCCCCCCCTCCCCCCCGCCGGCTTGGTAAAGACAGCACAGGACTTGGAGGATTCATTAGCAGGAGCAAAACATTACTAGCAGTTGGACACTAGCAGTGTCTCCGCATCTCTCTTTCTTTGATGGAGAGAATTATTCACAGATGAGAGGAAAGAAAGAAAAGTCTGGAGCTGGAGAGATGATAATGACCTGAGGAAAGAGGGAATAAGGGAGAAGAGGCAGATTAAGCCAGAGAGAGACAGTAGGGGGGCGAGAGAATATATAAACAGTATGCAGTACTGTAAGTTTGGGGGGAGGGGTGGGGGTGGGGATGCATTACATAACCCATAACATCTAGATTATACAGATGCCTTAGAGCTCCTACATCTGACAGCTCCACAGCCTCCACTTTATCACACACTCACAGTTAGGTCATGCTTTCAAAGACTCGACCAGTTTCCCTGTGTAAATCTGATGTGAGAGCATCTGCTGCACAGTACGTGACTGTACTTCAAGATTCCAATAATGTCCTGTTTACAAGCGGAAATCAAGGACGTATTGGATTGAACCCCATGTGGAATAGTGATACAAATTCCAAAGTTGCCCAGATAACAACACGGCAATATGTGTGAAAGCATGCTGATAAGATTTTAAATAATAACAATAATAATATGTCAGATCGAAAACAGGAGAGGCTCACAGTTTTAATCGGAGTGAGGACTATCCACCACGATGTGCGGCTTAGGGGAGGATGCTGTAGCACTCTTCGACACAAACGTACCGATTGCTTTTTCCTGCAGGGAAGTACAGATTTTGCTTGTATTAATTCTTCATGACAAAAATAACCATTCTCTATACATTCAATTGAAATAATGATGGTTTGATATGATATGATATGCTGTTACCACTACTAACCTACGGTCATGCTAGAGTACCACCACTACTAGTATCATAAGGGCCTACTACTGTACTCAGTGGTGGAAAGCAAAGTGCATTTACTCAAGTCCTGTACCAACGGGAATCTCGGGAAATATGCAAATTTACTTTCTTGCTGAAAAGACTGATACTGCTCTCATTTCAGTACGGCAAAAATAAAGCTACAGCCAGCAGCTTAGCATAAAGACTGGAAATCTGAGGAAACAGCCAAGAATAATAAAATCCGCCTACTAGCACCTCTAAAGCTTATATAATTAACACATTATATATCATTTGTTTAAACATCACCAAAAAAAAAGTGTCAATGTTGTTTATTGGCTAAGTACAATTAGTGACAACATGGATTATGCTACAATATTATAGAGGAAAATATTGTATCTATAACTCCACTACAGCTATACTCACTAGTTACTTCCCTTTGATTAAAGTCTGACGTGCAGTTAGCTTTTAAAATATGTTGCATTTTATAGATTAATTAGCCAACAATATATAAAGTAAATAAAATGTGTTCCACATAATGACCCATTCTGCTTACTGAGTACATTTCATTTTGATGATTTAGTAGGCTTCTAATACCAGTACCTTATGTGAATGTGAGACTTTTACTGAACTGTAATAGGGTATTTTAAAATTTTAGTACTTCTTCTTTTTCTTAAGTAAAACACCTAAATAAGGATTTTATCACTGCTACTTTAATGTTACTGTACCACTATACTACTGTCACTACTTCTACTGCTATTCTTCAAGTATCACTGCTCCTGTTACTAATACTTCTAATGATAATCCTCGGGGCCAGAAGTCACAGAAGAAGTGAACGTGACATGTGTGGTATGAGATCATACTCACAACACGTGGACACACACACCTAGTCACGCTTACACACACACGAAACACACATGATCATATGCTCATTACCTCCACAAGCTGATGCCAGTGCTCTATGGGTTTGCGTGGATTGGCCAGCATGGCTGCCCAGTGCTCCCGCCCCGGACCTTCGGCTTCGCTTCCCACACGACACATCCCTATAACCTCGTTATGACCAATACTGACACGCAGCAAGGGATGAAAGCAAGGACAAGAGAGACGGAGAGCAAGAGAACAGAGTAGAGAGTACGGGGTGGGGGAGTGGGGGGGGGGGGGGTGGAGAATGGGAGAGAGCGAGGAAATAATAAAGCAGGGAGAGAGAGGGAGACAGGGCTTGTAAGAAACAGGCAGAGAGAGCCTCATTTATCAACCTTGAGTACTGGGAAAGGAGTACAGCGGCTGAGGAAGGATATTGAATAGCAGCTCACAAATACACACAGCCCTGTATAAAAGCTTGATGTCAGCGGGGGAGCAGGCGCGAGCACAAACATACAAAAGCACACACCTATGGAGATGCCAAATGGAGGGCAGACTACATAATAGGGAGGCGGTGCATCTATACACAAACACATCAACCAGCCAAGTGTTGCTGCAAGCGGCAGACAGGCAAACACTGGCAGGGTTGCACTCCTTCCTTCACCATTAGCATAAATCATGCTTATTCATGAGGCGCTCGTCTATGTAAAACAGGGAGCGTCCACCAGGAGGCTGACTCACAAGGAGGGTTTGGTGGGGGGGGGGGGGGCCTCATCATGTTCGACACAGCCGCAACACCATCAAAATGTGACGACTCAAAAGCAGCAGCAAACATCACACCGCACGTGCATACACACATCGGATAAGCAGCACGCTTCGCAGTGGTGATCAGTTTCATCTTAAAGCCCAATAAAACAACGACCTCGGCTCGCTCACCAGTCGTAGTCCATCACTGCAATGATGATGGAAACACTTTCTATATTCTCATTGGGAATGTCAAACACCAGCGCCTCGTTGTACGTGGGGTTCAGCGTGTTCTTCTTAATGGAGGTCTTCCTCTTTTTTAGCCTTCGCCCGTCACAGATCAGAGAGGCCTTCACGTACGGGTCTGAAGGAGAGAAAAAAGAGAGGGGGAGAGAAAAGAGGGGAGTCAAGGCAGGTGGGAGGGATGGGAAAAGAGGGAGGGAGGGAAAAAAAGGGAGCGGTGGGGGAGAAAAAAGGAAGCAGAGGAGACGGAAACGATGGAGAAAGAGGGGGATGAAGCAGAGAGAAACAGATAAGGGGGGGACTCCTGCGAGCGCTGTTGGGTATTATGCTCACAGGTATCCGCGACTGTAACACATAAAAGGCATGAAAATCAAGTCACCTTGGCAAAGCTGGATTAAGAACACAAAGGGAGAAAAGCGGCACAGGCTGAATCACTCCTGTTATCCATTCAACATGTGCAGCTCGGTGACAGCAGCCAGGGAAAACACACACACACGCCCACGACTCCGTTTTTATGCTGCGATTGCAAGCATCTTACGGGCACCGCAATCATCTAGGGATCACTGTGGCAATAATAACGGCATGCGGCCATCATCATCTGAGATCTCATTTAATCGGAGAGGGCAATTCCGTTGCAATCGTCAAGTCTTTAAGTGAAGGATAACTCAAGAATAAAGGATATCTATAATGCCTTTGTTAATTCAATATTAGCAATCCCATTGTTTGATATCACTCTCATGGGTAAAACTATCGCTCTTTTTGTCTGTTTCTCCAGACATAATTGGTGCTACACACACTGTAACAAATTCTTACTTGTTGTTTTTGAAACCAATGAACTTTAAAGTTTCAGGTAACATAATCATAATGTATAAACTCTACCTCTATGGTACTTCTTAAAGGGGAAAATCCAGCCCCAGATTCCTTTACACAGTTAGAAACGATCAATCTGGGGACTGGTCAAAGCACTTTAGCAAAGATTCATAGTAATTGACTTTTTTGCACTTTCCCATAACATGCTTCATCTAGTTCTACCTCAGTTAGTGGTTTATTGGGTGTTGAAAGATTTCTTTCTGCTCATTTTTTTTTTTTTGCGCGAACTTTTTGGCTTTACACGCAGGAGGATGAAACAGTAATGATAATGAAAGTAAAATCAATCAATCAATCAATTTTACAGCAAACAAGGGATTGCATTCCTCAATCAAAATGCAACATACTGTATCTTGCAGCTGCACTGCATTCTGGGCCATTGAGGCTGCTGTTGGTGGGGAAAACTTTGCTTTCTTCATTTGGTGCTAAATGACAGTTCTCTCTCTTTTACCCCCGGACACTAGATTCATATCGGTTTCTATTCTGCGTGTTTGGCCACTTATCTATCAGAATAAGATATAAACCTAAAAGAAGTCAAGAAAGTATTTAACGCTGTTTTCTGTCATATCTTTCCTTTAAATGAGTTTCCAGTCAAACCGCTTAGTGAAGGTCTCGCAGCATCATGACATAAGTGTGTGTTTGTGTCTGTCTGTGTGTGTGTGTGCGCGCGCACGCTAATCCTTTACCTGAGAAGCCAGTCAGGTCCATGGCTTTGAGGTTGGTGGCCTTGATGACTGTAGCAGTGAGCCTGCCTGCAGTGGGCAGGTAACACAGCGAGAAATTAAGCTCCCCGAGATCAGCCTTCTCCTGTAGGTCACCACACAGACACAGACAGGGATCAGAAATGAAAGCGGGGACGCTGTGATCACACGCAAACGGCTTCAGAAACCAGAGTCAGATGGGAAAGAAAACACTAACAGGCAGATATCCATTGGTTTGCTATGATTGTTTGTGGCCAGCAAAGAGCTACATCCGTGACTGACGGCGGATGACAGCAGGCGTCCTAATGTGGACAGGCAGAGTGTTTAGGCGGAGGGGAAGTGCCGTCACTGTAAATGAATCATATGCCAATCTGTCGATGTCCCCGAGTGTTGGAAAGTGTTAAATAGAGGTGACGATTCTCCAGGCTTTTTATATCTCTCCCTCCACTCCCATCTACTGATCTTCTCGCTGCCTGTGGTCTCAGTGGCACCACAGTAATGACACCGGTGGTATCCAGGTCACGCTGTGGCATGATGACTCCTTAGTGGCCTGGAGCCTCACTAATCAATACTTCCTTGGGTGAAACACTGGAATATGCTGAGAGGCTGATGCCTAAAACTTATTTAATAAATGAAACACCCATGCCAAAAAATTTGAAGACTTTGCTCAGTCTAATTTGCTAATAGCCTTTTATGAATATTTCATATAAATCTACTTGGACGCCGCGTGATAAAAAGTTTGGATGTGGCCAGCGGTGCCTTTCCACAGTAATCTATCTGGACTCTCCTGTGCTGTGTTTTAACATTACCAGACTCTGAAGGAATTTATTTCCAGCCTCCACAGTTTCTGTGTATCCTCTCTATACAGTATGAGTATATGACCTTAACACAACAGACAATAATGCTTCTTTAAGTCATATGAGAGCAAGGGACAGTAATAATTTGAATCCTGTAAGGACTGAAAACTAAACCACAATATACTTAAATTTGAAAAAAATACAAAAAATTCAATACCACTGAATTGCAGTTTTAAATTCCTATTTCTGTAATTTCCAGAAGCTCATTTCCTCACAGGAAAGAGGTGTGATTAATTCCAACGAGACTAGGTTGATTATCTTTGGTAGTTTTAATTTTTAATTTTGAAACTTTGTGAATTTCACTAGTCCAATCTGTGCAACCTGATGACTTGACTTCATTTGAATTCCCAGATCCCAGAAAAATACCAGTTGAATTTCAGAAAGATTTTTGAATATTGACCACTTGAATTTTCTAAACTTGTGAACAGTAGAAAATACTTTGCTGCCTCAGCTTCTGCCCAGCTGAGGCAGCATATCCATCATATCCACATCTTCTTCTGATATTCTCATATGAACTCACATGTGCATGTATCCTATTGTGATTATATTTACCCTTTGGCTTGACACTGTCAGACGATTTATGTACATGTTTATCTAAATTTTCCATTTATTTTCTCCTCTTCCAAGCTGTAATTCAGATTCATTTTCATACCATGAATGCATGCATTTCTACTTGAAAACTAGAATTGAAACTGTCACTTGTGTCATGTTTGATACGCTCCATTCCTGGTTCTATCCAATCTATCACTGCTTCAGCCCATAATTTGCAGCTGCAGCGGCCTGTTGTCACCAGAGGGCTCATTCAAATTTCATCTAGTCTAATATAACGTGGCCAAACTCTTCCAAATCAGTGTGATTATTTTGGCTTTATTTCTGCAGCAGAGCCCCGTCCTTACCGCAGTGCCCTCCACGATGTCCCTCCAGACGGGTTTGTCCCCGCTGCCCTCGCTGAAGTCCAGCAGGTTGTCCACCACTACCTGGCCGATCAGGTCGTGTCTGGAGAAGCGGTCGAAGTCGTACACAGAGAAATGCAGCTTCCTGGAATGTAGCTCATTCAGCGGCACGCCGAACTGAAACGTCTCGTTGAACACTGGGTTCAAGGTCTTTCTGTGGACCTGAGAGAGAGACAGACACAGTAACAAATTACAGTGTAATTATTTTGTATATATGGGGTACCAATAAAATACTTACTGGGTAGGGTACAAAGAAATGAGTACAGGGAATGAGGGGGGAACAAACAACATTATTTTACAGCCTGCATACCCTGTAATGATACTATTATTACAGTGAAAAGAGTCACTACTTTCTTTTACAGCCCACATACCCCAGACTTACACTCTAATAACGGGTGCTCTATCCCACATTTCCAATGCTTTGTCTTGATTGTAAAGTACTGTCAGTAGACAACCTCAGATGGAATTAGTCATGCGTGCTTTTCAGTAAGAGTTGGTAAAACATGAAGAAGTGTAAAATTTCACTTGTTGAACATATGAATAGCTCGCCACAGTATCCCATACACTGTGTGCTGTCAAATAAACTAAAACGTTTCTGATACGCGTATCTATCCGGTTCCTTTATTGTTTACGGTCTGATGGTTTTGAGTGTCAGAAGATTTGACATTGGATCCCAAAACTGCACTATTGATCCCAAGTATTTTATCATCATTTTCAAAAACATAAGTAAACAAGTATTTCATAGCTATACCTACAGAGGTACACCAGGATTGGCCTCATGTCTTGTTCCCCAGAAACAAAAACAATTTACAATATATTAATGATAATGAGTACTCAATATTTAAAAGCTTTTTACACTGTAATTTCCTAAAGTATATTCTGTAAATTTGTCATCATTTAGATTAGAATAAATCAAGCCAAGAACTAATGAAACTAATTTCATTGCACTATCAACACTGTTACCCACAGTTCCCCCAGTTTATTTATACCCTGTACGTACAGAATAATTGCAAAAATGTATTTTCTGCACTGTAATCTAAAGCATTAGTGAATTTACTCTGTGGCCTAGCCCCAGTCTGACCATTTTTACATTTGAGACTTTTGAGTTGATGTTTGCATCCCAGTCACAGACACGAGCCGATGTTTCCTCAAAGATAAATTCATGCTGAATTTTGAAAAAAACCCAGCAGGTTGTTTGACAGCACTTAATGCTGTTTTCAAGATGCGTCCAGAATCCTCAAAGACTCTCTTTGCCGGTACCAAAAACATCCGCTGCACGGTAAAGTGCATCTTCAACCTGTTTCACAAGGTGTGACTCTATTTCTTCAACCAAACAAACAGGATATTTTTCATACCAGCAGAATAAGGGAGCCACTGAGGATTCTGGACATGTTTTCACAGTAAGTGCTGTCAAAAGACCTGCCGGATTTTTCAAAGTTTGTCTTGTGGCTTTTATCTGTGACTCGACTGTAACCATCAGTGCAAAAGTATCCAATGTAAAAACTATACTTACCTAAGTGGCACAAAACTGAAGCTATCTTTGGTCAAAATGCTTTTGTTTGTCAGCAGTTATCTGCAAGATCCTCATTTGTTTCCCCTTTTTATAGTGACTTCCTCGGCACTGAGCTGTCATTACTGTGGTGTTTCTTGTACTGAATCTATTCGATTTGAGTTTGGCAAGAGGTGTGTTTTTGTTTTTTGCTCCTTTTTTTTGCCGGTTTTCTGCTCCTGCAAACCATTCAGTTCTGCTTCTGCTTTATCTAAAACAAATTGGAAACATAAAAGGCATCACTTCCTGTGAAACAAATGTTGCTGTTTTTTTTTCTCACAGAAGAGCTTCTGTTTGTGAATATAGAAGCTTTGATTAACTTTGACTTAAATGTAGGATGAATCACATTGTGCGGAAAGCAGCAAACAGAATTTTCTTTTGTACATGTAAATATCATGAAACAGTATTTTAAATTGATTCCCACAAAGAAATGAGACATATCAAGACACAGAATATTCCAGAGGGGTTTGATTAAAAGTGTCATTGTGCAACACAATTTACCTCTACCCCACTGGCTGACCTTGTTCCTCAGCCAGAGGGACAAAAGTGAATTTCACCTTTTCTTGTGGGGTGAAGAATCAAATCAAACCTGCTGAAATGAAATAAAGACCTAGAACTAAATTTACTAAATTACTAAATTAAAACTCAATATTTGGTTTCCCAACATGTACAAGGGAAAGCATTTCTTTCTTTGAAATCTTCACAGCACATTTCCTAACCATATTTATACCATATTTATTCCAAGTTAGTTCCCCTTTATTTTGACTGTGTGTTGTGTTTTCTGCCTTTTCCATCTGTCACCTCAATAACAAGTCAAATAAAACGGGTCTTTTGAAATCAGAGAATGGAGTCTGATGGAAAGCGAGCGGCTGTAATTTCCTGCTCATCCTGTTTTAACAAAGTGCGGATGACGTTTGTGAATTTGTCTTCCATCTCGTTCAATCTCCAGCACGGAATTTTTTGCCGTTTGTTGATTCAATGGCGGGATTTATTTGCTACGAAAGCATTTGATATAGATGCTGTCATGCAATAAAGCCCGCGATAATTAAAATGTGACACACACTCGATTTTCCAAATCCAACTTTTGTCACTGCATGAGTGGGTCTGTCACTCTGGCTTATTAGCACTTGATGATTACTTGTTAGCTTTGGATTAACCATGCAGCTGATGGAGACGCTGTGCCTTTAGAAACCAGAAACACAAAGCTCCAATATCTGCTTGTAGGTGATGTCTGTTTCTCTTTTGAAATTAGTTGGAAGGATAAAAGCGTGGCAAAATATGAGTGGTATAAAAACCCCATGTTAATGTGGATGTGATTGAAATTAAACAATGATCTACCCATCAAACAAAAGAGGAGCAGTATTACGCAAATGACTGAAGCATTCAGGCTTTTCAATGGCTGAAGGGGCTTTTGTGATATACAGGAGACAGTCACACAAAGGGGGGAAATCAAAAGGGAGAAATTTCAGACTGGTACAGCTTCATTGTCACCGAAAGCCTACTTTTCTGGCTCTACAGTACAATTCTGACCCCTTTCAGAGTTTGTCCCGGTTATATCCCAACATTGTACAAAAGTACTGGTGATATTTATGGACATAAAACAGAGAACCACAACTCACATTTGTGAGGCCACTGAGCTCATAAATCTTCAGCCTCCCCACAGAGAATAAATTAGAAGAGACGAGGATTTTTTTTTTTTGAGGGCTGAGGGGACATTTCCTGGTACAGAACGTCCCGAAATGTACTCAAATATTGATTCAACTGTCCTCAAACACCAGAATAACACACAGGAGCCGAGTAGCGGTGCCCTGTAATAGTCTGAGGCACATTATCTTGAATAAATTATGCCCCAGATTAGATTAGATTACATTAGATAAACTGTAATGATTCCCCATGAGGAGGCTGGGTCATCGGAGCAGCAGCAAACAGGCAGAGAGAAAAACAGTCAGACCTGATGATGATAAAAATGTTGAGGAGAATGTTTTATGTTTTGTTCGTTTGTGTCACAACATTAAGACTGCGGTTTGCCGCTGAGGATACAGGTTGCGTGTGGGAGTGGGAGTCACCTTGGTCTGGAATTTCTTCTTCCTGTCTGGCAGTAGGTAGATCTTCACGTATGGGTCAGAGAAGCCGTTGGCATCCTTCGCTGGCAGGTCCAGAGCTTTCAGGATCTTCACCACCAACTGCTCCGTACTGAGACACACACACACACACACACGCAAACCGGCAAACTCTATTAGACTTTCACATGCTCATAAAACAGGTATGAAAGGCAGGCGTCACACAGATGTACCCAAATACTCGATGAGACCCAGACAAGATCGCCCCACGCGCAGAAACACACACCTGTGCAGGCTTTATACACACATAATGGCGTGGGAGGTTCTGTGTCTCTGAAGAAAGGAACAGCCAAAATAGCATGCGGGTGCAGCTGTATCATGGTTGCACATCAGCGATGTACAGCCGGTGGGTGAGCTCATTAATAAACCTTAACACTGCACCCTTTGTTCTACACTCACTTTGGGCCGCTTATACAGAGTTGTTAATGCGTGCGATGCTAGCATTGGGCTGATATCAATGTTTGTTTATTGCACTGGGGTAGAAAATAATACATTTTGGGGATTTTGTTCTAATCTTTGATTTTCTTTCTTGTTAAATACTACAAATTTTTACCTCTTCAGGAATGATTATAATGGAGTGTTTTTATTTGATGTAATAAAAGTACAGTACAAAAATATATTTTCTTTTATGTTTTGTTTTCTTTTTTTAATCTTTATTTATTTGAAGGCAAAATCTGTAATCAAACTGTAAACAAAAGGTGTAGCCCCAACACCAAAATTTAAAATACAAGTCTTGGCCACCACTCCTAAATTAATTGACAGGTGTTTGAAATACAGACTTATTAAACAACAACTAAATATAAGTAATTAATGTTAATGTTTTTGATGTTGCTGAAGCTTGCTGGATGGATTACTAATAAAACTGCTTAAATTATTTTCATTAGCAATTAATCAGCAGATTATTTTCTAGATTCTTTGTTTGGTCCTTAAAATGAAAATAGTGATGAGATTTTCTGGTATTTTTGATTAATAAATTACTCATAAAATAATTCGGTTTTCATTCGGTTTTCCAACCCGAATAATTGTGGTTGCCAATTATTTTTTTGCCAACAGACTGGTCAGTTAATCAACTGATCTCAACTCTACCATATTTATGAGTCAAACTCGTCCGTTATGTATGTAAATATTTAATATTGTATACGGCAGAAAAAATCACTGCTTTGGGCAGAGTTTTATTGTCTCAAGCTCAAAGTGGTGTTTCACTGACAGGAATAAAATGTCAAATGCAAATAACATTGTACTCTTTTGCTGTATTTCTGGGATATTTTTGGCATAAAAATGTTTAAAGATAGCAAATAGAGGTAAAAACACACACAAATATGGAAGCCTGGACACGCACGTGAGCACACATAATACACACATCTTTACATTCAAATTCTCCATCCAGAAATGGCTGCATCTCACGCGCCATTTATTATGTATTTAATTACCAGATGAAGATGAAGACAGCTCGGAGGCCTTTAATCAGACCTCGTTAGACTGTGTCTCCTCGTGTTAACCAGTGTGTCAGCACTTCATTAGCTGCTGTAGGAGAGCAGCGTGAACTTTGGGGCAGCGGAAGGATCAGCAGGGCAAACGCCAAAAGTGACCCCGGCAGTTCTAACGTCTTCTGTCCATGTGTACCAATCACAAATAAGATACGCTTGTTGACAATACAACCGTGGCCAATCCGGACACGTGTTTACCTCTGAATCACATCCAATTAAGGAAATCGGATAAACATGCCCACTCTGCAATCACATCAAATCAGGGAGATGATTTACGGGGCAAATTGCTGGAGGAAATTACATTTCCAGCTCAGCCAGATAAATATTTTAAGGAGAAAAACCCTGACCAACTCAAATATGTATCAAATGATCTTTAATCCAGTATGATTTTGAGACATGTTGGTGATTTGCCAGTGTGGTTCCCAGTAATTCTCTGATGTACAATAATTGGACACGACAGGAAGCTTGTGTACAAAGAAAAAAAAACACCCCTCACTGATCATCATGAATTTTTCTCCATTTGTTCTTTGTTACACAGACACAGCTGCAGGTTTTCCTGCACTCGTGTGCCTCGTTACAGAACATTCAGCTTGAACCAAAACCAAGGTTTTTGCACAATCCACGAGGCATGCTGCACAGACCGTACCTATTACTGCTCGAGCATGCAGGGAGCAAAATTCACGGCCTTATTGCTGGCAGACAATGCCTGAAAGCTAGCTGTAATTCCCACAGTGGAAATGTGTCAGCTTTTAATGGGATTGTCAATAGAAATGCCTTCCCCAGAGGATCTGAGGAAGATTGACATTGTTGTTCTGACTGTTACACTCCAAACAGCGGGGTCTCACACATTAACATACCAATCTTATCACACTTCCAGTGCTAACACACCACTGCGTGTGTGTATCCACACACATGCCCACACACTCGTCTTGCAGCTGCATCTCTATCCTCTCTTCTTTATTCCTCAGTCACTCCGTCTCTTAATGAATGAACGAATTAATGCCTCCGTGTCTTATGTAAAGCACTTGGAATTGCCTTGTTGTTGAAAGGTGCTATACAAATAAACTTGCCTTGCCTCTTCTACTCCTCTTGCTAAAACAATTTCCCTCCAGTGTAATGACAGGCAACTACAGCAAGACATAAATTATCTTCTGACTTTATAAATGGGAAAAAAGGGACACATGAATAGTTTTCATCATTAACCGCCTTCTCCGCCCAACTCCCTTAATAATCTTCTGCATCTGTAACTCCAGTATAACACAGTCTGGTGTTATTATGTGTTGACAGGGGCTGCTGTTTAAAGTGGCTCATCATATATAATTCATGACTGAAACGGCCTCTCGCCTCCCTCTCTTTTCTGACCATCAGCACTTTCGCCCGTCGTACTGTTTCTACATGTCGGAGCAGGCAGGGGTGGGGGGCTGCCAGCTGTGCCGAGCTGCGCGCTCCTCCCCAAAAGCCACAACCAACCTGACTCGCACACACACTCACACACACACACTCACGTACACACTCTCCCATCACCCAGTCCTCACAGCATGGCACCTACCAATTACGTACTTAGTTCTCCAGCAGAGGAGATTTCAACAGAGAATCGTCAAAGGAGCAAAATTAAAGTAACTACAGCAATCTGTGCCACACAGTACATAAAAGACACCCAAGCTGCTTTGTCACTTACATTTAATGGTACCACTTCCTTATTTTTAGACATCAGTATTTCAGTATGATTTACATAAACAAACCAGACCACAGTCGAGAAAGCTAATAGCCTCTCACACCTCATGCCAGTACCACGTTTCCCATTAAACCCGATCATCAGTGTCTCAAACTCAGTTTTGTTTAAAACTTGAATTGGAGGTTTTATTTTTGTCTATCGAAGAGGATAAACACGCTGAAAGATATTTTCCCAAGAAGCACCCTCTCTCTGTTAGGAGCCATAAAGACATTCAGCGAAACAGTGTCTGTTTGCAGCCCTCTGACTTAGTGTTTGAAGAACTGCACAACCGCCGCTGCCATCAAAGTGGTGCAAAAACGCATTTGCCAGGAGAAAAAGAAAACTATCTTATGGTAGTTCCCCTCAGTGTCGGATTCATCAAACTGTGTTCAGGTCTCATTTTGAAGGTTTAATTTCTCCAAGCTGTGCATCACAAGCACCCACAGAATGCATCATTTATTTATTTATCCATGTTTGGAGGGCTTTAAAGAAGGCAATCTTTGGTTCAGGCTGAAATATCTAAAAAAACATTCACTGGATTGCCTTGAAATTGGGTCTTTTCAGTCGTAGTTTGTATTTAACATTATTTAACATTATTAAGCATTTAGCTCAAAGCACGGTTGTGCCCGCTAGCTTGCCTTAAGACTTGTTTTTCTGCAGTCGCCTTGAGTCAGTTAAAGTTAAAGTCGATATTTATATATTATAAAGCGACATTTCTCCTTGTCCTTGGTTTTATCTTTGAGGGCACCGAGCAATGACAGATATATGAAGTCCCATATAAGGCCTTCACATTCTGTGGCGGCTTGTGGTGACACTTCACAGTTTTGAGAGCAACGCAGAACAGTGTTTTGTGAATCCAGCTCCACATGGAAAAGAAGAACAACAGAAGTGTTTTGTGTTTTGCACTTTTTTGACCAAGGCAGGAGGCGTGCAGTTTTTCCAGACAGCAAGTCAATGGGGCTCCACATGGTTGAGCTTTATATCTTAGAATCATTGTGGTGATGATTTATTAATGTTAAAATTCTACACTTTTATAAATTAGAGGACACTGAATAGGTTGTTTCAGTGTAAAGTCTCTGACTTACTTGAAGGCGTAGCGCAGGAGGAAGCTGATCTTGCCGCAGTTGTCACCCTGTTTGCCTTCGCCCTGGTCGCCCTTGGGCCTGTAGAGCTCCGGTTTGATCTGCCCAATGCTGGTTACCTGCTCCTTCTCCTCGGCGTGGAAATCAGGACTGGAGAGCTGGTGAGTCATGGGCTTGGGCCTAAACAGACACATAAGAGCTCAGAGGGTGAATATTAAGTGAAGAGCACAGCACACACACACACACACACACACACACAAAAAAAAAAAAACTATGTTTTGCAACAGTGTGATTCAACAGCTTATTCAGAGATGCAGTGGCGGGTAAACCATCTAAATGGAGTTTGGTTTTATTTGCATAAGAGTTTACACACATGCATGCATCATGGTAAGTGTTCTCAAATCAAGGCTACAGTTGTGTGATGATGGTACAAACGACAAAACACAAAAACAAAAACAACACAAATTAATATCTGTTACAAATGGTGAAATGTTCTGCATGGCTCTTTTCTGTTTTTGTATAATCCATATCTGTAGCTGTGCTTTGGAAAAACGTGTTAATATCTAATATAAAAGGAGATATTTTTCAAGATGGCACTTCGTATAAAACTAAGATGGACGAGTTAAAGTAAAAGTCCTAGATGATTTGCTTTCAGAGACCCTCAAAAGCCTTCATTAGAAGATTAAAGCCAACACCTTGCAACCGATATGCTCTTTATCTGTGTGCTCACAAAAACTTAGGTAAAGGCCTTAATTTTCAATAATGTGTTTTTCAATTGATTTCCCTTTAATGATCTCTAGATGGAAGTTAAGGTTCACTCCCATTTCTATTCACCATTGCACTTCTGCGTTCAACAACAAAAACACACAGCAACTACTACACTAAAACGAAAAATGGATACACGCTTTTAAACACACACATACACACACGCACATGACATGTACACTCATACTGACCGTGCGGTGACCTGTTGCTGGGAATGAGCGTTAGGCAGGTCTTTATGTGGATGAGCTCCAACCTCTGAGTTGGGGACATCTGGAGACGTCTGACTCAGCTTCAGAGTTCCTAACAGAGTGAGAGAATGGACAAAACAATCCTGGATGACTCACTCCTCTTTTGTTAGTGCTGTTGTGGCCTTAGTCGTTACAGCGGCTAAGAACAATGTTTTTTTCTTTCCTAATGCAGGGTCTGCACCATTGATCTCATTGATTGCATTACATTGATTGCACAGAGAGTGATTTAACAGCAGGGAGAAGGGAATGAATGAGCCGACATATTTACAATAGCAGAACATGAGCCAGCATGAAAGGCATACAACACAGAGATATAGAAGGAGGTACATCCAACTGCAATGAAGGCCACTGGCAAACAATTAACTCTGGATAATGATAAACAGCCTGCACCAGTGTTGACAGCCAGCATACATAGATCACTAGAATGAAAACTCCCTTCTGTTACCTGAGCGGTTTCATCAAATCATCTCCTAAATGTTCTCCGACATCAGCTAATAACAGTTTCTGTCGTCTCGTGAAAGTTGCTGCTTATTTGGGTTCCTGTTGAGCTTAACTGGCAGATTCCAATCACTTTACATTCTCTCATGGAAGGATCTCTTAAAGCTACGTTAATCAATATCTTTATGTGTAATTGTGTGAAGGCTCGACAAACAACTAATTCTCATTTTAGTTGTTTGGTCTGTCAAACACCCGAAAACAGTGAAAAATGCAGGTGAATGCAAATTAAAAAAGAAATCTAAAGAATAAAGAAAAAGAAAAGAAGAATCTTAAGGTGACACTATCAAATTGCTTGTTTTGTCTGAGCAACAGTCTAAAACCAATCTTTTTTTTTAATTACTATAATTTAAGACAAAGAAAAGCAGCCAATTCTCCTATTTGAGAAGCTGGAACTGTCAAATGAAATGACTTAACACAATCAATTATCAAAATAGTTGCAGATTAATTTTCTGTCAAAGGTTGCTGCTCTAATTTGCGTATTTATTTTCTATATTTGAAGATTAGATCAAATGACTGTGTGTAATTTGAAAAGGTTGCTTGTAACAAAACACAGAATTACGAGCCAACTCGGCAGCTCTAGCGAGCTTTTGAACTCATTGTTTTTGTTTCATGGCAAATTTACTGCTTGGTTCAGTTTCACCGCTCACATCAGCCTTTTTCTCAGTGGTATCAGGCAGCTGTTTCCTGCAAACGAGTTCTGACGAAACGAGCCGGCGAAGAGAGTCGAACAATTTAGCAGCTATCTCAGGCATTTGCAGAGGCCAAAAAAAGAGCTAAAACAGAAATAAATATGAAAGTTATATGGCCAGAAACATGGCCAGACTCCAATGGCGTGATAATGTCTGAACATGGTAACATACACCAACAAATTAATTCTTTGCTAGAAATACAGCTGTAATTTGTGGCAATTTCCACTTCAGCTCAAAGTTTCAACTCTTTATAATTGTTCTCCTGTATAACTAAGTATGTGTAATAAGAGACTAGGCCGGAAAGATGAAGAAGTAATATAAATTGAATGTAGCATTACTGAAAGTAAACCCATTTATATATATACAATAACGGTCAGCATTCATCACACTGTTGCAGCACAGAGAAATTATTTTTACTGTATGTAAGTAAATGTATTAAATCCAGTACTCTGTGAGTATATTAAAATGAGAAGTTATTGACCGAGGCATTACATTACTCTTCCAGTCAGACTGGAGTGTCTAATGTCTGTGGGCTTGCTCTCTCTCTCACCAGCATTGTTGGGGTAGGAGTCCATGTCCAGGTAGGAGTGCTCCTGGGTCTCATTTGGCCCCCCAACCACACCCCCGACCTCCCCCCTCTCCAGCCCCACCAAATCAGAGAAATGGGGGTGGTGCTGGCCCTGCTGGCCCAGGGTGGGGTAGAGCGAGGACGAGGAGGTGCCCTCCTTCCTCTGCAGCAGCTGGGGCAAGAGCGCCGCCTGGCCGCCGCCCCCGAGGCTTCCGACGCCGGCGCTTCCGGGCAGCAGCCCCGATGTCAGGCTCAGGCCTCCGCCCTCCTTGTCCCGCCATGGCAGCCAGCAGAGCTTCCAGGAGACGAAGAGGGAGACTGAGAGAAGGACGATGCCACAGAACGTCACGATGACCGACAGGAGACTGACAGAGATCTCTGTAGGAGAGCGGAGGAAGACATGGAGAAGAAGGTGAAGCAATGAACAGAATCAACCATTTGAAAAAAACACCAACACCCACAGTGATGTCTCTACGCAATGACATCCAGCATTTCCTCATGGTTATTAGCTTTTTAATCTGTGGGGGCTCAAGGATTCTGTCTGGGGGGTGGGTGGAGGGCTGGGGGTGTGTGTGTGGATATGAGGGAGTAGAGGATGTGGGATGTCGGGGAGGGTGGAGTATGACTCATCCGAATGAAAAAGTGTACAGAATAAAAGGAAAAGCGCAGTTTCAGCACCAGACTGCCGGACAGTTCCAGCAACAGCCTCTGTCAGAGAGAGAAGGGATGGAAGAGAGTCGACGTCAGCTCCAGAGCCGGGGAAGTTTTGTAGTTCTGTTTACGGTTCAGAAGTGCACAACTGCACGTGTCAAAGCCTGTGATACGTAAATTCATGATGAATTCATAAATTTGTAAATACCCTCTAAATAAATATACTAAATATACAATGAATATTTTTAATTATCGAAAGCCATCTCTTTATAAAAAGCATGTTTTGGGTCTGATGACTGTCTTGACAAAAGGACCAATCAGAGCCCAAAATGAACTATAGGCCCACAGCCATGAACATCAATATTCATGGGTTGTAAGTAGACTGGGAACACTCATTACGATACAGTGTGCAGATTTCACTAACCGAGTACGCTTCCCCAACTTGCAGCGTCTAACTGGATTTTTTTTGCCTCTCACCATCTTGGGCTCCATCCAGACCAGAGGGCCACCAATTAACAATCCTTCCTGTCTGCGGGCGGGCCAATCATCACCTTCATGTAGAACAGCACTGCTTTACCGTCGGAGGAAAATGTTTCTTACAGCAAAGACCTCCTTTTCTTTAACCCCCGTTTCCTTCAATTTACTTCAATTCAGATTATCTTTATGGGCGTGACAAAGACATAAACACTGTTAAATCAAGAGAGAATGAAATTGTATCTGTAACCAGCTGACAACAAGACAGATCAAATGAGTGAAAACAAGACAACAGCAGCCAATCCTGCAGCCCTGGGGTACATTTTCTGGAATTTGGTTCGCCTTCTGTCTCCACCCGCCCCTCCCTCTCTTTCTCTTTCACTCTCTCCTCTATATAATCCTCTCAAACACCCCTCATTCCTTGCTGTCATTTCTTTTCCCATGCTGTCTGCCTCTGCACGCTTTGACTTTATTCCTGTCCTCAGCAACTGTCTTTTTTTTTCATCACCCCTACCTTCTCTCCTTCCTCTCTCTCCCTCTCTTTGGTGAATAATTCATCAGTCTGTGTATGTCATTAATCAGCACTTGTTCAAAAGATATGATTGGGGGGCCGTGTGGGTGAGGGATGGGCGAGGGGGCATCGATCTGCCGCGGTGGAGAAAAAGACGGGTAGGGAGGTGAGGAACAAGGGGTGGAAAGGGAGAGAAAAAAGGAGGAGGGAGCAGGGCGAGAGAGAACATGACGATGGAGATCAGGAGACGGGAGGAGGGGAAAGTGATGGAGCGGGAGGAGAGGAAGAGAGAGCAAAGGGAGGCAGAGCGAGGTAGAAAACATCAAGAAAGAAAAGACAGTAATGATGAAGGGGAATGGAGTGAAAAGGAAAAAACGGCCCAAACCACAGAATGGCCGGCAGGGCCGGGGAAAGACAGGGAGAGGGTTGAAAACAGATTGGTGCACATGTTGAAACAGACATATAAGCTGACTGGGTTTATTCCCCCGTTTTTTATTTCCTCAGAGTAGGCGGAGGAGCAAAGGAGTTGGGTTGGTAAAGTCGATGCAACTAACACGCCATGTGTGAAGGAATAGAAACCAAAGAGGCAATGGTAGAGGGAGGAAGAGCCCAGGAACAGCGAGAGAGAGATGGAGGAAAACAATCTGACAATGATTTAGAGTGAAAGCTAAAAAGGGGAGGGGGTTAAGGATGAGAAAGGTTAATGTATTGATCTAGAGGGGGAAAAACAAAGCGAGGAGGCAGAGGAGTAGGTTGCGTGTAGTTGGCAGATCAGGACACTGATAAGACACGGCTGTGATCAAACGTGCGCCGGGACTGTTGGGGGCCAAACCACGCCGCTCCATTTGTCTCTCTTTAGGGCAGCTGCTGTACCTTCCCGAGGACTGATCCTGCCAAAGATCCATCACTAATCCACGAAGCATAAAAAGCAAGTCAGCGGGCGGGTAGGTGGGTGGGTGGGAGGCCTCTGAAGTGCACCGTGAAGAGGGACTGAGACTCCCTGTCAATCAGCGACTGATGCAAGCCCACTGGGAGCCGTACATTGCTCCACATCAAACACATCTCCGCTGCTTACACAAGCCATTCGCTGACAGCTTGCGGCGGTCGTGGTCCTCGGAGGGCTCGGAGACTTCCGTCAGCAAACACCGAAAAATCACAGCTGGTAAGCGAGGGGGCCAACGCCTAAAACCATGCCGTGACATTTCTTCACAGAGCCATCCAAATCTCCAGAGGCAACATGCAGCCAATCCAGGCTAATCTACACTGAGCCACAGATATCCACGCTAATCTGCATAAAAGCGCATTGCACTTCCAATTGCTTCGATGAGAACCCACACACAATACTCTGCACACTATACACTCCACGGTGCAGCATGATGCACCTACTCAGTTTGGTAAAAACAAATATATATATATATATATATATATATATATTTCTAATACAGCTCTGAGATAACAATCATAGAATCCTACCGAGACTCTTTTGGGGCTCGTAAAAGAAATGGGATGGACTTGTACCATTGCCATTTCAATCTTGCAGATTAATATTTCATGGTTTGTTTTCCTGAGTGCACAGTACTTCTAACCATCTTTAAACATGAGCAATTCACGTAACATTTGCCTTCTCATACCTTAAATTTAATTTATGTCATGTTGCTGTAACTGTAACGAGGCGGTACTGAAGTTCTTTTGCTGAATGTTTTGATAGATAATATTTATATTATTAATATTCTGACTGTAACTGCTACACTTTCACGACAAAGCATATCACATTTTAAGTATGGGATGTCTGTGTAGTGTTTTTGCTCTTGCCGGTGTGTAAAAGCCTGATTCAGAGCATAATGGGGCACTAAAAATGTTCAATGAAGCCCATATTAACAGAATTCCTTTTGAGTGAGTGATCAGTTCCTTAAAGCAATTCCCAAAATTGTTTTAGTATCAAAGACTTGCCCCCCTTAGGCTTGACAGGTGTCTGTTAGGTTTGTAGTTTCCTCATGAACAGGGTACAGCAGCTGTGGTCTCCTTGGATACATTAAAATTAAAATTTAAGTCAATTGTAGTTGTACTTAGTGATGGAAAACACTGAGCATATGGACATAAGGAGTGGTTTGTTCTGCAGAAAATGTTTGTGAAGTTTCTGTGGATGTTTTGCCTCTGTTCTGTCTGAAAGAGTTAACTACCAAACCACCTGTCAAATCCACATGGGAGTGAACCTTTGATACTACAGGGGTACTTTTTGGGTAAGTATTACTTTAAGGCAAGATGAGGCAACTTTGTGTGGGTTTTTGCTGTGTTAGTGGCATGGCAATGCTGGTCTAGATGGATTGCCATGAAATTTTGTACAGACATTCATGTTCTCCTCAGGATGGACTGTAATCAAGTTGGTGAGAAAAGCTTCCTTTATACTCATGAATGGAAATATTGTCAAAATGATTTATGTGAAGCTCCAGGTGTGTCTGTTACCTGTGTCCAGCTGTCTGTTGCGGCCTCTCAGCAGGTAGCTGAACTCCTGGCAGCGTTCACTCTGGCTGTAACCTCTTGGGGAGTTGAAGCACAGCTCCTCCACCAACTCCAGCGCCTTCTTACACAGGTCTTCATCGCAGTCCCCCGACATCCTCCAATCCGCATCGCACTCTCACCAGCAGTCAGCCAATGACAGCGCAGCCCTCGCCGCCCTCACCTATCGGACGGCGCTCGGGTAAGTAGAGTGTTGCCCCGTCCACCTTTTACAAGGTGCGAACTGAGAAGGAGGAAGAGGAAGCTGAGGAGGCAGTGACTACAGAGGAAGAACACGAGGGGCTCCGCGGGGTGTCTTGGTCTGGATCACAGAGACCAGACTGATGTGCCCATGTGTGACTGAGTGACACCCATCCCTCTCACTATCCCTGGAAGAAATAAAGAGAAAGAAACTGGCAACGTGAGTGGAAGGACATAAAAGTGTACAAATTAAGTTTTTGGCATATTGGTCACCTTTATTAAGTGACAACACTGATGCCAAAACCATCAGTTTGTCCCTGATAGATCATTGGCTCTGGTGCAACATAATATCACTTTACCATACAGTTTGAAGAGTGATAGTAGGCAACTGGCATCATGTAAGAAGTGGAAAAGGTTGATCTTGTTGCAAGTACAGCTGAAGTTAAGTCTGGCAGATTTGTGTTGAGATTGGCAACATTTACATTTGCAAAGGTTCACCCATATTATGAAAAAACATATTTTCTTTACTTACCACAGACCTTACTGTTCAAAATTTTACATTTTCTTATGTTTGGTAGAAAATATTTCCACCAGAACGAGGACTGTTGACAGTGAGGTCTGTGGATTATCCTCACTTACCAGAGCGTAATTTTTATAGCAGGGCCCACTGCTGTTGCATTTTTCAAACATGATATTTTCCATGTTTGAGGACCACGAATGAATTTGTATTTACCTCCATTGTAAAGGAGTGGCAGCAGAAGGCTCCTGGGCAAATAAAATCACTGTACGGTCTATGTTTGCCCAAAAGAAATATACCAATTAATTAATGAGCCTCAACCTACCCTTTGCCTTGAGGTACAAATAAAGTATTTGGAATTTAACTGAATTGAATAAAAAAGCAGCTGAAAGCTGCGTGTAGGTGTTGATTCTTAGTGGATTTGGTACTATGAGCAATCTTTTCACATTACATTTAATCCACTTCCGTATTACTATCAAAAGTATCACTTAATTCAAGTTTAAATATAGTGTTAAAGTAACCCGATTTTGAATTACCAAGTAGTACATTGTACATGTGAGCTACAGTGACTGGACTGTTAACATTTTAACATTAAACGGGTCAGTTGTCCTGAAACTTCATGCAATTCTATAATTACAGAGTAATTTAGATAATTATGAGCTCTCTTGTTTTGAGTCCCCAAAACACAAATATGTTGAAGGAACTACAAACACTGTGAGAGTGAACAACACAGAGTACTGCTTTCTCTTTTATTTGTAATGAAAAGTGTTTTTTCAACTCAACATATTCAATCTATTGTCTGGAAGAACCACCAGCTACTTTTTTTAACTTAACATTTTGTTATATAGATCCATTGTACTGAAGGAATAAAATCCAAATGAAGCATTTCATTAGCATTTAATTAGCTTTAATAATGTCATAAAGCCATGGTTGGTGTGTTTTACCTTTACTAAACTTGACTCTCGAGGTTCTGGGCCATGTTGAATTTGCAAGCCAGAGCGGAGACACTCTCCATGTAAAATTTTCTTTACAAATAGATTTGGCTGAGGAATGCGGAGTTATGCCTGCAGTGCATGCATAACCTTTAGCTTGTTATTTTCCTAATGTTTCCAAGACCAGAAACAGGAGCCTGCAGACAAGTGACTTTTTGTTTTTTTTTCTTCACTGCAATTTGGGAACAGAGTTTACTTCTTAGTCATCTAACTCCAACAGTAAATGGTGGAACACATCTGTTTCCTTGGCCTCTCCAACACATCAGCATGGATTGAAAGTCACTGTCGGATTTGTGGAGACTCTTTCGAAGCTCTCCAACATCCCCTGAAAAAAAATGAGAATCAGTCAATCAATAAGGCGAAGAGACGCAACAAGGACAGAAATAAACTGAAAAACCACACCAAGATTTGAAGGAATACAACACCTCCTAGCTCCATCTCAGAAGGATGTATAATTAGATGTATTAAGTCTGACTGCCTTGTGTGTGTGCTCCTTGTCCTTTCATCCAAAGAGAAACTAGACTTATTTAGCATAACGTCTTTATTTTTGAACTCATTCTGTCTAAATAAAAGCAGGTCAATGCCCAAACTCCAGTTTCTCACAGGCTGTGAGTCTCCAGGGACTCTGACTGAGGAGAACGTATGCAAAGTTGTGTCTAATATTACAGATCCATTGCAAAAACCCTGGTGTTGAATATGCCTTGCCAGAAATCTTGTTCAAGCTGTGGTGTGGTTGGAAAATAAATCACGGGCAAAACAATGTTCGTGGTGAGAGGTCAGCGCACTTTTTACACCGAGCTGTTGTCCTTGTGAAGCAGTGGACCTATTTCTCAAGCAAGGTGGCTCCTCGGACAGAGGAAGGACTATTGATCATTTGATGTATGTTGTTCTGTAAAATGTCAGCGTCAGTCTTTGTGTATTGAGTGGCACCTCCCTAGCAAAGTGCTCCTTATGTGTCCCTCTGTCTCCCACCCATCAATCAATCACTGTATAAGGCAAAGACATATATCACTCCCAACAAGATCCGAAACAAGGAATGCTTCAACTCCATTTCTTCTTTTCTCTGTCTCCTCTGGAAGACAGAAACACATTTCTCCTCTCTTGTTCGCCCTCTGTCTCTGTCTCTTTTGAGAAACTGATTGTCACATTAGGATAGTCTGTCACTCCAAGGAAAACTCTGATAATGCAGAGTCTATTTATCTGTCCATCTCAGCTCAGCCTATTGCAGAAAGAAATCCAAAATTAGCTAATCAAAACGCCATTCAGATCCAACATCCTACACCAGCCCTCCCCTTGCCCCCCACCACTCTCTCCCATTAAGATAGTAAATCTGTCTGAGTGACTTTAAACCCAGGATATCTCAATCTGAGGAATGGCTGTCTGGCACAAAACTGCTCAAATGCCAGTGAGAGCATCAGGAGGGAGGAGGAGGCTAAGAAGAAATGGAGGAGACAGACAGGCAGGAAGAACGATTGTGTAGCAAGAGACAGAGGAAGAAGGGGACGAAGAGAGAGGGATAAAAGAGATGCTGACATTAAATTGGAGACGAGACAGATAAAGACGCAGGGAATAGAATTGGAGCAGAGAAGGGCAAAAAGAAAAAAAAAAACATAGGAAGCTGGCGGCGAGGGTGACACAGCAACAATGGTAATCAAGGATTTGGGGATGCAATTTACTACAAGCAAAATATTTACAGAGGCAGGTTATTCACAGATAAATATGCCTTCAGAAACATGTTGACGAATCATTCCACTCTGATAGCGCCATGCCCAGAAACGCACATTCCTACTGTAGTGTAACAGAGCAACACTAAACCTCCCACAGACGCTCCATTGACTGCTGTTCTGCCTGGGATCAATAATCTCAGGGAACAAATACACCACAACACAGACCAGTCGACCAGTAAGGTCACTGTCCGATCGGGCAGAGGAGACAGGACGGCGTGCAAGGTCACAGTCTCATCACACTTCGGAGAAAGGAGAATGAGTACGTGGAGCTCCTGTCCAATCACAGAACAGGACGAAGGGGGGAAGTGGAGGAGGTCAGTCCCCAATCATGGGAGAAGCTGGCCAGTCGGATCGCGAGATAAATTTGGGGGTGAAAGGCAAGTTGCAGCAGAAAGAACGACCAGACACCCAGGAGTCAATAGACGTAAACCCAAATTCAGTCAGAAAGTGACTTCAGCCCCTACAGAGGTGTCCTTGACCGAGACACTGATCCCCTGGCTGGCCCCTCCTGTTAATCACTAAGGATAAGAGCGTCAGCTAAATGTCTCCTTTTTAATGGCTCAGTCCAGCCGTTACATCCTCAATCTAGCTTATAGGCGATGAAGCAGATGAGGCGTTTATGTTTGTATCCCCTCATAATGAAGGGATCATTCTTGTATTTGCACAGAAAGGACAGATTTGGAGCCGCCTTCAGGTGCAGAGAGAGAGCTGAGACAATCCGACAGAAATTAGAGTGAGGAAGCACGTCCAAAATGTGAGGGACAAAAAATAACTTGAGTACTCCCATTTCTTATTGCTGGGGCATACACCAATAAATATTTATCTAATATTGCACTCCCTCACTCTTTTTTTCAGTAGTTGTATTGGATTTCTAGTATTTATTTATTTATTTATTTATTGGCTCAGCACTCTTCATATAAGAATTCCAGTGGTTCGCTCCCTTGCTGAGAAGTTCCACCGAAAACAGCTACGCTACAAACGAACAAAAATCTTTGAGCAGGGCGAACGTGAATTTGATAAAACCCAGGGGGCAGGTTTTTCAGTAACAAGGATCATGTTAGAGAGTGCGACTGAAATCTGAAATCTGGATGTGCAATCTGTCTCTGAGGGATGAATCACACACCTCAGCTGGGTTTGGGAATTACAGTGATAAGGCATTTGAAATGCTGCTGCCTGCTGAATAAGAAGTAGAAGACATTCGGATACTTACAACAAACCTGTGATCTATTGCAACTCCATATCATCATTTGACATTTCATTTTCTAGTCAAATTATATATTTGTCTTTGTATTGAATAAAATGTGTCAGATGTGAGTCTGCTACAATTCTAGGTTTTCTGGTTCAGTAGTATTAGTATTACCTTGTTTAATTTTAGAGTTTGCTTACCAATAAGGCAGATTAAAAATCATATCCTTATTCATTTTTAATAAACATCTCTTTCATTCTCCTTTTATTCACTTTAACTTTCTTTATTAAACGAAAACTATTAGGAATTACTGTTTATTGCTAAAATGTCTTCCTATTTTTATGGGGAGAAACTGAACACCTTCATAATTGCAAAATTAAACTGAGAACATTCAGACCCCTTTCTGTGTGAGAACATAATGCTTCTGTAGACAAAGGAGACTAATCCATTGGATATACCTAATAGGATGTTTCAGTTGGATCTCATTGAACCTGCCTTCAAGTCCTACTATCTGCTGCCATGCTCTTTTTTTTTTTTTCATCTGTACCTGGAAGTCATCTTTAATTGAACCTCTCATCCTTGCCCTGAATGCTGTCGTTGTTGTTTTTTTGTTTTAAAGTCTGCAAATTTGCTTAAGTGAATTTCACACTTCTCGAGTCAGAGCCTTTGTGGCATTTTTTTGCGTATTTCCTTTAAAAAACGTGTCATTTCCAGTCTGCTGTACTCTACAGACTGGCGACTTGGCCCTGTGACCAGCTCCTCTCTATTCCAGACTTTGATGCTGTCTGCTCTGTCGTACCCTGCTGGTTTGTATCATGTTGTGTACCATCTCAAATCGATGTACTCGTGTACCCTTAGATCATCTGCCATTCGTCAGGACTATCCCTGATTCATAGAGGTCGTGACCTCTCTCCGCCGGTGCTGGCATATCCTCCTTTTTGTTTTGCATCACTTCCTTTCGAGGCCACAGCGATGTCTGCCTGAGACAATGCTATCATCGCTCCTCTCTGCTCACTCGGCTGTGACGGATTGATGCACATGGGTAAACAGATAGGGCTACTCTAACACATCTTTTTGGTTACTCCAGTAGAGAGGTACTGTGTTTCGCTGGGAGAGAGGCGGCGACGTATGAGGCCAAGATTGAGCATGGGGATATTAATGTCTATTGACTAGAGGTAATAGCTTTGCTGAGCCTCAGCCTCGAGGTTGTTCCAATTTAGCCCGTTCCATAATAGCTCCTGGTCACCCTTTCAGCAAATAAATAACACGAGGTGGGAGAGAGCCGGCCTTAATATCTGCTCGAGACCGTATATCTCTATAAACATGCAACCAAACACCCGTTCACGTCCAAGTAGACACTGTCTCATTCTATCTCTACCTATTTATACCCCACATTCACACATATCAAAGGTTGCTGTTCAGGCTCTCGCAGATTTCCACCACTCTGGGCCTGTTGGAGCTGCGAGTGTCTAAATTATCTATAACACGGGACAGGAAATAGAGAGCAAGTGACCAGCCAGGAACCCTGGGATATTGGTGCTGCTCTTCCTGTCTCCTGCACAGCCAGTGGAGCTGCAGAGCGGGACCTATTTACAGACAGGGAGTGTAATCACACACACACTCACTCACACTCACACACACACACACACACACACACACAGACAGACAACGGCCGCCCTCACTTCATTTTTTTTTTCCTATGTCAGAGTCGGTGAGTCAGTGTGTCTCAGTGGTTGGGGTTTATTTATTTATTTGGGGGGGGGGGGGGGTATTTGCATAAATATGGTTCTCTGGGGTGGGGGGAGCAAGTGCAACTGTTCCTTTGATGGTAAGGGGGAGTGGGGTGGGGGTCTGTGGGTGGGGTGGAGGGGGAATTACGCACGTCTTACGCACGTCAACCTGTCTTCTGTGGGTTTTCTGCGTGCTCGTCTGCCCCTCTCCCATCTAATAGCGCGAAATAAAATAGAAAAAGTTCAATCATCGCCACCCCCGTGGATCGCTGCCATACACTTGTGATAACGATGCGAGCCTGTTGTCCGTTATTCGGGATAGTACAGCCTACATAGCCTGTACAGGCTGCCTCCACACAACATCCATCCCACTATATGCTCGGAACACATACCTAGTGATGGCAGAATGCAATATGGAAGGGCCAGGGTGATGCACAAATAATACACATTAAATATTTATGGAAAACAGACACATGCCGCTAGATTTAGGGCATGTTCAGCAGAGCCCGGTGCGGGATGCAGGATCAAAGGAGATGATGCGAATAACGCACACATCGCAGATATCACAGACCCGAATGCATGCCGGCTACAAATGGGAATATCTTCCTACCTTGGCGTTGCAGAGACCACTGTCTCCCTCTCTGTCCAAACGTCCGATTTACGAGCCTCTCCGCCGTTTTAGTCAGATGCGACGCTGGTAAAGGGGCATTCCGCCCTCTTTCGCTCTGTCCACCCCCCCTTCTCCTCTCTCCTCTCTCCAAGACGCACCGAGCAATAAGCCCCGCAACCGGGATGGCAGACTGAGAGGGACAAATGAACAATATGATATCTGTGCCCTCCCCTCTTTTCACTCCAGTGTCCCGTGTTCTTCTCTTATATTTTTCCCCCCTCCTTGTGCTTTTTCCTCCTCTCTGTTTCACTATCCCCTCCCTCTCACTCTCTCTCTCTCTCTCTCTCTCACTCGCTCGCTCGCTCGCTCCCTCTCTCTTTTTTTTTTCTTTCCCTCCCTGTGCTCTGAATACTAATACTGTGTCTCTCCTCTCACTGCCTGTACAGCCCGGCCAGTGCTAAAGACATACTGATGTATGTGGGGCGTGTAGAGAGAGAGCCAGAGAGGGAGAAGTGGTGTTTGTGTGTGTGTGTGTGTGTGTGTGTGTGTGTGGAGGGGGGGGGGGTCCGGGGATGGTGTGGAGGGTAATGGCCACTCTGAGCCTGGAGGGTACATGGGTGAGTTAGAAGGGCCCAGGATCTTGTTTGGTCTTATTAGAGCTGTGATTAGATAATCATACTCCTGCAGATGCCCCTGGAGAGGTGGTGGTGGTGGTGGGTGGTGGGTGGCTGGGTTGGTGGGCACATAAAATGTTACTCCTTTTTATGGTAGCATCCCTGGGATTAGAGGAGGAGGAGGAAGTGGAGGTGGGGATGGGGTAGTGTGAGGAGAAAGTGTTGCTTGGATGTCAGGCAGTGGGGAGCGGGGATGGAACCGAGGGCTCTGAGCCAAAAAAAAGGACATGGCTGTTTGTATGATTGCGGGTGATGGTGTGTGTGTGTGTGTGTGTGTGTGTGTGTGTGTGTGTTTGTGTGTGTGTGTGTGCACCCTGGAAACCACATCGAGAAGAGCAGCTGAGGTATACAGAGGCCATGATCTAGTTAGAATAAGACACAGTCTTACTGGAGTCATGATTAGATTATGATATTCCTGCAGGCCTCATATAAGGAGAGCAGGGGCAAATAAAAATGTTTCAATGTTTTATGGTAACATCACCGTCAGGATAATGAGGACCCTCCACTGTCGGTCGGGAATAGGTTTAGACAATGTATGAAATTGGTTGTTTTTAAAGTGGTGTTCTGCAGGGCGCCCTTTGGGGTCCTTGACTTATTCCCAGAGGGGACTTGCCCGACAAAATGAAGACAACTGTAATTCAATTTTAATTCAATTTGTTAATCAAGCAGTGAGAGAATGTAATGGGAATGTAGTGTTGATATCCTCTATTTTGTATCAAATCACATCCATCAACAAAAATGTCATCAAATCTATCAGACAAATAACTACAGGCTGCTCTGTGGCCGAATGGAGATGTTACCATTAGGGTTAATGTGTTGAAAACATGTGTGAACCCCTGCATTAACGTTTCTACTCTGCTTGCTGCTGAGACAGTGCCGACTTTAGCAGTTATGTAAGGCAAATCATCCCTCTGCCCCTCAAGATGTTCACTGCATATGGGCTTGCTGCCATAATAAATTAACATGGTGAACAGTGTGTTCACTTTTGATTCTTGGTCTCTGTGTGATGTATAGCTGAGCTCTTCAAGATCGCCAATCATCGATGGCATTCCCTCATTTTTTTTACACTTCCTGTCACTGCAGATATTTCTCCTTCAAACTACTGCATGTCCTGTTGTTTAAGGGGCACTGAAAAATGTGTTAGTGGTCATGTGGTTAAACAGGAGGCTTGTGCATTAATCATTTTTAGTTAAAAAGAATGTCCTCCTACTGCAAGTCATGTTGTCAAGATAGAGGCAAGCACCTTCATATTTAAAGAAAGCACACTGATGAATTAATCATTCCCCCAGACTGTGCCCAAACAACACCTAATGGGCCACACATCATAGAGAACTTCCAGGCCTTATTATATAAACTTTGGTGTGGAAACTCTACATGCATTTGGCTAAAAAACATTTTAGAAAAATAGCACTGATCAAACTGTTATTTATTGAGATGGTTTTGGCAAATGGGGGGGTTGGGGGGGGGGGGGGGGGGTTGAATTACCTTATCTTAAGTGAATCCAAATTTGATCTTGTGCTTTTTATCATGATAATGGCGAGTGAAGATCAAGACAAAGATTTAGAAAAACGTTTGGAATCTGCATCTAAAAAGGGACACATAAAGGGAGCATTCAAGACTCATGTTCCTGCTAAGCATTTAGTGATTGACATAGAGATATTGTCACACTCACAAAATAATAAAATCTTGTCGCTCCTTATATCTAACAATTTACTAAATGGACAAAATAGTGTCTCAAGAGTCCCTTTGTCAAAGATTTATTGTACTGACCACATTACAATGTATTCCCAGCCCCATTACTAATAACTTGTAACACTGACAAAAATAATAATATCTTTTCAGTCATCACATATTTCTCTGATAAATTACAGTATGCAGGATTTGATTTATAGCAGGAAATGATATTACATTGAAAAATGTCTTGTAGTTTAATGACTGAACACCCCATAATGAGACATCATTGTCTTCGTCATCATTACGGAAACAGCAATGGTAAAAGAAGGATGGAGGATGGAAAAATAACTGTTTGGAACCCTGCAGCTAGCGATGATTGACTGATAAATGAGAGTAAACAGTGACCTCTGTTAACTGTCACAGCAGAGCACAGAGAGAGTCTGAGACACACAACAGAAGAGGACAGGGACGCATAGCGAGGGAACCAAGATACAGAGGAGAGGAGAGTCCAC
Organism: Lateolabrax maculatus; assembly: GCA_031216445.1. Taxonomy (NCBI): domain Eukaryota; kingdom Metazoa; phylum Chordata; class Actinopteri; order Acropomatiformes; family Lateolabracidae; genus Lateolabrax; species Lateolabrax maculatus. Next base: position 7,212,081 of record CM062216.1, read on the forward strand.
CAAATGGGATTGATAGAAGAGAGAACTAAAAGCTCGGCCTACTAAAAGCTCCTGTCAGATTGGAGCTGGCGTGACAATATCTCTTATATATGGGACAAATTATCCACTCCTGCAAGTGCATACAAAACACACTTAGGCACTTGCTTTTCGCACATGCATACTATAAAGCTCTTTGAGTACATGTATCTAAACATCACACGTGTGCAGACACATTAAAGAAAGTAGACCGGGACATGCTGGAGGGGAGAAGAGCCTACGGAAAGAGATTAATTGTCACTAAGACCATGGGTGTCAACTCGATAAAGCAAAATGAGGCAAAATTTGAATCTAGGGTTTTTAGGAGTAAATTGCAAAATTGCAAATTGTTCTAAGTTTATTTGCCAAACGTAAAAGACTAGTGCTAAATTTCTCCAAGCTTTGTACCTAAAATGTATCACATTGACCATATAATATATTTTCATGAGCCTTGAGTGCATTTCCATTTTGTCCCCAGAAATGTTGTTGCTAAAAGCAGGTTTAATAGTTTAGTTTAGTTTAATAGGATTTTTGTTGCTGAGGTAACAGTGGTCAACAACACTTGTGCACCCCCATTTCAGCTTCAGGCAGAACTGATTATTGAAAATCATGTTTACTGTGCAATAACTACAATGGCATTGGGCTGAATTCTCTTTATTATCTGATATTTCTTACAGAGCTGCTGGAAGTATTTTGCTAGGCAACAGACTCAGACATTATTAAAGAATGAAGAAAAGTCTGTGTTTATAGAACAGTAATACATACAATGAAAAGTGACTTATTTTGAAGGGATCTTTAAATGTGGTTTTCAAAAGCTGATTAACAAAAAGTTATGTCTTATGAATATTCATAAAACATATAATGTCTTATTTGGAAGGGAGGTTACTTTGCTACAAGTTTTTAGTTTGTTTCTTTTACAATGCATTGCATTGTTCAAATCACAATTTGTCAAAACTAAACTGACCTGACAGAATGAAGAAACTTGACAGGTTGATTAACAAGCTTGTGCGTTTTTCCATTCAGGGTACCAGAGAACAGAAGTCTCAAACGCACTGTAAACAACCCGAAACTGCCTTATGAAGCAGCAGAAGGCCAAGGCCCATGGAAAATGGAAATCAAAATTCGATAAGGGTATGCCCTGGTCAGTTAAGCTTTTCCAACTTCCACTGGTCTTCACTGTGACTCATCTCAGGGGGTTACCTCTGAAAGGTGTAGTCCAATCTAGAAAGGTGTCATTTAGTTGCCAAAATAAAAGGAGCCAAACCTTTCGGGTTGACATTTCTCTATGTTCAGTTACAAAGAAAATCAGTGACTTACTTCCACTAGATGTTTTTCTGAAGAAGGTAGTTTCAAGTAGCCTGGCATCGTCAGACTAATTTGCAAATGCGTAGTAGTCTGGAACCTCTCTGCTCATTTTCGATGCCAAGGGCGTTATCAATGGGGGCAGTGGACCAATCAGAGCAATGAAACATCGTCCTGTCGTACATCCTGTCGGAAGTACGGCAAACACATCTTTATTATCAATAAATGCTTTAAGTGCAGTCGTTTGTTCTTTTAGAGTAAACATACCGTCCAGACCGTTTCATACTGGTGCGATAGCTGATTCAACAGAACATTCCACATCAGCGGCAGCCATCTCGGTTGTTTACAAAAATGCCTCAACAGGGCTGTCTGTCACTCACTGTATCAAATTTGCCCCATACATGATAAATGGTTGTGATTGGCCCGACACATTCAATGTTGGGTGGAAATCTGTTTGAACGGGAGGGGGCCAGACATACCTGCTAGAGCAAATAGAACATGACCTCACGGATACGTCTGGTTCCTAGGCTAAGTTTCAAGTAGCAGAGGAGATAAATATCCCCGGCAGCTGTTAAAGGGGATGGTTTTCTGATTTTCTTTTGCAGTATAGGTGAATAATGCATCTTCGTTCACAAAGGCTGACACATCATGATGAGCTAATTCCCTATATCCACGGTTGCTCAAATTACTATTCATATACATCGTATGTGTTGGGTGACATCAGCCCAGGGACTCACTTTATAACCTCCCATTACCTCACCTCAGCAGGGTCAGTGGGGTCAGGTTCTGTTCTTCCCTGGAGATGTATGCACCGGATGCTGGCTGTGGCCTTTTTTCTGCTCTTTTCTTCTTCTTCTCTTGCTTTCGATCACTTCCTGTTGAGCTATTAAAAGGTTAAAAAAAAACACACACAAAAAACGTAGATGTAGATTCTGCACAGTGACCACCCATCGTATCATCTGGGTGCCTGCAGCCAAGAACCAGGCCTTGAAAAACCCGGAGATCTCTATTATCTGAGCTCTGGCTGGTATAGGTATACCTCATCAGTTCTACAAGGTCTTCAGATTTTGAGCAGCTACCACCAAGATCAACCCAACGCAAGTCAGGACCTTCCCCTTTTATACCTTGGTAGGTACTGGTAGCCTCCTATACGTCGAGATCTGCTTGATATGGTTCAATCACTGCTTTGCAGGATTGTCACCCGTGGTCGTCTTTCAAAGCTGCTGTCTCATCATTATTGCATGGAGCTAAAACCTCCTGAGGCTGACCACAAGACAGTTTATCCACGTAAGTTGCCTCTGTTGATTGGGTACATTTCCATACTTTACTGTAACATAGTTTTCACTTATAATTCAGCCACGTTCCCAAACTCAAGACTATATATCTCAAGAGAAGAGGGGGGGGTTTGTCCCTCTTGGCAAGGCAAGACAGAGGAGACAGACACAGACATCACTTAAATAGTAGTGTCTTTGTCGGCCTGCTCTGTCTTGTCTTGCTAAAGGGGACGGACATTCAAAGTTGCCCATAGCTCACTAAGTTTTACTTTCTCAGCAGCACCAACAAAGCATAACATAGGTAGAATTCAACTTCTGCCAAACAAAGTCCTGTGGCAAAACAGAGGAACAGGGTGCTGCTCCTGGTCAGCCTCTGTCTTAATAACTCACACAATGACTAAAACACATTTCTTTGTAGCTGTAGCGAACATAGGCCTAAATGAGGTGATGTAAGAACTGGAGAACATTTTCTCAACAACTTTCACGGGGTTTCCTTTTTCTCTGTCAGTGGATTCCCTTAAAAGCCACCTAGCAAATAAGCGACCTCAGGTACTTGTCAGTTCAGCACAGATGGCAGGGAAAGGTGGAAAAAAAGTGAAATGACCAATAAAAAATAGGTCCAAAACTTACAGGTTTAATGACAGAATGTAAATGCTTGATTTAAAAAAATGATACTATAACTTTATCACAATCTTTGGCAGCTGTTACGTTAAGCCGGCTGGCAGCTGTCAAGCAAGCTATCATGTGTTGAACTCTCTCAGCACTGTCTGCAATGTTTGAGCAGAATATCAAAACAACTCAAACTACGCCATGGCTAGGTTTACTTCTTCTTTTAATTTTAGTTTATTAAGCATTTTACACTCCTAATTTCACTTAGATAATGTGTGTATGTTGCATAAATGTATTTCCTTATTTCCTGAAGCAAAGAGGAGGAAGCTTACAGACAGCACAATCACCACTGTGCATATGTGCCACAGCCACTTCTATCTTTTGTAATGTGCTCACAAGGTAATCCATTGTGTTTTTATTTCTTGATATAGATGTACCAAACTGGCTGTTCTTTTTCCTTTTGTCAATTCTCCTCCTTTAATTACATATTGGATCTAATGGGTCAAGGTGTGATAATTCAAAGTACATTTTAGGGATTTTGTAATTATGTGTGGATGTGTATAGCATCCATACAGGAAGTTAATGCATTGCGCCCCATGGTTCATGAAATTGATGTGAGTGAATTTTGGCCCAAGTACACGATGCCCAGTCATTGCACAAGAGAGGTCAAATGAGATCTTGAAGACCACGGTACAGAAAGGCATTCTGTTCACACTATATAGCCTACACTGCATGCAACCTGTAACTCTGTTTAAGACAAAATATGCTTACCAATGTAATATAATCTGATTGAGCATACAGAATGATTTTGCAATAAAGTGTAGCACAAACCAAACCACTTAATTTATTAAACCGCCTTTGATTATTTAATGAAACAATATTTCTCTTGGGAGATGATTTGATGTACTTCAGCTTAATCCGATGTAAATTAAAGGGTGGTTTAAATCGAAAGTATAAAACTTAACTACAAAAATAACATTTTGAATTACTTTCCATCACACATTGCCAACTCTTACATAACACTGACCTGTATTGGCATTCCGGGTCTAATGAAATTATTTATCCTTTTGTATGTATTTACACTTTCTTTCCAAAAGTCATCTCTGATCATTCTCAAGCTCATCATGATCACTTGTTACCATGACAACTCTCTCATAGGACCAATCGCCCACCTCTCTCTCTCTCTCTGTCTCTTTCTCTAGCTGTCTCTCTCTCTTTCTTCTATTGCTCTTCATTGTCTTTGTCGTGACTCCCCCTCACCCATCAACCCCTGCCATCACCCACTTTAGTTTCTCATCAGAGGATTCCATTTGCTCATTTTACCTAATCTATTCTTTTTTATTTCTTTCTTTGGTTCTTTGTTTCATCAGATACCTTCAGTTGAGGAAGACTCAGTAGCCTCTTTTCTCTGTAGCATCACCGGCCAGCACAGATACAGCATCTGGCAGAGAACCTCTCTAGAAAACTGGCCAGGCTCTTTGGGGGATTTTCCAACCTCCCTGACCTTAGCCTGGAGCAGTTTGGACAGGCCCCGTATGCAATACGTGTTAAGGTCAGGAACCTCAGAGTCATCTGGTGAATCCCAGTGGCAAGAGCTGAGGCTGAGGTTTAAAAAAGATCCTTACATAAACCGCTACTTCTGAGGTCAAGGGGGCTGCAGTGTGGAGGAAAGTGCATGGGGTTTTGGCAACCAACTGTTTCCTGGCATGGTCGGGTCTGGGGCAGCATGCTCTTTGTGAGAACTGCCCAGATCTGCTGCCTGTATGATTTTTGAGGACTTGGTGTTCTGTGTGATGGGTATATAGGACAGACCTGTAAGGAAGAACATCTGAAAGAAGGTTTGGTGATGCAGCATTGAGTTACTCTGCTCCTAAAACTGAGCAGAAAATCTTAAACATAAAATCACAATTTACTTTTTATCCTGGAATTTTAAGCATTTCTATATTTTGTTTATTATTTTACAATGATTCATGTTTGCATTCTATACCTTTATAATTTCCATTTATTTCACCTCAAAGCAGCTAAACCCATCAATATAGCTTACATGACTGCTTTTACGTGAAAGGGGTCGCCCGTAGCAATGACCCCACAGGGATTTTTCACCCAACTCTGCAGTTCCCCTCATCTCTAGAGATCTTTATATCAGCTTTCAGCTCACAGTTTTGGATAGAAAAGACGATAAACCTACTGTAGACCACCGGCATCAGACAGGAGACAGACAAAGTTAGTGACTAGCTGGTGAACACAGCGGATCATTAAGCAACTAAAGAGCCAGATATTTCCCTCAGGAGTTGGTGGAGGAAGCAAAAAGGAGAGTGAATATTGCACTTACATTCACCAGGTGGCCAGAAACATTCTCCAAATTACTAATTACATTAATTAATTGATTTTTTCTTAAACCTACACGTGAATTTTTGGGCCATTTGGTGGCAGCGGAAACAAGTTGCACAGAACATTGCCTTTTAAATCGATATGGCAAACTTGTCAGCATACAGTTGCTTATTTACACATCAAGCACATTTGGAGTCGTGTGTCTGGTCACCTGATGAATGTCAGTCAAAATTCACTATCTTTATCTTTTGAACTCCTGAGGGAAATATCTGACTGAACAATGAGCTGAAACTCTCTATAAAGCTCTGTAAAGCCGAGGGGAGCCGCAGATTCAGATTCTCTCCCTGCAGTTTCTCTGAACGTTCATCACTACGAGCGACCCCTTCCCCATTGTCACATTACCATTTGATGCATTGTTATGATGAAAATATCAGTTACAGCTGCTTTAAATTCTTTCTGTTTAAATGTACTTCCATTTGTCAAACTTCCACTTGCTTGAACTTTACAAAAGGTGCTCCTGTCCTTTATTTTATTGATTAGTTCAGCGGACCTATCTGCATGCCTCTTATTCTCTGACTGGATGATTTTGTCTCAGTTATGAGTATTTGGGAGCTGTAATCGTCAGTTTGTATGGTGGGAGAAAGGGTCTGACTCACCATAGGCTATGTTGGGGGTTGGTGAAGTTGATTTTAGTGCTATTTTGAGATGTATACTTCTTTCTTTCTGTCTTTTCTTACTTATCATATTTACTGTTCCGTCATTTTTTGTGTCGCTTCTCTAACGTTAGTAATGTCTCATCCCATCCTGTCTCTTGCCGCTACAGGAGCCACGAGAGCCAGGAGACTAATCTAATCATTTAGGGGCCTGCTCTTGAGTAGTAAATAATTTTCTTGGCGTATCACAAGGTTTGCGAGTGGGTATGAGTGGGTGTGGGTCTGTCTGTGCATGTGTGTGCATTCACAAGTATTGTGCAATTCTCCTCACTCTTTCCAGTGTTTCTCACTGCAGTCCCTCACATCCCCCCGGGGACAACAGCAGCCCTAGACCAATTTTTGTTCTTTCTTTCTTTCTTTCTTGTTTTACAGTGACACACTATGGTCTATATTTCACGTCACTCTGACTAAACTGCTCCGCTGTTGAGATGTCCACTTTAAAGCCTGATGCACTCCTTCTGTATGGATTTGGCTGCCATGCCAGCAAAGCACTTTGCCTTGAGAGAGGAATTAAACCCCTGAGGTTTTTCTAAGATAGATTAAATAGGGAGTGGAACTGAGAAGGCTGGGCTTATGGGAGGGGCACTACCCAAATATAGAGAACCTGCCAAATGCCAACGGGTGTGGGCGAGGAGGTTGGCCTTTCTGATGTGTGTGTCTGCACATGTGGGTGGGTGTTTGCATGCATTATGAGGATTTCTGGGATGTGTGTAAAGCAACACATATGCCTGTTCTTGTGTGTACGCGTATGAGCTTGTGTGCATGTTATATGCGTGCAAAGATGATACAGTGGCAGAAGATTACACAGCAAACATTCTGACATTGAATAGATGACAATGCAGTGTATAAAACCAGCATAAAAAGGAATGTTCGTTGTTTTAATGTGAAAATGTTTATGCAGTTTGGTATTGAACCTCCTCATCTCTGTCTTTCAGACGTTTTCCAGTTAAGGTGATTGAAGCGACAAAGTGAAATAAGAAGTAACAAACAGAGGCAGGTGGAGGGGGGCTGTGACTTGGAATGGGAATTGCAAAAACACAGCGCAGAGCCGAGCGAGAGCTGGAGGAAGGTTTTGTTTGCTACGCCTCACATGTTTGGTTACTCAAGCTAATGAGCAGCAATTAGACAGCAGCCAATTAACTCTGGCCATCAGACTGAGACCGAGGGAAATGAAAAGAGGAGGAGCGAGGAAGCAAGGGAAGGGAAAAGAGTTGGGGAAGGGGGAGGAACGGGGGGGGGAGGGTTGGTAGATGGGTAAATGACCTGGGAATCACAGGCGCTGCGATCTATCAGAGATGTTCATGTGTGCGTTTGAATGCAAATGAGTTATGTGTGTTGGTACTGATGGGATTGTGTGTGTGTAGAGCGTATGTGTGTGGTGCGTGTGTGTGTGTGTGTGTGTGTGGGTGTGTGTGTGTGAGTGTGTGTGTGTGTGTGTGGGTGTGAGTGTGTGTGTGTGTGTGTGTGTGTGAGTGTGTGTGTGTGTGTGTGTGTTCCAGCAGGGGGAGCTGTGTAGGCCCATGTCACTGTAAGTGCTCTACATGACCATCTGGCTCTCACCGTCAGACTGGATGCTGAACTTACGCTTAACCCTTTAACTGCCATCATCTCCATACAATAAAAGAAACACACCCGAACAGATACCACATTTGTCTCACTGAGGACAGTTGGAGATGCACGCATATCTAGCGAGTATTATTATAGAAACTGAATAACTGAACCATTTAGACCATAGAATCAGAGATATAAATGATTGATGATGGATTGGTGGAGACGCTGTGTGATTCTGAAGCCTCTCTGGCAGCCAGTACGCTGACCAGATTGTGTATCTGCTTCAGGCTGTGGAGAGAAGAAAGCAAATGGTTAATTTCTCCTTCTGACTGCTGATGCAGTGTTCCAGCTGAACCCCTTGGAGAGTCTCTCGCTCTCGCTCTCTCTCTCGCTTGTACACACACACACACACGCGCGCGCATACACCTACAAACACACCATACTATAGTGCTTGCCATTCTTCTGAGTAGCCCGCTGCCCTCTCTTTAATTAGGCTAATTGAAATGCGAGAATAACCATTTTCTTGATTGCTCATTATTTTTGGGCAGTTTAAAATGAAAAGCATGCTTATACATGCAGGCGCCAAGACAGGCGGGCTAACCTCTCTCCTTGGTCGACCCTGTTGCCTGGTGCAGATGAGTGTGGTCCCTGCAGGCCGGGGCCTGAGGGTCCCACCCCCGGCCTCGGCCAGTTTGCGGCGTGGCCTAAAGTCTGCCTGCTGTGCCCTGCTCTGCTCCTGTGACTCCTTGCACCTTTGGCATTCTAGCCTCAACCTTGCCTCTGCATTTCCAGAGTGAGCGTCCCCCACAGGTGGCCTTAGTGTTGTTTAAGCAAGAGACTCAAGTGGGATTTTCCAGACATCCTTGAGACAAATTGTGAGAGACGGTTTGTGCTCAAGTGCTCTTGGCAGGTCTACAGGTGGTTGGGCGGCTTCCTGCGTTCTTAGCATTTCTGTAAAGCCCCGAGCTGGCCCACTGTTGGCCCTTAGCTGTGACAGGAGCCTCCCCTGGGCGGCCTGTGCTTATGGAGAGCTAGGGGAAAAGAGACACACAGAGAGTGAGAGAGAGGGAGAGAGAGGATTTGAGGGAGAGAGAGAGAGATGCCGAACTACATCTGGAGCAAGGGGCTGGGGAGTATATGTGTGTATGTGTGTGACAGCCTGAGAAAATGTCCATATGTTTTGTGTCTCTCTGACAAGGAGGTGAGTCATTCCCTCCTCGACACACTCAAAAAGACATACACACATACTAATGCACCCACCCAAGCTTGCACACATACAGACACACACAGACACACACGCACATCCAGTTATCGACTAGACTTCACGGGGGCAGATCACATGCTCATCATTAGCCCTGCAGAACCGGCTGCATCAGTGTACAGTAATATTCACCTCATGATGAGACATTTATCATATGTACACATTACACACATGCAAAGTCATTTGCCTTCGAGGAGCTATGTGATTTCCTCATTAACTCCTTGAAATGTAATGAGTCATTGAACCAAGTTCTGTGGCTCTGTTAATTATGGTCCCGTTTCAGCAGCTCTCTCCATGGCAACCTAAAGTTCTGCCTGTCACCACATGAGAGATGAGGGAATAAAGACATTTTCCCATTATGCTGCCACCCCAGCGTGCATATTTCTCCTCAAGACAAGCCTGCTGAGGGTCGTGCCGTTGATCTTTTAGCACCCTCTGCTGGAGAACAGGATAACATCAAACTGTTGTAGCTGTCTTCTGTACCTCGACCCAAAAAATGTGGCGTGTGTTGGTGGTCACCACTGACATCAGCAGTACAGCCGCCATGATGACCGAGCGATGTCAACATAAACACAAACGTGTTCATCGACAATCAGAAAGCCATATGTGGTAAATAAGGCTCCATTTAAAGGGGGCAGCGCTCCTGCAACTGAGAGTGGGTGTCCACAGGTTGACTGTACTGAGATCAAGAGTGAAAAACAGTTGAGCAGTTTGCATTTGTAAGCTCAGTGGCATCAAAATAATTGAATATCATGAAGCTATTAGCATGCAAATGAGCTGTTTCCGCTCATTATTGTTCTGACAAACAAGCAGCTGTTAATGGGTGTGTGTTTACATTGCATTTACAGTATGAAATGAGCTTGGGCTAATGAATGTAAATGAGCAGAGTTCAGAGTGGAGCTTGGTGAGGGCCCGGGCGACCTGTTCGCTCTGAAAAGTGTAACTGGAAGAGTGAAAGTGAAAACAGAGCGTGCCAGGACTAAAAGAAGTTGGGTGCGTGATGTAAACTGCAAAAGGCTCTTTATTTCAGTATTGCTCTCACCCTTTTATTGTTCCCTTGTAAAACGACTGAAGCATAAAAACAACTTGCTACCCTTCAGCTCTTCCTCTGATGTGACAGAAAAAGACATTGAGCCCTGGATACAAATCAGATTTCTGCACTACCAATTACAAGCATCTGTGTTGTGTCTAAAGTGGCCCACAGGTGAAGCTGCCAAATATAATGTCTAGGGGGAGCTCATGACTTTCACATCATTTGTTTCTCATAAATGTGTTGTTTACATATTTAATAGAAGTATGACTGAGGGTCAGTTTCATCCTGAAAGACTCTTATCTGAAGATGACTGTGATCTCTCAGGATTGGCAGTGTATTTACTGGTAATAACCTTTTTCATTTAAGGGTACGGTGGACCAAAGCCAACATAAAATACAGTCCACACCGTTACAGAGCTGGCAGAACACTTCACTGCGGGAAACAAGCTCTCAGGTCATGGACTCGGTTTGTCATTCCCCATAAAAGTACTCTTCCGCTTGTTGAAAACAAGATGAAGGATGACTCATGACAAAGTGACTTTTTCCCAGTTGCCAGTCGACCACTGCCTGTGGCCTTTGTGCCACTTCTCTCACTAAAGTGCATTTTTAGGTGTCACAAGGGGTTTATTCATTGGTGAACTTCTTTTTGACAGATTATTCTGGGTGCCGGTTCATTCCTTACAGTGGCCGACTTTACCTTAGTGTAGGTAGTCGGGGTTTGCTAAAATGGAACTGTGGGGCACCGGGGATGACCTACAAAGATCTGTAAAGGACACCGTGTCTGTTCTTTTCATTACGTAGATGTTGTGGTCCACCTACTTTAGTCTGTCCATCTGTAAGCAACTTTTTATTAAATTCTCCAACGTATTATTTGACAACTGTGAAGATTTACAAATCAATATTAAATATTAAAATTGTAACATAAAATATGATGACTTGTGCTCATTAACTCTTGTGTTTTCTTGATGTTTTTGACGTTTTGAAGCTTTTTTTCTGGCCGCAACTTTACTATATTGGTGCATTCTCACTGCTCTCATAGCAACATTTCAGGCTGCAGCAGGAAGCTGTTTTCCACTTAAAAAGGTCTAAAAACCCACTGTACACTACCTGCTCAGCACCAAGCTGCAGTTAGAGACTAGCTGGTGAACACAGTGGAGCATTTTAGCAACTAAAGAGCCAAAAATCATTATTTTCAGGTTTAAGTAACATTTTAAATGCAGGACTTGTAATTTTTGCAATTTTTTTATTTTTACCACTGAAACTGACCAACACGTCGTACTTTCTGAGACTATCACAATCCTTGATGACATAGATTAAAGCACCTGTTTTCAGAAGCCTACACTTTGTATTCTCCGGTTTTGAAGGTTCTCCTGTAAGGCTGAGACTGCCTTTGTGATTACAGTCACAGATTCAGTTACAGTTACAGATCAGCTTATGTCTGCTACAAGCAAGAAAACAAACTGTCATCAGGTGAGGAAATTCCTTCCAGGGTGACATCATTATCTCCATTACTCCTGCGGAAACAGACATTCCTACATAATCCTGTCTGCTTGTATTTACTGCAAAACTCTGCTGAGTACGTGTGTGCCTGTGTGTGTATGTGTGTGTGTGGAGAGTGTAACAATATACCAGGATTTATCATTGCACTTCTTGCTATCGGCTGGCTCCAACATAAATACTGTTGTGGGACAGTTTGCTTGGCTGATGGCCATGTGTTGATGTCAGGCTGCATCCGACTCTGTGGTGGCATCATCAGGATAAAGAGCAGCGTTTGACCTGGACACAGTTCTCCTGACACAGACACGAGGCTTAAAACTGTTGTGACTGTTGTGTGAGTGTGTGTGTGTACACGTGTGCGTGTGACTGCTGACAGCTCTGCACTTGTAATAGCATCCACAGGCAGGACTCCAGGACTCCAGAGGATGATGGCATAGTGATTCACCAACTCAAACACACATACAATACAATCTGTCTCTCTGTCTCTCTCACAAACACACGTTCGTTTTTTCCATCCTAAATTCAATAATACTCATTTTGTTTGTGTAACAGTTTAAAATTGTATTTCCAAAAGACAGGCAGTTTGCAAAAAAGGATTTTTGAAGAAAATGCATAGTTTTTACATGCCAAATAAAGACACAGTACATACACAGATACTGAAAGAGGCTAACAACAAGGCCAAGGCAAATCCAGCAGTTTCTGGAAGCCCTCTCCATACTTTGGTAAAGATGCTCTCTATGATAAGCGTCATACATACAGTATAGCAACAGATGGTTAGATATTACAGACACACAGGAAAACAATTTGTTCCCCAGTACTTATCTTAAAGGAACAGTCCAACACGCTAACAAATGAATGTCTGGCACCAAGCAGAGAATGTGATGAAGAAGAGCAACATCAGTTTCATCTCTGAACATTGTGTGCAGAAATAGCTTTACATCTAGGACATGTTTGGACCTGGGCCCTGCTTGTCAAAACAAGTCTGGAAACAGGGAGAAACTCCTAGCCTTGTTCCATCAAAATTGAAAACATTATAAATGGACTGCACTTCCATAGCTCTGTTCTACAGTAGCGGAGCTGCCATGCAAGGGGCAGGCCTGGCTATCAGCAGAGGTTCAGGGCAGGATTAAACAACCAACCCTGCAATTAATGGACAATCCGAACTCCAAAGCTGTCTTAGTTACACATATTGTAAGAGATAATACACAACAAGGTATCACATTACAAGAAAATAATTAATGAAGAGGAGGCAAAGAAGGCTGCAACTTAAAGTGGATTACTGTTTCCTCTTCCTCTCTCTCTCTCTCTCTCTCTCTCTCTCTCTCTCTCTCTCTATATATATATATATATATATATATATATATATATATATATATCAGCCGCTTTAAGTAAAATGATACAAAATAAGGCTGCATTGGAGTTCCTGGAAGGTGATGCTGCTAGACTAGCAGTTTCCCCCTGTACATGATACAATAAGATGCAACTAAAACAAATTAGAGATGCAATCTATCTTCCCATCTCATTTGACAGCATATTTGAACTGTTTTTTTATACAACAAAATCAGAAGAGAAATACAGCTCATGTAGCTATCTACATCTATCAAGCTGACTCCACTTGAATGGCTACTTTGGATTAATTTTAATCACAGTATAAGTGCCACTTTCTTCATATGTTGAGAGGCTTTGTGAGCATTTTAATAGCAATGTGTTGAGGTGCATAATATATAAAATACAAAAAAAACAGCTCAGACAAAATACCAGTCCTGTAATGCATTTTCAGCACCAAATGGTTAGTTATATAGCGTACCTCGAGAGTAGCATTTTATACCATTTTTTAGATTAAAGCATTGTTTATCATATGGCTTCAAAACAAGTGGTCTATGCATAATGTATATATTAAAACATTTGTCAAAATCCTTCAAGAGATTACACAAACTGGGTAGTTTCTTAAAATCTCTGTGCTAATATCCACCTAACTAGACCAGATCTTTGGCTAACAGCTACTTTGTGTTGTTCTTTACAGCATTGGCTTTATGTTTCTTATGTTTCTACGTGACTTCCACAGTGAAATGAGGTGTGTGATGTAACAAGATCTTTCATTTTCGGTTTAGACACGTAAACTACACCACCTCAACGTAATTGGCTGGGTAAAGCCCCTCCCACCCGTCGTCCTTCATCCCCCGACACCAGCCCTGATCATCCTCGTCCTCGATCTTCAAAAACTCCTCACCTGCAGGGAGACAGAGCCTTCCTTTTTTGTAATGAACATTTTTAAATAATTTAAAACAAATTAGAGTTGCAATAACAATGATTTTCCCTATCAACTAAACCAATTATGCTGATTAACTGATTATTAGTTTGGTCTATAAAATGATATTCAATATACCGTAAGAAAACAAATAGTCTGAACCAGTGAACTGCTGACACTTTTGCTTGAGAATGATGATGATTTGTGCCGATCAACTACTCGATAAATTGACAAATTGTTTCAGCATAATTTCGATACAGTAATATACACTTTGTCATACTGTGCGTGTGTGTTTACCTGCTTTAAATGACAGCTCATCTGTCTCCTGGCCAACATAATCATACAGAGCTCTTACTCTCACACCTCCAATCATCACACTGGAAGAACAAAAAAAAAAACAGAAAGACAAAAAGAGACAGATGGATGTTTGATCAGATCATTGTAAAACACAAACTTGCACAGAACCATTTCCTTGGGGACAAATGTGTTCACCTCCTCTCTATTGTTCCTTTCTTTTCTACATCCTTCTTCCCTTTTTTGGTTTTCTTCTCGGGCGTCCATTCCTAAAAAAACATTTGATCAAAATAATTCGACTTAAAATAAGAGCTGAACTTCACATCAATTTGAGTTATAGAAATGGCTGGAGACAGACAGTATCTGAAATACCTGGAAGTGAGGCCAGTCGGTGGGCATGCCGGGCCCATGGGTATTTTTCCACCAGCGAAGGTCCTCATGCTCATCGATAGCCATCAGTGTGTTGTGGAGTTCATCATATACAGCCCTCACACTAAATGAGTGGTGGAAAATAAATGAGATAAATCAAAATGAGACTGATACATATTTTATGTCTATACTGGCCCAAACAGTAAAGACCTGTAATCCATTACCCATTACGTATTTCAAAAAATGTCAGCTTTAAATAACATTTCAACTGCTTCCAGCCTCTACACAGCAAGTAACACCAATTCTTACTCTTCCACTGAAAACCCTTTCAGTGCTTCAGCTTAAACTTGAATTTTGCAATTTCCAGCATAAACTAGCAACTTTAGCTTATTCTTCTTTCAAAAAGAACAATCCAACTTCCCTAAATTCCAGACATTATTTCTACTTTATGGTGAATATTTTGATAAACAGAGGTGTTATCTGAGCCAAAGAGAACCAAAGAGTCCAGAAGCTGCAAGACAATAAAAAGAAAAAAGCTTCACATTTCTGTTTAAATGTTGTCATTGTCAACGTTTCATTGACGATTTACTTGAAATGGTGCTCATAAGAATTTACAGCACATCATATTCTGTGCAAGATATAATAAACACAACATGCATGAAAGAAGTAAATTGAATAATGCTGTATAGATAACGGCATGGTCTTCATTTTAATTTAACTGCTGGTGTTTCTCTGATGATTAAACTGTGACTAAAATTTATCTAAACTTCTAATTGGCACATAATCTGCTTGCACTGCCATCCAGAGCATTTAAGTGTTACCCAAAAATGAAGCAGATTAATAGAGTATATAATTTCTCTCATCTACCCCTTATACCCCTGTGGCCTCTGCAGCTTTTATTAAGTAATTAAGTTGCTGTCTCACCTATTATTTCCTGTATTAGAGTAGAAGCGAGTCATTGAGAAACACTCATGGGCCACGTGTAGTGGAACAGCGTTTAATTAGGAGTAAAGTAAGTCAGATTATTGATTTTAACATACTTAGCTCTAAATACAATACACAGCCAGACACAGGATGGGGAAACCACAAATAATAAGAAAAAAAGAGTTCTGCCTGTTTAACCATACACACTGATCTTCATCTAATCAGCAGACATAGACAGCAACTTAGGTTAAAACATTTTTTTTACAACCTCTTTTACAACCAACCAACACACACACACACACGCAAAGCACTGTGGTTCACCTCTCATTGTTGGTAATGTCCAGGTGTTTGTGGATGGAGAGAAAGGCCTGTTTGAGGAAGACAATCCTCTTGCGCTCCTCGTCCTGTGATTGGTCAAAGATGGACTCCATCTCCTCCATGTAGCGTGGAGCATAGCGGTTCACCTCCTCGAGGACTTTCTCATAGCGGGCACGGACCTGGTGAACATTTATACACACTTTCACACACGACTCAGTGCGTCTCACTTGATTAACATATTCATGCACACTCACAAAGGTATGATAGGTTACCCTTCACTATCCTAACCCAGCCCCAAACCTAAAACTAGACTAAGGTTAAACGGACTGTCGATCTACAAAAAGGCATGAAACAGGCGGCAGGAAAGTGTGTTGTATCATCGCAAGCCTGTGTGTGTGCACAAGATACGAACAACTCCCAAAAATACTGCGCCACAGCACTACTAGTAGTCAAAAACTCCACAGACAGCCTTTCATCGTTGACAAAATTCAAAAGCAGATGAACTGATGGAACAGATGGAGACCAATTGACAGTCCCAGTCAAAAATGTTTAAAAACCAATGAAAATGAGACCAAGATGATGATGATGCTTACCTTCTCAGCCTCCTGTTGAGCCAGCTCTCTCTCCTCCTGGATCTTCTTCTGTTTATCGATGGCAACGTCCGGGTTTCCTTGAGCGTGCGTCTCTCGCTCTCTGGCCGCCTGCTCCTTACGGCTCACTTTGTGGTACGCCCTCCTGGCTTTATCCAGCTGTGGACGAACCAAAACATATTGTCTACAGTCGCGGATGGATAAGAAAAAATTCAGGACAATTTGTTCACAAAGTAAGGTATGTCTGTCTACATGGACTTTACATGACACCAACAACCATCTCATCCATTCAAAAGCAATTTAACCTGTACAGCTAATTTTGAAAACAGAGATGTAACTGACTTTGATAATCATCTTGCTGATACCCAGAATAAAATAGTGTTGCATTAGATCTCTGCGGTCTAAATATAGACCTTGAATTGAGGCCATTCACTTAATGAGTACCCATTAATGATGTTGCAGTCCCTTTTAGTATGAAGTATTGACTCCTTAAGAGGCTTGTGTATCTTTTGATGTAAATGTATAATTCTGATTTTGATTGATGTCCTTAGCGTGGCTCATTGCTTTTGAATGCATAAGAGAGACTGCTGAGAAGTGGGTCTCTTCTTAAAGGTTTCTGTTCAGGTCACTGTAGTCCAGGACTGGATCGGAAAAAGGTAGTTGGGAATGCAGACCCAACTAACATTTGCAGACTACAGTAGAGGACCGTAGTAAGTGAATGTGTGGGACTAAATTAATGTGGATGAGGAAGTTGTGGGAAAAAGAATGATGTTTAGTTAACATTAAAACCTCTCAGTCTAGATTTCGACCAGGAGGGGGGGTTTGGTATCTTATTTCAGGTGGTATCCAGTTGAAACCAAAAAATATAAAATATAAATATTTGGTTTCTGATTTCTTCTTAAAGGAGAACACAGGACAAGTCTGCTGTAGGAAAAAAAATGCAATGTAATTTCAGTGTGACAGTGTGGGTTTATCAGGCATTTTACATCTTTGAATGTGACTCATCCAGAAGTGAAGCCTGGATTCATTTATTTTATATCAGGGTTTTAGGCTAGAGCTTTTAATCATCAGTATAATCCGGTGTAAAAACCTCCCCACAAAACCTGGCCTTTGAATTTGAAAAATTTAGACCTTTTTAAGTCGTTTGGCCCATGGCTTCTGAGCACGCGTAAAGCCCGTCTCAATGTCCTGGGACTCCTTGAAGCCTCCAAATAGCTTCTTGTGGAAGGTGTCCTTCTGCCAGGTCCTGACCCGGTCTCCATCCTCCGACACAAGGGAGCGACAGATGGAGGCATGTAAGGAGGCCAGCCGGTCAGCGGAGGACAGGAAACACTGCCAAGCCTTCAGAAGAGATCCATATAGAGGACCTGAAGGAGGAAGACGAAAAATTGTTTTTTGTACAGAAACAATTCTGATGACCACCAAACTAGAAGGTATGTATTACCACCTCTTATCACAAAAAGTAGATTTTCTGATCACAGTTTACATTTTGTGGATTAAACTATCGAGGGCTGAAGATACAGCACAGTACTTACTGGAGTCCACTACTGGCTTCCACTTGTTGCTCCATTCACTAAGCTGCTGAGCGTACTGCCTCTCCACACGAGCTCTCTCTTGGAAACACGCCACTATGTCATTGCAGGCCTGGAAGGCATCTTCTGTTCGCTTAACGGTGCTCTGATAGTTCCCAGGCTGCCAGGACACAAAGAGAGAGGAAGATCTACTGTTAACACAAAATAAACAGGGAGAGGAGGGAGGTTCAATGGGTTTTGTGCTGCTTGAAACCCTGATACTTATATCCAATAAGCATTTTTTGGGATTGAAAAAGCCAAACGTAGCCGATAATTCTGCCAGTATTTAATACAGTCTTTTGAGTTCTTTGGTTTTCCAGCTTCACCATTTCAATGCCAGAGAATACAAAATTGTACATCTGCTCTCAGTTTATTCCTGGGAGAGTGGCATCAGCATGTAGACCATAAACTGACTTAGACAAACTAATTTAAAAGACTAAAACGCTTCAAGCCAGCATGACTTTTCTACTCTTACTACTACTACTACTAATAATAATACTACGACTACTCCTGCTTATTCTGTTAACATTCATTTTGCTAGAACTGTTACTATGAATAGTTATTTTAGTAATGATAGTATTATATATACATTAAAACTAGTACATCTACTGCTAATACAAACACAACTACCACTGCTGCTACATGTACAACCTGTACTGCTATCATTAGTTGAAGTATCATCTTATTACTACCGATATTGGTACTAAGAGTAGCACTTCTGCTCCTTCTAGTAAGAAAACGCATTTCTTAATTTAACTTAATTTTTAAAACAGTAGTGTGCTTTTGTGATTCTGTGATTAATAACATTAAAAGAAATAGTTCAAAAATGTCGAACTACTCCTTTAATGATTGCTCTGTTCCATTTAGGTGTCCCAGTAATTCGTGCCAGTTAAGCGGCACGAACAAATCCTTGAACTGGAACGGGCACAGTTAAATGGAATGAAGCCATTATTAATATTATTAGTTACACCTGCCTTTGACGTGTCAATATGTCCACCATGTGTAACCTCTATTAGCACCACTGTCAGCACTACAATGAATACCATTCCTACTTCTTCTGTAAGAACTGCTGCCTCTTCAACATTGATCAGCCACCATTGGTCTGCATCACATCCTCTGGTCTGTCAGTCATAACAAGGTCCAGCTTGCTTCTCCTTTCACAGCTGTGACACTGCTGCGGCCGTCTAAGGTCAATTCCCCCCCCCCCCCCCCGTGCCACAAGTGACACTTTACTGGCATTAAGTTTCCTGTGGTAAACTCTAATGCCGACAGCAGTGCGGGGTGTGGTCCGAGGACGCGCGGACAAGGCCTGGCCATAAAAAGCCAGACGGAGAGAGAGGACAAGAGGGCAGCAGAGGCAAGGCCCTGAGTGTAATAACATATCTGAAGCAAGTGTGTTGTTTGTAGATGTGGTATTTGGAAATCTCTCTGCAATTTTCCTGGCAGCCGCCATCCGCTCCTACTCAGCACTCACTCCTACTCTCTTTTTCACTTTCTGTCAGACTCTATCCGTTGGTTGCTGACACATTTAGACAGCTGGTTGAAAGTTCTCTGGACACCATATCTGTTGTCATGTTGTGTTAAATCATCTGAGGCAATGCACTCATTGTAAATACCATCAAATTAAATACATAAGTACGAAATAGAAATAAGTGAGCAGAACTTTCTCACGGCTGACGTTTTCACTTGTCAAACACTGGTGTTATTAATAACATCAATTACGGAGCACTAGTTCCTGGTCTTGTGCATGGTGGATCATTGTCATGGCTTACTAGAAACGTAACAGACAGACATAATTAATGCTATTAGTTAGACCTTAGACCTTACATATGTCAAGTCAAAATGTCAACAGGGAACTATATTAGGTTAATCCTTCACATAAGCAGACAGTATATTGTATGTCTTATAAATTATGCTTACGCTGTCTGTATGCTTTTCATATACACTAAATATGTAACACACAGTACCCAGTGCACAGCTTTTCTCAGTTTCTTGATGCTTTTTAAGCCACAATGCTCTTACTTTTATTTTGTATTTCCTTTGGCAAATTCACTGTAAGGTGATATTTAATTCTTCAGAGTAACAACAACTGCTCTCTCTCAACTGTGAGCAGATCTTTGCATCCCACAGTGACTTGCATTTGACAGAGTGATAGGTGTATTTTCCATATAAACAACTTTTCTGTCTTTTCACACTTTAAATTTAATGAAATATTTTTGCTTTCATTTTATAAGCTTCAAGTGTCTCCTGGTCGTAACAAAAGTGGTTAGAAGTTGGAATATAGCATGTACAAAAACGTGCATCCAGTCTGTAAAAGTGATTTATTTTCATACTAACAGCCTTCAAAGAAAGCAATCACAACACTCTGTCAGCTTTTAATGAAACATGTAGTTTCCATATGCCTTAATCAGAATCAATTGGGGTACTTCTCATCAGTGCCTCCCCTGTTTCTCTCTCTCCTTCTCCCTTACTTTCTTTCTTTCTGCCTCTGTTGTGGTTTGCACTGACTCTCCTCACTCGTCTGAGAATTAAACAGAAACAGCTGAGGAATCCAGTTTGAGGCCAACGGCAACGCTGCAGAGACCCAGTCGGCCAATATCTGAGGCAGATGCAAATCCGCTATTAGAGAATCTGTTCAAGCAACAGAACGCAGTATAAGAAATCGGCCATGGTCCTCCATTGAAAAATCACATTTTGCCTATATATAACCGATCCTGTCCAGACTATAAACCGTGTCAGTGCACAGGCAGAGTGCTGGGAACCACAAGTAGTGCATCAGCAACAGTAATATTAGCAGTTATTGAGCTACTAATGGTTGCAGTAAAAGTATTGAAGGGATACTAGCAGTAGTAGCATAGGTGGTTGTAACAATAGCAGCAGTGTTAAATTAATAGTAAAAAAAAAAATACTAACGCTTGTAGCAGCAGAAGTAGTGGTCATATAGTAATAAATAATGGAAATAAAAATAGTACAAGTCAAATATATTTATGCTAGCTTTTATATTTATGTCCTTCCAAAGTGCTTTTAAACTAAATATACAGCAGAGCAGTGCACCAAACAAAGCATATCCATTTCATGAGAGACATCACAGCATTAAACAACAGATTATGAGCCTGACGCCTGACAGAAATGTTTGTCTTGAACAAAAAAGAGGCTGATCAGGCCAGTCAAACATTAACAGTCTGTTTCTAAATTTAAAAACATTTGTTTTATACTCGAAAACAGTGAAAAGGATGTGTTTAGAGGACCTGAACAAGGACACAAGTAGTGAGTAAAGAGGACAGTAATAGTGTAATATGGGACCCAGGACTGAATCAAAAGTGTCACTGCAGCATGCACGTATCTATCAGTAGAAATAGTACACTTGTGTACTCTACAGAATGCACCGTAATTGCAAACCCCTTGAAGTGCTGGTGACATAGCAAATAGAAAACAAAAGAGCTTAAGTTTGCAGTATAATGACAGACAGCCCTTGAGAATGACGGCAGGATGACACAGACAGGAACTGGCCTGGAAACACATCCAACACAACAGGAGGCTGCCAAAATTACAGGAGGGGCGAGATGAAAGTGGGGCAGCCCATCGAGGCCAACGGGAGACAAAGCCAATATTAAAGCGGTAGCACACTCAAATTAGATAGTCAGGCACTTTGGATGTTGGAAGTGTTTACAGCTTTAAAACATGGTGACAATACAGAACTGTGTCTTGTAAACAGAGAGCAAAGCAGTTCACAGAATGGAAAAATAAAACAGCATGATGTTTGTTACTAGTGCTAAATTCGAGTGAAGAAGATTTAAGCAATTTACAATTTAAAAAGTAATGAACTTTTCTTAAGATTTATGCAAAAAAAAAAAACTAAACAAATTGAGTTTTGCTGTCAGCTGAACTCATCGTGTGTTATGAAATGGTACAGTATTCTGTAGATGGTACGATCTAAAGCTTCACTGGGATAACAATGTGGAATTTATGAAAGCACTGTCAATTGTTTATTTGATATTGCTGATCTCTTTCCTTTATTCTGTCTAGGTTAGAGTTTTGAATGAGGACCATCATCAGTTGTTTTAACAGAAGCCTATTCATAAATAACTGCCCTCAGGCTCAAACTTGGTTCTGGTTTTGCCCTTTGTTCTGCAAGTAAAGTTCACCAAGTCCAAAAAAAACCCAAATACCATTCTCATGTCTGTGCATTAAATACGACAGTGCAGCCAGTTAGCTTTGCTTCTCTCCTTTAAAACTCACAACACTTTAGCTGAACAATGATGTTGCAGAGAGCAGTGAAAATGGAGAAAAACTTGCCGAGGATCCCCAGAGACATGACCCCTATATACAGTCTACTTTGTCGAGCAAACACAGACAATCAAATACCTAATGAGCTGAGCACTATCACAAAAACCTTCCCGGAGCGCAGTTAACCCAAGCAAGGCAATTCAGAGTGTACAATGGTTACTATTCACATTTAAAAATGAAAGCACAGCCTTGTTAACACTGATACAGTATGCAGCCTGAACGACTGTTTAGTCTGTTTTGACTGGAAGGTCACTGAGACATGATAGACCAAGGTAAAGCTATGGAAAAGCTATCTTGTGGATTAGTCTTTCTCTTTCCCAGAAGGCACACACAAAATACACACAGTCTTACCATCCAGAAGCTGCGACTGTTGGCATCTTCAGGGCTGTTTTCTGATGGAAGCGTTGACATCCTGTTCTCTGAGAGAGTAAGGAGTATATGATTAGTCTGGAGTAAGGTATCACTCTGCCTTTTAATCTGCACACTGACCTTTCTGTAATCAGCTTCCACGTGTAGGTAATGAAGGCTTTGGGGCTTTGCAGCTACAGTATGAACAATGAAATGTTGTCTAAGTCAGAAATGTTTAAAATGAGCCTTTCCTGAGGGATGATCTCATCGTGAGCCCAGTTACAGAATGTATGTGACTTCTCTTGGTCAGATTTGATTTGATCACATGACTATCTCCCCATCGACATTGTGGACAGTTTTAAAATTCAGTTCAAAAACCACCAGCAAAAGACCTTCCCTATGACAGTCAGTGCAGAACCACATACCCATTAGGAAACCATGTTCCCTACACCTTTGTGTGTCAGACATGCCCCACATCCCGCTCAGATGAACTCAAGTGCACCTATATGGACACTGCCCATGTGACATGTGTGTTCATTTTAATTGCTTTAAATTGGATATTCAATTATTAATGAAAAAAAATGGGTAGTGGGTGTCGCATTTGTAGTAATACCAGGATGTTGGATGTTTGAGCTGTTTATTCATTATCTTTATCTGTTAACTGTTTAGCCACTAATTGTCTATTTAAACCATGTGTTCATTACTTTAAACTAACTGTGTCTCTTTGCTTCTCTGCTTGCTTGCTTGCTAAGTATCTTTCAGGAACTCTTGTAGGTGTTCCAGCTGCCTCAATATGTGGACATATTTTTTAATCAAATCCTAAATTCTATTTTATCAAATGACTTGAGCTACTCCACAGTCTTTCCACGTACCCCCTGGGATGCAAGTACCTTCGGCTGGGAATCACCACTAATGTGTATCTATTTGAGGGTCTAGGATATGAAACCATTTGATATCAACCCTCAAATAAATGGCTGGTGCACTCTTGTCACGACTAATGTGAAGATACACAGCAGGTGTAACATGTCAGTGAGTGAATGGGGTAATGGGGGCTCTGTAGACTCATTAAAGAGTTGTGGTTGCCGTTGGAAGATGACGTGTACAGTAAATTTGAACCAGGAGGTGTACAGTAAATCGAGGCGGCGACTCACGCACCGCGAGCACGAGGTATCTTCTCCCAGCATTCCCGGCTTTGAAACATGAGCTATCCTAAAATAAACCGGGGGTAAAGGTCAACACATCCCATCATTCGCACTCCCTTTCTTCCTGCGCTGTCCTTGTCTGCTCTTTGATTAGCGTAAAAAGAAACACCGACAAACTTGCTCACATGCTCACCAGCAGACACAAGCTCGCATAGCTCAGAGGTGACAGAAATACGTCACTCAAAATGCAGTGATCCACGTACAGCATCTGTGATCTTTGAATGTTACTTTATGCTCATGTGGTTCCACTTCCAAAAAAGAAACTTTTCCAGTGAAATATTAAAGCACACAGCAGTTTTGCCTTCTGGTGTTTCAAACCCTCGATGCACCCGGAGCTGAACTCCACCCAGACGCAGCCTTCATGTCTTGCCTGTTTTTCCTCCCTGCAGCCGTCTCTCCCCATGGCTCTGTTAGGCGCACAATTAGATTCAATGATTTTCCTCCGCATTCTGCTGTTCACGGGGCATCACATGCTCCACAAAGAGCATAATGCCATGCCTCTCCCTGTCTGAACCTCCCTCAGCTTGCTTCTGTCGTGTCTCTACCACTGAGGTCTTGTAGGTTACACAACCCTGAGATCTGCCAGCAGTCAGAAAAATAATGAATCGCCTCCCTTTTAACCCTTGACCTCGACTTCCTGTCACCCAGCTGGCTGGCTTTCTGCGGGGTATGACTCCATCCGAGTTTTCAGCGGAAAGTGGGGGAGGGGGAGCAGTGCTGTCCCTGCCTAAAATCAAATAATTTGGTGCATTCCTGCAAGTTTTACTGAGGCGTCTCCAACCTTTTGACATAAGCAAACGACAAGTGTGAATTCAGTCCCAGTTGTACGTGAGATTTACTCTGTAAGTACACAAGAAAGTATAAACCCTAACCGCCCATCTGTCTTAGCTGTGATTGCAAGCCTCTCAAATAAGATTTAATGCAATTTATGAGCATTAGACTTCAGTCTATGTGTAAAAGGAAGTATGCTGTACAACTCCACATCTACTTGAATAAATTTGATTGCACCATAGGCCTTTCAAATGTGATTTCATAGACTTTATAATCAATTGAAACACCCTCTAAAGGGTTGGGATTGGCCCCGATTTTGCTGTATCCCTAATATGTAAAATCTTTTTTTAGATTATGTCAAATGACACCAATTGTAGTTAGAAAAGCCTGACTGGAACTTCCAGTTGGCTCTCTGTGTCATCTCTAATATCTGTGAGGCATATTCACGTATTCCAGACTTGCTGACTTCCAGTGAAATGCAAAAGTTAAAAGCAAGTGGTAACATATGTATCACGTACAACACAGAGCATACTGTATAACTTACCACCTACCAGCACAGATCTAATTCCACCATGAGTCCTCAAGACCTTGTATAATCTCTTGGCAGGTCAAACAAGAAATTTGTTCCCCCAGTTTTCAAAAAATTCCTCTAGCGATCCAGTGACCAAAACAGTCCTTTCCACTATCTAAAGCTCTCAACTTTTCAACTTTACATGTACAAACTTTAGAATACCGAACTAAAACTGAAGCTCATTTGAGTTATTAGAGCGTCCAACCAACCAACTCTTTCACCCCTGTATCCTGCACCCACTCTGGCACACACACTCACTCCTCCCCCTGTCCCCATTTCATCTGTCACCCATAACTCACCACACACACACACACACACACACACACACACACACATTACACAGAGGAAATATATAGTAACAAATGAACACACAGAGCAGAAATAGGAGCTCAATAAGTCCATCAGATCTCTCTGAAATGCAACTATATGGCCATGGAAGGCTGCCAAGCCGCTCACAGTTCCCTACCTCTCTAGATGCTGGGGCCCTCTCTGCTTCAACCCCCGTTTTCTTCTCTTGTTTGGCTGGTCAAAACCTTTTCTCCCAGTTCTCTGCAGACTCTCAGGCTGTTTCTCTCTCGGTCTTGTCTTCTTTACACTTCACCTTGTCTTCTCCAACTTTGATTTTCCACTCGTTCTGGACAGTGCCGCTCTGGCTCTTCCCCTTTCTTTGGCCCACTGTTTGTGTCAGATGAGTTGGCTTCTTTTTTTTTTTCCTTTTTTTCCTCCCTCCTTCTCCTCCCTCACACCCGAGGCTCCCTCCCTCCCTCCTATTCTCTCTTTGCCTCTCTCTCTCTAAAACAGCTGCAGGGAACTTACTCCCTTGTTCTTTGTACTTCACCACTTGTTGGGGATCTTCTCTCTCTAATTCCCTTTCATTCACTCGCTTCCCCTCCCTCATAGTAGCGTCAATGGAGTGTGCGATACTGTGGTTTTTTTTGGTGTTTGTGTGTGTGTGCCCGTCTAGGTGAGTCAGACAATAGCTGAGTCACCCAGCCTGAGACTGTGTATGTATGTTTGAGTTAATTGGTCTATTAACTATGTTCTACTATTTTAACAATGTTTTACTATTTTACAAAGAAGCACAAAGCAGTGTGACCAGATAAGGAAAACTCCATCTCCCTGTGCTCGTCTTTATACCCCCTCTTTCCCCCCCTTCAACATTCCCTCGGGATACTTCGGCAGGCCTGCCTCCACAGCTGGAGGATACATCCGGTGTGTGTGTGTGGGGGTGTGTGTGTGTGTGTGTGTGTGTGTGTGTGTTAAAGGCAGAGATTCTTTGAAGTCAGAGACCCCTGAAGAAGAATTGTTCACACACATATCCCGCTCTTGCTTCATGCTTCACTGAGCTTGCAAAACTTTGCCTTGCCAGAACATGCTAAGTAAATAGACAGCTGTCATACGTTGCAATTTTTACGCCCAGCTAACTTGCTCTTAGGAAACAGTAATCTTGTGTTAGTAATCCTATAATCAAATCTGGAAGGACAGTAGACAGATATCATGACAATCCTGTGAGATCCTGTGATTAAAATAATAATAGATATAAGAGTGGAATAAGGTCCCCTGCGTGATGTTAGGTTTATATACCTGTAGATTAAGTGCAGTGGCACAATGTAACTCCCTGTAGGAAAGTTAAGCTTATATTTTAGTGATTCTCCCTCCAGTACAGCCTTCTTCTGGTCAAGAATCCTGAAACGTTTCAGTAAAGACACACATTTACGTTGTTAAAAATGTATTGATGTAAATGCAGATTTTAATGTTGCTAAACAAACTATTGTCTCAGCACAAAGGTACTTTTTTTGTTTTTCTTCATGATTAACTTAAAAGCTGTCCGATTATTCATATCATATTAAGAAAAGTGCAGATGTGGACATCCAGTCCACTTAAAAAATATTCACAAATTACAAATGTTTTGGCAAGTGAATTAAATATGAGTTTTGACCAACAGATTTATGTAAAGAAACTCTAAAGGAAACCAGGCTTCATAAGAAGTTTTAAAGGTACATCGTAAACCACCCGGTAAACCAATGGGATCCACCGGATCTAAAATAGAAGCCAGCTCTCACCTCCTCTCACATCTGCATGTGTGAAAATTATTGACATGGAAAAAAGCTTTGCAGAGCACTGAACCAGATGTGGTTGTGTTTAAAATGATGAATTGTTTCAGAGCATATCACATTCAAAATTATGATATCTGCTGGCCAACCTTTGGTACTGCATCTGCAAAGATGAAAATGCCTGATGTTTCTTCTTTTTCTTCCTGATTTTATGGCTGTTGGCAAACAACATTATGGTGCATTACCGCCACCAATGGGAAATGCGCATGCGTCGCTTCACACAGTCTGTTGCGTTAGCTCCGCCGACCCTCTCTGGCTGACCAATCACTGCTGGGTGATGGAAACACGTCACTAACTGTTCGCCTTCTTGTGAATTTTCCCGGGAATGTCGCCACGGACACGCAGTTTGTAATACTGCAAATATAGGAGCTTTCATCAGTGGGCCACAGACTCCATCACCATTGTGTTACCTCATTCGGTGATAGATAGTGACTTGACAGACATTTGTTGATATGAAAATCTTCGAGATTATTACTTTAAAGCCCAATATTTAAAGATACATCTTGCTTCGACACATGGGCTTTGATAGCTCAATACTCAGTGTTAGGTATTGTCAAGCCCTCCGGTGTTACCAGGGAAACTGAGTTCTGGCTTGTGAAAAACGTTTAGATTTTGAACGCAAAAAGCATTAAAATATAAATTAATGATCTAAAAAAAATTTCTTTGGCAAGTGACCATGGTAAAAGCAGGATGCAAGGTGTCCTTAGTTACTGGACGACGGGGAGGCCCAGAACTGTCCCACGCGCATCGGAGTCCATTATTTCCTGATAATGGACACCCTGTCAGGCATTATTCCTCACTGATCTGTTCGTGAATGTGAGGTGAAGCTAAGTTCTGAATTCATAACTTGAGCTATTTGGAAATGGGAAAATTAAAGTGGATATTGCTACTTTAAAAAAGAATAACATTATTCTTCACTTCCACAGTCGACTGATCACAGCTGACTCTCTGCCCGACTGCTCCACCCTCCAGTCCAGTAGGGGGCGCTAATGCGTTTAAACGCCGGCTGCCAACTGCAACTGTTCATCAGAAGAAGCAGCAGCGCCTGCAGTCGCTCAGTGTGCGTGTGTCCTCCTCTGCTGAAGCATCTCCTGGAGCTGGTAAGAAGACATTATGCATTTCACCAACGTTAATGTGAAGTTTCTCTTTGTAAGGTTTATTTAAAGTGACGTGATGACACAGACTCCCGCAACATACCGCCCCTTGACCCGTTAACTCGAGCTGCAGCGACTCGTCGTCTTCTCGGACTACTAGTTACGTTAAAGTTAAAGTTCGCCTCGGTTTCATCTACTCTACCATCACCGTCACGGGTTGACTTAGAGGTAACAGACGTGTTTATAGAAAGCTTTATGAAAGCAGGAGCCGGCTCTGGGGAGTAAACTGTGCTGCCGAGTCGAGCAGGGTGACACGTGTGTGCGACCCGCGGCACGTGGCCGCTCACAGGGCCCGCGCTGTCCGGAGCTGGACGCTGCAGACCTGCACTGACTCGCTTTTTAGAGTTGGGTCTGGCCCGGCGTGCACACACTCAGCAGCCCGGCCCGAAGCGGCCGGAAACACCGCGGGCCCGGCGCCACGTGGTGAGCCTGGCGGGTCGCTGCAGCATGGCGGCCGACGGCGAGGCGAGCTGCAGAAAGACCAGGAGCAGTCAGACGTGCGTGGCTGCAGTTTATAACTGAAATGTCGCTCGTGTATGATCATGTGGTGTGTAATGTTAAACAGCGTGAGGACGAAGCCGCTCCTCTCTCCCCTGATGACTTGCACTGGGCTCTGAGTCAGTATGAGGACTGAAGTGCATCTCTGGCCCTGACAAGCCAGCGTTTCTGAGGAGAAGAGGGTGTTGCTGTGTTTTGTCAGGGTCGCACCGTTTGCGTTTGACCAACATTAACACGTGCTCTTTTCATTTCAGGCCACTTTCAACAAGGGGAACTGCTCCCACACTGGACTCTGCTAAAGAGGTATGTAAACTGCTCTACCACCAGGCAGGCAGACAGTTTCACTAGATCTAGACAATTTTTATATATGTGTGTATATATGTAAATATTCTTATTATACAAAAGTGTAGTTATACACTGTTGCCACTGGAGGGCAAAGAACACTCATGGTTTTAGACTCATGACATCAATCAGACCTGTGACTACAGCAATTGGGATGTTGCGCTCAAAGCAGACTTAAAGATCTCCTGTTCGTGGTGGTCATGGGGTTTTTCGGCATGTGTAACCAAAGCATCTCACCACAAAATGTCTCCATTGAAAGTCAACACTGTTAAGTAGTCTGCTTGAGTGCAAGGTCACTGGAAATGGTTAGATGATTGTGGACTAATGTTGTACAGTAAATGTGGTTAAAAAGTTATTTGCTTTGATTAGAAATGTTTAGGAGACTGCTGCAGTGAAACTAGATGTACTGTGCGTATCAGCTACTGCAACCCAGTGCTTCTGTTATGTGCATTGATTGTGCCAGTTTTCTAAACTCAGCCTTTACTGTGGACGTAGCTGTCCCTCTCTCCCCTGATGACTTGCACTGGGCTCTGAGTCTGTATGAAGACAAAAGTGCATCTCTGGCCCTGACAAGCCAGCGTTTCTGAGGAGAAAGTGTACTAATGATGGTCAAAAGTGAGAATTGTGACAACATCTTAACGCTTGCTTTTCTGTTTTTCAGGCCGTTTTTAAGGAAGTGAAGCCAGTCGGACTGGACTTGAATCAGGTTTGTGTAGTACTACATCTCTTGGACTGTCTTTAAATGGCAGACACTGTGTGAATGCTGATCTCTTGTGATGTATAGCACTGGGCTCAGAATATCAGTGATGACAGAAGTGCAGCTCTGCCCCTGACAAGGCAGACTCTGAGGAGACAATTGCTTAAAAAAAATACATTTTTTGAACCTTGTAGGATTATAATTGTTTGCCTGACTGCTGTCTTCCTGTTTTTCAGGTACGGGTCCCCTGACAGATGTCTGCTTTATAACCATGTTGTAATGTCCAGTTTTTGTTAGAATAGAATTGTTTTTCTAAGCATTATATTATCCTGTATTTGCTCTGATCTAATAAAAGTCTGCATCTTAATTTGTGGTTTTCAACATTCTTTTATAATTACAGGATACAGTAACAGTATGAAAACCAGGGTAATCATATTTTTCATATTGTGTACATTGTTAGGAATTAACCTTAGGCCCAGCCTGGTTATAATGGTTTTTAGTATAATGAAATACAGGGGTCAGTAATGTAGTGCGTCCATGTTAATGTAATGTTAGAAAACAACCTTTTATGTCCTGTCAGAGCAAAACAAGCATGGGGCTGAATATGTATTTTTACTTAAAACAGAAATGTTACTGTATTTATCAGATGACATACAGTATAAATGTGTGGAAAGCTATTCCCCACTTTCAGGGGTGTGCAATGCAAATCAATCATTTCATATTAAAGTTTATATTATAGAGCTTTACTTTTGGCTAAGTAAGTTTCACACAGTTTGGCTACTTTTGACGCCATAGCTATTGTAAAAGGGTATATAGGTTCACGGTCTATACCCTGTAATTCTTTAATATTTATTGGTGTTATTTCTTGTCTCTTAAACACAAAATTATTCTCTTCTCTTCCCTTGTACCTACCAATAGATACCCAGTAAGTATCAGCGGCGCCCCATATACACTGCACTTTGCCCTGGGGTATCTGAATGTGCAATTGAGGTTGCAGATTTATACAACCTGCAAGTGGTGTATATTGTATTACTCTCTATAAAAATAGATTTGAAATGAACTCTATAATCCATTTGATCTCCTTCAGTGTTATTTAAGACAGTACAATAGTATGTAACCCAAATTCACACGAAAACTTGATAGCTATTTGCTGGTGTGATGACAAATTTGAGACCTGTAAAATGAGTCAGGGAGTAGAGAAGGTTGAGAAACCATTGTCTTGCTCCACAAGGTAAATATCAGTGTTTGGATGGAATTTAAACATGATTCAATCAAGAAATCAGAAAAACATAAATTAGAACTTTGTTTCTGTATCTTTATTATAATTCTAACAATTTATTATCTCTTAAAACATTTGAAATTCATATATGTTTATATGAATGTG
Organism: Lateolabrax maculatus; assembly: GCA_031216445.1. NCBI lineage: Eukaryota > Metazoa > Chordata > Actinopteri > Acropomatiformes > Lateolabracidae > Lateolabrax > Lateolabrax maculatus. The sequence continues at coordinate 7,243,348 of CM062216.1, forward strand.
TATATGCATATCACATATACATATATATTCTGTAAGTTACCTTTCATCAGTTCATATTCTCATTTTTTAAAAGATCTCTTAAAGGAAAAGAACTGCTTTCTATAGAGTCAGACCAATTCCCTCAGATCTTACTTTTTCTCCTGACAGCAACGATGAGCCATCACTCTTGATTTCAACTACTAAATGCAAAGAAAGGATTAAAAACAGTTTCTCACCAGTCACTTAACGAGAACATCACTGAGCAAGAGATGTTTTCAAAATGTCTTATCCAAAGTTAATAATTGGCCCTATTTACACTAGCAAACTTGTTAGAGACCTGATAGAAACAAGTAGAATCTGGCTGTGGATTGAGTTTGGACCAAGAGGCCACATTCTGCTTGTTCACCCTTTCAGAAACAACCCCTTTCTGGCTGAAAATTACTTCAAAACCTCTAAAGGGAAATGTGAAAAGCCACAGTCGCTAATGGAAATAGGGTCGTTGCATAATATGCTGGTAATAAACAATGAGCTGTGAGCATACTGGCACATGTCAGCGACTGCAGAAGGTGCTTTGTACAAACAAGAGGATGCAAATGATGAGCGAAAACAGACTGGAGCTCTTAATACTGTCAGGTTGTTAACAGTGGAAGGGGGCAGATGTAGAGAACAGGTCGAACTGTATAGAAAGCAGAACAGTTAAATAAATACATACCTTTTCATGTTAAACATTATTTGGAAGACAGAGATTCTTTAGAACTTTTGAGACTTTTTTTTTACATCTTAAACCATGGTTAGATGACCATTATTTTCATCGTCCTTATTGCTATTTCCCTTGCATTCAAATATAATCTCTCCTCGACCCATCAGCTCAAAGCAATTGCAGAGACAAATCCCCCTTAATGACCTTTGCTCTTTCTCTCTTGTAGCCTGTGTGTATGTGCACTTTGAGCGACATGATCTATGAAAACACATTTGTCTTTTTGCAAAAACAGACTGAGTATAGCAGGGCGAGAGAGGGGGGAGAGAGAGAGAACCCCCCCCCCCATCGATGCCCCGATGTAAAAACGCACGTTTGATATGTGTTCGAGTGACTCAAAAGCAGCAGGAGAGGTGAAGTGTTGTTCAAGGTAGAGAGGTCATGAGAGAGCCCTTATATTTGATCTCAGCAACAGTGAGAAAAGCAGGACTGAGGTTATAATGAGATGTGCGGTAAAAGCTGATGGGAAAATAAAAGGACTTCAGTGCAATACATGGAAAAAGAATGACATTTGTGTGTCTGATCAATCAAAAAGGGGGTGGCTGTTATCCAGAATTGAAAAAATAATTTTAGAGTACTAGTTAAATTAAGTTAGACATAATTTTCCTTTATGCGTGTTGTTGGCATCCTCAGAGTAACAGTTGCTAACTTTCAGCATCTGAATATTGTTAAGTGGCAACAAAGTTTTAAAAGAGTGAGAAAATCATATTTTGAGGCCATAAAGGTCGACATGTAATTTTGATTAAAGCTTTTTAGTCTGATAAAATGGAAAACAGTAAGGAGAAAGTAAAAGGAAGTGATTCTAAAATGTGCTTCACATTTAGTTGCAATGCTTCTTGTCACATAGAAGCAATGTTTAGGGTACCGTGCACGGAATAATCATTTTTCGATTCAAAAATACCTACATGTACATATATATTTATATTTATAACCAACACGATTATCTTCACTACACAGTCAGAAAATACACTGACTGCACATGAGCGCCATTTCAGCCACCAAAGGCAGAAACCAGGAACCCTCTGAAGCTATAATAACAGCAAGGACGATGACAGTAATGGTAAATAGTAACAATAAATCTCTTCATATCAATATCAGTATTCCAGTATTCCCATTTAAAGTTTAAAAATTGTAAGAACAATCATAGTATTAAAACTCGATATAAGCGTTTCTCTCAGATCCCCTCGGCCGGGTGGCTGCTCGTTTCCTCCTGGATTTTTGTCGAGAGAGAGAGAGAGGGGGGCCACTCCTGGAAGGAGTAGGGGGGATTGGGTGGGGAAAGAGCAAGAAAATGGCAGTTTTTTTCTCTTCCCCTCCCCTCTCCTTTCCAGTCTCCCTCGGACGGAAGGTCTGAATGGGTGTACAACAGGTGCCTCGACGCTGAGGAAGTCCTTTCTCTGTAAATCAAATCCTCTGGGAGATTTCCCTTCACATTGTCACGTATCCCGTCTAACAGTTGCACAGTCTGTCTCCTTTTGTATAAGTACATCTTGGATCCAAACATATAGTGTGTGTCTATATTTAAGGTGTCCCATAAACTCTAACACAATCACTTGTAAGTGCTTGTGTGTATGTGTGTCTACATGTTGGTGTATGCATGCAGGCATGTATAGTAGTAACTCTGTGTGCCTGTGTGTGCGTATCAGTGTGTTTGGTTTTTTTCTTTTCTTTTTTTTTTTTTTTATGTTGGTCTGGGCACTTATTTTTGCTACAAATTTTGTGATACAGTGACCAGTCTGTATATATGTCATTATAAGACTTAAGATGATAAAGAGCTATAGAGAAACACGTACGATCCTGATCACAGGACCTGCAGTGAGGACGGAGCCCTACCAGTGGTGAGGTAAAAACAAGACATGACCAATCAAAGCCAAACACACAGCCGGCCTCCTTGGCCTGAACCGCTGTCCGTCTGCGCGTCTGCTCGTCACCTCTAACAGACGTGGAAGCTGTCATGATATACTGCCCTGTGTCGTCCTTCGTTCCCCATGCAGACAGACAAAGCCTCACTCCTGCAGACATTCACTCCCATTCGCCCTCACATATTCATCCTCTTGTGGTATTCAGACACGTTTGAAGACTAACATACACTCACGCAGGGAGGGGTTGTCATTGATTGCACTCTAAATAGTATTCTTGGTAAATTCCACTCTTAAACCTGATGAGATTTAACCAGCCGGCTGAGGGTTAAGAGGACTATTCAACAAGATGGCTGCACGATGAAGGACACCCTTATCTTCTCCAACTCTCCAGCCCGCCAACAACTCAACCTGCTCAATTTAAGAAAATAAATCTAACAGGCTTTTGATTGTTCCTCTCAAGTATTTGGTTCAAAACTATTCTTCACTCATAATATCTGCTGTAACCATAGTGTCTTCGTATGCATTTTGGATGAAAGTGTGTTTGTGTTACTTGTTTGCTGATTGGTGTGACCGTGCATGCATGTGGGGAGTGTACTTGTGTAAATCAGCCTGCCACAACTGGGGAGCGCCAGCCGGTGTCTTTATGGATCGTCAGCCCTTTTTCCATCCCTTTGTTTCCATCTCCCTTTGGGACTTGACTCCCTCTTTCTGTCGCTCTCTGTGTGAAATCTGTTCCCCCCTCATTTGTTGTGTGAATCCACCATGGGTAGCAGCAGTTGTGTCTTCCTCCCTCATTGACTCCAACCCCTCCTTCTTTCTTACTCTCTCTTTCTGCCTCTGCGTTTGCAATCTCAGCTCCGACTCCCGTCGTCCCTCCTCCTCTCAGTCTGTCCATCCCGAGGTGAGAGAACCGAAATGGGAAATGGGCTGCTGGACAGCCTGAGGACAGAAGAACAGACACGGGACACGAGTGATGTTCGGTGGTTTTTGTTAAATAATGAATGGTCTTTGTTGTTTTGTGGCATAGTTGGGAGTTGTTCTCTTGAGTGACTCAAAATGGAAAGAACTATTTGTCCATTAGAAAAGTACGGTGGCTCTGGTGCTGTGGACTCGCTACATGACTGATCAATTTGGGAAAGCATTGGTCATCACACAGTCGATGTCTGACAACAGCCACAATCATTTTTTCAACTGAATTGCAGATATAGGTGAACACAGAGGTGGATCATTTTTCAATCCACACTTTGAGGTGTAACATTTTAAAACAAATCGTAACCATAGTAATGGTACCATCACTGTTGATCCACTAATGCATTTTTGTCTTCTGTGGGGGACGTGTCTCTTGTTTCAATAAACAAGCAGCCGACAGTGCTCAGACATGTAACTCTGTGTAGAGGACACCCTGGCCTTTCCAATGATGTCTCATTTATGTGTGTGTGTTGCGGGGTGAGTGTGATGGCAACTAATGCATGAGGATTAGTATGTTTGTTTAGGTTTTGCATTTGTGTAAAAAAAAAAAAAAAAATCTATATCTGTATATTGTTATCAGGCTATAGTCACGTTGGTAAAGAGTTCAGTGGGTAAATATTTGTGTAGTGAGTAAATGCAACAGGTATCTGTTTGTGTCCAAGAAATTCTATTGTATTTTATCCATTTTTTATACCAAAATTCTGTCCTGCAGAGAGGAAAAACAATGTGTCGATGGCCTCTACAAAATATACATCACAAAAATAAACAAAAAATGCACTGTGACGTGTTTTTCCTTACAATAGACTTATTTTATTCAACAATAACAGAAATACACAATTTTTTTCTCGGTCTCAGGAGGACCCAGATTATCACAGAGGAGTTTACAGCCTCTGTTTTTGAACTGTGTTGCTCTCTCTCTCTCTCTCCCTCTCTCTCTCTCTCTCTCTCTCTCTCTCTCTCTCTCTAGGTTGGTGAAAGCTTCTGCAATGCTTTTACAGCACAAAACAGGAAGAGGGCGCCTTTTAGGAGTTTAAGATAAGGACAGATGGTGAGAGGAGTGAATGGCCAAAAGAAAATTATCCCCAACATGTTTATCCCGAATGACAAAGAACAAGCTGAATGACAGGGGCTGTTTTAACTAGAACTAAATATATCACTGGTGTTACATGGGGGTAACCAATTGTCTCAGTCAAACTCAAATCACTGGATTACAGTTTTTTTTACAGTTGGTTACACACATTTCTCAGTCCTGAGTTCACCTTTTCAAAACTCTTTACACAGTCAACAGCAGTCAATGTGACCGTTTGACACAAAATGACCACATCTTTCAAGTTTCATTCACTCTCACTCAAACTCAACCACCATAAACTCCATTTTGCAAATGTTTACATACTAATTTAAAATGTGTGTTAAAAACATAACATAACTGCAATTTGCTACATCTGTATCTAAGAAAAATGGAGAAATAAAAATACATAAACCGCTATTTGGGCTATACAACACCGAGTGCCTCACTTATTCCTCGATCACCTCTATGGAAGACTTGTGCCAGGTGAAGAAAGGAGGCAAGAAGAACATAAGGTGTGATGGATTGAGAACTTGTGGCCCAATGCAGAAGACAGGTTTGACTAGCACTGCTGTAAATCTATATCTGTAGCTATCCTATATACATATATGTATAGTGAATATGTATGTGTTTGTTTTGCATTATTGGAATTACTTGAGGAAAATAAAACCTGAGGCATTTTGCAGCATTTCTGATTCATTTCTGTAACAAAGATAGCACAATCCGTGCAATAAAATGTGCCATTTTCTTTCGTAATGAAATTTTGGTTTATGCAAAAAACTTTTTTAAAAGCTTTGTGCATTGTTGGTTGTTACTGTTTTTTTAGGTCATTTTTTGATGAGTGACCAAGTTTTCTTGGCACAGAAGGTTCAGGAGTTGAATCTATGACGCGTATGAAGTGTTTTGGTTGCATTATTGCATTTTAGATGTGAGATTAACTGTTGTATTGAGCCGCATGTTGGTTAAGAGAACTGTGTGAAAAGTTTTTGAAAAAAATGAATCAGGAGAGAGATGCGTGTGACCAATTGTAAATATTCCAAATCACTGAGATTGTCCTGCCAGGACACATTTAAGGATCATCTGTGCTGAATGTCTATTGCGACTCTTCCAATCTAATAAATTAGTTGGTCAATTGTATTTCTCAGCAGCCTGTACAATCGAAGCCATACCTTTCCATTACGCTCCTCAGGGCCCGTTCTATGTTCATGCGGTGGCCTACACGTGTCACACCCAAATCCAGATAGTCGTCCTTGGTTAGGGAGGGCAGGTGGGTGCCGTCAATCTCGTTGTCCAGGAAACGCTCTCTGTGCTCACCCAGGTTCAGGTATCCTAGCCAGTCTGCAACGTCGTACTTGGTCCAGTAGGGCAGCGGCTTTGAAGCAAAAGGCTTTGTAGGGGAAGGGGGCGGTAAATGGGGGTAACTCAGGCAGGTAGGTGGAGGGAGGGGGTGCAGGGGTGGAGAAGAGGTCCCGGACAGGAAATGAGTTGGAGAGAGGGAGCGAGAAACAACTAAGGTGGAGTTTGGAGGAGGAGGGGCACCAGAGGGGGCAAACAGGGGAGGAGAGGGTGAGAAGTAAGGGTCTCCAAGAGGGTTCCCAGGTGATGGTGGGGTGACTGAACCTCTGAGGTCGTACATGGCACTGTATAGAGGTGTTGTGGGGAGGAGCGGAAGGGACGATGGCCGAGGTGGACCCAGTTTAGGCCTCTCTGAAGGGGAGATGAGGGGGCTGGGAGCTCGTCTACGCTGGAGCATGTGTGATTCTGCTTTACGGGACTCGCGACTGGGGATGAACTGGAACTCTAGGGCTTTGGTCCGGTAGACAGGTCTGTGTTTGGGAGAGGTGGGGTAAGGGGAATAAGATGTCGGGGACAGCGGGGAGTGGGAACGTGGAGGCTGAGAGGCAGCTGGAGGCTGAGGAGATGGGGATCGTCCCCAGTTGGGGTACTGGGAGGCGGGGGTGGGGGACGGGGATAGCGATGGCTGCGATAACGAGATTGGAGATGGCGACTGGGATCGAACTGAGGGGGGGCTCAGAGCCGAGGCTGAGTCTTCTGAAAATCTGTCAATGGAGAGAGAGATAAATTGTTAAAAGAGAAAAGCATGATAGAAAACAATAAGATGAAAATCATGCACAAACATTAAGGGAAATGTTTGTAAAACATAGTCCAGCAATTTTTAGAACCTGTGGATTAAAATTATTTTATAGTGTCAACATCTTGATTGTGTACAGTCAGTCAGTGTAGATTAACATTCTAAATGTCTCAAGTTTAACAACGTTTCTGTCTCACAACAGGCTGTAAATTCAAGCAGCTGTCATAGTTTTATGTTCTTCCGGACAGAAAAAAAAGGAGTGTCGAAGTGGCTCTATTACCTGTTTCTGCTTCTGAGAGAAACACATGGAAAAAGCCGGAGAAATAAGAGAGAGGTTTACACAGTATAGACAACAGAAGACATAAACAGACAGTACACAGTTTATCACAGAGGGCTGGAACATCAATCGTGGGAGGTAAAGCGCTCATAGATGGCACACTGATACGTTCACGCAGGTGAAACGTGAATAGATTGACGATGCCGTGCAGCAACAACAACAGAAGATGTGGTTCATGCTGTGACACTGAAAAACATACAGCCAAAGTTTTCACTGACATGTACCTGTGTCTGCCCAGTGGTCTCTGGCTGCTCCAGCTGTCCTTTGTTCTTTGCTGCAGTTTGCTGCTCAGCTCGTTTATGATGCTGGGCTTCATACTGGAAGCAGGAGGGTAAATCTTCTTCCCCTCTAAAAGTGTCCCGGACGGGCTTATGTCACCGGTCATCTGCCCCTCGCCCCAGAGAGGCTTCATCTCAGGAGTGCGTGAGCGTTCAAAGTACGGTGAAATGGGGCGTCCCAAATTCTGCATATCCCTCACCCCATACCCATCCTGGACACTTTCATCCTCTGCAACTCCTTCCTCCACGTCGTCCTCATCCTGCTCTTCCCTTCGTCTGTGGGAGTGGAAGGATGCAGGGGCGGTGCTGGTCTGTCTGTGTAGGTCACCAGTGCGGCCTCCGTCTCTGAACCTGTTGGATTTGGGGTAGGTGGACGCTGCTGCTGTGGCGTTCTGCATCTCAAAAGTTTGTCCGTCCAGGTAGCTCATGTAAGACTCCAGAAAATCTCCTCCCCTTTCCGATTCCCCCGTCCCGCCTCCCATCCGTCCTCCAGCTCCACCTCCTCTTTCCCCTCTGTCCAGCCTGTCTCCCCTGGCTCCGCTCAGAGCCAGGATGCTGTCCAGGTGGTGGTCGCTGCTGCTGCGGCTGTCCAGCTCTTCAATCCCAGAGTCCACCACTGTCTCCTGGGATTCTCCTTTCTTAGCAGCAGGGGGAGGACGGTGGTGCTCCCCTGTCCTGCGACTGCCTGTGATGGCGGTGGAGGATGTTGTATGTGTGATGTGTGTTCGCTCATGGTAGAGCTGAGTGGAGGTGCTTGTTGTGGTGGCAGCGGCGGTGGTTGTAGCGGCACAGCTAGCGGTCGTGGCGTGTGAGGCAGTGCCCCTAAGTGGGGCGGAGGTGGCAGCAGTGGAGGAGGGCGCTGGGGGGCCGCGGTGGGCCGGAGGTGGAGCGACTGTGTGCGGGGGAGGCGTGGGGGAAGAGCGCCCGGGAGTGTGAGAGCTGTTGTAAAGGTGGTGGGGGTGGGACATAGAGAAGGGTCTATGGTGATAGGATCCGGGAGGAGGCGGCGGTGAGACTGACGGGGGAGGCGGAGGTCCCGCCACCGAGGTGGGCTGCAGGGTAGAGGGCGAGGGAGGGGGCGGAGGGTTGGGCGAAGTCTGGGAAGGGGAGGGAGCGGACTGAGTCAGGTTGGCCACCTCACTGTCGTAAGACGTGAGGCTGGAGGCAGTGGAGTCCCCCGCCTGAGGTGAGGGCAGGGGTGTATGAGCGGGAAACCCACTTTGGGGGGGCGGGGGAGGTGGTGGAGGGGGAGGAGGCGGAGGTGGAGGGGGAGGGACCTGCTGTTGGCGCGAAGTCAGGTTGTTGACGAGCATCCCGCGCTGTGAGTACCCTGACATTCCCCCCAGTCCCCTGTCGAAGCTGTTGGCGAACTCTAATGGAGGCGGGAGGGGATCTGCGTAGACAAACTCATCGTCCGCATCGACTGAGGGGGCGGGGGGAGGAAGAACCATAAGGCCAGTCCCAGAGCTCCCAGTAGTGTTCCCTGTCTGCTGAGTACTGGTAGGTGGGGGGGAAGGAGGGGTGAGGGACAAGATATAGGCATCAGCTTGACTTTCCATCCTGAGAAAAGAGGGCCTCCGGGGCTGCTGAGACTGGGAGGCTTGCTGCGCAGAGCTATCAGCAGCCACTGCATTGGCAAAAGCCTGCTCTGCCCTCCTCATGTAACCCTCTCTCTCTTTGTCCCTCTCTCTCTCTCTCGACAGCTCCCTCTCCCGCTCCCTCGACCTCTCCCGCTCCCGCTCCTTGTAGGTTGGCTGATACGGCTGAGACTGGTAGTGGTGCGTGTGGACCGTTTTGTCCTCAGAGAAGCGAACCCTTAGCCCCTCGCGCGCCCCTCCTCCTTCCCGCTCCCTCTCTCCCCCGCCGCTCTCCTCGCTCCACACACTCCCAACTCCTCGGAGGATTCTGGGCGAGGGCGGGCGGCCGACAGTGGCCGTGGTGGCAGCCAGCGAGGACGAGGTGACCAGGTAGGAGGAGCTGGAGGACTGGGCGGTGGATGACACCGGCTGAGTGGTGGCAGTAGACGAAGGGAACACCACACTGGACATCTGCCGAGTGAAGTGGTGCTCTGTTCCCCTCCTTAACCTGCTGTCATCCCTCAGCGCACGCTCTCGGGCAGCCAGGGCGAGGCCCAGCGGCGATGTGGGGTCGAGAGCCTTTCCTGTTAGAGGGTGAATGAAGGTGGTGGAAGAGGAGGGTGCTGACTGCCTGCCTGCTGCTGTGTACAAGTCAGTAGGCACAGACTTAGGCTGATAGTCCAGGGCAGGTGAGGAGTACTCAGGTAAGCCAAAGGCTGGTGGCATACTGCGGGTGTGATGGATAAAGGTGTCCCCAGAGAACATGCCCTCGTCAATAGACTTGGAGGGGCGCAGCCGTGTTGATGAACTTTCAGCCTGTGTGCCAAGCTGTTGCTGTGACACCTGAGTCCTTGTTACTCCTCCTATTCCATCACTCACCCCCCCAAGACTCACGTCCTCCTCAGCCGACATAAACAAAGAGGCACTCTTTCTGCGGGCTTCATGAAACCGCTCCCTGTCTCGCCGAGCTGCGCCAACAATGGCAGCCCCAAACTGGCTGGTAAAGTCCACGTTATCCTGGGCTCGGATAGAAGGCAAGGACGGAGGTGGCGGTGCTGGGATGGAAGGTGGGGCAGGGGGCTGTGGAGCAGGAGTGGAGGGCGGAGGACCATGGGGTGTTTTGGCTTCATCTGTCTCCCCTGATGCAGGGGCGTCTGCTTCCACACTGCTGCCCTGGCTGCTGCGTCCACTGCTGCTGGTTGACGGGGCCTTGACGATAATGGTGGGGATGGGGATGGAGCTTTTTTCCACCGAGCCTTTGCCTCCCAGCGTACCCTGGCCCATGCGCAGGTCCTCTACCTTGGATTGCTTCACCAAGGGGCCCTTACCTCTCCGTGCGCCCCCTTTCGGACCACCTGCTCCAGCCCCGGCTGCACTGCGGTCGGCTCGCTGGGGTTGGCTCTGGGTAGTCTGTTGTTGCTGGGGCATTACGGTGGCAATGCTAGATGGGGGGACGGCGGTGCTGTAGCCTCTCCTAAGACCTGCTGCCTTGGCCCCTCCACCAGGCCCCATGCCAGCTCCAACAGGCTCCCCAGTATAGGCAACCTTCCGCGAAGCAGTCCTGCTTTGAGCAGTGTGGGCAGCTGCGTGTGCATACGAGGTTGTGTGGTCCGACGCTCCACCGCTGGGGCCAGCGTTGGGACCACCCGCCCTCTCCCTGCCCGCATGGGTGAAGTGCACTGACTGGGCGTAGGGCTGGTAGTGCGCAGAGGTGGATGTGGACTGGGACACGGAGACAGAGGGCTGCTGGGATGACTTAGCTCTCCAACCTAGTGGCGGAGCAGAGGAGAACGGAGGGTCTGGTGGAGCCGTGGTGGGGGGAGGGGGGATGTCGTCTGGGCCGGGCACCGACAGACTGCGAGCAAACTTCATGGCTGGGGGGTGGAGGAACTGCTTCTCCTCCTCAGGCACCCCTGCAGTACAGCATTCAGACATGGAGAAAAAACAAAATTTGGATGAAACAGGGATTTGCAAGATGGTGTAGAGAAAGAGAGGCTGATGAACAGGAATAGAAGAAAGGTTTGGGGTGAATAAGAGTGGAGAGGTAATAGAGCCAGAAAAAAAGGAAAGCTGAAGGTAATCTATGAGAGTGTCTGTCTAAATCTGCCCGCCCCTCTACCTGTCAGCGAGTCTGTCCTCAGTTCTTCTGTCTGTTAGTGGGTAAGTCAGTTAGTGCTATATATTCCACAAACAAGTAGCAACTGGGCAGCATCACACAGCGGCATTTGTTTTGTTGGTCACCTGAGAGCATTACTATTTCAAGGGCCGAGTTAGCAAAGCCTTAGTAAGCAACAAACCAGAAAATAAGACATCAGAATAAAACAAGGAGATTAGTGACATTACAGTATAGTAGTAGGTGAGTATAAGACAAACATCTTATTTTTATAGTACAGTGACTTAAACAGGTGGGTGTAAAACATACGATCAGCTACAGATACAGATACAAAGTGCGCACATTTTTGGCCAGACGAGACATTGTTGGCCACAGACAACAGGTCGGCACAGAGTAGACCTCTACTGGTCCAGAGGACGGACAGACAGGCAGATGGAGGGGCGGACAAAAAAAAACAGACAGCCTCACCGATGGATTTCTGCCGCAGCATACCGTGCGGTGGGCCATGACCTGAGGTGTACTGACCACGGTCATAGCCGAGGCCCAACCCCGACGACATCATCCCCATCCCGGACTGATCCCCGTAATTTTGCTGAAACGGCAATACAAAGAGTATGTGAAAGAAAGCGGAGAGAGTCTTGAGACTCAATTGTACAGTACGTGTGTGTCCAGAGAACTAAATGAATAAGCTAAAGAGACTAAAAGTTGTATAGACCTGCTGAGTTTGGTGTTAATTCTTAGTGGTTTTGACATTATGAGGGACCCCTTTCAGTGATTGGTTAATTGTTAATGTCACTTAATGCAGGTTTAAATGAGTCAAGAATGAAAGACTGACAATATGTTCTTGCAGGAACTGACTTATTCACTGGTACAGTAGTTGTTCCCTTAGCAACATTTTTTATGCCTTTGAATCCCTTGAAATGAAATGTAAGACGTGGCTGTAGACTTTACCATGTTACAAATCTACATCTGGGCTAAACATCATGCTCCACACATATGTGAAAAATGCCTCTTGTGTTATCCTTACACTGGTGGGACACATGTAAATATATCATAGCAGGTTTCACAATACACACCTCATTGCCATAGAAACTTCGCCCCCTGTCTCTTTTTGGCCCCTGTCCCCGTGTCCCTGGCGCTTCATTGGTGCTGATTGACTGCTGAGCTGCTGCAAGAATTTCATCTAATTTATCTGAGAGGTAAAAAAGAGAGAGAGAGAAAGAGACAGAAAGACAGACAGAAAGGAAGAGAAAGAGAAAAAGACATACAGCAATAAAACAGAAAAATGGACAGCAACAAAATGAAGGAATTTGTGGAAAGGGACACACATGAGGGTGGGTGGGAAAGAGGGGAGATTCAGGAAATATCCACTGACAAAAGTGAGTTCCCTTACTCAAAGCCATCTGATAAACTGTCCTCTTCTTCTCTGTAACTTGTGAGGATTCGAATTCTAAAAGAAAAGAAAGTCAGAATAAGCCCACTAAGTGACTGAGCGGTGAGTGCCAAGTCATTTTGGACAGACATAAATACAATGCCTTGAGCAGGAGTGTACCAGAGCATACCTGATTTTTTTTTCCAAGGGGTAGCAGCTGGAAAGAGGACAAAAGGAGACTTAAGTTTTGGCAGGAGTGAAAGTGCGATAGCGTTGTTACAGTGAATACTAATCATATTCCCCGGAGCCTGACAAACTGAGTCACCTCGCCAGGCTTTTCGATCTTCGATGTAAAAGAACGCACAACACACCTACGCTTTAAGACAGCTGAAGCGTGCACACTTATGTTACAGTAAATATGCTGCACACACATACAGTATGCTACTGGCTGTTACTCTCTAACACACTTGAACACGCACACACAAATGTGTAATTATTCTGAAGCTGACTCCCACCTCTCTCCACTGTGAAATGGTTACGATCCCGACAGCGGCGAAGTGAGGACAAAGCAGACAAAGAAAAGACAGAGTTAGTGGTTAAACCAGTGAACAGTAAAGGGAAAAGTCCATAGGGGAGTAAGGAGGAGGAATTAAAGATGACCCTTTAGTGTTTGCATCCACTGGCGTGAGAGAGCTTGTGTGTGTGGACTGAATAGGGACAGGGTTGTCTGGCATACTTATACTCAAGCCGTTATATTTCATAATGTGCAGTTTAGTGAGCTTAATCAAACAGAAATTAAATTTGAATGTCTGATGGTTAAAACCAAGCATGAAAGGGTTTTGAACTTGTGTTTATTTAATCTTGTACTTGCACCGCAATGCACAAAAACTTTCATAAATAAGCCATAGTTTTGTCCAAACACAGGTCGGGACAACAGCCATTTGTGGACGCAAGTGTACTGCAGGATCATTTCCATTTGAATGTCCTTGTTATCTTGCAGCATGACTTCCAGGTGAACTGGGACACTGCACCAATCCCAGAGGTGAGATAGTTTAATAGGCGTCACAGCTAAATGAATTCTAATGCATTAGATGAAGCATATGGCAGAGCCTGACATGGCTTCATCACACATTGTGCTCCTCTCACCTTGATCCAGAAGGAGGCAAAAGCAAATAGGGTCTAAGTTATAAGCAAACTAAGGACCCACATCTTAAGGAACTTGGGAGAGTTATTGATAAATGCACTTTATATACAACCAAACTGACTCTTTCATTAAAAGGTTTGGTAGTATGTGCTGTGTATAGCCAGGCCGATACTAAGATTTTTTAGGCTGATACCGATATCGATATTTGGGACCCTATGTATTGAATATAGCCCATTGAATTGTGACCAAGATACATATTAAGCGGGACATTTCACAGTTGAAGAAATATCGGCCCGGCTGATTTCGCTCTAGTACTGTGGCATTTTTATATCTGTATATCACTTCCATTCATTTCAATACCTTGGTATGATGCTGCTGATGATGATGATGATGAGGCAAATAGTTTACACAGTATCAAAACAGCAACCAAATGTTCTCTAAAAGCCATGGCTTCCTCTTGCAGAGGAACACACAGCACTTTTTTTCAGTTGTGGTGGAAGAAGAGCACCTTCATGTTTTTGTCATAAAGCAATCCAGCAGATGTTCCTACCACATTTCAACATAGTATTGCAAAATACGTAAAGGTTTTATTGTTCATCAATTTCTCAAAATGAATGTGCTTATTAATTGATGTATATGTACAGTAGCATTTTTAGGTTTGTTGGAGTGATACTCTATGTATTAAGATAAAGCATACAGTATCACTTAGACACAGTGCTAGTGGTAAGATAATAGTGTATATATTGAGCACTGATGGCAGTAGGGAGGTGGGTTGGGGGTTCAGGAAACTGGTACCTGTGTTTCAGACTGGGTGCTCATGCTTTGTGCTGGTCAGGTGAGGTCACACCACGAAGAGAAGGCAGGTGAGGGGAAGAGATGGGGGAGGAATGAAGCAGATGGCTGATCTCTACACTCAGGATACACTTTAGTCAGATCCTGACTTACAGCAGCAGGGCAGGACACACTGTAGTTTCTGTTGTTTACTGGTTTGGGCAAGTTTAAGTCACTGTTTGTAAGATAAAGTACCGAAACCAGATCCGGGACCAGCTGACGAAGCCCAGCAGATTCCCATCTCCTCTGGCGGGGCTCAACGTCGGTCACTGGGCAAGCTCAGAACCCGACAGCAGCGACAGCTACAGCGACGGCACACACCATAAACGTTTAGAAGATACAGCCCAATGGCCAATAAAACACTGGCCAACGTTCTGATCCGCAAATGGTGGCGTTGACCCTCACCATGCACTCTCCTCCCACTATTTTGCCTCAAATAGAGATGGCATAAGCATAGCCACACATAATGCTGTTACCACAGCAACAGACCTGGAACAAAGTTGTTGTTTTTTTCTCAGAAATTACTCATCTTAATAATTTTATCCTGGGTGCGACTTCTTCCAAATGATTCAAAGATGTTTTCCAAAAGATAAAAGATATCAACAACAAAAAGCCATATTTTGCAACTTGCTCGCTGACACATGAAGACCAGACACTTTGCAATGATGTTTGTGGCACCCGGAAAAACTCTTCTCAGGTGACGCCCATTCCCCTGCAGTGTTACCTTGGCAACAAATACTTGCTGAGTGTCTGCGTGCGTGTGTGTGTGTGTGTGTGTGTTGAGCAGAGGGGCTGGTAGACTGCTCTGTGGGTGCTGGGGTTAAAGCTGTGGGCGGGCCAGGGAGCAGAGGGGGGTGCAGGGGGCTAAGAGGTAAGAGAGGCGGGCAGTGAGAGAGGGATCACAGGGTGGATGGTGATACTTTTTCTGGGTGGGGTTACCTGTAGTGGGGATGCTGGAAGTGACAGTGTGGAACCTCTGAAAGAACAGTGAAATGCATGGAGACCGTCATCCACGGCGGTAGCCAATCTTCCTTTTTCTTTCCTTCTCCTCTCTGTCACTGGGTACCTCCGCTATCTCCCTCTCTACTTTCTTGCCGTCTAATTTTAGCCCTAGCTCAACTCCCCTTCACACTTTAAGCATCTTTACCAACCCCCAACACTCTAATTTTACACAGTTTCTATCATTCCTCATCACCTCAATCTGTTTCACCCAGTAACTTCTCCTCCTCTTCAACTTTAAAGCAACGTCCTTATTTGTCTGTCTTGTCTTCTACTCGTTTCACCCCCCAAAAGTTTATCCAAGCCAGCCTCTTACCCATCTCCTCCAGTTCTGAAGTCATGGATTTGGATCGTAGGGCGATAGCAGGTGTGCTCAGCCTCTTGCTCTGCTGGGGGACTGGAGGGGAGGGACCAGACAAAGGCAGGAGAGGTCAAAAACAAGGTTCAGTTACCACCAGCATTCACCTGCAGTGTCCCCCAGGGGACGGTAGATAGACTCTTACTTTTCTTCCTCGAACCTTCCTCCATGTCGGGGTTACGGGTTACCATGACAACCTTGACCATGAGGCTGTTGCCACCTTGCCGGATCATGTTGACGACCTGTCGGTGACCAACCTTCACCACATTCTGACCATTGACCTGGGACAGACACAGGGACAGAGAGGGGCAAAGAGTTACTGAGTTTATTAATATGGCTTATTGTCATTTATGTTCTAAAGCATCATCTCTGCCAATAAAGCAGATGGAAGTAAAAACAGACAGGCTGACAGTAAAAGATAGAGTGAAGTAATGATGAGAATTATTACTGTTTGAAGGGAGCTGGATCGTAAGGCTACGTTCCTTTCTGAGAGCTTTTCAAAAGTACAGCTCATCATTCATTTTCCTGTTTTTTATAGGGGGATGAAATTCTCTCTCTCAGGTACGACTTCGTACCAAAGAGTCGTTGAAAAGATTTGGATCATTCACAAACGTGAAGTGCTTACTTGTAGTTCAGGGTTCTTGGACAAGACTATACACCTTTCCATTCTCTGAATGCCTTCTGTATAGTTTCAGAAACCTCTACAGAAAATACAACCCATAATACAGTGGTAAATCATGGTATTACTTCTATCAGGAAATCCCCCATCCTGAGACCGGCTCTCCAGGCAACGCCTCCTTCGTCCACTGACTCCAGGTACTGCAGGGCAGGGAAGGCCGGGGTGGGAGTGAACTCCTCGATAGGAGTCTGAGCTGGAGAGAAAATATGAGAATGAGAATGCATTATCAATGCATGCCATGTACAATTAGTTGTATTACTAATTTAATTTAGTTATGACTTACCATAACTAAATCAATGAGTGTGATTGCAGGGCAGAATGTTTGTGTGTATTTCACATTTCTTACCTTTGGCCCCTCTCAGCACAAAACCGAAACCTTCGCTGTCTTTTTTCTGCAGGAGCACCGTCTTCTCCTTGATTATATAGTCACTAACAGAGAAGAGACAGAGGAGAGACAGAGAGAAGGAGGGGGTTAGAAATAACACAAGACAGAAATGAAAGCCAGAAGACAAGAAGGGCATGTGCTGTACATCCTTGCACGTCTGCATTCACCCTCTGCCTTAATCAAAGGAAATGAAGGGTGGAAAGTTTTAAAATCAACAAATCACAGAATTTACCTTGCAGGTGTTACTTTTGCCTTCGCCCCCACAACACTTCTCTCATATTTTATATAACTTATCTTGAAATGTTACTACATTGTGACCTCCTGTTTTTATTTACGCTTTTTCTCACATTCGATTGCTGAGAGCAGTAATATTTCCCTTGGATTTAATGGACATTTATCTATTAAAAATCTGACCTAGAACAGGACATCCAACTCTAATATGATGGAGATGATGCGGTTTATTTGATTTATATTTTCAGTGTGTAAGTGATCTTTACAACAGTGAGTTACGGTTATAGTATGTCTATGGAAAGCCATATTTGACCCTTTGTGTAACCTTAAATATTTAATTGTTTTGTAATAATCTATTATTATTATTAGAAGTAACAGTAGTTATATTAATAGTAGTAGTAGTAAAGTGTCCCATGTTCTCAACACTTTTTAAAAGTTCTTCTGATTTATGACAATACATTTCTGAAATGGAAACAATAAATACTTCAAAGTGGTCAAATGTAAAAACCAAATATTGATTTTAAAAAATTGCGCTGCTTTAAATTTAAAACTACTGTTATGTTAAAAATTATTCTCCAACCACCACTAATTGTAATTTATAACACATTCCCTACAGTACAGAGGTGACTTGGAACAGTGTTTTGCCAGGCTTCACTTTGCTGTATATTTTTGACGGCGAGCCCAGAGCCGGTTTCTACCAGAACCTCAGTGAAGAAGAGATGCTATATACAGAATGATGGCGCTGATTGTTGCCTAAGCAACAGCTAGAACTGGATGCTTGGGTAGGTCCACACCAGAGCCAAGCCATGTAATAGTGCACTAGTAGTCACTGACAGCAGAGAACAGGCGCTGCACGCTCACAGGTGGAACCTGTACAGTAGAGTATACTTTTTGTTCTGTCCCGGTGCACAAACAAATGGGAAATATATAACATGTAAATATATTTACTCAATTACTGTACTTAAGCACTTTTTTTGTATGATCCAATTACATTACTTTTCAGATTAAAATTTTACATAAAAAATATTTAAGCTTATAAAATACATTGTGGAAGATTGAACCAGTGATTCCCAACATTTTTGGCATATGACCCTTTACAAAAAGCAGTTTCTAGTTGAAGCTTCTTGTCACGTTTCAGATGTCTAAGAGTTGTCGGCAGTCCCACCAAAAAGTGCTCAGGTGATTTTATTTAAAGAAGCCTAACTGTTCTAGGCCCAAATAGGTAGATGTATCCAGCAATTCATAAAGAGAGCAAAGATTAGGTAAAAGTCCAAAAATCAATGCATTTTTTTGTAGCAGAACATTGCTTTTTCTTCTTTTTTTCTACCAAAATAATCATCTCATGACCCCTCAGATTTATCTTGTGACTTTTAGGATTGGCCTGAGCCCTAGGTTGGGAACCACCAGACTACCTAACTGTATATTAAGTATTTAAAACTAGCTCCACCTTGACCAGCTACAACAGTAAAATGTTACTTACCCATAATGCTTCAGTAATAAGATCATATAGTGATATATTGGTCCCTGGGGCCATTTTTCTGATGAACAAGTACTTTTACTTGATACTTTTAGTACATTTTGCTGATAAATTGTGTGCAAAAGGCTCAAGGAATGGGAAGACGTACAGACAGTGAGATTTAACCCGTTGCTAGGCTACACCCCTTTGTTCACGTCTCTCGCTGATTTGTAGAAAACAAATGTCTCATTAATTTAAAGTTAGACAGTTTAGTTTCAGTTGATTTCCTCACTTCGTGTGCATCCACGACCACAAGTAAGTATTATTTGTGTATTGTAAAGATATTTAGTTACTGTCTGTAATTTATACAGCAATATTTAAGTTTACCAGCTGTTTACGTGGCAATTTACCGGTGAGTTTGTATTGAGTGATAATTTTGTATGTATGTGTAGCCTATTGAGCAGCTTTCCTGTTGCAGATGATAGTCTTTAGTAACCGTCTAGCACTGTTTATTTCCTATGATTGTAGAAAGTTGGTAGTCCCACTTGTGAGGTTTATGTTAGTTATAGAGATAATGTCGCCCAAGTAGCCTAATGTTGATGTCTTTTGTTTCCCCCTCATTTAGAGACACACACCAACGCAATAGTATAACAGTAATAGTGCCTGTGTGTATCTACGTGTATCTAGATTCTAGTACACAATAAAACCATCAAAAGATATATCGGCCCCCCATTTCCTGACTAGACATCCCATATCGCTGACTGACGACATCGCAATCGAACGACAGGAAATAAGTAGAGGTATAATGACGTAATCAGCTCTCCGTATATCTTGTCCCACTAGCATGAGAGACCAGACTCGTCTGACACATGGACACTTCAGTTAAAACCATTTTGGTGTAAGAAACAGCACCGCCTCTAAGTGCTGCTGGCCTCTAACAGACTCTTGACTTGTTATGAATGGAAAGATCATCCAAACAGCCATTTATCCAGTCAGTGAGTCAGTGAGGTATATACTGTGTCATCTGTAACATACTGTAACCACATGCTGATAATCCCATCGTGCACCAAAATAGTCCCAGCCCACTCCATCTGTTCATCCCTCTCTCTTTTTCTCTTCACTGGCTTTTTTTTTCTTTTTACATTTTTCCATCCTGATGGCCCCGACTCCTTCATACTTTTCTCTATACTGGCTTCCTTCCCTTGTTCTCCAAACTTCTACTCATTTTTTTCTAATCACATTTCCTCCTAATGATCTTTTTCATTCAGTCTATTGAGTGCATGATGCTCTCCACAGGCTGTGAGAGCCTCTCTGTCTCTGCCAAGGCTCTGTGTCTTTGTTATTCTTGTCCTCTTCTGTTCATCTCTGCCGCTCAGCCCAGACCTCAAACGCTCCAAGGGACCAAGTGAATAAATGAGCACATACTGTACATGCAGACAAATTCAAACAAATCTTAAAGTAGGACTTAGTAGTTAAAGTAAAATACTATAGGGAATGAGGTACAAAGTAATGCAAACATGCAGATACACACATCACATTCCCCCTGTAGCTGTTAGCTTGCCCTGGCCCTGCAGGCAACACAAGCAACAAGTCACTCCATGGAAACTCAAACATATCTACTGATGCTGAATAGTTTCATGGGCAGTAGTCCTGCCCAGTGTAAATATAGCTGATTACTATTGCAATGTTAAGTCTTATGCAACCTTAATTTAAGCGACTACATGATTAAATGCCTCAAAAACAACACTTTAAAAACTATTAGATCCACAGCCTGTGAAGTAATGGTCTTGGCCTTTTTAAATTTTAAACAAACAGTGCCTTGCAAGGACCACTGCATAGAGTGCATAGACACTCAGAGCCTTTTAGCACACCCAACAATCACTGAGAACAATGTGACACTTGCAAAGCCAAGTCATTCGCCACGTGAACAAATAATTATGGCAACTGTTCCACAAAGTGTCTTTCTTACAAAGAGCTGGTCACTGGAAGATGTGTCAGATCATAGCTGTCGTGTCTACGTTTTACTACTATATTCACTCACAGTGTCAGTGTGTGTTTGTGTGTCCATTCGGGGCTGCATGCATAGCAACAATCCCTTGAATCCCATCCAACCACCTCCTACAACTAACTCGGGCTTTGCTGTCTTCAAGGATGCCATCAACTTTAAGGAATAAACAGCAGTCGGCAGCAGGGGTCATAGCATGCCCTCCACCGGCACAACTCAGGCTTCGCTGTCTTCAAGGATGCCGTCAACTTCAAGTGTCATTAGCTGTGTCCCAAGTCAGTGGCTGGATCCTCCGAATTCCGAATTTCTAGACCGATTGTTCCTGTGAGTGCAGCTGAGAAATGCAGCCTACATTTGTTCACATCCAGTGAATCTTTGGAAGCCCCAATTGTCCCCAAATCCACTGTGCAACTGTTTAACAGAGTGTTAATAGGTGTAGGTGTGAATCATGGAAGCCAGGCATGGACATCAATGTTTGGTTCTTGTTAGCAGCCTGGCCATGTTGTTAATCACAGCATATTACAGAAAAAAACAAAGTTATAACACTATTTCCCCGCTCCACAATGTGCTTGTTAAACTTGTAATACAACTTTGGGTATCATTAAACTATCACTCACTACTAAAACTATTTACACTTTGCTGGGTGTTTGCGAGCAATTTCCTGGTGACAAACTTTGAAACTTGTTTTCTTTACAAGGTTGACACCTTATTTTTGCTCTTTGTGAGGCTCTAGCATCGTGTTTAGAGACAAGAGCAGGTTCAGCCCCTCAGGTCCACCTTTGTGGGCTGCATCCTTCAGAGGATCAAGCCACTGAACAGTGCCACTCGGTGTTGCCTCCTCAGTATTAGTGACCCAATGTATTTTAGATGCAAGCGACTGAGCTGGACAATCCAGCGCAGCATACAGTGTGTCTCATACTGCATACGTAAGAAGCCAAGGCATTAAACAGGTTTGGCCAAGCAGGCTTCCATAGAGGTGTCAGAAAGAAGCAGGAACTTGTCATGCATGCTGCATCGTTAAAACTCCCTCACCATGCGCTGTTTCCAATTTGTCGGCAGTCTCCCTCTCTGTCTCTCTCACACACACACACACACACCACACTGGTAAACATAGAGAAACACGCCACAATTCACGCAGGATGCAGGAACACATGCAATCAACTGATGAAAAGAAATCTCCCTACTTTTAAGTTTTTGAAGGAGAACAGCAAACACACCATCCATGCACACAAACACACAAACACACACAGACAAACATAGACATGCATGCACACAAACAAACACACAATCAATCTGCACATCAGTAAAAGCGGCAAGCATCACTTGTGCCGGTGCAGCATTGCTAGAGGACGTTTGTTCAGAGAGCGAGTCAAAGCAGAGAGGATGAAAACGACACACATGTTCATACAGCAAAACACAGAACGGCTGCACTGTTCATACACCAGGCTGTGCAGCACCAGCTCTCGTCCGTCTTCACACACATACATCACACACACACACACACACACACACACAAACACACACACACAAATACATTCCCATTGACACACTGAATCAAACACATCCGCCTGCAAGCATGCATTGCAACATCTGTCAATCTATCTAATCGATCCTGCACTGCCATCCATGATGTCCACATGCATGCATCCCTCCCTCTGCCCCCTCCACCCCTCCCCCCCATCTCCCCCGGCAACTGGAGGGAGAGAGAGAGAGGGAGGGGAGGGTTGGGGGGTATAAAAAACCATGGCAGGTACCTGTAAATGAACCAGACGCTCCTATTCACAGGGCCGAGCGACGGCCAGGAAGAAGAGAGGGAGAGGGAGAGGGAGAGATCCTCCTCGCCGCATACCCCCATCGCCATTTCCTCCCCTCCCTCTCCTCCTCCTCCTTCTCCTGCTCCTTCTCCTTCTCGTCTTCCAGCGAGACAGCAGCGAGCGCGAGCCACGAGAGAGGAGGAGGAGGAGAGGAGGAAGAGGAGGAGAGAGAGATGGAAGAAGGGAAAGGGAGAGGGCCGAGCTCTCCCAGCCCCTTCATACTTAAGACAGAGAGAGAGGAGGAATGGGAGAGAGAGAGAGAGAGATGGAGATGGTTCATTGTGACTGCGACACAGGGAGCGGGAGAGAGAGAGAGAGAGAAAGAGAGGGAGAGAGAAGAGGAGCAGGGGCAGAGGGAGGGGGAAGAAGGTGGCTTAAAAAAAGGAGAGGGAGAAATGAGGTAATTTAGAGCGAGTGAGAAGTGATTGGGTTTGTTGGCAGGGGGTTTCATACACAAACACACACACACAGTCCAGCCATGCGTGCATCCATGCAATCAACTATACTCTATCTTCTTCTTTCTCCATCCTTCTCTCCCTCTTCATCCATTTCTCTTCACTCCTCCACTTCCTATGGTTTATATGTATAGCATTTACGCCTGTCATGATTTCCCATTCATAAAAACAGATGCGACTGAGATAAGTCCTTGCTATGCAGTCCTATCTGAAATAATTAATTCAAAGGTAATGATAGGAAGGTCTTGAAGTTTAAATAACTGAACAGGGATCATCATCATCATCATGTGACACAAGGATAAAAGGAGTCAAATTATTATTATGTAATATTACAAAAAAGAAAGCTTACAGAAGCTGATTTGCTCGCGCTTGTATGAGAATAAATCTGACTTTGTGCAGATCCTTCTGGAGCCTCTGCTGCCGTCCTTTCCCTGCTGTTATGACCCCACATGCCTTTAAATCACACTTAACTAACCTCACCCACCCACTTTTTATCTTGCCTTCCTTCCGACCTCTGATGTGTGCACACACACACATGCACACACGCGCGCACTATCTCCGCACATTCGCTGTAAACAAAGCATGAATGAGAGGGTAGAGCAGGGTGGGGGGGTTCAACACAGACAGGAAGAGGAGAGAGGACAGAGAAACAGCTGGCGGGTGAGTGGTGGATGGAGGAAGAGGAGGAGGAGGAGAAGGAGAGAGAGAGGTACAGAATCTCTCGAATAGGCACTCACATCATCTCTTAGTCAGAGCCTCCTTCCACGTATGTTGAAGCTGTCCTCCGTCGACTTGCCCTCCCTCCCTCCTTCCTTCCCTCTCTCCGTCTCTCTCTCTCTTGCCTCGCTCCTGCATTCGAGGACGATCACAGCTCTTGTCCCCTCTCTTCTCACATCTCTGCCTTTTTGTTTCCCTCCCTGCATGTCAGGCTATACCGCTGTGATTCTGTGTACAGTATGTGTGTTTGTGTGTGCATGCATGTGTGTGTGTGTGTGTGAGAGAGAGAGAGAGAGAGAGAGAGAGAGAGAGAGAGAGAGAGAGAGAGAGTGAGGGCATGAAAGAAAGAGAGGGAGAGGGGGAGGGAGCAGGAGCGCAAACATTGACAGAAGGTCCACATGATTGTGTTTTTATGTGTATCTGCATGTCTCCCTAATGTGTCCTGTATAACTGTTTGTGTGTGTGTGCATCTGTGTATCTATCATACGATAACCAAACCTCAACACACACTCGTTGATCTTGTTGTCTGAGCATAGACCCGAAAATGAAACTTTTCTGGTTCTTCTGTGGAGGTGATCTGCTAACAAATTTCTGCCAAAAAGTTAAGTAAGGCGAAGTCATGTTTGAGAAATATGAAAAATCATATCAAACGACTTTTATGTTACATATGCACCAGCAAGACGCAGTGCATGTGTCTTACAAGACCACACAACAAACCACTACAACAGTGTTTAGCAGGGTATTCTCCCTCTCTCCTCCAAACTGTGTGCTCACTCGTCCTTATTTGACCCACTGTTGGCCCAAAAATGGTCTCATGTGGGCTGGGAGAGGAGCAGCAGCATGTACAGATTGTGTACAGTGACTCAGTGCATCTGTGGCAATGACACAGAGATCTGATGAACTGTCAGTTTAAGGCTTTTGTCTCTTTTACTGTGAACCGCTGTGTTGTGAGTGTTTTGCAAACTAGGGTAAAGCTAAACTCGGAAAGTAAGACTAAACTGCAACAGATTTTAAAAAAACGCGTTCACCAATTTGACGTAACGTATGGCAGAAGAAAACTGTTGCAAACGCTCAACAATCTGACAACACAAATAAAAATTGTTAGGTCAATGTATTCACCACTTTTTACAGTCTGACTGACGTTGCAGAATTTCTGTATTTACTTGTGTTTTCTGTATTTGCAGCATTTTAGTCAAAGTGAAGAAGATGTTTTTCTTCATTTGCTTGTGTTTTCTTAGGTTGCAGTGTGTTGAGCTCTCTTCTCTCTCGCTGATGACCTTCTTTTATAAAAGGAGGTCATCAGTGGTTGAAGTATTAGGAAACATCACATCTAACGAGCAGCGCGCAGCGATTAATATCTAAATTGCCACAATAAGTCAACATTTTTCACTAATTGGATGCTGCTCACTACAAAACAGACTGGATTGGTTGAACATAGAAACTGTGGTAAAATTTGAGAGCACCCAAATATTCGAGCATGTCTTACCCTGACTGATGGACTGAGCAATATTTGGCTGTTGAAGACCTTTATACCATGGTTAAAAAAAAAAGAGAGAAAGAAAAAGTGGGGAAAATCAATACAACATTTCAAGGAGCAAAAAAGTCTGTGATGGTTGTAGGAGGAGGAGCACAACAGAGAAAATATGTAAAGTAGGTTGGAGGGGTATAGCAGAAGCTCTCCATTTGTTCACCATTTGTCACCGCTGGTTCCCAAGTCATCATATCCCTCACTCCTTGTACTCTTGTTAATTTAACCGCTACACCACATTATCAAGTTAAAGCAGTTCATCTTGCCGACTGCTGGGTTTCGGTTGTCATGCCTTGTTATAATGTCACGGCTTGTCCCATGCTGTAAAAGCTAGGCAACAAAATACTGTATATCCAGCTGTCAGTAACAGGCCGTGGGTGGGACAGGGGTTGAGGATCACAGAGTGACAGGTAAGACGACTCAGTTTATTAGGAATGGATCAATTTGTCAAAAAAAATGGATATAATATATCAGTCTCCACTTCAAAACTCTCCCACTGTAACCGTAACCATCTTGAGGCATTGTGGTCTACAAAACCTGCCTTAAAGCCAGAATATGTAACTTTTGAAAGAAGAATTAACACATTCTTCCTCTTAGAAATGAAAAGTTGAAGAGGTTTTTCTGCTAGAGCCTCACTAGAAAGAAAATAAATGAGACTAAGAGTCGGCAGCCAAGCTAGCAACTATGTGAGGTTGGACCAAGCGATTGCCATCCCTAATACAAAATAATGAGTATTGTGAGCTTTGAAAGTTCATAATGGACTTGCTTTGGTCTTCAGAGACAGAATGAACAAAGCTAAAACAGGGCAGAGGGCATCCTTCGTCAAGCTTCTTTCCAACCTGCTGTGGCCCCATGTTGCTTGCACACAGAAAAAAGATGCATATGTCTCTTTTCACCCATTTGTAAACAGATAATGTCTTTCTTCTTTCATCCAAGCTCTTCATCCCTCTCTCCAACCCTCCTCTCCCTTTGGAGTGCCCTTCACTGTCTGACCTCCAGATGGAGACACCACAGGGGACAGAGGGTGATAGAAAGAAAATTAAAAAGTACAGGGGGGTTAGCAATACAGTGATGAATAGAAAGCGAGGGAGGGATGCGGAGATGGTCAGGAGATGTGGCCAAATATAGAGGGATGAAAGGAGGGATAGGTGAGATATAACATGTAGTGATAAAAGCTGTGAAAGTAGGCCCATGTGAGGGCGGCTCTGAGTCAGCCATGCCTGCCTACCGGCCTGCCTGGCTGAAAAAACCGTCTCGGGCTCTGTCTATGCTGCAGTACACGGCTTTAATTATCCATGATGTGTGTGTTAGCGTGTGGGTCCAAACATTTGTGCGTGAGTTTGCATGGCTGAGTGTGTCGCTTGCATGAAATGTCACTCTTGATGAAAAGCATGTTAATAATAAATGATGCCGTGTGCATGTGTGAGAGAGAAACACAGCAACAGAGGAAGAGAAAGAGAAAGGATAACGAGAAAAAAGAAAAGAAAAAAACAGGCCTGAAAGAGTAAGTTTGGAAATGATAAAGAATGATGACAAGAGAGAGAATGAAAAAAGAGGGGAGGAGAGAGGCAGAAGGCGGGATTTCACGTAAATAATACATGTGATTGATAATGGCTTTATTTCTATGTAAATAATTCTCTCTTTGCTCAGTCCAAGTCACGGACACTGAAATGAGTTTGCCTCAAAGCGACGCCGCGCTCACCATGATGCAGATGCAAGGCATTAAAGAGAATGACATTATATTAGGCTGAGTTAATGAGGAGAAGCCACACGCCCAAAGTCAATACAGGAGAGTTTTCCCCACTCATGTGTCAACAGATCACCTGCGCAGGAAGATTCAGCGAAGTTTCAGTTCTGGGTGTTATGCTTAAAAAAGCTGGATAGGAACGGTTTTGTGGTAATGTTCCCATGCTGATGAAGTTGCAGTGGGTGGATGACTATCAGCGCAAGAAGCACAAAGACCTTCTATTCAAAGTTAAAGATCTCAGCAGCTGTTTTAAGATTATTTGTGGTTAGTCCCATGATGATGCAGTGTTACATATGCATCAGTTCCAATAGTTTGGTCATCAAGGGCAGTGATGATGACCGGATGATTGCATAACATTGGTCAACATAAAGACATTTCAGACTTAGTCATCAGAGTGGTCTGAAAGCACCTTCGCCATCAGCGACAAGCTCTGCCCACCTGAAAACTGCAGCTTGGCAACGCGGATTTCCACCTCAGAGCCAAAAGGCAGACATACGAAGGAAAGAACTTATTCTAAAAGCCTGATATGACAAAAATCTTCCTGTCTGCCCAGGTTAAATTCAGCAAAACCGGCAAGTCAAAACAAGACGGGTAAACCTGTGCCTTGAGGATGACTCCAGTACGAAAGCAGGCGGATCAGCTTCTAGACCCGAGGCAGTGAACCCTCACACATCGTCATCCTGCCGCATGACTCACTCGCGGCACATCACTTCACACAAATCAAAGCACCACTGGTACGTATGAATCACTACATGAATCATCTTATCTGGATAGATGTATACAGTATGTTACCGTACAAACAAACCCCCTCTCGACATGTGCTGAGTGTCTAAACATTGGAGCGGAAGGGTCATAATGAAAAGGTTGTCAGTGTGATTTGCAGTACACACTGGGAGAATGGACAAGTGACATCATGCTCTTTAGCAAGGCACTGAACCTCTTCTTGCCTCGGTGGAGCTGTTCTGTGGCCGACGGTGGTAAACAGCAGGAGTCTTTACCGACTCTAAGGTGGAGCAATAATCTGAATGTCAAACTGCCCTTCTCTTAACCTTTACTTAACCAGGATGTGTCAGTGTCCGGATGGGATACTTTCATGCTTCATTCTTGTCCTAATGTCACACCAAACAGGCACTAATACATACAGCCCATGTGCCCCAAAGTGCCCTTGTGTTCAGCTCAAACACCCTTCTGGTGTGACCTTGGCCTAAATAACCCCTACTTCTAGCCCTTTGAGCTAAAACAGGGCCCCTCATTAATTTATTGCCCCTGCTGCTTAAAGAATCTGCGCAGGCCGCTGCATCTTTGGATGAAATTGGCAGTCGTTCAGTTTGTTGTATATCAGTGATGGCTAGTGGCAAGGCAACTCTTACCTGGGAGCGTCAAAGCTGTCATAAGATCCCACAGTGTAATGGCGGAACAGCCTTTTGGCTCGTTCTCCACGGCTCTCTGAAACAAAGAAATCACAGCAACTTCAGCATGGTCGCACCTTTATGAAATCTATTTGCAAGGCTTATTAAACAGCAGCTCAATTATTGTATTGTGTATTAATAATATATTATCATCACAAGAGAATCTCTCTTTTACAGGTGGCTTTTCAATCAATCAATCAACAAACGTATTAATAACCGATTAATGGCTTAAGACATTTGTCAAAAAACATCCAAATATATGCTGGTTTAA
Organism: Lateolabrax maculatus; assembly: GCA_031216445.1. NCBI lineage: Eukaryota > Metazoa > Chordata > Actinopteri > Acropomatiformes > Lateolabracidae > Lateolabrax > Lateolabrax maculatus. Next base: position 7,271,779 of record CM062216.1, read on the forward strand.
GCTAAATGTGAGGATGCTTTCCTTTATGTAATAATAAACTGAACAGCTTTGGGTTTTTGACTGTTGGTCAGACTGGATAAAACAAGCAGTCTGAAGATGTCATTTTGGGCTTGGGGAGGTTATTATGGACATTTTCATCATTTTCTTTGCTATTTTATACTTGAAACATTAAATAGTAATAATACTCTATAGATTAATCATTCATTCAACTAATACTAATGACTTAACGCTTTAATGCTAAATTTACTTCTGCACTAATATATAATTCAAAGCAACAGTTAACCATTTAGGGAAAGACATTTATTTCCTTTCATGCTGAGAGTTAGATGAGAGGATCGATACCACCCTCATGCCTGTAGGGCCAGGAGCCGGGGGAAACAGCTAGCTTGGGTTCATCCAAAGGAAACAAAATCTGTCTACCAGCACCTGTAAAGCTCACTAATTAACAAGTTACACCTTGTTGGTTTAATCTGTACAAAATCCAAAGTGTAAAAAGGACACTTTGTGATTCTATGGGGGGTTGTGTGCCGGACTATTTCTTGGCACGGAGCAGGGACTTCCTGAAGTTTGTTGACACCATGAGGTGTCCAGGCATATTTTAGGAAGTTACTGTATCCAGCCAAGAAATAGTCCACTTCATAGTAAGGGTATTTAACCAATACTATTCCTTAACACAATAACATAGCACCTTACTGTCTTTAATGTACACGATCACACATTATACCAAAACTAGCACCTTAAGTCATCGTCAGGCTTTTGTGAGAGACGGAATTAGTTTAAAATTCATAAGCTGAGAGGTGTGTGGTTTTTTTCGTCACTGAAGTCATGCTTTTTTAAATTTTTTTAGGATGAGCCTGCTGAATGTGTGTGTTCGTCTGGGAGTGTGTGTGACTGGTGGTGATCACCTGATCGGTTGTCTTGGCTTCGGAGCATCACTTCCTCCACACAGTCGGAGGGGAACCAGCCCGTGCGACCCCTGACCGTCCCCTCCCAGTACCCGCCCTCGCCGACGCTCAACACTAGAGGGGGGGGGGAGGGAGGCAGGAAAGAGCAGCATGTCAGGAAAAGGCAACGCAACACGCACCAACACACGCACAGACAGACACCAATGAGAAATGAACACACGCAGAAAGACAACAACATATACTGACAGAAAAAAGAAATCATGTGGACACACACACGCACGGACATGCAAACTTCCTACATACTCACCAAGACATACATACCTGGCAACACCTTAGACTCACTCACAAACACACACATATTCATACCTGCAGACATTGAATACAAACATATATAGAGACCTTACACTCATGTTAGGACATGGCCACTTTACAAACTCATCTGAAGACACTTGGACCTGGCCCGGGGGCCGATCTGTCTCTGAGACCGACGGCTCCCCTTTACACCTGGTGTTAACATACATTTCCTGTCAGGCTCGAGTCGCTTTCTGGGTGTTGTTTATCAGTGCTAGTCAACTCACTGTTTTCGATCAATAGTTTGACATTTTGGGAAAACTCGCTTTCTCGCTGGCAGTGGGATGAGAAGATTGATACCACCCTCATATCTGTTGAACATAAAGACGGCGGCTGGTTAGCTTAGCTTAGCACAATGACTGGAGGCAAGTGGAAACAGCGAGCCCAGTTCTGTCCGAAGCCAACGTCATCCATCTACCAGCACCTCTAAAGCTCACATATAAACACATGAACCGAAATGTTAAAACGACAAGTTGTCGTTTTGAGAGGTTCTGTGCTGGACAGACACAAAAGTGACATCGACATATCACATAACTCTCAGAACCAAAGCATATTTCCCAAAATGTCAGACTTTTGCATTAAGCTTTGTGGGCTGGAAGTCCATCCATCTGTAGTTTTGGTGGGAATGCTCAGCATCTACAAATTTGAGTGAATGTGAAAGGGTTGCTAGCACCAACTATGACGGCCAATGCAGCTTTATTGCCACTTGATTTATTGTTTTGATTTTCCAGTCTGAATTTGGCCCAAACGGTTGAATCTCACCACTGTCACCAGCCATGTCCCCGTATAACTTGTTGGCAGAAGTCAAAGACATGAAAGCTGTACCAAAGCTTAAACATTAGTCAGGTGGCTATAAAAAAAATGTCAATAGGACTCTCAGGTGGCATCCTATTCCCTGTGTCTTCTGATTGTGTAAGTAGGTATTTGATTAGTAACATGTCAGCCATCACACCTTAACCCTGCAGAGTGGAACTTTTGTCATTGTCGACACGTGCTTATGACATACGCCAATGGTTATCCGTTTTTGTCCTCGGCATCGATCACTTTCTTTTCTTGACTGTAATCCTTCCTCTGAATGCCGTGCTTCTTTTTTGTCTGAAGCAACAGAAACTTTTATTCTTGGATGCTTCTCATGTTTTTCCACCATCGGCACCGCCATACTCCTAGTTGCTGCGGCCTACTCCGTCTGCTCCGTCACCATGGAGCCCTGGCAAACCAATTATTGCATCACTATCGGTGCGACAGCGCCGGAATGTCGCCACAGCCACCAGACTCAAAAACTCCAGTCTACTGCGAAATACAAAGAGATTTACCTGGCGGTGACAGGCTTAATCACTGTGAACTCATTTGGCAAGGGCTTGAATGTAACAGACATTCAGTTATATGTAAAAGTCCCACAATTCAGCTTTAAAGGTATACCTGTGCTGTGTTTGTTTTGGATGGTAGTATTCGCTGTAAGGTGTTGTGGTCACTGGATATTTGCCAGTGTATTAGATAAACTAAATGTTCCTGTGATGCAGCATCTTGCTTCATGTCCAAAATACTTCAACAGTTAGCTAAATGGTGTTGGCTTAAAAGCTGCTAATTAAATCTTAACTGTGGAATTGTTAAACCCCTGCAGTCAGCAGCTTACATATTATAAGGAACTATTTGGGGTTATGCCAAAGCCCCAAACAGAGAGGGACTACTGTACATACCTGTTGTTATATTCACATCTTTTAATGGTGTCTGCTCTGCAATGTTGCTTTGCACGTTTCATTTCATTTTTCACAAGTGTGTGGATGTCAAAGCTGCCTGTCTGAGTCATGTGACAATAAATGTTCTTGTTAAAAGGGGAAAATGCCCTTGGCTTGAAGGAGCAGGACATCACTGTTGCGTTAAAATCCAGTCATGTTAGTACCAGGTGTAAACAGCAACACAAACACTGACTCCCGACGAGACGGACGCTTTGAACTCACATGGAAGACAAAATGCAGTATTATGCTCCAGGACACACACATACACGCTGAGTGTCATGACAGGAAAATGCATACACTCACCTTTGACCCTGTCTCCCTTATTGAAGCTGATTTCTCGCTCTCCCTGGGCAGAGTGTGATCGAGTCGCTACAAAGACTCGTCCTGGGACAGCACTGTAGAGGCGTCTCCGCTGGCCTGCGGTTTGTCCAGCTGTGCTGGTAGGGGCAGGCCTGGGTGGGGGGCAGAAGGAGGGGTAGATGATTTGAGACCGCAAGTTAAAACTCAAAAAACTCCCTATGGCTGACTCAATTACTGAATGCAATACTTACTTTGTTTTTTGCTTTTTTTGAGAGAAAGAGAGAAAGGGAAAGTCTCTGTTAAACTGGCTACTTCAGACTGGAAATGTGAGGATTTTTAAGACTTTGCCAGCCAGTTTTCTTAACATTTGACTGATTAGTCCAGGGTTCTCTATTAGGTCACAGTTCAATTGTTTAATTAATGATCTTAATAGGTCTGTGTATTCACTTTACAGATATGGAATTCTCCTTATCAGCAATAGTAATATAACTTATTATAAGTCAGATTTATAATAAGACTGAGATTTGGAGACCTAAGAAAGCACATTTAAGACTTAAAGCTGAACATTTAACCACTTTTACTACCATTTAAGACCTTGACTGAGGTCATTCCCTTTAAAGAAACCCAAGACATCCAATAGAAAGTGTCAAATGTACTTAAAGCAGCCAGATGTACCTACAGTATTCTGCACTTAGAAAAGTGGAAGAGAGGTTCTTGTTGAGCAGCACCTCGTTCTCAGCCTGTGCCACTTACCCCTGTCTACGACTCTGCCTGCTGCGGTCCTCCTTGTCTCCGATCCTCCCTCTGGACGGGGAACGTGTCCTCGCCCCTCTGGGACTGCTAGAGCTCCGCAGGGTTCCTGTATGCTTATAACCCTGTGAGAGACAGAGAGGGGAAATGGTAGGAAAAGGTAAGATAACATCACCATCATAATTTTAAAGAATTGTACAAGCACGTACTTACATAGGTAGTATAACTAACTAACTTCAGTGCATTTTCTCTTTTTCTATAAATGTATTGTTAATGTATCTTTATCTCTGTTGCTGTGACAACTTAACTCTCTCAGACTTCCATATCTATTACCTCCTAATGCCACTGACTGTCCTCTTAAGAGCACATAATGTTTACAGGCAATAACATCAATATTCATCAAATGATAAATGTATTAAAATGCCTGTACAAATGTCTCATAAATTATGTAGTTTTATTACATGATGTTGTACGTTTATGGGCTGCCACTCAACATCACCACTCAGCCTGGATGGCTTATGAGAAGAAAGCAAGATAGGCTATAAGTTGCTGAAATGAGTACTGTTCACCACTAGAGGTTGATAGGGTCATGCAATATACTGTATAATGTCCCTTCAGATGTTATAATTTGTGTATGAAATGTTGTGATGCAGCCGATCAAGCCTCCACCTGTGCAATGGAGATGTTTATTATCTGAGAATTAACTGTTTTTCCAAGCTGTCAGGCTTAGAGAAAATGATTAATCTATCCATAGCTCTTTTATTTGAAGGATCAAACATCTAGAATTAAACTCAACAGAAATCCAAATCACGAGCAAGTCTGGAAGCACCAAACATCAAATACTACTTCCTGGCCAAGCAAATAAAAGATTTGTGGACTACTACAAGCGGATAAAACCTCCCACTCTGACACATCCTGGATAGAAGCAAGTCAAGCATCCAATTCACATCAGCAACAATTGCATACAGTATGATTACACTGCAGCGGCCAATTGTTGATTTAAATTGTTGTAAAAATCTACATGAGACTTATTAAATGTAGGTAGGCTAAACAAAAAATACTTAATAATACCAGGTAATGATGCTCTGTGGACTAAGAAATCTTAGTTGTGTGTTTTGCAGCATGTCAATCATATTGAAATACAAGTTAGTATAATACATCAATACCCTCTTAGATGACATCTAAAGGATTCTGCAGTTTGTACTTCCAAACTGATCAGTAGAGTTAGTATCTAAAACATTATGTGAGTGATTTTTGTAATACGTCAGCAATGTGTGTCTGTATTCATTGGGGAGTAATTATACATTTTTTTGAGAATTACTAAATGGACCAATGTCAGTTATCAATTTAGAAACCCCACTTGTACATCAACATGGATGAGAAGTCCCAGAGATGCTCAGGATGACTGAAGGTTTTAACGTCTACAATTCAATGTCAACCGAGCAAAACCAGGACTGTGTGATCCAGCTGAAAGCTCTAGAACAAGTACTAGATGGGCCGTTATGTCTACTGCTGTTTCCAATGTAACAAATTTAAACACAGACACCTGCACAGAGACGATGTTGGTCCCCGGGGCGTTGGGCACTGCCATCCAGTCGGGCAGGTTCATGCTGCTGTCACTGTTGGCCCGGAGGAAGGGATGAGGGTGGGGTATTGTCAGCGTCCGGGTGCTCTCCCGCTTCTGGGGGGCGTACTTTGGAGACTCCACAAAGGGAACTGGGAGGTGAGGGGAGACAGGAAAGAGTTAGATGAAAAAGGTGAGCGTAATTAGTCAGATTGTCACTGCTGTTGTTTTGGACATCCTCATACTCTACGTACTTTCTTTATCATTTCAATTCCAGCATGCTGTTGTGTTCTAAATGCTGCTAGAAGAGTATACTCCTTTGTATATTCTATTTTCCATTACTGCATATTTTTATTTGTTGATTCAAGGCCTAGTTTCCCCTGTATCCCCTGTAATGTATCATTTTTGATTCGTAAAATGTCAAACATTACAGGTCACATCTCCAAACTGAAACAGATCTCAGCTACTTACCCACATCTGTATCCCGGTGGTTTTTTATGATTTCTCCCAGCTCAAAATGGCCGGACATAACAGCCACCTGATAAAAACACACACGCGCACACACATACAACCTTTTTGGATACAGTCATATGACAAATGAACGAAACTGTTTACTATTTCTCTTGTAATGACAGTATGTAGTGTTATGGGTGCTTTTACTAAAGCATTGTTCTTCTGTACTTGCACCTCTAATGGGCAAATTTTAAAAAGCAGTGGAAACCAAACATACAGATCACATTCCCCTGATGCAAGAGAGATGGATGATCTGCACTGAAACAAACAAACACACTAAAACATCCCATAGTGGTTTCAATTATTAATTTCTTACTTTGTTTATGTGCTTTGTAAGTTTAATTAAAACTGCTTGGGTATAATATTCCAGTGTGTCCATGAAGATTTTTCCGACATCCAAGTTATAGGATTCAAGTACTTTCATGTGAGAACATGTTTTTGTATTCTTACCACCATTACACAAATACTTTTGACAAACTACAAAGGTCAGCACACAGTCCAGAAAATTTCAATGCCTTCTCCCTGTTGACTCCCGTATAGTTTTCTCTCACACATACACAAACACAACAGATTGTCTCAGCTGGCTGTTTCTGCACTGACAGAGTTAATGTATCCAGATTAAGGGGTCACACGCAATCCTGACCTCTGTGTGCATCTCAGAACAATAATGGTTTAAAGTAAAATTAGGCCTTGGCACTTTCTGCTACGTTAACTTAATAAGACACTAAACCATACAACCACCCAACACGCATAATTACCCAGCCAGGCACTCAGCCATTACCTGAAAGGGGGTCTGCCCACTGTTGTTCTTTGTGTCTTTATTTGCTCCCCGGTAGAGCAGAATTCGTGCACAGCTTTCCTGCAACATACAGCGTTGATTATTGCACATTAATAGTAAAATATAAATGGTATAATTGCTGCTTAATGTGGAAACACATGTCATTTTTTCACATGCATTGGATTTAGAGAGCACGCTATTCTCTTCTTTTGACTTGGTTGTTTTCAGGTTGAGGATGCTGAAACTAAAAAGGTCTGTAAACTATTTAGCAAAAGTAAAGAGCATTTGCATGGCTTTCATCGTGTTACATTGTAGATTTAAGGTGTTTTATCATAACATTTTCTCTACTCTGTAGAAACTGACATTTGATCTCTATGAAAAAGTGCATACCTTGTTGTATAAAGCACAGATGTGCAAGGCAGTGTTTCCAGAGGCATTCTGGGAGGAAGAATCCGCCCCATAGAAGAGAAGGTGCTCCAGATGCTGCGAGTTACCATTTTGACAGGCCTGAGTGAGGATGGACAGATCGTGAAGGAGCGATGGAAAGAGGGAGAGGGGGCAGCACGATATGGAAAAAGTAAAGATTTTAATAAGGAGGTAAAAAACACAACAGATTTATATGGTTGTTTAATACAGAGAACAGAGATGCGGAGAAGCAAACAAGGATGGAGAAGAGACAGTGACACACAAAAAGGAACAAGGTGACAGTTATAAAGTGACACCACGTTGAATTAACACCACCTCAAAACTCAGAGGGCGAGAAAGACAGCGAGAGAACATGAGTGAGATCCATTAATAACAATAATCGTAGTTAGAGCAATAAAAATCAAGGCTAGGAGAACTGAAGAGATAGATGCTGAAGAAGTGTGGGTGATCACACTGAAACGAAGAGGCGAATACCTTTATTTTCCTGTCCACTTCACTGCTGGAATATGAGGCCACGGAAGAAGGATGGTAGGGATGAAGGGGTGAACGGTGTCCGAGATAAAAGATGAGGGGTGTAGTGTTTCATGGCATGAATGGTTTTTGACGTAGACACAGATGCTGTACATACGTAGACACTAGAACACAGTGATACATTACAAATGCATGAACACTTGTGCAATATAAGCAACAGAAACTAAAACCAACCAAACAACCCAAGGCAGGACTTTTTTTCAGGTGCTTTCATACCACGTCTCCAAATAGACACAAATTAGGCCACTGACCCCATTAGACTGAAATATTTTGCCCCAAGCACCCTCTAACAAAAGTTTTGCTGTTGATTTAGTGCAGAATTAGCTGTATACACAGCACATGGGAGATAATACAAGAAAGTATGAAACTTTCTGTATTTTCATTCATATTCTTTTAAGTTTTTATCCAAAATCTCTGGAAATCCTCTTTAAAGACCCTCTACGGATGCCCTGGAAGTCTTAAGGGACCCACATAATGCGCACACAAGTACCTGATGTGTCTCGTCCCAGCCGTTCTCGTCCCTGATGCCCAGCTTGGCGTGGTGGTAAAGGAGTGTTTCGCAGCAGGAGGTGTCTCCCCCTGTCAGCACAGTGTGGTAGAGCGGCGTCAGCCCTCGTCGGTCCTTATAGTCCGGAGACGCGCCCAGAGACAGCAGGACCTGCAGAAAGTCACGGCAGAGAAGGTAAACCTCACATGCAGGCCATTCTCCAACACTGGTAGTAATGATAACAACAAGGGACTGCAATAAAGTATGCAATTATTACTATGCAGTAAAATAATGATGACTTTTATGAGCTAACGACACAACACTAAAAAAGCAGCAAGGAAAAATAAAATATTGAGGTGGTTTCCAATTTCAAGTCGAGGAATATTCATGGAATTTTAAATCAGGATGGGAACACGTAGCGAGAGGTTCAGGGAGGTCATGGAACACCTCAGGCAAGACGGCATTATGTATTCAATCAGAGTCTGCCGTAAATCTTTATGTAGTTTAGCAGCTGTTTCTTTCCTTGGTGGAAAACATGGACAATGTAACACATGCAATTATCTCCCCCTGAATGAGTTTCCCCTCTACAGGTACATGTCTTGGCGATTTGGGAGCTGAAATTATGGACAAATGCCTGAAGTGTAAATGCATGCCTTTAAACCAGGCAATCTGAATTTTAATGTCTTTTCGCTGGTTGAATAGAATAACAGATTTTTTTGCTCATGTGCATTTTGTGTGTGGGTGGGTGTGGATTGCTGAGTGGGATGGTATGTTTATTCTGTCTTCAGCTTGTTTGCTTATACAGTAACACAAATGAAGATAATACTGCAGTTTCGGGGCAAGTGGAGTCGGTTGGAATTTTCTCCTTTTATGGCATGACAATGAAAACTCATTACTTGTTGTGATAAGATAACAGCATTTCTATAAAAGTACAACAACATGTGTGAATGTTTACCAGCAGGGCTGTATGGCGGTGGCCTCGAACAGCTTTGTGTACTGGTGTGAGTCCATCTTTGGCACGGAAGTCAATATGAGCCCCTCCGTCCACCAGGACCCGGATGGCCTCACCTCCACCTGGCTCACACTGCACCGCCAGGGACAGAGCAGTCTCTGGCGGACACACACAGAGATTCAAATAAGGTTTTTAATGATCAGAGATTGTCTAGAGCATGGGTCTGAAACTTTGGGGGGCACTGGCCAGGTTGTTTGCTTCTATGGGGCCACTTGAATATTCAGAGGAAAAACAACAATAAATTTCAACTATTTACACTCAAACTATTCTGTCCTTGCTTTGAGGTTAAATTCTTGAACAACAATAGCGTTCTCCTTGGAAGTTAGACAGAAAATAGCCGACAACAAACGCCAAAGGCCAAAACAATAATCAACTGTCCACCTCTCTTGAAACTGTTTGTCTTCTGAGCCAAGTGCAGCTTGCTTTGTTAAAGGCCTCCTGGGGAGATTTATTGTAAACAAAAATTATGAGGTCCAGCAAACATGTTGGAAGCATTTCCCTCCTCATAAAACCTGTGCAAATTGTTTACATAAGCTACGTATTTGCAAGATTGCAGTCTTTCTTACATCCATGGGTCCACTTCTATTACAAATATGTAATACTGGACGAAGAAGTTAGGGGGTCACCAATGTCATTAGTCATTAATGTCCATAATCATCAATGTCATCAGTCATGAATGTCTGTACAAAAGTCCCAAATCTAGTGAGAAAGTAGTTAAGTTGGTAACATTGGCCATCGTCCAGTTTTGCAGGTTTAATTAAAAATGTATTTGTCCTTACAAGAAAAAATCTAAATGCAATGCAACAAAACAACTATTTAAAGCTGCTTTTTACAATAAATCCTCAGAATATGGGTGTCCTTATGAAACTGTCTTGTGAGCTGGATCTGGACCCCAGGCCAGTAGTTTGAGATCTCTGTTCTACAGTTTAAGACAGAAGGACATTTTGAGATGTAAAGGTACCGTTTCTGGCAGTCACAGTTTAAAGACTCATTCCATAGAAAAGACATTATTGGTGGGATTTAGGAATGAAACATGTTTAATTCGCAGGTTACTCAACTGCACACCCTGAGACAATTCAACCAACCGTAAAGTTTTCAGCAAATGTTTGAATTCAGATCTGCAACAATGTCAGGCAAAATAAAAGCTTCTCTGGAGATTTACCTCTCAAGAGTAGTTTCCTCCCACAGCTAGCAACGTAAGCTTCCAAATAAATGGTAAAGCTGTTTTTTTCCTGCCGATGCATTGACACTTTGCCAATCACACTGACATAAAATACAGCAGTAAAGAAACTCAATAGAATTATTTGAATATAAAAGCAATGCTGTATCACAACACTTTTAACCTCATTGAACACATTTGACCTTCTTAAGAGAAAAAGTTCAATGGCACCTAGAAGAATAAAAGCATTCAAAGTGTTCCCAGTAAAATCAGGGTACAGCGCTGGCTGCCATGGAGACAAGAGAGTTTTTGGCAAAGAAAAAAACGATGGAGGGCTTTTATCTTTCAAAACAGCTTCTGTGGATCTCAGATACAAATAATTTGGGGGAATGTTTTGACTGCACTCCCTCGGAAGTTACCATGTCAGGACGACTTAGGGAATGCCCATTAAGCGGTTCCCTTGGCAGACATGGAAGTGAGCTCCCACCGACAGGAGCCACGTTGAATATGGTAGAATTATTTTATGTCCTATTAAAGGCACTCAGTGTGAGCTGTCTGCTGAGCAAGAAAGCACGAGGAAAGAGTTTCAGAAAAGACAAGCAGGTCAAATGTAAAAAGTGTCAACAATGGAGGAGATATATACGCCCCAGGACCACAGAACAGTGTTTTTCTGATCACCTCCTTGCCCTGCGCAGACCTAATACTCAAGACACTAATAGTGTCACATCATCTTGACACAAAAGAAGAGGAAGGAATGAAGTGATGAAGATGCCATATTTGACATTTTCTGTAGATTTTGGTTGATCCTAAACAGCTTTTAGGAGTTTTACAGCAAACCTAGCTGTTTTAGTTTTTAGGTTATTGTGGCACAATAACTAATATAACAAAAATGTTTATATATTATATATACCCTGATGTCCAAAGTAGCAATAACCACCTCCAGTATCATTTTCAGGCTAAAGGTGTGTATGCACTGTCTTTCCATTGCGATGTGAGTAGAGCATGTTAGTGAGGGGGGGGTTCATCGGGGCTCTCTGTTGCCCCCCAGTGTTATAAAGTGGAAGCGTGTTTCACACCCGTGCCAACAGGCTGTGTTTTGTGTTTTGACACTTGGTCCCACAGCGGCTGGAGTGACACAGAGCAGCACACACAAACTGTAAATGAGCCGTCTGCTGCGCTCCCCTAGAGCACCAACAGGATCAGAGAAAAGCCACCAAATTGTGAACAGCACTGGCTCAGATCCTTGACAAAGTGTTAGGCCAACATACTGCAGAGCTGAGGGCTGAAAACAGAGAGGGTTGGAGGTTTGTTATTTGCAGGGAGTTTAAAGGTCGAGTTTATACAGCAGAGCCAGGGGTCACGAAGCTGCTGGCCACCGGAGTGCTAATTTGTCTGAGAGGAGACGGTTAACCGCTCAGGGATGTTGGATCTCAAATACATGTTTATATGTTTGATCGGCAGGCAAAATAATTCAATAAATAGAGACAGATGAAGTAAGAGATTTGACGACATGTGGATGTGTAGATAGATATATGTACAGTATGGATGGATGGATTTAATGAACTATAGCAAGTGAAATCACCCTTGACTTCAAACCTGTTTTTCAATTAATTGTACTTTTACTTTCATAGGCCCTTAAAGAGAAAAACAATGTCTGCTTTGCCAACTTTAAACATTCGGTTGGATATTTGAAAGCAATTCTTGTCCCAACTTTTTGTCGTTTAGTATTCTTTGTCTTCAATGCATTTCATTAATGTAGTCTAACTCATCCTCAGCATGTAAAAAAAGCAGGTTTAAGGATTATAACTGATGCAAGCAGCTGGGATTGTACTATATCACTCCAGTCTAAACATCCCTACACACAGTTACTTCAATATTTGGGGGGGGGGGGGGGCTTCCAGATTCTGTGGCACTACTTACCGCCAGTGTCAGAGTCCTGGTAGTTGGGATCGAGGCCTTTGTCTAAGAACTTGATCATCTTGTCCACAGCGCTGGTTTGGATATAATCCATGAATTTCTTCAGGCTGGCCTGCATGTGGAGAGAACAGTGCTGCTGTATTACAGAGAACAGATGGAGCTCCTTCTACCTTATAAATCGTGTATGTGCAAATAAGCAAGGGACAGTACAGTGTAGTACACAGCAAAGTACTGTGCAATACAGTGTAGTAGAGAACAGTACAGCGATGTGCAATACAGCACATTACAGCATTGTACAGTATGGCACATTAACAAAGAGAAAATATACATATATACACATGCATTAATGCACGTCCACTGACACACACTCATGTATGTACTTGCACTGACATGCATACTGTACACTGTTAAATTCAATCACAGTGTTCCAGTACATTTATATGACTGAATCCCTTCAGAGTTCCAACTTCAGGGTGAATGGGTTTCATACCTTAGTGTGCAGTTTGGCCAGTTGCTTCTCATCCAGATTGGTCTGTTTGTACACCCTGGTCTTGTATCGAAACTAAAGAGAGAAAAAGAGAAAGGAAACAATGAGTTAATCCTAACACAGAGAGCGTCCTTAATTCTCTTAGCTTTTGGCCTAGATCCATAAAATGGGGCCTGCAGATTTAATGTATGAGACGCTTTTATCTGGTTTGCTATACAAATCACCTCTTCCACTTCACTGAAGAAAAAATTGTGGAAGAAATAGCCTGGTTTTACAGCAGTTTGAAGGAGGTTTAGAGGCTCCACTTGGTCATAATATAGCATAAAAAGAAGGCGACTTCACAGGCAAGATAAGAGATTAGCAGGTGGTAATTAGCTGTGACACTCCTCTAAGAGGTGCGTATAAAACTTAATTCATAAATCAGGGTTTTTCATGACCCTGGTCTAATTTAAATAACACAAGGAACATTTACGGTAGACGTTGGTTTAAACTGCTTTGAAGTGCTGCTATCTTTTACATCACATCTGATGCTGTTAATGAGCATTACATTGCATAATTGAATAACAGTGACATCTGGAGGACATACAGGCTACATCACTTCTAGTGTAGCACTGTGTCTTCCAACTGTGTCGAACAGCGACTGGAATTGTACCTCCAAATAGGGTACCCCTTTCTCAAAGGACTGTGGGTACTCTCTGAGCAGCCTCTCCTCCTCGAGGAACTTGGCGTCATGGCCGTCCGTGGCGGGCTGGAACAGACCATAGTTCAGGACGTCCCGCAGAGATTCGGTCAGGGAGCACAGCACCTGCTGCTTGGCCTTCCACACCGTCGCATCCGGGTTAAACCGCAAACATTTCTGCAGGAAAGACAGAAGTAGATGTGCCTTAGCTTTGAGTTCATAGAGGTGGTGCTCATTGGTTAATTGGGAAACTATATAACAATATAAACTGTGGAAACACCATAATCATTCTAAACATTACTCTTCTTCAACTTTTTTAAAACTTTTGTACTGGTAATTTTAATTTTTTAACTTCCACCACTGGTTTCATTTGGATAACTGATAGAAGAGAAGTCGAGGAAATAAATATTACAAATTTTGTGCAACAGCACAATATTTCTCTTATTTCCTGTCCCACGAATCAGCTCGTGCCCCCTCAAGTCTATCTGTGGACCCCCCTTTAGAGGGCACCACGGTCCTAGAGACAATTCTGTGGCAGTGGATGCTCTAACCTGACTGCCTGCAGCACACCGAGGCTGTTCCCCCTCTCAACCAGCAGTGGGAGACAGCGCCAGAGTAAAGCAGGTGATTCCCAGTGGCCTCAGTTAGCAGACAGGATACGAACTGCAGTTTGGTGCAGCTTTAAGTGTCTCCGGTGGGGTCGCGGATGGCCAAATGCATAAAGGCTCAGAGGCTCAGTCAGCAAAGTGGGACGTAACTCACTGCACAGATGGCTGACAGAAGGTTTTTGGCACTGCTGTCTCTCTCTGTCTCTCTCTCTCTCTCTCTGTCCCTCGCTCTCTCTCTCTCGCTCTCTTGCTCTCTCTTTGCCTCTCTCCCTCTCTCTCCCTCTCTCTCTCTGTCTCCTTGCCCAGAGTGTTGGGCTGTACTCTGACCTTGAGGCAGCAGCAGGATGATTGGCCCACACAGAGTACAACCAGCTGCAAGGATCCCTGCATTACTGCATGGGCTCTTGTCTCCAGCCAACACTTCTTCTAGCCCAGAAGAGTCGCTCAGTCATTGTCACCCATCTTAATCTCTTCACACATGCACTTAGACACACATTACTCTCTCTTTCTCTCTCTCTCTCTCTCTCTCTCTCTCTCTCTCTCTCTCTCTCTCTCTCTCTCTCTCTCTTTCTCTCTTTTTTTCTCTCTATGTGTGTGTGTGTGTGTGTCCATCCTACAAAGAAAAAGAGATAATACCCTGCACAGGGTTTTGTGCAGAGGAGTAACATAACATTTTCTCCCTCTATTTTATCCAGTGTCTCCATTCGTGCACAGCCAACCCGGTCGCCACGGCAACCGGTTCATTAGTGGAGCAAGCTGCTTGTTGCCATAGAGACATCCCTGTGTTCCCTAGGAGATGGGGTACTGGGAGGGTGTGCATGTGCTTGTGTGTGAGCCTGTGCATCAGTGTGCACGGGATGTTTTTTTTTTATGTGTGTGCGCGCGTGTGTGTTAGATCAGCGTGGCGAAAGAGAGCGGAGTAAAAGGAAGGGGAATGTCTAAGACTGAGTATGAGAGCGAAAGAGGATGAAAAGGTGTGTCTGTTTGTATTAGATTAGGTTTCACACACACACACACACACACACACGCAGATGCACTCACAAGCCTACACACTGCACTTACAGTCCCAATAAAGGATGGATGCAAACACACTCTAACATTAATCACAATCACAGCAGGAGAGAATGAAGGTTAAGGATTCAGTTATAATGCAGGAGGAATATCCCCACAGTCAACCTTAACAATTAGAAAACACTGATAATCATCATAAAATAATGGAGATTCAAATTTGTGTAATAACTTTGTTTTTGGCCTAAGAAGCTTCAGAGAGTCGGAGATTTAACTCAGGCAGCCATGCTGCTTATTGATCTGTAAAGCTCCAGGAATATGATTGATCCTCCAGCTTCTAACCAGCCAATTAGGGCTCATCACTGATTCCTCATCCCTATCAGGAAACGCAACTTGGCTCTGTAAACAGTTTCCTCACTGATTCACCCTGTATAACAGACATTTTATACTGTTAGTAATGCACTAGTACAGCCTGTACACTGTACTTTATTAAAATCATGGCTATATAGTCAGAGAGCCTTGCAACTAAGCCTTTAATGGTGCACTTGCAGAGTGTTTGTGACGCCATCTAGTGGTCAGAGAGCTTTGTGTGTAAATGAATTAGACTACAAAGCTAATGAGTTGTTGGATTGTAGAGTGTCTATGTACAATGACAATATTGCTTCAGTGTCAAAATATAAACATAGAATTTGCCAAGATGATTTCTGTCCTTCCCATTCATGCTTGTTCATGCTGGTATTCTGGCTAATCGATGCTCTGATACTCTGGTACTCACTGTATTACAGTGGTGGAAGAAGTACCCAGATCCTTTGCTTAAGTAAAAGTACCATTGCAACAGTGTAAAAATACTACATTACAAGGAAAAAGTCCTAGTAAAAGTACAGAAGTATTATCAGATAAATGTACGTTAAAGTATCAAAAGTAAAAGTGATTGTTCTGCAGGGGCCCCCTGTGAGTGGTATATTATTTTATATGACATAATTAAATTAATTAGGTTAATACTGATGCATCAATATGTAAACTGTATTTTACTGTTGTAGCTGCTCAAGGTGGAGCTAGTTTGAACTACTTTATATACAGTTCGGTAGTTTAGTCCACTGGTTCCCCACGTAGAGGTCGGGCCCCTTTTGATGGAGCGTGGAGCCCAGACCTGGGCCAGCTGTTGAGTCGGGACTTCTTCTCCACCACTTAATAACTAACAAAATTTCAATGCTATTGGAGTCTTCAAAGTGGATAAAAAAATCACTGGAGATGGTCAGAGTTCAATACAGTAGAGTTTTATTCTTTTACAAGCTTAAAACGCAAGTCAACTCCATGGAGGAGACTGAATATATTGAGCCCTACATCCCTTTTTATCATCTTAAAAACACCTGTTTTTCTTAACTTGACCTATCATCAGTTCAAACGTGATGGTGTAAAAAACTGTCCAAAAGACTGTTGGAAAGTAATTAAAACTACTGAGAGTTCAAACATGGCGATTCTAATGGTGTCAGCCCCTCGGCTGCCCTCCTCACCTTGGGCAAGTCGAGGCAAGTCTTCTCTGAGCCTTTCTGTGTACATGTTTTCACCATTATATTATATTCCAGAAACTTCTGACTGCACTTTTTAAAAACGTATTACATTGCTGGTTATATGGTCAATCAAACCGGATACATGTTTTATTATGGGATAAATATGAAATCAAACAGGTTGTATGTTAAGTCAAACTATCTCTGCCTTATCTTGATCAATTCCTCTAATACACTTTCACACAATGATGATTGATTACATATGGTGTTCATTCTTTGATAACAAAGCATGTCCAAACATGATCATTTTTTATATATCACTTTCGGGGGACACAAAATAAATCTGACAATCTAACAAAGTTACACAAATCTGTATTTTGTTTTGTTTTACTTTACTTTGCTTTTTGATCTCTCTGTGCCTCAAACTGTTATTTATATGGATTTAAGACGTTTACAGGGAAAATTTCTCTCTTTTAGTGGAAATGTAACAAGGGGCCCAACAAGACACTGCAATTTGTTTAATTGTTTATGTAAAATCTTAATCTGAAAATAAATAGTGATTACAGCTGTCAAGTAAATGTAGTGGAGTAAAAAGTACAATATTTCATTTTTAAATGTAGAGCATATATTCTAATAAATGCTTGTGTAAAGTACAAGTACCTCAGAATTGCACCTAAGTACAGTATTTGGGTAAATGTATTAATGCAATTTCATCTAACAAGCTGCAATAAGTCAATGAAATAAGATGAACCACATAGTCAAAGAGTACATTTTTACTATTTATATTATGTAACAGTATCCAGGTTTGTGATCACTTCTGACTCCTGCCCTGAGTCCTCAACATCTCACATCTGAGCGTGAACACAGTTTGGTTTCTGGCTGTCAGGACTCGGCTTCCCTAACAGATCTGTAAAATGTGCATTGATGTGCTGCCTTACATAAGTCAGGGTAATTTCAGGGTGTTTATCATCATCACATTACCTACCATCACATTTTTATGAGTTGATATTGCACCTGCACACGTGGCAAAGAAACCTGGATAAGGTGTTTACACGCCACAATATCCGGCTTTATCCAGATTTCTGAAACCAGGGTAAGGTGTTTGCATGGTATTGGTGTAATGCAACTAAATGTATTTTCTCAAATACTGTACTATTCTTGACTATTTCAATATTATGTTACTTTATGCTTCTAATCCACAACATTTCAGAGGGAAATATTGTACCTTTTACTCCACCATATATATTGGAGAGCTATATAGTTATTTTGCATATTTTCATTTTGCATATAAAAATATGATCCGTTTATTAGTGCATTGTTATGGATTAAACTACCATAAGGTATATGAAGTAGTTAAACATATTGAGTACTTTTTACACTGTGTTTGTGGTACTTTTACTAAAGTAAAGGATCTGAATATTTCTTTCACGTGGGCGACACATAACCAGGATACTGGAAAAGCCCAATCGTAAGATAACCGTAAGATAGTTACATATACATAAATGCACTTAATGTCACAGCTTTTATGTAACTTATAACTTTCATATGATTTTCAGTTTTACATAAAAATCTAAACGTAGCTTTAAGTCCTTCTGTTTCTCTTGTAATTTTATCATTATGCAGACGAATAAAAATTCTGCCTTGCCTCCTGAAGCTGTGATCACACTTTCCCACTCACACACGCCCACTCACTCTGTCCGTGCTGCTCTTTATCTTCCCCTGCCTATGTCTATCTTATCCTCCCTCCTCCTCCTTCCCTCTTTCTACATCTCTCTGCAACAGCTCTGTCACTTATCTATGCACAAATAAGAGCCGCTGAGAGCCTCCTCTCTCTGTGTCTAGCCCTCTCTCTCTCTCTCTCTGTCCCTCTGGCCTTTTTCTGCAGGCCAAGTGCAGGGGGACTCGAAGCCTTTAATGAGATCTGTGGGGAAATAACCCCCCCACCCCCCCCACCACCAAACACACTTACACACTCACACATGCACAGACACACACACGCCAGCCATGTCGCCGTTTATGTCAACTTCCTCTCCAAAGCTCACTCACTTTCTCTCTCTCACCCACTCCAACCACCCCCTGCCTCTCTACAGCAGTTCACAAGAGTGAATTCATTTCTTTCAAACATTCCTGTCATCCCCTCTCTTTCTCCATTGTCTTTTTCTCACTCACCCATGTTGTACTCCCTCCTTACCTCTTCCCATACTTCCCTCTCTATTATCTCAGTCCCTCTGTACAGCTTTGGGGCTTGCCCTTTCACTAACATACAACCTCTCCACGGCTGTAGAGAGGAGTGGTGGACACTGTCTGTGTCTTTTAGTCCAAGAAGTCAATGTATCTTAACTAGGCGCTGAAATAGTGAGTGCGTGTGTGTCCATTGTGTATCTGTATTTCAGTGTGAAGGTGTTTGTGAGGCCAAATCCTGCCTGAGGGACTTATACTTCAGAGTTTGCTCAGCTCAAGTCAAACAGCGGAGAAAAACTAATTTGTTTCACGCTGTTAAATGCACTCGGCAGGCAAACGCCAACGTGACTGCATGCGCGTGAGTTTGACAATCCAATAAACCTGCAAACAAAACTGCTCGGACCTCTTGCTGTGACAGAATCATATCAACACGTCTGACTGTTGCCGTTCACACAAGTGAGTTAATGGACCGGTGCCTTCTTCATCAGCCACCACCAGTGGAAGAGGAAGGATCTGTGCCGTGTGCACCGGTCTACAAGCACAGCTAACTCCAAGATCCCCCTCATCAGTGTCACTACCCAGGTCTCACTGGGTTGGTGGTCAAAAGATGTCAAGACATGTAGATTAAAACTGTAAAAGTGTTGCAGAAGAGCAACAACATTTCAGTGACAATGCAAGAGTAGCAAAGCCACGGTGTAAAAATAAGTCTTGCATTATAAAAAGTATCATTACAGGTACCAAGGATTATCATAAAAAGGACTCTTAATAAAAATAACTCATAATTCAGAAAAAGGCCCTTATGTGTTATACTATTATATATTATATTATTGGAGTATCATTACTGATGCATAAACATGTAAGCAGTATACAATGATAATGTTGTAGCTAGTCAAGGTTTATTTCAACTACTTGACATACTGTGAGTCGTTCAATCTATAACAATGAATCATTCAGCACTGCGTCATTACCCAGTAATCACTGAGTTGATGATTTTCAGGTCAGAAGATGTATAGCCATGTACAATGTGTAAAAAGTGGGCTACATTTATGTGAAAGTGTTTCGGAAGAGTAGATCACAGCATTTCAATGACAATATTTCAATGTGAAAGAGGTCACTACAGAAAAAAAGTAATTCAAATGCTGTTAAAATAAAAGCTATAATTCATTCAGACCTTTAAAGAACAAATGTAGCACTGTTTCTAGACATTGTTTGACCTGCAAATCACCAAATTAGTGCTTGGGCACACAGACGGGTATATAACTGTTAAGTTTTCTTCAACACAGTTTTGGTATGCCAGAAGTGCCTTGATCTTCAGCAGATAAAATAGGGCGGGACATCAACTGTCACAGTGCAAAATAACTTTTCTGCTTCTACATAGCACCCTGACCTGTCTCTCTGAATTTCTCCTTGACCTATAACAACTAACTTTCTAAAGCCCAGATTTTGTCTCCATGTAGCAATGGCCCAAATCCCCTCTTGACAAATGTAGTAGACTGATAGTACACACAGATCTCTCACTCTATCAGTGTCAGTGCACCAGCAGTGCCGTACTGATTGGCAGTGACTTGGGAGAGATCTCCCCAGTAGGCCTGTACAGCTCTGTTAAGAGAGTTTTAAAGCAACAGAGGTAAATCCCACTGAGGGGAGGCAGGACGCATCACCAGATGTTTCCTCTGATGGCTCTGTGGAGCGTTTCAGGCGAGAGTAACAAACACTAATCTGTTGACATAGGTCTGAGGGCATTAACATTTGCTGTGTCACAAAATATCCTGCAATCTATTAAAAAAAAAAAAAAAAAACGGAAAAAATGCAGAAAAGTGAGTTCATCTAGTCAATATGTGCACAAATGTAGGCAGTTCCAAGTCTTTTTTCTGTGTTCTTCATGCCATTAAGTGCCTGTATTTGTGCACACATTTGGCATATTACATTTTCTCACATTTCTGCATTCAACTGTGCCCCTCATTTCTTCTTTGTAACACAATATCCTGCTTCAGATATATATTCATGAGCCTTTATTAACTATTTTTGAGGGAACCATGCCAAATAATAATAATGATAATAAATAGTTTATTTTCATTTTTTTCCCCAAATATGGGTACTATCATGGTATAAATGCAGCCTGATGTGCAGCAGTCCTACTGGAACCACAACATAAATTGCCAAATCAAAGTCAATTAGCAAATTAAATCTTTAATCAAACTGAATAATTTCAGAGATGCACAACACTGATTGGTGAATATCTTACACAGAGCTATACAGTATAGCTACAGTATACATTCTGCCAAAAAGGTAAATGCAACACTAAGTACCAGTGTTTGTGTGTGTATTCTCTGCATTACTGAATGTGATCGCTCTTTCGTCACTAAAAATCCTCCTCCCTCAATTCATAACGTCTGCATTTGCGTGCTACAGTCACTCCCTCGTCTCATTACAACACAATCAGCGAGCAATTAGAGTTTATCGAGGGTGAATTAGCTGACATGTAGAACAGACCTAATGTACTGGGAGTGTAAAGGGATATTACCCAACACCAGTGAGAGGAGGAGGAGGAGGAGGAGGAGGAGGACAGAGGGTAGGAGATGAACCAGAGGGGGAGAAAAAGTGAAGAAGATCAGAGAGTTTTTAGTCTGAATGTGCAGGGTGCAAAAGAGAGCGGGTCAGTGAAAAATGGCCTGAAGAGGTTGAGTCAGGACGTGAGGAGAGTGAGCGAGAGAGACTGAGTAAATGTCACAGTGATGGTGGGTTATAACTCTCATGACCTTGGGGAGCGAGACGCTGTGTACAGAGTCAGTACATCTTGGCAGGAAGTCTATAAGGTCATGTTTTAGGTCTTTAATGTTTATCTGCATGTCTTTCTGCATGACTTTATGTAGCTATTCAATTCAGACAAGTGCACCAAAGAAGAAGAAGATTAAAGAGATTAAAAAAGATTAGAAGAAACATACATTACGATATTGTACAGTTAGACTGATATATTGACTCATTATTGCCCTTTTTTAGTAAAAAACTGCATATTTTCTCATCTGTGTCATCCACGTCTGTCAGCAAGTCTAATTAATATAATTGTACTTGTCAGTCCACAAATAGAGACATTGTGACATTTAAAGATTCAGACATTTTGTAAAACTTTTTAGTTATGAAAAGAATTAGAATATAATAAATGTTGAAAATACAGTTGGCTTGTGAGTCAGAACCTTCAGTCTTGAATTTTTAATTTAACTTTAAAAATACATATTCATTATTCCATTCCACCTCCTTGTTACTCACAAAATAAAACAGATTTCCATTAAAAAAAGCCTCAAAGGGAAAGGTGAATTTGTCCTCCCATGACGACGTTCTGTGATCTCAAACAGCAGTGATAGTCCAAGAGGGCCCTGAATTTTTGTGTTATTCTTCCCAACAAAATACATGAGGAAGTTTTAAAAATTTAGAACAATTTAGTTTAAGGGGAGAACATTGAATCATTCCGACTAATCTTGATCTTCATTCCACAGTCCAAAGGGGGATTTGTGGCAAGGATCAAATTAAGATTAAAAAAATGAATACTTAGACTTTTTAGGAGGTACGAACATTTTAACAACGTTAAATCTAAAGACAAAGAAAATCAACATTAAATAGTGCTTAAAGTCGGTTTAAAAAGTGGATACCAAACAACCAAACCCTTGCTGTACTTGTTATTTCTATGAACTTCACTTTATCCATCTGGATCTATCTCTATCTAACTCTGTCTTCTTCGATCTACCTTTATCTCTTTTCAGCTGTCTTTCTCAGCCTCCTTCTTTTTCTATCGATCTACTTTGATCTACTTCTATCTGTGTCTACCTCCATTTACCTTTATCTCTCTCCTCTTCTTTGTCCTTCTATTTACTCCATCTCAACCTTTTTCTGCCTCTACTTCCGAACACCCATGTCTATGTGCCACATTCTACCTCTATATCTCTCGGCGTGCCTTAATGTGACTGTCAAGCAATTTCTGAGGTTCTGACCCCAAGCTTGAGTGAGCATTCCCATTTATCTTTTGACAATTAAACTTTGATGCCGATTTGTTAGAATAAATAGAGAGTGGTGAATTATTTATGGCTGGATTTAAAAACACTGAATCAAGCACACTTGTATATCCACACACACACACAGCTGAAAACACCCATGCACAGATCAATAATAAATCACACGGCAGCAAGAGGGAGGAAGAAGTGTTGAGCGAGGCATTTATAGTGCACTGGGATGATAAATATAAAATATGGACATACACACAGGCACTCACAAATACTTTTATTTCATTTGCAGTTTCATTTTTGCTGATGATTTATAAAGCCAAATACTTCACAGGGGCCTCGATCGCTTAATAGAAAGGAAAAAAGAGGACAGAGCGCTAATGTCTGAGGGACACGGCCTTCTGTTTGTCAAACACAAAGGCAGTCTGGTTCAGCCTTAATCTGGCAATGAGCAAAGATGCTCTCTTCTCCCTTTTCGTCACTTTTTTCTCTTCCACACAAAAAACACACTCTTGGATACAGCCTCAGTCCTTTGCATCCCTGATTCCTCTCGCTTTTCAAAATTCCATTATCAGCGCAATTGAAAAAACTTCTCGTGATTCACTTTAACAGATCGCTCGTCAGAAAAACACAGAGGGGTGGTAGAGGCAGAAAAATTGCCTGGGTGTCTGGCAACTCGCAAGTGCCTAATTTCTCAAGAGTGGGAGAATGGAGCACTGTACATTGGGCAGCCAATTTAGACATGCTTCTGATG
This sequence comes from Lateolabrax maculatus, assembly GCA_031216445.1. NCBI lineage: Eukaryota > Metazoa > Chordata > Actinopteri > Acropomatiformes > Lateolabracidae > Lateolabrax > Lateolabrax maculatus. Next base: position 7,295,428 of record CM062216.1, read on the forward strand.
GAAGCTTTTGCACTGATGTGATGTAAGACCACATCTGGGAAATGGAGAGCGATGGCGGATCGGCCTCACATGATTCTTGACGACCCTCCTACAACCAGCCACACCGAAAAGGGCTTTTCACAGTGTACTTTATTGCATCATTTAAGAGCTCTTTGGCAACATTAAGCCAGAGGCAGCGCTCCCAAGCCCCGTTACCCTCTCCTCTCCACTTCAACTTCCCTTTCTTTGATTCTCCCTAAATCCTTTCTGGCTTGTAGTGTTTTTTAAATCAAATTCTTGCTCACATATCCTCATCGTGATTGCTCTTGTATGTAGTTTAGCTCTGCCTCTCGCTGTCTGTCTATTTTTCTCTGGAGCTGGGTCACCTTGAAAGTCTCTCTCACACTCTGAGATCAGTCACTTTGCTGACAAGTATTTGTATCTGAGAGAGGAAGAGAGGCAGAGGGAGAATGGAATGGACGTGATGCGCCCAATCCTCTGAGACTTGCAGTGCTTCTGGAGCACTGCACGTTGCAGGATTTCACTGAACTGACCACACAGCCTGCCATGCACCCATGGATGGATTATGAGATGATGGGCCCCGGGGCACAGACACCGAGCATGGCTCCCTCCTACCTAACATGAGTCTTTAAAGTCCAAGAGCCCACACTGCATGATGTCAGTATGGAGGCATAAACACCTGCTCCTTTTTAGGATGTCATGAAGGCATCCTTGTTGTGACATCTTTAAAGTGATGTTAAAGCTATTCCTTAAGTTTTTCATGCAGACTTTTGACCGAGGCTTTTTATAAGATGAATAGTAAGATGAAAATCCATCCAGAAATACATGTTTTGCTCTTATCCTGTACAGGGTCACAAAAATGACATCAAACTGAGGCCCTGTATTAGGGGCCCCTGAGCACTTCAGGTATGTTTCAACACAATGTATGCTAAAAGAATAGTTCGACGTATTAAGAAATACTTTAATTTACTTTCTTCGAAGAGCTAGAGGAGAAGATCGACACCACTCTCATGTCTGTACTGTAAATATGAAGCTAGAGCCAGCAGCCAGGTGTCTTAGTTTACAGTAGCACAAAGACTGGAAACAGCTAGCGTGGCTCTGGCCCCCAAAAAAGGTAATTTTTACACTTTGTTTTTTGTACAGATTAAACAAACAAGATGAAGCGTGTTAAGTAGTGAGCGTTTGAGGTTTACTTACCTTTGGACAGGGTCTGTTTGCACTCTTTGTGCTAAGCTATGCTAACCATGAGCAAGCTTTGGCTTCATAATCTTCTCATTTTACTCTCAGCCATAAAGCGAATAAGTGCATTTAATTTAACTATGTATTTAATGACAACGCTAACTGATGCAACTTGTGATGCATATATTCCGTTTGTTTTTTGTTTTTTTTGCAAAAACTAGACAGAAATTGGTTCAGAATGACCTACTTTTTCAGAGTATAGCAGTATTTATGTTAAATACAAAGAGCATTAATTCTTTAATGGTGAAATTGATCATAATAATATGAGATTAGATTAATCATGACTGTGTTAAGAAAAGATGAGATGCTCGAACTAACTGGAACAAGAGCAGGGTGGGATTAAAGGCCTTATGTGTTTGTGAATTCGTCAGGGATTGTTGCCATGATGGTGGCAGATTTCGTGGGTGTGTGAAGCGACAGCACTGACCGTTTGCTTTATGTCTGGGATGCCGATGCGAAACACCATCATGGCAATGTGGGCGTCCTCAGATGGCACCGAGCTGGAGCTGCGCTCCTTCAGCCTCCTCTGCTGCTGCTGCTGTATGTGATTGGCTGGCTGTTGGTGCGTGGGTCCGGGGTTGGACGAATAGGGGTTCGTGGTGTGTCCAGGGTTCCCTGGCCGGATCTGTCTGTCCCCGGTGGGTCGTCCGGCCAGTTTACCTGACTGCCTGTGTCCCTCACCCCTGCCCCCCCGCGACAGGCCTCCTCGCCTGACCTCCTCCACCATCTCCTCCTCGTCGTCTTCCTCTTCCCCCTCCAGCTCGCCATTCTCCTCCTCCTCCTGGTCCTCGTCACGCTCATCTTCTTCCATTTCCTCCTCCTCCTCTTCCTCCTCCTCTTCCTCGTCCTCCGCCCCTGGATAGAGATGTCGATTGTTTCCCAGCATTCTTTGTTGCTCCTCGTCGCTGGACAGGGGGCTGAACGGCATCGTCATGGCGACAGCGAGAGCGGCACCCGTGTCAACACCATCATTTACCAGAGAGACACTGCAAAGGGGGGGAGGAAAGAGAAGATTTGATCAAAACAAAGATAAACTCCAGAAGAAGTTTGTAAGAAGTAACTTTCTTCCCTGGCTGTGTCCAGGCCTCCAAACCACATGACTCTGGTCTCTATGGGAACAGACTTTCAGTTACAGACATGCAGTACTTCTAACCCTTACCGCATGATGACATACTATTCACACCTCATGTATAAATGAACCCACATGCTGTTAATTTTTGGCTTCCAGACTCTCGCCAGACATTCAGACTGTGTTGTTAAACTCGAGATTTGCCTGCAGATGAGTGAACCTTCAGAAGCTTTCTCTGTCTGACGCCTGAAACATACCACTATTTCACACTATGGCAAGTAGTATCATACTATTGGAATACTTCAGAAGGCACTACAACACAGAATAGCATGTAAGTTAGCCCAGTGCACAACTATGAAGAGTGGCATTACTGAGGTTCTATTTATAACATAGCCTTGAGACTAAAAATGTTGTATCAAAGTATTCGCCTGTAGATATAAAAGATATCGGACAAATAGTTGACAAACAGTTGATATTAAAACAACTTTGTAATATAATTGTATCATAAAATAAGCAGATTCATGCTCCCTGGAGGATAAACCATCTGATTTGAATGACTCCATAACCTTTCTTCTAGCACTTGTGTCAGGATAAACTTAGCCTCACTACAGGTAGAGCTTTAAAAATAGAAAAACAACCAGTGCATTATTCATTACTGTATGTCCAGCCCTTTTGTGTTTTTGGTTGTAATCAACAAGGACCTTAGACCTTGAGCCTTGTTACACTAATGTTGCTGAGAGCTGATGTTCAGTCAACATGCTTGAACAATTATGAAATGCTTTTGTGACTGCAAATCAAATGGCAGTCTTTACTAATTCAGTCCCTTGAAGCTGTGGGAAAAAGCCAACATCATTCTCAGTAAACTAATATATCGGTCTAAGTCTGCACAGCAGAGTATTTGTCACTGCATGTCTGCTATATAGACACTTGTAATGGACAACAGCTCTTCATATGATAAACTATACACTCTTTTGCTCTAGCCATCACCCCTGAGAGAGCCGAAAAACCACTTCAGTGATGCAGCGCTGTATTCAAGTACAAGCCGAACAAGATAACAGATCTGTCCCTGGTGGCTCCTGCTTGGCTCTGCGTGCTCTTTCAGGATTTTCAGCACCGCTACATACTGGACAGCTCCATACAGAACCACATGCAGAGAGACGACACACAAATTCACAGCAGAGAGAGCTGTAGAAACACCAAATAAACATCTCATCTAAGTAACTGAGTTAAGTACAATTATTAGGTTTTTATTTTTTACTTACTTTATAATTTTATAGTTCTACTCCACTACATTTAAGACAGAAATATTGTACTTTCTGCACATTTATTTGATGGCTATAGCTAGTTAGTTAAAAATGTGAACACTGAATGCACCAGTGATCTGAAAACCATACAAAAACAAAATTGTAAAATAAAAAAATCAAATGATGGTTTCTCATCTTCTCATCTAAACATTAATTTTGAAAAGAAATGGGTATTAAGGTGCTGTTTGTTTTCATTTTACTTTCAATGAATATAAAGTAGAGAATAATGGGGCAACTTTAAATTGTGACTGGCGTATGTATTTGTGTGTGTGCGTGTGTGTGTGTGTGTGTGTGTGTGATGAGGAGGCTGAGAGACATGGGGGAATCGGAGCCATGTTGTGAAGGAAAACAAATTGATCCCTCATGGGACACTGAGATAAAACTACCAGCTGTCCACAGCTGTGACAAGGTAAGAAAAGGGAGAATAAAAAATGAAGAAATGCCATGAGAAATTGAAAAAAGAGGGGAAGGGTGGACAATGGGACCTAGCAATGACATGTTAAAATTAATATTATTATATTAATTTTAACATTTCAATTAGGCTGGTATTAAGTCTAAAAAATTTTTTTTTTTCTTGAAAAATAAAAGCATGGAAGTAAGGGGAGATTATTACAACTCTCTATGATCTAACTTCTATGATCATTTATTTGATGCTAGTGGAGCCATATGTACCTACGTTATGCCATTAAGGGGCAATACATAAAATAACTGAAACTGCTTTACAGAAAATGTGAATTCTAATTTTTCCCTTTATTTAACAAAAACTGAATTTTAAGCCGTGTTTGTGTTGGGCGAATATATGTCAGTCTTTTGATTTTTTTCTCACTTCTCACACAAACAAACACACTAAGTGCAGGACTATTTGTGACAAACACTGACTCTCTGGCATCGTTTCTGCGTCCAACTTTTGAAAACCTATTAGCAGGCAAACTTCTGTTCACAGTCATGAAGAAAGACGGAGATGGCAGATGAGTGTACAGCAAACTGTAGAAGTTTAACAGACATGACATCCAGATTGCATCACCCACTAATACAGACAAGAAGCTCAGAGGACACTTGACAAGCAGGGACAAATGATGAATTAATCATTACTATTACTTTATCTGTATCTGTATTTTATCATTATTGATGCATCAACATATGCCCTTTAAATAGGTTGTTAAATCCACATCAATATATCTTTTTATATTACCCATCCTATGTTTTTCATATTAAATCTTTACATCCACACTAGTACATAACCAGAATCATAAAATACATGTAGTGAAGCAAAGAGGGCAGTATGTCAGGTATAGAGTTACATAAAATAATGTGGCAAGTATACCTAATTACAGTACTTAGGTAAATGTTAACATAAATGAGTATTAACTGGGCTCTCTCTCACGTTGCTACAGCTATATAAATACCATTTTTAAAGCTTCGGAAAAGGTTAAAAATCATCCCTTTGAATGTAAATGAAAATGAATGAGGCTGCTTATATAAAGCTTTCTCCATTCAGAGGAGTGCTGGAGGAATGGAAGAAAAACGACAAAACTAAAGCATGCTAGTTAGACTAAACAAAAAGAGGGAGAAGATGACAGGGGAGGAGAGAGAGGGCTGGAAAGTAAATTGTTGGAGGGAAATGATAAGTAAAAGAGACAAGGGCACAGAGACAAAGAAGGAGGAGGCAGAGGGAGAAAGCAGCAAGGTAGCTACAGTCTTGTCAGAAAGCTGACCAAACAGGGAGAGGTACCAAAAGAAGATATGATAATACATGGAAGTGAACCATCCATATTTTTGCATAGTGCTGAGTAATCAAAGATAGGGGAAGCTAGAGAGGAAGGACAGGGAAGAGGAGAAAGGGGGGAAGCAGTGAGGTAAGAGGAGTGTGATTAGAGAGAGAGAGAGAAAAGACAACAGCAACAGAGATGAACAAAAGGTGAAAAAAGTTTCATGGCAATCCATCCAATAGTTGTTGAGATATGTTGCTCAAAAACACATATGTAAAACTCATGCTAGTGCTAGAGGAAACATCAGGGGGCTGCCAAAGTCATCAGGATGAATCCTCTGAGGAACTTTGCCAAACTTTGTGGCAATCCGATATTTTATATATTAATATATTTACCTCTGAACCACAAATGTCAACCTCATCGTTGTGCTAAACGAAAAAGTCAGGGGATCACCAAAGTTATTAGAATATATTAAGACTTGGACCTGCTTGGTAGTACAACAGGAAAAGTCCGAGGATCAGCAAAGCCATTAAGATAAATCCTCTGGAGAACTTGAATATCTGTTTTGTATCGTATGGCAATCGATCAAGATACTTCATGCTGAACTCCAAACGTGAACCTCTTGGTGGCACTAAAAGAAAAGTCAGTCATGACTAAAATGGGTTGGGTTGCTATCCATAGAGCCACACCTTTAGCACAGCTAAAAATATGAAAGGGTTAGTTAAGGGGAGAGAGAAGCACATCACAAAGAAAAGGTGCCAGAGAGACAAGGATATGACACACATGGATGGGGGAGAGAGAGCAGGAGCGAGAGAAAGGAGAAGGAGGATAGCAAAGAAAAAAACAGAAGAGCTACTGGGATGGTACAGGGAAACAAAAGAACACTGAAGGAGAATAATGAGGAAAGGAGTTGAATGTGAGAGGTGACTGTGAAATCAGAGGCGTGAACTCACAAGGCTGGATGGTGGAGAGCAGAGATGAGCAGTAGGCAGAGAGGATGAAGGTGAGGTCGAATCATGATACCACTGCCAACATTTTTTGATTGAAGTTGCCAAAAGCCAGAGCTAGTGCTGATATTCATGGTATTTGGTTTTGGCATTTTCATGCCAACAAATTGAAAGAGTCCCTATTTTTTTGTAGAATTTCATTCTTGTCGTGTTGGAAAATGCACTGAAACAGCATTTAGACCTTCACGGGATGCTAAAACACTCCACTGAAGGCCAGGAAATGTATTTTATGGTGAAAAGCACCTTAAAGCAGGCAGAGGTACATTTCATTGCAGGTTTTACAGACTGCCACGTTGAAGCTGTTGAGTAAAATCCACCTACACCACACAGTAATCATCTGCCTCCTGAAAGTGGCGTGACAGACCTGTTTGTCACACAATCTTAGTTATATATTCAAATTTTAATTTTTTTAAGGTTGCTGTTAGCCAGCTTTTGGCTGATCCTGAGGGATGGAGCAGAGAAGCTCCATTAAACGGCTGAATCCAAACTTTTGAGAGAATCACTCATCGTCAATTAAGCTGAAACAGGTCAGGACAGAGGGAAAATTATGAGAGAGAAAGTGATAATCAGTTCCCGAGAGGAAAGTCATGACTCACACATAAAAGACCTCCATAATGAATGCTCTGTGTGTGTGAGCGTATGTGTGTCTATCTAACTGAAGATGAAGAGGGTGATGGAGCGATTAGATATTGCCTAATGCCAACAAGTGATAATCATCTCCTCTGCTTCATATCTCGCGGTCATAAATCTTTATCTCTTGACATTCTCCTAGGAGAGCTGTTTCACTTTCAGGTTATATCATTAACACTTTCGGTGAGCTCGGCAACTTAAAATGAAAGCATATTAACCCTGCTAACCCTCACCTCGTCAAGCAATCTGAGATGTTAGCTCCACTAGGGAAGTAAGAACACCTTATGAACAGTGAGCCAACTCACTTCCATCAATTTAAAAATGTACCAGGTTCACAGAGGGCAGAGTACATGATACATTTTACACAACAGAAGGGATTCTCACACTGTTACTTCTTGTTACTTCATCTCTTGCTTCATCTACCTAATTTATATCCCATAATACCTTCAAAAAAGGGTACGGGACAAGAAATAGTTCAACATATTGGGAAATATGCCTATTCACTTACTTGACGAGACTTAGGCAAGAAGACTGATACCACTCTAACATCAGTCAAGTAAATATGAAGTGAATGCCAGCCACACTCGGTATCACAGGTCTCATGTCATTACGGCACACATTGGCACAAAAAGGCTTTCTATTGCCCATGCTCTCAAGCTGCTCGGCCAGATAAGGAGACTCTAGTACACCGGCTCAATGGGCCCAACAACAGAGAAGCCCACAGAAGCCTGAAATTAGGGCTGGGATGATACACTGTTCTCTCGATTCGATTTTTTCACGATACTTGGGTGTCGATTTGATTGCGATATGTGATTGTTAAGTACTGAGATTCTAAAAGTATTGCGATTTTTGTTTAGTTTAATAACACTAGACCGTGGGAAAAAGTTGAATCATAAACTTTCTGACTTGTTTCAGCAGCATCATTGATATACTTTATAGAAAATAGGAAAATAAAATGAATAACAATAGAATGAATAAATATATTAAATGAAAAATACATACTTTTTGAAATAAACTTAAACCGCTACATTCAGCTGTCCCTGCTCATCAAACTAGTGCCGTAAAATGAAACATAAAATGTTAGGGTCATAATTTTACATTTGTATCCAATTTTAAGACACATTTTACGCAACTTTTTAGATCATGATTGTTTTAGCTGTATGTTTTTAACAATTCAAAAGATTTTAGTTTTCGGACGTTCAGATTTTAAGTTATAAGTCTCCAGTTCGGGAGAGCAGGTGGAGTCTCTGCTGGTGTAACCGGCTTGTTTTTAACATGAGAGCTACCTCGCTGCAGATAACTTACAGGCTGTCAAGACGCTGCCAACTACCAACCGAAGCCTAATGTCGGCAGCGGGTCCACTTGTCGGGCCCGTGTCGGTAAGTTTCACTGTTTAATGTCCTTTCTGTGGGTCTCCTCTGCTAAAACCACATCAACACTGTGGGCTCCGGGTTGGGGCCCCTGCATGTGTCCATATCAGACTGTGTATAAGCCAGTAGTTACCCGGATGTAACTCCAGTTCTATGGATGGATTATATCAATTCAGGCATTAAACAATCGATCGTAAAAAGGAATCGTGATACTTAAGTGAATCGATGTTTCCCCCACGCCTACCTCAAATACTTTCAGTTTTCATAAGAATGAATGGAGTGCCATCTTGAAACATGGTGCAAGTTTTTCTTTATTCACCCATGGCAGAAACAGCTAGCCTGAGACTAATTAAAATGTCATGTTGTTTGTTTAATCAATATAAAATGCAAAGTGTAAAAATTGCAAGTTGTGGTTTTACGAGCAGTTGTGTGCTGGACTATTTTTTGGCCAGGTGCAGTGACTTCCTTTATTTTCATTTACTGTTTTTTTTAATAATCATATAATAATGAATAATAACCACTTCTACCATATATTAGTTATTCTGTTGTTTAGGCTACATAAAGAGGGACAGAAAAGGTTTGTTGGCACACTCTCATGTGATAATGTACTTTAAATAAACCTTGACTTGACTTGGAGCAGCTGTGAGCTGGATTTTGCAGCCTTTAGACAGAGTCAGGCTACCTATTTCCCTGTTTCCAGTGTTTGTACTAGGCTAAGATAACCAGCTGCTGCCTGTAGCTTTATATTTACCTTACAGATGTGAGTGGGGTATCAATCTTCTCATGTAGCTCTCTGCACGAAACTAAATAAGCTTATTTCCAAAAATGTCCAACTACTCCTTTAAATGCAGTCATTAAATTATGTTACTTATTTTCTTATCTACAGGACAGATCTCCTGAGCTTAACATGCATGCTAAGCTATAGAGTAGTGAGTGATTAATGGGCATTAGGAAATGTAAAAACTTTATCTATTTTACTAGCAGTGTTATGTTTGATTGCCTGTCCCTCCCTTGGCACATTTGCTGTATATTCATTTGTATGCTCGGACATATCTGACAGCTTTTATATTTATCTGTTCTTTCTGCAGTGTCGCTTTCAATAGTGTTTGTTGTTGAGTCTGAGATTGAACACACAGCTGTGCTTTACACACACACGATATGTCATTCTTGCTTTTTATGGTGTGTTGATATGCAGCTGTGACACCTTCTGGTAGCCTTTTACAGTCTTTAGAATGGCATTTTGGTCACTCATTGTTGCTTGTTAGGCAGTCTGTAAAAATGTATACACGACCCTCTTTACAACTTGCATTAAAATGAGCTTTGGGTCATTGGATTGCAATCAGATAGTGCTTGACCACAGGACGGATTGTGATCCGATCAGCCGAACCACTGCCAGACGTGGTCAGGGACGCATTTTGACCAAATTGAACAAAAGTGTAAATACAATTGCGTTTTCAAACCACAACTACGTGGGTGGAACTACGTAAATTGTTGTTTTTGTGGACCCATGCAAACAAGAGGATGATGTGACGTTCAGTTTTTTAAACTGGACAGAGCGATCAGCTCTCAATGTGGACACTGGTGATATATAGTAATACCAGGTGTAAATGTAACCAGGCTAAATCATATCGAGCTACAATCTGAATATGTGATGTATTCTGATGATGGTGGAAGCCATATGATACACATGGTGCTCACGGATTTGTTTCATGTGTGTCGCTATCGCCCCAATGATCACTTAATACTGGTTCTAAATTAGGAGTCTTGAACATAATTAAGAGTCTTGAATGTATTAAAAAACTGAACCACCAAAACCTAATATGTATTGATGTTGATTTTGAGCTGGAAATACCTCAAGCTGACATCACTTCATTCACATGTGGTCAGTCTGTGAATATGATTCAGAAAAAATAAAGGAAAAGACACATCACCACTTGTTGTTTTTTGGCAGTGCTAAAATGTTTTAGGCTGTTTTTTTTCTTTTTAACATGCACTGTGTATTGTTGTATTATAATCAGCTGTAGTAAAATGTAAGCTCCAGTTGTAAATTTACCCAGTTTGCACTCAAGCTAAAATTGACAAATGAAACAGGTGGCCGGTGGCTCGGGTGGCAACACACTTGTCAGGAAGGAAATGTTAAGATATTCATGGATGGGAAACAAGTGACATGAGCCGTTTAACATCTGTTTAAAAAGACGCAGAGCCCACAGGAGGAAGTGGCATGTTTAGCAAATCTATGTTTTGGCAAGGGAAAGATGGATTTAATCTCTGTTTGTTAACTCAAGACACAGTAACCACCAGGTGTTAATGTAATCCAAATAAATCCTATTTCATACATGCGCTCACACCCGCACTCGAACATGCCGTTGGTGGCAGAAGACGATGAGCAGAGGGAAACTGGGTTATGAGGCAGCATTTTTACTTCTACTTGAGGAGTTTTCATGTCACAGAAGTAAGAGGGAAATTTAGGTAACTTTGCTGGGTGACTTGTTTGAGTCTTGACCTGGTTCTACTAAGCTTCAATCTATCAACGGTCTGTGCGATGCCATCAAAAGACTGATATCCCACCAGCACAGTGACATTTAACCTCCCTCCCTCCCTCTCTCTTTTTATCTCTCCCAAACACACATGTGTCTTCATGTGCTTTCGCACTCCCTCTCTTCCTCTCTCTCTCTCTCTCTCTGGTTCACCGTCTCTTTTATGTAGGACATAGCGTGTATATAGATAGATATTTTCAGTGTCTTGGTCCCCAGGAAATTTCACTGGGAAACTTCCAAAGAACAGATCGCCCCACTTTCCTGCCACTAAACTGGAACGGCCAATTTCCCTCCCTCCTTGTTTGACATCTACGCACAAAATGGCACTCTGATGCACACAAGTGGACACCACAAACCTCCTGTATCTGTTTGTGTGTGTGTGCTCGCAAGGATTCGTGCACACATCCACCGCCGCAATCCACCATGAAGTGGTGGATGCAGATGGATAATGGCTAATAATGTGTGTAACCTTTGACCCTCCGGTCAACTGAGCACATATGTAATCATCCTCCAGCACTAAGGCATCTATATGGGAGCTGTATGTCACAGAAAATGTCAATCCAAACTGCAAGGACCCAGGGGAACTCGAGCGAAGGAAAATGAAGCCATGTGTTCTACGCACATTCTGATGTAACCATCCCTTGTGCTATTAAAATAGGGTGAGTGCCGGTGGAGGAACCTGGTTTGAGTTTGAGAGGAAAGGGCGGGGTGTAGAACAGCGTCACTGCTCTTCTCATCATGGAAATTTCAGAGAATTAGGCCCAGAACACCTCCGAAAAAGAACACCAGCACATTTGGTGTCCCAGAATCTCCCTTCTGTGCCACCTACACTCACCTATCCCATCATATCTACACTAGCAGCCGTGCCTGAAGCTCTATGAGACTGGCATGTTAGTCTGCTAACATTTGCTAATTAGCACTTAAAAGAAAGTACAGCTGAGGCTGATGGGAATGTCATTAGTTTTGCACATATTTGGTCATAAGAAGATGGCACTCCAAGTAATGTCAAAGGGTCACCAAAGTAATTACCTTTAGGATTCATCATCTGGGAACCATGAATGTCTTCCATCCATCTAGTGCCAATCCATTTAGTGAGATGATAAGTGAAAACTTTAAATTGCTGCTGCTGCTAAAGAAAAAATTCAGGGGATCACAAAAGTCATTAGGGTTCATCCTCTGAACACCATGCATATCTGTACAAATTGTTATGACAATCTACCTTGTAGTTGTTGAGCTATTTCAGTCTGGACCAAAGTAGTATTTTTAACAATGCTGGTTGATACTGCCAGCATTGCTAAAAACCATAATGTATCATAAATAATTGGGCTCTTACTTTCAAACATCCTACTCTGAGACTATAAAGTTACTGTAAACCATATTGTAATGTAAAAAAAGGCCAAAACACTCTATCTGAAAAACAGTCGCCAAGACACTCATGCTTACAAGAAATCAAAAACCTTTCACGCTGACAATAAGCCTAAAGACATTTCCCTAATTCTGCCTCAGATATTTGAGCATCAAAAGAAACAGTGCTGTACTACAGGAAGCGGATTTAAAGACATGTTGGGGGAGAAGCAATACAACAAAACCCCACAGGGCTCCCTTTATATAGACAACAGTGGATTAGAGTGAAGTTGTGAGTGGGTGTGTGAAACTACATAAAGACACGAGAAAAGAAAAGAACGTGTGAGCTCTTCCTGAGGGCTGAGAGTGACCTCGTAGCTTATTTCCCTGTGGTTCAAAACGGTGTTTACCTCAGGTTACCAATCCTTGCCCCACAAACCCGGTACTTTTAAGATATTTTACAGTCAAATCAGAAAAAAATATTAACAGCATTGGCAGTTTGTGAAGATTCCTCCTTCTCTCCTGCATAGGTCACCTGCATTATCAATTTGGATACAGATGTTAGTACAAGGTTGATGATGTCCCTTCAGCCAAAGAATTGCTCATTTGCTTACCTATTGATCAAACAGAGGTTGTTTACAGGGATCTGTCAAATCTTGACAGCTAATGAATGTCAGCAACACAAACAAAGCGACCCCTGTTTGACTGAACAGCAAGCTACGAATCATATTTTGGCAGCAATAGTGTAACATACACTGCATTTCCCAGAGATCACTTGCTTGAAGCCCCTGTTTACTCAGCAAATGTTAGACAATGGGTCAACATGATGAAGTTCAAGTGTGAATACAACACTGGTATGAGTTAGGTCGTAGAGGTGTTGCCTGGGCTGACGCAATGCAGTGATGTATGGCAGTACATTCAGCCACATACTGTATCTTTGATTGCAAGAACACACACTTTTTCAATCATTTGCCCCGTAAAATAGTGAAAAATGCTAAATTATAATTAACACTAATGTCCAAATGTCTTGTTTAGTGCGACCAACGGTCCAAAACCCAAAGATATTTAATTAACTATCACATAAAAGAAAGAAAGCAGCAAATCCTCAATTTTGCTTTAAAAAACATATCTCTGTATGCATTTAAGAGGCCACAGTGTTTGTTTAAGCTTCTCTATTCTCCACAGAAGAGTTGAAGACAGTCGATCAGCTGGGGAGCCAGAGAGCTGAGATCACATTCAAATAGCCTGCTAATTAATCAGCTTTAATCGTCATCGCCACTAAATCTCTGTGGGACTGCTCAGAATCTGTACTTGTTTCGTGCTAGCAGCTAAATATGCTGCCTGCTTCTGAGAGCCGAGCAAAATCCTAAATCACACTGACTCATGTCTCTCGTCTGGCTGAAGAGCTGAAGTGGTGGCAGGACCCACTTTGCTGCTATCTAGGGCCATACTGAGGGCCAAGTTGGGGCTATTAGTTGGCAGCGTGGGGAGCTCATGAATAAATAAGCCATAATGGGAGTTGCTGTAGGGGAGGAGACCGCCTGAACATACGAGGGGCTGTGAAATATTAAAGGTGGATGCTGTTTCACCGCTGCAGGCGTCAAATGGGAGCCTGACCATGTGGCAACCTCCGGGTCGTCCCTTTTTTGTTTTCTGCAGCTTCACATGTCTCACTGGTTCACATTAGCAGGAGCCTGCCGGGTTTCGGTTTTTGCTTCTCTCTCTTCAGAACAACGTCCCTTTGAAGTCCTGTCAGAAAGTGCCAACCATCAGCAGAGTCAGCGTAGCAAAGGAAGTTTTGATCTGGACCCGCCGGGAGTTGACCAGAGCTGGGGTTGTGATGAGCATGCAGCTCTGACAAGACTGGAAAGCCAGGTTATTACATACGCTGGTTGGAATTAAACACCTTGAACAAGGAGACAAGATGAGAGTGATTCGCGCTCACTCGTACGCTCTCTAAAAAAATACGGTAGAACGAGCAGAGGGGCCAAACTGGGGGTACAAAGCTGTCATGTGGTTTGAAAAAGCCTTGTTTGACCAAGTGAATGGGAGTTTTTTAGCTCCCTGCAGCTCAACAGTGGCTGAATCAGCACTTCTCCCAGGAGGGTCTGTGGTTTCACGTTTCACGGCATCTGAATGGAAAATCTATTTCCTCAGACAGATACAGCATCCCAAATAGACACGTTACTTAAACACGTGTATCACCCACTCTATACTACTCTGCAGTCCACCACAAAGACTAAACAAATGACAGTTAATCGCCAACACTGAGTGAACGATAAAAATGGAACATCAACTAAGATTTGTCACAACTTAGCTGCACATTTCTATTCTTTTCTCAGTGACATTTCCATGACAATCACACGTTACTGTAATCTTCAGGCAGACAGCCAGCTACAGAGTCCCAAACATTGGTGGAAAGTAACTAAGTACATTTACTCAAGTACTGTATTTAAGTAAAACTTTGAAATACTTATATTTTACTTGAGTATTTCTGTTTTATTCTACTTTATAATAGGCAAATATTGAACTTTTTATTTGGCAGTGTACTATGATTTTTTTACACAAAACATATGATTGCTTCTTAAATATAATGCATTGTTCAGAGCACACAATCTCCTTCTTATGATATAATAAGCTGATCTGTAAGCAGATATTTAATAGCAATTTGTGTCATGGGACAGTGCAGCTGTTTGTTGCATGATATCACCGTCCTGTACTTCCTCACATCCCTGCTGTCTTGCACAGAAACAGGTTCACCTCCTTGTCCTTCACTTCGCTAATCCGCTGGGACTCGGCCGCTTTTGATGTGCCACTGTCATCCGAGTTTCTTCTTATCTGGCTTGAAAGCGACAGAAGAGCAACAAAAGAAGCAGAGGAGCCGAATGGTTGCCAGCAACCGATTCAATCAGACTTCACAAACTCCAACCACAGAGGGGGGAAGCCATCACATGTTCACTGTTTTAATCTAAGCTATGTAGGCCAATCAATATGGCTTTACATCAAACGACTTCTATAGGCTGTTCCTCCCTCCGTTTTCAGCTTGTGTCTACCCTCTCATCTACTCACACTCTAATCGTCCTCAGCGCTTCTTCTTTTTGGTCTCCTCCTCTGATGGAACAGCTTAACTTTGCAGGGACCAGAGGAGAGCACGTGTTGTATTGTGTATCAAATCTATGAACACTGTAGGTCTGAGCATGTTAATGTGCATGGGCGTGCATCCGCGCACATGTCGCCATCAGATCCCCCTCTCTGTCAGCCAATTTCACATCTAGCACTGCCCACCGTGAGGGAACTCACACTGTCTGATGTCCAAGCGAGCTGGCAGGATGTACTGTATCTCGTATAACACATCCCATTCACACTGCCATGGCCCCCTTCCACTGTTACTATAAATACTGCCAGCTGTGTTTCCATTATTAATGCAGCAAGGCGCCCAAACCTTCCCCGGCCCGAACATCGCCGATTCATCATCTCCTGTAAACTTTAAAACACCCACTACTGCCTACTGTTGGTGCAAACTGACACACATAAACAGGCAGAGAAGGTGCACGCACACACACCAACACACACTTCTGCTCATGACAAGTTCATTGGTGGAGGAGGAGGCAGGCAGAGAAGGAGAATCAGCATGAAAACCAAAAATAACACATTGCATCTTGGTGACAGATCAGTTACTGTTTGAAGAAGACCGTAATGCAATATGGAAGCAGAGGGCCGCAGCTCGGTGGAGGTGTATTAAATTAGGCTCGATTCTTTTTTGCTGAGACGCAGTAACACATTGAGATACAATACTGTTATTTAAGGGGTTGCAGAGAGAGAGAAGGGGGAGGGAGAGGAAACAATCACCAGTTTTTTTGTAATATCAAAGCTAATCACCACATTAGAAAATGTCGAGTCAACGCGCAGCCGTTTCCCCCGACAGCGTTACGCTGTGACAAAAACGAGGCGATGCAGCTCGACACCTTTAAATCACAAGTAGCAGACCTGACACCAGTTTGAGTTTGCACAAAGCGCCGAGTCACAAACAGTGACAGTAACGTCAGTAGAAATCCCAACAACCCCACAAAGGTCCTGGGCTGAACTGACAAGCTAGCTGACAACTTAAACTACTGACAGAAATATCACAAAACCAAATTCATGATATGTATTAAGTGATGTGGAACTGGATGGAGAGGCATTCATTTGCAAGAATCTTCATGAATATCTATTTGAAAGTGCAGTATGTATTGCCAAACAAGATCACCTACGAAACCAAAAATGATTTGATTTCTATCTATATCACAAAGCCTTCGTCAGCTTACACAGATCTTACTCATTTTACTGTTTGGTTAAATCAAATAAGCCTCTCACAGATAAAGGAACATGAAACTCGCTTCGGGTGGAAATTCTGTGAGCGCTGCTCACGATCCTATCAGGCTGTAGTGCTGCACTCGAGGCTCATGGGAATAACAGTGAGAACAAATTTGGGATTTCCAGTAGAAAACAGGCAAGTGTTTGTTTGTATGAACTTAGGTCACAAAAAGAATCAACATTTAGGTTTTCTGGAGATTTTGTTGGGGTCACATTGGAGTTCATCTTTATACAGCAAATGAATCATTGCATTACAAATCTACCTGCCATAGCATTTACAGTACAAGTCAAAAAATCTAAATTAAAAGTCAAAATCAACAGTAAAAGGGTTAGGGTCAATCGTGCTGTGTTTAACCAATTCTTTACTGTATGTATCTGAATGTGGGATAAGTGGCCAATCCCTACATTTCCTATTCAAAAGTCCTATTTACCACCTGAAAGCTCATATGAACAGTGCTGTTCAGTAAGAAGTAAGTCTTTCCCACAGGACCTGAATGCAGCAGTAGATCTTGCGGCTGATGCTACATACTG
Source organism: Lateolabrax maculatus (assembly GCA_031216445.1). Taxonomy (NCBI): domain Eukaryota; kingdom Metazoa; phylum Chordata; class Actinopteri; order Acropomatiformes; family Lateolabracidae; genus Lateolabrax; species Lateolabrax maculatus. Next base: position 7,312,521 of record CM062216.1, read on the forward strand.
CTGCCTTCAAGCGTGCACAAACGCACACAAACACAAACACAAACACACACACACACACACACACACACACAAATCACACCCCACCCTACACTGTGATCATCATCCCAGGCCAGCACTGCTCCACTGCCGCCATGCATCTGCCGCTGCTAAAAATAGCAACCCCACTTTGATGATGCAGCGGTGACTGCCGGGAGAACTCAAAACCCCTACTCTGCCCCCCTCCACTCTCAATGGCGCAATTAGCCCTAATAAACTGAGAGTGAATTCATGATGAATGGAGGAGTCTGGCCAAAGACCCCCCCACACACACACACACACACACACACACACACACACACACACACACTTTAATTACCATAGAGTCTCTGCAATGGGACAGATGTGATCTGTTTGTGAGGACATAAGATAGGAGAAAGTGAGAGAGCAACTGAGGATTATAGATAAATGATAGAGATACAGTGAGAGTGTGTGCATGTGTGTGTGTGGTGGTGGGGTGTATCCCCGTGGGAACCAAAGCCTGGCTGCGCATCGTTTCCACGGGGACAAATACACACACTATCAGACGTACACAACCAGAACATTTTGAGGTGAATATTCATATCTGCACTCTTGTATATAATCCGCTGAACAACACACGTCAAGCATGATATCCACAACTTTTTCTGAAGTAAGTTGCAGCGTCTCCATTTGACCATTCAGTGTAATTTTGAAACTGTCTTGAGGATCGTACTGGGAGGATTGTCATGAAACTGTACAGACATACATTCATGGTTCCCTAACGATGTATCCTGGTGACTTTGGTGATCTCCTGACTTTTCCTGTAGTACTTCCAGGAGGTTAACATCTGTGGATGAGGGTGAAATAACTCGAAACTGTCGGACGGATTGCCACAAAATTTGGTACAGACATTCACCTCCCACTCGGGATGAATTCTAATTACTTTGGTGATCCCCTGATTTTTAGCCCTCTCAGAAGGTCAATATTTTATTAAGTCCAATGATTTTGGTTTATGACCAAATACCTGCACAATTTATGACATTCCCATCAACCCCAGCTTACAGAGTCACTAGTATGGCTGTAGACTCCCAGTCTCGTTTTAACCTTAACACAAATGCTTTCAGTTACCCTTTTAGATTTGTTTTTTTGTGATTGATATAGGGTAACATAAGGCAGGATATTTTACAGAAGAACGGTAAACTTTACTATCAAAGATAATGGCTGTTGGGTGATTTTGTACTCCTCCAAGAGAGAAGTTTGAGCACTCGCACAAAAACTTTGTAACTACACTTACTCCTAATCATCACCTCCCTTCAAATCAAAGGAGAGGTGTTTCATGGCAGACCAGCATCAATTTTCTACTTCACGCCAGGTAGAGAAAATGTACTGTTGGTAATGACGGTGCCTCTGTCTCCCAAACACCCTGACAACCTATTAACACCAGACAGAGCCATCGCTCTGGCATGATAAAACAGTCACAGATGGTGAAATGATTAATAGAGACAGAGACAAATCTAAAAGATAGGTGGATGGAGGTAAACGACAGCGGGAAAGGAATAAGGAGAAACAAGAGAGAGGACAATGCTGAAGTAGGACAGAGCGCAGGGGAGGCCTGTCTGTCCCAGATCAGTCGTTTACTGCCGGCAAGAGAGGGAGAATGAAAGAGTGAGATAGGAAAAAAAGAGAGAAAGGAATGAGAGGGTAAACGAGATGGCTAAATCTGGAGTTATGAACTACATCGCCCCCCTCCCCCACGAGCAGCGTAACAAATATTAAAAAGAAAGTTAAGCTCCAATCCCCGCACTTGGGCAAATCTACCAGGAGAGAGACTGGAAACAATACACACACAAGAACCTCTGAGAAAATAAGGCTCAGACAATGAGACTTTGACAAGTTGTCAGCACAGAGGGATAATCAGTCCAAAAAGACACCGCATTTACACCCTTTCCCTCCTTCCCAAGCCCGTTTGGAACATGGCTTGAAATAACTAACAATAATCTGTTAACAATTAATCAACATGCATCTTTCTCCAAGCCTGTTTTTCCTCTCTGAGACAGGTAAGCTCTCCCCTAGTGCGCTGATAAATGCTTTTTGCCAAGCTCTGTTGAATTGAATGAGTGGCGGGAAGAGATTTTGGTCCCTTGATCCCCAAAGAGGGAACTGCATGGGTGGAGATGTCAACTGTGTGCCATGTCCTCTGTGTGTGCAGTGGAACTTAAGAAGAGATCAATGGTATTTCCCTGCTAACGTCGGCTGAATGTTAATCCATCTGCGCTGGCTGGCAAGTCATGGGTGTTTGCTGGACCTTGACTCTCTTTGTGCCAAATAACATCTGAAATAGAAACGACTTGACAGCCAGTTCATCAACACCCAACGTCGGCTGCGGTCGGCCTGTTGGACCAGATCAAGTCGACCTACACAGGCCAACTTAATTGAGCTCCCAGGGAGTCAAACTAAACAGATCTGGACTCGGCAAAACTGTGTGGAACCTCTGAACCTCTTCACACGGACAGACTCCTGTTTGATGCTGAGTTTTGTCTGTTTCTGCCATCACTGAAAGGCATGAAACATCATATGAATCAGACCTGCCTGAGGGAGGACCAGCTAAATGAAGAGCTAGAGGTTCAGTGTCGCACTGGTTTAACGGTGAGGGAATACTTCACACTTCATTCTGTGAATTCTCATCCTCGCAGAACTGGACCGGCCACTGAAAAATGCTAATGGGGTGGGAAAGGGACTTCAACAGCACTTAGCCTTTAGCTGACCACGAACAAGAGCAAGGCGACGACAACTAGGCCCATATATGAAGAAACACAACACGAAGTGTTTACTGCAACGCAATGGAAATCTTTAAAAATAACCGACAACAGCCAGACAGGAGGTAAATGATGTCGGTCCTGACCTCTATCACAAGCAGTGGAAATGATTAATTAGCCTAAAAGCGTGTGTTAAAAATAAAGAAAGTAGTCAAAGGGTAAACAAAAGCCAGGCAAGCAAATCACTGGTGTGGTGATTAGTTGGACCTGGATTCCAGCCTCCATCACTCATCTCTGCCTTAGAAACTGCAGAATGGTCAGATACACGTGGAAATGATGGCGCTGCTTTGATCCATGTGCAATCTCATGCCAGATCTGCCGGATTAACACTTATACCTTTTTTTTTTCTATGAGCGAGTGAAGCGCCACTGAAACTGATCTTTGGAGAGCGGGGGGCAACACGTTAGCATGTGGCGACTGCTTGACATCGGTGTGCGATGAGTGCGTTTTGAACTCGGAGCACCATTCAAAGCAAGGACTGAGTCATGTATCCGTGGCACACCAACACTCAGCAGAATAATCACTACACGTTGTCAAAAGCACTTCACTTTTATACATCAACACAGACTGCACGCTTCTCCAAATCCACCATTAATGCTCTGATGGTGGCGTTTTAAAGATTTCACTGTTACAAATTGCCCCCCATGGCGTGTAGTGCTGGCTGTCTTCTTTGATGATCCGCTCTGCCGTCCTCCACCTCCATGTCCCTGAGGCGTCACTTCACATATATACAGAGCACCAATAGCACTTACATGTGTGAGTTACTATGAATGCGGGTGGGCGAGGTGCCCGCCGTGTGCCATTGTCCAAGCCTCTGTGAAACCCAAACTGAGCACACCGCCTCTTGCGCTTGAACGCCTCCAACAACAAGTTTAACTTTCCATCCTGCTACATTATGCCGAACTCCTCCTCGTCGCTCTGTGCAATACTCTGCAATACAGAAGTAGCTCGTGTGTAATTATGTGCGCCCTGTAAAGTGACCTGCCATCACCTCCCTGTGGGCTGTGTTCAATAGAGACAAAGGCATCTATAGATAGACTCAGGTGGAGAGATAACGACAGGGACAGACCAAGCATATGTTCCCTGCTGGCTGGGTGACCCTTTGCTTGTAGAGGCAGCCGCTCGAGTGCGAGGACAGCAGTGTGAACATCCGCTATCAGATTCATCTGCTGTTTAATTCATGGCGAAGCGCTTATATCTACATTTGTGCACTAATCCACACTTCTTTTTTTTTTTTTTAGGCGCATCTGTGTCCATGTTCAGCGATGCAAACCCTGCCTTTGCACGCTACAGTCAGTGTGTCAGGGTAGACAAAGTGTGATTTACCGGGTGATTTTATGCACTGGTTAGCCTGTTAATGTGAACACTGAGCGGGGAGCTGCTCTGTGCACCAGATCAACAGCAGTCCTTGGCAGGCATGCAAATGTATGTGGGAGGGATTATCAGTTTGACACAATGATAAATCCAAGTGCTGACAAGTAGCACCACTGATACGTCTACCTTTATCTCGGTTTTACTGATGCCATGTATGTTGTCTGATTCTTCGTGTTGTGTTTGCCTCATCTACAAATCTGTGTCCCTCCTCCACTGCTGCCACCTCCTCTTTTTATTCTCCCACTTTCTCTCATGTCCCCTCCTTCTTCTGCCTCTCTGTAAACCTGGGATAGTGTATTCATCTGCTGGCATTAGGGAGTAATCCACTTCCAAACACTGCTCGGTTTGCCTTCCTTGCGTCTGTGCGTCTCTCGGCAGATCCTTTCCCAGCTGTTTTGCTTTTCTCATTCCATTTCATTTCAAGTGTTTATTTTGTGCAACTGCTGTGTATCCTTATTCAAAGCTTGGATATCGCACGCACAGACATGTCATGTGAGAGAGGAATTTGTGTTTTACATCAATGCAGTAAACTTGAACATGCAAACCCCCTCCCACCCCCTGCTGCACGCACGCACACACACACACACACACACACACACACATTCCTTTTTGGCTCCATCAATATCCTTCTACAAACATATAATTATACTCTCCTCTGCTTTGCCATGCAACCCCCTCCATTTCCATGCATGTTTCCTTGAGAGACGAGAAGAAAGACAAGCGGAAAAGACAGAAAACATTCTTACTGTCTTCTACAATCCCTGAAGAAATACAGAAATCCCTCCTCTGGAAAAAAAGGGACAGAAGTAGAAAAGAGAGGAGGGGGAGCCCAGTGGTTGCCAGTTGCAGAGGAATAAGGACTGAGGAGGGGCGGGCAGGAAGATGATGAAGAAGACTGTGGTTACAGGAAAAAAAAAAGAAAAGACAATCACTGCTGCAACAATGAATACCCTCCTCCTTCACAGCCGCCGCCGCCGCCACGAGAAATTACAAGGTGCCCGGCGTGCCGGTGTATGCTGAGGGATGGAGCCTTATCCTCGGCTCCCAGCCCGTCCTCCAGCAGCAGCAGCTCTGTAGTAACACTTCTATCCACTCGGTCCGGCAATCTCCCCATCCCTCGCTCACCATCCTCCCTCCTCCCTCCCTTCGGCATGTTCAGAGTGCCTCTCTCTCTCTCTCTCTCTCTCTCTCTCTCTCCTGGTACTGGTTGGCTGGTTTCTCTCCCTCGTCCCCCCTCCCACAGTTCTCTCTCTCTTTCTCTCTCTCTTTTGTCCTCCCTCCATCTCTCTCTTCCATCATTACCCGGATACAGGGCATACCCCTCCCTCCCTCTCTTTATCTATTTCTTCCCCCCTCTGTCTCTCTCTCTCTCTCTCTCTGTCTTTGATGTTTTGGAGTTAGACTCTTAGCTGTGAAAAAAACTATGTTTTTTTTTTTTTCTTCCTTCTCACAGAACTGAAGGCACCACAGAACACAGTGGGATCCACCCAACCGTGCGGAGATACACACACGCACAAACACTCACGCACGTAAAAGATTATCCAATAATTAGCACGTAATATCAACAACAAAACCACACAGATCACTTACAGTAATATTTCACATTTTTAACGGATTCCTTCTATAATCCATTGATGATAACCAAATCAGAGACACAAACAGCGCAATCTGCAGCAGTGCAGCCAACATGTGTATTCTCTCTTACACACAGAAATATGAATAAGGAATGAAAGAGATGTGCATAAGAGGATGAGGGAAGCCACTGCTGCAATGCTTATTACCATACGTAGAGGGGGTTGAGGGAAGAGAGGGCTGTGGGTGGAGAGGGAGCCTTCTACTGATGAAGGCTCCCTCTGAATTGCAACTGAGTTGCAAGTACAAATCAACTCCATTATGTCAATCACTGGAAAGTGAAGCATGTCAAACTTGCATGTCAAACCCATTTAATAGCTGGTGATGAGGAGGGTGGTGGTCATCGCGGTTGTGTATAATAACAGTGATCACAGAGAAAACAGATGCTTCTCAGCAGTCAGATCTCCCTCTTGTTGCTGATGGTGGCAAATATAAAGGTGAGCCGGTTAGTCAGAAGCTCTTGTCGATTATTCAAGTGAGATCCCGGAGCCCCAGAACTACCATCTGCTGGAGAAATTCCCACGGTGGAAAACTGTGTGGTTACAGTTGATGCTACGCTGCATGTCAAATGTTGACAAAATATCACAGGTTCAGAATCCAGCGATGAATCTAAGAGGGCAAGCTGTCCTGCACGCCACAGTTTCACACTGAAAAAACATCATCAGAATATGAAAAAAAGCCTTCTCCAACACAAACCTTTTTGGATTTATTTAGTCTCTCAGCAGTCTCAGTGTGCGTTTGATAAGCATTTTTTGCTGTTTTATTTATTTTTGCAGCATTTGTCAAGTTATGTTTGCCATTTTCCTGACAAAGAGCCTGTTAAAACATCACCCTTTAGTCCAATACACTAAAGTTACAAACACAAGCTATAATTCAGTGGGCTGATATCACTAGGGCTGCAGCTAACGATTATCTGTATCGATTAAAGACTAATTGTTTGGTCTAACATTAGAAAACAGTTAAAAATGTCCTTCCAGCAGTCCAAAACCCAAAGATATTCAAATAACTAAAATATAGAAAAACAGCAGAAATATCAAAATCAAGAAACTGGTGCAATCAAATGTTTGGCATTACTGCTTCAAAAATCGCTGAAATGGTTATGGGACCACAATACCATACTGCATGTTTCCCATTATTAACGTGAGGGAAGCAGATGCCGTGTCACGGCGTCTCGTCTCAGGCATGGTGAGGCGGTCTGTGCTTCAACTCAAAGGTCACACTGACAGGCGAACCCCCGACATCTCGGCTCGGTGAAAGTGGTATTAGAAACCATAAATATCGCCATCCTTCACTCTATTTTCTCTCATTAACATCACATCCATTAGCTCCGAGCTGGGCATTTGGAAATGGATGTGAATGAAACGAAAACCTCACACAGCGGGGGCTGTCCACCTCTTCGCTCAGTCAGTGACTCATGCGGAGGTAACTTTCACACGCCGTATTAGAAGTATCACACCGTCTGATCTGTTGGTTTCTTTAAATTAGGTTTGCATTGATTGGTCAGCCTGCATCTGCCAAGAGCTGCTCCTTTGACTGATTGAGTTTGTATGTATCGGAGGGTGTGTTTAACAGCCTTGGTTCATCAGGCTCAGGATGGACCTACAGTATTAATTGGATGAGGATAAGCAAGCAGTTGCAGTAAGCTGAAAGGGATTGCTGTGCTTCATCAAAAACCACACACGCGACTGCAGCTGGCACAAGGAGACGGGGGAGTCGCCTTAATAGCAGACAGTCAGATTTAATAAAGAAAAATAGCCATAATAATGATAAGAGCAATATCCCTGCTTGTGCGGCTGACGTGTTTATTCAGCCCCCTCTGTCAGACACACAGGGCTTTGTTACAGTCATAATTTACACTAATGCGCTGACACCTCAGCCAGTAGCCAGTCATTTGGAGCCTCTGCCACCTGTCACCTGGGAAATAATGTGCGGCGCCAGTACACCTTGCTAAAGCTCTCTCTTCCGAAAGTCGTTTTTCCCCTCTCCTCCCAAGATAAGCTTGTGTCTCAGGGTTGCAGACCATTTACGTTTCCTTGCTCCTTCACCACAAGGCTGACTGCTCCACCGCTGCCGCCGGTGCTGGTTCCAGGCGCTCCAGCACAACATCCAGGAGCAACCCAACCCAGTCAGCCATTTCACGGGGCCAGCGCTGCCGAGCAACGCTGCCGTGCAACGCTCACATCAGTTTGTAATCCCCTGAGTGCTGAACACGGGGAACATGGAGTCATGTGGCTACATGCATTCATGTAGTTAGGGTTTAATGGAATTGTGATGTACACAAGGGCAAGACGAGAAGCGAGTGAGGTGACATCTTAATGAATGATTAAAAATGTGGAGAAAACTAGCAGGGTTCTGATGGTTGGGAAATATTTTATCTGGCACAGAATGGAATTTTTAAAAAGATTTATGCTTCTGCTACACTACATATCAGAAGGAAATGTTTCTACTTTCAACTCCAGTACATTTATTTGACAGCTGGGTTTACTAGTTACTTACTAAGAATTTACATTAAAAAAAAAAAGGTATAAGATATCAAATACGACACATTTGGATTTTTCAATGTATACGTGATTGTAAGGATGCTGCCAAGTGTGTCTGGAGATGAACGCTCTGTGATGCTGAACACAAGAAAAGTTCCCCTCCGAGGGGACAACGAGGTATCTAACCTTATTTTAAGGATTAAAGCAGTGATTTGAACTTTTTGGGGTTGTGGCGCTGCAGAAAGGCAGTGACTGTTGTTAGCGGTTCCACTGAAGAGAGATTTCCCCCTTTAAAATATTTCAGATTGTTTCTTTTAAATAACAGTTTGAGACCCAAAGAGGTCTAATTATAGAATAGAATTCCTTTATTGTCAGGACAGCGGAATTGAGTAGCCTTAAATTTGTCTCGTTTTAACTTTTTTTATTTTTATTTATCCGATACTTTAAAAAAGAGCATTGTTTTCCTCCTCATAAATCATCTCACGACCCCTCAGATTAACTTTTGACCCTTCAGAGGGGTCCGACCCCTACATTTAGAACAGGAGGCCTAAACTACCGAGCTGTATGTACAGCAGTTCATCTCCGCATTGCTCCACATTAACCAGCTACAACATTAAAATGCTGCTTACACATTAAGTCATCGGTAGTAACTATTATAATAATGTAATATATAATACTTTATCAGTTAAATTTTACTGCAGAACCAGTACTTTTACTTTTGACATTTTAAGTACGTTTGGCTGGTAATATTTCTTCAACCACTGGTTAAAAGGAGATAAAACTGAAGAAGTAATATTATGATAATTGCTGCAACCAAACTGACATCAATGTTGAAATAATGGGTGAATAAATCTAAGCAAAATAAACTTGTGCACTCTTGTTATGACAGTGGAGAAACTCTGTTCCCTTTAACTGTACCATCTCCAAGACCCTCACTACTATAATGGATAACCCCTCCCTCTGTTTCCGTCCTCATTATGAGAAAACAGTTATACTTGGCATCAGAATTAACTGCTTGGCTGGTACTGAGAGCTAGAAAGAAAAGCAGAAGTGGGTCACATGCTGGGGGAGAAGAGGGGAAGAGAACAAATGCAGGTTGGGTCGGATGAAAGCACAGGTAGAGAGGAAGGAGGTAAAGGCTGAGCACTAAACCAGGAGGATGAACACATGCCCCGAGCTTTGAAATAAACCAGATGAACACATTAGAGCAGGAGGAGACTGAATATGAAGCAAAACAGTTCCTGATGGAGGAAATGACTGGGAAAATCTTAACTGACAGTAACAACAACTTTCTCTGCACACTTGACTGTAGTTTATAACAACGATGTCAGGATCATAAGTTATTCTTCTGCTTGCATGCTGTGTTGAAACATTTCATCTAAATGTTTATTTAACAGTGGCAAACGTAGTAATGCTAGAAATACTCGGTGGCAAGTAAAAGTCCTGCATTCAAAAATATTAGCATCAAAATATACCCAAAGTCCCCAAAGTAAAAAGTATTCATTATGAATTTATTCCTGAATAGTGGAATAAAAGTTTAAAGTGGCATAAAATGTAATGACTCAAGTAAAGCACAAGTGCTTCAGAATTGTACTTTCGCACAGTATAGTTACTAGGTTATTTTCCACCACAGCTATTTAATAGTTTCATAAATTAATGTCAAGTGGAGACAATTTAAGCATGATTTTAACAAACTAAATAAAAAGGCATGTCCAGCATTCAGATTCTTGATTTGAAGAATCTGTTCTCTAGTAGAGCTGAAGCGATTAGACAATTAATTGATTAGTCTATAGACAGAAAATTAATTAGCAACTGTTGGCTAATCAATTATTGTTTCAGTCATTTTTCAAAAACAAATGTCAAACATTTTAGGACTCGTTTCTGAATTTGACACTTTTCTTTGTCTTATGAGATAGTAAATTGATCATCTTTGGGATTTTGGACAAAACAAGCAATTTGAAGAAGTTACTTCTATGAAATCATGTGACATTTTATAGACCAAACGATTGAAAACAATCATTAAATGAAGTCTTAATCTGAATACATAGTCAATTATTTGATTATGACGAACACAATTAAACAATATAGAAAAGTATGTCATAAGATTAGGATATATATATATATATATATATATATATATATATATATATATATATATATATATATATATATATATATATATATATATATATTCATATGCTACTATATAAAAGAAGTGAACAAGAGAAAATTCAAAAAAGAATTAAGTGTCTTTAATGATATAGGCTACATTTGTACATTTCTACAGCAGACTTTCAGTAAAACTAACTGCCAATTAGAAAAAAGACAGAAAGTTTTACCTGTAACAACTGAAAAATTAGATAAGATGTCAAAGGCTTTGAAATTAAATACTTGATGTAAATATTTAATTCAGTATTCTGTCCCATTAAATAATAATAAAAACATTTAATAGTTTGAACAATCAATGTGAAATATAAATTACATTAAAGCACCATTTCAAGGATGAGGATATTAAAATAAATAATTGGCCTTTCCATATCAAGACAGTACATTTTCCTGGTAGTAATGTAAGGCTGTGCAGTCACACTGAACACTCCTGCCCAATGATGTGAAATGGGTCAAACATACAGAACATCAACACACGAGGGGAATGCTCTCGTGACTTCCACAATCGACAGAAAATAACTCTGCTTACAATATAAACACCTATGAATGTGCAGTTCCGTTACTAACAACAAAATAACAGACAGTAACTATTGTAGGTGATGAACTTTTCTGTTCTTTTCTGTATAATAACCAATAACACCTTTGAATAAAAATAGACCAAATAAATGACAAAAGTGAAAAGATTGTCACTTTTCTTGATGTAACATGGTAATATTTAAACATTTCTCCCATTACAAAAATCTCATGTTGTACCATCCCTCAATCCATTAAGCACAACTGGCCGGTAAAAAAAAACATATTGCAGTTTCTCCCCCTCACTTCTCACGCAGTAGAGTTGTTATTGAATACATATTGTTTCAGGTTGGGAAAACATCTTACTGTACACTGTTCATGCACAAACCTGTCATGGATGAACTAATGACTAATGCTCTTACTAAAATTTGGCAGATCAAGTCACTCGATCAGGTATGACAACACACCTTACTTTTACCCCTCGAGACCTGCCTGCCAAAATGCATGCACACACTTGCGCACACACTTGCGCACTCACACAGAGTTACACATACCAAGTGAGAAAAGAGCTTACTGTGAGTATAAAAAGGAGGATGGACTGTTTCAACAGGTGCTTCAAAAAGTCACAAGAACATATCAAAGACTGAGGCACAAAGCTGCCTTTTCAAAACCAACCAATACAAGTACCAGCAGCCAATGGTGGTGCTTCTGTCTACTGCCATACATGGTATAGAAAACTTCATACAGCTATGTTACAGTACAGTAAGAGGGCTTTCAATGTTTACAGGGCCAGTAAGTTCAAACTCCTAGTCACAAATATATTAATGCTTTGTTTTCTTTACGCATTTTAAATTTGGTTTTCTTAGAAAATTGTAGTGGATATTAAATTTTTTTTTTTAAAACATACAGTAGTTAAAACACGCTGTTATGCCTGCTTTACATAAAACTCTGTACAAGTCATTCATACATTAACAGTCCATCAAAATAATCATTTAGAAAAATGTCAGTCAGTCAACGGGCTTTAATAACTGGTAGACTATGAATTAAAGTGTTTACAAAATCATCTTGTGGCAGATACTTTATAATCCACCTTGAGCAAAACAGCTAAATATATTCTGGGATCCAGTGACTCTGGCGGGTATTAATCAATCCGAGTACTGGAGATCTAAGTCTACTGTGCCGTCTGTCACCACTAACCTCACTCTCTTGGGTTTTGTAGCACCCATGGAGTGGGATGTTGTAACAGGTCCGTAGTGTGGTGCACCTTGGTGTTCCCCAGGCTGGCATTGCTGATGCACGTCCTTCCTGCAATGTTCATCCTGACCTTTCAGCCCTGAAAATCCACCTAAGGAAAAAGAGGCTGGGTTAGACAGCTGGGGTCCACAGGGCTCGAGAACCAGCCGGCCTTGGGTGCCTGAAGGCTCCATCAGGCAATGGTAGGTGTAGTTTGTTGAGCCTAATCCTGGGTAACCTTCAGCCCCGTCCCTGAGACCCAGTGTCAATGAATGATCTCCACTGAAGTTTAGTACGTAAGGAGGGCCTTGATAGCCATAAGGGAAAGAGGCTGAGGAGGTTGAGGATTGACTCTTGTTTGCTGGTGCTGGCGTACCAGGAGGCGTACTGTGCATCACTTGGGGGCTGTTGTGCTGAGACATGGGCGAAAGAGAGGAGCCAAAGCTAAAATCAAAAGGGTCTTGCTGAGTGTAACATGGCTGGTGCTTGTCTGAGGTCAATGTAGTGGATTTATCCTGTTTCAAACTCTTGTCATGTGAATAACTGTCTGACATTTTGCTGGGAAAGAACGAGGGTCTTGGCAGCGACGAAAAGTTTTTGTAGGTCATGTTGGTTTCACCACTTTCATGTTTGTCAGATGACATTTTACTTCTACCAAAAGACTGAGGAAAAGAGGAGTTGGGTTTGTTGAAATGAGGGTGGGACCTGTTGGGGTTGCTGGAGGAACCAAGGTGGCCGGCATCCTTTCCAAACCCTTGAAAAGAAATGTTGCCTTTATGATGACTGTCTGCACCTAATTTCTGACTCTGCTGGGCACCTGACTTTGCACTGAGTGTTCTTGGTGTAATGTTTGGGCTGCCAGCAGCCATGGTGTCTTTGCAAGGTGCACTATACAAGTTCTGACTCTGGTTCCCCCCCTGAAACTTAAGCACCCTGTGAATAACCGAAGAGGTTTTCTCATGGAATTTGAATGGATTGTCGGGAGGATTGGGATTTTTTACAGTAGAGAGTTGAGGAGAGAAGAATTTGTTAGACATTTGGGGTGATGGGACAGATTTAGTCAAGCAACTCTGGGGCACTCCTCTGACTGTGTTTGGCTGACTACTTGAAAAAGACTGGGATTTACTAGGAATGGTCATACGATGGAAAGGGCCCTGGGTTCTAAAGTTAGACTGAGCTTTTAATTGACTGGTGCTCGCCTTGGCATTAATGGAGGTTTGAGTAAAAGAAACAGGAGTTTGAGATGTAAAAGAAGATGATGTTGCACCAAACAACCGAGGCTTGTTGACTACAGATGAGGTCTGAGTTTTGAAGTCTTCTCTGGAGAGCCTCATTCCTGGATTTTTACTCATAATTCGATCCTTTGCAGTCAAGTCCGAGTTGCCCAGAGCTGAAAAACTGAAGCTGGGGTTGGGTGGGTTTCTGTCTTTGAAGGTATCCCTCGTTTCACATTCCATAGGAACAGAGTCACTTTTGGAAGAAATTAGACCTGGAAAAAACTGCAGATCCTCACTGGTAAAGTTATTTCCTGGACTTGGAGGGCCAAGGTACGGCGTTTCAGTTGTCCATGTATCAGATGGGCTGTGAGAGAGGGGACTGCTGAAAGGGTCTGTGGGTGCATCCAGTGAACACAGATCAGAGGGAGAAGATGGAAGTATGTTCTGTGGCTGATAATACCCCTCAAAGTTGAGACACTGAAAGTCCAGAATATCGTCACAGCAGTTTGTGAAGCTGGGCTCACCGGAAAGCATGTTATCTGGAGTTGTAAATGGAGGAGACTGGGATGGGGGCTGGATAACAGAATTAGAAGCACTGGAACAGGCTGTTGGCTTTTCCAAAGTCTGAGATGAACACAAGCCCTCGGAGAGCCTGGACAGACTGTTGTCAATTTGTTGGAGAGTATGACTAAGACAAGTGGTGGGTGCTTCTACAGGCCCACACTTGCGTGTTCTCTCCATTTTGTGCCTCTGTTTCCTTCCTCCGCTGTTCATCTCTGGCCTTTCAGTGACTATATCTGCAGCTGAGGAAATCACTTCGGTTTTGTTGTCATTAAGAGGGGAAGACAGGGACAGTGGTGACAGAGATAAGGAAAATGGTGGCGGTTCTGTTTTCAGAAGGGCTGAGTTGCTGTTTAGTCTCTGGGTAGATGGGAACTCTTCTTTCAGCTTACTAAAATCAAGGCACCCCTTTTCCTTCCCTAAAATGTGACCCTTCATCTCTTGCTTAAAAATGGGCTCTACTTTAAGTTCAGTTTGTAAGAGCCCCTCTTTGCTGTCCACCTCCCAAATATCCTCTGTCTTTCTGCGTAGTTTAATTACTGGTAATGGAAGACCATTTAAATCTAATTCAGGCTGCAGTTTCTGTTGTGACCCAGTTTCGAACAAGCAGCAATTCTTTAAAAAACGATCTTCTACTTTTGTTTCTTGCCCTCCAGCTGACAACATATGACTGTCATTTTTAAGACTCTCGATTTTTTCTGGCACAGGCTTGACTACATCTATGAGGTCCTGATCAATCTTCTCTTTAATTTCTACTTTGTCATTCAGCTTTTCACTGGGTCCACACACATTTTCAACATTTTCAAGAGCTTTGTCTGATTTTGCATCTGAGGGGCCATCTGTATCTTTCCTTTCACTCAGCCGCTCACCCCTTTTTTTCAAACGATGCAACCTGCTCTTTGAGTTTTTACTAGCCTGCACATGAGCCTGAGCCGCCTCCATCTCCATGTTTAAAACTGATACAGAATCCATGATGGCTTTAAAAGGATCGCACGTCACCAGCGCGCCTCCCTTTTCTGTTTTTAATGCTATATTTCCAAATCCTGCTCTTTGCATCTCCCATACTCTCCCCCTCCTCCTCTTAAAACGAATCTTAAAATTAAGGCCCGACTTTGTCTCCTCCAAATCACTTTGCTGGATCAATGTTTCCACCTTAATGTCGTTTTGAGATTTATTTGGAACACACTGATCTTTGATTTTAGCAGAACCCTCAGCTTGTTTGTCCTCTGAAGGCTCATCACTCTCTAGTGTCTGAGTCTTATCAATGTCATCCTCATCTTGTCTCTCTAATTTACACTTACGAACTTTACCAGCTCGGGAGCGAAGTACTCGGGCAAAGGTTGATATCCTTTTGGGGCCTAACCTCTGGACTTCTGTTCTCCTTTGTCTCCTTTGACTGTTTACTTTGCTACTCTCCCCTGAACACGTGGTAAGGCCCTGCCTCAGCTCTGCGGATGAATTTAACTCCTTGGCTTCTTTAGAAGCTTGATCTGAAGCAGAAGTCAAACCTTGTTCGGGGTCTATTTCCACAGAACTGCGAAATGTACGTTTCTTCAGAGGTATGTTGGACTGTATGTGTGCCTGTGGATTGGTGTCTGGATGCACATTAGTCGTGGCTTTTGCTAAAATTACTGATTTATGAGGTAGTGGGTTGAGGCAGGTAGCTGGTGGGTCATTACGCCTCTGTGGTGGCTGAAGCTGCAAAGTATCCTCACTCAACTCAGTCCTCACTGTAGCTGGAACTTCTTTGCTCAAGTGTCCCTTGGTGCTTTGCTTAGCTTCTGCTTTTGTTTTGGCTGCTCTGGGCCTCATATTTCGTCTCATAATCCTCCTCTGCACTGAACAATGGTACCTGCCTCCATTTATTTCAGTCTGTTCTTCTTCCTCCTTAGCACTTTGCATTTCTTTAAAGGCAGAGGTAGAAAACCCTTTTCCTACAATATCTCCACATAATCTCTTATCTATTAAGGGTTTATCTTTTCTTAAAATATCCGATAGCAGAACCTTTGCCTGCTTTATGACAATATCTTCTTCATGCCTACTTACTGACTGTTTACTCACACTCCCATCCATTTGTTCTGATAGTTTAACAACTCCCTCCTCCTTACATGGATCCTTTACTATATTTCTAACACAATGCATGTTATTTTGTCCTCCAACTTTTTCACTGGGCTCTATTACAGATTTGGACTCTTTCACTTCTTCCAGGGGCCTGTTATTTTTACATTCCATTACTGTAGATACAGTATTTTTCTTTTCTTTCTGCCCTTCAGTTCTGCTTTTTACAATGTCCTGCTGCTCCTTTTGTATACCATCTTTTTCTTCTGACACCGTCTGTATTTCGATAACCTTGTCATTCCCCCTTTTTTCACTGTGGGATAAATCACATACAGATTCACTCGCTTGTCGCTTCCTTACATTTACTTTATCGATGGCCTTGAAAAACATTTCCCTTACCCCTCTGTTACCTTCAGCCGTGCAGATCTCTGAACTTCCTCCCTGCCTCTGCTGAGATCTGGACACTCTTCTTTCTGACTGTTCTGCCAGGGCTGCTGGTCTAGGACACTGGCTCTGCCTGCTCCTTCCTCTTACCTCCACTCTTCCTTTCCTGTCTTCAGAGGTCTTTTCTGCTTCTACACTTTGTGGCACTGATAACCTTGTTAGGCTGACTGTAAGGTATTGCTTCAGTGATATTACTTGATTGTCCCCAGCTTTCTTCGATTGATCTGTGACCCTCTGACAAACTTCTAACACAGAAGAAGCTCTGATCGTTCTGTGCTCCGTTTGCTCAACGGCTGGACTTTGAGCCGTGGCAATGATGCAGGTTTCAGTGCTGCTGCGACTCTCTGTGATTGCTTTTTCAATCTGCTCTTGCTGTATTGCACTGCAGGTTTTGACAGGGTGACAAACAGTTGTAGTGTTGTCTGTGTTACTGGACACTGTTTGATGTGTGAGTGCGGTTTGAGCCATGCTTCTTGTTCTAGAAGAGGTCCTCTTGTGAACTGCCAGCCTTTCCAGCACTTTGACATTTGACTTCCCATTAAGGCCTGCACTATTTACTGCAGGTGTACTTTTCTGATGACCTGACATGGAAGAATTTAAAGTGAATGGCTTCAAGTTCACCTCACTGTTGTTATTTTCTTCTGCAGTCAAATTCAGTTCAATCAACCTGTTATCTTTAGGCTTCACTTCCTCTAGTTGTTGAAGCAAGGCCCTTTCTTTGCTTTTTGGATCCTTACAATTGAGTAAGAAATCCAGTGAGTGGCGCCGTACTCTGATCCTAAGGTCCTTCAGAGCAACTGGGGACAACAATGGAACTGTCATACACTGTTTGACAGCGGAGGATTTCAATTGGTGCTTTCCTGATCGTCTGTGCTTCTCTCGTCTCCACTTCTTCGTTTGACTAAATTTTCTGTTCTTCAAGGCATTTCTCCTCATCTGCTGGGTAAAGGAATTCCTTGAGGGGATGGCTATGAATGAAAGACAACAACAAAGTAGCAGTTGAACTTGAAGCTGCTGTATACAAAAGCATCTCTTTTGCTAATATGCATGTTCATTCAACATAAGCAGTGCAGGAAAATCATGCGTATTTTAAAGATGAAAACACTGAAGTTCTATTGTATTCAATTATCAAATTTTTTAAACTATAATACACTAATATCATCTCTGTTTAAAAGAATACAGCAATGTGATTCAAGTGATCAATTCATTAAACTGCTTTAATTGACTTTCAATCTATTTACTGTACAGCAGATGCAAAGGTAGCCTGTGGTGCTAAAAAAGCATGTGATGCTCGGAAAGTTGTGGGACAACAGTGTTCAGGGTGTATAAAAACAACAATGACAGTACAATCTATCCAGCCAGTTTGAGCACATTTTCTCCTTACCAGGAAGTAATAAGTCATGTCTATTGGCCCAAAACACATCGCAGCAACGCAACAGTGGAACATATTACAAATGGTATTGTAATGATTCTACCATATCTACTTATTATTTGGGTTGAAACCTGCGTTTTATCCAATACTCAATTGCAATGAAATATGTGTACATGGACACTGAATGTGAGTAAAAAAAACAAGAGAACACATAACAGAAACATTCAATTATCAAGGAACAGCTCTAATGCTTGAAAAGATCCACGCAATTCCTCAATCCCTCTGTTGCATTACTGCACCTTCAAGCTTGCTTAAAAGATGCAGGGATCGAATGCGATCCAATCAAAAAAAATCACCTGTAGTAACGTAGGGAATTCAGAAATATATTTCAGTCAAATATGAATATAAAAAATCCTTAAAAATATAAGCAAATCTACTTGAGAGTTTTAATCTATTTGTGTGTGTGGTCTCAATTGTTGATTTTTCCATATTTGTTTCCAAGCAATCAAATTAATTTTTAATAATTGTTTTGCCTTCATTATGCATAAGCATACACATGTTACTTATAGTGCTGAAGTTCTGTTTTAACCAAAGTAATGAAACAAGTGTTTTAATATTATTTACCAATTAAGTAAAATGCTTCAGTTTTCCTAAATAATATTCTAATCTGCCAACAGGTTTCATTTAGCAATTCTGAGATCATCAAGCTCAGTTTTGTGGGTCTCATAATGTTAAAATGCTCTATGTGAGGTAATACAGTAGGCAAGTGCTGAAATCTGACATTTACAAAAGGTTTAGTGAACAGATATTTTGTGGTCTTAATTTTGTACAGAGGTTTTAACACTGGAATTGCAGCAGGGTTTGTACAAAGTCTGAATTGAGTAGACCTTAATGAATGAGCAGTATTAGTTATCCATAAGGCTTTAAATTTGATGGTGCATTTAACAACCACTGAAGTGATGAGCAGACTGTCGAGCATTTAGAAGCTGTTATTCTCTCACTGCTTTATAACTGCACTGTATAGAGAATACACCTGCTCGTTTTAAGCAACTTCTTCTGTGGCGCTTTCATTTTAACTACTACTATTGGTACTTAGAATTGTTGTCATTGCTGCGCTAGTAATTACTTATTATGATTTTCAATAACTGAATTGAGAAAGACCATTTTAAAAAGAAAATCCTGAAGCGGTTACCTTTGAAGATACCTGAGTGTATTCCTGGTATTATCGGCCTTGTAGGAAGGTGACCCTTCTCTCTGTGATGACGAAGATATCTCTCTCTCAGGCGGTACTTTTGGCCCACAGGGTCCTTTGTTTCTTCACATTCAGGCTGCTTCCCTTTGTGTTTGAAGTGACCCTCTCCGTTCCTAAAGAATAGTTACCAAAACTAATTTTCAGTTTAACGGTCTAATAATTTTTTCAAATCTGATAAACAAAATCTTCAGTTTTGAGCAAAAAACACGCTATAACAAAGACAATGTCTGATCAGATGATGGACACACCTTTCACAGGTGCAGCATTCACACATTTCATTGCCTTCCCCAAAAAAGCTGGCGCCATAGTAACACGTGATCTCCTCCCCAGGTGAGATGGGTCGAATCACTTCAACACATGCGATATTCTTCTCACCAGGGACGAACTGGGCGGGTGAGAGGGAGAGAAAAGAAACAGCCAAAGACAAAGGTAGGGTAACCCATGGGATACATTAACATAGAGCAGGTAGGAAACAGAAGGTATAATTCTGTATCTAAAATACAATTCTCAATATGCAAAATGTCATGATAAATCTTACTAAAGTATGCAAATAAGACGTGAGCATTTGTCAGAGTAGTACATCAATCATTTCAATTTGTCAAATCTCATTAGTTCACATGAATAAATACTGCTGATTACCTTGCAGTTTGGTTTGCAGTCTTCAATCCAAAAGGACAAACAAAGAGAGAAAAGCAGAGATAAAAGATTTCATGTTATTAATTCAATCACAGCAACGAATAAGGGACCCAACATTTTGTTGATCAGCTGGCTTGTACTAAATTCATTTGGCAAAGGCTCAAAGGCTACGCTGATTAACTCTGAAACGCTATTAAAAGATCTCGTCAGAAACGGCTCTCTGAGTGGACGGAAGAATTTGTACACATTACAAGTCAGTTAACACTGTGGGCTGTCGCTGTCCACGAGGGGCAAGCTGCCTGTGCTTATATGTTGTAATGACTTCTATGAAAGACTAAATGTACATGTAATGAAATTTTGAATAAAAAAAACTACCATTATTCTCCTTGTCGATTAATCAGATTTTTTGACAATTAATTGGTTAATCATTGGTCTATAACATGTCAATAGATAGTGAAGAATTTTCATCACAATTTCCTACAGCCTCACTTAAATGCCCTGTTTTGTTTGACCAACAGTCTTAAACCCATTAAAATTCAATTTATTATCATGGAAGATTATGAAAACCAGAAAATCTTCACATTTTAGAGGCTGAAACCAGTAATTTTTTGTTTAAATAATTAATCGGAACAATTTTTCGGTCAGTTAGCTACTCAATTAATCAACTATTTGTTTCAGCTCTGCACTGGGCAGTTTTTTCTTTTATTTGTGACTGTGTTACAAAACTAGTACAAAAAAACAAACATCCACAACTACCCTTGAATTAATGCACATTTTCTCTGTGGTGCAAAATTAGTTCAGGATAAACCTGTCCCTTTGGTGTAAACTACACAACATACTTTATTTTTAACTATGTGTAGCAGAATTCAGCTTCAAACTACTGCAGAGAACTATATAAGAATTGTCAAAAAGGGAAAAATCAAAAGCAACTACAACTGCACAAGTCTTAAACACGTCAAGATCAATTAGGCTTATAATTCTAGAAACATTTTCCTTACTGGGATTTAAAACTTTTATAATTCAGTAAATATTTACTTGGTCTCAGTTTGAGATTTTAAACATAAATTCCTCTATAAAGTGCTCTATTGGCACAACATAATGTAAAAAATAAGTCAACAGGGTTGAGAGGAGGGATGCTCGTGAAAAAGGCAGATATTAAGCCAAGACATTGAGGAACAGATGCTATATGTTTGTTACAGGTGATCCAGTAGAATCTGCAGCATGTAGTGGTAAAAGCATGCAGAAACTGATGCCAATCCAGCTCCAAAACACTTGTCGTAGAATCAACAACTTAATCTTTCCCAAAGTGTTTGCAGTATTTACATCACAAAAGTCTTTTTTGACCATATAATAGCAAAAAAATGTGGATATACTGCTGAAAAGTTGGATGTCACATGACAAACGAGCATTTCTCTAAAATGATCATAATTGAAACAATAGGCCTCTTTGAGTATGTAATTCAGTGTGTATGTCAGTAATCAAATACTATTAGAAAAACAAATGACTAAGACACAATTGTTGTTTATTGTGACTGCATATAATAAAAAGACCTGTGTCTGAGTGACAGCATGTTCCAATCTTGTGTTATTCAATGTTGGTATTTGGATTACCTTGTGTTAACTTTTGGATCCAAGAGGGTGCCTTTAAAAAATGTACTTGTTTGAGGTAAAAATGTTCTGACGATCAAACTCACAGGCAAACCCTCCTATCAGCTATGGAAATTTTAAATAGTATATCAGTGTATTTGTGTGTGTGTGTGTGTGTGTGTGTGTGTGTGTGTGTGTGCAAAGGGAAAGAATGAGTCATGAATGAAAACAAACTCACCATGGTTAATGAAAGCTGCAGGCCCGAGCCAGAGCTGAGCGCAGCGTTTGCGTGTGGAATACATCACACTGAAGTCATTGACCCCTGCCCTCAACACAGCGCTGTCAGTGGGGTTCAACTCTGCTATGCAGCCCAGCAGGACCTCCACCCGCTCTCCTGCAAACCTGCAGAGCAACAATTCATTCATCTCATATCTACAACAACAACAACAAAAAAAGACACACAGTCCAGGATGTGTGGTACATATTGTTCAGCTACATGCTGCCTTAACAAATATAATGTTAAAAGTGTGACTGATTACCAGTGCCTTGTCGAAGTTATCTTTGCTCCGTTGGTCTCTGAGGAGTATCTGTCACAGGACTCTATCTTGACACCACTGTCCAACAGGAAGGCACTGAGGTAGCGATACACCTGCAGGCATCATAAATGGGTTGGACTGTGTTCTCACATTCAAGTGACAAATTCAACAATTAATAGTAGCTTTCTATGAACTTAATACAGACACTAAAAGAGGGGAACCTCCAAGCACAAATATTATAATACAACTTTTAATGATTAATGTCTAAACAAGTTTTAATTTTTGATTGTGTGACTTGTAAGCTTAAACATCAGCCTACATGTTGCCTCAGCAGCTCCTGTCGATGGCTTCCCAAAGCATTAAAGTAGTCACCAGCCAGTTCGCCAACTGTCAGCGCCTCAAACGTAGCATTGAAGTCATGCATACGCTGAAAGCGCAACAGGGTCTCTTTGAGGTTACCCCAACGCCGGATCTCAGGTGGGGGACTAAAGAGGAGAGGAAAGCAGATAATGGCATTTAACAGGAGCAGCAACAGTCACAGGACAAAGTCTAACCACAATCTGTGTTAGTCTAAGGTGTGTCTGTGTAAAATGCTATTTTTAATCTGGAATTTTAGGTATAGATTTCAGTTTGTCAGCTAACACTTCTTAAATTGTTCAACATTTGACACAATTTACAGAGACACTTTTAATTTAACATTACTATAATTTGATTTTACAGGAACATAAGATCACAAAAACACCAAAACCACTCAAACTTACAACAAACTAGGGCTGACTGATAACAAATACGTTGTTATCATTTTTCCCAGTAAAATAGTTAAATTGTATTTGAATATTCTAACTTGACAGAAAACTTGCATCAACTTTAAACATTGTATTTAATAAACGTATAAATAAAAATTGCTTCAGATAAACAAATATTTTAATTAAAATTACTTATAATCTATTATTATAATCATGTAGTAGACTTTTCCCTCCACAGAAAGTGACGTCACACTTGGATGTGGCCTGCAGCTACAATGCATTGGAAGCCAAAAACATCAATCACAGCATGATCAAAACAACCTTATAGAAGTTTGAAAGCTACTACAGTATGTGTACATGAATTGTTGTGTTGATCTTGGCAATAGTTTCCAATGCACCTACTTTAATTGTAAATGGAGTTGACAGTGTGCAGGAACTGTGTTGAACTGCAGATCTGTGTTTTGAACAGATACAGGATAGTAAACCACTGCTATTTGATTCCACACGCTATCATTTTCTGAATGGAGAAACAATTAACTTATGTGTCTGTATAAAAGACACCTTAAGGATAGGTCTGGGTGTCATGACGTGCATACATGTCGGTAGTAAACATAGTTGTCAGAACAGAAAAAAAAATACTGTACTGATGTGGAAACCCAGAAGAAGTTATGAATAACCAATTGTTAAAATACTGATGTAAGCGAGTGTTACTTAGACTCTTGTGATGTCGTTTGAACTGACAGATTACCTGATGTTCATTTTGTGGGTGCTGAAGCCCAGCAGAGGGTCCAGCACCAAACTGGTGGCCAGGTCATCGGTCTCACACAGCTCCTTCACACTCATTCTAGTGCATCCGTCCATTGCCTCCCACCATGAGCATGCTGCAATCACAGGGTCAAAGTCACGCTATGACAACAACAACAGCAACAGCAACAACAACAACAACAACAACAAACCACAGTCGTCGTGAGTTGTGCACTTCAGCAGATCAAGTCTGCAAATGACACACCAGCCTAACACCAGTTCCTTGCTTAAGTTGCAGCCCGGTCTTAATCTGCATTGTGTATCCTGTGTTTACAATAACCAGAGCGTGATAACGTTGCGCCTCAGTTAGGAATGTGACTGGGTGCACATCGGCGTCCATAGCACCGGGCATAGCATGTCATCTTGGTGGGAAAATCCGCTCTGTTAACAGCTGAGGGGAGAGGAAGACGCCGTTACGGCGGCGGCGGCGGTCTGCAGCTAACGTAACATGACTGCAGCAGCTCGTTGGTGAGATCCAGGTACCGAGAGCCGACCTGCGAGGCGACATGCTCTCACAGCGGTGCATATTAGTGGTGTGGTTTTCCCAGAAAAAAAAAAACCTACCTGGGAGTCTTTTGTAGTCTACGAAAGTATCCTCGGGTGGACAGTTTATCGCAAGCTGCTCGCCTGCTTTGCCCGGCAGGGAAAGTTAGCCTAGCAACATAACCAGCTAGCGCTCCGCCGTCCTGCAGGCTCGCCCGGCCAGCGGCGCACGAAAATGGAGGTCCTCTCGTCACTCCTGGAATTTGTCGGCTCGTCGACGGCCGCGAATCCCGGACTCGAATTCCAAAAGCCGGAAAATGCACCACACGCGACGGCACGCTGGCTTTAAAACGTATATGTTGTGCAGCTAGCCAACTAGCTTTGCACGGCGCTCATCTAGTAGCAAAAGTTGATGGGCAACGTCCAGTGCAACCGAACTACCGCTGGCCCCGCCCACCGCCGGCCCCACGCGCCGCGCTATTGGCTGAGGTCAAGGTCAATTTTACATATCGAACGCAGCGCCGCGTTCCAAGCGCTGTGATTGGTCAGACCCTGGCTGGGTGGGGCCAAGGGTTTCCAGAGGATCTTCGGTTTAATGCTGGAGAGCGTCTCAAGACAACCGGTTATGGCAGGCTGGACTCCTTGCCGAGAGCTTTCTGGGGACTCCTCGTTAGATTTAGGTTATATTCGTCGCGTTGTTTTCCTATCGACAGCTCGCTAATTTTAACGTTGCTGTCTTCGGGATGTCAACGGAATCCAACGTTATTTTAGCGGGCTTAATTTAGTCGTTAAGGCTTAGTTATGAGTGGTAGGACACAGGGTCTGTCTGTAAGGTCCGTTACAGACAGACTGCAGCCTTGTCACAACTGGGAATCGTTCTCCATACACACGATTAAATTAAAAAGATGTTTTTATAATATGTACTTTATATTTTTCTCCTCGCCCGCCGCTGACGCGAGGTTATTGCTGTCCGCCATTTCAACAGTGACCGGTTGTTATGACCGTTGCGGCGCTTTGCATTGTGGGACACAGCAGGCGAGGTACACTGGTCCGGTCGGGGCAGGGATCGGGGTCAGCTGCATAATGGGGATTTTTTTTTTCCGAATCAGTACAACATGCGGGGTATTTTTAGTATTTTTGCAGATTTTTGTTTGCATACTACATGCAACATTTCGGCCAAATCAGTCAGTAGGGCTATTGTAGTGGGCGGGTCTGAATACAGATTTTTCTAAAGTCTCGCGAGATTTGTGTGACCATAACCAGCTCGTTCAGTCAGTGAGCTGTCACAGCATTGGGATTCAAATTAGGGTTAATCTAGGGTCACCATCTAGTCACGACTCTAAATCACTCACAGGACCAGCTAACCAGTGCAGAGTATGGGAGGATGGGATTGTTAAAAGCTGATATTATTTGCATAAAATTGTAATTAGTGAGTAACTCATTATGTTATCAATTACATTACATTAATAAGATATTGAGTTGTTGTCTAGTGATCAGTTTGAAAGTGATAAAATGTTCCATTCTTCTGTTCTGAGCTTTGGGCTTTGTTTACATTTGGATCACTGATTGTGCCTTTAAAGGTCCAAAGTTAACTTTCAGAGATCACATTATCTCCCACACTGTTTGAAATGTACACGTCTGATACCTGAGGCACACCTTCCTATCTCCGAATAACAAATTTACCTTTGAACTCCGGGGTGTCAAAGTCCAGGTTGACATATCCTGGCCCCCTTTTGAAAATAGACATAAAACTGGAAAACAGTCCAGAGTAGTGCTATTGCACATTTTGAAGGGTGTCGAGGCATTCAAGCTCCCACCGACACCAAGTCTCCAAGGACTTGGAGTGAAACATCACACAACAAAGTGTTTCATGTGGCTGAATGAATAAATCCATCTCAGATTGTGGTCCCGTTTTACACAGTGATCAAAGAGTCTATCCTCCACCTCTTTACCGCAGAAGGTCGCACCTTTCAATGCCTCCAACCCTGGCGAACACATTGCCCAGGCCCTCCTGACAGTCAGAAAAACTGTCATTGTCTAGTTGCTCTAGCGTTATATATATTCTTATCTGTTCATACATGTAGTCTGCTCACACCCCCCAAGCTCATGTTCAGCTTTCTATGTTTTTCCTCTGGTAAGAACACTGCAAGGATAAGATTTGGTGCTGCTGTCTGGTGAAGACAAGTGTGATTCATAAATCAACAGGATGATTTACAGGCTGACAGGTGGAGGAATGTCAGCCTGCCTGTCAGAAACCTCCAGGATCCATCACAGGCAACACTCAGCCCCCTGATGTGAATGTTCCAGGTACTGCAAGTTACCCTCTGTCAGGTGTTTCATCAAAAACAAATGCTGTTGACTGTTTTCTTTGCATTTGTTGCTTGTTGTGACTTCTATATGCTTATACAGTATGCATACTAACTCATAAATATCTTGTTTTTGTATTTCTATACTTTCTATACATATAGACATATCTTCATCCTATTTCCATTTGTAATTTTCAAACCCTAACAATAGCTGTATACATTTTTCATATTAACACATTAAACAGATTCAGAAGTTTGCTTTTGAAGGCCTGCATGAAATGAAATAGATTTCAGAGAATTTTTGGGTAGACTGTATTTCGGTTTAGAGCAGTAGACTGGGCTCCAATTTAGATTAATTTGTCTAAATTAATCAGTTTTAGTGCAGTAGTTTTGGTTCATTGCCTCTGAAATGTTCTTAATGTCCTTCCTGCATGTTTCACACTTTTTATCCCAGCAATGACGGAAAACCATAAAAGATAGGCAAAGACAGGTCACAGAGACGGAAGCAAACCGTGTCACCAAACCCTAGCCCTATTTTCAAAACACGAGGAAGCAAGAGGCTGGCATATTGGTTTTTCTGTGCTTCGTAAACCAGTTCACAGTGAGAGTGGTCAGCTGACAGACTTTTTTGATTTGGTAAAGTCCAGTGTGCAGTCTGAGCCAGGTGGCATCAAATAAATAAATAAATACGTGAACACACAATGGGATGAAGAGGCCACCCATGCTACTGACTCATGCTGAAATGTTCGAACAGACAGTAGAGGCAGCGCCTGCAAAAGAAAAGGAGACAAATAATCAGCCTGAGGGCAGGAAAGACGAGTAAAAATGACTACACTCCCAGTGCTATTGTACAAGTCTTTTCAAGCAGCTGCCACCACTTTCACTTTTCATGTAGAAGTGAAATGTCAGATTTAATATTTCTCCCGTGGTAGTCACAAACATTTGGAAAGAAAACCAGACACAGATATACAAATTCTATGTTTTATTTCTACCTTGTAACAGAGACAATTTGTGATTGATTTGAAAACAAATGAAATACAAATAAAAAATACAGTTAATTTCTGTTTCTTTTCCTTAATTGTATTAATCTAATAATTTCATATCTACCCAGCGACAGTGCATGGTGCAAAACATCCCTGATTGATTAAAAAATCCTACACTAATAAGCTTGCAGTATCTAGCATTAAATGTGTCAGTAAAAACAATATGAACCCAAAAAAAAAAAAAGTAATTAAAGACCAGATTCTTAGAGGTAATCACAACAGTAAATATAGAGTAACAATTAAAAAATGTTGTAAGCAGAGGTTTGTACAGCTATGACAATGGGAATGGAAGTGGCCTTTATTGGACCATTTCTTCAGAAGACAGAGATCTACAAATTCCATAATGTTTCAACACTATATTATTTCTTACAGGAGCCACGTAATTGTTTTGCATTGACGAAAACACCGTCTCTCTATTTGAGAAGGCCTCTACAACATTATAGCTCTCGAGCCTTGTATTCACTTTTTATTACTCTATTAGACTTTAATTCCATACATTTTCAGATCACTTTCTACATCATACCAACTTTATCCACAAAAGGTGGGCCCGCATCATTTACAGATCGAAATGACCTTCAAAGCACCAGATCACTCTGAACATCGATCCCCTACGGGCTCACCAGCAAGCCAGGGTCGGCTCCACTCATTTCCATTTAGCCTATTTAAAGTGTTGACAGAAACATGAGCCATGTGACTTGTGAATAGCCTGTAATAATGCTGTTTACTGATGTATTTCTCTTAGTATATGAATATAAATATGATTTCCTCATACCATTTATTTTAATTCGAATTTCACTTCCTGAGTTGATCTTACTGGATGTGAATTGAACATGAGCACATAATGAGGTCCACTGATTTTTTTTTTTCCCCCCACCCAACCTTTCCGACACAACATCCGATGCACTTGTGAGTTGCACTGTATGCGAATTGTTAGAAAGCCAAGCAGGATTCTGAATAAAGCTTACTTACATTGATTTGATTGTTTAAAAAAACATTTATTTTCTGAGGTACTGAGTTGAAAACCTCTTGCTGAGAACGTGGAGGGAGAAAGGTGGGGCAGGATGGCGGCTGAATTCCAGCTTCCCCACCCTCTGCTCCAAGTATGTGCTTATGCACTGCTCTCCACTTAGGCCAATATTTACTGGCTTTGCAATCTGGAGAGCTGCGGTCACATGTGTTCATACTTGGAAAGAGGGCTGAAGAATGCAGACAGACAGCAGACAAATAAAACCAGACACACCAATTATGTAATGGGGGGAAAGAGTGTGTTTGGGTTATTAGAAATGGGCAGTGAGATACCCTGAAACACTGTAGAAAGAAGTATTTTTTCAGCAGTTGCAACAGCCCGTGCTGAATTATGGACTGCCTGGGGGCACCCTGTATACCAAACAAACTTAATGCACAGTGGAAGGAATGCTGAACGGCTCATTTGTGACATTAAGTGATAGAGTTCCTATTTTAAAAAAGTGTCTTTTTGAATATGAATGAATGAATGAATGAGGGTTCACAGTTGTCACAGGATCCACTTTGATAATTCGTAATACTGCGATGCTCTCTATGGCTCTTTATGCTTATCTCAACAGCAAGCCGCGGAAAGAAAAGTAGAACACACTTACAGCAACTGAGAATGACCGCAGTCACAAGCAATGCAAGCACTTCCATATTCTCGCTAATATAATTTACATCGCACGGTCTCAGAAGCGTACAAAATTATTTTACTCATTGCTATACAGTGGCAGAAGCTCACCTGGGAATTACCTGATGTTGCAACCAAAACTTTAAGCTGGGTTCATTGGGACTTTGCTGTACATGATTATCTTGAGTATGTTTGTGTTACAGTAAAAACGATGATTTTGTGCTCAGATTCCCCGTCAAGTTTAAAGGACTTCCTGTTACTACGTCAGAATTACTTAGTTCTATCCACACAGCATTGTATTTAGTTCTCATGCTCCCTGTTTTAGCTTGCACGCAACTCTCCTCTGGTGTGGGTTTGGATTAAACTCAGCCCACTCTTTGTTTCGGTGACGGACTCAACTGAAGTGGTCTTGGCTAGAGCACTTCCAACCGCAAAAGGTCAGAGCAGTGATTCACCATCTCATCTCCCTCCTGATAGTTTTTGCCTTTGATTACAGCAAAATATGGAAAACCTTCAAGCCACTTTCTCGTCAGTGGACTCAAGATGCCCACTGTGTTAAAGTTCAATACAGATTAAATGGCAGACAGACAAACAGTGGTATCTATTCATGGAGCACATCAGCTGCACAAGGTGATACTGTATTATGTGTGAAGATGACTAAACGCTGTGAAGCATTGAGCAGCAAGTGACAGTGCCATTCACTTCTTGTTCCTAAACATCATTGCCTACTTGTACTTAATAACAGCCCAACAATCGTTAAAAAAATAAACATTTTGCATTGAAGAAATTCCCTAATCAAATATCTATTTTTTTGTGATACAAACAGGCAACATCTGGTTCTGAAACCAGCTTTGTCCACATTGTCCTCTCATGCAGGCCATGAATTTCCACTAATCATCATCTTTGGCTAAATCACACTGAAGCAACATGTGAAATGCCCCTTTGTTTTAACTGTGTGTAAGCTGGACCCAAATGACACTTTCCAGCTTCTACATTTCTGAGTCTCATTCATTAAACATCTCTTCAAGCTGCTCAAGGTACCACACTGAAAGGTAAGCGCAGCCACTATGCATGGCAAAGGTTGCTGACAAACATGACAAAGCAATGGCAAACACAAAGTGATCAGCATGATGGCATAATTCAAATAAAGGGTTATTTTTATTCATCTTCAACTTTCAGTGAACTAAAAACAAAAAACAAGAAAAAGAAAGAAAAAAGAAATCCAACCATGTTGGTTTCATATATCTACAAAAAAAAAAGAAGGAAAAAAAAGAAGCAAAACTTTTCACATCCATGACTGCGTTCTCAAATCATTGGTTTTCGAAAGGGAAGGGGGAAAAGTGTTATCTCACTGTGAATCCATTTCTTTAAAGGATTCACACGCACATATATCCACCTGTGCAGCCAGTGTGTGGTATGTGCCGTTACCGTTTGACCGTGCAACTTGATCCCACCCGCCGCCCCCTCCCCACCCATCACACAGATATACACAGACCTCTGAAACAGGATGTACAAAAGCTTGTGTTTAGCATTAAACAGTGCAGGGCCTTAACATAAACAGCTAAGGCTCCTCTTTCTCTCCCCCCCCCCCCTCCCCTCCTCCCCTGCACCCACGTTTGAAATTACATCACGGATGGGCAAGGGCCCATCTCTACAAAATGACAGGAAAAACAGACGGTACAGGTGGAAGAAAAACATACATACAGAAAACAGCAATTCCCTCGGTATCATTCTCACTTTTTTTTTTCTTTACACACTCGCACAAAAAAATACAAGCAAACAGCCAAACAAACAGTTAAAAACAATTTTAGAGAGAAAAAAAAACATGATTGAACCCTGGACACTTTTCTGCTTTGTTGCCATTAGGTGACGAGGGAGAAAAAAAGTTTGGGAGGTAGAGGAAAAAAAGAGCGTTGGGCCGACAGGGGGGTGGCAGGTTGTGGGAGGGGGACCCAGCGGGTGTTATTTCTTGGCTTTGGCGGCCTTGGCTGAATTTCGCGGCGGGGTGACCGGTCTCCCAGATCCCATTCCTCCCCCTCCGCCATAAGGATACAATTTCTTATCTGCTGGCTTCAGAATCTGTGAGACAGACAAAGAAATTCTCATATAGTTTGACAGACATACACACCAACCTCTGCAATAACAGACAGTAGAAGTTAATCTGACTTTTTAGTATTTATATTTAATAATAAGAAAATGTAAACTCGAAGTAAAAGAAAAAAAAAAAAAAAAAAAGAGCATAAAGCAAAGCCATTCACTAGAATGCATACAAATCATTCCAAAATGAAAAGAACTAACACAGGCTCTGTTTTACACACCTGGAAGGAGCACATGAGGGTCTCATCCACACTCATCATGGCACCGGCGTTGTCAAACTCTCCACAGTAGTTGGGAGCCGAGAATAGAGTCACCAGTTGCCTCTTTGCGAAAAACTCATAACCATCTTCAACCACCTCAGGACAGAAATAAGAATGTCAGTAGCACATACAGTAAAGCAAAAGCATGAAAACGAACGGGTCAGTTTGTGACTCGCTTGTTGTTCCAGCTGACTGAGTGAGGCAACACAGGTTCAGATTTTCAGCATTTTAACTGCCTAAATGTCCCTATATTACTTACTGGCATGGATGGTTAGAAAACATAGTAGTAATAGTAATCTGTTTTTCTTTGTTCACTTTTTGGTACAAAACCTCAAATATATTGAACTGAAATAAAAATCCTAATACTGGTACACCATTATTCCTTTGATAAAAAGGGAGGACAAATGCACGTCCCACAGCTTCAGTTATCAAGGGCACAAAGCCTCCTGGCTGAACCTTACCTGGTGCGCCCTGCATATTAGGTCCATGTCGTGTTTGTGCAAAAATTTGGCCACCACATCTGCCCCGAATGTGAAGGAGACACCACGGTCGTTTTCACCCCAGCCCAGCACGTCTTTGTCTGGATCAGCCCACAGCAGGTCACACAACAAACCCTGGTCAGGCACGTCTGTGGGTCGCATTACTCTGCGGATTTGCTCCATAGACTGAAGATCAGGAGAGAGGCCTGGAAAAGAGAGAGAGATCACCCGTGTCAGTCTGGTTCTTATCATCTAATGTGCATCATCTAATCCTCATAACATTGTATATTAACAAGGCCTACCTCCATGACAGCAGAAGATTTTCTCATCTACAATGGCAGCCACGGGTAAACAGTTGAAGCAGTCTGTGAAGGTCTTCCACAGCTTAATGTTATACCGTCGCTTACCTAACAAACAAAAGAGGAGCGATGAGAACTCAAGGGAAGTCACGAGAACAGATTTGACACTCTTCCTGCTTCAAAAAGTACTCTGCACTTACACTCATCATAAAAGCCGTAGATTCGATTAATAGAGGCGCATTCATGGTTTCCACGCAGCAGGAAAAAGTTCTCTGGATATTTGATCTTGTAGGCTAGAAGCAGGCAGATAGTCTCCAGTGACTGCTTCCCTCTGTCTACGTAGTCACCCAGGAACAGGTAGTTGCTTTCCGGGGGGAAGCCTCCATATTCAAAGAGCCGGAGCAGATCATAGTACTGGCCATGGACATCACCTGCAGAGGGCAGCAAAGGAACGCAATTTAAACACCACACTTTTCACTGGCACTGGATGTAGCTGCTTTTGCGTTCACAGTCCACACTCATCAACTGACACAACTGGCAATTACAGATGAGCAAACGGTCTAGTAAATCATGAACAAAGCCTCAGGTGACGATCACCTTCTCTTGCATCAGAGTCAGTTTATAGTGTAACCTCTGAGACCTTCTGAGATTATACACTTGGTCTTTGTGCATTATTAAAACTAATTGGCCACTACATTAAAACTTACCACAGATTTTGAGGGGAGCTTCTAGCTCAAGCAGGATTGGCTGGCTCAGGAAGATTTCACGGGACTTTAGGCAAAGGCCACGGATCTCACCCTCTGTCAGCTGGACATTCTTTCCTGGTCGAGAACCCTTGACTGAAGGACGGGAGATAAAGGGACAGTTGTTTTATGGGAGATACAAGAACACCACTAAGACACACCAATACTCAGTTGTATGCAAAACACTGAATGAGAAAAAGGACATAAGGCAAATAAATTAAATGTGAGCCTCAGATTTTAACCCAGACTGGAAAGTTAACACCTCCCACCAGCCAAATGCTGGCAGATTCTGTTAGCGACTGCAGTCTAACAGCCACTTCAGTAGGTAACCACAGCATTTAGACAGAATCATAGCAATATTATACACTGAATTTTCAAAATAATAAGTTACTTTCACAAGATACACTTTGAATGTTTATCAAACCACAACACAACACGATGAACCGGCACAGCATATTTACAGATGTAGCATCTGAGAAACCCTGATCAGTGGAAACAAGCCTGATGTTGTCTGGCCTCAAAACATGTCTTTCTGCTTCGGTGGCAGTTCAAACCCAAGCTAGGAGAAGGACATGAAACCCACTTCCCCCCTTCTAGCTGATGTAGCTGCAGCAAAGACATTGCAAACATGCAAATAGGACTCTCTTAGTATGCACTGTTAAAAAACAAAGAAAGACAAGCCATGGGCTGTAATAAAACTGTTTCAAGTCAAAAATAAAGCCAAGAAACATAAAATTAAATCAAATATAAACTGTATTTATCATGTTACTATGAAAGTAAAAAAGACACTATTTTAGTTTTCCTTTATTAGTGCAAATGGCAAGGACAAGCAATGTTTCCTCTCCCCCCACGACCCACTTTCCCAAGCACTTCCCAATAATACAAAAACGAAACAGTGACACAAACAATAACATACAACCAACCAAAGACAATTGTGTGACTTGCTTTACTGAGAAATTCAATAAAAAGGTTTCCAGATTTTAACATTCTCTTCCTGTGAGGATACTTTCACTGATGCCATCTAAGGAATTCAGCAGGTTTGTCAAGTCTCTCCTTGTCATGCTTTTTCACACGTACCACACACTGGACGGAGCCAAACACAAATCAAGATAAAGACTTGAACAAGGAACCCCATTTTTATTCCTGACAGATAATTTGTCAAAACTGAAATGTTAGTATGATCAATGAATTGTGATGGTGAGCAAGAACAGTGTCTTAATTTCTCAAGACTGAAGATTGTTTAAAATGACACGTCATAGCAACACGTGTCGCCATGGGTCAAATGCTGGAAAAGTTAGTGACCACAATACAGTAACAGAAAAAAAAAAACAACCTCAAAATAAATAAAAGAGTTGGCATTCTCAAATGATTTATATCAAACTAGTACTACTGCTCATAATTCAGATCTAAATATTTGCACATTGACATGCCAACTGTAGGGCGTGGACGCCATGCCACGTGACTATATCTCAGCGACTGTGTGTGTACTGCGGCCTTGTGCAAGACTGCCCCTGATTCTGAATCTGGTTTGTTTGTGTCACTGAAAGAATAAATCCCATCCCCATCCCTATATGTGCCGCTTGATGCCAAAGCAGAACCAAATACAGACCGTAAAAGCCTACTAATGAATAGTCTCATTCCCACCTGACAGATTCCATCACAGCGTACTGAACAGCTAAGGTACGTATAGTGGAGACAGAAATGCCTCCAACCATCAGTGACAATTGCTTTCAAGCTGGGTGTGAACAGAGTTCTCTAAATTATGTTTATGGGATTAATTAAACAGTTGTCAGGTTAACCGGTTAACAGACAAATGC
The DNA here is from genome assembly GCA_031216445.1 of Lateolabrax maculatus. Taxonomy (NCBI): domain Eukaryota; kingdom Metazoa; phylum Chordata; class Actinopteri; order Acropomatiformes; family Lateolabracidae; genus Lateolabrax; species Lateolabrax maculatus. The sequence continues at coordinate 7,347,107 of CM062216.1, forward strand.
TTTTACCTTTAAGTACAATACCAAACAAACAATCAAAGTGACACAGATCAGGGGTGAGTAATAACAGCAGAACTACAGCTTTATTTAAACTAGATTTACAACATTCTATATTTGTACTTCCTACTACTAAAGAAACTAAAAGCAAATTCAGAGGAAAAGTTAGGTCTGAAATAATACTTGCTTGGTCAAGATCACAATCACTCATGATGGTTATACATCCAATAAACAAGACACTCCAGTTGAACAACTATTAAACAATTAACTAAACCCTGTTTCAAATGTACCCTATCTCCTTCTCTCCCCCACAAGAAATCAATTTAAACGCATTAACCTCATAAAAGTTGAAATAAAATGACTATACTAATGCCACCGGAGCTGCATTCAAACAAATAGTGATTCAATCTCAATGTACAAATGCTGTTTCATCACACTTGCAGGTTGCCTATGTGATAAAAATGCTTTTGTCTCTGATGACAACTGCGTAGCAGAGAGAAATCGATCACAGCGCGCACAAAAGAAACATTTGTGACTAATCAGACAGTTGTTTACAGATCGGTAAAGACGTTTCCATGTGAACACAGGGATTCAACTGATTTAATGTATGTATGCAATTTAATTTATTATGGATTTATTTAATTTATGTGGGAAAAATCATTTCTTATAATTGTCAAACTAACATTTGCTTGCATTCACATGGAAACAGAGGTAAAGATCAGGTTTTTGTTGTTACACACAGAGCAACTGACAATCTCAGTAAAACAAATCCAGTTATAATATTGCTTACAAAGTAATGATGGGCAAAGCCCAAATAACTACAATCAGTTTGTTCACAGAACTGCTGAGTGCTTGACCAGAGCTCCGACTGGGTGGTCACTCACTGAACTGAAACACGGTGTTTATTCCCCATGACTCTGGAACCGGAGTGGCTGTCGCTTTGACAAACATGCCAGACTCTGTTTATAATTCCCCATATTTTAAGTTTACTCACTGAATATCGGAGATGAACGCTGGTTTTAAGTGACTTAATGTTAACAGTCCTTTTAACTGATCGCTCCCTCGCACTGTAAGGATCTGAGACAGTCTTCAGCCACCCGTTTTTTCATATTGCGGGTTTCACCACGCACTGTAAACTGGAAACATTGGAACAAGTTCAACAAGATTTATTTATTTTGAATGCACTGTATTGTATTTTAAATCATGTATTGCCTTGTAATGGAATCTTATTTTTATACGTTTTACTCTTACTGCTCCGAATTGCCCAACTGAACTGAAAAATAAACTGATCGCCTCAGGAAGTGTTTCAGTTCATTTTGTTCACCCAGAGGTTTCGTACTTTTGAACAAAACATTTGCGAACGACCCGTCACTATTACAAAGCACTTTGAGAGGGAGGGTGAGAGTAGAAATCAGCAAATGAATGTACAATGGCATTATCCTGAAGCGACTAAAAGCAAAGTCCTAAACAGTGAAAAGTAGATATAAATACTGCAGTGCTGCTTGTCGCTTTAAACCTGGATTACAGAAAGCTAAGCCCTGACAGAGCTTACTCCAAAGTTAGCCACATAGCCAGTGGGCAAGAGTGAGCTTATCATGAGGGGTACGGACAAAAGGCTTTCCACTAGGCTGATCAGGGGGCAGAAAACAAAGAGCTGGAACAGCACAAAAGTAAAGCAGTGTCGGGAGTGCTGGAATCAACAGTTGGTTTGGTCAAGCACTCCTGACTCAGTGCTGGATGTTCAGGCCGAGCTTGTGTGATGTCACGCTCTCCAGACATGCTATTAGCAACACACACTCCCAGGGTTCACTTAGCTCCAGATCTACGACGGTAATCCAATTGAAACCGCTCATTATCCAAATGCATTTAATTGGTTTGGTCTTGAAAACACAGTCGGCAAGCAGGAGGGTTACCTTGTTGTCCACATAGGAGACTGAGCTGGTATAATTTATCAATCTTTTGATGCAGCACCTGCCATGGGGGCCAGTGTTTATGAGTCTACTGTAGTCTTGAACAAAGTAGATGAACACAATAATAATATTAACTGGCAAGTGGTTACTCACAGCAATAAAACCCCAAATGCAGACAGAAAGGGTCAAGTGAGTTACATAAGAGGATATAAATACTGCCACTGTCAGGTCTGTTTGTCTTCTCCCGTGTTTGGCAGACAACCTTATCACGGCCCAAGTATAACAATCCATGTACTAAACACACCAGCAGCCAACACGGTCCACAGTCAAAGTCAAACTCCCACTACCAGGAGGCACTATGCATAAGCATAATCATGCACAAGCATATTTATGAATAATCCCAATCATCTCCACCAGCTTACCTTAGGGTGATCGTGCAGGGCCTATATTTAAGAAGGTAAATAAACAAAGGGCTAAAGGTCAAATTTATTTACAGTGTTAGGCCTGGGAAAATTCTCTGTATCCAACATTCCTCATTTGCTGGCCAAAACATATTCTGATACTATGACTAAAGGGGTCATTTTTATGAATCACAATTTGTAGAGGCCACAAGACTGGAACCAACATATGTGATGTTGCTCCGGTGAAACAGTCACACAAATATTTCTCTATGCCAACCGTCCCATATGGAAAACAAAAGTGTGCGTGTGAAGCAGGCATAATTTCCACACCTAGTGCACATGACTTGCAAGGACAACTACAGAGGTTACAACCTTATTTTTTTCTCTTTAGAGGCAACTGTACATTTGGGTGTGAAGATATTTATGCTTCTGCTTGATGTCCTCAGGGCTCCGGTTACACAATCATCATGTGGATGTGAAGATAAAACAGCCCTGTTTTTCTTCATACATGCACACTCAAACCATAACAGATCAGTCTCCACACATTGTATACAATGAGCATGTAAAACCTACTACTTAGGAATGGTTTGTTTCTGACTGTAGCGCCAAAACAATTTACCAATCAGGTCTCGTGTTTCTAGTGCATTTTTTTGTTTTACATCTTTAATCATTTAAGCACACAATGTTTTACAGTTACAGCATCCATTTACTTTTAGAAATATTCTAATACATGAACTTATGGAAATGTTATTTTCCCACAGGCAGCAAATAAGATACATGCAATACTGCTTTGTAAGAAAAAGACATAATATAAGTAGTTACTACAGTGAGCATGTGCCAAACAAAGTATCTTTGTTTGTGCGTCTCATTAACAAGCCACTCTGGGGAAGGTTGTGGCTGCAAACTGTAATCAGATCCTCAACTGCAAAACAGTAAGCAAAACACAGGGCAGTCCACCCATGTTACTGAGAAGATCTGGTGGGAAGGGGGAAACAAATGGGGTTAAAGGGAAAAACTATGACTACAAGACTGTCCTTACTTTAAGCCAGTGCCAATGAAAGTAAATATCTACAAGACAAAGTAATAATCCCTAAATATGCCACTCTCAAATACTCCAACTAATAACAGTAATTATTCAGACTCTTATTCTGAAATACAAGAAAGAAATATAAGCCCGGCATCACCTTCCCGGTGGAAAGAGCTACTATACCAGCCAAAAACCCCAAGCCAGTAATGTATGAGGTGCCATTTACGTAAAAAGGTGTGTGTGTGTTGCTCCCTTTTCGTGCTACTTCACGCTCTAACGTCACCAGTTTCCCCCTCGATTTGCAGACAACACCGTAACAACGCATCTCTATCATCAACAATAACAACAGCAACAGCAACCGAAACCGAGGGCTGTGCTAAACAAAATGCTCTCTCCAATCAAATAACTCTAGCTAAACAATCTGCAAAGAGCAGGGCTGATTCGGCTTCAACCTTTCATCCAAATCCGACCGTCGAATCGGAGAGCACAGCAATCTCAAGCGGGCTGCTACAACATAACGTGACTACCTTTGACTTTAGCCGACTTGCCTCGTATACAAAACACACATTTCACTACCATCAAGACATCGCACAATCTAAGCGAGCATCTACATTGCCGTACAGTGCGTCTGGTCCTGCTCACCTTCCAAGAGACGCTGAATTATAGAGTCGATGTTTAATTTGTCTGGCTCCGCCATTTTCTTTATTTTCTGACGTTCTCGGGCAGTCGAGACCTTGGCTTTCCGTGTTGCACCTTAGATACCAGAGACAAAAAGAAAAAGAGAGGGACACCAACAGTTACTCGTGATACACGTCTTAATTCACATCGGTCGACGAACCAGTGCAGATCCCCCGCGGATCGGGCGATGTTAGTGAAGTGGAACAATCAATGAGCGTCTGCGAGCTTCAGCTAACCGCGCTAGCTGCTAGCCAGGCGACACAGAACTAGCTGCAGCCGGACCGAGCGGCTGCGAAATACAACTTAGAAACAGATTAAAAACGTCCCCGGACCTTGTCTTCGGTTTAGCGACAGTCCTCCTGGGACGAACAGTGGGGTAAACGTGTATCCTCTGAGCTCGGCCTCGGCCCCCTTTCCTTCGGCTCGTCCGGGTCCCTTCACTCTTCCCCCAGGAACTTTAACGGAGGGCCGTTTCTGCCCAAGTGTCTCCGGCAACGTCGGAGGCGGAACCGAGCCGAGCTCTTCGCGCGGTTCTCACAAGGCGATTGGTCCACCTCGGAACCTGGAGCCCGAACGGTCGCATTTGATTGGACGGACGCCGGGTCCGTCAAAAACCCCTCCCGCCGCCGTTCAGCGGCGTCAGCGGGCAGCTCGACGTGCGCCGCCGTGTGTTTACCATCGGAAACTGCAGGCGAAACCTAAAAATACCACCGATCTGATCCGGCCCGTCCACAGGAAGCTGGACGCAGAGCAGCACCTGTACAGCCGAAGGAAATCCAAATCATACGCTCTGTGATAAACACCTCTGGGAGGATGATGGTTTTCAGCTTTACTGAGACTCAAAATAGGCTCGCTTAAAATATCTGAGGCCACACTTCCTGATCAAACAAATGGGAAAACTTGCATGTCCATAATTTTGAACACATTCACCTGTCATTTTGTGCTCTACTGAAGTGGAAATATGAGGTAGGCTACTTGTACTCTACTTGAGTATTTCATTTTCATACTACTTTATACCACATGGAATTATTATAGCCTACTTCCAGCTCTACTACATCAATCTGACAGCTTTAGTTATAGTAACACAAGCACAAACATATGATGAGCTAATAAAATGCCAAGCATTAAACTGCCCAACGGTTAGTTAAGATTATCTACACCTCGACCAACTATAGCAGTAAAACACATTCATGTATAATAATAATAACATCAAATAATGTAATATATGATAGTATAAAACTCAGAGGGGCCATATTTCTGCATTATAAATACTTTTACTTACTTAGTTAAGTTAAAAGAAAAGTGGTACAACAGGTCTACCACTGCACACTGAACAAATTCAAAATATTGTGTATTGGGGTAAAACTACAAAATAGTACCCTAAATAGCTGCTCAATGTTGCTGAGAATATTGGATTATTCAACTGAATTCCACCTTTGTATTACACATTACAGTTGACGAACAGCATCTGTTAAAATGCAGTTAATCCATGTAACATTTCAACTATGTGTGAGTTTGTGTTGCCCTGAACATTTTGTTATATCTGTAAAAATAAAAATACTCTGTGTGCCTCTCCATCAATGAACCCTCTTCCAAACAAAAATCTAAATTGGTCTGTTTATTATGCAAAACAAAACTATGCGTGTTTCTGAATGTGTTAATATACGTTACACAACATTCCCCATCATTTCCTCATATTTCGTCCTTCCCATGATCCATGAAACCCTCTCTAAACCCCACTCTGTCTAGGTTTCTTCAAGCCTAAAGCAGTCTCCTTACATTCGTCATCACAGTTTCGACAGAGGTGGTGTGTGTTCGGGGGGGTGGCTTGGGGGGTTGAGAGAAAAATTGTCAGTCTTCCATATGACTCACTTTTCTATTTTCTAGCAACCCCTGATGGATGATTCACCCAGCATCATCCCTGTATCACAAAAACCTCTGTATAAGGTTTTTGATCAGTTTTGACCACAGACTACTGGTAAGACATCATTATATATATCCACAGGTAGTGTTAAGTAAGAACTCCACGGCAGGTCTAAGGTGGAAAAATTGAGGAAAACATAAGTATAGGACAAGTCCAGTCTGGTCTTGAGGTCCTCCCCTCTTGTTGGAGATGAGCCCCACCCTACACCTCACATTCCTCTACAAATACCCCATCCTATCATACAGTCTCCGCACAACACTTGCACATCAGAAAACGGCATCTTCAAAACAACGCACAGGCACAGAATAAGAGGTAGGCATCTTTTCTATCCACTCTTACTCAGATGGACAGCATGAGCTTTGAGGAGTGCAATGATTCTGCGAAAGCTTGAAATGACAGAGGATGAAAGGATTGGTGGAGGATTAGTTGAATACCTTTTTATGGGCACCAGCAAAAATCATGAAAAGTGCAAATAAACAGCTGTGAGAGAGGAAAAGAGAAAAAACGTATGAAAGGCTCAGCATCATGTTTTTTCAGAAACCTTTTTTTTTCTCTCTGTGATCTCTGTTTTTAAGGGAGGTTTGATGAGACTCCACATGCCTCATTTAATTAAAAAAGATTAAAAGTGTTTATTTGCAATTAGTAAATTTTGAGGAATAGGAATAAAAGCATCTAATTTTAAAAATAGTGGCCCACATCAGATTAGTTTTCAGTGTTCAATCTGCTCTGAAAGTTTGTGATCTGGGGCAGGTCACATATGCTTAAAAGTAAGATATTTTTGTCCAGGTCTAAATGCAGCCCAAGTTCCCCTGTCCAACCCTGACTGGGTTATTGGCTCTCCTTTGTTATTTTACTAGATTTATGGTATAGGAAATTAGGCTTAATGGGCATCTCTGGGGTTTTTAAGACACAAAAAAATGCAACGGTGGTAAAGGATCATTTGAATTGACTGTATGGATGGGACAAAGGGAAGGGTTTCCTCGCAAGAAAAGGGGATTATTGACATGTCTGTCACACATATATTGGGGGAAAAAAATGTATAGAGAGAATATAGACTTGTGTTTCATTTATCTAAGGGAATTCTATTCCTTGAAGTTTTTATTTTGTTATTTTTGTTTTCATGTTTCGATATCAAAACACACCATTCATTAAAAATTCATCAAATCAATTAAAGTGTTAAAACATCTTATAATTAAAGATGTTAAAAAAAGTGCATTACTTTTCATGTAAAGAATTTGCATCAGCCTTCATAGTAAACCTAGTAAACACTTTTTTTTACTCAGTTTACTCAAGTGTATGAAGTTGAATCATGATCCTGAAATAGATTAGTAAGGCAGAATTTCTGAAAAGATGTGAGGGAGTGGTTTACCAAGTTCTAGATGGAGATCCAGAAGGCCAGGGCCTGTCAGGACATGCATCTGTTTTAAAATGTAGCCCTTGGCCACCAAATCCTGTGAAGGTGTGTCAGAGGGAACGGGTGTTTTTGTCTGAGATTGCGCTCAGCTATGTGATCACAAAAAACACCCACAGATCAACAGTAACACCATAGTAACAACAAGACATATGGCTTTTACATCTTGGATCGGTGGAAGAGATTCAAGAACTCCTCCTCTCTAAACACAGGATGACTTTTACCTAAATGGCGCTGAAATAGCAGTACGCATTTAAAGTAGAATTTAAAGTTAATCATATATGAACAATGAAAAAAAAAAACAACAACAAAAAGAAGAGTACTGAAAAGTTGTGGTAACAGCTGTAATTATCACCCTCATCCCTAAGACTTTCCTCTCCCTGCTTGTCCTGTTTCCAGAATGGGATCTGTTGGAGTTCAGATTGTATGTGTGGCCCTCGGGGTCCTCGGCCTGATCGGGACCATCGTATGCTGCGTGGTCCCAAACTGGAGAGTGTCCTCCTTCACAGGATCCAACATTGTGACTGCCCAGGTAATTCAAAACTTCAACCTCTTATTATGAAAGGTAATAAATAGGAAGGTTTGTAGGTATGGCACTGATGTAAAACCAACATTTACAATACACCGTACTCCTGCCGCACGCTGATAGCATATATCACAGGAAGTGGTAATCAAAAAAAAAAAAAACTGCAGTCAAGCAGGCCTACTGTATAATTTCATCAGGTAACAAACGAACAAATTGTTTACTTTTTATCATTATATTATATATGAAAATATACCTTTAAGTTATTTGGTCAAATAATTACAATTTTGGCCTTTAATGCTTTATAACGGTCATCAACTATGGGATGTACAGTTTAGTCCCTTCTTTTTTGGTTTTTACCACAATTCATTACAATATGTTCCAGTCACATAAAAGTAACCAAACTCAATGCATTATTAATACATAAAGACTTAATATATAAAAGAAGACTATTATTATTGAAGTATTCAATCTTCCGTTATTAAAGTATGTAATTATTAATAGCAAAATGTTCCAAATGTATCAAAAGTAAAAGTAGCCTACTCATAACGCCCCTGTAAGTGTCTTTAACTATTTAATATACTGTTTAAATGCCACAAAATCAGTTTCTTACTGTGGGTGATGACAGATTTCAGTATTTCTCTTTGCTTTTCTAACTGCTTTGAAGTGGGCAGGGCTAATTCAGAAGAAAGTGATGTCACATATTATGTGCACCAATCAGGATTCAGCAACATTTGAATCAAAATCTGATGTCAGTCACATCCGATAAAACCACACCCACACAGCCCAGATGCAGCAGGCTGGGTTTTCAGAGTTTAACTCGTAATAAATACCACCTAAGGATGTTTAGGATGTTAAGTGAATATTAAATGTAATAGATAAGATTTAAAACCCAGTTCAGGTCACCATATTTTATGAGCTCATCATATGTTTTGTATGAAAAATGTGAATCTGTTAAGTTGTCAGATTAATGTAGAGTATGAGTAAAAGTTCAGTATTTCCCTTTGAATGGTAGTGGAGTAGAAGTATGAAGTTAAGTAGCCTACATGTACTGAGTTACATTCCACCACTGGACATGGATGATACATATGTGACATAAAGTGACATGATATAAATGACCGAGCCTCCCTCCTACTTTCTGTCTGTGTGTGAGTAGAGAAATCACGACGGCCTGTGGACGAGCTGTGTGGTGCAGAGTACCGGCCAGCAGCAGTGCAAGAGCTACGACTCCATGCTGGTGCTGCCCTCTTATCTGCAGGCCTCCCGCGCCATGACCATCATCAGCTGCATGCTGAGCGGCCTCAGCCTCCTCATCCTGTTCTGCGGGGCCGACTTCACCACCTGCGTGGAGAACGAGGACGTCAAGCCCAAGATCAGCCTGGCGGCCGGGGTGGGCCTGCTGCTGGCCGGCCTCTTGGTGATCATCCCCGTCAGCTGGTTCGCCCACAACATTGTGCGAGACTTCAACAACCCCATGTTGTCTTCGGCCCAGAAGCAGGAGCTGGGAGCGTGCATCTTCATCGGTTGGGCGGCGGGCTTGCTGCTCCTCCTGTCTGGAGGTCTGCTCTGCTGCTTCAGCAGGGCCAAATCTGGCAGCTCCGGCGGAACCGCCAAGTACTACAGCAACAGCGCCTCTGCCCCTAATAAAAACTACGTGTAGTGGTTTTGTGAAGGGGACTGGTGTTTGAGAGAAAGGATGGGAGGGTGCTTTATTGGGGGAAGACTGGGGAGTGACAAAGTAGATGACACCAGGGGTTGTTTAGGAGGAAAAAACAGGAAAAAAAAAGTCTCTGTAAATACTGAATGCTGATAATTACTGTCTCCAGCTTTTCTTTAATTCTCACAGTTATGTTGGTGTTTTAATTTCTTTGCTGTTTTACAATGAGGTGTTGGGTTATGTATAAGCTATTTTAAAGTACATGAAAAACAGATGGTATACAGGCTGTAAATTATAGATCAAACTCACAACATTTTGTGATCTTAAAATTAATAAAGGTGTATTTAGGTAGCTGCAAAACTGTTGCATTCTCCTTATTTTTCTTCGGATGGTTAACTTCAAAAGTGTCTTTAAAAAACCCACACAAGTGTAAAGTACTACATGAAAAGCCTATTTGTGAGAAGAAAGCTAATCTGACCATCTAAACTTTAAACCCAACATTTCAGTATAAAAGAGCCATCCAGCCTTTTTAGATGCACTAGTGACTATTTTTTTACATCTAATTTGGATAAACCATTCTGTGTATATTGTATGTTTTATCACTTATCTGTTTCTATCATCCACAGTCAGAAAAAGCTGCTCAAAATAGTCTTTAACCAAAGGCACCTCAGGAGGCCTCAGGGAGTATCTGTGTGCACTTGTTTCACTGATCCACATGACAGCTCAAACATTTTATATAACACTTGCTATTGCTCATTTTGTTTTGTTTCGCATTTTGTACGATGATGAGTATAAACGATTAAAATTTGGTGTAATTCAATCGTGTGTTTCATGTGTATTTCATGTGTTTGAAAAAAAAAACAAGTTGAAACAGTATTTTGAAAATACAGAAGACTTTATTTCAAACTAAAAACATATATTAAAATAGGATTTTTTTTTTAAAATTGATCAGACAAACCAAATAAACAAATTCAAGCTTCAAGCCAAAGAAAAATAAAGTTTCATTTTTTTTTAACTTTAATCTCTCCCTTTGTCTCAATACAATCAGAAGTGACAACAGTCGTCTCCCTCTGTTTCTCTCTTGACTTCTGCTCTTGATTTATTTTTCTTGTTTACCAAACTTCTCTAGTTTAATGCTTGCTCTCCAGCGCACTCACACGCTTGGTCAGCTCCTCTACCGCTGCTTTGAGGTCTTTCACCTCCTTTCTCAACGACTGAACCTCCTGAGAGACACACAGACAAAGACAGACAGAGTCATGATGTGATGGAGCATGTTTGATTACACACATATTGTAGAACTGGTGAACACTACATCTGCTATTGACAATAACAGACCAAATATTTATGTGAGTGTTATATTATTATATATTTTATGATTTAATCTACTTTAATTACTGATGTTTTAATGTGTGAATAGCATTTTACTGTTGTAGCTGCTCAAGGTGAAGCTAGTTTTAACTACTTTATATACAGTACTTGTAGTTTAATATAGAAAAATGCACCAAATTTTAAATTTAAGCTTCAAATAATTGGATATTTATATGTAAAATCTTATCAAACAAAAGTAACTAGTAACTGAAGCAGTAAAATAAATGTAGTGGACTAGATATGGTGCGGTAGAAGTATAAAGTAGCATAAAATGGAAATACTCAAGCAAGTACATGTACATTTTCTTAATTACAGTGCTTGAGAAATTTTACATTCCACCACTGCAACTATCACTGGTTTGAACCAGTTTAAACCCCAAATGTAACGTGATATTAGCTTTAAAAGTCTCACCCCGCTGTTCTCCTGTTGATTCCCAGTGGAGGCAGTCGTGGTCTTCAGGAGACTCTTGTGAACTTTGAACTCCTTGGTCTTGGTGGCTGCTACAAACCCGTCCTTTAGAGAGATCAGAATAGGCTGGGCATCTTTCCCCTGAAACCACTCCTCAGCTTCGGCCGAGGGCTCGGGGCCGATGGTGTCTGGGTACAGATCCTCCTGGAACAGGTCAGACTACGCGGGCAGACGCGGGAAAAGTGCGTTAAAGACATGCATGCACACATGAATAACTTTAACCCACAAACTCACTTTTACTTATAAAAAGGACATATAGTGTTTACCGTACCTTGCGTGGCACTGTCATGACAATGGGCTCACATTTCCTCTCATGGAGTTTGTAGAACCTGAAGGTAGAAATATTTGTTCATATTTCAAGTTTTTGTATCAGCCTAGTTCGATATAATCACTTTCCTTTGGAGGCAGTATCATGTTAACATACTAATGTACTAATTAGCACTAAACACAAAGTAAAGCTACGGCTGATGGGAAATTAATCAGTTCTTAAGGTGTTTGGTCAGAAATTGAAATTTGGACTAGATGTTGGCACTAGACAAAAAGTCAGGCGATCACCAATGTCAGTAGGATTCATCGCCCGGGGAATATGAATGTCTGAACAAACTTTCATGGCGATTCCTCGAATACTTGTTGAGATATTTCAGTCCGGACCAACCAACTGACCAGCAGACATTGCCATCCATAGAGCCACACCGCTAGTGTGGCTAAAAAACACGGAGCCTCTTTTGACTTTATAAAGACATAAATGTCACTACCTGGCAATTTCACATTTGTTGACCTCCAGGCCCCTCTTGGGCATGTATCCCATCCCCTTCTGGCTCTCCTTGCTGCTGTACGCTGACAGGTAGTGGACATAAGGAGCTTCATCGGTCACCTCAAAGTAACGGATGCTGCTGTCCCCCTGTGACGAAGACGTGGAAGTCAGCTGTTTGTGTCCGTGTGCATGAGACAGACACGCGAGGAGAGTTATTTCAACATCTAAATCTAACCTTGCCACAGAGGTAGACGATGCCAGTGTCTGGGTCAAAAAATGGCAGAAGGACGCCACTGCCGGTGTCCAGTTCCTGCAGGGTCAGCGGCTCTCCAAAGTTTTGCTGTGAAAAGAGATTCAGATACATCAGAGTTATACATCTGGTTTTATCCAATGCAATATCCTGTATGAAAAAGGCTGCTAGAGCAGATTGCAGGTAAACCAGGGATTTGTTTAATTGAACTTCATGTGGGACATTGCAGGGCAACACCGCCCTTAGTGCTGTGTTGTGAAACAGCAGTGTTGTAAATACAGCAAACACCTCCCTAGTAACAAATTACAAACATTTTGAAAGTACCGCAAAAAAATCCAGCTGTACGTAATGTCTCCCTCCACTCTAAACATTGTTTTTGCTTATTGTTATTTCACTTGGATTTCTGAGTTTTACTGTGCAGAACGATGTATGTGCAGAGTTTGACACTGCGAGGCTGTTTTCACACTCGTCCTCTCTCTGTGCTCACCTTGAATGTCAGTTAAACACGTGTATGTACGAGCATGATTTGGTGACATCACAACTTGAAACCTCCAGCGCGCACATGCTGAGATTGGACTTTTCCAGTGAAGTATGCGAAATCTGTTCGGCAAGTTAAACTTTTTTAATTAAAAATATTACCATTCATTCTATTCATTGACTCTGATTTTTTTTAAGGCGGGAGAGAAAGTACATTTTAAATAAGGTAACTGAAAATCCATATCACAAAATATATCACACAAATTATTTTTCTTGTTGGATTATTACTTTTTTTGTTTCTCCCGTAGACTGCTCTGTGTTTGAGAAAAAAATCAATGAATAAATTGTTTTAAAAAAAAAAAAGGCTTTGAAACCTATTTTCTTACTACGAGTAATGGGTCCTACATAAACACACTTTTCAAAGTTTGAACTGATTTAGTTATGTCAGGGTTTTTCTTAATTCAACGTTTCTTTACTTCTTGATGATCTTTCTTGGCACCAATCAGAACCAAGCAATTTTTTAATCAAAACATGATGGCAGTTGTGGGGTTGTTACAGATCAAGAGTTTTTGAGTGCTGAACTTTTAATAAATAATACAGAAGATTGTTTCTTTTCTCCCAAATGGCAACTTTGTCTGCTGCACAGTTAGTAATGAATATTTAATGTTGTAGAGAAATACTAAAGATTTGAAAACAAGTGCTGAGGGGCTTTAAGGACCATGAATAGTAAAGTGAAAAGGTTCTCAGCCTGAGACAGAAGTGACTGTATGAGACAAAAGTCTTGAACTTAAACATGCAGCTTGTTGACACTCACTGGGTCCCACAGCGCCACCTGTCTCTCGCTCATACGACTGAAGCCGGTGCTGAGGATCTTCCCGTCCGACACGAACACCGCCCTGACGGGCCTGGAGCCCTCGTGAGGCTTCTCCTTCTCCTGTCGGTGGAGCAGAGATGGAGGCGTTACAGACAGAGCTATGGACTTAATAATATTTTAGATTATATTAGATTATATTAGATGGATTGATTAATCAAGAAAACAACCAGATGTTTGCAGAGCAATATAATGTAAGACTTGTTTGGTAAAGCTGCAGTGACGTTGGTGGCAGTGCGGCATTAACAGGGAAGGACGGTCCGAGGAGGAAACCTACAATGAGGACGGTGCCATTGCGCGGGTCCAGCACCCTCATGGTCTTGTCCTTGCAGGAGGTGAGGATCCTGGAGCCGTCCCTGTTCCAGCAGGCGCTGTAGATGAGGTCAGTGTGTACGGTGTCGATCCTCACCACTGCCTCCCCACAAGCCACGTTCCACAGGATCACCACGTTATCGCAGCCTGCAGAGACACAACAGTGACAAAAGGCTTAACTGTGGCTCATTATAAGGCCATTCATCTGTAGTATAAATCAGTATTACAGTAATATTCTGACTCATTTTGTCATTAAAATAAAATGTTATCTACTGTTAATATCAATTTCAACCATATTGCCAGGTCCTAATAGCTCTCGGCTGTTAGTACTGTTATTCAGCGTGAGTTTACTGCCTAAAACAGACAGAATGAGCGGTTTAAGGAGTTAGCGAGAGCACTGATCAGTGTTCAGATTAAAGAGAAGTGAGTGGAGGTAACAACTTCCTGTTCAACAAAAGGTGTGACATTCAACAACACGTCTGTGACATATCATACATTCATACCACCCTGCTTCTGCACAGGAACTCTCTGTCAGATCAAGTAAATGCAGATCCGGAGGCAGGCGCGCGTGTGTGTTCAGCAGGTTTGTGAGGGCGTAATACCTGCACTCATCAGCACATTGTGGGCGGTGGGGTGCCAGCTCAGGATGCCAACACGTTTGGAGTGGCCGTCCAGCTTGACAACAGGTTCTGTGAGTGGAGTGGTCAGCCCGCTGTCTGGGATCTCCCAAATCTATTTACAAATGAAAACAATTTAGACTCGTACGACGTCACGTTATGCTTTAGTGAAGACTGAAATGCTTCAAAGACCGAACTGAAAGACTCCGTCATGTTTGCTGTCCCAGTATAGTAATGCCTACCATGACACTGCAGTCCTCAGAGCCACTGGCAATGATGTTGTCATTGTGAGGACAAAACTCGATGTCCAGGACCGGTCCTGTGTGGCCGCACACAGTGGGGTAGGACATGTCGATGCGTCCTGTCTGCAGCGAGAGAAAGATCATGACTCATCCATACTGTGAAAAGAAACATGGCAGCTACAGAAGGTACTGAGAGCAGGTTTAGATAAAGCAAAGGAACTGTGAGGTTAGACACAACATGATGACTTGGTGTAGGTGAGGGGGGAAAAAGATGATAGTCAGCTGATACAAATTCTACAGCTATGCCTCCAATTACTCGTAACGTCTAGTAACTGGGTTAGCGAGGAGATCAGGGCCAAGGAGATGAAATTCCAATTGTTGTCCCTCCATGGCCCATTCTGCCCAAAAACACCCTGCCTGACCCAGGGCATCATGACGACTCATTTTATTAACTTTGTCTGTTTTACTGAAAAATTAAGAATATACATTTTCATGAGCACTTTCTCAGCGTAATGCATCAATCACATCTGGCTCCACTGAGGTTCTGCAGTCGGTTTATAAACTTAAAAAAAACTGTGTGTGAGCTGAGTGTTTGGTCCTTAAAGCAAGAGGAGGATGAGTATGTCTCCACAGTACATTTCACTGCAATTTTACACCCACTGGTCCCTTGATTAATGTTTTTCCCCTGAGAATTATATATTCCGTCAGAGGTGAGACCATAAATAATGTGGTTTCTGCAGGGTTCATCAAGTTAAATTCAACACCTTTGAAGACTGTTTTAATACCACATAGAATGCAATTGAATACCTGTTTCACAACCATACAGGCCAAAATATGAAGGAAAACCAGAGGGAACCATATGGCCTTGGCTTATTTATTATTATATCACATTTTTTATAGTACCTCCCAGCAGTATATAACAATGTTACATATTGTTATGATTGAAAACTAACATGACTGGGACTCAGATAAGTGGCATCAAATTAATAGATTGATTAAACCAATGAAAAATTTGTTTTTGTTTTTGCCCATTATGAGTTGATGAGCTTCCTAGCAATTGTAGTAGTGAGGCCTGATGATGCTGACTGAAACGCAACGAAAAGATTAAACAGCTTCCTGTGTGCACAATCTGGTCGCAACAATCCCGCTTTCAGTTTAAAGGTATATAACGTCTTTTCACAGCCTGCAATCACTTACAAAAACATTTTATACCTCACATTAGTGCCTGTAGCAGCAGAGAAGGTATTTAAAAGCTTTTAAAGCTTAAATGCTTTTAAAGACTTTTCAAGAACTGCATATAACCTATGCATATTCAGTTGACATGCTTGAGGGAACATGCAGGGTTCACATACTTTGAAGTTTCAAGCCACCTAACGTACTCCATAAGTGTCTGCAGAATAACTGGGTTGAGGCCACATCCTGCCCTGGCTGAGCTGACAACGAACTCCTAATATGGTGAAAACTTCTCAACAGCAGAGCGAGTGACGTGTAGAAAGACTCAAAGTCACCATCAAACTTCCTTATTCTGCTTAATGTGCGATTGTGACTGGAAGTATTCAAATTTCAAAATGTAAGCATGGTGTTGAAAAAAAAAAAAACATCACGCCAACTTGCATCTGAAATGATCAACACATCCAAAAATGGTATTATGATAAGTAGAAAGACACAGACGGCCAACTAGCAGACATATTTTACAGTATAACCAGTAGGCTTCCTGTGACCCACCTTGCTCAGGGGCAACACCATGAAGGCTCCACCACCACTGGCGTCCACAATCATGGCCACAAACTTGGGGTTAACAGAGCAGAAGTTGCTGTCCCATGTCATCTGGGAGATTCGGATGTCATCGTAGCACTGGTCAGCTTTCAAACCCTGACCAAAGACGTGACGGAACTTACTGGTCCTCACAACCTTCCTGGACATGGTGAACTGGAAAGGAAACAAGGGTTAATATGAGGACTGGCTCAGAATGAAAAAGGCAGAATTGTGTGTGTGCAGGTGGCCTCTAGTTAAACCTGAAATTGTTTCTTATAGTGGAAACAGGTCTATTACTCACTAGCAAATGTCATCATTTGATTGCATGTAAGAGTAACCATGTCCAAAAGAGTTACCTGCAGTAACTCCCTTTATGTTTATGCTTTTAGATTTCATGTGGAAAAAAACTGACAGGCACAAGGCTGACGACACAGCTGAAAGACACGACAGAGGAAAGCTGCTAAAAAGAGGAAGCAAAAGCTTTCACAACTGCTTCCTCTAGTCTGTCTGTGACAGCCCCCCACCACCACCACCACCACCACCACCACCACTACCACCTTCTCTTTCTTTAATTTGGGATTCTGTGTGTTACTTAAACAATTGTGCATGCTGAAGACAATTACAGACAACAATATGACGGTGACACACAAGAAACAACGCCATTTTTCATCAGTTGAGCTGCTCATGCTGTTTGCCTTAAAAGGAAGATGAGTTATCAAAAGCAGCAGTTACACCACATCCTTTAGAGTGAGCAACAAAACCACTAACCTTTCTCTCATGCCAAATTTGTCATTCCCACACTCCTGCATTTATTGATATTCCCATAGGTATACATACTTGCGAATATATATTTTAGCAAGTTGCAAGTTAAATACAAACAATAAATGTACCCTTTAGCAACGCAGAAATCAAAATTGAAGTTATGAGATTTGTGTTAACAAGAAGTTCAGTCAATAAAAAAATACAAATGTCTTGCAAAATTTAGCAGGTCCACAAATCAAAAACACTGAATATGTTTTGCTTTACCTCCATTTGTAGATTTTACTTCCTGAAATCTGCAGCCGCGCCTAAGCTCAGACTCAGAGACGGACGACAGTTTTGGTGCATGTGCATCACAAGACCTCTCTGGCTGCTCTGCGTCTAATTTAATAACCCTTTACAGAGTGAGCCGTAATTTCATCAGGAGCCTAAATGCATGTCAATAATCTCTCTCTACCACCGTCTCTCTCTGTAGTGATGGGAAACACTGACGGGTACAAAGTAGGAAACAATACACTCAACTTGAAACAGGAGAAACTCAAGCCATGTGGAACATGAGGATCAAAGATGCTAAATTCAAATCAATGATTGCCTGTTATTTACCTATTATATAACACATGTATTTATTATAGCTAAAGTGATGGCGTTGTGTAGGTTTAAATGAACTGAATGACAAACTGCAGAGAGATGTTGCAGGCCTACCTGGGAGTCGTGTGGGGGGGGCGATTCAGCTGAAGGAGTTTCGGCAGTGCACCAAACACACTGCCACCAGAATGAGT
This sequence comes from Lateolabrax maculatus, assembly GCA_031216445.1. Taxonomy (NCBI): domain Eukaryota; kingdom Metazoa; phylum Chordata; class Actinopteri; order Acropomatiformes; family Lateolabracidae; genus Lateolabrax; species Lateolabrax maculatus. Next base: position 7,365,284 of record CM062216.1, read on the forward strand.
ACTTAGACGAGACGGTAGGTTAAAGTACATCACAAAAGCGACACGGAGGAAGTGACAGTTTCAAATGATGATGGTGGAAGTGGGAGGTGGCTCCTGTGACATTTTGGGGTTGAAAGACTGCAGAGGGCAACGCAAAGGGGAAGACGGTACACGTTTTGTGAGATCTTTTGTAAGATTATATCAAAATAAAGATGTCAGGACTTAGTACATACTTACATACAGTTTGTAGCTCAGTCCACCTGTGGCCACGGCTGTCAACCAAACTAAAGCAGATCCAGGCCATCGTTGCTCAGGTGTCACCTAACAATCAGAATCACTGCATTTCTGAAAAGTGCAGTGATCATTAAACGGGTTGAAAAGCATTACCAGGTCACAGGAGCTCCAGACTGAGGCGATGCATTGCTGAGGTGCAGAAGGTGCAGAAGGTGCAGTTTCCCCTGAAATCTGAGAGGAAACGTTTTGATGCAGCTGCAGTGTTGTGTTGATGAGACAGCTGGAGAACTGTCAGACGTAAAATACTTCACGAGCTATTCTGTACACTGATTTCACCCAAATAGTTTGCTTATATCATACAAAATCATATATTGGAGGTCTACTGAGGAAAAAGCAGGTAACATATATGATCCTTCCCGATCTCTCTCATTTTTTGCAATATTTGTGAGGACTTTATATCTGTTCGACCTATCCCCTCACCCCTAATCTAACCAATAGTAGACTGTAATGCTCCACCTTTTCTAATACTAAACTCAATCTAAACTTAAATCCACCAGTTTCACACATTAAGATCACTTTTTCTATGCTGTTACTAAGCCTGTGAAGTCTTTTGTCAGCTTGGTGAAGGTGTGAAAAATGTGACGTTTCACTTTGTCAGCTTGAGTCAGCCGAGACACTATTGAGTTGCATTATTGGAAATGTAGGATCCAGCGTATTTGGCGTTTGATCCATACGAGGGACTAGAAGTCGGGATTTACCTCAACCTCTGCTGCAATTTTGAGCAGCCTTTTTTTAATCTGTCTCTCGCAAGTCCCCCAACTTTATGGACATGCAATACTAAATTGCTGAAGCGCCCCTTTAAACCCTTAAACTAAATTCTAGTTCTAATCTACTCCTTGGAGAGTCATCTTTCTATCCTTGTGAAGTCCTTCAAGCCTTATTTCACATTCTTCTATACTTGTGAGGACCTTCATTTGACATAATGCATTCCCTAGCCCCCACCCCATCCTTAGCCATCAAAACTACAAGACTAACCCAGCCTTTGCCCTAATATTAACCTAATTTTAACTTTAACCACATCTTATTGCTTTACAGTATTTGTGAGGACCTCTTAACTATTTGATTTATTTCCTAACCTCTAATTTTAATAATACTGCACACACAGTTTATTAACCTCAACCCCTTACTCTAAACCACAACCTTTAACTAACCTTTTCTATTACACTAACTAGCACTACCCCTGATTTACTACTTGAAGTGCTGAGGTCAAGTAGTGTCCTCGCCTTTTGGGTTTTCCTTCTATCACTGTGGGAACATTCAGTCCTGGTTACACATGTACATGTACATCTATACTTCAAAAGTAGTCCCAGATCCAGGGTACCATTAATAAAAAATGATCTCGACCAAGTCTTTCAGGCAACGTTACATTAAACATAAAAAGTATCTAATTATTCACATTAAATAATTAACAGATGTAAGAATTTACCAAGCTTATATCACAGAGCTGACCAAATAATAAGAAAAAGGAAAACAAGTTTTAGTCTAGTTTAAATAAATTTTAAGTCTCAATGACAGCTCTATGCTAATTAGAAAACAGGAGGGCCGGATTTGTTAGGATACAGCCCAACATTTTGGTGGGAAATTCTGCCAAATGGTAGCCCAAGTTATCACAGCCCCACTTGAACCATTTTTATCAATGCAATCAGATAAAACCTGCTCAACTGGGGAGAAAAAAACACCCAGTCTGGAAAACACTGCCCTGGCCCCAAGTCCTAACTTTAACCATCACAACTACATGCATGACCTCAATCTTTACACCAACTTCATCTATAATTCTAACATCTAACCCTAAAACCAAGTGTCTACCTCCATTGTTGTTCAAATGCTGTTTGAAGAGGTGAGGACAAGGCAGAAAGGCCTCACTTTCCAGTCCTAAAACTCAAAATGTTTCTCACAAACATTAGTAGTACAAAAGCAAACACGTGCACATCTCAATAAAAGAAACATGGAGGAAAGAGAAGGCCTATAGGCAGTTTTAAAAATATAGACTTCAGTTTATTGCACAATCGTTGCTGGAGACTGAGGAGTGTGAGAGCCTGTCTGTTACACAGGACACTAATGTTGGACAGACGTGTGAACTACAGCACAGGAACAAACTGTGTGTCTGTGCTCGTGCACATGAATTTGCAAGCACACAGACTGGATAATGAGGCACTCTGGGGATGCTATCAGCACCCCGTCAGTGCATAGGGAGAAAGTAAGTTCGACATACAGATTTCATGCTTGTATGGGTTCTGCAGGGAGAGCTCATACACACAAGTCATACATACATGGTCTGGAAGTATTAACAAACAAACCTGGAGAATAACTGCAAACCAGCGCTGACAGATTTACAACCTGTCAATTATTTTCATTTGCCAGCAGTATGGCTACAGTAATGCCTGCATCAGTGCACATGAACTTCCACTAGATGGAGCCACGCTCAACCCTTTGTCATTTGAAAAATGCCGTGACATTGCAGATATGAACAGACGATAACAGACAGACCCTCCAGAGAGCTCCCTTCATCCTAAAGGAACGGGCTTGTCTCATTATCTGTACACATAGACCAGTGTCATTATTAGGATCCACAGAATAACATTAATCATAATAATCAGTATATAACAATACAGGTAATCCATTATAAACAGGTCATTAACAGGCTATCCGGCACCTGTGTTATATTAAAAAAAACAGAATTTTGCTTTGTTAGTGATGTGTTATACATCATGTAATTTTTTTTTCATTTAACATACAGACAAAAGGACAAAGACCAATTTTTTCTGGCCAGGTTCCACTCCTGTAACATGGTTTTCAGAGACACACTGCCTTTCCACCTTCTTTCTCCCTTCTGTCCAATCTGTTACCCAGTTCAGAGCATGAACAGACTGGACAAAGAGGGCAGGTGGAGGCAGAGCAAAGTCTCGCAGCCATGTTTCAGACAGCAGAGGTCAGGTCTCAGATGTTACAGCTACTGTTATGGCACCCTGAGAAGTGGGAGACCCAGGATGTTGGCGCGAAGCTCTCCGTTACAGCAGATCAGAGAGCTGTTTTAACCGAACACAGATCGACTTCACTGTTGCGTATCTTTCGGCTGATAATGCATAGATAGACCAGTGGTAGTCACGAGGTATTCACATGCCTGCCAAGATTCCCCCACTGTGGTCACAAATGTCTTTCCCGCGTGTCTAAAAAAAGTGGTTACATTTAAATGATCAAAAGCATTCTTAGTTAGGGTCACAAAGGGTCAAACAACTCTACATTGGCACTGAAAACCAATTTCAGTATTTTTTTTTCTGTTGTTCACATAAATATGGACAAAGCTAAGCAAACACACGTCTTTGATATTAATCTGAAGCACCGCACCGAGCCGTCTGCTTCCCTCTCTCAGAATACACTTTGGCTGTGAAAGAGAGCAGCAGCTTCTATGTGGCGAACCATTAATCCCATTTCTTCTTTCTTTCCTTAACATATTGTGTATGTATCAAAAATCAGGGTATATCGTTTGAACTGCATGTATATATAATCTACATACATGTATTTACATTATTTATATAGCCTTTAAATGTTTCAGATTGGTAATTTACTTTGATTCAAAGCCCTTTTGAGAACAATGAACAGTGCAGTTTATCTGATAGTGAAGTGTTGCCTCTAATCTGTTCTGTCCGTCTTCCTGTAGTGGTAACCCCCCCCCCAACCACCACCACCACCACTACCCACACAGTCGTTTCCAGGAGCGAGTGACATGGCCTGTGGATGACTACAATGGACAAACGATTAGCTAACACTATGAGACATCAGTTTCTATTTCCACGGTAACTTTCATGCATTTTTTTCCATTTTCATTCAGTGGCCACAAAAACATTAGTTTGAGCTTTTACATTGTACCACGGTCATAGTATTTAATAATCACTGTGTCAGAGTGAGACTAGCAGACGTATAGTATCTAACTCTTTATCAAGGCGAGGGGTGGGGTGGTGGGGTGGGGGTGGGTTGCAGTCTGAGGCTGGTGTAGGTGGTAAAGGCTGTGCGAAATCCTTCTTCACCTATGAGTCAGTGTTAGCACAGGAAGCAGAGGACGTGCTACACCTCAGACGCTGCTAATCTTGCGAGATGAAGTGGGGCTGATGGGATTGGCAACTAGTCGGTGGGCGGCTGTGACTGTTGGCATGGGAAACAAGTGCAATGTCATTAAGAAAGTAAAGTCTGCCTCTGGAAAATAAATCACCACTAGTCTTGAGCATGAAGGAACAGAGCAACAGTTACTTCTACTCAAGAGTAGTAACTGAAATACCACAGAGGACTAACAGTGGCAAACAATCATAAACATTTGCACAGAACTGATGTAACTTATACGTGACAGGAGGGCATAGGGGTTCATTCCAGTTTCTGCAAGGCCAGCTTAATAAAATACTACAAAAAAATTTAAAAAGACTCAGACTGTCTAACCTTTACTGGGGTTAAAAAAAAGTCAAGTGCAAGTCAAAGCTGTGCTCTGTCGCAGAACACAGATCCAGCTGCAGGGCAAAAGCAGTGGATTTAAAATAACAACGCATAAAGTGGCAATAATGACCCTTACAAACCATTAATATCTAGGGTCAAAGTAAACATCCAAATACAGTAGAACCATTTTCATTCAAGCCCGAGAAATATTGAAATAAATAACATCTTCAAAACAGGGCTGCACATGTTTTAAAAGTTACATAACAATGTTTTTTTCTTGCTGATTATTGTGAATGTTACCCGAATTGCAATGCATAGAGAACATGGAGAACTCAAAAAAGTGTGCGGGGAGAAAATGAGGAGCTAATCCTCTGGATTTACACGGTTTGAATAAATAAAAGATTTTCTTTGACCTCTAATTTGATCTGTCAGCTAGTGATCCTGCCCAGCAACAAGGTAAACTGTTTAGGCAGCTGAGAGAAACACAATTTTACCTGTAAATAAATACAACTGAACAAAAAGCATAATAAATATAATATATTACATTACAGTATTTTATACATATTGTGCCAATGTGCAGTTCGGTTTCATCTGCAGTTTGTCTACACAGGGTTACTGAAGTGTAAAAATACCATAAAGGTTGGCAACCTCTAAATTTTCAGTGCATCTTGCTGCCACATGTGCACTGAGATCTAATGTACACATGGTGGCATTTCAGTGTAAAACTAAGCAATGTCATCTCTGGAGATTATTATCATCAAAACCTCATCGCTTAAAAGTAATAAAACCTCATCTTCCATAAAAGGAAATAGTGGTGACAACTTTCCTTTTGTTGGAGGGCATCATAAATGTTCAAGAATAAATAACTAAGATTTTGCTTATGAACTCCCATAAGTAAAAGTTTGGCAAACAGTAATGCCACTGAACAAAACAGTTTGTAAACGTGTGCACTTTCTGATTAAAAATGCCTGAATATCATTGGCACTGAGCTCAGGTGCAAACACAGCCGATAGCACTGCACGATTGATTCTAATGTGTGGTCCAAGCCACCAAAAGCAAGTAAACTCATTGCCAACATGCTAGCACACTCAGGAATGAACCCCCCTTCCCATCTTCATTGCCCTGTGTATTGCGACAGTGAGGACAAATCGGACACACACACAAAGAATGAGGCAGCGGCAGAAAACAAGGAAACACGGCCCAGGACAACCAGTCCGGTAAAACTCAAGTCAGTTGGACGTAATGAAAACTCTGAGTGCTTTGTGCGGCACTTTCCATATATACATGTCGTATAAAAATATAGGTGTGAGGGTGTCAGAGTGTGTGTTGTGTATGTGATGTGCATGAGTTGAGATATGGATCTGCTGCATAGAAAGCAACATTGACATCTGAGATGACTTGAGCATGTGATATCATATAGCCACAGTCTGCCTCAACTGACCACATCAAGTAATGCTCAAGTGAAACTTCTATTAAGTAACGGCTTTGAACTCGGCAATAACCCTTTTACTAGAGCCTTTACTTAAGACTTTATAGTGTTCAATACTCAGTCATTAGATCTACTGTTAATATTTCCATTTTTCTGTGTATGTGTATGTGTGTGTGTGTTTGTGTCCGTATACACCTGTGCGTCCATGGTTGCGTCAAGCGAGGGTGCTTGTGCGTGTTACTTGCATTCGCACAAAGTACCAAGATGGACGAAGATATGAACATTCTGAGATTGGGCGCATGAGGTGAAACATGCACGGACAACATGTCATTTCACCTCCCAGCATCAGTTCCCCCCTCCTTCCCCTCCCCTCTCCAGACATCCCCCCTGCCCCCAGACGTCCTTCAGCGTCATGTCCCAGTTCTCCTTGTGAGGGGGTGGGGGCTGCAGGGGGCGGGGGGTCAGTCTGAGGGACAGTTGTAGCTGTTGATCCACAGCAGGTCGTCCAGCACACCCCAGTGCAGGTAAAGGATGGAGCCCACCACCAGTACGTGCATGATCTGGTGGCTGTTGCACCAGTAGTCAAAGAGGCCCGGGCGGAAGCGCTCTGGGATGCGTGTGATGTTGATGACCCCGCCCAGCACGGCCAACGCGTCCATCATGAGGAAGTGGCGGAGCGAGGTGGGGCTGCCGCCGCCCACGCCCACCCAGCGCAGCAGGAAGAAGGAGAAGCGGAACAGCGCCTGCCAGGCGAAGGAGCGCAGCCGGCGAACGCTGCTCCGAGCCGTGACGGCGCAGTAGATGGCGTGGCTGGACAACAGGATGTAGACTAACAGGGCCACAGTGCGGATGAACGGGTAGCACAGCAGCGTGCTGTAGACAATGGGCAGCGCCCCTGAGACAAGAAAACACACAAAGGAGAGTCAGCACAGACATGGAGCGCTGGTGCTCAACTCAGCAGCAATGCAACACCTGCTAGCCAGTGTTAGAACCGTGTCTGACAGTGGCCTTTCAGTGTGGTTAGCAGCATTCAGACCCTCCCGTGTTTAGCCACTGCATGACTGGGTGTTAAATGCAGCACTCAACTCCAGTCACGTGAAAGCTCCAAAATAAACTAATGGTAAAATTAATTTTAAAAAATCAGCACGAGGAAAGTTTCTGAAATGCAGAAAAGTCCATAGGGAGAGCACTTTGTTTAGCAAGAGAACGTTGACTTTGTAGACTGAAAACTTTTTTATTAGACAATTAATCAGTAACTATTTTGATAATCATTTAGCAAAAATGCCAAAAATTGACTGATTCCAGCTTCTCAACTGTGAGGATTTGCTGATTCTCTCTGATTTATATCATAGGGATTGAAATACATTTTGGTTTTGGCTTTGGGGATCTGTGATTGGTCATTTTTAGTATTTTCTGATATTTTACAGGAGAATCAACTAATACATCTATTGAGAAATAACAATATAGAAAATAGTATACAGAATAATCATTAGTTGCAGCCTTTGACATCCTTTCAGAATATTTGTTATGATTACCTGATCTGAACAATAATCAATGAACAAAGTCCATGACTAGAAGTTTAAAAGAAATGAGAAGCAACATCGTCTATCCTATTCTAGAGTTAGACAAAATTAAAAACAAAAAAGGTAAAAGAATAACAATTTTTTTTTAACTCAGTATCAATTATTTGACTATATATAATATTAAATTTAAGCTAGGGGTGGTTAATATTGTCTCTAAGGAAGTACTTCTAATTGATATGGATATGATGGTCAGCAGGTAGAGCCATTCATAGTTAATTTGACTTAGCAGGAACAGCTGCATCATATTAATGCACCCTTTAAGGAAAATACAGTCGTATGGTGATATTATAATATAAAGATAAGTCTCATGTCACAGTATTAATTATTACTGTATTAACATCAGAACAATGTATTTAGAAGATGGCCAATCAAAATTATGAAAAGTACATAAATAAATCCAAAATATTCCATTTGTCATTTTTGTCATGATAGGTTAATACAGTCAGCATGGATGGATCAATAATCATTTTAGAGCCTGGATCATTGCTTGCATTGGCCAATTGACTCAGTAGTCAAATTTGTTCTGACAAATCAATCTCGGTACACGTCCAAGCACAACACCTCCATGGTAAATCATTGACAATCAATAAAGAAAAAAAATCCACCCTCAAAGTACACAGGCCAGCAATAACAGAAGAGCAGCTGACAATGGATCCAAAATGATTAACGGTGAGGAGATCTGCTGAGCTTTGTACAAGGAGGTTTACCCAGTGTGTTGATCATGCAGATTCCACACACGTCGAGCTTGAGGAGGGTGTGGTAGACGGGCTCCCCTCCCTCGTGGTTCATGAAGAGGTGATAGAGCACGGAGCCCAGCTGGGGCGACAGGCAAGCCAGGAAGTGCACCACGCCCAACCACGTGACGCTGATCTGAGACCAGGGAATGTTGAGAGGCAGCAGCACCAGGAAGCAAACCAAAGGGATGCCTGGTGAGAGGAAGGTTAGCAGTTAAGTTTTGCCTTGGCTGTGATTAAAGATGAAGCTCGTGTCAAGGCTCAGCACACAAATAAACCTGACACACATGAATTTAAAAGAAGGATGCCTTTGTTGTACACGGTGTCATGTACTTAACAAATCTAGTTTGCTTTTTGTTCAATCATTTTGCAATGTCTTCTGTGTGCAATCACATATTTTTGATGGTAGAATTTGTAAAGCAACATATTTCGAAGGATTAATTACTTATTTACTTAAGTTTCTTCTTGTGGGCGTCCAGTGATTGACAGATTACAAAGCCTGAGGTAATGTACACGCCGATATGAAAACCATCAGCTCAAGCACGATAAAATAAACAAAACCACATTCAGATGTTGTGTTTATTTGATGGATTATCTAGCTCTGTGCTTTTGGGGCCTGTGGACGTTGTTTTTCAAACTGTACAAGGAGTCGCCGTGAAGGGCCTGCAACAATGCTGAGCGCATGCAAACACCAGCAGGAATAATGTGTAGCAGAGCAAAAACCTACATGATTGGCACAAATGTATCACTGTTAACCCTTTGAGGGTGAGACAAGGCTCCCGCTAAGCTCTTATTGTGATGCAGCAAAGGGCCATGTTGCATAAGTGGCTACATAGCTCCAATTTAAGCCTCTCTATTGGGCAAGGGAGAGGCGTATGCTTTGTGAGCAAAATCCAGACCTTGAAATTTGATCCACATACAGTTGTTACGATCATTTATCACTCGACGGCGCGCATATTGCACTCCCTTATACTTTTTTTTGCTCACTCTGCCTTTCCCAATGTCAGGCCGTTCGTCCCAGCCAGGTGATACAGGCAATGCCATCTACTGTAACACATCTATTTTAAGTGTGTTATCTCTGCTCCTCCCCCCAACTCGTCCTGAGCCGACCGGCCGCACTCAGCCCCACTCAGGGTTGGATACAGCGGAGGGGAACCTCCCCCGAAGGCCCGCAGCATGAACGTGGTGAAGTGTCTGCGAGCTAAGCTGCGGGCAGGATGTTTAGAGTCTATATGCAAAACAACCCAGCACATGAGGCTTAGCTGAAATGATAAAACACAACAAAAAAAAATGTAAAAAACATTATTCCACCTGAGTTTCAAGCACAGCTCTGCATCTTTTTCTTCTAAATTTGGAAAACTGGGCAAAAAGCTCATTGGATTAAACATCACTTCCTTATATAGGCAATGATGTTGAGGGTACATTTGAGGTCACATGCTCGGCTGACGTCACTGGAGCGTAATAAAGACGTCCTGGGCCACTTCCCTGATGATCACTACTGCATTTTATTCTGTGGCTGCTGGAATGCCGTGAAATGATGACCTTCAGAATAAGGAAGTTGTCAGATTCTCAGAAGTCCCTGAGCACGCAGGTGAAGTGCTGTTCTCTCTACAGCTACGGGATGTACTCTCATGGTAGGAGGACGAAGGGGCAAAAGGAACAAGTCATGCTGCTGTGCGCCATGCTATTGGCAGTCTAATCATATCAGTCTGAAAACACAATAACACCATGCAGATTGCTAACAAGCTGACACATCAGTCTCACCTCTGGCTGCACAGATTAACACATTACTGCAATTAATTTTGGCTTGCGCTAACCTATTAAAAGAATGGCATATTGTTGTATAACTGTGACATTTTGGACCATTAATTTAAAAAAAAGGTGGTTTAAAAGTGGTTGTCTACGCTCGCCATCACCAGGTTCGTTTTGGTGGCAACTTTTGAAGTGAGTACATGAGCAGTGGTGGAAGAAGTATTCACATCTTTTATCCAAGTAAAGAATAGCAATACAACGGTGTAAAAAAGTCCTGTTTTCTAAATTTGACTTTAGTAAGAGTACAGAAGTACAGAGTAAAAGTACTTGTTGTGCAGACAAACAGCCCCTGGGATTGTTGTGTATCATAATGGGAACTGAACTGAATTGAATTCATATATGAATCACATGAATTCACTGTATATACTTTGTTTTTTTGGTTTATGGTGTCCATCTCCTTGTTCTGTTTCTCTCTTTTGCACTGAAACTGAGCTACCATGCTGTACTAAAACAGTTTATTGCCACCAACAGTGTTGTGTGGCAATAATAAAGTATCTCTCTATCTATCAATCAAATACTGGAAACATGTCACTGATGCATTAAAGTGGAAGCAGCATTTACAGTAACTGTTGTACTTTTACTGTGGCTGGCTGAACTGAAGAACATTTAAACTACATTATAGAGCTGAAAATGGGAATATTCTGTAACTATTTTAATAATCAATTAACCATTTGGAAGTTTTGGCCTTTTTTCACTTCTTTTTAAAGTTACATCGATTCAGAAAAAAGGCCAAACACTCTCTGGTTCCAGGTTCTCGCATGAGAGGATTTCCTTCTTTTCTTCACATATTCACGTCACATATTGAAATCTTTAGATTTTGGACTGTTGGTCAGACAAAACAAGAAGTTAATTGTTGGTTGCAGCCCCTACTACATTATATACTGTTGGTAGTTTAATCTTTTAAGATGTGCCATATTTTATTAGTTAATCATATGTTTTTATTTTGTAAAATCATAATAAGCAAACTCATTAACTATAGCTGTTTAATACATTTAGTGCATTAAAAGTGAAGTATTTCCCGTTAAAATGTACTGGAGTAGAAGTACACAGTAACATAAATACTGAAGTTAAGTACAGGTGCCTCAGAAGGACAGCACATCACCTGAGTTAATGTAATTAGTTACCGTCCACCACTGATGACTGATGTTTCGGGCTTGTGTCCCAACACTTGTCCAACCTGCCATCACTTCCAAACTGACCGACAGGTATGTTAATACATGAACAAAGACTAAACAACAAGTACAAGTAAGTTATTAGCGTTTTCTGCATCTGTTCACACAGCACAAAGGAACTCTTGAGACATGGACCCTGCAGGTACAGTGTCTGTCCTGGTGAGGGGCAAACACTCAAATCCCCCCCCCCGACTAAGCAGTCCAAGCTGATCTAAGTACTCACCGTGAGTGTATATGTTCCCAAGTTCATTGTGCAGGTAAAACAGGCTCCTGATGCAGTCTTGCACGGAGGAGCTCGGCCGGTATCCGGTCAGGACGTACTTGTTGAACTGAAGGTGTGGAGGTGAATTCGCCCAGTCCAGCAGCCTGGGTCCATTTAAAAATGCCATAGCAAACAGGACTGTTAAAAGGACCCCGCCGAAAAAGTAAAAAACAGACTGTACACCTATATACACATTTAATAAGATTATTGCCACTAAAACCTTATGGGATACCATTTGTGTTGGCATTTGTCTATGTTTCTGTTTCTTTCCCTTTAATTCTCTCTCTCTTTATATATTTCTCTCTATATTGTGCTGTTAGCCTCGTAGCCCGGCTCCGGTCCGTCAGCAGCCGGCGGCGGCGGCGGCGGTGTCCTCGCTCGGTACCGCCGGTGCCTGCGCGAGAGTCACCCGCGAGGCTGGAGACAGACACGGCCGGCCACGTACATGGCGCGAGCCCGGCGCGGTCATTACACGGGGGCCCCTAGGCGGCGCGGGTGCGGCAGCGGGCGGCCCGGCGGCGGTGGGCAGACCGCGTCCCTCTCCTCATGCCAAGGCCACCGCCTCGTCGGTTAGCATCCCGGCGCTCCGGCGCGGCGGGCGTGAAGGCGTCCCGCGGCGGGATGCTGCCGGTCCATCCGACTCCCGGAGGATGCTAGAGCCGGGTCCTGGCGCTCGGATCCGCAGGCGGAGGACTAGCGGGTCATGCCCGCGGGAAGCAGGCGCTCGGGCTCGGGTCCGCGGGACGCGCTGCTCCTGAAAACACAGATGAGCTCCGTGAGTCCGTGATTTTTTTTTTTTTTTTTTTTTTTTTGTTGGGGGGGCTGGAAGGACTGCGGGCTAGCAAGCCGGGGCGGTCGGCTACCGCCGTCCCGTGTCCGGGGCAGAGGGAGCTGATATCTGAGCCCGCTGACTCCCAACACGCTCGGCCCCGTCCGCGAAGCTCGCACTCGGTGTCTTCAACATGTGTGTCGTCCTGTTGTCGTCCACCATTATCTCTGGCTAGCTGTACCCCTTGAAATGCCGAGTGTCTCCCCGGCGGCCTCGAGTCCCCTGCATCGCCGCTGCACGAGTGTCAAGGTACGGGGAGCGAGGGGGACGACGCTTCCGGTCACTGCTTTCAAAATATAATGTAGGCACGGGCCAGGTAGCACATCCCGGCTGAGTTTAACTCAACATGGTTAACATAAAAACACAAGGGGATGATGCCCAAACATTTGTTTTTCTACTGCATTTCTCCTTGTATACGTTGTGTATGTAACCCCCGGTTTTCTGCCTGGTCATTGTATTAAATGTATTAAATTAAATTGATTTAATTCAATGAAATGCAACTTTATGAACGAGTATGCGCCATGCGAGAGCAACATGAACTGCGACTTGTAAATGCAGTGACCAGCAAGACAGGCCCACGAGACTGCAGGACCCAGCTTCAACGTCGGTGCATATTCGCCAGCAAAATTTGCAATTAACCAAATTGCCAAAACCAGCCGACACACTCCGGGGAACCTGGGGGGAAAAGAAACGCCCAATAAACTGACTTTATTTTGAAAGCGAACTCCTCTAACTTCTGGTCTGGTTGTGGTTGACGGTGCAGACTGGGTTGACGCTGCTTGGCTGCACTTGTCCGGGTGAATGCCGACACTGGCCGAGCTGCAGCTGCCTCCAGTGCGGCCGCAAATATCTCAGATACCACCTGAGCTCACATGATAAACAGAAAGAACCCGAGTGTTATCGTCCAAGTTACTACTTTGGACAAATATGTGTATTACAGCAACACAATGTGTCTTTTCCTTCTGTTGCAATATTAGAATTGCAGATTAAAACTGAGGTCAGCCGTTCAAACATATTTCTACAGGCAATGATTATGCCAGAGAAGCAAAATGATATTGTAAGACCTTGTGATTATGTGATTCATTTTGGAATAAAACGCTGTAGGCTGAAAGCTTAGGGTCCACAGATGAGTCACATGACAATTTGAGTGCGGTGCTCCTTTTTCAGACGAAGAAAAGAGGTGCTGTCATTGTAAGGTCAATTTTGCTTATCATTACTGTACAAAAGATTGAAAGATTGATGCACGTGGAGTGGAAGTTTCCGCAGAGCGTGTGAAGGCATCAGGTGACGGGGTGGGCTGTGGAGGATCTGGCTGAATCACACCACCTCCACCTCTCACCCCTCTCTGCTTGTACATCACATTTACTTTTGTTTAGAATGCATGCATGAACAATATTTTTCACATGTGAAAATGCTCAGGTGTGCTCGGATGTTGATGCGTACGTCTTTTTTAACATGTACATATCACCATGCATGCATATATTATCATATCCACCTACTTCATGTCTATAAAGTAACTTGTTACATTGATCCAGTGTCAAATGCCCTTTATGTGTATTTTGATGGTTCATTATAACTACATTTTCTTTCCTGTGTTTGGCTCACTAATGTTTTATTCTAGAGCACCACATACACCTACAAAAAACATGTTTTGTGTATGTCTCAGTGTGTTTTTCACACCTAACAGTGTCATAGCTCACCACAACAGAAAAATGACAGGTTAACTGGAAACCTGTCAAACTGTCAAACCAATGTTCTATCAAGGACCACTAGCAATTAACCCTCCCATTACTTCCTGCCCTGCTTCCTTACATATAAAAATGCAAATTACTGATATTGATCCTCACAGTGGACACGCAAGACAACGGTGAGTCTATGCTGATTTTTCATTTTGAAATATTCTCAAACTTGATTCAAAAATACAAATGGGCTATTGAACATTAAAAAAATAATAATACCATTCTAAACCAAAGTTTCAAAGTGTTTTACAGTAAATCAAGAATACAAAATAATTAATGGTAATCAAATTCCAGAATGTGAAAGATGAAATAATTAAAAACGACTATAAAAAATGATATCAGTTAACTAAGAGCCATAAGATAAAAAAAAATAAATACAATTTTAAAAAAAAGCTTTAACATTTACATTTTAAGAGGAGATTGAGAGGACTGACTTCCATTAGAGGGGTTGGGACAGCAAAGACCAGATCACTAAGACCCTTAGTGATAAGAAGAGATTTTGGAAGCACTAGCAGGGGCTTAGCGGATCAGGTTAGCTTACTACTACTAAGTCTTTAGTTTGTTTCTCATGATCATCGATTTTCTATTCATTTATATTTATTATAAGTTTAACATTGTTTTAATCACAATTCGTCAAAATCAATAGAGGCGAAAGAATAAAGCAGCAGGTTAAAATAATGCATGGCTTCATACATGAAAAAAAAGCCGTAAGGCTGTTAGCCCTACGGCATTATTCTTTTTTCTGTAGAAGGTTTGACTAATTTTCGATGACAGTTATGTTTATGCACTCCCTCAGTGTTTACATTCTTCTTCTGTAGAGATACACAAGCTCACAAGGCTAAAAACTAGCCTTCTGACGCCTTCTGCTGTCTCCGTTGAACATGTCCGTCGTAAGGTTTATGCTCCTTCCTGACCTGCACGGACTAAAAATCTGTGGAAGTTGGTGGAAACAATCTTAATGAATGGTTTGTCCAGTTGAAATACTGTTTTTAAAAACCAAGAGGGAATGCAGTCAGAAAAAAGTTTGTTCAACTAAAATTTTTCTTTTTCAGGATAAACCATCAGTTTGCATCCATCACCCAACTGAACAGCAACATGTTTTTGTTGAATATTTGCGTCTATGCCAGCCTCATGCTGTCCCTCCCTCAGTGTACACATCAATCATGCACTGACGGGACACCCAAACAGTGCCAAGATGCAGAATTTGCTCCAGGTACCAATTTTGCCGGGGAAGGCTTCGACATCACCAGCATGGAACGTAAGGGGGCCTTTGTGCTCGACATGAATCAGTGGAAACGCAAAGACAAGACATGCACCCTGTGTAGCAACCCCTATCTGGAGAACAAAAGGCAAAAGCTCCCGTTGTCAGTGGTTGACTGGAGGGCAAAGCAGTCCTGCAGCATGAAAGTGTCCAGTAAACTCCATCGATCCAGTGAGTCTCTGGTCAGTTCCAGCACCTCTTCGGTGGAGAACAACTGGAAGATCAATATAGATGTTAACGTGGGTGAAAAAAGCGGCGCATTGATGTTAGCAGGTACCAATTCTAAATTGGCTGATTACTCCATGGAAAAAACAAAGAATGACAAGTTCAGCTTCACAAGCCAGAGCATGTCCTGTGAGTACTACAGGTAAGAAGATGACGACTGGGATGAAACTTTTTTTCCACTTACTGCCCTAGCTATAAATGCAATACTGTTATACACCTGTTTCATACTGATCTGTTTTTCTTTCTTGTCTGGTGTCTCACTGGAAACAGCTACCAAGTGTCAGGCACTCCCAAGTTGCACAGAGAATTTCAAAAAGCAGTGACACAGCTCCCCAAAACCTACAGCCCTGAATACAAGCAACGATTTTACAAACTGATTGACAACTTCGGCACCCATTACATCACCAAGGTGAACTAAAATTAAAAAGCATGTTGGTATAATTACAGAAAGTAACACATTTGTTTATGCAGTATATGTTAAAATATATAATTCTAGGTGAAAATGGGAGGAAGTGTTAAATCGGTGACCAGTATCAGGCAGTGCCAGGCCAGCCTGCAGGGCCTCAGTGTGGAGGAGGTGCAGATGTGCCTGGAAGCTGAAGCATCCGTCAGCATCAAAGCTACAATAAAAACTGAAACAAAACACTGCAACAAGGACATTGACAAGATGGAAAGTAAAAAATCCTTCTCCAGCCTCTTCAACGACAGGTATAGAACATTTTTCTCATATATTTTGTCACATTTTCTTTTCATTTGCACTTCTAAATGACTATTCTCAATACTAGAAAGGCCAAATTGTGGTTGACTTAAATACCAGAATTGAAATATGTCAGATTTTAAAATGTCCCTCCAAATCTAAGACCCACTTTCTGTGCAAAGCAATGAGGTCAGACTTTCAAAATCATGTAAAACAATATTAAGTCCAATTATATTACAACACACTTCAAAGTTAAACTCCTACAAACTGGTTGCTTCTCCAGTATTGATCGATGTATGCTCTGGCTCAGTTATTTGCCCAACTCTCTCCTCTACAGGTTCACAGAAATAAAGGGGGGCCATACAACAGAACCAGACCTTCTCTTCTCTGCTGACAAAAATCCATCAGCCTACAAAGAATGGCTGAACACACTGCCACAGTATCCAGACATAGTCTCATATTCCCTGGACTCGCTTCATGAGTTACTGCCCACTAACACCCCTGCCCGGAAGAACATGCGCGCCGCCATTAGCCATTACATCCTGGAGAAAGGCCTGTGGAAGAACTGCAGTGAGCGCTGTCAGGCTGGCATCAAGAGCGACTCGAGGGATTCCTGCGTCTGCCAATGCCACAATGACCCAGCTGTAAACCAAGAGTGCTGCCCCACCCGTAAGGGCATGGCACAGGTCACCATAACTGTACAGCGGGCTTCTGGTCTTTGGGGGGATTACATCACAGCCACGGATGGCTACGTGAAAGTGTTTTTCAATAAACAGATGGTCCAGCGTTCTCCTGTCATTCACAACAACAACAACCCACACTGGGCCATGACCGTTCCCCTGGGCTCCCAGGATTTGTCAGGAGGCAATAAAGTGAGATTTGAAGTGTGGGATTTGGACAACAACTGGGACGACGACCTGTTGGGAGCATGTGAGCAGGACCTTACTGCTGGAGTCAAGGAGGATCTCTGTAACCTGCAGCATGGCCGGCTCTACTACAAATGGGAGGTGAAATGTGCTCCGAGTCTGAGTGGACAGTCATGCATGGACTATAAACCTTCGCCTATGAGTCAAAGTCTGAAGAGGCTGTATGTGTCCCGCCATGCCCACCCTGTTCCAAAGGCCATCCTGTTAGAGATGGGTGTGTTTGTGGACGAAACGAGCTCACAGAGAAACCAGAGTCTTACTGCCGAGAGTCAAGAGTTTGATGTGATATAAGACCCATGTTTGGCTTTACTGAGGCTTATATTCAAGGTATTAGCTATATATCTTTATTGATGAGGCTAATCTAAGCAAAAGGTGTTATAGTGCTGACTATACCGTAAACATCGCTTGGTCTTTAACAGGACGGCAAAGCAAATATCCTTAATAATATAAAAGTTTCCTCAGTTGTTTAAATGTGAGTTTCATTCAATGCACATTTTAATTGCAACCTACTTTTGCTTTATTTTCCGAGGCTTTTTTATTTGTGCATTTTATTTTAGCATTTTTTTATATTGTTTCTATACAGGCAGTTAAAACATGTACAGTTGAGTTTTATATATTTTAGTCGCATTATTGACTTGTTGATTTTTGACATGATGTTTGACTCCAATTCTAAAGAGAGAAGTGAAGACTAGAACAACAAAGCTTTATGTTTAGATCATACATGCAGAGCCCATCACACATTAGTTTCTCTCCTACTAGCCCTGATTTTCTATATGTCTTTAGTACTGATAAACATTTATTTTTCATGTATGAAGCCATGCATTTATCAGTTTTCATTGATTGTTTTCATGTTATTTGTAATTGAAATGCCCTGTCCTCTATTAATTGCAAATGTGTTAATTTCTCCATTTGGCATTTACCTTTCAGTGTTCTTAAATAAAGTACTCATATTCAAGTGGCTATAGGTTGTTTGTGTATTTTAATTTAGATTTAATTTTCTTTGGCTGCTGAAATAGCCCAATTCTATTACATGACTCACTAAAGTTTTATCCCAGCTTAACATATACAACTATTAAATTACTTTGTGTCTTCAAAATGAATCATTCAAGTGTGACAATCTCCTGTTCCGATTAAGTACGACCAAAGCCCACCACCACTTCAGAGAAATTATAGGTTTGTGGTCTCTGATTTGCTATTGACTGGAAAGCCAGCTTGACTTTCATGTTGTCGCTGCCTGTTTGAGTTTGCCTATAGACCACCAGCTCCTCCCCCTCAGTACAGGGCCTGCTCAACATCGATGAAACTGCCAAACCGCCATTTCGTTCCCCTGCTCTCTCAAAGACCACTGTCACCTCACCCCCTCACCACCTCCTGCCCTGCTTTTTCTACTTTTAAGCACAAAGCACAGATATTCATGCTCACTGTGAGTTTCACAAAGCAGCGTGAACAGTCAAGACGAAGGTGAGTCCACGTTGATGTGCTTATATTGAAATATTCTTTTACTTTAATTGAACATACTATCTTCTGGTTATTGAACATTGTGTTAAGTTATTAAGCATTTAAGGTACAAAGTCTTCTTAGTAGCAAAGGGTTTGTGCCAAAACTCGTAAGAGTTCTTCTATTGTGATGTGAGCCAATAAACAAGTGATATGTGAGTAATTTAAAAGTAGAGATGTGCTACCTCTTTTACATTTTTTGAATTTGCTTACTGGGCTTTGGGTTTAGCACTCTACATAAAATCCCACGGTTGAAGGGCAACCTCCTTTTCCAATTTCATTTTATTGTATATTTTAGTCCTCTCATATTTGTGAGAGCAGTAGTTTTAAACATTCAGTGAGCTATTATACTGTAAGTGAGGTCCATTTATATAGAGAGCACATTTTGAAAAAGCAAATGTTGACCAAAGCAATTACGTAATCGTGATAGCTGTGGAGACTCAAATGCGGTGACTCACAGTGAGAAAGTTACAACTGTCAAAATGTGAGGAGATAAAAACGGACAGGGTTTTATTTCCGGAATAGGCCTAATGCGAAAATACTGCTTAATAATGATAGAGTTTTTTTTTTCAAATTTCACACCTAGACCTTTGATTGTTGAGGGACATTTCAGCATAGACCACTAATGGAAACAGGGGCCGAAAATGAGGGGTTTTGTCTTAGTCTCATTTGGCCATAGAACATCTTTGGCCATCCAGTACTTGACATCCTTGTGGCAATTGAGAAGACAGTTAAATGTGTCCTGCCGAATTTTCTTGTAAACAAACAAAAGTTATGTTTACATTATGTGTTTCTCACCAAAATTTGATGTGTTTATCCTTGAGGTGTTACCAACGAATTTAAAGCATTTCATTCCCCATAAAACAGCCGCAGAAAACCATTGATGATGTTTTCTAAAAGCAGACCCAATTAAAAGCACAATAGAATATATCCTAAAATAAGGCCTTGATGTACACCACAAGAGACACAATCAAAGGGAGAGAGTTATCACTCACAACTGAAACTGATCTGTTGCGCAGGTAAAACTCAGACCACAATGCCTTATCCGAAATATGAACAAGATGATTGAGATAGTCCAACAGAACAGAATGATACATTTTATCAAAAACAGTACAGGGTATTAACACAATTTAACAAACACCTCATGTTTGTTCAACTAAAATTTTTCTTTTTCAGGATAAACCATCAGTTTGCATCCATCACCCAACTGAACAGCAACATGTTTCTGTTGAATATTTGCGTCTATGCCAGCCTCATGCTGTCCTTCCCTCAGTGTACACATCAATCATGCACTGACGGGACACCCAAACAGTGCCAAGATGCAGAATTTGCTCCAGGTACCAATTTTGCCGGGGAAGGCTTCGACATCACTAGCATGGAACGTAAGGGGGCCTTTGTGCTCGACATGAATCAGTGGAAACGCAAAGACAAGACATGCACCCTGTGTAGCAACCCCTATCTGGAGAACAAAAGGCAAAAGCTCCCGTTGTCAGTGGTTGACTGGAGGGCAAAGCAGTCCTGCAGCATGAAAGTGTCCAGTGAACTCCATCGATCCAGTGAGTCTCTGGTCAGCTCCAGCACCTCTTCGGTGGACACCAACTGGCAAACCAATCTAGATGTTAACGTGGGTGAAAAAAGCGGCGCATTGATGTTAGCAGGTACCAATTCTAAATTGGCTGATTACTCCATGGAAAAAACAAAGAATGACAAGTTCAGCTTCACAAGCCAGAGCATGTCCTGTGAGTACTACAGGTAAGAAGATGACGACTGGGATGAAACTTTTCTCCACTTACTGCCCTAGCTATAAATGCAATACTGTTATACACCTGTTTCATACTGATCTGTTTTTCTTTCTTGTCTGGTGTCTCACTGGAAACAGCTACCGAGTGTCAGGCACTCCCAAGTTGCACAGAGAATTTCGAAAAGCAGTGACACAGCTCCCCAAAACCTACAGCCCTGAATACAAGCAACGATTTTACAAACTGATTGACAACTACGGCACCCATTACATCACCAAGGTGAACTAAAATTAAAAAACATGTTGGTATAATTATAGATAGTAACACATTTATTTATGCAGTATATGTTAAAATATATAATTCTAGGTGAAAATGGGAGGAAGTGTTAAATCGGTGACCAGTATCAGGCAGTGCCAGGCCAGCCTGCAGGGCCTCAGTGTGGAGGAGGTGCAGATGTGCCTGGAAGCTGAAGCATCCCTCAGCATCAAAGCTACAATAAAAACTGAAGCAAAACACTGCAACAAGGACATTGACAAGATGGAAAGTAAAAAATCCTTCTCCAGCCTCTTCAACGACAGGTATAGAACATTTTTCTCTTCATTTGCACACTTTGACTGAATATACTCTTGTAGATTTCAATTTTAGCACCAGAAAATCCAAATTGGCTCAGTTATTTGCCCAACTCTCTCCTCTACAGGTTCACAGAAATAAAGGGGGGCCATACGACAGAACCAGACCTTCTCTTCTCTGCTGACAAGAATCCATCAGCCTACAATGAATGGCTGAAAACACTGCCACAGTATCCAGACATAGTCTCATATTCCCTGGACTCGCTTCATGAGTTACTGCCCACTAACACCCCTGCCCGGAAGAACATGCGCGCCGCCATTAGCCATTACATCCTGGAGAAAGGCCTGTGGAAGAACTGCAGTGAGCGCTGTCAGGCTGGCATCAAGAGCGACTCGAGGGATTCCTGCGTCTGCCAATGCCACAATGACCCAGCTGTAAACCAAGAGTGCTGCCCCACCCGTAAGGGCATGGCACAGGTCACCATAACTGTACAGCGGGCTTCTGATCTTTGGGGGGACCACACCACAGCCACGGATGGCTACGTGAAGGTGTCCTTCAATGGGCTGATGGTCCGGCGTTCTCCTGTCATTCACAACAACAACAACCCACACTGGGCCATGACCGTTCCCCTGGGCTCCCAGGATTTGTCAGGAGGCAATAAAGTGAGATTTGAAGTGTGGGATTTGGACAACAACTGGGACGACGACCTGTTGGGAGCATGTGAGCAGGACCTTACTGCTGGAGTCGGGGAGGATCTCTGTAACCTGCAGCATGGCCGGCTCTTCTACAAATGGGAGGTGAAATGTGCCCCGAGTCTGAGTGGACAGTCATGCATGGACTATAAACCTACGCCTATGAGTCAAAGTCTGAAGAGGCTGTATGTGTCCCGCCATGCCCACCCTGTTCCAAAGGCCATCCTGTTAGAGATGGGTGTGTTTGTGGACGAAACGAGCTCACAGAGAAACCGGAGTCTTACTGCCGAGAGTCAAGAGTTTGATGTGATATAAGACCCATGTTTGGCTTTACTGAGGCTTACATAGCAACATTAATCTTTTTATTAGGTGTTTGGATAATGTTATTCAAGCCAAACCCTTTTCCCCTAACTGACACCCCTTATTAAATCTCTACTTAACGTAAAGGATGAGATTTTTTTATGTGTGGAAAAAGCAGCTGTAACTCGATTATGGAAAATGTCCCTTATACTTGGTAACAGGTATATTGGTATGTTCATGTATATTGTTTCATGTTAACTTAGACCTTTAATTTGCAGTTGCCCAGTTTACAGTTTCTGTATACTGAATGATTTGTTTTGGATAGAGGACTATTGTCAATGAAAGCTCTTTGAAATCAATGTGAGCAAAAGATTAAAATGACTGAAATGTATTGCTAAAATGTTTAAAACATACAAAACATGAATCAAAGTAGTGGCAGACAAGATGCTTTTGGTGTTTATATATATAGAGAGAATTTTTTATATAATGTATTTTTTCAAGTTTTCGCACTTGTTGAATTGTTGATTCAATGCAACTTATATTCCTAAACTTATTTACGCCTTATGTTTTATATACTTTGTGAATTGCAGATTTGAGTGTGACAAGAAGAACATATAGACATGCAGATGTATTGTGCAATCACTTTGTAACAGTGTATTATCTAAGCAAACATTTATCTATCTACTAGTGTGTTTAATGTATTTGAATCATGTTATGATTAAAAGCATAATATCTGAACTGTTTGTAGTATTTGATGTTATATCTTATAACTTTTAGTTTTGATATGAGTGTTCGTGTTCCCTTTTTCAGGCAGTGTGGCCTGACATGAGAAAGGAAGTGGTAAAACTTCCTGTGTACGCATGAGGCATTGCTGACGTTATTAAAGAGAACAATGAGAGCAGGTAAACAATATGTAAAGTGTTTTTACTCTGAACTTTCTATTCGGCATCGTTTTAATATTTATTTTGAAAACATTGAGACAATTTTTCTTGCACTTGACATCTATTCATTTTCATCACCACCATTTTTTTCAGTGTTGACAGAATAAGACTGGTGGGGCACAGCAAGTTTTGGACCAACAAGACAAACAGACATGGGTAACAAAGGTCCAATTAAAGAGAAAGACAAAAACAAAAAGACAAAACAGACAACACAACAGCATAAAATAGAGTGAAACACACAAAAAGCTTTAAAAACACATTACACTGAACACATTATGGACATGGTCCACTTGAAGAGGTCCAAGTCATTTGAATTAGCCTGGTTAAAGACAGAGACAAAAGGGACAGGGGGAGGACCACAGAGATAGTGAATCAGGAAACGTTGATGAATTTGATTGGTTGATGAAAACACAAGACTGCAACAGAATTTATGCAGTGGTAATAACAAATCACCACATTTTATATTCAGTCTGCTTTTCTTTAAAACCTTTTTATTAAGAAACAACAGTTATGTCAAAGGTGATTTGCTTTAAAAAAAATAGACAACCTGCTTCTCCCCTTGGTATCATTTTTAATAGTTTCATGATGATTTAACTGAACCTTCCTGTACCAACTGTAAAACTTATTTCATTTTTACCTTTGTATCCATTTCCAAGGGCACCGTTCACTCTGCCATATTTTCCAGCTTGCTCTCCTGTGAAAGGATCAGCCCAGTTCATTGTTATAAATGTGCTCAGAAGGAAACTGAAGCGGTTTGACAGCTAAGTTAAACCTTGCAAAAAAGACTTTTAGACTTTTATTAGAGGACTCTGTCACCTCACTATGCAGTCTCCATACCCCTGAGTGAAAAACAACCCATTATGCATGCAGTTGTACTTGAAATACATGTTCAGAGCATTTATAGAGTTCATTTTTTAAAAATAGCTTTACCTCATTTTGTTTACCCTAGAAAAAAATGTGGATTTGAAAGCACAGTAATATTTAGATACATGTAAAACAGCACGATGATTACATCTGAAAGCTATATTTTTAGCACAGCAAAATGTGCAGTACACACTGTGCTGTCACTGTAATATTATGCAAGACGACATGGCTAATAAGGTAACCAGAAACAGCAAAGTGAGTGGCAGTTGATCATAAATGAGGAAGTCTTTTCTTGCTTACCCAAGGCATCTTGAGTTTCTCCTAGCTGTGCACCGTAACCTTATCAAACACAAGCAAAGAAGTTACATTTTTAAAACCAATCAGGACAAAAGACAAATACACAAGATACATTTATATTATGGTTTGGTGTTTTTTTTGGACTTCAGCAGTAGCTGGAGAAATGTGCGCAGCTGAAGGGTATACTTAAAAATTTAAATCTCAATTATGCAAGACATGCGGATACTAAAAATACTTATTACTGTCATGCTCATGCAATTGCAATGTGACGTGCTGGTGTGGAGTTGGGGTCTTGTGCACTGTCTGAAGGGTGTGTGTTTCTTTGGGTGAGAGAGTGCATGAAAATTCACCTGTTTGCTGAGCTCCATATCCTACACCAGCTCCTGAAACAACACAAAACATGTGGATAATTTGACTTCAACAGGGATAACAATGATGAGTCATAACAGACAGAAATATTGCACGGACAGATAAAACCCAGTGAGACACAATCACACACACACACACTCACACACAGCACAGCCTAACAGCAGTCTCATCTCAGAAGCCAAGACATATAACTGGTGTTTATACCGTAATGCAAAGACAAGAAAGGTAAGAAAGCATTCCTGTTCATGGGAAATCAGTATCTCTGGATGAATTCAGGATCGTTCTTCATTTCTTAATTACTTTTAAGTTTTTAGTATTGTTATCTAATTTCACTGCTATCTGTTTGACTGAGGTTTTAAACCTCAGTGGGACTTATCTGGTTAATCAAAAACTACCACTGCAACAGGGTTTTTCCATCACATAAATTTCTCACACTTTATGGATCACACAGTCAATCTTTCTCACCATATTTGTTGGTGGTTTTGGCACCTTCAGCACCAAGTCCGAGCTGCTGAGCAGCATATGGGTAGCCAGCATCACCTGAGGGGACAAATCTGCTAAGTATTGAACTATTCTCGTAGCTGTGACATGGTGAACTAACAGGATAGGTGATTGTGGGTTAACAAAATGAGAATGTTGTAAATTTTTTTATTTTCTTGATGGAGTTTATTCTTTTTAATCACAGAGTGTAAAGAAATTTTCTTTCATGTATGTTAAACTTCCCTCTTGGAAGTTAAAGGTAAGTTAAGACAGGGCTTCACAGGTCAGGTCAACTGTCTGTCTCTGTTCGCCTGTCTCACTCTGTGTGCCTGACAAGGCCGAGTTGGCTCTGGCCTCTGGTAGACCAAGGTCTACTATATATCTTCTGTATTCGGGTTTAGACACAACAGGCTGGCGACTGGTTGCATACGCTAGATAAGAGTGACTGTAAAGAGGCTATGCTGGTGACGTCTTTCCTTGTTGGAATGTGATATCCAATAGAATCCTCACACAAGTAGTAGTTGAAGTAGTGAATCTTAGCAGGTCTGGGGAAGGTTAAATACTGAGCTTCAGGGCACGACCTTCAGATTTGGGTAGCAGCAAGCTGTGTTTCACATGTTGTTGTTTTCCCCATTTCTCCTCGATCGAACTTCAATAAATATTTGTGCTTAAGACATGCGGGTCTCCTGAAAAGTGAACCAGCTCTAAGATTTCCTAGACACCGAGGGCCTTAGGCCATTATTGTATCGTACAGCGTTTTGAGGCCCTTGAAACTTCTACACCAAATAAACTGACAAGAGTAAAGTTCAGTGTAGAAATCTCATGTAGATGATATATGAGGGATGGACTCCATTATTTTTGTCTATCAGGACACCTTGGAGTCTGTTATTATGCTTACAACACGGTTACACCACTACGGTTACAAATGAAGTTGCAAGCACATGCGGCTCTTACCTTCCAGTCCTGTAGGAATCACTGGAGCATTACCATAAGGAACCTGAGCAGCTCCTCCTCCTGCAGGAAAGAAATCAGATGGACAAATTGACTCATACATCTTCTCTCGTTTCACTGCTAAAACTGCACAGGCTACAAACCAGCTCTGTGCTGTCCACAAGTTCAAGTCTGACGCATGCATGGAAAGCCACAGTGACAGACTGACTAATAGTGTGACAGAAGGTTGAGGTCATGTCAGCACTGCTCACCATATTTGCCACCAGTTGATTCCAATCCTGCACCAAGTGCTCCTGAATGAAGACAAGAGGACCTTCAATGACAGGCTTTCAAACATCAGAGAAAACATATTCATAAAAAGCTCTTATGGGAGCATTGAAGAAGATTGTTTTCCCTCCAGTTTGTCTGTTGGTTTGATACGATTTCTCAAATAGTGATAGATTTGACTGAAATATGGTGGACAGATATTTTTTGCTGTAGATTTTATGCTGCATTTGAGTTCTGATTGAAACTATGCTGCTATTTATTAAATAATCAACTCATAGGTGTGAAGGAATTTTCCTTCTTGTATGTTAAACTTCCCTCTTGTAAGTTAAAGGTAACTTAAGACAGGGCTTCACAGGTCAGGTCAACTGCCTGTCTCTGTTCGCCTGTCTCACTCTATGTGCCTGACAAGGCCGAGTTGGCTCTGGCATCTGGTAAACTAAGGTCTGCTATATATCTTCTGTATTCAGGTTTAGACACAACAGGCTGGCGACTGGTTGTTGACGCTGGATAAGAGAGACTGTACAGAGGCTATGCTGTTGTTAGGACAGCAAAGCTTGACGTCTTTCCTTGTTTGGATCCTATATCAATTGGCAGCTTTGCATGCTGGGAGGAAGACAATTGTTGGTTCATATTATCTTTTAAAAGTTTATTTTTAAATTGTATGAATTGGATTGTGAAGCCTTGGTGGACGCATTCACACTCTTCAGGGATTTCTAGTATTTGCATGTGTTGTTTTATGTGTAGCGGGGATGGCAGCCAGAGAAACATACAGTGTCACCTCTGATGCTGCTCCATCTTAAATCTCTTACCATACGCCCCGTGGACCTGTCCAGCATAGCCTCCTGTACCGAGGGCTGGAAAAGTCAGAAAATCATAAACATGCAGGTCAGGCACTGTTCATCCATTAACTGATTTAAACCTTTAAATAAAACTGTGTGAAAAGCACCTACAGGAGCAGGGAGTCAGAAACCACCAGATTAAACTGGTCAGCTTCCATAAATAAGAGACAATAGCTACACCCAGTGGATAGAAGACCACACTGGTAATGTTCAGCAGAGGAAGTGGGTTTCCTTGACGGCCTCTTATTTTTTCAGATGTCAACTGTTTCAAGTTAATGCATCTACGGGTTAGTGCCATCACCTGTTATGGGTTTCAGTAGGTTATAACTCCTCAAAATGGTTACCTTCACTCTTCCCTGCTTTGTTCTCAGCACCATCAGCTAACTCTGCAGGGTAACCAAGCCCTGAAACATAGTTCTAATTAGCATTATAATTATGTCTGTAAGCTAACGACTCCCCCCAACCTCAGTTGTTTTTTCTTTAAATGGCACTCACCAGCCCCGTAACCATCGCTGTAACCATTCCCATAACCTGCAGAGAGAAGTGGCTATATGTTAGAACATTTATTGATTATTTAGCTTTTAAAAAGTGTTGTGTTTTCAAGTCAGTGCTGTATTTGACATTTCTGACTGTACCCAGTACCAAAAGGAAAATAAATGTTCATGAACGTCTTCTGCATGCATGGAAAATACCTGTAGACAAAGCTTTTGCACCAGCATCTCCACCTGCAGGGAGACACACGAAGACAACAAAGAAAGTCACTCAACATAAAGGGTCGGCCCATCTTAAATGAATATCATCACTCCAGTCAGTGATGGTTTTGATGCAGATTCCCTCTGACACCAAACAGAATGAAGAATTATCCTCGGTCATTGCAGGCAGACATGTTTCAAGGTTTGTTTTTTAAATTTAAATAGTTTTATATATATGTTGCCTTTAGAGTAAGCAATTTGACTGGCAGAATTTGAATTTCTCGTGGCATGTGCTGATGAGTTCCACTTACCATAGCCATTGCCTGCCATGGCACCCAGGTATCCTGTTGCTCCCTCACCATAGCCTGTGATAACACACATTCAAAACATAGTGTATGGTACAAAGACTCTCACTACTTTTGCTTTTGTTTACCGACATTAATATTTAACTTGGGACAAATGTGGAAAGCTCTGCTACAAAAAAAAAGATTTGGATGCTTGATTTCCATGCATACAAAAGAAGTGGAAAAAGACATCGACAGGAGGAAAAGATGACTGGAATGGTTTGTGAGTAATCCTTTTGTTGTTGTGGTCTTCTACCTTTTTAAAAGCACTATCAATTATTCACCAGAAAGGAAAGGGAAATACTGAAGCAGCTTCTCCTGAGACCTTTAAAGAAAGGTGAAGATGAAGAAGACTCAAGCAAATTATTAGTTTACAAGGCAAAGTAGGAGTAACAGCTGTTTTTCTGCTGTGCGACACATGATCTACTGTGCGTCCTCGGCTCCACTTATATGCTGAACATTAAAATTCAGGAGGGGAAAAATCCTTATTCTCTAAAGTCTGTGTTTTCAGACAAGCTTCTTCATTTAGTCTGTGGAGGACGCCCTTAAGAATCAAAGTCCAAATTGAGATTGAAAAGAATTCAGAAAGGATACAGATAGTAAAATTATTCCACAGCCTCACCAGTTGACTTCCCTGCTGCGCCATGGGGATACCCACCCTGTCCGAGAGCAGCAGCAGCTGAGATGTATTTTAGAGAGAGAGACTTAGGACTTAGGACATGGTGCAAAATGAAAAAAATTGGAGCATAAACCCTAAATCGAAACAAAGAAAAAAATGAATGAAAAAGTACGTCATTACCTCCATGTTTGCCAGCTGCGCCACCCAGGTATGCTCCCTGTCCCAAACCTGTAGGCAGTGCATGGGAATCCTTTACCACAGGTAGTGTAAATCTACATCAGCGTCTCCATCTGCTTAACTTTTCCTGTGTTATGTGTCAGTGCCCAACATTACCTGCTCCATAGCCCCCAGCGCCAAGGTTTGATCCCAGATAGTTTCCTGCTCCACCCATATATCCTGCGAAGGAAGTAACACAAGCTCAGCAAAATCACCAGTAATTTACTGTGGGCTAAAGGGAATGATAATACGTCAGAACACTAGTGCCAACATTTATACAGAAAAGCATTAATATCAATCACTCAGTACTGTTTTTGGTTGAAAGTCAGGTTTAAATCAAATTCACACTTTAAACACATGATTAAACTAGGACATAATATCCTGCCTCATTCAGTTGTTTCCATTTATAGAGGATACAGAGGTTGCTCTTAATGGAGTGTTTGACATGTGCAGCTGACAGAGGAAAAAAAAAACACACACACAAAAAATGGATTTCAACATCTTTTCCAGGTTTGGGTGGTTTTCAGCCCCCTCTCCACTGGACACTGACTCTCCTGGACTGAATGCTAAAAACCACCACACCAGATGCTGAATCTTCTTTCAGTAGGTCTTTATAACTTCTACTTTTTGGGTCACACACTTATTTCTCTTTATTTTATACTTTGTCTTCTCTCTCCCATTCCTTTCCATCTTATTGTACCTATTGTACCTGTAGATACAGTTTAACATGTTCCAACCATCATTATTAAATAATGTGATGTGAAGCTAAAGAGATTAACCACTGACACTGACTTTAAGAACTATGATCTAAACCTCTTTGTCCTTACAACCCTAAGCAAATATGAGCCATATAATGTACAATGAAGTGAATATTATAAAACTCTTCAAAAACAAGAGGACTCTAGCACACACCGCACCCATCATGTTACCAAGACGAATACAAATTTTACAACAGAAAGACAAAATGCTCCTCCTGCTTTTGCTTTTTTGGGAGCAGTGAGACTCAGCTACACAACCTATGGGCAGCAAACAAGGCTGAAAGAGCTTCAGAGTTCTGAATTTAGTGAAACAGAGAAAGACAACCTAGTTTTTACCATTGCTGTTAGCAGCCGAGGGCCCTGAAGTAGCTGCACCGTAACACAGAGACTGGAATTATGAAATAATAGTTTTTCTATTTTATGTAAAAATTCTGGAAAATTGTGATGTTACAGGCACGCCAGATCATTCTGATCATCTATATCATTTCCGACTTTATGCCAAACAGTGTACTAGTACAGACACACAAGGACATAGGTGAAGGTTTACTCTCCATTCAGAGCTATATTTCCTGGATCAAAGCCTTTACATCAGAAAACTGATCATCACTCTCATAAGGAATCAGAAGCTCACAATGATTAAGATTTGACAACAACCATCATAAAGCAGCATAAGCACTCTACGTGCATATTATCATATATTACCATACCAAGACCACGGCAATGAATACTGACTGGTTCAAACACAGGTGTGTGTGTTGATATTCTACCTGGTTTGGTGGGTAAGCACAAATATGCACCAGGGTTGGTTATAGTAAGGGACATATGTACTTATGTGAAGTTATGTACTGTATAGCTCAGTTTGGAAGTGATTACTTTATATGGAAGAAATCAGGCTGAGAAGAAAAATATTAATTTTGAATAAATATTTTGAAATAAATACATAAATTATTGGCTATTTGTCAAAAGACATGTGCACATACCTCTGTAACTACTGCATGGGTTCAGTAAGGCATTTTTGCATGGAACCTAGAGTAAAGTGGGATGATGATATATGGACTAAACCAAAACTGCATACATTTAGGATGATAAAACACGTACGTACAGTATTGGATAGGATAAACTGCAGGCATGTAGCCTTTATAGTGTACAATTCATTTTAATTCATTTGTGTTTGTGAATGTATTATAAAGGATGTATGTATATGTATGTGTTGTGAAAAAGCGATCTTGTAATGTCATGTGGGATGGGCCAGATATTTAGCATATATATCCAACGTGCAAAGACATTAATGAACAAACAATAACACATTAAGTCAATCCAGAATCATATAGCAAACAATGTCTGTATACCCAGCTTTCGTGGCCCCTATTACACTTTCATGTGGCTCATTTTCAGATAAATATCCGGGGAAAGCACCCAAAGCCCTTTGCCATCTGCCAACATGCCACAGGAAGAAGAAACTTTACACTTCTGATAACTCAAGCTTGTTTAGTGAGCCAACAACTATTAAACAACTAGCACAAACATATGGGTGATCTACACAGACGAACTACAAGTCAGACAAACATTTTGTTCGCCATACGATAAACCTCTTCTAATATTTCTTGGTTGCATCTACACTTTCCT
Organism: Lateolabrax maculatus; assembly: GCA_031216445.1. Classification (NCBI taxonomy): domain Eukaryota; kingdom Metazoa; phylum Chordata; class Actinopteri; order Acropomatiformes; family Lateolabracidae; genus Lateolabrax; species Lateolabrax maculatus. The sequence goes on from CM062216.1 coordinate 7,396,708, forward strand.
TTTTAGATATCAGATTGTTAACCCAATAAGCCCAAGACGCAGGAAAATGACTAAATGTAAAAGGGGTGATTATTAAGGCAGCTGCTATCCTGCAGAAGACTAAAATCTCAGCAGTGTGGAAATGAGGAATTATTAGTCAGAAGTCCAATAAACACAGGACCCACTTGGTCAGACAACAGGCACTTGAAAAAATGTTGTTTCTTAGTAAATCAAGGAATGTAATTAAGTATTTGGATAACTGATAGAAAGTGGAATTTAGGAGAAAAATATAGTCTAGATCTCAGGAATGAACAATAAGACATTGTGATGGTGTATGTAGACAAAGCTTTGCTCTTACTTGGTGCCTGGGTATTCCTCCCAGCTTGTCCTGGGATACTGAGAGCTTTTGACTTTGTGGCATCACGTTCAGCATGGGAAAGGTGTTTTGCTTCCTGACCCTCATTAGTAAAGCCTTTACCCTCCTGCCCTTCTACTGAAGCGATGCCTAAACCTTGGGTACCACTTAGACCTGGGATCACTGGTCCATGGCTCCCCCCTCCTTGTATTTGAAGATTTAGAGAACTACGACTGTGAGTTTCTACAGCAACAGTCCCATGGACTCTAGGCCCATTTGTGTCTTTAGCCACAAGGTCTTTGACACCCTGCCCGTCTGCTACAGCAGACGCATAGTTTCTAGTTGCCTGACCATGTTGACGAGAGTATATATTGCTTCTGACATCTTGACTCTGTGAAAGAGGCAGTCGATAAGTTCTCTCTTCTTGTGCTTGTGGAGCTGAACGTCCAAGATGTTTGCTGTCTTTACCAAAATGAGGCTGGGGCACTGGACTCTGAGTTTCGGAACCCAAAAGCAGATGGCGATTGATTTCCAATAAATCCCTAAGGGATCCACAGTTTTGCGTTCTCTGATTTTGTTGGACAGATGGATCATAGTCTTTTGCACCTTGTACCCGAGAAGAAGCAAAACCCAGACTTCTGATGCTGTCTTTATCAAGAGGCAGTTGCTGTCGTACACCTCCAGCGGCTAGTGTGGCTCCATGGCTTCCTGCACCCCTTCTTTCTGAGACCGCAGAGTCAAAACTTTCTCCTCCTTGTGCTTGTGAAACAGCCAGACTTTTGAGCTGTTTATCAAGGGGTGTCATAGGTCCAAGACTTGATGACTGAACTACTGGATCAAGGTTTTTGACCTCACTTCCAGGTGGCAGTACAGCAGGTCTAGAGCCCATTTCAGGAGCAGTGGGACCAAATATATTGCTTCTCCTGATGTTGGGCATTTCAGGTCCAAGATTTCTGTCTCTTTTTCCATACGAGTGCCCAAGTGCTCTGCTCTTTTCCCTCTTCAGGTCTTGAACAGCTTGGCCCAGATTGGCCATCTCGGGTCCACCCAAATCTGCTGTAGACACACCTGGCAGAGAAATATCATCATGTATTCACGACTTCTTGGTGGCGCAGAGACAACAGTGTTTCTTTGAGGGTCAACAGCGCACTGCAGCGGCCAGTGGCAAAAATATTTACTGTTTGGTACTTTAATTGATGTGTGTATCAGAGCATTTGATGCAATATAGCACATCACCCACGGAGTAATCAGTACTCAAATGGAGGTAATTCAAGACCAAACAGAGACAAGACAAAATCTATTATGGCCTGAAATGTGTCCAGTTTCAAAGGACAGAATCATCACCATAATTAGAACCTGAGACAACAGAGAGACAACACACAACTGAAGCCACGCTTTGGAAGGACACACATAGTACTTCACAATGAGTCAGAGCAATGGCATCAACCCATAAAACATGACATGACAACAAAATCTTGCCATCCCAAATAGTTGAAATGCCATAAAACACAGCAGCACAAGACAAAGACACCATCTGACTCAGACAGCATCAGTGTGTGACAAGACAACTGATAAAGAAAGCTTAGTAAAACACTGATCGAACATGACAGCAGAAACCTAAAGAACACAGAAAATGTTTTAAAAGTGAAAGATATTTGCCAATAGATTGGAATAATTCCACTTTTACAGATTTGAAAAATATATTTTCATGCATACTATAACCTAATTTCTGTGGACCAGAACCAGAACTATAACCAGAATAGATTTTAAGCATTTCATCACTCCCAGTAACCTGATACCCCCCAAAAAGTGCGTGTGAATAACTTGTTTTTGTACCCAAATAAATCATAGAAGTGAGCGAAATTCTATGTAAGATTCTGCAAAAATGGATTACAAGCTTAGCGGAGCAAAATACAGCTTTGACAATTATGAAAGTATAACCTCCATGTTATTATAATGGAGTTTTTAGTGTGTATTTACTTTGCATAACCTATTTCCCGGTAGCCCGTTCAGCTCTTAAATAAAATCACATCACTAAGTAATCCACACCCATCAACTCTCATTAACTCTGATTAATTCTCAGACTGACACTGCGGTAATAAGAGCTGGAGAACTCATGCAACATGCAACACAGATGAAACACTGATGGACAAACAAAGTCAAGCATCAGCATGTGCATGTCCCCTGTGCACATCCAAAGAAAACAGAGGACCTGATGGTAATATTACAGTAGACAGATATGATTCCATGCATACAAAAGCCAGCATGAACTCAACATCAGTGAATCATAACATACCCATTTCACTGAGGTTACAGACAAATGCAACACAGAACAAACACAGACACAGACTGACAAACACGAAGACCACAGGTTTCTGTGGTGAAGGTTTTACCAGGTTTTTGTTCCTTAGCCCTCTGTCCAGTGGGATACCCAAGTCCAAATCCTAATGATAGCAGATAGGGGGATGTGATTTCAAACATGCTAACTGACAGAGACACCAGGGCCAACACAGTCTTTAGGCTTGTTTGCAAAGATAAGCATCAGTGTGACAGTGGCAGCAATGATACAATAATATGGGTCGGGCCAAATAGTTAGTTTCGCAATACTATCCAGCTACCTTAGAATGTGATAATAAACAATCTGATTATCAAATTTTCTTTGGTGCAATCTGTTAAATCTGATTTTATCCATGACTGACAGCATGCGTGTGTGTTTCTGGCAAGAGCAATGGGACATGAGAAAGTACCCTTATGCATACAAATCTGAGCTGAATGGAAGAAGTAATGGGTTCTGAGGTAAGACCTGATTTGTCACTTACCTGGTCGGGCTCCAGGATACCCCATGCCAGCTAAAGCCCCATATCCTGGCAAGAAAACAAAAAGGCAAGTTCAGAGGAGGTGGAGCAAATCTGTAAATCTGTCAAGCACTCTGATTACATCACTAGAGCCCTGGGTTTTTCTCTGTTTCACAAGGACACATAATTTATTTGCTGAGATACAATCTGCTCCATAAATCATGTTCATAGCCAATGACAGTTTGCCACTTAGCTGAGATTTATCAAACAAACAAGCACAGGGCTTAGAGTGCAATTCACTGTGTATACCTTCATTTGGGCAAACAACCTAAGGACATCATGGGAAAGGAAAACATATAATCACTTACCTGGCGGAGTACCAAGGCCAGCACCATAAACTGGAAAGTCACAAAAACACAGAGTTTATTTCATTTACAAAGATTTGTATGGCTGAAACTCAACTGTTTGTGTAAGACTGCTTTTTGACAATGAAATCCTTCAATGTAACGCCAATAAAATAAACAAGGTGACGGAAGACATGCAAAATTGTACAAATGTCTCTTGTAAAATAAATAAATGTAAAATAAATTCATGTCTTTCATTTATTGGCTCAGCATCCTTCATATATCTGGTTTCATGTTAACCTTGACAGTTTTCCGCCAAAATCAGCATGCAGCACGAACAATATTACAGCTGCTAGGGGTGTACACAACTTAAGAGAGAACACACTGGTTTGCCTAAAGCCCCAGAAAACTTCAAATCTTAAGTATTTCTCTATAACATAAGATTTTAACTCTTAAATATTCAGATAATCGGATCATCAGAACTGTTTGTGTATGGTTTGATTAGCCTGGCAACACAAGCAAAAACAAACAAACCCACAACTTTCACCTGATGTGGATTCTTTTATAAAGCAGTCTTACCACGTTTCCCTGCCTGGCCCAAACCCAGTCCCAGTCCATTTGGAAGTCCAGCTCCCAAACCCATTCCTGTGCCAAGACTGGCACCTGCAATCACAAGAAAGATATTGTGCCAAAAATGTGTCCGATTTTAATTAAAAAGTTTCGTATATACATGAAGTGAATTAGTAAGTAGGCCGTGAGAGTTTGGTAAGTGGTAATATTGATGTACCATAGGCTCCCTGGTTTCCATATCCACCTTGCTGCAGGCCTGCTCTACCTCCTAATCCAAGAGCTCTGTAACCTCCTGTGAAAACAATAAAGAGAACACATTTCCCATTGTTCTTGAACAACACAGTCTGCCAAAAAGTGTCATCACTCAGACTTTAGAGACACTGATTGTCTGTCTTATAATTCTAGTCTCATTGAATTTAAAAGACGGTCATTGATTGATCCTTTATATTTTGGAGTTGTACTTTGATTAAACGTGTGCTCTGTAAAACAGTTTTTGGCTACATCTTACACAGGTGTGTAACTCAACAAGTACCTCTAAGAACTGACTAGTTAGTAGAACATAAAACTTTAAAAAAGAGTAACAGAATTATAAGTATTTTCTGTGATTTTTAGGCATAAAACCAAGATTAAATAAAGTTACTGGACATGTAAATAGACTACTATATTTTCATTTCCTACATTTCTCTGCTGTATTTGTATCTATAAATAGCGAAACAATATTTTTTACAAGTGATTATGACCACACTCATTTTTAGAGGCACCTGTATTCTTTTTTCATTTTTTGGGCTCCTGGCAGCTTTATACTCTGTTAAATTAACAAAATGAGAAGTCAGACCTTTAGTTGAGCTTGAAATAAGAATACCATGCATGTGGGTAAGGACAGTTTAAAAAGTGCTAAACAAAGAGAAAAATGAAAGTCTGCAAAAAGGAACCAAAATCAACATGGACTCCAGAGGGCTGTTAAGACAACTTACCAACACCAAGCTGAGCCCCTTGATAACGTCCCACTAGGATTCAAAAACAAGAAAAAATACAAACATTACTTATCTGAAGTGAAAGTGATATAAGACAATGTGGTGTGCAGGAAGTTAAACAGAAAGTTAAGCATACTTCCAGTCTTCATTGCCTTGGTGCCATATCGGCTCCCCAGTGCTCCGAGGGCGCCTGCAACTGAGAAAGAGTAGAAAAAGAAACAGTCCACCATCTTATTACTTCATTTAATGTCCATCAGCTTTCATAAGTTGAAACAAGAAATGTGCAATTCCCTTACATTCATTATATGGATTACATGTCATGTCCTATATCTAAACTAACATTTAATTTGAACCCTCAGGATATATATATATATATTTATAAAATATGTCTGATACATAACTAAATGCTACGACATCCAGGTACATGTTACCTGTAGTACATATGATGGAGAACACGTTACACACGTTGTAAATGTGCAACGAATTATATGTGGACGTGTACTCTTTAATAGTTCTCCTTACCTAACTGTAACTCATTTGCAAAGCTAACCTATCGATCGGTCAGTGAAGCTGCTCATCTTTATTTTTATAAACTGCACATATTTGTACTTTTAATCATTAGTTAAGCATTTGGTGTAAGGATTAATGCATTCAATACCACTGACCTCCAGGTTTTACTCCAATGCCGACACCTGAGGAGAAAGAAAATGCAAAAAACATGAATAGGAGAGACAAACCCTTCAGAAAATTTCACATTGAAGGCAAATGTTTGTTTTCTTATTGGTGTTTGCAGGAGTTAATAATATCATCTTGATCTGTGGCTACAAACTTAAAAACAATCTTACAATCTTTGTTAACTAGTGGCCTAGCTGGTCTTGCTCACTTTCCAAACTAACTAATTGAAAAACAGACCTTAAAACGTCATAAATTACATGAAAAAAACTACCATTCTTCAGTTTTCAAAATCATGAAAACAATTAAAAACTGTGACATACCTCTGGCTGGCAGCACTCTTCCCCAGGATACACTTTGAGGTTTAACACCTGGAAAATAAATATAATAAAAATTGTACCATTGGTGGAAATCAGTTTTATCAAAAGGATCAAAAATTATAATGTGAAATTATTCGAAATGGCTCACTGAGTATACAAAAGACAAAAACAGCTGTTTGCTGTTTTTCGGTGTAAAAATAAAAATAAATAATTCCTACACAAATTTGATCTGTAAATAGGTCTTATAGATTTATAGTTAAGTTATTTGCTTTCAAAAATAATGCAGGAGCAGTTTGGAGTTATAAATATGTTTCCTTTTCTCTTTTTACCAAAGATGTTTTCTGGCCTAATCTTTTTCAGAAATTTTTTTGACTGTACTTCCAGGTCTTTACCTCCTTAAATACTCTCCTCAATAAGGGAAGTACTTATATAGATGACAACATGAATTACTTCAAACTAAATTGCCACTAAGTTACAGTGTTTCGTGAACACTGCCACCGGACTGGGCAACAGGAGGAGAGAGGAACAGATGTCCATTGATGGAAACAGAAGATGAGACAAACATGGAGCCACTGTGTGGAGCCTGTTAGTTTTTCTCACGATTTGTCGTCAAATTTTACCTGCCTCTGTCACCTTTACATCATCATCCTTTCATCCTTTGATGCAAAGAAATTAGATAATATAAACCACAGTGACTTGGCGGGATCACTGATGCTGGAGCCCACGCGGTCCCGTAGGTTTTTTTCTCCCTCAGTCTCACTGACATGATATCTAACAAGTGAGTGAAAGTGAGTCACTGGAGATGCTGATCCAGCAGAGCTTTCAAGGTGAATCTGACGTATTTGAGCTCTTTGATAAAGTGAATTCGTCACTCAGAATGACAAATAAAAGACATAACGTGCAAATACACAACTATGGCAATGAAAAGTTTGTGCAGAACTAGCAAAACTGTGCTTTTTGTTTAATATGACCTTTTTTTTTCCTGATGATGAGATATTTTTAAACTAGAAAGCTAAATCAAATTTTATTACACAAAGGTGAATAAAATCCATGATAATCATTTTAAGACATTATACATAATACTAAGTACTAATTAACACGAGATGCCAGTAGAGGAATTAAACAGGAATTAGGTGTTTTTCAACGAGAGCACAGAAACCAGAAACTATCCTAATCACAGTTTTCACAGTCTGGTGTTCAAGACAAGCTGAAAAATAACCAAATGGGTTAAAGTAATAATAGTTTATAAAACTGTGATCTTAGAGTCTTTGTTCATGTAATCCCATGTTTTTCTTACCGCCTTGCAGAGTTTGCTGAGCCATCCAGAGAACCAGCGAGGTCTGGAGCAGAACTCGAACCAGCATGATGGAGGAGACCGAGCACAAGACTGAGCAGCACTGATAGAGAACAGACAGATGAACGGATGGATGGATGCTTCAAGCACGACGACCCCTGATGTCTTATATATGGTATTCTCTCTGATACACTCCCACTGGCCAGTCCTGCCCTCTGCACGCACACACACCGGTCTGATTGGGCACAGCCGAAGGCCCATTTTGGTCCATTTCCATTAGCTGAGAATGAACAGACATAAGGGAACTGAGATTTTGTATTTTCTCCTGCACCTGTAAACTCACACCCTCTCTTAACCATCTCTGTGCTTGGCATGTTGCACCCAGACAATCTGACATTTGTAAGAGTCAGATTGCATTTGAGCCAACAGTTTATTGTGGATTCATTCACATTTTGTCTGAAAACATAAGTCATAAATGTACTATCTGTTCATTTATCATGGTCTATCTTTGACTGTTTTAGTCAGCAATATTAGTGTGGCAGATCAAATGCTTTCTGCCACAGTAACAAGTGCAGGGAAGAAAATAGAGGACAAAAACAACAGAGCAACTGGGTTCAAAAATCCCTTCAGTAAACTAAGAGCCAGAAAGGAAATTCTTCTCTGTGAAGACGGCGCTAAAGAGCAAACACCCAGTGTGTCTGTCTGGCTTTTCTTCCACTTACTGCACTCTTAACAGACACACAAGGAGTCAAGGATTCAGAATTTAACTGTTTTTTGTCACATACACAAGTAATATGTGAGGGGAAATGCAATGAGGCATGTTCCAAAAGTTGTGCCAAAAGACTACTGTGAAAAATGTATATATATGTCACAAGTAGACATAAGCAATGTGCAGGGCAGAGCAAAGTATTTAATGATAAGGCACAAGAGGATGCAGAGTTCACAAACCCAAGCCTGTTCTCAATCTCTGTGTTGGACTCGTGGCTACGGAGGCGTTTGCCTGCGCTTCAGAAACTGGTAATCTGCTGCTGGGGGGTGAGGATGCTTCATAATCTTGCAGGCTCTGGTTCTGCACTTTCTGGTGTATAAATCCTGCACAGGGGAGCGTCGATCCGATGGCACGCTTTGCTGAGTGCACAACTCCGTTTAGGGCTCTATTGTCTAGCAGAGCCGTTCCCAGACCAGCTGGTGATGACCTCTATCAGGACGCTTTCCACAGCACCACAGTAGAAGGAACAGTGGCTCTATAAAGCAAGATCACTTCCTGCCTATAATCTCTCTCACATTTACACACAAACAACAAGTTATCACTGAACAGCCTCACAGACATACTCATCACGCAAATATTGCCTTAGCTCAGTAATAAACTTGTGCAAAATGATTATCAAGAAAATTATTTTCAAATTTTTTGTAGAAAATATGTTTTGACAGACGTGTTGGACCCCTCTCCAAACCAAGTCACCCAAAGACTGCAAACAACAGACCTGTTTTTCTTTGGTTTAGTTAATAAAGTAAACATTACACTTTCTAAGGGAAAAAGAATGAGAGCAAGCGAACATAATCTGTTTAAGAAGCATAAATATCCTGGTAAAAAAAAAAATACATCGGAAACTGCAAAGTAAACATTACATCATCTTTGTGTTTATTTGTGTATGTGTGTGTTGGGTGGGGGTGGGAGGGCTGAGCCAGGTACTGTACAATTTAGTAAGAAACATGCAACAATAAATGTTTAACGTGGAAACACACACTAGACTGCTGTAGAAACAGCCCTCAAACGCTGCCACCTCAATTAAAACGTCACTTTTTCACGCAATTTCCACAGTTTTCTACAGAAGCGCATTGTAATCTTGCTTAAAGTCAGCTGTCGTTGGGCTCCTTGGGGCAATGTAGTGTGTGACTACAGAGAGTTGAGACTGCACACAAGAAGCATTAGCCCATGGTGGGATCCACCCCAAGCTCCATGCTCATCCTTGTATCCTATAGTATGGGAGGTCCCGTGAACAACAGCCATTTCTTAATGTAATGTTTGAGTTTATGTCTTAACCTCAGGCACGGCAGCACTCGATGCAAACATCTGACTGGAGAACCACATATGATGGTCATGCTTTCAAAGGAGCCAGTGGTTTTTAATGCCACCTGAGGAAAACTGAAGTCACATGTGCAGACCACCACATCGTCTTCTCTGGTGGTACTGGGCATAAGACAATAACATAACCCACGTCTGACTCATGACTCCTTCACCCATGGTTCACCTTTAAACATTCATCTGTCTGCTTGTTTGAGAGGTCCTTATTAAAAAAAAAAAAAAGTCAGATCCATAAGGAAAGTGTCAATTATTCAAGACGAGATGTCAAATCTTTGAAAAGAGGAGCTGATTGTCAGGGGTAGGACAGGGGTGGTGCAGACGGTGTTGGCTCATTTACCCAGAGAACAGTATGAGAACAGGCAGAGCAGTGTCTGCGGAGACACATCTGGATGGCAGTTTCACTCTGGTCATTCATATTAGAAACACTGTGTGCATCAGTATATACATACACATTACATTCTGTGTGTGTTTGTGTGCTGTCCTTACGTGTCCTTTAAGGATGAAGGGGAGAAAAAACAATATTCAAAAGTAAGGAGATTTGGATCTTGACCTAAACAACGGGGCTGGTTAACGGCATGTTGGCTGAGGGTTAAGGATAGACTCAGGGTTGTGTGTAGGTACCGAAAAGAATTTAAAAATTCAAAAAATCATGGGGTGGCTTTACAGAAAGCAGACACTTTATTCCCACTAAAAATATAACATTTTCCTCAACTACCCACTCACGCCACAATGGAAACTTTGTCACCTAATAATGTGATTCTCCTGACCCCTCTAGTGTTTTTCAACACTACAGAACAGGAGAGTGGATATCATTTACTGATATACATACATTTTCTGTACCTTCATGTTTAAGTGTAGACGAATCTGCGAGCTCATGTTTTATTTGCTCTAACAGATGCGTCTGGCCCCTCTCCCATTCAGACTGATTTCAAAGTTACAGGTATCTGGCCGAGCCAATCGCAACCGTTTATCTAGTATGATATGCTGTTCGGGCATCTTTGTAAATAAGCAAGATGGCTGCCACTGATGCGGAGCGTTCCTCGGCCGGTTATATTATTAATTGGACTTGACGGTGAATTTTCTCTAAAAGAAGAACAAACAACTGCCCTTAAACTTTATGTTGATAAAAAATATGTATTTGTATTTCTGTAAAATTAAGTTATAATGCCTGCTTCCTATAAAATACCCAGGGTGTCCATAAACAAAATTTTGATTTATCATAAAGCTCAATACAGCTCACCAGTTGCTGTTGCAGTATAGTCCATTGTTTCCTTCTTGCTTAAAATAAACTAAAGTGTTCCGCAGAAAGTAGAAAACCACAAATATGGACATATACACAGACTGGGGCCAGAACAGGGTCAGAAACTGTGTGCCTCTCTAACAAAGCAGCAAAAGCTGTACCTGATTACATTAACCTCCTCAATTAAGTCTATCAATTATCACAAAATACAGATGCTCCACTTGGTGGTCAGAGGTCTAAATACTAATAATCACAAAAACATGCAGAGAACGCTTCACACTGATGAATCGAACATCTCTCCCCTGGTATAATAAACATCTTCCCTCTGGTAAAATGATCATTTTCATTCTTGAGCAAAGAACTCCAAAATTACTTAAGTCTTGAATTTTCTGACAACATTTTTTCTCAGCCTGGGCCCTGGAACAGTAGTGTTTATTAGTGGTTATATGCTCTTCTTCTTCTTCCAGCTTGTAAGACATTGTGGGCCACCTCCAGGGGGCTTAATATTAGCGTTCAGCTCCGTGAGGCGTGTACACATTAGGGGAAGAACACAAAGACCTACAGAGGGATGGTGCTGGCACACTCGTCATGCAGCTGTCTCAGCTGGACCTGCATCTGGCTGAGCAGTTCAGGTCAGAGAGTGTTTAGAGCTGAAAAGTACAAGTCAAAATAGAAAGTTTTGGTTTTTAAGACATTTTGACAGCAAATTTATTCAATCAGGGAGTCTACGATGAATGGTGGGATTTAATTCATTATTCAAAATAACTTCTTGCCAAAGCTTAGCATTGGCTTTTTGGTCAAAGACAGCCCTGAGTGTCAAGAGGTGGAAGGGGTTGTGAGGGAAACTTACGTTAAGACGAATAATAAATAAAAGAAATGCTAAAAATGATCGTATTCAAAAATACCTTGAGCTAGCCATTTAAAACTTGTTAGCATTACTTCTCGCTGTGTCAGACTGTAAGTAAACATCCACACCGCAGATAATACACACTCTTTCCACCCGCCCTGCCTGCACGGGGCCTGCTGATGTGATGGACAGTGTGTGCAAGTTTCAACTGGAGAGTAACATTGGCCCCCACGCTCCAAATCCCCTGCTGTCTCCGTCCGACTAGGGACAATATTGATGGTGGATTCGGACTCCTCATGGTTTGTTCAAGTGTCTGCAGCCAGTACTACCCTGCAGCCAGGTCCAGTGGCGGACTCCAGCTGTCTGGGGAGCAGCGGCAAAAAAAATAAAAAAAGGAAACCAGCTGCATGGGGGGGGGGGGCACCACCGCGCAGAAAAGTTTAGATGCATTTATGGTGAAAAAGCTCCAAATCTTGGCTCAGATTAAAATTGTTTGTTTAAATGTGACTCAGGTTGAAAGATTTAGATTGTGACTATTAAATACTGCTGTTTTTATAGCATGTAGGGCAGCCTTGTGGCACTGTATCACGTTTTCACCACTTAGAGGGCACCATAGAGGGCACTTCATCACATTTTCTGGCACATTGGGCCCCTAGGGTTTCATTTACCCTAGGGGCATCCAAGGGGGAAGCGTTTTGTTGTTTTTACAAGTTTACATACCAGCACGTTCTGTAGAGATATTTTCCATTATATATAGTCAATACAGTACTACATTGAGGTAAGAAGAATTACAGCATCCGTCTAGAAATTTAAAGCCATAATTTAAAATCAGTTCAGTCGTTAAAGTGAAAGTGCAAGGCAAAGTTCAGCAAACTATGTAAAACACCCTGAAACAGTCTGCATGAAGGGCAGAGAAAAAGGTCTCTGTCCAAAAACGGTATAACTTCAATGAAGAGCTTTGATGTGAGCTGCTCTGAAGTGAACGCAGGAAGATGGTAGCTGAGTGCGCAGACAAGAGAGAGCCACAGATTTACAAGGGAAAGACGGGACAGACTGTTGCAACTGGCACAGGCTGTTTTCACCTCTGTCCAACATCACACACACTTACTGCATTGCACACAATCCACAGTTGTCTTTCTCTTGGCATGAAGTATACACAGACAGGGGTGTGTGTGTGTAAATCACTACCTGAGCTCAGTTTACACACCATTTATTTGCAAAACAGTTTACCTACACTTTAGGATGACTTAAATGAATCCCTTATACTGTATACTTATATTTGTAAGTGGTGTCAAACTGATTATAAGAGGGAGTCAGGAAAAATAGTCTGTGAAACTACTATTAAGTATAGAAACTAAATTAGTGTTAGTGTTGGAGGTCATAGTACCCGTTTTTTTTTTCATTTAGACATCATCCTGTGTCTGTCCTGTGCACTTTGCTGTGTTGAGTCTACAGTGTTTCCTCCGGATGCTGAGCGTGTATAAACTCCACACCCTGCGATGGAAATGCTATACTTCATCAGGTTCAGGTAAAAACCTTTTTGAATCGGTTCATTCTGTATGTGGCTGTCCATCATCCTGGGAAGAAAAAAAAGCTGCTGTGTTTAATACCGCTGGGACAGGAGGAAGCTTACGGCCCCGAGCGCCATGTGGAGTGGCTGTCATAAAAAATAAAGGGAAACTGTAGGTCATTAATTTCAATTGTATTTAAAACTAAAAGTGCGTGGTAAAACAACAAATTAAATTATCATAATTCAATAAAAGATTTTTCAAATGACATAAAGGCAATAACAAGAGTAGTGTGTATGCGAGCGGCTCTGTGAGGATGTACTGAGGCCTGGTGCTGCTTCATCAGCATGTTAACATGGTAACAATGTCAATACTAACATGCAGCTGTTTTTGCATGCGTAATGTTTACCTGGTTCACCGTCTTAGTTTATTGTGTCAGCATGCTGATATTTGATAATTGGCTTTATCAAATGCAGCTGAGGCTGATGGGATTTAGGAAAAGTTAAGTGACCACTTGAATGATCAGGATTCATCATCTGGGGAGCATGAACATGTGTACCAGGTTTTACAGAAAATCACACAATCGACCTTTTCAGATTCCATTTTAACAATCCTTGCTAGACTTACTAAATCTCTAAGCACTTGTACTGTAGCACTGAACACGCCTTTACTAATTTGTTTGAAACGTGTCTACCAAAGGAATGTAGTGTAATAATGATGAAAAAAAATATTGAAATAGATATTTCACTTGGAAAAACCAAATGTCAACCTCATGGGGGGGGGGCTAGAGAAAAAGTCAGGGTATCGCCAAAGAGATAAGGATTCATCCTCTGGGGACCATGAATGTTTGTACAGAAATTGGCTCATTGACTCATTTAGCAGATGGTATTTCACTGGATAAGTGAAAAACTTGAACCTGCTGATGGCGCGTCCAAGTCAGTGGATCAACAAAGTCAGTAGGGTTCAGTTGTTCATGTAGGATTACATTTTTCATCTCAATCCATCCAGTAGTTGTTGAGTGTATTACGTAGACTTGGAAACTTCTATATTCCATACATCTCATTTCTAGCTGAATACTTGCTTACAGATACATCATGTTAAGGTTGGAGGGACTGGGGGTTTTGGCCTCTCCAGCAGCACACCTGCAGCACACACATACCTCCATGTGTCTATCTGCCAGAAAATGTCTGTGCACGGAGTCTGAGATGTTTAACCTCTGCCCACAATAACACAAGTGCTAGACGTTCAGACTGGCTGCTTGCATGACTGGCTGACATCACCGCTGGCTCTGGCTGCTGTTTGCACGGCAGCCTGAAGCTGCCAAGACGGAGACGCCAAAGGCATTGCTAAAAGTGTGATAATCAAGAATTATGGGAAAATACAGTACAAAAATAATGAAGTCAAACTTGAGACAGTGCCTTTTTGTGAAGATATTAAAATGATTTTAAAGGAGTGTGAAAATCTACTTTTGTAAACCACAAATCCTTATTACATTTTTGGACTTTTCAAATGTTGTAAAATAGACTTTGCTCTTTCAAATGTAATACTACTTAACTACTCAACATACATACAGACTATGTGCAGGTAAAGCAAAAATCCAAATATATGGCACAACTTTTGTTTTAAGAGGTTATACAGTCACTTCAGCAGTCCAAAGTAGTGAACTCTAACAAAGAGGAAGGAACCCCACTGCAGAAGTGAGCCTTTGTCATATAAATAACCAGAGGACAGGAGTGTTTAAGGACTTACTCCACCTGCTGGACACTCTATCATAATAGATCAGATTAATGCTTTTTTGACTTTTTAACCATAAATGTCTCTTTTTTGACTTTTATTTATTTCATGAGGTTCCCGTTCTGATTACTAAACAAATCTAGTCAACCCAAACATGTTAAATTTGCAGGATATCATGTCTTATAAACATGCTTGCACGCTTTTTTTCTAGGTCTACCAAAAATATGCACGGAATTCACGTCATTATGGCTTTGGCACAGGCTTTTTTAAGAAAATAAATAGATCTGCTCAATTTCTCGTTATTTTCTCTATATACTTGGATATATAACAGTGTTATAATGAGATATTTTCTCGTGACCAACTGACAAGAAACTCATAGAACATTTCTAAGTAGATCGGTCGGTATGGTGTTATTATATGTTTGAAATTTGTCAGATGTTGTAACATATGACAGTCAAAGCCGCAAGAGAACCTTGACGCCTTTTTTATTAGGTCAATTTCGCACAGGAGACGTAAACCCCACAGGACTTATCTTAGAGGTAATAAAATGGGCCACAATGGCTTAAATATGTAACTTTAGGATATCAGTGTTCATCTAATCTTGAGGTCACGCAGACCAAAAACACCTTGCAATGAAAGATGATTATAACCTGGAGAATATTCTGCACCTGTGACCCACGGCCAAGCCACAGGTGCCTTCAGTCAACGACTGTGAGGACCGAGCTGTCAGTGCTGCTCTCCAACTGAAACCAAAAGTGAAAGCAAACACACTCATTATGTCCAAACCCAGAAAAGCCTTCTCCATTAATGTGGGCCATTAATGAGGATTAATCAGCCCTCTTAATGCAGGCCGAATGTCCTCAGCAGCACCAACACACCTCCTCCCCCACCCTCTTCCTCCTCGTCACAGATCTGCCTTTGCACTTGCCCAAATATAAACTACGTTTCTTGGCAAAGAGACAGATTGAAACGGGGAGGAGTCTGACACACTGAGTTCAGCTTAGGACAGACTGAAGGACAAACAAGCAGGAAGGAGGACGAAATCAAACGAGCAACAGGTTCGCCAGAAGAATACGAGAATAATAAAGCCTAGTGGATATCGAGTGCCTGAAGAAAAGTAAGTTTTTTCCTTATTTTCTTGTATTTTAGTAACAGTAGGGTTACTACCACTCCTGATATACAGCAACACTAGTAGGCCCAGCCTCAACTGCATGCTGTTTTTACATTGTTTGTAGAGGGCCATGACAGAATTCTTCTGCAAGTTACTTATATTATGTTTAAAGGTCTGTATAGAGGTTCTGTTTAATAACTATTATCACATTGGTCTGTTGTGTGTTTTGGCTTAGTGCAAAGCTTATGAAGGCTCTCTTGAAAGTCTCTTAAAATAAATAGAAGAATAAACTGCTTAAACTTTTTTTCTGATGCATATAACATCAAAATATACTGTCCACCTCTACAGATGTCTCTGTCTCCAGCTGCCTTGGTCGCGCGTCGGGCGTTTGCTGCTGCGTCACATTCAAGCCACGAGGGTGGAGGTCAGTGTGTCTCAAGCAAATACAACAAACATGCATCGAGATTCAGAGCTTCTGCATGCAACTGCACCTCTGCGTCACATGGAGTTGGAGCCTAAATATTAACTGAAATGTCTGCAGAGCTGGCAGCAGTCCTGCACATTCATGCTCCTTGGCAAACCACCAGGAATTATATTTTATTATTGATATGGACACAGTTGCTATAATTTATCTTTCATTGTCCACATGCCCTGTTTAGTGCTTCGGTCGTGTACTTTCACTGGTTGTTTTCCACAGCGAGGACCTGGAAGATACTGACCATTGTGCTGGCCTTTCCTGGGGTTGGTGTCTGCATGGCAAACGCCTACATGAAGATGCAGAGCCACTCGCATGAGCAGTCAGAATTTGTGCCATATCCTCACCTGCGTATCCGCACCAAGGTGAGTCTCAAAGTGCCGGCACCCATATACTCATACTCTTTCAGCAGGATTTACAAAACACAACCCCACAGCCAATAACGAAATGGTACGGAATGAATATTAATGATTTTTCCATGTTGTTGACTTTACTTACGCGTTTTAATGTCTCCTTCCAGAAATTCCCCTGGGGCGATGGAAACCACACTCTGTTCCACAACCCTCACACCAATCCTCTGCCTGATGGCTTCGAGAGCTCCCACCACTGAGAGAAACAGTCATATTTCTCAGCAGTGTTTCCAGGCTGCAGTGTACTTGGCTTAATTATACTGGCCGAGGGGCCAAGCAGCACCGCCATGAAGCGGCGCACCCAGACAGGAATAAAACCACTTTGTGTTGTATTACAATGAGTGTGCATTTCTTTTGTTTAATTTAGAGTAGTGCTCAATTTCAAGACTTCTATCAAAATGTGTTTTTACATCTCATTATCTAAACCATGTTCTACTGTTCTACTATAAGTCAGAATTGTTCAAATCAAGCACAAACGGGCTTTAAAAGATTAAAATTTTGTAATATTCATGATCTACTTTTAAAGACTTTTTCAGGAATCAATGGGCACAGGGTTGAGAGCCACAGACAAGACAGGGAAGTCGGACAGTACTGAGAGACGGACTAAGAGATCTTTTGTATTGTTTTGTTTTAGTCTTTCGTGCAATTGGTTGACAAAAAGAAAAATATGGAACATTGCCAGCCCCAACCCTATCCTTCAAAATGCTAACATCTAGTAGTACTAGTGTGCCAAGCCCAAAATTGGACTGGGTAGGTTACCATTAGGTCATTATGATGCATCCTCTGGAGACCATGAATCTTGTATGGCAACCCAAGCATTAGTTGTTTCACTCTCTGTTGTGTAATTGAAATAATATAACTGACACACTCCAACAACAAAAAACCAAAAGCAAAATGATTTTGCAACAATATATTCAGTGGCATAAATTAATATGAGACAGCTGGAATTTATACACTGTATATCTGCTAATCCATATTGTCTCTATGTACAAAATAAACAACTGGCTCCTAGACCAACCCTGATAATTCCATTACTTCCAGCTAAATGACATTTATCAAATGCATTGTGGACACTTGCTTAGACTTTTTCCACAAAAAAAAAAAAAAAAAAAATCACAATGCAAATGTCATTAGAAATTAATCCAACGGTAAATTATAATACAATTATGTCATGCTGTGACAGGCTAGAGATTATATCAGATTACATCAAAACTAAATAGAAATGTATGCTTCCAGTTTATGAAAATAAACAGTCACTTCTGTTAGTGCTGAAGAAATTCATACAGCTTGTTTTTCAGGTAATCGTGCTATTGTTGTAACCTGCACTTGTACTTTCCAGATATTTGATAAAATAAATATAATGGCAACTTTTCAAAAGGCTTATAACAAGCCCCAAAGTTGACTCTCACTTAATCTGTGCCCTCTCAATTCATGCCACCAACCACCCCATTCAATTTCTCCCTCCTTGCTCAGCTCAGCGCAACTGTGGCCAGACTTACTAGATCCTGTTTCAGAGTCTCTGTACAGTCGGCCTGACTGGCAAGTCTGCGAAGGCAATCGCCAGCAAGGGAGGGGGACAAGAAGCGTTGAGGACAGTCCTGACAGCCCAGCAGCAAAGACAGGCAGGCCCGACCCAGCGCTGGGTAGCTGTACCGCTGGGAAAACCAGTAAACCTGGGGTAGGAGGGCAGCCAGGGCCCCACCTCCTGCACTGTCTTCTGAGGAAGAAAGGGAGTCCTGAGCTGCTGATTTCAGAAGCTGTGGTGAACTTTTTGTAGAGTTCTTTGGTCTTAACCTCAACTCTTCTGGATTAATTGATTTGTCCACCACTGATGCGCAGCTCGATTTGGAAACTGGACTGATACTTTTGATTGTCTTAAGGTCTGAAGTTGTAATGAGTCCTCTGCTGGCCTTTTGAACTGCTCCAGCGACAGAGGTTTTATTACTGTCCGTCTGGTGTAGGGACCTATTTGGTTTCTTCGTCTGTCCTGGTGAATTTGAAACAGGTTGCACCTCGTAACCAGTCAGCTCTAACTCAGATGTTCGATTAGCCAGGTTCTCCTCAGCAGACTCGAGGCATTCTTGGTCCATTTTAGATGCAGCCTTTTCAGCTTTGTCCTCTGTGGGAGCTGATCCAGCTCGACTAGCAGCCTTGGTGGAGCAGGTCAGGAGAAGAGACACACAGAGATCCTCCAACTCTCTCTGCAGCTCAGTCACCAAAAATCTGCACGCTCCAATCATCGTCTCGCCTAAAGCTGTATTTTGGAAAGCCAAGTCTGTTGAGTGATCCTCTGTCTTTTTTTGGCGGGTGCCCAGTCCTTCCAGGACCAAGGCATTCAAAATCTGACACTGTCCTCTGCTCTCTCCTTCATCACTTTCCGTCGTTGTCTCTGTCTCCTTGGTGAGGCGACATCCGTGCAGGTAATGCAGCACTGGCAGCAGCATACCTGTGCTGACATCTTTAATGCGGATGGCTTCTTCTGCGTTGCTCTGAGCCTCTCCAAATCCGCCTCTCAACAGAGCACAAAAGTATTCCGAGCTGACACTGTCTGACCCCTCCACCCCGGCCACAGCCTCCCTGTTGGCTGGGACCTGAGTCCCATCGTCCAGCAGCAAGAGGAGGTCAAAGTTTGAGCCTCGATAAGGACAGATGTCAGCCAGGCGGGGCTTTTTCGAGGGAGGGGGTGAATCTCTGTCAGCTTTACTGACTGACGGCGGCGCTGTAAGTGTTTTTATATGTTTTTTGTCAAGCTCCATTTTGATGCCACCCATCAGGGTGGACAGGCATCCAATCAGGAGGGAGAAGTACAGTGAGTGGAGCTGAGAGGTCAGGTGCGGTGCATTAAACCAATCAGAAAGCAACTTTCCACATTCAGCGGGGTGGTCTTTATCTACATTGTTGTCATTGCAACCAATTGGCTGCAGAGCCAAGAGCAGCCCACCACTATCCAGGAGAAGTTTCTTCAACAGGGACTTGTTGCTGTTGGATGACAAAACTATTCAGTAAATTGAATGTAAACATTTCTGGAAATAATGTTTTTATCAGGACGTAAAGTCTATTTTTATCAGAATGCCAACAA